>OY288224.1:11027500-12277500 GCA_958449745.1 Ochropleura leucogaster | reverse complement strand
TATCCCTAGACCGTGTTGATGTGTGTATTAGTAAGGATGATGTGATTATTTCGCGATTGGACAAGGTTCGTAATGAAACTTACTTCTTGGAACACTTTTAAGTGTCGATTTTGATATACTGTCACTATCTTCAGATTCTGAACACACTTGGAAACTCGTTTCTGAAAAAAAAAGCAAATGATAATTAGTGAACATTTTTAGGATAACACACACTTAAGCAAAACATTTGCTTAGCATTATTTGAACTCGTCAGCTCGTCAGTACCATAATAATTCTAGCAATGATCACCGACTTTTTTTTTAATGGCATCTCGCAGTTCAACCTAGGAGGTTGTTGTCTGCTAAACCGGGCAATTCCTGTGAATGCCTTATCAAAATCAAAAAATCTAAATATTTTTATTTCACATAGGCCAACATGGGCATTTATAAAACGTCGAGAAAAGATGCACGGTTCGGGTTGGTCGTTTCCTATAGAGAATAACCGGCAAGAAACTCCATGGTTACTCTTTTAAAATCATTTGGTTTTACAATAATAAATAAATAAATATCTTGGGACAACTCAAGCTCAAGCTAAGCAGAGCTTGTGTTATGGTAACCAGACAACTGATATACATACTTATATAATTTATAAACACATACATATTATAGATAAATCACACCCAGACACAGAACAAACAATCATGCTCATCACACAAAGTTTGTCCTGGGAATCGAACCCACGACCGTCAAACAATGTTAAATAGGAGAGGACAGCGTAGGCCCGACAATAAGTAATTGCTTTCTTTACAAAAAGTAAAATAATAAGTTAACAAAAGTTAACAAGAATCTACAAGGCTTAAAAATTAAGACCTCCAGCCAGGGCAAAAAACTTACAAACTAAGCGACTAGACGCTAGCAGGCACCCCCTGTAGGGCACGAGCCTCGGTTTAGGGCGTCGCTGGGGGACAGCAAGGGATAGGCTGGATTTGAGCTTACTGTCTCAGCAGCGCGGGCTGGCGCTAGTGAGGGACGGGTGGGTGATCGCGTGGTGACGTGAGAGACATGCTGCTATTCCAATTCCCGTGAGCAAATTGTAAATGTTTGTGAGTCGTTTGAATTTGCTGACAGTATTTTAATGTTATATAGAAGTCTTTTGTATGTCATATAACTTTGCAATGCACCTACTATGTTTTTGTCTCTGCATCACCCTAAGGTTGACTGATAGAAAATGCACAAAGCATTAACTCCCCCTCTGTACAATGTTTTTTTTTTATATAAAGTTTAAATATTTAAATTAATGAATAAATTTTATTTTATTTTTCTAAATTCATTTTATTGAAATTTGATGTTACTTAAAATTAGTTGTAATGTGATTTGAAATATTTAAATAAATACTAAAATAAGAAGCTTCAGTTTCTATAAATTTTTGTGTGATTCGTTATCTTTCACCCGTAGTGCATTCCGCAGATTTATGTTAATGTAAGTATTACCTGTGTCATATCTATGTTTCGCATGTCGACTCGGCATATCTTGGTTTTCAACATGGCCGAAAGTCCTAAAACCCACCGCAAACTGCGCATATGGACTTATCTCGTACAGTTCTGAAAATTAATACATTTATTTATTTATAATAAGCACACCAACAGCACGGTTGCATACATACAAATTGAAATAAATATAAATATAATCATCATGAAGAGTTTATGTTCTGTCGTTAGCCATAGCATAAATACGAATATAATTCGAAGTATCCTAAGTATCCTATGTATTATTCCAGATTATAATCTGACTCTGTGCAAAATTTCATCAAGATCCGATCAGCCGTTTTGACGTGAAAGAGTAACAAACATCCATCCATCCATACAATAACAGGCGAAGCAAGCTAGTCTATAATAATATAAAACCACAATTACGCTCACTTTTTGACTACATAGTACACATTTTAATTAAAACTAAATTCATCGGTATAATTTAGCTAACTTCCGTAACTTATTATTATCTCAAAGCGTCAGTTTTAATTGGTCATTTTTAATTAATTGGTTAGTTATATCTATACCGGGTTATCCTAAAAAATTATGATTAGGCGTTTCCGTGAAGTATCGTGTTAGTAAAGTAAAGTATCAATACCATTTATAGGAATACTAGCTTTTGCCAGCGGCTTCGCTCTCGTTAAATTCGGGGTAACACAGTTCCCCTTGCGTCTTATTGATTTGTAATAGCAACGCTAAGTTTTCCCTTTTCTTCCCTCTTTCTCCCTCACATCCCACTTTTTTCAAAAAAATATTTGTCTATGTCCGTTTCGTGGTTCCCAATTATCTCTGTACCAAAATTCATCAAAATCGGTTTAGCCATTAAAGCGTGAAGAGGTAACAAACAAACAAACTCACTTTCGCTTTTATAATATTACTAGCTTTCGCCCGCGGCTTCGCCCGCGTTAAATTTGGGGTAACACAGTTCCCCTTGCGCCTTATTGATTTGTAATAGCAACGCTAAGTTTTCCCTTTTGTTCCCTCTTTCTCCCTCACATCCCACTTTTTTCAAACCAAAATTCATCAAAATCGGTTTAGCCATTAAAGCGTGAAGAGGTAACAAGCAAACAAACTCACTTTCGCTTTTATAATATTAGTAAGGATAAGGATATACAATGTTTCCGGTCATGGATTACCAATATTCTAGATACTTTTGGAGTTTTAATATAATATAACGATACACACTTGGGATTAATTCACTTCCCCGCTTTTTGGCAGCCATTTTGAAATATTCTCTTTGCGAGTACAAAAAAATAATCATATATCGCAAAGTGTTGGTCTTACTGAGACGAAAATAGGATTAGAATTTATTCAGAGGGCAAAAATATTGTCTATCGTTTAAATTAAGAAATGATGAGCTTACATTTTTGTAAACTTTATAAAACAATATTAAATTTCAAAAAAGTATGCAAATCAACGAAAGTTTTATAAACGTTTTTGTAAATAAAAATTAAGATTTTTTTAAATAAAAAAATTTGCATTATTTTCGTCCGAGTGGCATATTACTTTGTGCAAAAATATCTTTCTGTCCCCTTTTTTTCCCTTTTTATCTCAAAAAAAACTATCTCTGTACCTATATTCCTCAAAGTTAGTTAGGTCATTTAAGTGTGAAGACGTAACAAACAAACAAACTCACTTTTATAATATTAGTAACGATGTCTCCACATACATCCTGAGGCAGGAAAATATTAACCAGTTGGCAACATAAAACCACTTTTATGTTGCTAACTGGTTAATATTTACCTGCCTCATTAATTGAGGTAGGACGCAACACTTTTTAGCCGACTTCTATATAAAGGAAGGGGTTCTCAATTCGACCGTTTTTTGTATGTTTGTTACGCGATTTGTTCGTCAATTTTGGGCCGATTTACAACACTTCTGAGGTTGTCCTGTATCTAATTTTGTTTATATTATTAGGATGGTGTATGACTTATTTTATAATTGTACATTTTTTTATATGTTCATATAAATTAATTAAATCTTTATTTCAGACTATGTGCCCATATTTTTGGAGTTTACTCCTTAAGAATTGATTTTCATATATAAAGCGCCCGGTATGAGAAAAATCCGAGGGGTAAAACCTACTAACAAGTAACGAAAATCGTGTCACGTTTTTGGTGCGCACCTTTAGTGCGCAACTTTCTAATTTGGCTGTGAGTGTATTAAGACGTACATATGGTATGCTGTATAGGCGACTATACCTAAATACTATATGTTATTGGGCTTGTTTGTTTCTATCAGTGTCGATGTTTTTTTATCTATCTAATATATAAAATTCTCGTGTCACAGTTTTTCTTCCCATACTCCTCCGAAACGGCTGGACCGATTTAAACGAAATTTTGTGTACATATCGGGTAGGTCTGAGAATCGGCCAACATGTATTTTTCATAGCCCTAAGTGGGCAGCGAGTGAAACCGCTGGGCACAGCTAGTGTTCATATAAATTAATTAAATCTTTATTTCAAACTGTGCCCATATTTTTTTATTATTATAAAAGTTAATACATGAGCAAGATTAAAATGATCTTTGGATATGTGAACCATGCTTGTCTGCAATGACCTGTCAGATGCTGTTAGTGCTACCTCGGACTCAACGATGCGAGCCACTTACACTAAGGCCAGCAGCGATACGAAAGGTCATTAACCTAAAGAACAACTGTGGCGTTGACAATCTAATATTTAGCTCTTTCCATCTTGTGCCTTTGTCGTAATGTCTCGTTCTCCCGGCAAAAACATGACAACGTTAAGACGGGTTCGCCAACATTCGGGCGGCCATTTTGGATGGGGTTTTAGCATGGGTTTTGTTTACATTTGGTATCGCTTCTCGTTGGCCGTACTGTACGCACTATGGCATAGAAGTCATCTACCCCGGCCACCACAACAAAACCAGAAGCACTACAAAAACGGGGCAGTATGATCTGCTATTAATATATAATAACAGCCTTAACAGGGTCATGTACTCACTAGTACTCACTGGTTGTAAGCCTTTATTTATGGATGGCTAAACATCAAATAACTTTCCCCAATCTGGGTGGAGCGGGGAGTGTCAGACTTGTTCCTTCCATTGCCCTTTATGTTCCGTGGCCGCGGTATCTCTTTCGAACAATTCACAACCCCGGCAGGCGGAGGCCCTGGCGCCCCTCTGATTTAGTGACATCTCTTTGAGGCGCGCGTGGAACACTAACGGACGTTTGGTGAGCTACCCATTGCTCACCGTCCACAAGCCCGTAACTACGGTGGCCGGGAGTCATCTCGCGGCGGCTGGGATGGTTTGGTTACGTATTTGTTAAGTCTAGTGTGTTTGTTACGGGTGTGTAACGATTGACATAATAACAAAATATCTAACGTTCACTTGACATAATTTTAGTTGACACAATTTTGTTTAACATAACGATCAATTGACATAATGAATTGTTGATATAATTTCATTTTACCTAATTTCATATGACATAATGAACATTTCCTATAGTGTACATTTCACATAATATTCATTTAGCATATTATTCATTTACTATATATATTCATAATCTCTAAGTAATTTTCATAGTTTAAACAAAAAGGAGCGAATCGATAATATTCTTAAAAAAAAAGGAATTCACTGAAACTATTTAATAAATATTGTATTAAGTTTTTTTTTTCTTCACTTTATACCCAATACACCTGCCACCCTCAACTATTTTTAGTTTAGTTACCAGGAGAAACTGGATGCAATCTGGACTTTAGGGCACCCCGACTCGGATAGGTTAGGTTAGAAGGGGATGGCGGGGTCGTTTGAGCGAGCGAAGCGAGCGAATAGACCCCGCCATCCCCTTCGTGGTTATAAACCACCTAGAAGTAGGAGCCCCGCGCGGGGCTCCGTCGACCAAGCCCACCCTCGACCATGTATAGAATATTTTAAGTTTTGGTTAAATGCCATTTGAGTTAGGCTAGAACTGTGCCCATTAAACATGAATTTTAGGCCAAATTAACGTTATATTAAAAGAATATTATACATATTGAAAATTATATAAAATGAACGTTATACTAAATGTTATTATGTTAAAGGAATATTATATGATATGAAACATTAGGTCATATGAATTTATGTCATTTGATATTATGTCATATGAAAATTATGTCATATGAACGTTAGTTCAAGTGAAATTAGAGCATTTGATATTATGCCAAACATTACACACCCGTTTGTTACATTGTGCATTAGGTTAATAAATAGGTACCTCACATGGCAACAGAATGGTTTACCTGTAACTGCACTGCACCTACTTTTATGCGACCTAATACGTCATAATATAACAAATGTATTTTAATTGAATTTTTCAATCGTTTTCCTCGAACGTGTTCGTTTTAGTGACGTTAAATATGGTTGATACTGCACCGCAAGTATTTTATCAATGAAATTAGGTATTTTACTAGAATGGTTAATTAGCATTTTGTCCTGTTGCATGACGACACGGTTGGTGCAGTGGCTGAGCGATCGACTGCTGCGCTGCGTGTCGTGGATTCGATCCCCGCACGTACAAATATTTTTATGGCCTACTGTTCCGGGTCTGGCTGTTTGTGTATGTGAGTTTAATTGTTTGTAAACGCACCCACGATACAGGAGAAATTCCTAGTATGGGGCAACGTTTTTTTTTTTTAAATGATAATGACCTGAAAATTCCACCATAACTGGCAGTATTGAATGTCAAAAAAAAAAACAAAATGTTGAAGCTACAGTCCCGGTCACAAGACATAATAACTTGTGAAAGTACTGTAGTTGCCCATTCCAAAGCGTTTGATCTCTATGGAGAAGAATGGGCAGGAAACTCCTCTTTTAACCTCTCAAGGACCGCCATTATTTACTCAACTATCCGTCAAGCACCGCCGGGTGGGCTCTTATCGTAAGCATAATCAGATTTTAAGACTTATCTTTACTACAATTACAGTTTTAAATTAGACGGGTTTTGGTGGCACAAATTCGTGCCAGTGGGGCTCAACGGTAATACTTGTTTACTGGTACGTTTTTGTGCCGCAGGGGTTCTAGAGGTTTTAGTTTCTAGGTTAAATTAATTGAAAATACCTTACCATGTTTGCTATTATTCCTCATATGTATAGGAGCGCTGTAGATCCTGTTTTGTGCGTTCAAGGCATTCTCCTTTACGTTGGCGAGGTTGGTATGAGAGGTGTTCGCCGTCAGGTTGCCGCTCTCTGACTTATTGTCGACTGTTATTGAGTCCCTGTATTCCGTTAAGTTGCCGGTTCTGAAATATGGAAGAAGATTTGGGATTATAATCTAATCAAATTGTACTGAGAGTTCTTTTAAGTATTGGTGTTATAATAATATATGTTTCTTTGACAGTCGTTACAGATAGTCAGTGTCCCAAAAATCTGAACCAGTCTTACCAAGGGGTATCGTAATACCCAGTACTAACTGGGTTATGAAGGTCAGATAGGCAGTCACTCCATGTAAAATACTGCTATTCAACTGCATCCGATAAGACTGGAAGCCGACCCCAACAAAGGCATTAGCAAAAGCAACTAGCATTGGGAAAAGGCTAGGCAGATGATGATGTAATATAAAAACCTTTATGGAAAAAAACAAAAGTCTTAGTTGTGGTATACTATCATGGTATCTCACTAAAATTCTTATCGAGTACCTATTAATTTTCCATTGCTTCTAAGAGATATTAACATATCTTCCATATTCATTAGAAGAAAACATAATTATGTATCTATTATTAGAAGATAACTCACAAACTACTAAAGCGATATAGATACAATTGATTTGTTTACTGGGAGTATAATAAACTCTTTTAGTAACATAAAAAACTGTAATTGAAAAGTAGTCCACAATTGACGGAGAAATCGCATGGCACACATACATAAACAAAAAAAAAGTCGAATTGAACTCTTTCAAACCACCCGCAACCAATCGATAGCAGGTAACTTATAGATAATTGGGTAGTTGACACCATTAACCAATAATTAAAAAACACATTTTTTCTGAAAGACCACGTTATTCTAGACCTGAGAACTCCATTCATTTCAAAATAACTTTAAAATTCGATTTTTAGTTGCTTTTAAATCAATAAATAGTTGCATCATTGATTTGACAACTTAGTGACGTCATCGGTTGCGAGTCTCATACAAAATCTATGGGGGAAGCGCGTTTTGACAGCTCATAAAAAGTATATCAATTGATTGGTGGTGTCATCTACCCTATTCATGGTCATACCTCTGTCTCTTCACTAGTATGTATATGCAGCTCAACAGGCAGATCGTGAGCAGTATTGAGCTGCAAATGATCACAAGCATGTTCAGATCAAACAGCTCTGAGGGCGGTCCCACTTCACCTGGAAAAGTTCATAGACCTCTTGTGATTTTTGGAGTTTATTGGAGTTTACTCCTTAAGAATCGATTTTCATATATAAGGCGCCCGGTATGAGAAAAATCCGAGGGGTAAAACCTACTAACAAGTAACAAAAATGTGTCACGTTTTTGGTGCGCACCTTTAGTGCGCAACTTTCTAATTTGGATGTGAGTGTATTAAGACGTACATATGGTATGCTGTATAGGCGACTATACCTATATATTATATGTTATTGGGCTTGTTTGTCTCTATCAGTATCGATGTATTTATATTGCTAGTTTTTTTCATTAATTTGTGAATTTACCCTTTCATATGATATTAATCTTTTTCAGTTGAATAAACTCTTTTTGCGTATGGTTAGATACTCGTTCTTAAGGAGTAAACTCCAGTCGTGCTTCGGAGCTGACACACACACTTTTTTAACATTTTATAACGTTGCCCAACACTAAGAATTTCTCCTGAATCGTGGGTGCGTTAACAATCAATTAACCTCACACAAACAGCCACCCGAAACAAATATCTGTAGGCCATACAAATATTTGTTCCGTGTGGGTATCGAACACGCGACATGCAGTGCAGCAGTCGATAGCTCAACCACATTTTTTATTTTCGTGTGGATATCCTCAATGGATGGCCTCCGCCTTTGCGGAGGGGTCTGTCAGACTCCTACTGACCAAAACCACACGGTGTTCCTTCTCGTCACTTCTGGCTGGGGTGCGGGGACACATTTGCATTCTACACAATCACCCCACTGCGCCAACCAATCCCATTATCTTGGGGACGCGTAAAGGTTGAAATAAAACCATATACTCAAATCTGTAGATTCTTAGGGCTGTGAAAAAATCAACCCTCTAAGTTTACAGAGACAAAAGATAAGTTTGGAACCCTCGGTGCTAGAATCTCTTTTGGCCAGTTTTTTTTTTGTATTTATTTTATCTGGACTAAAGCACATGTGACTAAAAGAGTGATGGATCTGAATGTTGATGGACGGAGAGCGAGAGGAAGGCCAAAGAAAATATAAATGGATTGTGCAAGGTATGATATGAAGGAGAAAGGAGTAAATGATGCCGTGATGTATCTTAGGGGAGCATGGAAGAAGAAAATGTATTGCGCTGATCCCAAATAGAAAGGGACAAATGCAAGAAAATGATGATGTTTTTATTTTATCTGTGTGTACAAGAAAGAATATGAATTTAAATGTACTTACTGCCATCCTCATTCTTGGTAGCATAGCTATACGTGGTAGTGACACTACCAGCCTCATTGGTAGCCGTTACTCGCAGTTGGTACCAGGTCCCCGGAGACAGGTCTGATATGGCGTACGTTGGGATCTTCGTCTGATAGAGTGATGGGAGGTTCCAGGAGGAAAGGTCGGAGTATGGCTGTGGGAGAGAAAGACCAAGAGTATTGTGGACCGTTTGAGTGTCAAGCTCCAATTGTGATGCTGGTGGTCTCGGCTAAATAGAACTTCTTTCATATGAAAACTGTATAATATTGACTGGGTGGTGTACAAATAAAATGGCTGATGTATGCGCACGATAAGTGACGGCGAGCGAATGTCCCTCGGTATAGTCGAGGGCCTTGCGTTAGGTGGGGCGTTTAGATGACGTAGGATCATACGTCGCGATGTGAAGATGTGGAACAGGACCGTGACTCAATTTAACTGCTTTCTTGGTCTCGCGGTCGCAAGCACGAATGCTGAACACGGAGTTCTGGGTTCAATCCCCAGGGTTTTTATATTATTCTTATTTATATTTGGATTTTCACAGTACTAGCTCGGAGTCTGGATGTTGGCGGCAAGAACCCCGTGCCTCGCACGTGTGCCGATGGTTGCGTTTAATCTCTCCACTCGTGTGGTGTCCCACCGCACTATGTGAGTAAGGAAACAGAGACTGCACCTGCGCCTGCGCACACACGCCGCGACAAGTCAATATACTTGATTTGCTTGTCTTTGTCGGCTTTTTCATAGTGATCAACGCTTCGGATTCTTGTGGCTGGGATTGTAGCTTTATTCTTTTGTTTTCTGACATTCAAAAGTGTCAGTAATGGTCAAATTAAAATAAATGCTATTAGTCTGAGTTTTGTTTTTACGAAGTTCTCGTGATTCAGGACTTACCATATGAGTCTGATCCCCGAATACTGAAACGTCACTCAAAATTTAAGTCCCACTTAAGTTTAACAGAGACTCAGAAGTGACGTTTGACCATACAAAATCTAAAGTTTAAGAGCTGCTCAAATGTTAAGCAGCCCTCACATTTTAAGTGACGTTTCAGTATTCGGGGGTTAGTTTGCTTTTACGTAGTTTTCGTCATGCAGGACTTACCATATGAGTCTGAGTTTGCTTTTACGAAGTTCTCATGATGCAAGACTTACCATATTATTATGCGCCCTAATCCAGGCCCTAGCGCCGAGTTGCTTGTACTCCACGTCGAGTAGTGTGAGCTCGCAGCCGCCATGTTGCACGGCGGACAGCTGCACGAACACGTGCGACGAGTTGCTCCAAAGCCACTCGTTACTCACGGGTGGGATTGGTACTGAAATAAATAAAAAGTGATCGCGACGATAGGCCGTGGTGGAGTAGAAAGAAGATAAAATGCAGTGGACTGTATTACAAGTATAATAGGTATGTAAATAGGAAGTTATAAGTAACATGAAATTATTATAAGAAAAAACGCGCTATCGCAGCCGTGCGTGGAGGCGTGCAACAGCTGACTTATGTGTAGTGCGGGGGCTCGCGGTCAGCTGACGGTGCGCCGGAACCCCGCCGCCCCGCACCCCTCGTTCACTGCCGCTAGGCCAGGCGATGTTGTGACCCGCGGTCTCAACAAAAAGAGAACTGTACTAAACGTGTTTCGCTACCCTTAAATGTATTAAGTTGTAAAACTGCAACATACCATTCAAACGACCATAAAAGTATTAGTATGAGTTCATTGCATGCTGTTGCAGGATTATCAATATCATGGTTTATATATTTAATCGAGTGGCAACATTTTTTCTTCACGACTGTCAAATTTTTATTATTTTTCCCTATATTTTGGAGCATATTCATGGATATTTTGGAGCATATTCATGGCTCCAAAATATATTTTTTTTCGGTCTAATAATAAAATCATGCATTTAAGGGTTAAAGCAATTTGTCTAAGGTCTTTTTTTTGCGGACCAGAATCATCAAATAGTTTTGGAGTGGGGGGGAGTGTCAAGTTTTTTCTGGCTAATACCACCCATGTCCCTTCTTTTGCCTTTTATGTTCCAGGGCCGCAGTATCTCTTTCAAACAACCAGCAATACCGACAACCGGTGTCTCTGGTAGGCCCCTTTGCTCTACTGACATGTCTTTGAGGTTAGCGTGGAATCGTAATGCGGTAAAATAGGAGTTGCTTACTTATCAATAAGTGTTTGTTAGTGCTAGTTTGACGACACGGTTGGCGCAGTGGCTAAGCGATCGACTGCCGCGCTACATGTCGCGGGTTCGATCCCCGCACGGAACAAATATTTGTATGGCCTACAGATAGTTGTTCCGGGTCTGACTGTTTGTGTATGTGATATCAAATGTTTGTAAACGCACCCACGATACAGAAGAAATCCTTGTGTGGGGGCAACGTTTTTTAAAAAAGAGAAAGAGATAAAAAAGAAAGAGTACTACTTACATCCACCCAAAGTACTGACATCCAAATAAGCGGGTTGTGAGGTCCCAACTTTATTTGTCGCAGTGATCCTTAAGGAATACTTGGTGCCGCACTTCAGTCCAGTCAGGGCATGTTTCTGGACGCCCGATAGGTTCGGCAACTTGTTCGCTGGCCAGGCTTCCCTCCAGGGATTGTTGGCTTCCTTCCAGGTTAGGCTGTAACCTGCACGAAAAGCTAGATCAGTCAAAAATGATTAGGATTTGGACGTCTTATCGTAACTAGTGCGGTCAAAAATGAAATAATCAAGTTATCTATTGAGATTTTTCGTTTTTTTTTAGTTTTAAGTATTGTAGCATAAGCCAATTTATCTTGGATGGTCAATTTTGTCACCGTAGTAGTAGGCGGAGCGAAACTCTTTTTTTAAATTTATCGTATACAGAGCGGTTAAAAATAAAGTTATCAAGATTTAAATTAAGTTTATTCTTGATTTTTAGTTTTAAGGTGGTATTCTCTCCCTAGCCACTCTTTTTTATTGGATTGGCAATCCTCAAACGGCCTGCCCGCTCTGGGCAGAGCAAAAAGGAGTGTATACTGACTAAAACTCATACATGTTCGGGCAGCGGAATCTCTTTTAAACAACTCTTCACCTTGGTATACGGTGTGCCTGGCTAGCCCCTCTGCTTTGCTGACATTCGATTTTCAACCTTAACGCAAGCAAAACCTCAACGTAAACTGCTATCTCCAAATTCAACTAAGAAAGTATTAGCAGTAGTGTTAGTCTGTTGTAGTATTAGCAGTAGGTACACTATTGACTACCCCCGTTGTATTTTTATATTCATACATTCCATCCAAAGGTTGTCTGGAAGATATCGCTATTAGCGATAATACCGCCATTGTAACCATAGGTTTAGCATTTTTTGTTAAACAGTTTTGTTTCAATTTTGGTATGCAATAAAGTATATTCTACTAGCTTTCGCTCGCGTTCAATTTGGGATAAGACAGTTCCTCTTTTCTGATTTCCAGGTACCTGCCACCTGTAGTTTTTGCCCTAACGCCTTATTTATTGTAATAGCAATGCTAAGTTTTCCTTTTTTTCCCTCTTTCTCACTTATTTTTCACTCTTTTTCAAAAAAGAATAACCTATGTCCGTCTCCAGAGTCTCAACTATCTCTGTACCAAAATTCATCAAAATCGGTTTAGCCATTTAGGCGTGAAGAGGTAACAAACAAACAAACTCACTTTCGCTTTTATAATAACTAAGTAAGGATTCTATTCTAAAAACAAATTATCTGTCTTTATAATAGAATCCTTTTCTCCTTATCCTAGTTAAATTATCTAACTTACTAATCTTCTGTCCAACACTCCTATTGCTCACAGAATAATAAGGCTGTTCCCATTCCACCAGTATCGAGTCCTTGTACGGCGTCGCTCGAAGTATCGGCGCCTCCGGTAGAGGCAACACTATCACCGTGTACTCCACCTGGTCGGACCCATACAGGTTCTTGGCTAAGCAGGTGTAGTTGCCGCTTAGGGATTGG
Organism: Ochropleura leucogaster; assembly: GCA_958449745.1. Classification (NCBI taxonomy): domain Eukaryota; kingdom Metazoa; phylum Arthropoda; class Insecta; order Lepidoptera; family Noctuidae; genus Ochropleura; species Ochropleura leucogaster. Next base: position 12,264,483 of record OY288224.1, on the reverse strand, counting down.
TCTATGTCTGGAAATAGGAGGGTGTGGAATTAATTGGTTTCTAAATAGATTGATAAAGAAGAAAATATCATTAGCTTCCTGCCCTTGTCCTTAGTTATTTGTGAAACTGCAATACAAACACAAACTATGTTCAGGTTTCTGCACAAACCAAAACTATAATTTATAATTACATATACCTAATACAGGAAGACTTTTTTAAGACGTGCCAAATTTTTTATATGTACCAAGTATCATTAACAGAATAATTATACGAAAAAAAAAGTGTAGGTAAAATTTTCAAAATAAAATCACAAAAAATCCGCTAATTCAATTTCGCGAGGTCACCGAGTCAATCATTCATAATAATACGCGGCCGGTGCGGAAAGGGTAGTTTTAATGCAGCGCTGCGCACGCGTCTCGTCATTAACCAAACCCCCCGCTCCCTTCCCTTCAGTTGGCAACACGTGCCCTTACGACAAGGTCGTGCTGTGTTCCGGTAAGCCGCTACCCCCGCCGCCCGCGCCGGCACCGCGATTACAATGTATACGTCTCGTGAATATTAAGAAATGGTGCGGAGTTACATCCTGAGTGGTTTGCGGGGTGCTCAAAGACATTATGAAGCAGAGAGTGTACCTCGTTTACGTCGACAGGGATTCTATGTGTTAAATAAACTCAATGACAATGTGCAAAAACGAGCCAGACTCTGTTTGCAAAACAATGGAGGACATTTTGAACAATTTTTAAATACTGTTGATTGTTATGGTGTGTGAATTAGTGTTAATGGACTAATAACTCTGAGTAAGTTGATTTTAGTTTAATTATTGTAAATAAGTTGATTCAAATTGTTTAAATACGCCGTAATGTAAAAGGTGTAATCTATTTTAAGTTCTTATTTACCTTTATTATTAAATTTTATTCAATTAATAATAACCTTTTACATTTGACGGTCCTAACCCCGTGAAAGTATGAAGGGAAAATTTGCAACTTATGTTTACGTTGTTATCAATGATTAGGGGCGGCGCCGGCGCGCGGCGGTGCGTTATGTCCATAAACAGTTTCTATTATTGGACAACTTTGCGATGCCATATCTCAATATTTTAGTACTGGGTGCTACTAAAAGAAAAAATACGTATTTTATTATTATTAACAAAGATCATAATGTATAAATTTGGCACGTGTTTAAAAAGTCTTCCTGTATATATATTTAACTAGCTTTTGCCCGCGGCTTCGCTCGCGTTAAATTCGAGGTAACACAGTTCCCCTTGCGCCTTATTGATTTGTAATAGCAACTCTAAGTTTTCCCTTTTCTTCCCTCTTTCTCCCTCACATCCCACTTTTTTCAAAAAAAATATTAGCCTATGTCCGTCTCCTGGTTCCCAACTATCTTTGTACCAAAATTCATCAAAATCGGTTCAGCCATTAAAGCGTGAAGAGGTAACAAACAAACAAACAAACTCACTTTCGCTTTTATAATATTAGTAAGGATAAATGAAATCAATAAAAACTATTATACTTAACCAACTTAAAAAAGTCCTCAATTTTAACCAAGAATACAATATATATTTTTAACCGACTTCAAAAAAAGGAGGAGGTTCTCAATTCGACTGTATGTTTCTTTTTTTGTGTTTGTTACCTCATAACTCAGGTCTGAGTGAACCAATTTTGATGATTCTTTTTTTATTCGAAAGCTGGTGGTTGTCGTTTGGTCCCATAAAAGTTTTTGAGTTATCTTTAATAATACGTATTAGATTGACTTCGTGTACGTTGATGATATACTCATTCGTCGATTATATTTTAGAAGTTGTCGAAGACAAATGATCAAAAAATGGTATGTACCACTATGGTTTGGAAGGTCATCGCAGTAATTTGGTGATAGATCTTCAGTGATATACAACGGCACTCTTTAATAAATGACAGTAAATCTGCCGTGATTGCTGCAATCACATGTATAAGTATGGGTTTCGCCAGGGTAGGCAGGCGAGTGGGAGCAGGGTGACCGTATCCCCTCCCCACCCCTCACCTAGTCATTAAGAAACATAAACATCAGATCAAGTATCAGCTGTATCTCCTAGGGGATGATGCATATGATTTCTGAATTGGTTTAATACTAAAGCATAATATAGATACTTAGTATTTAATCTATAGCTTGATGTGGAACTAAAAATTGTATCTAAGACGGGACTAAAGCTAAAAATAAAAACTTTTTAACCGTTCTTGCGTATTATATCATAATACACGCATCAACACGGTCTAGGGATATTTCATACTCAATTAAGTAACTCGAAAAGTACTGGCCGCATTGGAATCTTTTATACACCAATTTGTTTGTAATTTATCTCGGACTAATTAAAAAAAAATAAAAAATTAATTCTTTTGTTTCGGTGGCATAAAAATGCCTTGATGTGTAGGAGAGGGAATTTTCATTTGCGCGAAATTTAGAAAACAATACGAATTACGATTAGTTGCAGTTTTTTTGTCATTTTTAAAGAAAGATAAAGTTAAAATTGAGGTATTGTAGCCATGCAACGCCGACATTTGACGAGGGCGGAGATGTTACGAGCTGTGGGAATGCCGGAAGCTGGGTCTGTTCAGCGTAATGTTGATGAGGCCATAAGGACCCACCAAAATGTAATTTCAAGATTGTGGACACGCTATCGTGCCACAGGTAAAGTAGCGAAGAGGCTCTGGGGGCCAAGTCGCATCACTACCCCCAGACAAGACCGATTTTTGCAAATTACTGCACGAGCTCAACCAAATGCAACGGCGACTAAATTAGTTCAAAGGCTGCGAGTGGAACACCAAGTGCTTGTGAGTGACCAAACTGTGAGAAGGCGATTGCATGAAAGCAATCTACGCTCTCGTAGACCACTGCGGGTCCCACCTTTACGGAGAGGCAATCGTGGACGACGATTAAAATGGGTTCGGAACCACGTGGACTGGGGCCGTGAGCAATGGTCCAATGTGCTGTTCACGGATGAATCCAGGTTCGGCTTCCATCCAGATTCACAAAGGATGCGTGTTTGGCGAATTCCTGGATGATCGAGCCGTCTCCAGAACCCTCAGGAAGTTCACCCATACCAAGGGGGAACAATTATGGTTTGGGCAGGAATTGGCCTTGGAGGACGGACGGATCTCGTTTGGATCCGGGGCAATATGACGGCAGAACGATACGTCCAACAGGTGCTGGGGCCCGTAATCTTGCCCCACATATCACAAATGGGTCAAGATTTCCTGCTCATGCACGACAATGCCCGGGCACACACGGCGAGAACGGTTGCATCTTGGTTACACACACACAATGTTAGGGCCTTAGACTGGCCTGCTCAATCGCCAGATCTAAATCCCATTGAGCATGCGTAGGATATGCTGCAAAGAAGAGCTCTGGAGGAAGTTCTTGAAAATCTGGCTACAGAAGATCAACTTTTTGCGCACCTCAGAAGGACATGAGACAATATTCCGCAGCAAGACATTGACAACCTTGTTCTGAGTATGCGGAATGGTTGCCGATGTGTTATGAACATCATGGGTGCTTTCTCAGACGACTAACTTCAAGTTTATAAACACAAATTAAATGGTTTTTCTATTTTTTCAGTTTTTACTCACTACTTAATTAAAAGTTAATTCATATACGGTTTCTGTCTATGCTTAATTTTTTTCCATAAAATCCTGAAATTTTATTCTAAGTACCTTAACCATTATTAAAAAATGGTAGAATATTAAATAACGCATCTTTTAAATATTTACATGTCATATAAAAAATTAACACATTGATAGTAATTCGCTTTTTTTAAAATATCCCTAGACCGTGTTGATGTGTGTATTATAACTAAAAATGTTGAAATAAAAACTTTTTAGTAAAAAAATAAAACCGACTTCTAAAAAAAACTAACTATCTCTGTACCAAAATTCATCAAAATCGGTTCAGCCATTAAAGCGTGAAGAGGTAACAAACAAACAAATAAACAAACAAACTCACTTTCGCTTTTATAATATTAGTAAGGATAAATGAAATCAATAAAAACTATTATACTTAGCCAACTTAAAAAAAGTCCTCAATTTTAACCAAGAATACAATATATATTTTAATTGTCATGTTTGCTTTTACTCTGGAAGCTCATATTATTTTAACTGCATCGTTCATACACATTTGTATAAATTCGCAACACGAATGATGTAAATACGATTTTGTAATAATATTCTAATTTAAAAGAGTGTCCATGGAGTTTCCTGACCATTATTCTCCATAGAGATCAAAACTTTGGAATGACGAACTACAGTACTTTCACAAGTTATTATGCACTAGCTGTTCTCCGCGGTTTCACCCACGCTGTTCAACATCTGTTGGTCGTAGCGTGATGTTATATAGCCTATAGCCTTCCTCATGAAATGGACTATCCAACACTAAAATTAGAATTTTCCAATTCCAACCAGTAGTCCCTGAGATTAGCGCGTTCAAACAAACAAACTCTTCAGCTTTATAATATTAGTATAGATTGTATCTAGGACTGTTCTTACTTAATTCATTTGTTTCTTGATTTTCAAAAGTGCCTGTAACGGTCAAATTGAAATAAATGCTTTGAGTTTTAGTTACCACATACTTACTATTAATCAGTAGACTATCATCATGATTCCTCGTGAACCGAGGATGGTGAGTGATGATGTTATGTTTGTGGTACCACACGGTGCGGGGTGGGGGAGATCCCACACATTGACAGACAAGGAGGAGGGAACTCCCCACTCCTACTGATATTGTCCCTCCTAGAGACGCTACTCCTGCCACAACTGGAATGAGAAAATGAATAATGTTAGTGACTTAAAATGCAAAAATGTGTGCTGTTAGTACGAAGTGTTTTTTAGTGTCGAAAATCTACAAAAATGTCTTTTCGATTCGTCGTTATGAGCCATACATACCGCCACAATAACAATTTCTAAAAGACACACAGTTTAATAGTAGGGTCCTTTAGTTCGGTTCAAAATGGTTGAGCTGAATGGGGTTGATCCATGCGTCAAGTTCGTGAACGGGTGCTGCTGTCAGTTGGGACTGGTCATCTCGTAGCAACCACGGTTTTTTTTTAAGTTGTCATTTTTACTTTAGCTCTTAATATGGACATCTAACTTCATGGTTCTAACATATTTGTATAAGCTCAACATGAATGATGTAACGATGATTTTGTTAAATAATTCTAATTAAAAAGTGTCCATGGAGTTTCTTGTCCATTTTTCTCCATAGAGATCAACACTATGGAGTGGGCATCTACAGCTACTTCCTCCGCCTGTATGTGATGTGTCTGTGTGCTTGTGGTTACCTCTATGCAGAGTGTCTGTGTGCTTGTGGTTACCTCTATGCGGAGTGTCTGTGTGGTTATGGTTACCTCTATGCAGAGTGTCTGTGTGCTTGTGGTTACCTCTGTGCAGAGTGTCTGTGTGCTTGTGGTTACCTCTATGCAGAGTGTCTCTGTGTTTGTGGTTACCTCTGTGCAGAGTGTGTGTGTGGTTGTGGTTACCTCTGTACAGAGTGTGTGTGTGGTTGTGGTTACCTCTATGCGGAGTGTGGTTGTGGTTACCTCTATGCGGAGTGTGGTTGTGGTTACCTCTATGCGGAGTGTGGTTGTGGTTACCTCTATGCGTGGGCGTGTGTGCGACCCGGCGACTGTTGGCTCCCTCGCCGGCGGCGGTGGCGGCGCTGACCCACGCCTCGTAGGTGCGCCCCGCCACCAGCTCCTTGACGTCGGCGGTGCAGCGCCCCTCCGCCTCTATGCGGAGTGTCTGTGGCGGACCATTGCTGCGGTAAAGTTATACTGCTGTAAATGTAGTTGGCGAAACTTCGTCCATAAATATTGGGAAAATACCCCGTTGTTTTTCGGGAATTTTGAAATTACTTCCCGCTCTGGGCGGAACGATAAGGAATGCCAGACTTTTACTTACTAAAACCCACTTCTTTTACTCTTTATGTTCCGCGGCCACGGTATCTCAGTCAAACAACCCATAACCCTGGTATTCAAAGTACTCTTGAGACTTAACCGGGAAGAATTAGTTGCTTCTTCAAAAATATATTTTATTTCGAACTTCGCTTAGAGCCATTTTTAGACATCAGATTTCTCCTAATCCTAGTTAAACTTGACTTTTTTTATTTAACGGTGTAAAGACCTGATTATTTGTATGATTGGATAGGTGTAACCAAGCCTAAAATGATATTTTTTTTTGCTGTTTTTTTTAATGATAATAATATTGTTGATATAGATTTTTATTTTTTATTCAACGGGTATCAAAACTAAACTCCGTTTCATCTTTGAAAACTGGAGGTGATTCGTTTTATTTTTGTTTCTACTCTAGTATAGCGTCAGAATTCTTGTCATCGTTGAAAAATCAGATTCTATCCTATGTAATCGATAGTTCATCCTTATAGATACCGTTAGGCTAGTCTATTATAGTTATTTTCATAGTATAATGTCATACGGTATTTTACTTTGGGGACGGGCTGCAGACATCGAGTCTATATTTATTCTGCAGAAAAGAGCCATCACAGCCATTCTTTAAGGAACAGTTTAAGAATATTAACATCATGAGAGTAAGGTACTCTCATGATGGTAATATTCTTAAACTGTGTGTGTATCAATATATTTATGAAAAAATCATGTATGTCAGGAAAAACTTGCATCTTTTTAGTAAAAGAAGTGACAGACACAAGTATTATAATAGAAATAGGGACCAATTAGTTCAACCAGGTTTCAGGTTAGCTAAAGTAGACTAATCTTTCATAGGGTACTGTTTAAAACGTAACAACAAAATACTCTCTCCATATCTAGTACTAGCTGTTCTCCGCGGTTTCACCCACGCTGCTCAGCACCTGTTGGTCGTAGCGTGATGTTATATAGCCTATAGCCTTCCTCAAGAAATGGAATATCCAACACTAAAAGAATTTTCCAATTCCAACCAGTAGTCCCTGAGATTAGCGCGTTCAAACAAACAAACAAACTCTTCAGCTTTATAATATTAGTATAGATATGGGGAGGTATTTTGTTGTAACATTTTAATACAACTGAATGAGATATTTAGATTTTTAAATTGAATTTTGTTTATATTCTGGACGCTCTTACTGTGCACGTCTTTTTACATCGTTCTCAGATATTTGTATAATCTCACCACGAATGATGTAAATACGATTTTGTAATAATATTTTAATTTAAAAGAGTTTCCATGGAGTTTCTTGCCCATTCTTCTCCATAGAGATCAACGCTTTGGAATGGCAACTACGGTACTTTTACAAGTTATAATGTCTTGTGACCGAGACTGTAGCTTAACATTTTGTTTTTTTTGACATTCAAAAGTGTCTGTAATGGTCTAATTGAAATAAATGATTTTGATTTTGTAAAGATTTTAAGTTACATTAAAATAATGTCAATGGAGTCTGTTATATCTAAAAGATATTTATAGACTTAAGAAAAAGAAAACTTTTTTAACATTAATTCGATTATTGAAAATATGGAATAGCAAATTCTAAAATCAATTAAAAATGTATTTTTTTTTTGCAAATGTGAAATAATCAAATAGCTTATCCTGCTCTGGGCGGAGTGGAAGGGAGTTTCAGACTTTAAATAAAACCCACCCATTTTCCTTTTTTTGCCCTATATGTTCTGGGGTCACGGTATCTCTTTTGAAGAATTAAGACTGACCTGGAAGTAGGTTTCACGTAGACTGTGTAGTGCAGCAGTTCTCCGTTAGGATGGAGAGGTTTCTTCCAACTGATGAGGAGTGATGATGAGGATAGTACCAGGACTTTGATGTCCGCTGGTGGACCTGGTACTGGGGGCATAGTGGTTATTAGAATAGTGAACCAATTTAATATGTTAAGAAGATATATTATGTACTAGCATTCACCCGCGGCTTCACCCGCTTTAAATTTGGGGTAACACAGTTCCCCTTGCGCCTTATTGATTTGTAATAGCAACGCTAAGTTTTCCCTTTTCTTTCCTCTTTCTCCCTCACATCCCATTTTTTTTAAATAAAAATGCCTATGTCCGTCTCCTGGTTCCCAACTATCTCTGTGCCAAAATTCATCACAATCGGTTTAGCCATTAAAGCGTGAAGAGGTAACAAACAAACAAACAAACTCACTTTCGCTTTTAAAATATTAGTAAGGATTACTAGCTTTTGCGCGTGGTTTCGCTCGCGTTAAATTTGGGGTAACACAGTTCCTCTTTCCTGGTTTACAGGTACCTGCTACTGTAGGTACCTGTAAACCAGGTAACTGTAACTATAGTTTTTACTCCTTTCATTATTGTTATAGTAATGCCAAGTTTTCCCTTTTCTTCCTCATATCACAATGTTTAAAAAAATAGCCTATGTCCATCTCCAGGGTCCCAATTATCTCTGTGCCAAAATTCATCAAAATCGGTTTAGCCGTTTAGGAGTGAAGACGTAACGAACAAAACAAACTCACTATCGCTTTTATAATATTAGTAAACATGCAGATGAATTTACACGACAATACAAAAAAGGACTAGCATGTTACAACTGTACACGTTATCATGGGTTTTAATGTCCAGAAAAGAAAAGTCAGATGTGATTATATGTTTTTTTTGCGAAAGGTTTATCGTTCGCTTTGAAAATAAAATGCTTCAATACATTTTATCCTATGTCGGGTGTCCTTTTCAATGCACCCTTTTTTACTAGTGAGAAATCACCAAGTAACTTCTCTCGCTTTGGGCTAAGTGGACAGGGGGGGGGGATGTCAGACATTTATTGACTAAAACCCATCCATGTTCCTACTTTTGCCTGTTATGATTCGACGCCGCAGTACCTCTTTCGAACAACCCGCAACCCCCGTAGGCAGAAACCCTAGCAAGCTCCTCTGCTCTAATGCAACCTTAAATAGGAGGATATTTCAAAACGTGGGGTAAAATTAATATCCTTACTAATATTTTTTATAATATGCGAAAGTGAGTTTGTTTGTTACCTCTTCATGCTTTAATGGCTGAACCGATTTTGATAAATTTTGGTACAGAGATAGTTGGGAACCAGGAGACGGACATAGGCAATATTTTTTTGAAAAAAGTGGGATGTGAGGGAGAAAGAAGGAAGAAAAGGGAAAACTTAGCGTTGCTATTACAAATCAATAAGGCGCAAGGGGAACTGTGTTACCCCGAATTTAACGCGAGCGAAACCGCGGGCAAAAGCTAGTAGCTTATAAACGTATTTACTCACCATCTTGCAATGTAGCACACACAATAGGATAGGAGTAAGGTCCCGCTCCAAAGTTAGAGAATCCAGCGACTTTTACTGTGTAGTTGGTATACTTCAGTAGTCCTTGCAAGTAAAGTTCTGAGTGTAACGACGTTTGGTTCTGCCATGCTGCTTCTGAAAGGTACGCTGAGTATTATAAATAAATAAATGAATTAATTTATTGAACTAAATGAAATTAATTTATTGAAATAAATGAAATGAATTTGTTGAAATAAATGAAATTAGTTTGTTGAAATAAATGAAATTTATTTATTAAAAATAAATGAAATTTATTTATTCCGGAAAACAGAGATTTTGATAGTATTACAAACGGCTGAAACTATAGTGTTAGTAGCAGTAAAAAATATGACATCATAAGAATTGTCGTCGATTTTTTTTTCGGAATGGTTTGCTGGTGATTAAGTTTTAGTAGCGCTCAGAAAGAAGTTGTATCAATGAAATTTATTAAACCTCGGTGCGTGAGTTTGAATCGCAATTGACCAGTTTTCTTTCAGTTGTCCCATTAACATCTTTTTAACGTTTCTGAGTTTTTACAGTTATTTCTTAAGACTAATATTTTGATTGGAATGTTCTTCCCCAGATTGTCTTTCGGCACAGACCTCTTCTAAAAATTTCCACACATCCCTCATCATTTTCCTGCCTTTGTCCCATTCTATTTGAGGTCGGCGCAACACGTTTTCTTCTTCCATTCTCCCCTATCAGACGTCACGGCATCATTTACTTCTTTCTCTCCCACATATCATTCCTCACACATTTTACCCATCTTTTCTTTGGCTTTCTGTCCATCCACATTCAGATCCATCACTCTTTTAGTCACATGTCTTTCATCCCTCCTCATTACATGTCCATACCAAGACAAACAGCCGCAGCTTTTAAATATCCCTATCCCTCGCAATTCTCATCCATTTAGATCCACCAACTCCCTTTAACTCGTCTTCTCAGCCTCTTGATTTTCGTCCTTTGCTCCTTTTCCCATCCCCTTTTTTAGCATTACTAGGCTTTAAACCTTACCATCAGTAGCGAACAGCACAGTGTATCCCACAAGCGAGCTGCCTTGTCCCGGTAGAGCGATGGGTTGCCAACCGATACGCAGAGATGTGGACGAAACTGCGGTACATTCTACTGAAGATGGTGCTTGTTCTGGCGCTGAAGATTTAAATAGGTATTAGTAATAAGGTAAATAAATAAATATCTTGGGACAACTCACACACGGCTATCTGATCCCAAGCTAAGCAGAGCTTGTGTTATGGTAACCAGACAACTGATATACATACTTATATAATTTATAAATACATACATATTATAGATAAATCACACCCAGACACAGAACAAACAATCATGCTCATCACACAAAGTTTGTCCTGGGTGAGAATCGAAACCACGACCTCCGGCTCAGCAGTCAGGGCCACTAACCACTAGAACAACAGGCCCGTCGTCAAATATTTGATCCATTTTGTGTTATGAACTTATACTTAAGTTACAGACCAACACCACAGATTACCTACAGTACTGTCTTACCTCCTTTAAATCCATCCATAGGTTGCTTAGAGGGCAGATCGCTTTCAGCTATAAGACTATCTATTGTGTCATCCTTTTTCTAATTTTTCTACTGTTGTTTTGTAAATTTTGTTATGTTAATGAAGAATTTTTCAAAACTAACAAAAATATAATTGGGCAGGATTTATTCTTACCTCCTTCTCTTGTATCTTGAAATACTGGCAACGAAAATGGTCCCGAACCGGCGTTTGTAAACGCGGATACTGATACAGCGTACCTAGAAATATTAAATAAAGTAAAGTATGTAAAGTAAAAAAAAAATAGAGAAAGGGGAATATCTTTGCTCTTCATGATTATTAAAATTTCTCCTGTATCGTGGGTGCATTTACAAACAATTAAACTCACATACACAAACAGCCCGACCTGGAACAACTATCTGTAGGCCATACAAATATCCTGATCCGTGTGAGAATCGAACTCGTGACATACGGCGCAGCAGTGTATTGCGTAGCCACTGCGCCAACCGCGTCGTCAAAAAGATCATTATATTGCAACGTTAGTTTAATGTTTTTTTGCCAATAAATATATTATTATTTTTAACTAGCTTTCGCCCGCGGCTTCACCCGCGTCAAATTTGGGATAACACAGTTCCCCTTGCGCCTTATTGATTTGAAATAGCAACGCTAACTTTTCCCCGTTTTCTTCCCTCTTCCTCCCTCACATCCCACTATTTTTAATTAAAAATGCCTATGTCCGTCTCCTGGTTCCCACCTATCTATGTACCAAAATTCATCACAATCGGTTTAGCCATTAAAGCGTGAAGAGGTTACAAACAAACAAACAAACTCACTTTCGCTTTTATAATATTAGTAAGGATGAAGATTATGCTACATGGTCCTACCTCGTGTTCTTCAGTAAACCACTAAGCAAAGTTTCCTGTTTGCCTGACAATTGTGAAACTTTAATCGTTCGTGTGTCAGCTTCATCTGAAACTAGAAGAATTTTATTATAAATGTATGATTGAGGATCAGATCTTGGAGTTATAGTGTAGGGTATTTAAAACAGAGTCGAAAAGATTTCCTTAATAAAACTTCCTATGACTCTGTATAAGAATTCATTGAAAAAGAATAATTTTTTATTGAATGTGACAAATTGATTATTTATTGTAATACTTATTATAATGTGATTTAAGTTATAAAAATAGTATGTTATCACATAAAATGTATTTCTTTTTTGTGAGGGTATCCAGTTAAAATGGACACAACTCTGAGGTCCCGTTGTACTGAACAAATCAACCGTCTAATTCTTCGCAGTCAAAAGATATGGCTGTTTATGTGGCAAGTACCTACGATGTACGGAGCCCTTTTTTTTTCGGGTGGGTAATCATCCAATGACTTCCCCCGCTCTGGGCGAAGCGGGGGGGCATGTCAGACTTGTACTGACTAAAACCCACCCATGTTCCTTCTGTTGCCCTTTACGTTCCGGGGCCGCGGTATCTCTTTCGAACAACCCGCAACCCCGCAGGCGGAGGCTCTGGCAAGCCCCTCTGCTTTGCTGACTCTCTTTGAGGCTTGCGTGAAACACGAACCGAACGAAGCCGTCGACACGGCCTGTCGTCAATAGACGGACGGACGGTGAGCTACCCATTGCTCACCGCCCACAGGCTCGCATCTACGGCGCCCGGCGCCATGGGCGTCTCCCGCGGCGGCTGTGTTGGGCAGATGTTCTCTCCCTCAGACGCCCGGCCACCTCCTTTGCTAGCATTACTGCTTCGCAGAAGGTGGTGACCGCTTCCCATTCCCTAGTCTCGCTCCAGACCATGGCCTGAACCAGGGCCGGACGCGAGAGATCGCCGCCGCCGATGTACGGAGCCCTTGGTGCGCGAGTCAGACTCACTCTCGTTTTAGGAGGTCTAGGAGTCGCTCACGTTTAGTCTAGTATGAACTCACCCGTGCCTGCAGCCTGCGGCACAGCCCTCACGTGGTAGCCCACAATGAGTCCGTTGTGTGTGTCGGCGAGCGGCGCGCCCCACGACACGCGCAGCTCGCCAGGCTGCTCCGTCTGCTGCGCCGCCACGCTCACTGGCGCTGACGATGGCGCTGGAAACGGTACAATAATAATATTATTTAAAACATTTGTAAGCACTTGATTCCTCGCCCCTCCACCCCTAACCTCGCCTTGTATTGTATACCATAGGAGCTTCGGTACGTGATAGTTTGAAAGCTGTAAAGAAGAGTGAGTGTGATGATCTCAAAAAAACCGGCCAAGAGCGTGTCGGGACACGCTCAGTGTAGGGTTCCGTAGTTTCCCGTCCGTCACAATAAGTGTTCCCAGTTATGAGGCCAACCGAACAATTCGGTAATACCCGATCCAATGTAATAAGTACCTACAGCGCCATCTCTCTAGGAATTGGGTTACTAATTAATACAAAGACGTGCAATTTTGCTAGTAATTTTGGATAGCGAGAACCGATTTCAATAATTCTTTTTTTGTTGAAGTTATACTTCTTTTGGGGCGTTGTGATGAGAGTGATTTGGTACTACAGCGACACATTGAAGTTAGTTCTAGGTGGTATCCAGTGTGACCATATGTGGCAGGAACCTGCATTTTGGCAGGTTTAGCCCTTTATTTTACTCTCTGGCACTTTTGTTGACAAAATGACAAAAGCGATGTATAAAGAAAGTGATCAAGAAGAATTCGATGTTAATACGAATGTATAATTTAATTCAGTTCAGTTTTAGACTATAAGATCAATTATTTTAAATAAAACTCCAAAAAATAATGTGTCTATTTATTTTAAATTTTTGGAGTTTTATTAAATTACATTGGCATTTTGTGCTTTCGATTTTGGCAGGATTTGTCAGATTTTTTGCCTAAGTTGGGCAGGATCTCTAATTTGTAGTTGGTCACACTGTATCGGTCATCATAATGTGAAGTTAGTTCTAGGTGGCATGAAAATCGATAACATACGTTCAAGTTGTATAAAATCTACTTTCTAGTATTTTTATATTTATAGCACGTGTTTCGTAACAGTACAATTAAACAGTGTGAATAAATGAATATTATTTTGGTGTTTTTAGAAAAGTATAAATGTCAACGAACTGTCAAAGTTACGAGCCGTTTTCAATGTGTTTACTGTTCGATTTCGGTCGGCTATCCACAAAAATGTAAAATATCTTGTTCAGATAGTGAATCAAGTGATTTTGAAAGATTTTTGGGCTGGAGTAACTCCGAACCAGTTGAAGAAAGTGGTTCTAATCAATGAAGATATAAATTGAAGATGGATCATTTTAGTATCTTCGATAATAATGAATTCCAAGTTAGATTTCCGCTAGATAAGCCATCTGTACAAAGTTTACATGTCGAAGCCAAGGAGCCAGGTATGTGTATGTCTTACCGCATAATATTCATTTGAGACAACCAAAACAACACCATTCATTACGCATTTTACTTATGGTATACATGATACATCCTTTTCACCAACTCATAATGACTACTATTTTACGCATTATGGACAAAGTCAGTCACTGGCTAATACCAGTGACTGACTTTGTTGGTGTATCTAAATAATCAGTTTTTTGTATGTTATAGCAGTATTTATTTGTTTCATTGGTACCTTGTAAATCATATAATAATTTTATTTCATCACCCATGTGTTATTTAGTAGGGGATGGGATTAGGTTTTACTATATAAATTTTTGTTAACACAATTCAATTCTTTTCTTAGGTTCAGAGACTGGAGAATTTAGAAATTGAAAGGGATCCCCTAATATAAGCTGTGTGATGTAAAATGATGAAATATGAATTTAGTAGCCTGTTGGCCTGGTTCAGCTTCTGATGCCACTATATTTAACAACTAATAAAAATTACAGGTAACTTTTCTATAATATTACAGCATTATAAAGTAAGTTTTGTGACCAAATTATTGAATTCAGTACCTATCCCGAACTACATCTTTTATCAGCTCAGTGTGAAAGTAAATTGTACGGTCACAAATGGCTGCTTGCAGACATTGCATATCTTTTAAACCTTACACCTTTGTTAAACCCTTGATTACATTATTTAGGTGTACTAGTACTTATTTAAAATGTTATTTATTTTAGGTTTTATAAGAAAACTAACATATCCGGTGTTATAGAATGTATAGATAGCACATTATTTGCTATGATGAGACCTAAGGAGAATGAAGAAAGATAATATATAATAATATTACTGTCGCAAAGGATATCATGCAAGAAATGTTCTATTGGTAAGTTCAGTGAAAGAAACACTTGCTTAATTTTTTTATCTGTTCATTTGGATATCAAACAGTATAATAATAATATCAAATTATGTGTTTAAGAAATATTTAAAAATATAATTTTATGTAAAGAAAACAATAAATGGACTAAATATCAAATTACATAAGTACATTTAAACCCTTATCATTTATGTTATCTAATCTAATATTATAAAGCTGAAGAGTTTGTTTGTTTGTTTGTTTGAACGCGCTAATCTCGGGAACTACTGGTTGGAATTGGAAAATTCTTTTAGTGTTGGATCTTAGTCCATTTCTTGAGGAAGGCTATAGGCTATATAACATCACGCTACGACCAACAGGTGCTGAGCAGCGCGTAGTATTAAGATAATAACACAAAAATAAAACAATTTATTATTTTACTTTAAACAAAGTGTAAGTAATAAGTATTTTTTACTCTAATTGCAGATAACAGATGCAGATTTAAATATAATACACGGGGATGCTTCATAAGGTGGACGATAAACAGCCTGGCACCTCAATTAAATATTCATCAATATCCTGAATCAATGTTTTTTTTAATGTCAAAAATTAGATAGTATTAAACCAATATAAATCATTGAGGTTGTTGTATTTTGTCAGTTTTGTTTTTGTTTGTTGTTTCCTTGATCGGGTTTGTAAACATGAACGAGAAAGTGTAGTGTGCTGAACTGATATTGATTATGGTGACAAAATTCAAATATTAGCCTACTTATAATTATTTTTCTATAAGTACGTCAAAGAAGTATAACTTCTAACGCGTGTACATAAGTACACACACCCCTTTTTTTGAAATAAGATACGTTCAGGATAATAAAATATGTAAACAAAGTTACAAAAAAAGCTTGCATATACGATTATACTACAAACTTAGTCCAGAAATTATTTTGTACAACTTTTTGTCTTTTTTGTACAAAAACTGTTGTGTCAATCAAGTTCAAAATGATTTTCATAGAAAGTCCTTATAAAGTTCTACTTTTCAGATTTTTTTCATATTTTTTAGACTTATGGTATAAAAGTTAGAGGGGGGGGGACACATTGTTTTTTACTTTTGGAGCGATTATTTCCGAAATTATTGACATTATCAAAAAATGATCTTAGTAAACCCCTATTCATTGTTAAATACCTTTCCAACAATATATCACACGTTAGGGTTGAAATTAAAAAAAAAAACACTTCCCACTTTACATATAGGGTGGCTACCCTAATAAAACATTTTTTTCAAATTTTTATTTTACCACTTTGTCGGCGTGATTGATATACATATTGGTACCAAATTTCAGCTTTCTAGTGAAAACGGTCACAGAGATTAAGCGAGGACGGACGGACGGACGGACGGACAGACAGACATGGCGAAACTATAAGGGTTCCTAGTTGACTACGGAACCCTAAAAAAAGCCAAAAGAGCTGTGGCCATAACGAGAGCGAAAGCCCAGAACAAACTATGACACACTGGATAGTCCAGCAAGCCAAAACCGCCTTTACCGACTTGCTAGAGCTAAACAGAGAAAGTCGAAGGACATTTGTCAGATAAAATTCATAAAAGACGAAGCTGTCATGGTTATATCAGAAAATGAGAAAATTAAGGATAGGTGGAAAGGTTACTTTGAAAGACTGATGAATGAAGACTTGAAAATAAACCAGTAATTGAGGGACTAGTAAGAAATGTTAGTATAGATGAAGTCAGGGATTGCAGTGAACGGAATGAAAAATGGTAAGGCATTAGGACGGGACGGAATACCGGTTGAAGTATGAAAGTTATTGCTGATGGACGGATGGACCTGCTTAGCTTTATTCTTCAATAAACTGATGCTGGAAGAGGCCATACCTGACGAATGGAGTAACAGTGCGCTGGTGCCCATATTATGGTTATTGAAAGGCGATTGAGAGAAGAGAGCAAAATTTCACAAAACTAATTCAGTTTTATGCCTGGTCGGGGAACGACGGATGGCATTTTCGCTATCCGCCAGTTGTGCAAAAATACAAAAGTGCACATAAGAACTTACACATGGTGTTCGTCGATCTCGAAAGGCATACGACCGGGTATCGCGTGTGGTTTTGTGATGGGCTCTTATGGAGAAAGGTGTACCTGGGAAGTATGTGCAGTTGATTCGTGCAATGTACAGTCGATGCAGTACCCAAGTACGGTCCACAGCGGGTACTACCGGCACCTTCAATGTGGATGTCGGTCTGCACCAAGGGTCGGTTCTTAGCCCTTACCTCTTCCTGGTGATAATGGACGCTCTCATGTCGGACATCCAGGAAGAGGCTCCCTGGGGCATGCTGTTTGCCGATGACATTGAGTTAGTTGCCGAAAGCGGCCAAGAGGTCCAGAGCAGATTGGAAGTGTGGTGGCAAAGACTGGAGAACGTTGGCCTAAAATTAATAAGAACTAAAACAGAATACTTGTTCTGCGATTTCGGCGGTCTCTCCAGTCCTGTGCCCATAACTATTGCCGGAACGCCTATACCGATCTGCTCCAACTTCCGGTACCTCGGGTCGCTTGTCCAAGGGGATGGCGAAGTATATCGGGACGTAACGCACCGGATCAATGCAGGATGGATGAAATGGCGACAGGTCACTGGAACAACTTGTGACCCACGGATGCCCCTCAAGTTAAAGAGGAAAATATACAAGTCCGTGATTAGACCTGTTGTACTGTATGGGTAAGAATGCTGGGCTGTAAAAAGGTGGATGAAGAAGGTTTGCTTGTAGCGGAGATGAGAATGTTGAGATGGATGTGTGGAGTGACAAGCATATTAGAGGAAGTTTAAAAGTGGCGCCTGTTACAAAAAAATTGAAAGGCGTTTGTCTTGGTATGGATATGTAATGAGGAGAGATGAAGCACTTACGACTAAAAGAGGATCTGAATGTTGATGGACGGAAAGTGAGAGGAAGGCCAAAGAAAAGATGGATGGATTGTGTAAAAAATGATATGAAGGAGAAAAGAGTAAATGATGCCGTCACGCCTGATTCGGTCGTTGCATGAGATACTGCTTCAGTTGAAACTTGTCTCTGTCTTGTCCTAGAACAACATTGTACATACCTTCTTCATGCGTAGTAAAATGGACGGGTGCAGTATACATGGACACGCCGACTTGGTTGCCCGTCGCCACGCGGACGGCGTATGGCGTGGCTGGACGGAGGTTCTGCAGCTCTACTGTCTGACGGAGCTCCTGCTCTTTTCTGGAAGAAGAGAAAAGAAGAATCGAAATGAACGAACGTTCTTGACGCCATTACTTATTTTTTCATAGATTAAGACTAGTGGTTGATAGCCTTAGCAGAGGGCATAAGCTTGAGGATTTTTTTAGGGATAGGAAATCCTTACTAATATTATAGTTGGGACCCTGGAGACAAACATAGGCTATTTTTTTTAAAGATTAAAATATGAGAAAGAAAGAGGGAAGAAAATGGGAAAATTAGCAGTGGCAAAGTCCTGATTTACAGGTAGCCGGTACCTGTAAATCAGGAAAGGGGGACTGTTTTTATCCCGAATTTAATCGAGCGAAACCGCGGGCAAAAGCTAGTCATTAATAAACTTATCCTGCTCTGGGTAAAGCGGGGAGGAGTGCCAGAGTTTTAGTAACTAAAACCCAATCATGTTTCTTCTTTTGCTCTTTAAGTCCGCCGGGTTTTTCTTTCGTACAACATATCACCCCGGCAGGCGGTGTCCCTGGCCCTCCTGATCCTCTACTTAGCTGGCAACTCTTTGAGGTCCGCGTGGAACAATAACGCGATGATGACACGACCTTATGGTGTCCCTTATGACGAATTATTTTAATGATTATTTTTTAGTACCTGGTAACATTAATAGTAGTGGCATGTTCCCACACGGCGTCGCTGTAGTGCAGCAGCGCGTACTGCAGCGCGTAGTGGCGCGCGTGCGGCCGCGCCCCGCCGCGCCACGACACGCTGGCGCCGCGCGCGCCCACTGACGTCACGCGCAGCTCCACCGGCGGCGTGGGGGGCTCTGGGGTTAAAAAAATAAGTAGGTATTTAAAACTACACATTTAAACGCAACATCCAACATCATTATGAGAAGCTCGTGGCTAAATAATAGCAGCCGTTTGGGTCGATCTTTAGGTTAAACCGCACTTCCCTAAGTTGGTCTGTGGATGGGTGACCACCCGTTACATACCGAGTTTCCTCCGTGCGTCAGAAAGCACGTTAAGCTGTTGGTCCCGGCGGCCAATTTTAGATCTTTGACAGTTGTTACAGGGTCTTAGGTCTTATCAAGGAACATCGTAATGGCTAAACCGATTTTGATGATTTTTGGTACAGAGATAGTTGAGAACCAGGAGACGGACATAGGCAATTGAGGGTGAAAGAGGGAAGAACAGGGAAAACTTAGCGTTGCTATTACAAATTAATAAGGCGCAAGGGGAACTGTGTTATATAATAAATGATTGCTTACCCAATATAGTAAGATAAATACTAAAAGTAGCAGTTCCATAAGGGTTGGTAGCTCTGCACTGGTACAGTCCCGCGTCTGCTGCCTCCGAGTACTGAAGGTTGATGGTGCTCACCACTCCGAGGGCTGTTTTTGATTCTGATATTTTGGCCCTGGAAAGAACAAAGAACACGTTTTTATCCCACTATATTTATAATGTTAAAAATGCGAATGTTTGGGAGGATAGATGTATGGATGTTTGTTACTGTTTCACGTCAAAACGGCTGAATGGATCTTGATGAAATTTGGCACAGAGGTAGATTATGGTCTGGAATAGCACATAAAAAGGCTCTCGTTAGGCAGCTGGATCAAGGGCTTGATACAATGCGCGGTACTCCTGGACACGGCTTGTATTGTTAGGAGGTTCCTTTCTCTGGAGCCCTGACCGCCGGTAGCTTGGACCCTGTTCCCGATACCGGTGGGCTACTATTTTTATATTTTTAAATGTTTTGATAAGAAATATGTGACGGCGCATCCGTCAATATCAGACATCAGGTTGACTTTTAGCTGTCAAAGTCAGCCTAGCGAAGCGTTATTGTCGATGGTTGTGAGGGCTGCCAGCTGATCAGTGTTGTTCGAGACGGCGCCCGTACACCACGCTTGTGACGAATCGCTTTGCATCCGAGTGATAGTTTAATCCAACGTTATAATTAAGTTCGAGTCGTGCTGCTTAGGCTGCATTGTGGATTTGACTGTGTATTTCGATTATTAAACCCTCTGCTGATTAAACATTGTGATTGAAATAAGGACTTGTGATTTTTCTGCTCACGTCCACCTGCCTACTTACCTACCCACATACATCAGACAAGATGAGTTTTGATGAAGGCCCTCCTGCCTCTTCATATGTAAAAATATAAATAGTATGTTTACAAATAAATAAACGATCATAATAATGAATACTAGATATTAATACTAACCTCTGACTTATAAAATCCAAGGCGCTTCCATCATGGGTCCAGGAAACTCTAATAGGTTCGTCACCTAGTGGCCGGCATTCTAGTGTGACTGGGTGACCTAGCCTGGATGTGACGTTGGTTGACGAGGATTCGAAATGAACAGGCTCTGGAATGAGAGAATTATATGGTAAGAAGAAGAATAGAGGAATGTCTGGACCTTAAAAGAGTTATGATATTAGATGTTTGCCTGGACTTTATACGAGATTATGACCTCTGTGCTTGTTTCGGCTGTTTCTTCTCAGAGTATCCGTCGGGTAAGAAACTTCCGCGTCATCTAGTTTTTTTTTGTAATACGACGGGTAAATGTGTTTGTAAACACCTATTTGCAAAATAAATTTTATTTATAATTTATGAATTTTATAGATGGCAAATGTGAGGTATCTAAGAACTATAAATAATATTTAATCAGCTTTTTTGCTTCTACAAGATACGAGTATATATGAAAAATTTTGCAGACGAAAATAAGAGAAATCGAGTTTTTTAGTTTATTTTTCAAGTTATGCTCACGATGTGATTCTATCTCACGTTCCCTGTGCCATCATTTTCAAAGAACTTTTAGCTATTCCTTTGGAGGTCTAAAATATCTCGAAACTAACCTATCTTTTGGTGCGTTTGAGACCGAATAAGTCTCGTAAAGATACAGGTTTCTCATACTTAAAGAACTTTACACGTTAGATCCTCCCGCAAGGAGTGAAACAACACGATTATATTCAACGCACAGTACCAAAAGTCCTGCAAGAGACCTGATAGATCTCGTAATGTTATGAATGTGCTAATACAACAGATTATTTATGAATAATAAAACGTAAAATTAATATAATGTGAAAAGTTTGACTGGTTAATTTAGAATGATTTTTTTTATGTGTATCATTAACAATTAAATTGCAATGCCTAAACAGGCAACTAAGTTCTAAGAACCTACCCTTTGTTAAGATCTAAATTACTACACTTAGCAATAAAGAATTTGACTTTGACATTGATTAGACTGAACTAGCACTTGACATTGAAAAGAAACTTACTCTTAACACTGTGTCGTTTAACTTTGTTAAGAGCTAAATTACTACACTTAGCAATAACGAATTTGACTTTGACTAGAATGAACTAGCACTTGACATTGACAAGAAAATTACTATTAACACTGTGTCGTTTAACTTTGTTAAGAGCTAAATTACTACACTTAGCAATAAAGAATTTGACTTTGACTAAAATGAACTAGCACTTGACATTGACAAGAAACTTACTATTAACACTGTGTCGTTTAACTTTGTTAAGAGCTAAATTACTACACTTAGCAATAAAGAATTTGACTTTGACTAGAATGAACTAGCACTTGACATTGACAAGAAACTTACTATTAACACTGTGTCGTTTAACTTTGTTAAGAGCTAAATTACTACAATTAGCAATAAAGAATTTGACATTGACTTTGAATAGAATGAACTAGCACTTGACATTGACAAGAAACTTACTATTAACACTGTGTCGTTTAACTTTGTTAAGAGCTAAAATACTACACCTAGCAATAAAGAATTTGACTTTGACTAGAATGAAGTAGCACTTGACATTGACAAGAAACTTACTATTAACACTGTGTCGTTTAACTTTGTTAAGAGCTAAATTACTACACTTAGCAATAAAGAATTTGACTTTGACTAGAATGAACTAGCACTTGACATTGACAAGAAACTTACTATTAACACTGTGTCGTTTAACTTTGTTAAGAGCTAAATTACTACACTTAGCAATAAAGAATTTGACTTTGACTAGAATGAAGTAGCACTTGACATTGACAATAAACTTACTATTGACACTCATCCATACAGTCTTGCTTAAAGGTTGTCCCACTCCGTTCTCCACGTTACAAGAGTACAAACCCTCGTCAGTTAGAGATACTTCTTCAATGATCAGGGTCCCGTTGGGAAGACTAAGGATCCCACCGCCAGCCAGCTCTAGCACCGGTTGCCACGTGCCGAGAAGGGCTGAAAAATAAAAAAAGAATTTCTCACCATGCTTCAAGTCCACTGCATGTCTAAAACAACAATTTGACAGTGTGTTTTATTTCGTAGATGTAAGGACGGTTATTGCAGTTTTATCGTGTTGCAAACTATACATGATGCGGCTGTTTACATAACCTCTACAACCCAATTACTACTGGTATTACCCAGGACTATATGATGTATAGTATGGTGGGCCTGTAACAAAAACAAGTCGGAATCCATACTATACCATTTCCAAACCACTGCAACTTCTGAAAGTCAGAATCAAAAGTGATGAACACCAGAGAAATGCCAAGACAGCGACGCTCGACGAAGTCCAAAAGCAGATTCAGTTTGGATCCAGCCGGACCCAACAGTTTTTTTTATTTTTTTGCGGATGGGAAATCGTGAAATAAATTTTACTGATTAAAACCCACCCATTTTGCTTTTATTGCCCTTTATGTTATGGGGCCGCAACCCCTGGCAGGCAGTGGCGCTGGCAGGCAGTGGCGCTGGCAGGCCCCTCTGCTTTGCTGGCATCTCTTTGAGGCACGCGTGAGCTAACCATTTCTTGTTGTCTACATATCCGCGTCTCAGTGGCTGGGAGTTTTGTGGAGCCCGACGCCCGGAGCGTCTCCTGCGGCGACTGGGTTGGTTTGAGGCTATCTTTCAAACATCTGGCCATTTCCATCGCTAGCATTACTGGTTCGCAGAAAGATCTTATTTTTTTATAACTTTTTTGTGATAATATAAATTGTATAAAATCTGGTTCTTCTAACCTGACAGACAGATGTGTTGCTGGGGAGTTTGTTCCGCCACTTCTTCTTCCCAGCTAAAACACTAGAAAGTGGCGAAGGGCAGGGCGTTTTTGTGGGACTGTCTCTTGTAATGTGACGTTCAAAAAGTGCTGATTATCAGCCTAATTTGAATAAATGACTTTTGATTTTGATTTTGGAGTGGAGCTTCTGCTTACCATCTTTTTTCATCCAGTGCACTTGAGGTTGCGGGTAGCCGCTTGCACTGCACGACACTGTACCTCTTCTGCCGAGGAGGAGTGAAGAGTTGTGAGGTTCTTCTAGCCATTTTGGGGCCACTGAAATTGTATTAGATGCGACGATGTCAAACTATTACTTGACTAGTAAAAAATTAAAAGCTAATTGAAAAAAAAAAAATACCAAAAGTGAATATTAAATTATTGTCCGGTCCTGCGATATCTCTTTCGAACAACCCACAACCCTGGCAGGAAATTATTACTGGTATGACTTCAGATATTCAACCGAATTAAGTTTGAACTAAGTTTTAATGGCAATAAAGTTGATATTACCTTTTATGTACAGCTCAGTAGATCTATTGACTTTCGCCACGTGGTTAGAAGCGACGCATGTGTAGGTACCGCAGTGTTCCAAAGACACTTTCTTGATCACCAGTGCACTGAACAGCTCGGAATTTCTTTCGACCACCTGTACAGGAATAAAAGTTTTAGTAACGAGAGTTTAAAGGTGATATTTGCTTGGTCACTTTGATTGAGAGCGCCTGGCTGGAGGCCCCAGCTTCAAGACACCAGCAGGTATAGTCCATTTGAGGACATAACAACATCATAGGTTGACCTGCAAGATGCCATTAAACAAAAAAAGAAAAAAGTGCGAAGAGCTTTAATTTGATAGGCAACCTGGTAGATATGAATTGTTTTTATTATAAATACTAGCTGTGCCCAGCGGTTTCACCCGCTGCTTCTTTAGGGGTATGAAAAATAGATGTTGGCCGATTCTCAGACCTACCCGATATGTACACAAAATTTCGTTTAATTCGGTCCAGCCGTTTGGAAGGAGTATGGGAACGAAAACTGTGACACGAGAATTTTATATATTAGAGAAGATGTGTAAAAATTTGGTTTTTAGCAAACATTTGATGAGTACACTGATTCTGCAGCCCGATCTCATACTACATATATCGTACCACAAAAAAAAATTGTTGTAGATTGTGGTAGCGTTACCTTTCCTCTCAATAGTGAATATTTATTATATAGTATTTACATATTTATTTATATACTTTAGTGTTATGTATTTATGCTGGTATATATTATTATACTTATATGTGTGTGTGTTAAGACATTCATATTTTAAATACTCTTCTTGTTTTCATACACTACTGTCAGCGTTACTTTTCTTCATAAATATTTCCTTTCGCAGGCTTGCTGGTAGAAATTCTTTTAAAATAAGCTGTACCTCTGTAGTCTAAGTTTTGTTATGATGTTTCCTTGTGTTTTCTCCTGTGTGTATATAAATTACTCAGTTAGACTGAGATACTAGATGATATAGATCGCGATATGATGGTGGGTCTAATCCTTAGTAATATTATAAAAGCGAAAGTTAGTTTGTTTGTTTGTTACCTCTTCACGCTTTAATGGCTAAACCGATTTTGAAGAATTTTGGTACAGACATAGTTGGGAATCAGGAGACGGACATAGGCTATTTCTTTTTTAAATAGAGTGGGATATGAAGGAGAAAGAGGGACGAAACGGGAAAATTTAGCGCTGCTATTATAAATCAATAAGGCGATAACGAATTAAACGCGAGCGACGCCACGGGCATAAGCTAGTTTTACCCATAAAACAAAACTTCTACATTAACTAGGGGAAACGCCAAAGAAAAGATGGATGGATTGTGTAAGGAATGATATGAAAGAGAAAGGAGTAAATGATGCCGTGACGTCGAGCAACTGCAGTATTGTTACAAGTTATTATGCCTTGTGAGCGAGACTGTACCTTCATTTTGTTTCTTGACATTCAAAAGTGCCTGTAATGGTCTAATTGAAATACATGCTTTCAGTTTGAGTTCTGACTGGGGAGAAAGATATAATACCAACACTATTTCTAGGATTTAAATTGTATTTATAATGCCAAATTGTATTCAATATTCTATTCTATTCCAATGGAAAAAAAAACTTTTTACGCTGACACCAAATAGAATGGGCCAAGGACTACAAAGAAAATCTTACCTTCAAACCACTAGGAATCCTCTTTCCATCCTTCTGCCATTCAAAATGTATCGGAAGATCCCCAGTCCTCAAATTGCAGTAAATATTCACAATCTGGCCTTCCTGCAGGTTCGTTCCTAACAACAGGTCATCCAGCACTGGAGCTTCTATGACTTGTATCTCGAAGGCTCTTCTAGCCATCTCTCCTGAGGGACTGGTCACTATGCACGTGTATACTGGGGAAGTCAAAATTAGAGGGTTTATTTTTATCAGGCTATTTAATTTTGAATTTTATTTTTAAAGAAGTAGAGTTAATCTAGTTGCCCATTCGTAAAAGATTTTTTTTGTTGTTGATAAGAGTCAAAAACAGGTAATATACAATGAGGGTACTATTTTTTTTTTATATATAATGTTGTTGTATTTTAGAGGTATTATTAAATTAGCTAGTGAGTAGTGGCCACGGTCTTTTTTTACTGACTAAAACCTACCCATGTTCCTTCTATTGCCCTTTACGTTCCAGGGCCGCGGTATCTCTTTCGAACAACCCGCAGCCCCGGGTGGCCGCGGTCTTACTTAGCCCAACTACTTAGGGTCAAAACAACTTTTGAAATCCTCTCATTTCATTGTCTGTATCTATCAAAACTTTTTTTTTTACGTATGGCAAATCATCAAATAACTTAAATTTTTACTGATTTAAACCCATCCAAGTTCCATCTCTTGCCCTTTATGTTTCGGAGCCGCATTATCCGGCAACCCAGATATCGATGCCTGACTATTGTATTGTTCGCTAGCTAATTGAACTTAACCTTGATTAACACACAGTTACCACCAGTGTTACTGACAACACGGTTGGCGCACTAACTGAGCGATCGACTGCAGCGCTGCGTATCCGGGTTCGATCCCCGCACGGAACAAAAATTTGTATGGCCTACAGATAGTTGTTCCGGGTCTGGCTGTTTGTGTACGTGAGTTTAAATGTTTGTGAACGCACCCACGATACAGGAGAATTCCTAGTGTGGGGTGTTTAAAAAAAAAACGTTACCATACCTGCCCCGTTGGACTCCTTAGATATTTCAGGTATGGAAAGAATTCCATTTAAGTTGACGCTGGGTGCATTCCGTCTGGTCTTGCGTTTCTGGTGCGATCTCTTGTACCGTGACTGGAAGATCGCGTTTGAAGTGAGCAGCTTGCCTTGGAATTCCCAGTCAATTTTGCTGCAATAAAAGGTATATGTTTTTCGTTAGAAAAAACTTTTAGAAAATAACTAACTGTGCCCAGCGGTTTCACCCGTTGCTCACTTAGGGGTATAAAAAATAGATGTTGGCCGATTATCAGACCAACCCGATATGTACACAAAATTTCGTTTAAATAGGTCCAGCCGTTTCGGAGGAGTATGGGAACGAAAACTGTGACACGAGAATTTTATATATTAGATAAATTCTGGTCTTGTTTTTCTTGTTAGACTCTCTTTTTTTTGTAGTTAGGTAAATATCACATAACTTCCACCGCTCTGGGCGGAAGTACTATTTATGGTGAAAAACGTTAATTTTAAAATAGCGAGTTTGCTATTTTCTCCAAATTAAACAACTAAACTGTCATTGATGCTGTCAAACTATAATAATAGTTAACTTGAGTAATTTTAGTCAATTTTACGATAAAAACGTCGTTTGGCAGAAATACAGCAAAGTTTAGTGACTTTTGGAGTAGTTTAGTTTGTGACAACAGAATCGGCAGCATTGTTTAAAAATACGGCAAGTACACCTGATCCTATCGGCTTATATAAGTGGTGTAGTTATGTAGTTCTCTATCTTCTATTTATAAACCATATTTCTAAACTTACCTTATTGGATATCCATAGAACGGACACCTCAAATTAACTGACTCCCCACTTTGCACTTTGACTGGTGGCAAAGATCGAATGTATGGTGGTCCTGAAATAAAAATCATTCATTGAATAAGTTTTAAAAAATAAAGCGAAATTCTAACGCTTTTCTATAACTCCGTATTTCAAAACGAAAAAAAAACGGAATCATAGTCATTGTAAATAAATAAAATAAATAGGTTAATAATAAGTTCATATATAATATTCATCACATTCAAGTTATAAAGAAATAAACAATGTCAAGTCAATAAAAAATCTAAATGTCAAACAGGTAGAAATATTACAAATAGAATAAAAAGTCAAAAACACAAAAATCTATACTAATATCTATACTTCTATACTAATATTATAAAGCTGAAGAGTTTGTTTGTTTGTTTGTTTGAACGCGCTAATCTCAGGGAATACTGGTTGGTATTGGAAAATTCTTTTAGTGTTGGATAGTCCATTTCTTTAGGAAGGCTATAGGCTATATAACATCACGCTACGACCAACAGGTGCTGAGCAGCTTGGATGAAACCGCGAGGAACAGCTCGTCAAACATAAATCAAATATTAAAAAAGTCGTCAAAGCAGTAAAACGCTTGCTCGACAAGCCATTCTTTCAAACGGGCTTTGAAGCTTCCAATGGTCGTTGCACTAGAATCCTTATAGGAGCCTCAGCACATTATTGTCTATCTGTTTGTCAAGACCCGGGAATGCAAGGTTTTAAGTTGAAATTATATACATCCGTATAGTCAAGTCTGTGGTTTCTTGGAACTGTGAAAAAATCAACCCTCTAAGTCTATGCAGTCAAAAAATATGGCCGTTTATGTCGCAATTTCGTACGAAGCCTTCGGCGCTAGAGTCTGAGTGGCATATGGACGGTATTTTTTTTGAGGGCCGATTTTCGATATTATTTCTATGAACGAAAGGTCATATCAATTTTATCTATATTACTTCCGTAGTTGATGAGTTAGATATATCGTAGATATTCGTAAAGTCCATCCAAAGGTTGTCTGGAAGATATCGCTATTGGCGATAAAACATAGATTTAGCACTTTTTTGTAAAACAGTTTTATTTCAATTTTGGTGTGCAATAAAGTATATTCTATGCTATTTTATTCTTACCATAAACATCCAGCCTATTTTCATGTGTAGCCACATGGTCACTTTCCCTGGCGGTGCAAGAGTACAGTCCTCCATCTTCGACCCTCACTCGAGTGATGTTCAGTTGTGATGCCACTGAATTGTCTGACGTCATCACCTGGCCTAACGCGTATCTGACAAAAAAGTTTACGTTATAGATTAATGTTGACTGAAAGAAAAAGAAAAGTTGCGTTTATTTAGCATTTTAAAAAAGAAATAGGAACACATTAAACTAAATGAAAAAAGGGCGTACGTTCAGCATAATGCTAGATGGCAACACAAGGCCGCCACCTGACGCTGATTTAGACCCTTCAGCTGCTGCCCACGAGTGTCATATGCACGAAATCATAAAGAAACGCATGGGTATAATTGAAAACAGTAATAAAATAAAAATAATATTAAACTGAAAAAAATCTATAAAAAGAATGACATTAGTCAAATTAAAAAAAATGTAAAAGATTGATAATATCTAATGTATATACAAAATCTATACTAATCTATACTAATATTATAAAGCTGAAGAGTTTGTTTGAACGCGCTAATCTCAGGGACTACTGGTTGGAATTGGATAATTCTTTTAGTGTTGGATAGTCCATTTCTTGAGGAAGGCTATAGGCTATATAACATCACGCTGCGACTAACAGGTGCTGAGCAGCGTGGGTGAAACCGCGCAGAACAGCTAGTAGGTATTATTTAAAATAAGTAACGATAGACTCAAGTACAAAATTAAAACGTAGCCAGATAATGCCCACGGTCTCGACTGTGGAGATCCGTGTTTGTTTCACAATACAAATAAAAAAAAAAACATTTATAATATTAGTAGCAGTAGGAATGAATTCTCCAACACAATCATTAAAGTTTTTAATTATTGACTACAGATAAAAATGGGAAAAATTTTCGTGTTCACCAAAAATACTGATCGTGCACCAAATATTCTTTCCTGAATGCAAAAAAAATGCGTAGGTTAGGTTAGGTTAAAACTGCGACCCCCTACGTAGCCCCCCCCCCCCCAGTAACGACTTGCATTAATAGAAAATGGATAAAGATATAACACTTTTTTATTGTAGTGCTGTCTTTTTCCTGATGCTCGTTATGACATATTTTAATTAACATATTTTGGTGCTCATTCAGTAAATTTGGTGCAACACAGGCAAAATTAGGTAAACGAAATGGGAATAAATTGAAGTACGTTTAAATACCATCCGATAAAAATTACCTTGGATCAGTGTTACTCGATACAATAATACCGTCTCGTTCCCAAACGAACTGAGGAGGTCTGTCACCACTTGCTGCACATTGCATGCTGATCTGAAATGTTATAGAAACATGGACTTAACGCAAATTTCGAAGACCTCTGCTTGACTCCCAAATATGACAGACTAGTTATTTTTAGGATTCCTAGGATTTTTAGGAAAATAGTTGAGAGGTGTCAAGGGACACCCGGATGGAACGAAGTTATTATTTATTATGTACAAAAAACCTGTATACACTCAACAAAAATAATCGTTGCGACACCACAGTGTTCAATGCGAAATAGAAAGACGAAACAAAAATAACTGGCGTGCTTTCTATGCCACGCCGCACTGCTTACATCTATAGCAAAAGTATCGTTACAACTTTTGGGTCTTAATTTTTTCCGTCTAGCCCCCTTTCACAACGCGCCATAAGGAACTTCGTTCCAAAAGCACGCGTGGCATACACTGCATATTGAACCTAATCTTAGTGCTAAAAGAGTCAGTTTTCGAGGTATTGCATTGTAGAATAATTAGAGCTACTTACATCACCCCCCGGTGTAACCGTTCTTTCTGTGAAGTGTTGAGTGATGACCACCCGCATGTCTGCTAGCCTTTTTCTTCTATCAAGACCTGAAAGAGAAAGAAACATAAAATAAATAGGTGTTGGATGTACAAGAGAATTCAGTACCAGGCATTTGGTAGGGTGACGACAGGCCGTGTCGACGGCGCTTTAGGGGTCCACGCGCGCCTCAAAGAGATGTTAGCAAAGCAGAGGGGCATGCCAGGGCCACCGTCTACCGGGGTTGCGGATTGTTCGAAAGAGATACCACAGCCTCGGAACATAAAGGGCAATAGAAGGAACATGGGTATGTTTTAGGCAGTACAGGTCTGACACTCCAGAGCGGGGGAAGTTATTCGATGATATTCCATCCGCAAAAAAAAACTAAGCCTTCTAGAGTTGATCGTTTATCGTTTGTAATTGAAATTCTGTAACTGTTTATAATTATTTATTAGAATTATGTCCCATCTACATTGCTCATAATAGATACCGTGGCCCCGAAACATAAAGAGCAAAAGAAGGCTTAACGATACGGTTGGCGCAGTGGCTGAGCGATCAACTGCTGAGCTGAGCTTTGTATCGCCGTTTCGATCCCTTCACGAAACACATATTTGTATGGCCTCTAGGTAGTTGTTCCGGGTAGTTAAATGAGTTTAAGCTTTTGTAAACGCACACGATACAGGAGAAATCCAAGAGTGGGGCAACGTTTTTTAAAAATCAAAAGAAAAAACGGGGGTGGGTCTAGTTGGTATTAGTCTAAAATTCCCCCTGATCCTCCCAAAGCGGGGGAAGTTATTTGACGACTAGCATTTGGCTACAACTCGCCTGAAGCGAAGCGAAGTTGCGACCATACTTGCGAAAAGATATCGATGCAAACGACTTTGAAGGGATCTCTAGATTTAATAACCGGGAAACAGATACTGGCACTGAATTTAACAAAGGCTTCATCTAAAACTATTTCCTTCTTCAAACAAATAGATTTTCGAAAGTTCCTATCAGGGTGAAAACACCAATTATCTTCCTAGTAAATTGGGAAGCCCAAAGGGTAGGGGCGTTAATAGGCATTTAGTGACGTCACGAACTAGCTAATTTACATAAATTGGTGTCTAGTTTAGGCGTTGCTAGGCAACGGTTACGTCATCAATATATACACGGGTCGTAAAACGTTGATTAGAAGCTCTTGCTTTAGTAAGTGGTCTTGTAGCATATACACTGCAGGTTGGAAATATTGGATTGAAACTTCAATTATACCTACGTTTTATTTCTTTGATTTATTGACATTATTTTATATTTTTCTCTATTAACAAAAAAAATTGTAGCCCACCAGAGCCGGGAACAGGGTACAAGCTACCGGCGGTCAGAGCTCCAGAGAGAGAAACGTCCAAGTAATACGAGCGGTGTCCAGGAGTACCGCTTGCTGTATCAAGCCATTGATCCAGCTGCCTAACGAGAGCCTCCTTAGGGGTTGGTCGAGGCTTCTTAGGGCTTGGTAATTATTTAACTACATACATTATTCGACCGGATTATTGAACCCAAACGTCAAAATACCGAATTTTCTTTTATTTTCTCTGTCACAATTTTTTTTTTCACTATCAAACTCTTTTTTTATCCACCCTTTGTTTGCGGATGGGAAATCATTAAATAATTTAGTGAGGGAGTATCAGATTTGTACTGACTAACCCTCCCCCCCCGTTCTTTCTTTTGCCCTTTACGTTCCGGGGCCGCGGTATTTCTTTCGAGCAACCTGCAACCCCGGCAGGCGGTGGCCTTGGCACCCTTAAGGGGAACTTTAAGCCATAGGTACTCTCTCCAATTAAAAAAATAATTATTCAAATCGGACATGTCTGTAAAAAGTTAACCATAAAAAGAAAAATATGTATAATATATACATATTATATTGGATCTATACATTTTATATCGCGAATGGAGAACCTCTTCTTTTTGTTTTCGTCGGTAAAATATACATCCCTACATCTTACTAATCACGGCTCCCAACTAACTTGAACCCAAACTATATCTAAATATAGTTCCCTGAACATTAATTGGCATCAAACGTGTCTAGAACTAATCAAACGCTGATGTGAACGTTTCCGACAGCGATAGGCAAGTATCAAATCAGTTTGGTGTAGTACACCTAGCTGTTACGTGGGCGACGCGACTTGCGACACGTCTCGTTATGCGACTTGCGACTTGATTTTCGACTTGCAACACGTCTTGCTACACGACATGTGACACGTCTTGTAATGCAACCTGTTACACGAGTAAGTTGCGAAGTATTGCGATGCGATTTGCGTTGCGAATTATTCAAGATATGGATAGGCGACTAATCGCTAAGAGAGACTAATAAAAAATAAAAAAAAAACCGGCCAGTCAGTGTAGGGTTCCGTAGTTTCTCGTCCGTCACAATAAGTGTTCCCAGTTATGAGGCCAACCGAACAATTCGGTAATACCCGATCCAATGTAATAAGTACCTACAGCGCCATCTCTCGAGGAATTGGGTTACTAATTAATACAAAGACGTGCAATTTCGGTGGTAATTTTGGATTCTTTTTTTGTTTGAAAAAAGATACGTTCAGGATAATAAAATATGTAAACAAAGTTACAAAAAAAGCTTGCATATACGATTATACTACAAACTTAGTCCAGAAATTATTTTGTACAACTTTTTGTCTTTTTTGTACAAAAACTGTTGTGTCAATCAAGTTCAAAATGATTTTCATAGAAAGTCCTTATAAAGTTCTACTTTTCAGATTTTTTTCATATTTTTTAGACTTATCGTTCAAAAGTTAGAGGGGGGGGACACACATTGTTTTTTACTTTTGGAGCGATTATTTCCGAAATTATTGACATTATCAAAAAATGATCTTAGTAAACCCCTATTCATTTTTAAATACCTTTCCAACAACATATCACACGTTAGGGTTCAAATTAAAAAAAAAAACACTTCCCACTTTACATACCTATAGGGTGGCTACCCTAATAAAACTTTTTTTATTACCACTTTGTCGGCGTGATTGATATACATATTGGTACCAAATTTCAGCTTTCTAGCGCTAACGGTCACAGAGATTAAGCGAGGACGGACGGACGGACGGACGGACGGACGGACGGACGGACGGACGGACGGACGGACAGACAGACATGGCGAAACTATAAGGGTTCCTAGTTGACTACGGAACCCTAAAAAGGTTGGGGACTTAACTGTTAAGATCTACTCACAACCTCATATGATACGGCTTGCGAAGGTGATCTATGCCAGGCATTACACGCGCGTGTGATAAGGTGTCCGTCACGTTACGTTGACTTGTAGCAAGCGTTCAACAATTATTTTTTTGTTTTGCGCCTACGTGGCACATGCTGCTAAAACGCGCAACTCGTGGCCAAGTCTAATGAAACGTAGAAATAAGGGATCCTGTATCACATCAGTTGGGCGTAACGCACCCTATCCGTGTTATAGGAATTTAGGAACGATAGAATTTGTGATCGTCGATGGAATGTCTGATGAGATTTGGAAAGGAACTATCAGTGCGGCTGCGGGCTCAATTTTAGTGACGTGGATGTATAATTAACTAGCTCTTCTCACGCGGTTTCACCCGCGTTCCCGTAGTCACTTATCCTGCTCAGCAACCATAGCTCGCAGCAGGATAGCCTATAGCATTCACAAATAACGTGGCTTTCTTTTCGTAAAGGAATTTTAAAAATATGTTCAGAAGATTCTCAGATAGCTTCCTATAAACTCGCAAATTTAAAATCTCTATAAATTAACTAGCTTCCGCCCGGGACTTCTTCCGCGTGGCATAGTTACCTTTGGTCTAACTCTAACTTTAACCCGCGTATTGATTAAACATTTTTTCCTTCCCATTTCTACAGCTTTTGTCAATTAAAAAAAAAGCCTATGTCCGTCTCCAAGTTCCCAACTATTTCTGTACCAAAATTCAGCAAAATCGCTTTGGCCATTTAGGCGTGAAGACGTAACAAACTCACTTTCACTTTTTTAATATTAAGTAAGGATATTTAAAATTCTCGTGTCGTTCTTTGTTACCAAACTCCTCCAAAACAGCTGCACAAATTTTTGGGATTTTTTTTTGAGCATTTCGGGTAGGACTAAAATATTATTATATTAAATACAAGCTGCGCCCCACAATTCACTAGCTTTTATGTTAATTCAGGATAAAAGCATAACAAATTTTATCAAAATCGCTCCAGACATTCAAGCATGAAGGAGTATCAAGCACAAATTCAAACTTTTACCTCCATTATATTTTATTGTGATTTTAGAAGTCGATTTTATATGTGTGTTGTGATGTGTAGTCGATTTTTTACGTGTGTTGTGATGTCAGCAAAGCAGAGGAGCTTGCCAGAGCCTCCGCCTACCGGGGTTGCAAGTTGTTCGAAAGAAATACCGCGGCCTCGGAACGTAAAGGGCAAAAGAGGGAACATGGGTGGGTTTTAGTCAGTTAAAATCTGCACTCCCCTCCGCTCCGCCCAGAGCGGGGGAAGTTGTTTTATGATTTACCACCCCAAAAAAAAATTTTTAACCCTGAAACGATTTTTTAACCCTGCCACTCAAGTACTAACTATGTATTTACCTGCGTTCAGCT
The DNA here is from genome assembly GCA_958449745.1 of Ochropleura leucogaster. Classification (NCBI taxonomy): domain Eukaryota; kingdom Metazoa; phylum Arthropoda; class Insecta; order Lepidoptera; family Noctuidae; genus Ochropleura; species Ochropleura leucogaster. The sequence continues at coordinate 12,229,729 of OY288224.1, read as the reverse complement.
TACCTCACTTTGAAGACAAGACAATAACCTTTAGAAGGCCAATCAATTAGCACATACATAACTGCTTAACAGTACAATTCTCAAGCAAGCAATCCATCGAAGCATTGGAGACTGGAGTGCAGTTGACAAGAAATGCATGAAAACAGTAGGTCAACTCCATACAAACCCTGCCGGGGTTGCGGGTTGTTCGAAAGATATACCGCGGCCCCGGAACATAAAGAGCAATAGAAGTAACATTTTTGTTTTAACGCTCCTCACTAGGATTTTCTTCTGTATTGTGGTTATGGTCGATCGCTCAGATACTGCGCCAACCGTGTCGTCAAATGGTAGGTAATTACATGGGTGAGTTTTAATCAGTACAGATCTGACACCCAACCCAGGACAACACCGCTCCACCCAGAGCGGGGGAAGTTATTTGATGATTACCCACCCAAAAATACAAAACAAACAAAAAACTTTCTTTCGATTTCTAAAAAACACTCAGTGGAAAATAAGTTTAATTTTGTAATTTGGTTGTTAACAAATCGATGGGGATCGATCCTATTATAATGATTACCTATCGTGATAAAAAATAATAATATTAGTTTAGGACATAGGGCGATCGAAAGCAAAAGACAGTCACACGTGCCCTTGCACTATAACGGGTATAGTCCAGATTTCCTTACAATTTTTTCCGTAACCGATGTCTGTGATAACTACCTACAGTACGGCCAACGAGAAGCTATACGAAAGGTCATTAACCTAAAGAACAACTGTGGCGTTGACAATCTAATATTTAGCTCTTTCCATCTTGTGCCTTTGTCGTAATGTCTCGTTCTCCCGGCAAAAACATGACAACGTTAAGACGGGTTCGCCAACTTTCGGGCGGCCATTTTAGATGGGGTTTTAGCATGGGTTTTGTTTACATTTGGTATCGCTTCTCGTTGGCCGTACTTTAGGCAATATAATTTAAATTGATATACTACCTGGAAAGTATAACCTATCAAACAAAAACTGAACTTTGCAAATCGGTCCAGGCATCTTTGAGTAATCGGTGAACATGCACAAAAAAAAAAATCAAAAGATCACCATGAATTGAGAACCTCCTCCTTTTTCTAAGTCGTTTAAAAATAATCTTAGAAAACTACATATCGATTCAAAAAGTCACAGTAGTGCTTGCCCGGATTTGAGCCAATAACCTCGAGTATGAGAATATAAATAAATATAAATATCTTGGGACAACTCACACACAGCTATCTGATCCCAAGCTAAGCAGAGCTTGTGTTATGGTAACCAGACAACTGATATACATACTTATATAATTTACAAATACATACATATTATAGATAAATCACACCCAGACACAGAACAAACAATCATGCTCATCACACAAAGTTTGTCCTGGGTGGGAATCGAACCCACGACCTCCGGCTCAGCAGTCAGGGCCACTAACCACTGGACCAACAGGACCGTCATCGAGCGAGTCAAGAAGCGAGGCTTATAAGCAATTGACCTACTATACTTATCTATATTGTGCCTCCACTATGCGTATTGCAATTTCAGATGCTAAAAGCCTTTGATGTGGCCAATCGGAGTGGAAACTGATAGGATTTTAATTAATTAGGCTATTGATAGTAATTTTTCAATACACTTTCTCGAAAACTAGCTCTTATTGCAATACAAATCGACGGCACGGTTAGCGCAGTGGCTGAGCGATCAACTGCTGCGCTGTCTGTCGCGGGTTTGATTCCCGCACGGAACAAAATTAAATATTTGTATGACCTGCAGATAGTTGTTTAGGGTCTGGCTGTTTTGTGTATGTGAGTTTGAATGTTTGTAAATGCACCCACGATACAGGAGAAATTCCTAGTTCCTAGGCAACGTTTTTTTTTTTTAAAGAATTACATTCAACACGCAATGTTGCATACAACATCACTGTACCTTTTTTCTCATTTATCGCAAAGAGCTTTCATCTTTTTTTCTGATTACATCACGGATAATAGAAGACAACTGCTCAAGTTTTTGGTGTTTTTTTTTTAAAAGCAAAGAGGCGCATGTTTTAAGGTCCAACATATTTTATATAAAAACATTTATTTATCAACAGATTATCACAAATAAACATAATCATGTTCAAAATAATTTGCTTATAACAACAATTTGACATTTATTTGAGTTCCAAATACTTGAATTTATTATTTTTATTATATTAGACTGTATAGAGTTGTCATACCTTTGTTTCTCCTTCACTGTGAGAAGAAAAGCGCGGGGAAAATCTAACTAAAACATAGTTTCATATTAATTAATTACTAAATTACTTTTTGTTCAATTGAGTTTTCACAGTTCATGTGAGAATTTGTCACTGCTGTTCTCGGCTCCATAACACCTTTGCCTAATGGCTTGTATGTAAATTCCGCCTCGAATGCAATGACAAAGTTTCCTTACTTGAATAAAATTTTCTCCACATCGAGAACTGCAGTTTTCATCGAATCTGGACTTTTCATTAATCAACTATATTGTGCTATGAATGCATCTGTCATTCGCTGCGCTTGGGGTCCGTCGAATTTGTGTGCTGTCGTATAAATCACGAAATAGGAAGCATGATCTACAGCTCAGTTGCATGCTTCGTTATGAAAAAGGTGAACGCAAAACTAGATAGTACGAAGGTTATAAGCGTCACTGATAAAAACGCCTACCTACTAATTAAATAATTTTCTTCTAAAAATAGTCTAATAAGTAGATATAAATTTTATTAACTTTGCTTCGGTAGTTCAGGCGATTTTTTTTAAAACAAATTCTTTTTTTTTTTAACAAATTACATGATAAAAAACGAGTAATTGTGAAATAATAACGTTTTTGCAGAAAAAAATACTGACAATAAAAAACACATATTTTTTGACTTCGACTACTACACCCGCGACAAAATTATCAATTTCTTCGAGTAAAACTAGCAACGCCATCTATTGTGTATGTTTGAAAACAGACAATCCAATTTTTGTCTACAGTACGGCCAACGAGAAGCGATACCAAATGTAAACAAAACCCATAAAATGGCCGCCCGAATGTTGGCGAACCCGTCTTAACGTTGTCATGTTTTTGCCGGGAGAACGAGACATTACGACAAAGGCACAAGATGGAATGAGCTAAATATTAGATTGTCAACGCCACAGTTGTTCTTTAGGTTAATAACCTTTCGTATCGCTTCTCGTTGGCCGTACTATAAAAACTTTCGGGTTGCTAAAACTTTTTTTAGGGTAAAGGAAAACAAAACAGAGCCTCATAAAATCCTTTTTAGTCCATCTGCCATTGAGCCATTTTTAACACGCTTTTATTATATGCACTTGTACAACTAAATATGTAAAAAATCAGAAAAGTCAAATATCCCGGTTTCACACATTGTGAACTAAGTGACGTCATTATAAATCCAATATGGCGATCTAACAAAGATGGCAGACTACTTTTTTTAATGTATTCCCATGATATGGATTAGTCATAAAATACGAGACAGCATGTCTTGTATTTTTTTTTATTATTGTGTAGCTGGCGCCCGCGGCTTCATCCGCGTGATATCCAAAAAATGCATCCCATGTGTTATTCCAGAATATAATTTACCTCTATGCCAAGTTTCATAAAATCCGTTTTGACGTGAAAGAGTAACAAACATCCATACATCTATCCTCACAAACAATCGCAAAAGTAGAAATATTTTTTCTTCACAAACCTTACTCGAAACTATGAACAGACCAATTCACATTCACCCCTACAGTTCCATTTCTATCAGACAGAACACGACATTTCCGACACACGAAGCCACATTTCAGCCGGTCCCGTCCGTTTAGCCGCTGGACCACAAACTTCAATTATCGTAAACGATTGCCTAACTGTCGGTAACGGTGTGACTCCTAGAGCTAAATGCTAATATGTCTACCGTATATGTAGGCGGAAAATGCATTCTGCGGTGAATATTGCTACCACCTTTTGACGGGCCTGTGGTCTAGTGGTTAGTGGCCCTGACTGCTGAGCCGGAGGTCGTGGGTTCGATTCCCACCCAGGACAAACTTTGTGTGATGAGCATGATTGTTTGTTCTGTGTCTGGGTGTGATTTATCTATAATATGTATGTATTTATAAATTATATAAGTATGTTTATCAGTTGTCTGGTTACCATAACACAAGCTCTGCTTATATTGGGATCAGATAGCCGTGTGTGAGTTGTCCCAAGATATTTATATTTACCTGTATTTAGATGATATTGGTTGCAGGGTTCGTAATTATTTTAAATAACATTATATTTGACGATATGGTTGGCACAGTGTCCAAGTATTTGACCTCTATGCGACGTGTCACGGTTTCGAGCCTCGCACGGGACACATATTTGGTTCATAGATCCCCCTCTTTCCCACTTTAGTAAATGAATGTGACATACAGATAGACATTCGGACAGAGCAAGTAAGGGTTCCGTATTAACGTTTTGGCCTAGGGACCCCAAAAAGCTTATAACACAGATCCGCAGCCCTTATTCAAACAAAAATACACCTGCAACATTTTCCATTAAAAAAAGCGATGTACAAACAAAAAAAAACAAACTCGGTCTGAACAAAGCTCATTTCACATACAAACTATACGGGAGTTAGGCGGGCTTCACACGTTCACACTCAATTCAGACATTTGAGTCGGCGCCCGGGAGATAAATAATGGCAATAAATAATCTGGCCGTGACACCGGCCGTATGGAGAGGGCTTTACTTCGCGTCACCGATTGTGGAGGGCTGCTTATTACACTGTGGTCGAAAATTATTGTTTTTTTTATTTTTGGAGGACACTTTTGGAAAATAAAAACGAAAAAAACACGTAACACTTGAAACGGGATATTTACCATGTTTGTTACAAATATGGTAAATATAATATTAGTAACCATGTCAGTTTGAAGGTTTTATTATAAACTTCTTTGAAGAAACAAAAACCAATTTTGGGTCCATCATTCGTTATAAAGAATCATGTTGGATTATATTATGATAATTATTATTTTCACACAATTAAGACCTAATTTTGCAATTATACGTAAAAATAAGCATTGGAAATTAAAAAAAAAACTAGTCGGCCATATTGGATTTATAATGACATCACTTATGTTAACTATATAATAATATAATCCAGATGCAAAACTTCACATCAACTGAAAATACAACCTGCAAATTACAAAAAAACCAGAAAATTTAAATTTTCTAACAATTAAGACTACGCCAGCTCACTTCGGTGTAACAGTACCTCATATTTATTGGAACGCCTTTTGTAGTTGGTCGGTAGATGGTCGTTTGTTTTGTTTTACGTACGAAAGGTAATGATTCATGGCGTACGCTCCGACGCTCGACGAGTTGTTGTAATTCACTCTGTTTTGGGGGCCATTGTTCATCCCCTGATGTGTTTAGATCTCATTCATTCAGGATTCAGTAGAAAACCGGAGGTAGGTCCTGGCATTATGCTGAGCTGGACTCCTATTTGGTGCAGCGTTGAGACACACCGCCTAGTAGTGGGCGACCGTTATAAATGTACATATGTGATGTGTCTAATTGTCTAGGGGTCAATTTAATTTATGTCTTTTGGAACGAAGTTCCGTGTGTGAAAGGGGGCTAGATGGAATTTTTGTTTACGAAAAGTTGCTTTTTTTTTATTATTGATAGGCTCGCGTTTGACCACTATCTCACCTGATGGTAAGTGATGATGTGGTCGACGATGAAGCACGCTTACCTAGAAATAACCTATTCACTCTTGACTTGAAGACCCCCAGGTTATAGCTGTCAGGAAATACAGACTCCGGCAGGGAATTCCACTCCTTAGCAGTACGCACAATGAAGGTATTCCCAAACGTTTAGTGCGTGTGGGTGGGATGTCTACCATATAACGGTGGCGCATCGCCGTACGTCTTGTAGTCCTATGATGGAACGGGCTTGGCGGAATTAGGCTGTGCAATTCCATCGCACACTCTCCGAAATGTAACCGATAGAAAACCGAAAGGCTGGCAACGCGCCGGCGATGCTCCAGGCTCTGGAGAAAACGACACTTTTTGCTATAGTAAGCTATTGTAAGCTGTGCGGCGTCGCATGTTTCTCTGTCTGTCTGTCTGTCTTTCTCTCTCTCTTATAGAAAGCAAGCCAGATATTTTCATTTCTATAGGAACTTTTTTTCTCTGTATGATTATTGTGTCTTTTGTTTATATATATCGTTTCTATCGTTTTGAATATTAATCTAAATATTTTGTATACTGCTATGTATTTTTACAGCTACTAAATCTCTTGTACTCTTAAATTTTCAAGTTGTAGCTAATATTTCCGAATAAAAACTTCTATGTAAAAAATAAAATCGACTTCCAAAAAAAGTGAAAAATAACTTTAAATTCGGAAGTCAGCGTGATCTTTTGTTAAACCGCCTTTACCTAGGTGGGTCCGTGGACTTATAACCTATTACATACCGAGTTTCCTTCGCGCTTTAGAAAGCGAAAGAAAAAAAAAATACTTGAGAGGTGTCAAGGGACACCCAGATGGAACGATGTTATTATTTATTATGTACACAAAACTTGCATACACTCAACAAAAATAATCGTCGCGACACCACATTGTTCAATGCAAAATAGAAAGACGAAACGAAAATAACTGTCTTGCTTTCTACGAGAGAGAGACAGAGAAACACGCGCACGCAGCACGGCTTACAACTATAGCAAAAAGTGTCGTTATAACTTTTGGTCTTAATTTTTTCCGTCTAGTCCCCTTTCACAACGCGCGATAAGAAACTTCGTTACAAAAGCACGCGTGAAATACTAAACTGCATATTGAACTTAATCATAGTGCTATAAGAGTCAGTCTTCGAGGTATTCCAAAACATACAATCGAATCGCGTACGTTCTCCTTTTTTTGAAGTCGGATAAGACTATTCAAGTAACAGTTTCCACATCGATAACTATCCAATTCACCGACATGAATAAATAAAATGACATTCGTGATCCGTATTGATGAATATCCAATTTTCTTTTCTTATCCGTTGATTCCCTACAGCCTGTCGTATAGACACACGAATATGTCAGAAATGTAATATTACGATCAAAACAGTATACGTGTATGTAACTTCTGGGACAGTAAACAGGTTGTTGCAAGAAGGTTAAATCCTAACTAATCCTTACTATACTAGACTATATACTATATATACTATACTATACTATACCTACTATACTATACTTACTATACTAAACTATATAGGTACTATTTTATCCTTACCAATATTATAAAAGTGAAAGTGAGTTTGTTTGTTACCTCTTCACGCTGTGATGCCTAAACCGATTTTGATGATTTTTGGTACAGCGATAGCTGGGAACCGGGAGACGGACATAGGATATTTTTTATTTAAAAAGAGTGGGATATGAGGGAGAAAGAGGGAAGAAACGGGAAAACTTAGCGTTGCTATTACAAATCAATTATAAGGCGCTACCGAATTTAACGCGAGCGATACATCAATATGATGAGACTTTTCTTTATATTTATGACCATAAAAATGTACCATATTCAGACAAATGAATTTGAATTTATATTTTATATTTATAATATTGTATTTACATAATATCTGTTTATACATTTTTGTGTGATGTATGTTTACAGTTTAATCCTTACTAATATTATAAAAGCGAAAGTGAGTTTGTTTGTTTGTTTGTTTATTTGTTTGTTTGTTTGTTACCTCTTCACGCTTTAATGGCTAAACCGATTTTGATGAATTTTGGTACATAGATAGTTGGGAACCAGGAGACGGACATAGGCTAATATATTTTTGAAAAAAGTGGGATGTGAGGGAGAAAGAGGGAAGAAAAGGGCAAACTTAGCGTTGCTATTACAAATCAATAAGGTGCAAGGGGAATTGTGTTACCCCGAATTTAACGCGAGCGAAGCCGCGGGCAAAAGCTAGTATTATTATGCTTTTATGTGTACTTATATTTAGTTTAAGACATTCTTATTATAAAAAAAAATAAAAGCCTTGTTTCGATAAATGAGAGAAAGCACGTGTGTGAAATACATTGCATGTTGAACCTTATAGTAGTGCAATTAAAGCTAGTTTTCGAGAAAATATTATAATTTTTTTTTTGAAGTGGCCTTTCTGCTATCACTTTCTCAGTGGCCAGATTTAAATGTCAAAGCTCATAACTTCTCATTCGATTGCACACGGTCGTACAGTTGGACGCATAAATACGAGGATATTGTGTTTGCAGTCTACACATAGTCTCATTATGCTGCGATATGGTATTTATTTATTTAACCACTAGCTTTTGCCCGCGGCTTCGCTTGCGTTAAATTCGGGGTAACACAGTTCCCCTTTCCTGACTTGCAGGTACCTGCTACCTGCAGTTTTTGCCCTTGCGCCTTGTTGATTTGTCCTCTCTCATATCTCAAGCATAACAAAGTGAGAAATGAGGGACAAAGAGGGAAAAAGTCAAAACTTAGCTTTTCTATTACAATAAATAAGGTGCTAGGGCAAAAATTACAAGTTGCAGGTACCTGCAAATCAGGAAAGGGGAACTGTGTTACCCCGAATTAAACGCGTGCAAAGCCGCGGGCAAAAGCTAGTACAAAAAATCATCACATATGGTGACATTATTGTATTGTAATGCATAACGGACTGTCCGCAACTCCACGTCTGCAGCGCGTATTTTTTTGTAACGTATTTAGAACGTATATTGATACTTTGTGGAGGGTTAAACTCTTTGGTATCAAGTAATGGTGGGAGTGTCAGATTGTTTAGAGGTTAAGAGTGCTTTAGTTGCACGTTGATTCACAACAAAAGTACTTTTTATTCTTATTCGTCGTTTGATTCACGTGAAAATTTGTCACTGCTGTTCTTGGCTCTACAACACCTTTGCATAGCGGCTTGGGCGTAAAATCTGCCTTGGCCGCAATGACAAAGTTTCCTTACCTGAAACGAAATGACCTATTTCAGTTCGTTTCAGCATCCATTATTTCAAACCATTGAATTGTCAAAATATTGAAAACATGAACTGTAAAAGTCCAATTTCAGTTGACCTCTACTGAAATTCAATAACCGTGTGCCGTGGGTACAAGATAAATTGGTTAGAAAAAATCGCAAAAATCTGTTAGGTACGTAAGTATGTCAGGTTGGTCGTATTTGGTTACTTGTTTTTTTTTTTGTTAACAAAATTATTTTTTTGACAGTTATTCCTAAATAAATGTATATTTTCTTAACTTTCATTTCTGCTATGACATTTAGACTGAATAATTTTATTTTACACAAAAATGAGTCTAAAAAAAATGGCTGTTGGTTAATAAAACTACTTTCGTAATTTCCAAGTCAATTATGTTAAACAATATATCACATAACATTAAAAGAGAAGACTTAAGAAGGTGATCGTGTTTTTTTTAAACCTTACCCTACACCAGGGGCCTACGTCTGCTATTACAATAGTGTCAGAATGGTCGATCACTGATCGTATAATGGTTAAATTTGACAAGTTTGGTAATCTACTACATACTAAACTTGTCAAAATCAACCATTATGCGATCAGTGATCGACCATTCTGTCACTATTGTAAAAGCAGACTAAGGCCCCAGGAATGTCTCTTGTATCATGGGAGCGTTAACAATCATTTAAAATCACATACACAAACAGCCAGACCCGAAACAACTACCTGCAGGTCATACAATTTTTTTTCTGTACCTGAATAGAACCTGCGACACGCAGCGCAGCAGTTAATCGCACAGCTACTGCGCCAACAATGCTTGCACAAGTTTCTTTCCTATTAATAAACCATCACACTAATATAAAGGCGAATGAATGTGTATGTTTGTCACTCCTTCACTCTCAAACGGCTTATGCAACGTTCCAATAAACAAAAACGACTCGTTTTGCTTACGGATAGTTATATTTTGACATACGTTCTATGAGACTTTTTGATGACGTTTTGCTTACGGATAGTTATATATTGACATAAGTTCTATGAGACTTATGTCAAAATACAACTATCCGTAAGCAAAACGAGTCGTTTTTGTTTATTGGAACGGGGCATTAATGAATTTGTATGAAGTTGCTGGTATCAAGATAGCTTAAATGTTATATTAACCGATAGGCTATTTTAGTTCCTGGAAAAATGAGGTAATCTCGTTGGATGATCAAATAATTCAAATACGGTTTTTCACCGCGAGATACACCGCGGAGCCGGTTTCTGCCGTTGACCATTCCAATACATACCTCTCCATCTATGTTTTGAATGGGCAACTACAGTGACTTCAAAAGTTATACCTAGTGATTGGGGCTGTGAACAAAAAACCGGTCAAGTGCTAGTTGGATTCGCGCTCCTGAAGTTCCGTACAAACTCACATCTAATATATAAAATTCTCGTGTCACAGTTTTCGTTCCCATACTCCTCCCAAACGGCTGGACCGATTTAAACAAAATTTTGTGTACATATCGGGTAGGTCTGAGAATCGGCCAACATCTATTTTTCATACCCCTAAGTGAGCAGCGGGTGAAACCGCTGGGCGCAGGTAGTAACCTATATTTTGACTGCGTAAACTTAGAGAACTGATTGTATCACAGCTATAAGGAACCATAAACTTGAGTATACGCTTTTTAATTTCAACTTGGTACCTCTACGCGATTCCGAGGTGAAGGACAGACAGACAGATAGACAAAGTGATACTATAAGTCAGGGGTGGCCAACTTTAATAGACCCAAGATCTGCTTTTGACGTGCGAAACCCAGCACTATCTACCAATCATATACTTCTTAAAATTTTAAATGAATCAGTATAGTTAAGTATCCTTACTAATATTATAAAATCGAAAGTGAGTTTGTTTGTTTGTTACCTCTTCACGCTTTAATGGCTAATCCGATTGTGATGAATTTTGGTACATAGATAGTTGGGAACCAGGAGACGGACATAGGCTTTTTATTTTAAAAAAGTGGGATGTGAGGGAGAAAGAGGAAAGAAGAGGGAAAACTTAGCGTTGCTATTACAAATCAATAAGGCGCCAGGGGAACTGTGTTAACCCAAATTTAATGCGGGCGAAGCCGCAGGCGAAAGCTAGTCTATCATAATATAGTATTTTTATTACAAATCACACAATGCCTCGTCGACGTGATCACGTTGCGCATCTGTTAGACATGTTTATTTTGTTTGCCTTGCTACTGCCTGCCGCGATCGACTGGTCGATCCCAATCGACCGGTTGGCCATCCCTGCTATAAGTGGTTCTGCCTGTCCTGAAAGTCTGACAACCAGTCTCACCAAGGGGTATCGTATTACCCAGTACTAACTCGATTATGGAGGTCAAAAAGGCAGCCGCTCCATGTAAAATACTGGTACTCAGCTGCATCCAGTAAGACTGGAAGCCGAACCCACCATAGTTGGGAAAAGGCAGATGATGATCCACTTTTGTCAAAGTTACTGCGCAGACGTCCGCCATTTTGGTTCGTTCGTGACGCGATACGTAAGCGCGCTTGACGCAAGTCGGATTGCTGTAAAAGTGAAATGTATGAACGATGCCTTATAGCGAATTCACATAACATAATCGGCCATGCACGAACTGTGAACGTCAAATCTTTACATACATTGTATTTGAATAGCGAACGTAACCCGAATACTGACGAGTTCTTCCGAATGGCTTCGTCAATTATTCTTCACCAAACTTTTTCCTACAATAGTAATTTGACGGCACGGTTGGCGCAGTGGCTGAGCGATCGACTGCTACGCCGCGTGTCGCGGGTTCGGTCCCCGCACGGAACGAATATTTGTATGACCTACAGGTAGTTGTTTCGGGTCTGGCTGTTTGTGTATGTGAATTTATATGTTTACTAGCTTTTGCCCGCGGCTTCGCCCGCGTTAAATTTGGAGTAACACATTTCCCCTTGCGCCTTATTGATTTGTAATAGCAACGCTAAGTTTTCCCTTTTCTTCCCTCTTTCTACCTCACATCCCACTTTTTTTCCTAAAAAATATTAGCCCATGTCCGTCTCCTGGTTCCCAACTATCTCTGTACCAAAATTCATCAAAATAGGTTTAGCCGTTAAAGCGTGAAGAGGTAACAAACAAACTCACTTTCGCTTTTATAATATTATAGTAAGGATATAGTAAGGATAAACGCACCCACGATACAGGAGACATTCCTAGTGTGGGGTAACGTTAAAAAATATGGTGGTCGGTCTTTTCTTCAGGCTAATCAAATTTCGAATAGTATCATAATAAATAACACTAATCAACTATTGAATGATAAACCAATCAAATATAATCCCCAACAAATAAAAATAACATTTCTCCCAGAAAATACCATTACATAATTTCCAAATAAGCACCCATTTTATGTATGAAAATCTTGAAAGGACGAAATTATGGTTGATGTCGGCGGTCGCCGCGGGAGGGCGCTATGGAGCCAGTGGCCTGAATAATTCATAATTCACTGCATCTTCGGGTTTATGCAAGCTATATGTGCAACACGGCCTTAAATATGGAGGAGTAAGTTGGAGTATTAGTGTTTTATGTTATGCAGAGGAATATTTAAGTACTAGCTTGTCCCCGCGGCTTCGTTCGCCTTAAATTCGGGGTAACACAGTTCCCATTTCCTGATTAACCTGTAGGTCTAGTGGTTAGTGACCCTGACTGATGAGCCGGAGGTCGTGGGTTCGATTCCCACCCAGGACAAACTTTGTGTGATGAGCATTATTGTTTGTTCTGTGTATGGGTGTGATTTATCTATAATATGTATGTTTTTATAAATTATATAAGTATGTATGTCAGTTGTCTGGTTACCATAACATAAGCTCTGCTTAGCTTGGGATCAGATAGCCGTGTGTGAGTTGTCCCAAGATATTTATATTTATTTATATTTTTTGAGATACGCAACCCTAAAATAATATGTCGCCATCTTTTTTTTTCAAAAGCCGTTTCCAATAGGTTTTTATTAAATTCTGGGTTATGCATTTCCCGGTTAGTGTCGGCGGATATGAACTGAGGGCATCTGGTTCAATAGAGCGGAAACTGCAGAGCGTATCGGATTTTTTTCCATATTTATATTCAACCTTTTTTTAAATAATATTTCTGTGATTTTTAAACGTAATGAGAAATAGGATAGTAATTAAAATGTTTTGAAGCAGTTCGTTTTATGCTCCTAGAAATAAAACGAGTTTGTTTTGTGAAATAAGTAGTAGAGTTTTTAATCAAACTAAATATTTATTTAGGTATTCGATTTTTAGACGTTTTTATATGTGTTCTGCTACCCTACTATGACCTCTTAAAGCAATTCTTATTCCACTGAGGGAAAGAGACAGAGCTATACAGGGTGTTTAGCACCATCTCTTTCACTCAGTGGAATAAGAATTGCTATAAGATGTCATAGTAGCCCTCCTGTTTTGTTTTATCTGTAAACTAGCTTCCGCCCGTGACTTCGTTCGCGTGGCATAGTAACTTTAGGTTACCCTAACTTTAAACCGCGTGAAGATCGAAAAAAAAATCTTTCTCTCCCCTTTTCTTGCCTCTTTCACCCCCTTTCTTACCCTATCCAGGGTCGTAACAAACAAACAAACTCACTTTCGCTTTTATAATATTAGTAAGGATTATGTTTTGCTAAAGCCGCCATTTTGGATTCCCTGTGCTTATCTGCTCTGACGTCACAACTTACGTCATATCGCTCCAGTGGCTTGTATACGTCGCACGCGTTACCACTATGTTGTTGACGTTCAGAAACGGGGCTCCTGCGGTTAAGATGGCGTGCGGTTTTCTAGGAATGAACACGCTTCTCTATTTGTATTTGGAACGGGTTTGGTCTTTAGGGGTGTCTTAAAGGGGTATGTTTTTGTTCCGAGAGTTTATTGGAGATTGGATAACAATATTAGTTTAATTTCGTTCATTTATTGTTTTATTAACATTTATGAATTAAATATTTATTTAAAAACTTAAAAATATATATATATAAAAATAGTAGGCCACCGGTATCGTGAACAGGGTCCAAGCTACCGGCGGTCAGGGCTCCAGAGAAAGGAACCTCCTAACAATACGAGCCGAGCCGTGTCCAGAGTTACCGGTTTCTGTATCAAGCCCTTGAACCAGCTGCCTTACGAGAGCCTCTTCAGGTGTTAGTCGAGGCTCTTGGCAATTAAGCCATTGGCAGATATGACTATCGGCACAATGATTGCTGAGTCCACATCCCACATGTCGACAACCTCGCGAGCCAAGTCAATATACTTGATTTGCTTATCTTTCTCGGCTTTCACGAGGTTCAGTTTAATGATTGTTAAGGTTCCGTACCTGGATAAACAGAACCCTTATTGGATCACTTTGTCCGTCTGTCTGTGTGTATGTCTGTCCAGACCATTTATCTCGGGAATGCGTGGAAGTATCGAGTTGAAATTAAATCCATATACTCAACTCTATGGTCCCTTTGTACTGTAAAAAAATCAACACAAGAGGCTGGCCGCGTTGCCACGTTATAAAGCAACGCTTAGCCTTTGGCCAATTCGGGAGGTTCCTGCACTTAATCGGAGGACACGGTGGAACACACAGTCGCAGTCGGCGATCTCTCGCGTCCAGCCCTGGTTCAGTCCACGGTCCGGAGCGAGAATGAATGGGAAGCGGTCACCTCCTTTTGCGAAGCAGTCATGCTAGTGAAGGAGGTGGCCGGGCAAACCAACCCAGCCACGGCGGGAGACGCTACGGGCGTCGGGCGCCGCGAGACGACTTCCGGCCACCGTAGATTCGATGATTTCCCACCCCAAAAGAAAAAGCCTCTGGCCAAAGTGAAAACCAGCGCTTGGGTTACGAGAAAGCTGTCAATACAAAGATCCCACTGTGTCAAAGTTTCCACTACAAATAGTTCGAACATGTAGAAAATTACAAAAAGGTTATTTTTCATTGCATTAGGTTCTCTGTAGCCGCAGCAGCAGCGCCAACGCAACACAAAGAGCTAGAAAGATAGAATGGCGCAAGACTATTGACAAATATTGCGTCCTACACTAGAGGCCACCCAACTTCCACTGAAACAAAGACATGATGACCAGTCTTTGGCATCGTCGCATGTCAATTCAGCTGGAACGCTGACGGATGATGTCATTGACGACACGGTTGGCACAGTGGATGAGCGAGTTGTTTCGGTTCTGGCTGTTTGTGAGTTTAAATGTTTGTAAACTCACCCACGATCCAGGAGAAATTCTTAGTGTGGGGCAAAGTTTTTTATTAAGCTATTGCATAGCTTCTATCGCGGGCCTCGAGAGTGGATACCGAATCTAGAAATTTCGTAACGAAAAAGCCTAACAAAAAATTTCATTACGAATACGGTCAGTTATTTCAATCACGATTCCAATGTTCTATTAGCGTGTTTGGCAGATAATCGGATAGTCCAACGACATTACTCTGGATCAAACCCCAGGCCTTGTTCTTTCTTTTTGCGAGTTCTTTTCATTGGAAGTACTTTTTAAATATTAAATTTGGATTTTTTATTTATTTATTGCATAAGTCTTTTTTTATTTATTGCATAAGTCTTTTTTTATTTATTGCATAAGTTTTTTTTTATTTATTGCATAAGTCTTTTTTATTATTTATTGCATAAATTGATAAAAAATGCTATGCAATAGCTGTACCGCGGCAGTCCCGAAGTGCCACACGTATTTTTTTAAATAAAATGTCAACCGGCCGGGATCAAAGGAACTAACGTAGTTTCGATAAACTCGGTAAGTACGAAACAACACGAACCAACCAATTACACACTTTTACATTTCTTTCAACACTTTGGAATTACAGCTCCATTCCTATATCCCCAAATCAAAAATATTATCCATTTTCCACACTCCGATTCCAACAATACCAGGCTTCACACATCCAATATATCGATGCTCACATTACCAAGCAATGCATTGGCCAGAAAGCGATATCCAATTTATAAGCCTCGTGTGGAGCGGACAAAGCAGATATACGAAGGCGGTGACGTGGAAAACAACATAGGAAGGACAGGTTATAACTATTTCATATCGTTGCCTTTTGGGTTTTGTGTTGAGATATTCTTTTGAGAAAGGGTGGATTTTTATGTGTGAATTGAATTTAATACCTAGGAGAATGGTGTCGTCATTTTTTAGGGTATTTTTTCCTACTTTACAAACCTTTTTTGGGCATTTAATAATAGGGTAGTTGACAACACCAATCAATTGATATACTTTTTATCAGCTGTCAAAACACGCTTCCCCCATAGATTTTGTATGAGACTCTCAACCGATGGCGTCACTAAGTTGTCAAGTCAATGTTGCAACTATTTATTGATTGAAAAGCAACTAAAAATCGAATTTTAAAGTTATTTTGAAACGAATGGAGTTCTCAGGTCTAGAATAAGGTGTTCTTTCAGAAAAATTGTGTTTTAAAATTATTGGTTAATGGTGTCAACTACCCAATTAACTTCGGCATGTTATTAAGACAAAGTTTACTCAGGGAGGTTCAAATAAGACCAAGAAAATAAATTTATATATTTAATAAATAAATTTTCACATAAAAAAGTCTACTAAAAAATTATTGAAAACTAGCTTTCGCCCGCGGCTTCGCCCGCGTTAAATTTCGGGTAACACAGTTCCCTTTGCGCCTTATTGATTTGTTATAGCAACGCTAGGTTTTCCCTTTTCTTCCCTCCTTCTCCTTCACATCCCACTTTTTTTAAAATAATTTTAGCCTATGTCCGTCTCCTGGTTCCCAACTATCTATGTAATGTACCAAAATTCATCACAATCGGTTTAGCCATTAAAGCGTGAAGAGGTAATAAACAAACAAACAAACTCACTTTCGCTTTTATAATAATATTAGTAGGATAGTAAGGATTAGTAAGGATTACTTCATTTCCGGAAGTCGGTGGCAAAAAAGTCAACGAAACAAATAAAAGTCAATGACTTCCGTAACCAAAATTATTTTCTCTGTTTCGTTTTATCCTGTTGAGGCACAGAACCCTAAAAAAACTAATTATTTTATAAAAGTGAACCTAAATATCAAAGCCTAGTTAAAACCATGTAAAAACGTTAACTCGATCCCCACATCAGTTAACTTCCAACCAAAAATGTTTGAACGAAACATAATTTGGCCAACGCGCTACATGTTCCAGTTTAAAATTAGCATCTAAATTCGTACAGGCATCAGATTCGCTCACATAAACTCCTAACAACTTGTTATGTTGCAAAAATACGGTGCTCCCAATTATTTTGAACTACATGCCACGAATTCGCTTGCTTGAGTTTTAAATTGCGTCCATCAGTTTTGAGAGTACACAATTGTTTGGGCACATATCTGAAACCTAGTCTGTACTGTAGAGGTCTGAAAACATTGATCTAAACTAACAGTACAGGCTAGTTTGGTCTTTGCATTTGAATAATCAAGTTTTTAAATAAAGACTTAGAAAGCATAGAAGATAGTAGAGGTGTACATAATAAAGAATATTCTATCTATCTAGATAGAATATTCTTTATTATGTACACCACCCATTGAGCAACTTATAAATAGGGTGACACAATGGACGGTCTTATCGCTAAGAGCGATATTTTCAAGATAACCTTTGGATGGATTTACAGGAGGAGAAATCATCAAATAACGGCCTAATACCCTTTATTTCGGGACCGCGAGGAGATATCGGATTGAAATTAAAACTCTACAAACTTAAGTCTGTAGTTCGTTGGACTTTTGACAAAATCATCTCTCTAAGTTTACTCAGTCAAAAGATATGCCCATTTATGTCGCAAGTTTGTACACAACCATCGCTACGCGAGTCTAACTCGCTCTTGGCCGTTTTTTTGGATAGGTGGTCTTTAATGACTTTTTCCGCTCTGGTCGGAGCGGGGGAAGCTTCTGACTTTTAATGACTAAAACCCACACATGTTTCTTCTTTTGCTCTTTATGTTTCGGGGCTATTTTTAGAACAACCCGCAACGCAGGCAGGCAGTGGCCCTTGCTAGGCCCCGGACACGACCTGTCGTCCCTAAATGGTTGAATGGCTCCTTTCAACCTCTGCACCATAAACTACGCAGAAATTATGAGTTTCAAAACTAACGCCGTATTTCATAATGAACTATCTCAGTGGACTAATTTTGCTGAACAAAGTTGTAGTTCTAAATGTATCTCATAACATCTAACACAAATCGTCTAATAAAGCAACCACTTTTATATTGACAACTAGCTTTTTCCCACGGCTTCGCTCGCGTTAAAATGGGGTAGCACAGTTTTTTCCTGATTTGCAAGTACCTGCTACCTGTAGTTTTTGCCCTTGCGCCTTATTTATTGTAATAGCAACGCTAAGTTTTCGTTTTTCTTCCCTCGTTCTCCCTCATATACCACTTTTTTTAAATAAAAATTGGCCTATGCTCGTCTCCTATAAGGATTTAACGACACACATAGCGTGATATACGCTGTGGAACAGGCGAGCTTTTCAAACATATGAAGCAATGGATTCGAAATTTATTTTCAAAACGTTTCAGATCGTGGTAAATAAAAAGTGTAAACATTGGCTAAACTTTTTATTACCGTTCAAAGAGGCAATAGCCGAAGGCCAAACAAGAAGGCGTGGCAAAAGAGAATTCATGACTTCGATCGCATGATTCTTGGGTTGGGATGGAACGCATAAATTCTCAGCTGTACACCGGTATAGTAGACTATGCCTTTTTTTCGGATAGAAAATCATCAAACAATTTTTACCCACTGTAAATGGAGAGAAAGGGAGTATGAGACTTTTACTGAAACCCGGCCATGTACAGACGCCAGCAGGTCAAGCTACCCGAAACTGTCAATTTTTCCCAATGAACCTTGAACCTAATACTTTAGAAATAAAGTCGAAAATCTATAAAAGAAATCTGACAGATTGTAGTAGATTGCTGTGCAGGCGTCTGTACCTTCTTTTGCTCTTTGGGCTCCGGGACCGCAGTATCTCTTTCGAACAATCCGCAACCCCAGGCAGTCAGTGGCCCTAGCGAAGCCCTATACTTTTTATTTTTTTTTGTGGTGGGAAATCAACAAATAACTAACTCCGCCCAGAGCGGGGGAGAATGTCAGACTTGCACTAAAAACCCACTCATGTATCCTTCTATTGCCCTTTACGTTCTGGGGCCGCGGTATCTCTTTCAAACAACCCGCATCCCGGGCAGGGATGATGCAGTTTGATGACATCTATCTGAGGCGCACGTGGAACAAAAACGCGTCGTCGATATGGCCTGTCGTTACTAGACGGACGAGACAACTTTCTATTGGTCACCGACGTTCCACAGTCCACGACGCTCCGAACTTTTTCCGTAGTCCATTTGACAAACATCCATTCACCTTCTTTGCTAGCATGACTGCTTCACAGAAGGAAGTGACTGCTTCTCATCCCCTATCGCGAACAGTACATGCTGATGTTATAAGTACTACTAATGTCTATTTGAGGTTCAACCATCTATACTTTATATTATATATAATATTATAAAGCTGAAGAGTTTGTTTGTTTGTTTGAACGCGCTAATCTCAGGGACTACTGGTTGGCATTGGAAAATTCTGTTAGTGTTGGATAGTCCATTTCTTGAGGAAGGCTATAGGCTATATAAAATCATGCTACGACCAACGGGTGCTGAGCAGCGTGGGTGACACCGCGGGGAACAGCTAGTTTTTAATATAACCCCATCATCATCATCACCTGCCCCGCCTTTTCCCAACCATGTTTGGGTCGGCTTCCAGTCTAACCGGATGCAGCTGAATATCAGTATTTTACATGAAGCGACTGCCTATCTGACGCCCACAACCCAGTTAATACCGGGTTATACGATACCCCTTGGTAAGACTGGTTGTCAGACTTTCGGAATACTGACTACCTGTTACGACTGACAAAGATCTACAAATGGCAGCCGGGACCAACGGCTTAACGTGCTTTCCGAGGCACGGAGGAAACTCGGTATGTAACGGGTGGTCACATCCACAGACCAACCTAGGTAAGCGCGGGTTAACCTAAACATCGAATCGAGCGGCTACTATTTATTTAGGCACGAGCTCCTCTTAATACATCCCCATTGCTTTAAATACAACAGATACGTATTGAATTAAGCGCCATTTACATGATGCAAGTTTGTTGCCTGTTGCATACAATAAAATTGAAGCAATAAATTACTTGCATGGTCTAAACAGAACGTACGATTTTGATCTATTGCGCAAGTTTTGCTTGACAAAACTTTCTTAGTGTAAACAGCACATACAAAAATTTCTTAGGCGATTCTTGCATTCAATTCGACGACACGGTTCGCTCAGTGGCTGAGCGATTGAGTGCTGCGCTGCGTGTCGCGGGTTCGATTCCCGCACGGAACAAATATTTGTATGACCTGCAGATAGTTGTTTTGGGTCTGGCCGTTTGTGTATGTGAGTTTAAATGTTTGTAAACGCACAACGCACCCACGATACAGGAGACAAACCGTGGGGCAAAGTTTAAAAAAAAATTGGTTTTCTCTTCATTTGCCAACATGAGTGCAGTAAGTGAAGGTGTGTGAATCGTTGCTGCTCTTCTGAGACAAGAAATATTGAGAAATCGTCGTTAAAAGAGGTGTTGGATCAAAAAATGGATAGCAAGAAGAGGAGTTCTCGGAGCGTGTAACAGTCTTTGAATTACAAATAGAAAATGATATATTTTTTTTATCATATTTTTTAATAAACAAACTCTTTACAAAACCTTCCAACACTTGAATGAAAAATTTGACAACGCAAATACGTGCAATACTTTAAGCAACCCGCCAATGAATTGTACATGCACATACAACTCTCTATTTAGACAAGTCAAAACTTGAAAGCAATAATCTCCATAACATAATTGTATTGGTCTAAACAAAAGACATTTGCAACTATTTCTTGTCAAGACTTGCATTCAATAATTGCGTTCAATTTTTTTACTTGTATCCTCGTGTAAACAGTTGCGTACAATTCTTGTAAGGCAATTATTGCACTTCATTTATTGCATTCAATAATGGCACTTGAATGTTCAAGAAAATTGTATCGTCTAAATGAGGCTTTATTCTGTTGGCAATACATGTATTTTTTTCTAAATGTCGCATCAAAATGAAAAAAAAATGTCTCCCCGCTGCTTTCAGCTGTCGTTTTATTTTAAGAGCTTTCAACACACATTATTTTAGTATACCCCCATATATAAATAAAGAGATACTTTTTAAGCCATCTTCATCTGTGCAACCAGGAAAAACCAGTAGGTGTTTTTGAAAATTGTTTCCACATTATCTCTGGCATGTTTTTACTAATGCATTCAAGCAGAGATAAGTGCAGAAGGTTGGATACATTTGACGAGCGAAAACACAGGTAGAACACGCTTTACGTATAGCTACATTTTTTTTTGTAACACAGTTCCCCTTCCTGATTTGCAGGTACCTGCTACCTGTGGTTTTTGCCCTTGCGCCTTATTTATTGTAATAGCAAAGCTAAGTTTTCCTTTTTTTTTCTTTTTAAATCAGCCTCTGTCCGTCTCCAAGGTCCCAGCTATCTTTGTACCAAAATTCATCAAATCGGATTAGCCATTTAGGCGTGAACGCGTAACAAACAAACAAACTCACTTTCGCTTTCATATTTAGTAAGGAAGTAGGATATCTGTGGGTATGAGTTCGATTTTCTTCTTTGCATGTTCCTAACCTTCTGGCAGTACTATACCGTGGTCCGGAATAACACGTGCGGAAGAATCGCTCCGACGTTTTCAGTCTCTGAGCAAAATGTTTTAACAAAAATATATCTTTTAACTTTTCGTGACCTAAATTTTATTTTGGATATAAATCGTAAAAGCATTTTTTTGCATGAAGGGAAGTGAAAATTGGAATGTTGAGAGTGCTACGAAAATTATTTTATATTATATTGTAATGGGATTGTAATTTAATTTTACTTTTTACGCATTCATTATTTACTATCTACTATTAAAATAGATATAAAATAATAGTGACAAAATAAATGTAAAAATATAAGGCGTAAAAAGCGTTCACCTACATCGCTATCAATAGAAATTACTAAAAAGTACTAACGCTGTAACAACAACATTGTAAAACCAAACGATTTTAAAAGAGTAACCATGGAGTTTCTTGCCGGTTCTTCTCCATAGGAAACGACCAACCCGAACCGTGCATTTTTTCTCGACATTTTATAAGTGCTCATGTAGGCCTATGTAAAATAAATATATTTTGACTAGCTGTGTCCAGTGGTTTCACCCGCTGCTCAATTAGGGGCATGAAAAATAGATGTTAGCCGTTTCTCACACCTACCCGATATGCACACAAAATTTCGTTCAAATCGGTCCAGCCGTTTTGGAGGAGTATGCGAACGAAAACTGTGACACGAGAATTTTATATATTAGACTAGCTGTGCCCAGCGGTTTCACCCGCTGCTCACTTAGGGGTATGAAAATAGATGTTGGCCGATTTTCAGACCTACCCGATATGTACACAAAATTTCGTTTAAATCGGTCCAGCCGTTTCGGAGGAGTATGGGAACGAAAACTGTGACACGAGAATTTTATATATTAGGTTGATTGATGACTAATGTTTGTTTCTGTTTTACAGGCTAAATGGCATTGTTTTTGGGAATTTTAAGGTTAGGCACTCTTCTACGCGGTACGGAAACGAAGAAATTATTCTATCACCAAGTTTTATTTAGCCTTTTAAGTTGTGGTTTGATTGTATCACACCAAATACATATTCTTATTGAGTATTCATTTTCATAAAGCCTGTGGACGGTGAGCAATGGGTAGCTCACCGTCCGTCCGTCGATTGACGACAGGCCGTGTCGACGCGTTCGTGTTTCACGCGCGCCTCAAAGAGAGTCAGCAAAGCAGAGGGGCTTGCCAGAGCCTCCGCCTGCCGGAGTTGCGGGTTGTTCGAAAGAGATACCGCGGCCTCGGAACGTAAAGGGCAAAAGAAGAAACATGGGTGGGTTTTAGTCAGTACAAGTCTGACATGCCGAAGTCATTGGATGATTTCCCACCCGAAAAAAAAAAGGCCGTGTAATTTATTTTCGTAGCACTGGCCTACGATAAGATAAAAACAGATGTGTTGATATCCTTTCGTAGCACTGGCATCTATTTACATTTGACGAAAAATATGCATTATATAAGATAACTCATAAATTACCCAAGCAATATAAGTAAAATTCGGCTCAGAATTGACGAAAAAATCGCGTAACAAAATAAACACAAAAATAATACAGTCGAATTTAGAACCTCCTCCTTTTAAAGTTGGTTGGATAATAAATGCTTTGAGTTTGAGTCATACAATACTTGCTCAGACCATTGACCTTTCAACCATCCAGGTGCTCAAACTTCCACCTACCATCCATGTTTACACAATGCAGGTTTAACAAGAAAAGTTTTAATAGACATACCGTGGTCCGAAGCTCATTATGTGAAACACCTATTTTGACAACCAAGTTCGGTAATAGTACTTTAGAAGTTTAAGTGTTTCGTGAATATAAAAAGTTGTTTTATTCTGCTTAGAATGGAGTTTTTCGGGAGTACAATGTGTTTTGTGTTCTATGGAATGAGGGTGTAGGTGGGTTTTTCTTTGTGTACGTGAATTTTGGTGAAAGTAATTTAGAAATGAGTGGAGTTAAAAGTTTATAAGAGCTTTTTGTGAATTTGGGTGTTTAGGGATATGAAGAACAACATAAGGTATCATTACCCCTGTAAGTCAGGTTGCCACCTGTAATCCTTACTAATATTATAAAAGCGAAAGTGAGTTTGTTTGTTTGTTACCACTTCACGCCTAAATGACTCAACCGATTTTGATGAATTTTGGTACAGAAATAGTTGGGAACCAGGACGGACATAGGCTAAAAATAAGCAGAAAAAGGGCTATTACAAATCAATAAGGTGCAAGGGGAATTGTGTTACCCCGAATTTAACGCGAGCGAAGCCGCGGGCAAAAGCTAGTCCTTATAAGTATTATAAAAGCGAAAGTGAGTTTGTTTGTTTGTTACCTCTTCACGCCTAAATGACTAAACCGATTTTGATGAATTTTGGTACAGAAATAGTTTGAACCCTGGAGACGGACATAGGCATAGTGAAAAATGAGGGAGAAAGAGGGAAAACTTAGCATTGCTATTACAATAAATAAGGCGCTAGGGCAAAAACTACAGGTGTCAGGTACCTGCAAATACGGAAAGAGGAACTGTGTTACCTCGAATTAAACGCGAGGGAAACCGCGGGCAAAAGCTAGTTATTTAATAAAATTGGTTCTCGTATTAAAGCGGAATAAAAAGTACTTTATTTCGACACAATGTCCTTTTTTCCAACCCTCAATTTTGAATGTACTGTATTTAGACAAAAAAAAGAGGTGTTCCTAATAATGCACCCACATTACGACAGTAATGTTTAACCCCCATATAAGTTGGGGCGGGTCTATCCACCACCAGAGGATGAACCTCGATCCGTTACTATACTAAATTTCTGATGTAAAAGCCAATTTTTTTTTGTGGAAATAAAATCATCAAATAACTTCCCCTGCTCTAGGCGGAGCAGGAGGGAGTGTCAAACTTGTACTGACTAAAACCCACCCATGCTCCTTTTTTCAGTTTGAAACTTTCACCGTCAATAGACCTGTTTTATTGTTTACATAATAATCTTATTTTACTAACATGATGTATCTTATTATTTTTGTTTTAATGTATTCTAATCGTTTGTATTGACATAATGTATTGATTTATTATTGAAACGATCTGATATTTTTACAAATTTACCTTTGACATTGATACCTATAATGATAATGATTTATTAATTTACTAACTTTTTTTAATTACTTAGACTTCTTATTTTCTATATATATCCATGTGAACTGTATTATTATTATTTAAAACCTGTTAAAAACATGTGAGAAGCAATAAATGATTGAATTGAATTGACCTGCATCTACGGTGGCCGGGAGTCGTGTCTCGAAGCCCGACGCCCGGTGCGACGGTTGGTTTTTTTTGAGGTTTTCTGCTGTTTCGATAACTGCTTCGCGGAAAGAGATGAGTGTTTCCTATTTGCACTCGCTCCGATACATGGACTGTACCAGGGCCAGACGCCACAGTGTGTTCCACCGTCTCATCCAAACGATCGTCATGGTGGTGACACTCGGGCATTTCCTCTCACCCGATTATGTGCAGGAACCTCCCGAAACTTCTGTGTACGGTGAGGATATGCGTCGGGCAGGTGAGAACGTCATGTTGGCTCTCCAGCCACTCCTCAAAGAAAGACACTTATCGCTAATATTGTGGCGTGCCCTAGCTTACAAACCTTGGTCTTTTTTTTGGGTGGAAAATCATCAAATAACTTCTCCCGCTCTGGGCGAAGCGGGGGGGAGTGTCAGACTTTTACTGACTAAAACCCACCCATGTTCCTTCTATGCGGTATCTCTTTCGAACAACCCGCATTCCCGGCAGGCTTAGGCTCTGGCAAGCCCCTCTGCTTTGCTGACATCTCTTTGAGGCGCGCGTGTAACACAAACGCGTCGGCACGGCTTGTCGTCAATAGACGGACGGACGGTGAGCTACCCATTGCTCACCGTCCACAGGCCCGCATCTACGGTGGCCGGGAGTCGTCTCGCGGACAAACCTTGGTCTTAATTAAAATTTGTAATCATCTAAAAGCATTTAATCAACAGAAACAGGATACCGCAAGTTCAAACTGAAAGTTACATAATCTAAAGGTTTAACAAGTCAAAGTTCAACTAGAGCTAGCGTAGTTTGTACGGTTAATATTGAAGCGAACCATGGAAGAGAAAACATGGAAGTTATGTATTTTACTTCAATCCTTGAGTATGTTATGCGTTTACAGGAGAGGGCTAATGGCTGAGAATAAATCCTTATTAATATTATAAAAGCGAAAGTTTGTTTCTTACATCTTCACCCCTAAATGGCTAAACTGACAGAGATAGTTGAGAAACTGAAACGGACATAGGTTAAAAATTGTGAGAAAAAGGGAAGAGAAAGTTTTTTTTTCTCTCTCGGATAAAAATCAACCCTCCAAATTTACGCATTCCAAATTTATAGGCGGTTGTGTATTGTGTACGTAGTTTTTACGAAACCATCGGTGCGCCAGTCCTACTCAACGTGGCCAGTGTATAACCTATATAAAGGTCCTCGACAGTCTCTTGAACGCACAGCTGAGCAAACACCTTCAGATACATGACTTGCAGTTTGGCTTCAGACCCAACCTGTCAACGGAAATGGCGATTATGTGTCTGAAACAAACTGTAAGGTACTATACTGATAGGAAGACACCGATATATGCATGTTTTCTTGATCTGTCGAGGGCGTTCGACCTGGTTAATTATGATATTCTTTGGCATAAATTACTTAAGGAGACCACTGTGCCGAGGGAGACGGTATCCCTCCTCAAGTACTGGTACAGTAATCAAAAAAATGCGGTCAGATGGGTCAGCTCGCTTAGTCAGGAATATCCTCTGAAATGCGGCGTCAGGCAGGGTGGGTTGACCTCCCCGAATTTGTTTAACCTGTTTGTTAATCAGCTGATTGGCAGGCTCAGCGGAGCTATGGTCGGATGTTCCATAGACGGAACCATGATAAATAATATTAGTTATGCGGACGACATGGTTCTGCTGAGCCCGTCAGTGAGTGCGCTCAGAAGACTTCTGGGCATTTGTGAAGCGTATGCCACGTCACATGGACTCAAGTATAATGCTAGTAAGAGTGTACTCATGGTATTCAAGGCAGGAAATAAAGCTCCATCAAATGTGCCATGGGGGGTCGTCACTAGTGAGGGTGACTGAAGCAAAATACTTGGGTCACATGCTGACGGATCGCCTACAGGATGATGCAGACTTAGAGAGGGAAAGGAGGGCGTTGGCAGTCCGCTGCAATATGTTGGCCCGCAGATTCGCACGATGTACTACAGATGTAAAACTGTTACTTTTCAGAGCCTTCTGTCAATCCTTTTACACGTGCAGTCTGTGGATTAGCTTTACGCGGCGGGCTTACAATGCCCTGCGTGTTCAGTACAATGACGCGCTGAGGGCAGTGTTGAAAAAACCCAGGTATTGCAGTGCTTCCGAAATGTTTGCGGGAGCTTCCATCGATGACTTCTTCTCCATTATCAGGAAAAGAACCGCATCGATGATGAGCAGGGTCCGTGGTAGCACCAACACTGTCCTCAGAACGTTAGCGTGCAAAATAAACGGTCCGTTTGCTATTTACTGGGCGAGTGTTCACTTACTCAGAAATAGGAAATAGACTGTAATACAAGGTAATGACTCTGTGATCTTGATTTTGTACTAACAAATTACTAACACCCTGTTATTATATTTTTTATGTGTGTTACTAACTACCTACTCTACTAACGTTTCATTTGTTAAAAATGTATGGACGTATGTCTGAAATAAAGATATATTATTATAACCAGTTCCTAAGAAAAGCGCAATCAACCAAAAAGTCTTCAGATAAAAAAAAAGTATAGATTTTCGCATCGTTCTGAATTTTGAAGTCAGTTCTCCCTGTCTCCTATAGATGGCACTGTAGTACTTTTCTGTTCTGCCCGCTACACGTTAATTAGCACTAACAAATTAACTAATTCCATTAAAATCCTCTAGCGTATTTACATTGAAATTTTCAAACGCAAACACGTGGAATCCGGGATGGCTTTTAGATATCACTTTGTTGGATTCATTACCTACATTTAGTATTCCGTTTCAGCAGATGGATGGACTTATAAAATATGCAGTGTACTAACTGTAGCCGGGGCTGTATTTATGTAGCTTTTGCATGTATTTATGTAGTTGGGTTGGGCTGTAAGTGATTGCAGATTTAGTATTGAATAGGAATTATGTTTTATTAGCTTTGGTAAGCCAACTTTGATGCGATAGGAATGAGATTTATTTATGCATGAAAACAAAAATGATTTTGGGTGTATACTTTATAGTTCAAACGATTAAAAAAAGCTGACACGGTACTTTATTTTATTTGACAATACTTTATCTTTTTGCAAGATGATAAATAACTTCAATAGTGTAGTTATTGAGGAATCGAAATTTTAAACAAATAGTATTATTACCTATTATTTACATGCAAATTACATAATTTCTGAACAAAATTACATGGCAAAACTAATCAAATAAGCCCCTGATTATTCGGCAAAAGTGTCCATAACACTTGCCGCATTCCCGCGTTGGATGGCAATGGACAACCTTTGCGCCAGTAACCGGCTGGAGCGGGAGTCACCACTGACAATGTTTAGCCTGTGCCCTAAGTCCTGAACAAAGTCCTTAGCGTCTTTACCCCAACTGCCCATGGTCTCCACTGCCATGGGCACAAAATGGTACAGGGGTTCCAAAGGAGCATACTTCAACCGATATATTATTTTATATAATTTACGATCGTAAGTATATAAAGCATAAAAAAATTGTCATTGTTTATTAAAATTATCAATAGAACATTTTTGTATCTCCTTCTATAATAGCAAAGACATCATCAACATAACTTTTCCAAAGTTTAATAGGTCTAGATACAGTACAGGAAATATCCAATCCTTCTAAATGCTCCATCCAAATGTTGGCAACTACTGGAGCTACTGGACTGCCCATGGCTACACCATCAATCTGCAGGTCTTCCTTCTTTCTCATAAGTCGGTAAAAATAGGTTATTACCGTAATCACCGCTAAGTCTTTTGTCTTGAAATAGTAGTTAATTCTGTCTAAGACACTAGTCCCAAATCAAATTCAGGGCTCGTTTATTTAAAACAGGCTAGAAAATAGAGTTCCAACCGTTCTTTAGTAACGAAGACAGTTTAATCTTACAGTTACACTCGCTACTGCGCCTTTAAATGACCTCATTTACAGAAGTAACATTTAAGCCAGAGGCTAGTTAAGAAATCTGAAAACGTGCAAGCGAGTGGAAAATGTAAACAGCCAAAAATATAATCAGTCTATTTTACTGTGTAATAAGGTTTAAATTATCTTTGAAATTTTTGATGGAGAATTTTGTTTGTTCATTCGTAATCGTAGGTAGTTTATATACATCAGGATCATATACTCCACAGTTCGGACTGTGGAATATATGATCCTGATGAATACACTTAAAATCAAGTTGAAAACAATTAATTGGTTGCGAATAGTAGTTTCTGCTTCTCGAGTTGGTAAATCAGAAAACGTATAGTAATATTCTTTCTTCAAATTTCAATGAAACACAGACGGTTCGTACTTTTTTTTTGAAGATTATCAAATAACATTCCCCACACTGGACGGACCGAGGCGGAATGTCAAATTTTTACTGACGAAAATGCTCCCAGGTTTTTTCCTTTGCCCTTAATGTTCCAAAGGCCTGGAATCTCTTTCAAACAACATGCACAGTGAAGCTACACTTTCATTAGTTTGTTCATTTGACATTGGCAGGAAGAGATCAGGCGTAAGACCAACAGTTTTATGTACTTACGAGCTGCTCCGGCTTCTTCTAGGAATTTCCCGGTTGCAAAACACTTTCCCAACTTGAGAATAAACTCATTAACTTCACGCTTAGCGGTGCTGTTTTTCCCTAGCGCATACCGTCTCACAGCCGGGCAAAGGTCTCCCTAAGTCTTTCAAGAATCGCAGTACTGGCAATAAACAATTCTTGAAAATAAAAAAAAGAAGAAAGAAAATGACCTAACAAGCATCCAATAACAAAATATTTAGTTTCATCAGCATCCATCGATTTTTCCTTCAGTAAATTCGTTAATAATACTGATTGACAAGCCAGCGTTAGCTTGAAACAAAGATGCTTCCATAAATCATCGGCTGTTGTTATTGCCACAAGATAATTTAAGAACAAAAGGTTTACTTTATAGATAACTTTTTGCTTCACATATTTATAGAGACAAACAAGTGACATTCTTACTAATATTATAAAAGCAAATGTGAGTTTGTTTGTTACGTCTTCACGCCTAAATGGCTAAACCCGATTTTAATGAATTATGGTTCAGAGGTAGTTGAGACTCTGCAGACGGATCTAGACTAGATATTTTTTTACAGCGAGAAATTCTGGAGAAAGAAGATAGCAAAGGGAAAACTTAGCTGTGCTATTACAATGGCAGCAGGTAGGTACCTGCAAATCAGGAAAGGGGAACTGTGTTACCCCGAATTTAACGCGAGCGAAGCCGTGGGAAAAAAAAACTAGTTAATCATATTGTAGAGAAACTAATACATGGCAAATAACTTTTTGCTTCATACATTGATAGAGAAAAACAAAAGACACAAAACGTATCTCAACTCAGCCTCCCAAGCAAACGGGCCTGCCAGGGCCACCGCCTGCCGGGGTTGCGGGTTGTTAGAAAGAGATACTTCAGCCCCGGAACATAAAGAGCAATAGAAGTAACATGGGTGGGCTTCAAGCAGCACAAGTCTGACACCTCCTCTCCGCTTCGAGGGAGCGGGGGAAGTTATTAGATGATATCCCAGCCGCAAAAAAAAATTCAGCCCTCTGGAGTTGAACATTTATCATTTGTGATTAGAATTCTGAATCTGTTTATAATTTATTAGAATTATGTTTTATCTAAACTACAAATCGCTTTACAAAACCAGACCCACTTAGGTAAAAAACCTTGAGTATTAATGGTTTTAATTTAAACTCAATACCTCTACGTTTACCCCAAATAAAGGGTCTTGACAGATAGATAGATGGACAACGAAGTGATCCAATAAGGGCTCCGTTTTTGTTTATTTTGAAACCTAAAAAAACTTACAATTTCGTAGAGTAATTAATTTATCATTCGTTTCGATAATCGGTTAGCCTAGGTTGGTCTGTGGATGGGTGACCACCCGTTACATACCAAGTTTCTTCCGTGCCTCGGGAAGCACGTTAAGCTGTTGGTCCCGGCTGTCATTTGTAGATCTTTGACAGTCGTTAGAGATAGTCAGTGTCCCAAAATTCTGACAACCAGTCTTACCAAGAGGTATCGTATTACCCAGTACTAACTGGGTTATGGAGGTCAGATAGCAGCCGATCCATGAAAAACAATACTGGTATTCAACTGCATCCGGTCAGACTGGAAGCCGACCCCAACATAGTTGGGAAAAGGCTAGGCAGATGATGATTCGTTTCGATAATCTCATATTTTCAATTTGTCAGATGATGAATAAAGGCATGAATGTTTTCAAATCCAGTTAAACTTATTAGATAGAAAAAAAACAGTTCATTTAATAAATTCAATTTGAGGTGAAGACGTTCAGCGGTTTCTAACAAAAAAAAAACAAATATACATATTATATGACGAGAATGGTTACTTACTGTTTTTACCATTATCACGAATAAAAAAAAAGTTCCATAAATAAAAACTATTATGGTGTTTGATATTTATGGTACTACGGTAGTTTTCTTTCTTGTGGTTGCTACTGCTGTATCATCGATGTAAATTATCGTTTCAGCTTTCGTTGCAGCAGTATTTTGTTAAGGTTCGTTAGCAACTGAGGGTTAGGCTCCATTGTTTTACAGGCTAAGCAAAAACATGGAAGTGGTTTTAAAAACAAATCTCAATTGTATCTGGTGATGTTTTGGAGGAAGATTTGGATTTGATGGAAACCGATGTATGTATCCGTAGAAGTTTGAGTCTGTAACAAGTTTAAAATATGGTATCTAATTGGGCTGAAATTTGGGACCCTTACACGAGTGCGTGGTATAAATGTAACGTAATTACGTCGCGTTTTCAATTAGCAAAAAATTTCGGTGGTAAATACATCATTTGTTAAATAAATAAAATTGTGTTGATTTGTAGATTGGATCACTTTGAGTAAGTGATTTTATTCCTACTAATAATATTATAAACGCGAAAGTTTGTATGGATGTTTGTTACTCTTTCACGCAAAATCTACTTAATGGATTTTAATAAAACTTATAATATAGCTTATACATCAAAATAACACAGACTACAATTCATATAGATATATTGTATATTCCACGCGAGTGAAACCACGAGGCGCAGCTAGTATGTTTATAATTTGAAGCTGTAGTTAATTCTACTAATATTATAAATGCGAATATTTAGTGAGGATGGATGGATGTATTGATGTTTGTTACTCTTTTCACGTCAATACGGCTGAACCGATCATTGGCACAGAGATACATAGATTATAGTCTGGAATAACAGATAGGATACTTTGTTTTGAAATCACGCAGGCGAAGCGGGTGCCAGCTAGTTTTTATATAAAACAAATTAAAAGACATCGTACTCTTCAGCCTCATCTCTGACGTCATCACGATAAAAATCTTAATCTATTATTAACGTACAAGTACGTTACGTTTATACCGTCGCGCTAAGGCCCATCTGGGTCTGGAAGACTTGAAAGAAAAACTGTGGAAGGCCTTACCCAATCAAAACAAATCAAAATATATTCATTTATATGGGCCTACACGGGCACTAATAAAACGTCGAGAAAAGGTGCATGATTCGGGTTGGTCGTTTCCTTTGAAAAAGAACAGGTAAAAAACCCAACGGATAGGTACACTTTTAAAATGATTTAGTAATCTACAAGTCCGAACACTCATAACCAATCGGTAAAAAGAATGCATATTATGAAGAAAATTAAAAATATTATAAAAATACTATAACTACTAACGTATGTAATTGACACAAAATATTTTTGTCTCTAGTACGGTAACTATTCTTCCTGCCTTTAAAAGAGATACCGTGGCTCCTGAACACAAAGGGCAAAGGAAAAAACATGGGTGGGTTTTAGTCAGTAAAAAATTGTCACTCTCTCCCGCTACGCCCAGTGGGGAAGTATTTGATGAATACCGGATGGGT
This sequence comes from Ochropleura leucogaster, assembly GCA_958449745.1. Taxonomy (NCBI): domain Eukaryota; kingdom Metazoa; phylum Arthropoda; class Insecta; order Lepidoptera; family Noctuidae; genus Ochropleura; species Ochropleura leucogaster. The sequence continues at coordinate 12,196,998 of OY288224.1, read as the reverse complement.
ATTCATCAGAATAAGGGACTGTAACTATTCTACCCAACTGGAAGATCTGTAAGAATCCCATGGTTGGAATACCAATGAATCAGCTGTAAGATCTCTTAATATTGGAATATTTTCTGGTGTACATACTCCCTATCTCTTTTGCGTTACTTCCATTTTACGGCGCCATTATACGTAGGTAATTTCGTTCAATTAATTGTGATGAACTCAATCCGTTGATCCGTTTGTTGATATCCCATTATTATTGAATTCGAGCTCGTTTCTTGCAACCATTTCATTTTCTGCGGGTTTAATTTTTTATGGTTCGTCTGCTTCTTTTATTTATATCTTGTGTTGTTTATTTTAGGATATCTTTGTGTGTAGAATAATGTATTATTTGCCATATTACTTTATTTTAAAATGATTGATTTCTACTTTTACTCTGGATGCTCTCAATGTATACGTTTACTACATCGTTCTCACAATCTTGCTAATATTATAAAAGCAAAACTGAGTTTGTTTGTTTGTTACGTCTTCACGCCGATTTTGATGAATTTTGGTACAGAGATACTTTATTTTTTTTTAAGTGGGAAATCATGGAGAAAGAGAGAAGATAATAGAAAACTAAGCTTTGCTATTACAATCAATAAGGCGCAAGGGCATAAACTACAGGTAGCAGGTATCTGAAAATCAGGAAAGGTGAACTATGTTACCCGGAATTTAACGAGCAAAGCCGCGGGCAAAAGCTAGTATATGTATATGTGAAATCTCAACATGAATGATGTAACCATGATTTTGTAAAAAAATATGATTAAAAAGAGAGTCCATAGAGATTCTTGCCAACGAGATCAACGCTTTGGCATGGGCAAATAAAGTACTATCACAAGTTATATGCATTGTGTCTGGGACTGTAGCTTAATCTCTTTGTTTTTGACATTCAAAAATACGGGTCTAATTAAAATAAATGCTTTGAGTTTGCATTTGAATTATTGGAGTTACTGTCGATGTAATTACAATACGGTAAAGGTATGGTTTGGGTCAATAAAGCATCGAAGAAATTTATTTTTTTGCGGACGTTAAAATATCATCAAATAACTTCCCCAGCTCTGGGCGGAGCGAGGGGAAATGTCAGGTTTACTGACTAAAACCCACCAATGTTCCTTCTATTGCGTTTCATGTTTCCGGGGCCAGAGTATCTTTTTCGAACTACCCGCAACTCGTAGAAGTTGCCTTACATTTCAATCACAACTATAATTCAAGACTGAATATAAATCTTCAGTATATTTGATTTAGTTCTGGAATTTTCCACGTGATTTAAACAGTCCCTCTACGAAGCTGTCATCTAAATATTTTGTTTATCTAACTCAGTTAATTTACGTAAACGATGTTGCTGGAAAGTTTTTTATAGTGCAAAATCGCGTTCTACAGTAAAACTTAATGTAACGCAATTAAAACATTGTGTTGATAAATGAATAGAACGCGGCCGTGGAGATGTTTAAAGTAAAGTTATAATATTAGAAACATAGTGGCTGAGCGATAGACTGCTGCGCTGCGTGTCGCGGATTCGATCCTCGCACGGAATAAACGACTTTAAATATTTTTATGACTTACAGACAGTTTAATTGGGTCAAGCTGATTATGTAGGTGAGTTTAAATATTTGGATACAATACAGGAGAAATTCCGACAACAGGAGTAATTACTGGTAACGATTTTTTTGACAATAAAAAAGTTCCGTAAGCAAAAGGTTTTAATTTCAGATTGTATTTAGAACAAAAAAATATCGCGAAGATGCCTTTCGATTCCGTGTAGAGTGTTTAATACCGATTTTCTAGAAAAACCCACAACAGAATACACCCCCAAATCGCAAAAAACCTTCTTTATCAAAACCATGTAACGGTCCTAAGATACAACCTAGCGGTACACCGGCACGTTATACGAAGTACAACCAACCAAAAAGATTATTTTGCAAATGAAACCGCTAGGGACGTTGTATACACAGCAATTTTCAGCTCCACTGAGTCGCGTAATGTTATTTATTTATCTACTCAAATGACAGCATCCGATATAAATAAGCAACATTATTTGTGTATGATACCGTAAGCGTAAAGTATAGGTTTGATAAATATTTAGATTCTCTGATGGATTTTTGGTAAAATATCTTTATATTTGTGTGTTTCTGTAATTTGTTTGGCGATGTTTAATTTTGGGATTGGATTCGTGTGGGTTTTGAGATTGGATTTTGCTGCTTTCGCTTTTTCATAACATTTTCTATGAGGTAGCATTTTCTGATGTGGAGGATTTAGAGAGTTTATATTTAGTAGTTAATCTAGATCAATATTATAAAGATGATTTTTTTGTTTGTTTGATGAGTGTTATTGCATCAACACTAGGAATCATAACAGTTTCGTGTATTGCAGTTGTTGGAGTCGCGTCACAACGTCAACTTTAAGGCGTTTGTACTGCGAGTACCGACGTGTTATCTGCACCTCGTCTTTGAAGAGGAACTTTTGGCTTGGCGCAAGACATAATAACTTGTGAAAGTATTGCAGTTGCCCATTCCAAAGTGTTGATCTCTATGGAGAAGAATGGGCAAGAAACTCTATGGACACTCTTTTAAATTAGAATATTATAAAAATAATCGTATTTACATCATTCGTGTTGAGATTATACAAATATGTGAGAACGATGTAGAAAGACGTGCACAGTAAGAGCGTCCAGAGTAAAAACAAAATTCAATATAAAAATCTAAATAAATTAAAAATGAACCGTGGCAGCTAAAAAACGACCAGTGTCAACTGACAGCGCCCGTTCACAAACATGACGTATATATATACTCGCAAAGTTTGAACTATACCATCCCAATACATTTCAGTAACGTAAACCAACCGTGCCCTATGACAATGTCATTCGAAAATCAAATGATTCTTGTAACATAGTGTGTGAAACTAAATTTCTTCATAATCTAATATATCCGCTTCCACGGACTAGTGCCACATGAAAGCGCAGTGACATAGTGCAGTGAAGTGCTACTAACATATTTGTTAAGGATTTATTTACTAACATAAATTGTATTAGCGATGTATATGATTGTCTCTAATGTATTTATCTATGGGCCTAAGATGCCTGAAAATAAATGTTTTATTAATTTAGTTATTTATAATGGTACACGAAAAACAGAGTTATTTGTTGAAAATTGTAAAAGCGTCCTTAAATGTATTTATGTAAAATTTTGGTAAGTAATCTTACTTTGCTTTCTTAGAAAATCCTTACTGATATTATAAAAGCGAAAATGAGTTTGTTTCTTTGTTTGTTACGTCTTCACTCCCTAATGGCTAAACCAATGTTGATGAATTTTAGAACAGAAATAGTTGGGACCTTGGAGACGGACATAGGCATTTTTTTTAAATTGAAAAATTAGGGAGAAAGAGGGAAGAAAAAAGAAACACCTAGCTTTTCTATTACAATATATAAAGCGCAAGGGCAAAAACCACAGGAAGCAGGTACCTGCAAAGCAGGAAAGAGGAACTGTGTTACCCAGAATTCAACGCAAGCGAAGCCGCGGGCAAAAGCAAGTCATATATATTCAAGGAGGAATAATACAGTAGCGTTTCTTAGGTTCTAATCCTCTTATGATAAGGTGTTGTTGTGTTTTCCTTTTACTTTTCTATATTTAGATCTTTTTGCTAAAGGACTTTGAATTATTGGTCCTGCCTTACTTCGGCCATGTTTATTTTATTTTGAATATAGTGAATGTGCATAAACTTATAGTATTTAATAATATCAGAACAACAAACAAGTTTTGTATCAGATCAAATCCTTAATAAGATTGTAAAAGCGAAAGTGAGTTTCTTTGTTTGTTACGTCTTCACGCCTAAATGGTCAAACTATTTTGATGAATTTTGGTACAGAGATAGTTGGGACCTTGGAGATGAACGTAGGTTAATAAAAGTGTGAAAAAAGGCGAGAAAGAGGAAAGAAAAGGGGAGAGAAAGATAATTTTGTTTCGATCATCACACGGCTTAAAGTTAGCGTTAGCCCAAAGTAACTATGCTACGTGGACTAAGTCGTGGGCGAAAGCTAGTTTTGTTTGCCACGGTGGGTGGCAATGCTGCTACCTATTATTGATGAATATAGGTCTTAATCTTCCAACCTCTTTATTCGGAAGCATTACTATACTAGCAGGTTTCGAGATAGGAAATTAAAGTTTTCCCCGTAAATAGATGTAGAAAAACCTGGGCATAATAAATGTCGGGCCCAAAACTCCCGTCTTATCGGAGGCTCCGCAGTTTTCTGTGGAGCATGAATAACTTTACACCCCGTGTTAATCTTTCCTTTGGCATATTAAGTGGAAACAAATATGGTGTTCCAATTATCTGTTAAAAATTAAAATTAAATTAAAATGTTTAACACATTTTAATTACGGACTGTTTCCGAAAAAAATTGTGTCCAAATTGTCAGAAGGCCTAGTTACGAACTTTTTTTTTTTGATGATAGGAAATCATCACGTCACTTCCCCTGCTCTGGGTGGAGCGGGGGGGGGGGTGTCACACTTGTACTGACTAAAACCCACCCATGTTCCTTCTATTGCCCTTTATGTTTTGGGGCCGCGGTATCTCTTTCGGACAACCAGCAACCCCGGCAGGCGGTGGCCCTGGCAGGCCCCTCTGCTTTGCTGACATCTCTTTGAGGCGCGCGTGGAACACTAACGCGCCATCAACACGGCCTGTCGTCAATAGACGGACAGACGGTGAGCTACCAACCTCAATATAGGCGTAGCCACGAGCACAAACTTGTGAAAATATACTTGTCAAAACAAACTGAAATATAGTATATGTCTTTCGATGTTTTCTTTCGCTGAATATATGTATGATTTAACCGTATTTCTCATCGTGACCTCATTTTTAGAAACCTGTATGTAGGTAGACGTTTTATCTTTATCCCAGAACTATTCCGCGGATTCACTCTCTGCTCAGCTTTGGTGTGACTAACTAGGCTTTTTTTTTTTCCGGGTGGGAAATCATCCAATGACTTCCCCCGCTCTGGGCGGAGCGGGGGGGCATGTCAGACTTGTACTGACTAAAACCCACCCATGTTTCTTCTTTTGCCCTTTACGTTCCGAGGCCGCGGTATCTCTTTCGAACAACCCGCAATGACTAACTAGGCTTACAAAAAGAAAAGATTTTATCGATTCGTACCAGTAGTTAGTAGAGATTAGCGCGTTCAACCAGACCAACTATTTATCTTAGTAATATTAATATCGTATGATTTTTTAAAAAGGAAAAAGTTTTTCTACCCTTGATATTTCTTCTGTATCGTGGGTGCATTTACAAACTTTTAAATTCATATACACAATAGCCAGACTCGAAACAACTACCTACCTGTAGGCCATACAAATATTTGTTCCGTGCGGGAATCGAACCCGCAACACGCGGCACAGCAATCAATCGCTGAGCCACTGCGCTAACCGTGCTGTTTTTTTAAATTAATTTTGCGCTTGACACCTGCGCACTTGACGACCTTATAGATGCATCAGTAAGCGGTCTTCGCATATCTGAATTTTAGACCAAAAGTATTGAATTCGAATTTACCATCAGCACGCTAAGAAGAGGAAGAAGTATCGATTTTCTTTTAATAAAAATCTCAGTATAAATAAAGCAAGGACCATTAACACTGACAAATTCTAGACAGATTTCCTATAACTTTCAAGTAACCGCTGCAATTTGCAGTAAACACATTACACGCAATACCTACTAAACCCAAAATCAACTTTATAACATTTTCAAAAAGTCCAATTTCGTTCACGCTGTTTTTTCTTCAACAAATACAAACAAAAATGAACTTTGCGTCGTGAAGAACAAAGATTAAATTACCGTGTAATACACAAGAAGACGTTTCACTACATCTGACGGGGATTTTGTTTCGAGATTTCGTTCCGGACACAAAGGGTAGGAGAAATATTGCTGGCTAAATATGAGAAGACAGCTCTGTTGTTTGTTGCCCAAATATACGGTAGCGTGTTCAGGGTTGGTACACGCTTCTATTTTATTATTGTCAGGAAAATGTATGGTATTTTCCAACAGGGAAACAGGCAATTATAGGGGTGTGGCGGCTAAATAGAGGTTTGTAGCTAAATAATAACAGCCTTATTGGTTTATGTTTGACGACACGATTGACGCAGTGGCTGAGCGATCGATTGCTCCGCTGCGTGTCGTAGGTACGATCCCGGACGGAACAAATATTTGTATACCCTACAGATAGTTGTTCCGTGTCTGGCTGTTTGTGTATGTGAGTTTAAATGTTTGTAAAATGACCCACGATACAGGAGAAATTCCTAGTGTGAGGCAAGGTTTTAAAAAAAGACAAAAAATATTCAATCGATCCCGGTTGTCATTTGTTTTTTCATAGATATTTGACAGTCGTTTTCGCTCAAAATTCAGACAAATAGTTTTTTCTGGAGGTTCTGCCAAATATGTACGAACTGAGTTGTGGGGTCAGATAGGCAGTCTCTCCATGTAAAATGCTGATAGGCAGCTGCGTACGGTAAGACGGCAAACGGTGATAAAAAATAGGTATAGGTACGTAAAAAATAGGTATAGGTAAGGGTTTAGATTTTTATGGTACTGGTAACCCTATTTCAATGTCAATATCAGTTTGATTGATATAAACAAATGTTGTTATAATTTGAGTGTGTTTTGTTTTGTGCCTGTACTTTTTCTGTACGTAAAGAGATTTTATACCTCCTTTTTTAATCTAATTGGTTGTCAGACTTTTGGGACACTAATTACAATGATAGCCGGGATCAACAGCTTAATGAAATATAGCATTTTGAAGAAGTGAGAGTATTAATTGAGTGAAAAAATCGCAGATGGCTTTCCCAAGATTTCTCAATAAAAAAAACACACACACAGGAACAAAAGATAATTTTCGACAACCCTACAATAAAGAACAACATTACCTTGAATATAAACTTTCAAATATACCATCAGGAGTGTAAGGTTGGCGTAAATTTAATTCAATGAGAAATCATCCCGTTTCATTTTGATAGGTAGGCAGGGATCTTGAGACTGTGCCATCAAGCGAGAAAATGGAAAAGGGTTGCTGTCAATTCATATTGAAACGGTTTTTGGAAAGATATCCGCCATTTTGACCTTTTCAAAATGGCGGCCATCTTTTCGGAATGGCGTGTAGTTTGGAGGATTGTGTTTTAAATTTGTTGCTTTATTAACTCAGACAGAAGAATTGATTTTGAGTTTTAATAAAATAACCAGCTTCCGCCCGCGACTTTGTCCGCGTGGACTAACGCTAACTTTAACTCGCGTGGTGAATGGTAATAGAAAAAAAAAACTTCTTCTCCTCTTTCCCTCTTTTTGACTTTAAAATAAAATAGCCTATGCCTGTCTTCAGGTTACTAACTATCACTGTATCAAAATTCATCAAATTCGGTTTGTGAAAACGTAACAAAGGGTCTGTGGGGTCTTAAATAAACTTTTTAGAAAGTACATATGAATTGAAAAAAGTCACAATTGTTCTTGCTCGGATTTGAACTCACAGCCTCATGCATCACAGGCGAGATGTTTATTAGCCTCTGGCTCACCACGACTATTTTAATACAAACAGTTCATTTAATAAATCCTACTTCCTACTAATATTAGAAAGGCAAATATTTGTAAGGATAAACGGATCTTGATGATATTATATATTAGTCTATAATTATAGATTAGTCTGCAATTAGTACGCGGGCGAAGCCGCGAGCGTCAGCTATAGCACGGCCAACGAGAAGCGATACCAAATGTAAACAAAACCCATGCTAAAACCCCATCTAAAATGGCCGCCCGAATGTTGGCGAACCCGTCTTAACGTTGTCATGTTTTTGCCGGGAGAACGAAATATTACGACAAAGGCACAAGATGGAAAGAGCTAAATATTAGATTGTCAACGCCACAGTTGTTCTTTAGATTTGATGTGAAAGAGTAGGTAACATATATCCATACATCCATACTCACAAACAGACTCATTTATAATATTTTTATGCAAAATTTCAACTCAATCGGAATCTGGGAAGCGGGTCATTTGACAATTTAGTTTCTGAGTGTAATAAAAACACAGGAAATATAGTGACGGAGTTATCCTGCGCTCGTGGGTTTTTCATTTTGCATTCTTCGATCAAAACAGGACAATTTTCAGGAGACGAAATAACGTGTTACTGGTATTGGAAATTATGAGCATTCAATTTATTTTGGACTAGATGCACCCCGCAGTTTAACCGGCGTGGTGATAGAACATACTATATATTTTTATGAATTGTAGCCTATGTGTTCTTCTGATGTATAAGCTATATTATTGTAAGGTTTCATTAAAATCCATTAGCAGTTTTTGCGTAAAAGAGTAACAAACACCCATACATCCATCTCTACAAACTATCGCGTTTATTATATTACTAGCTGTTGCCCGCGGCTTCGCTCGCGTTTAAGTCGGGGTAACACAGTTCCCTTTTCCTGATTTGCAGGTCCCTGCTACCGGTAGTTTTACCCTTGGACCTTATTTATTGTAAGAGCAAAGCTGTTTTCCCATTTCTTCCCTTTTTCTCCCTAATTTCCCACTTTAAAAAATAGCCTATGTGCGTCCGTCTCCAGAGTCCCAACTACCTCTGTACCAAAATTCATCAAAATCGGTTTAGCAATTTAGGCGTGAAACGTAAAAAACAAAGTCACTTTCGCTTTTATAATATTAGAAAGGATAGTAGGAAAATATCACTGTATTTAATTTGTGTTATGTTAGATAGTAGTGTATGATCAGGATCACCGACCATTCAAATACAAGGGTAAGTAAAAACTCTTGATTTTTGTATTGTCTCAGATTCGATCTGTGTGTTCAATTTCACATCTTTTGTGTCTAATATTCTGATTAATTAGCAGTATTTTTTTTAACAATTTCACAGAACATTTATTTTCAGAACTGCCAGTTACAAAAGAGATTGATTAGATTTTTATTCCAGCTGATATTTTTGGGCGCTGCGTAATATTTCATCAACCACAATAGAAATGATTTTTTATCAATAACCTCATTTATACAGTGTGCTGAAAAGTCTGTCAAGTTTTACCAAGGGTGTCGTAGTACCTAGTACTAACCACTTCAAGCACAAAATACAGAGGCGGACTTAATGCCATTGGCATTTTCTACCAGTCAACCTTTGGGTGATGCAGAGAATAACAGTGGTAGCTGTAAAACAGAATAAATTTTAATGATTAAATCAATTATCAAAATATAGTTACACAGATATCCTAAACTAGCTTTTGGCCGCGGCTTCGATCGCGTTAAATTCGGGGTGACACAGTTCCCCTTGCGCTTTATTGATTTGTAATAGCAACGCTAAGTTATCCCGTTTCTTCCCTCTTTCTCCCTCATATCCCACTCTTTTTAAAAAAAAAAATAGCCTATGTCCGTCTCCTGGTTCCCAACTATATCTGTACCAAAGTTCATGAAAATCGGTTTAGCCATTAAAGCGTGAAGAGGTAACAAACAAACTCACTTTCACTTTTATAATATTATAGTAATCCTCAATGGATAACAAGGACAAACACTAAGAGAAAACTTATTTTTTTTCCATTATTTGTCTTTCTATTTTGACTTGACTATACTGTCAACTACTTGATATCAGTTATTTTGACGACACGGTTGGCGCAGTGGCTGAGCGATCGACTGATGCGCTTTGTGTCTGGGTTCGATCCTCGCACGGAACAAATATTTGTATAGCCTACAGATAGTTGTTCCGGGTCTGACTGTTTGTATATGTGAGTTTAAATGTTTGTAAACGCACCCACGCAACAATTTTATTAAAAAAAATTGACCTGGGAATTTAACGTCTTGCCAAAACCAATATATTATTATTTAATGATAAATAATAATGATACTTACATTAATTAAACTCTAATACCTATTATAGATACCGAAATTAGAAAGCAAATAAAACTGACAAGGTCACCCTCACCTACAAGACTTTTATAAAACACACAGGTGCAAGAGAAGTATATTCTTTTAAAAAAAACCCATCCATAACGATCCCATCACCATATTTCACAACCTTTTAACAGATTAACACGAAAAAAAAATTCATTTCACAAAAACGCAAGATTTTACGCAACACCTTTTCTTACCCACAAATTTTGGGCCCACCTAATATTACCAAAGAAAAATTGGGGTAGCGGTTTAAAATTTCAAGACTACTTAGAGTCTTGAATATTTCAGTGACTACTCAGAACGTAGGAGCAGCTGTCGTAAACCCGGATCTTGGGAAGAAAAGCGCTAGAAGCGCTTTTTGATCCGGGTATTTTTATTTTAGCTTTTTTTGTTGAAAGTCAGTAAGTAGATGAGATATTTTTTTGGTGTTTGCAGCTGCTTCGTTTTTGTTTGTAGCCGCTTGATGTGGTGAGAAGTAAAAATTGATACGTTTTTCAAAAAGTGAGCAATCATGAAGTTATGTATAAAATCTTTTAGCTTGATCATTTTTAGGGTTAAATGGAAAAAACGGGAACCCTTACTTTGGATGACTTTGTTGTCAGTATATCTGTTTGTCACCTTTTATCTCCGTAACGCATGAAGATATCAAGTTCAAATTAAAACCTTATACTTAACTCTATGGTCCTTTTATGCTGTGAAAGGAAAGTTAATACAAATACTACCACTGAAAAGTTAGTGAAAGAGTAATTTTAATATACGCAGAATAAAAAAGATGAAGGAAGAATAAGAAAGAAGCAGAATTGAATGAAGTATATATGTATGTGTGATGTATCTGAGTTGTATTGAAGTGTAAAAAATACAATGGAATTGAGAACCTACTAATTTTTTTAAGTCGATTAGGAAACGTTCACATTTAACGAATGTCAATTGTAGTATACCAATTTTTAGATGTAAAGAAAACAGTCTTAATACTACCATGGAGCTTATTATTCTGTGATGGTCAAATATCCCTTTGTTTGTTCATTATAGGAACTTATTGACGTTAAGGTGCCAATCGTAAGTCTATTTTTCGGATGTGGAAACTTAAAATAACTTCGAACGGGGGGGATTGTCAGACTTTTACTGACTAAAACGTCCCAGGGTCATGGTATCTCTTTCGAACAACCCGCTACCCAAACTCGTAGCACAATTCACAATCAAGAAGAAGAATGTAACTTTCTATTTACTCAAATAAAATCCAGAGCCTAAAAGACCAGTTAAAACTACGATTTCCCAAGCCTTTTCCCAAGGTTTGTTGGGGTCCAACCTAAGCAGCTGAATACATCTTACATGGAGCGTCTGCCTATTTGACCTCCACAATCCAGTTAGTACTTGGTAATCCGTCAATTCTTGATTAAACTGGTTCTCAGATTTTCGGAACGTCAAAGATATTTAATTTTTTATTTTATTTGAAAACGTTGACCCACACTGGGATTTTTTCCTGTATCCTGGATGCGTTTACAAACATTTAAAGTCACATGCACGAGCAACTAGACCCAGAGCAACTATCTGTAAGCCATACAAATATTTGTTCCGTGCGGGGATCGAACCCGCAACACGCAGCGCAGCAGTCGATTGCTCAGCTACTGCGCTAACCGTGTCTTCCAAAATGATAGTTGGGACCAAAGGCTTAACTTGCTTCCCGAAGCACAGAGGAAACTCGGTAATCCCAGAAGTTATAATAAGGTGTGTAATATAAAACATAGAGCTTCTAGCTTCAAAGATATAAGGTCACAGTCACAATCAAGCAAAGTGCTTTCAGCCTTGTTGTAGTGCGACCATATCTTGTTGGAGAATTTCGGGAACTCGTGTTATTAATTTGAATGTGTTTGTATTGTAGTTGGGAGTAATTAGCTGATTGTGTCTTTTCTGTTTGTTAACAATAAAACTTTCATTGTGGTGCAACGATAGTAGTATGCTATTTTTTTCTTTTTTGTAAGAAATAAGAAGTCGCTAATAATCCTACTATCCTTACTAATATTATTAAAGCGAAAGTGAGTTTGTTTGTTAAGTCTTCACGCCTAAATGGCTTAACCGATTTTGACGAATAGCGATGAATTTTCATCAAGATCCGTTCAGCCGTTTGACGTGAAAGAGTAGGTAACAAACAATCATCCTCACAAACATTCGCATTTATAATATTACTAGGTTTTGCCCGCGGCTTCGCTCGCGTTTAATTCGGAATAACACATGGCTTTTCCCGATTTTCAGGTATGCCTATGTCCATCTCCAGAGTCCCGACTATCTTTGTACCAAAATTCATCAAAATCGGTTTGGTCATGTAGGCGTGAAGACTTATGTGTCGCTTTTATAATATTAGTGAAGATTGTTTAAAACTGCACCCGTAACTAAGACAATTTTAACTTTGCGATTCAACGTAAATTTCCGTTTAATTTGAATGATCATTAAAAACATTGTTATTGCAATGTTTTAGCGGAAACCCTGTGGGTGCGAATCAGACTCGCACCTGACCAGTTTTACGTACCTCACGAACCTCTACCAAAGCTTCTTCACACAAAAACTGTGATTATAATTAATACTAATTTAAATTCTTACCGCACCAAAGCCAAAAAGCGGCAAAGTTAGCCCCAATGTAGGTCACTCACAGCTTAAACGCTTCCACAGATTTAGGCAAATGAGGTGGCATTACGTTTTGTAATTACTCCGGACATTATACTGAGTAGATGATGTGACGTTAAATCCAATATGGCGGACAATGTTAGGATATGTTGTAATTTGATAACTTATGCTTGTAACTGTCAAATTTGAATATATGGACAAAGGCGATGATTCGATGTAAAAATGGCTTTATCATTGATGATTTAGATTAACTGAGAAAGTACCTACATATTTGACTGCTTTGAAAATATTATTTAACTAGCTTTCGCCCGCGGCTTCGCCCGCGTTAAATTTGGGGTAACACAGTTCCCCTTGCGCCTTATTGATTTGTAATAGCAACGCTAAGTTTTCCCTTTTCTTCCCTCTTTCTCCCTCACATCCCACTTTTTTCAAAAAAATATTAGCCTATGTCCGTCTCCTGGTTCCAAACTATGTCTGTACCAGAATTCATCAAAATCGGTTTAGCCATTAAAGCGTGAAGAGGTAACAAACAAACAAACAAATAAACAAACAAACAAACAAACTCACTTTCGCTTTTATAATATTAGTAAGGAAGTAAGGATACTAGCTGGCGCCCACGGCTTCACCCACGAGATGATCGTAAAAACAGTAACCCATGTGATATTCCAGACTATAATCTACCTCTGTGCCAAATTTCGTCAAGTTCCGTTCAGCTGTTTTGACGTGAAAAAGTAACAAACATCCTTGCATCCATCTATACATCCTCACAAACATTCCCTTTTATAATATTACTAGCTTTTGCCCGCGGCTTCGCTCGCGTTAAATTAGGTATAACACAGTACCTGCTACCTGCTGTTTTTGCTCTTGATTTGTAATAGCTACGCTTTAAGTTTTGCCTTTTCTTCCCTAAAAAAAATACTAATTATGACTATGTCCGTCTCTTGGTTCCCAACTGTCTCTGTACCAAAATTCATCAAAATCGGTTAAGACATTAAAGCGTGAAGAAATAACAAACAAACTCACTTTCACTTTTATAATATTAGTAAGGATAAGGAAGTAGGATGAGGTCCTCCAAGCCTCGGGAAGCACGTTACGCTGTTGGTCTCGGCTGTCATTTGTAAATCATTGACAGTCGTTACAGATAGTAAATGTCCTGAAAGTCTGACAAATATTTTTACCAAGGAGTATCGTAAAACCCAGTACTGACTGGGTTGTGGAGGTCAGATAGGCAGTCACTCTATGTAAAATACTGGTATTCAACGGCATCCGGTTAGACTGGAAGCCGACCCCAACACAGTTGGAAAAAGGTTAGGCAGATGGAACGAGGTACCTGATTAGGTATTCAAACAGTAATGAAATGAGTCACTTTTATTAAAAACAGAAATCATAGAACCAACTGATTTGACAACACAGTGGCTGAGCGATCGACTGCTGTGCTGCGTGTTGCGTTTTCGATCCTCGGACGAAACAAATATTTGTATGGCCTACAGATAGTTGTTCCGGGTCTGGCTGTTGGTGTATGTGAGCTTAAATGTTTGTAAATGCACCTTCGATACAGGAGAAATTCTTAGTGTGTGGCAACGTTATTTTTTTAAAAAACGTCCATTCCTTTTGAGGACCTTTTTAGGAGGTAGAAGTTGATACTCGGACTTAGGTAGTTTCAAAATCTTCCTTATTACCACTACGATAAAGTAGGAAATATTTGTTATCTGTCAGTAAAATAAATAACTGCTAATTATCGGTTTATATTATAACTAGCTGTTCCCCGCGGTTTCACCCACGCTGCTCAGCACCTGTTAGTCGTAGCGTGATGTTATATAGCCTATAGCCTTCCTCAAGAAATGGGCTATCCAACACTAAAAGAATTTTCCAATTCCAACCAGTAGTCCCTGAGATTAGCGCGTTCAAACAAACAAACAAATTCTTCAGCTTTATAATATTAGTATAGATAATTTTGGATAATGTTTAGTTATAAATGGACGGAAAATGTATGCAGAAAATGAGGAAAATGTAAAAAATATTTATTTGTAGTAATAATAATGTTATTACCAGCCTCTACCTGTCCCACTGTTTGTTGTGTCGTTGAGATCCTTGAGTTATGAGTCGAGCTACACGATAACTGACAAATGTTTGCACTGACTGGACAGGCCCACTCAATCAGTGTGGTGCTTTCTTAAAAAGACCATTTCAGACACTAATCTGCATAGTCCTCATGTAAGTTAACCAAGATTTTTGTCTGGACTTTAAAAGAGACTATGACCTGTGAGTTTGTTTCAGCTGTTTCTTCTCAGAACAGTCGAGCACGAAACACCGGCTTCATCTAGTCCTTACTAATAAAATAAAAGCGAAAGTGAGTTTGTTTGTTACCTCTTATCGCTATTTTTTTTTTAGAAGTGGGATATGAGGGAGAAAGAGGGAAAAAAGGGAAAACTGAGCTTTGCTATTAAAAATCATTAAGGCGCAAGGGCAAAAACTGCAGGTAGCAGATACCTGCAAATCAGGAAAGAGGAACTGTGTTACCCCGAATTTAACGCCAGCGAAGCCGTGGGCAAAAGCTAGTTTAAAAGTGTTTGCAACTTACTACATACCTACTTGCAAAATAAACATGTACCATTTAACTAAAACACTCGAAATTTAAATGCAAAAAGATTGATCCGTAAATCCATTGAGTACATTACATTGCCTCTCATAACAGAAAGATGTCAGGTGTCTGACATCCCATATGATTCCGCCATGCAGGATACATTGTAAAGTACAGGATGCTTTCAGTGGCATATCGAAGATGTCAAGTTGCAATCTGACATAGTGCTTTTTGTGCGACGCTGTAGTGTATCCATGTTCGTGGATAGTGTCACGCATTTAGGATTTTTTTTATTTTGGATTGTATTTTAGTATTTTTTTATTCAGAAGTTTTATTCGCATTTATAGAATAGAGTTTATACTTACTATAATTTTCACCAACATTTAAATACATCTGTTTAAAAAAGTGTTAATACTATGTTAATTCGATTCCCGCACGGAACATATATTTGTATGACCTACACCTGTAAGTCACCTGTAGTTACCTAACTGTAGCTTAATTAGGTCAATTCTTAAAATATCCACACGCACTCGCTTCCTAGATTATGGTCAACTTCCTTCCATTTTTAACAGTGGAGAAATCACAGGCTGATATGCGGAATGGAGCTTGACATTTATAAAACAAGTTTAATTTCAGTAGCTCGCCTACTCTCGTTATCTTCAAGTTCAGAATCAAATTAAAATTGATCACATTTTCTTTTGTTTGAAATGACTTTTAAACTGACATTAATTTGAATTAGAAAAAGAAAAAGTTTTTATGCTTAAAAATATTGTCCCACTCAAAACCATGTCACCCTACCAACTTCGGTGTGAGTGATAAATGTATGACACACCGCGACACCAGCGAATATCGCCGTACACCTGTTACAATCGCTAGATGGCGCTGTTACCAATCTTCGTACATGTTGTGTTTTATCGTAAGTCTCTTGTTTCCGTGCGTAAAATTATATGTGCGAGCGTGGAGGTGCAATTACTTAGTTTGTTGTATAAATAATTTAAGCATGTGTTAGTTTGGCGGCAAATGCCTTTTTCGTGTGTAAAGACGCAGGGAGCTAAAATGGTGATGAATGCTTTATAATTTATATACTGGCTCTTTCTTTGGCCAAAGACTTAGTTTTGCCATTCAACGTTTCAACGTTGGTAGTCTTCTGGGCACGTCTCCGGATGACACAGGTATGGAGAAGAACTTCGACACCTTAAAATTATGTTTGATTTAATTTAGTTAACCTCTCAAGGACCGCCATTATTTACGTCAACTATCCGTCAAGCACCGCCGGGCGGGCTCTTATCGTAAGCGTAATCTGATTTTAAGATTTATCTTTACTACAAATACAGTTTTAAATCGGTCGGGGTTTGGTAGCACAAAGGACCATGGGGGATTTTGTATGAACCCCGTCCCCACCCTTCAACAGACTTGGGATGCATCTCGATTTGTTCACTGGGACCCAGAAAAGTCTAAAGTACCTGTGTTAGTTTCAAAATCAATTGGGTTTATTTTAAAAACATATTTTAGTTTAAAAGAAAAATCATTATTTTCTACAAACAAAAAGCATATTTTCACGTAAACAAATGAATATTCTATACAAAAAAAATACTTGGTTCTCAAAGGAAAAATCTTTGAAAAACATTCACAGTATTCAGTTGATTAATATACATTTTAACTTATTAGTAAGTACATCTAAAGCATGTCAAACGATACACTTCTAACTTTTTATTTGCGGATGGGAAATCATTTGGATCATTTGGAACGCTAATGCGCTGTCGACACGGTTTGACGTTAATAGACGGACGCACAGTGAGCTACCCATTGCTCACCGTCCACAGGCCCGCATCTACGGTGGCCAGGAGTCGTCTCGCGGCGCCCGACGTCCGTGGCGTCTTCCGCGGCGGCTGGGTTGGTTTGAGGTTCTCTCCCTCAAACGCCCGGCCACCTCCTTCACTATAGCTAGCATTCCGCTTCCCATTCCCTCTCGCTCTGGACCATGGACTGAACCGCTCCCCCCAAGCTGGGCAGATCGGCTCTGTGTCCTCCGGGTGATCGTCACAATGGTGACACCCGGGCGTTTCCTCCCGCCCGATTATGTGCAGGAACCTCCTGAAACTTCCGTGTCCGGTGAGGACCGGCGTCAGGCGGTAGGTGTGGACGCCATTGCGCTTCCAGCCACTCCTCAAAGGGGGACTTACCGCCACTATTGTGGCGTGCCCTACACGGGGTTACGACAGTCGCTCTCTCCATGCCACCATGAGATCGCACCGGAAGTCTATCCCCGGTTAGTGCCACTTATACAGGCTTGCAAGGACTATCAACTCCAAATCCCACGGTGAATACGCCAAGGAGGCTTACCGCCTCGCTGGAAATCGTGCAGCATCGTCGAATTAGCCTGATGGCTACCACCTTTTGGGGCGCGTTCAGGTAGTGGGCGGCACGCCGCCCTAAAGAACGCGTCCATACCGGGGCCTCGTACAGGTCCATGGACCGCACGACTCAGGCAAAGAGCCTACGGCAGGAGGCTTTTGGCCCCCTCAGATTTGAAATACTATTATGCATTTGTGCTGCTGTGAAGTATTCTAACCCCATATACCATACAATGGATATAATGTGCGATTGATCGTAGACAATCGTAAGCTTAATATGATAGCTCCCTTTTTTTTGCTGTCGTGGGGAAACTTTCAAAAGGCGACCGGTCTTTGGGGACAAGACCGGAGAAAGTAGGAGTTTTACCGCACTAAAACCACCCCGGTGATCACCATCTGCACATGAGAGGAGGCCCTGTTCCCTCTTAATTGACCGGTCCAGAGCCCCCTCTGTGCTACGCCTGTTAAGGCACATCAATGTAGCGACTACACATAGGTCACCCCTGAGCCTCGCTGTGCATGTATGCACGACAGCACGTGACCACGGTGCTGCCGGTCATCAGTGAGTCGTGAGACGCCACAACCTTTTCTAGTCCCAGCTTTGCAAGCTGAATAGTCTCTTCAGCAGTGTCCCCGCCAGCTAAGCCCAGGGTGTCATCCGCGAAGCAATTAATATTAACGCCAACGGGGAGATCAATACGCAGAACCACATCGTAAGCGAGGTTCCATAAGAGAAGTCCTAAAACAGATCCCTGCGGAACTCCGCACATAATCTTCTTGCGACGAACGCTACCGTCCCGATCCTCATAGCAAATAATATCTGTCACAAAGTTTTAACCCTATATATCGCACACTAAGGAAATGTGTTAGTAAAAGAGAAATAAATATATAAAAAAACAATATATCATAAAACCTAAACCCCACGTATTTGACATTTGTCGCCATAGTAAAAAGTTCTCCATTCGAGTAGATCTTTCAAATGACACGTGTTTCTAATCTGTTGGTGGGTGGGGACGTTTCTTCCCATGGTCCTTTGTGCCAGTGGGGCTCAACGGTAATACTTGTTTACAGGCACGTTTTTGAGCCGCTGGGGCTTTAGAGGTAAATGTTTAGTTCATTAGTTTATTTGATATATATTAATTTTAATTATTTTAGAACATTTTTTTTTGTATAAATTAAAACTTCAATAATAAAAAGTCTGAACTTCAATAAGTTTTTAAATGTAAATATAATTATGGCATACCAGTCATTTGAATACCCGTCCAATAAAAAAAAAACATTAAAAAAAACACAGATATTTCAGCATAATAACTTCAAAAAAAAACCTAAAAACAACCTTACTTTCTTATAATGAACTCCACGGGAACGCAAATTATCGTTATTACTGGCGTTTCTCAATAGGTACAAAACAGTAATTATAATTTACCGAAGTCATTAAAACACGATCTCAGGAAAAATGCCTGCTATCGGAAAAATAATTGCGATTTCGCCCTTGTGTCGGATATTTATTATTTTGTATGCCTACTTATTTTGACTTTTTTTTTGTTGGAATAGGGAGGGACATATGATATGAGATAGATGCTGGCATTTTAATTAAAAATGCCATGTAGGTTTATTGTTTTCTTAATTATATTTTTTTACAATCATTTTTATTTATTTTTTACTAGCTTTTGCCCGCTGCTTCGCTCGCGTTAAATTCAGGGTAACACAGTTCCCCTTGCGCATTATTGATTTGTAATATGTAGTAACGGTAAGTTTTATCTTTTCTTCCCTTTTTTTCCCTCACTTCCCACTTTTTTATAAAAAATTATTAGCCTATGTCCGTCTCCTGGTTCCCTACTATCTTTGTACCAAAAATCATCATAATTGGTTTAGCCATTAAAGCGTGAAGAGGTAACAAACAAACAAACTAACTTTCGCTTTTATAATATTAGTAAGGATTAGCGACCAGCCCCAGTCATCGTCCGGGTGTAAAATAGTTACTAATATTTTACAAATAAACCTTCTTTTTCAATCAGTCTATCTATCGCTGAAAACTGCATTAAAATCCGTTTAGCAGTTTGTAGGATCTAAGCGAACAGACAGCGGAAGAAATTTCATTCAATAGTATGTAAATATATGAATATTGGAGCAATGGCATCTATATTCATTACTGGTGTTATTTTTCTTTGAAAACATTATACTATGTATTTAAGCCGTAAGGAGCGGGATTAGCAATATAATCTCACACTAAGGTGTGAAACAAAACTCTAAGGGTGTAAACAGGCCTGACGGGGTTGCGGGTTGTTAGAAAGAGTTACTGCGGCCCCTGAACATAAAGGGCAACAGCAGGAACATGGGTGGGTTTTAGTCAGTACAAGATTGACTCTTTGACTCCCCAGTTGTGGGCGGAGTGGGGCGGACCTAACTGACCCCACTCCGGCCTGAGCGGGGGGAGTTATTTGATGATTTCCAATCCGCAAAAAAAGGGTGTGAACAGAAACTTGAAGAAGCCCTCTTGTTGTCAGGGAATGTCAGACTTTTATTGACTAAATCCCATTAATATTCCTTGTATTGCCTTTTATGTTCCTAGGCCGCTGTATCTCTTTCGAACAACCTACACCCCGGCAGGCAGTGGCCCTGGCAGGCGATGGCTAACACAGTGTAATTATAATTTTGGCAATCATCAATCAACACGTTAATTTTGCTTAAAATCACAGATAGACCATCCTTATTACACTTGAATAGATTCCAAGTTTCCAATAAAACCTTTTACCCGTTCGTTTTATGAACCGCAAATGGCAAAACTTTTACAAAATTGAAGGAAAACTTAAGAAATTCTGCCTAAAACTTATACAGTCCCCTTTTGTAAGCCGACTACGGCGGTTTCCCAGCGAAAAAGATGGAAATAAATTAGAAAAATGTTTAATTCATAAAATTAATGTCGTGAAGCTTTAAAGGCTTTTCAGCAGGAGTCACTTTTGAAGTACGTCAAAGATTTGAATTAATTCTAGAACGGGTAAATGATCGTAAAGATTTTTTTGTCTATCCTTTCTTTTGTTTTTTTTTATGTTGCATTCTTTGCTGTAGTTTGAGTTTAAATGTTTAAGAAGCACATTTCTCATTGCACAGCTTGCAATGTAGCAGCTTGGGGTATTTTTTGCGTATGGGAAATCATCAAATAACTTGCGGAGCGGGGGGGGGGGAGTGTCAGACTTTTACTGATCAAACCGACCCATGTTCCTTCTTTTGCCCTTTATGTTCCAAGGCCGCGGTATTTCTTTCGAAGCCTCTGCTTTGCTGACATCTTCTTTAAACACAAAACACGCACCGTCTATACGGCCTGTTTTCACTAGACGGACGAACAGTAAGCTACCCACTTCGCACCGTCCACAGACCCAGCATCTACGGTGGCCGGGATTCAGGAGGGACGACAGTCTTATTTTGTTTAGATGTCGAATTGGGAAAATTACCAAACGGGATTATAGTTTTTTTTACATAAAAAATTCCTCAGGAGAAACTAAGGTGTCTAGTTTTGTACTTATTTGATGGCAATAAGACCATGGGACTTGGAACTTAAGTCTAACTGAGGAAAGGTTGATGAAAATAATTTGTATGTGTGCAAAGAAACCCACCATCTATTTTAAAGTAGGTTATTTAAGTTTCCTTTTACTGTCCTATCCAGTCATTAACACATTAACTGCCAGAGCAATAATGACAAAAATCACAAAAAAAAATTAATGTGCCAATTAATGTTATGGGTCTAGATATACATAGTATTAAATTTTGGGGTCAATCGGAGGCAGGGTTCCGCAGAAAATTAAAAAAAACTTCACGAGGTCACCGGTACCCTACATGGCGCACAATAGTAATTATGTTGATTTCTGCTACCAAGGCGCCGTGCGGTCATCTCTCCGGGCACCCGCGCACCTCAGTCGCTTACACGCGCTATCACGGTAATTTTGTATTAAAGGGTAAAAAAGTTTAATTTTACTACTCGTTTTATTATTCTTCCCATACCATTTATAAATACGATTGGATTTAAAAAAAAATGTTATGTTCTGGGATTATTAACGTTATTGAAGGTTTATCTTCAATAATTCAAAATATTTTTACGTTACATATAAACCATGCGGAAGTATTACTCCTGAGCGCCATTCCGGTCACTTACTAATAGGAAATCTGTAGAAAACGCGTCCTACGGCGCTATAATCTCTGAAAACAGGTTTACCGTGAGGTCACCGGTGCCCTACGTGGCCCCGTAATACAAGACCGCCTCCGGTCACCGGTGCCCTACATGGCAGTCAATGTGTTAACTTATTTAATTCTGAGGAAGTAACATCAATTAGAATCTTAAAAATAGGGTAAATTAATGTTAAATCTCCTCTAAGTTTTAGTAAATCGGTTTCTTTCAAACAAGCGTGCCCCACCATACCCCGCATTATTATGCTTAACATCAGGCCAGTTGCAACCAAACGCAAGCCATTAAGTTCAACTAAAAAAAAACACACAGGCCGCAAATAAAAAAAAAACAAATGGTAGGTAACGAGACATTCCAAATTCATAAAGTATTTTTATCAATCTCATCCAGCAAAATTCTTACGTTGACATTACAGTGAATATTGAAATTTCCCGCCAACTTCCGCGGGTACCGCTCCGCTTGACGTTTGACAGTGTTGCGGTCCGTAATTAAAAGTGATTTTTGGGCCCGACATTTTTGGAGTTCCAATCCGACAATATTGGCTTTTTCGGAGACACTGTCACGGTTGACTTTTTCGATGTCGTTTTATATTTTAAATTGAAGTTAGGTTTTTTGTGATCATGTTTTTCGGTTGTCTAATCAGTGGCTGGGATTTTCAAATTAATTGATTGGCACAAACCAGATGATACACTTCATCAAACCATTCTCTGTCGACTTTGTTGAACTTAAAAAAAAAGTTCACATTTTATACAGAGG
Organism: Ochropleura leucogaster; assembly: GCA_958449745.1. NCBI lineage: Eukaryota > Metazoa > Arthropoda > Insecta > Lepidoptera > Noctuidae > Ochropleura > Ochropleura leucogaster. The sequence continues at coordinate 12,174,574 of OY288224.1, read as the reverse complement.
GGCCTGTGTCACCGCCAATTGAGGTTGAGGGTTTTTCGAAAGAAGAAAGAAGGAATATGGGTGGGTTTTAATAACTTCAGCTAATCCTTACTAATATTATAAAAGCGAAAGTGAGTTTGTTTGCTACGTCTTCACGCCTAAATGGCTTAACCGATTTTAATGAATTTTGGTACAGAGATAGTTGGGACCCTGGAGACGGACATAGGCTATTTCTCAATCTTTTTTTAAAAAAGATTGAGAAATGAGGGAGAAAGAGAGAAGGAAAGGGAAAACCTAGCATTGCAATTACAATAAATAAAGCGCTAGGGCGAAAACTACAGGTAGCAGGTACCTGTAAATCAGGAAAGGGGAACTCCGTTTCAGTGGGTTTTAGGGTAGAATATTATAGACTTTTTAGACTTATATGTGTCTACGTTGTTGAGCATATGGCACTCGTGGGCTGCAGCGAAAAATTAGCATCAGCCTTGTATAAATTACCATTTTGTATTATGCTGAGCTGAGACCCTTTTGACACGAATCATTTTATTTGGTTTAATTTCGAGGTCGACTATATATAGTTCTCCTGACCGCTTTTAGCCACGGTACCCAAATTCAGCGGAGATTATAGTCATCGGCGCGGGAGATATTATAACGCACAAGTGTGTGCACAGGCACAAACTCAGATCCAGCCTGTCCCTTTTGCTGTCTTCCTCCAGCGCTGATGCCCGTACCCCGCAGGGTGCCTTTAGCGTGCAGTCGCTTATTTTATAAGTCTTTTGCCCCTGGCTGGAGGCCTTAAATGAAAGGCATCCACAGGACAGTCCGGTTAAGCAGCTAACAACCTCATAGGTTGGACTGCGAGATGTTAAACAAAAAAAAAGTATAGGCACAGGTGTACTCACTGTTCCCTCACTCTCATAGTCGGGGTCCCATAGTATGGAACGGCCATCCAACATGACAGGAGAGAGATCAGACGCAGGACTAATGGCGTAACGTGCTTTCTGATTCACGGGGGTATCTTACCGCTAACTCCCGAACTCTGGGCTGCTACTATGAAATTTTTAATAAATAAATATCTTGGGACAACTCACACACGGCTATCTGATCCCAAGATAAGCAGAGCTTGTGCTATGGTAACCAGACAACTGATATACATACTTATATAATTTATAAATACATACATATTATAGATAAATCACACCCAGACACAGAACAAACAATCATGCTCATCACACAAAGTTTGTCCTGGGTAGGAATCGAACCCACGAACTCCACTAACCACTAGACCAACAGGCCCGTCAAATAACCCAATAACAATTCTTACCATGCTCAGCAGTGGCGTATACGATTGCGAGACCAAGGAAGTAGGCGATGAAAGCGTACTAACAAACAGAACTGCCATGTTGCAAGACGCAAATTACATCGTAAGCCACAAGCTTGGAATAGAGCTTTAGATCTTCATACACAACAAGCTTTTCAAAGACACTACCACAAAGCTTTTAATGAAAGAGGTGACAGTCTACAAAGCCAAACTATTACTAAAGAGCCGACGCCATTTTAACAACCAGGCAGAATATTCGATTCCCTTTTCGAAATGCGCTTTCGTTCGCCCCAATGCGCTCCGTCTGGCACAAATCTTATTTTGTTATGATACTAGTTGTTTAGCGCGACCTTCGTTGTCGTGAAATGATTTTAAAATATTACTTTCAAATTTGAATCTGATTTTGTTAACGATATTGTTGTTACAAGGAACCCTCATCTTTTTTAAAAGTTAATTAAATTTATCAAACTTTTTTGATAAACTTAATTCATATTTTAAAAGGAGAAAGGGGAGGCCTTGGGTCAGCAGTGGTACGATTAAGATTGTCATGTTAGTTATCTATCAATAAAAGTCCCGTCAAAATCGGTCTATCCGTTTCGGTGTTTAGTCGGAACAAAACATAACATACAGACAGACAGACTTTAATTTATTTTGTAATGAGTAAAGTGTATGCTTTCATAAGCTTTTAGTAAAAGGGAGTTATTTTGCAATTACTAACCGACACTACAATTTCATCTATTTTTACTACACATAATACTAGCTTTTGCCCGCGTTGGATTCGGGGTAACACAGTTCCCCTTTCCTGATCTGCAGGTACCTGCTACCTGTATTTTTTGCCCTTGCGCCTTATTTATTGTAATAGCAAAGCCAAGTTTTTCTTTTCTACCCTCTTTCTCCCTCATTTCTCACTTTGAAAAAAAAACCAGCCTATGTCCGTCTCCAAGGTCCCAACTATCACTTTACAAAAATTCATCAAAACCGGTTAAGCCATTTAGGCGTGAAGACGTAACAAACAAACAAACTCACTTTCGCTTTTATAATATTATACTAGCTTTTGCCCGCGGCTTCGCTCGCGTTAAATTCGGTAGCGCCTTATTGATTTTTAATAGCAACGCTGAGTTTTCCCGTTTCTTCCCTCTTTCTCCCTCATTTCTCATTTTGAAAAAAAAAACAGCCTATGTCCGTCTCCAGGGTCCCAACTATCTCTTTACAAAAATTCATCAAAATCGGTTAAGCCATATAGGCGTGAAGACGTAACAAACAAACTCACTTTCGCTTTTATAATATTAGTAAGGATTCGATCATTTCCAGTCATCATCTTCAAACAATAACAGTCTCACTGAGTTCCAAGTTTCAACATTTATTGTTGGTAAATGTAACGCCTTGTCGCGTCGATAAAATTTAAAGACCCTTGTCATGGCCTATGAAGGAATTTTAACAGGTTGAGATAAACAAATTGCTTAGAATGAGTCTGACTGTCACACCGTACTATCCTTACTTATATTACAAAAGCGAAAGTGAGTTTATTTGTTACGTCTTCACACCTAAATAGATGAACTAATATTGATGAATTTTGGTACAGAGATAGCTGGGACCCTGGAGACGGACATAGGCTATAGGTAAAAAAAAAATGATATGAGGGAGAAAGAGGGAAGAAAAGGGAAAACTTAGCTTTGCTATTACAATAAATAAGACGCAAGGGCCAGGAAAGGGGAACTGTATTACCCTGAATTTAACGCGAGCGAAGCCGCGGGCAAAAGCTAGGTTCATTCGGCCGGAAATCATTGTTTTTTTTTCAGTTTTGACACATGAATGCTATCTAACAAGTGGGACTGTGACACTTGACAGAATGATTTATTACCTTGTATTAGCTAGTATTAGATTACAATTTCCATTTTCACACGTCTATCGCTTGTAAATATGTAAAAGTCTTTGCCCAAAACTGAGGGTACCATAACTAAAAGAAACTTAAAAAAAAAGTGTGTGTGTGTCAGCTCCGATGCTCGACTGGAGTTTACTCCTTAAGTACGAGTATCTAACCATACGCAAAAAGAGTTTATTCAACTGAAAAAAGATTAATATCATATGAAAGGGTAAGTTCACAAATTAATGAAAAAAATAGCAATATAAATACATCGGCACTGATAGAAACAAACAAGCCCAATAACATATAGTATATAGGTATAGTCGCATATACAGCATACCATATGTACGTCTTAATACACTAACAGCCAAATTAGAAAGTTGCGCACCAAAAACGTGACACATTTTCGTTACTTAAGTAGGTTTTACCCCTCGGATTTTTCTCATACCGGGCACCTTATATATGAAAATCGATTCTTAAGGAGTAAACTCCAAAAAAACCACAACGGTGTAATGGTCAGTAACGATTTGAGGTAAAATTTAATATCGTATATTTGTAAAGGTAGGGTCGCTTCGATTGAACGAGTAGCTTTTATTGTGTTAATTACGTTGCTAGAGTACATAATTAAAATTTGGTAACGTATGTGGGTTATGTCTTTGATTTGGTTACCCTAGTTTAATGAGATTTTTTGGAGTTTACTCCTTAAGAATCGATTTTCATATATAAGGCGCCCGGTATGAGAAAAATCCGAGGGGAAAACCTACTAAAGTAACCAAAATGTGTCACGTTTTTAGTGCGCACCTTTAGTGCGCAACTTTCTAATTTGGCTGTGAGTGTATTAAGACGTACATATGGTATGCTGTATAGGCGACTATATACTATATGTTATTCGGCTTGTTTGTTTCTATCAGTGTCGATGTATTTATATTGCTATTTTTTCATTAATTTGTGAATTTACCCTTTCATATGATATTAATCTTTTTTCAGTTGAATAAACTCTTTTTGCGTATGGTTAGATACTCGTACTTAAGGAGTAAACTCCAGTCGTGCGTCGGAGCTGACACACACACTTTTTTTTGTATGGCATCTCGCAGTTCGACCCATGAGGTCGTTTTCTGCTTAACCGGTCAATACTGTGGATGCAGTTAAGGCCTCCAGCCAGGGACAAAAAAATTATAACCTAAGCGACTGCACGCTAAGGGCACCCCCTGCGGGGTACGGGCCTCGGCCTAGGTCGTCGCTGGACTGGCTGGATCTGAATTCCATTATTTAGGGGATTTTGAGTTACTGGCTCAGCGCCGCGGGCTGGCTCTAGAAAAAAGAGGGGGGGGGGGGGTTAATGAGAAAGCTGGCGCTGTTCCATAATTTGATAAATTGCTTGATGTTGCATGAAAAGCAAGGGTGCATTATATTGGGCACGCCATAATGGTAGCGATAAGCCCCCTCTTTGAGAAGTGCGTCGTCCGTTTGCGTCCTCACCTGCCGTCTGACGTAGGTCCTCACCGGGCTCAGAAGTTTCGGGAGGAACCTGCACGTAATCAGTTGGGAGGAAATGCAAGCGGTCACGACAGGCTGTTACTGTTTTACGCGCACCTCAAATAGATGTTAGCAATGCAAATACACTCCCCTCTACTCCGCCCAGTGCGGGGAAAGCTTTTCGATAATTTCCCGTCCGCAAAAAAAAAGGTGTATAATATGAGTTGCGGGATTTTCCAAAGAGATACCGCGGCCCCAAAACATTAAGTTGTCCACCATATGTTCCTTCTTTTGCACTTTATGTTACGGGGTCGCGGTATCTCTTTCGAACAACCCGCAACCCTGGATTTACATCAACTTCAACCACTGAACTAGTAACCTGTATTTGAGTGAAGCCTAACTTTTAATAGCAAAGTTAAACATATTTTGCAAACATTTTAACAGTCTGGAATTTTCTGAAACGGAATTGAAAGGTAACTAGATTCAGGTTGTTTTGTAGGATAGTATATTTTATATACGCAATAATAAAATACGAGCTGCGCCCCGCGTTTTCACTTAAGTGTTGGTAGAATATATACAATAAATCTTTATGAATTGTAGCTTATTAGATATTCTGATATATAAACTATATTTTTGTAAATTTTCATCAAAATCCATTCAGTAGTTTTTGCGTGAAAGAGCAACAAACATACTTACATACATCCTCACAAACTTTCGCATTTATAATACTAGCTGGCGCCCGCGGCTTCGTTGTTTAGCCTATGCTTAAATCAAATCAAATAATTTATTTCAATAAGACCATTACAGGCACTTTTGAATGTCATGAGAACAACAAAAAACAAAGATGCTGCTACAGTCCCAGTCACAAGACATAATAACTTGTGAAAGTAATGTAGCTGCCCATTCCAAAGCGTAGATCTCTATGGAGAAGAATGGGCAAGAAACTCCATGGACACTCTTTTAAATCTTAATATTTTACAAAACCATGGATACATCATTCATGTTGAGATCAAAAATACATGTGAGAATGATGTAGAAAAACGAGCACATTAAGAGCGTCCAGAGTAAAAGCAAAAACAAGGGTAAATAAATAAATTAAAACAAACCGTGGCAGCTAATAGATGACCAGTCACAGCTGACAGCGCTGATAGCGCAAAAAAAGACTACATTAAAAAAAAATCAAAATACCCACAAAAATAAACTACAAACAAACAGCATAACACAACAACATCATTAAACAGCTTTATTCCAAAAATAAAAAGCAATTTCACTTAAGGCGTAGTAACTACATCTCTTTATCCCAAACGGCCTCCCATTCGCCACTTCTCACAAATTGTCACTTTACAACTGTACCTTAACAAGCTTGTACAATGGCGTGCATAGAATGTGGGTCGTGTATTTGTTTTGTAACGTTACTGTGAAAAAGTACAGGTATATGGAGTTTGTAAAGGATGTAGATCAATTTTGTATGCTCTATTGTGTAGTGAGTTGGCAATTAGGGTGGGTGGTTAAGAAGGGTTTTGTGTGTTTTGATTGTAATCTTAGAAACAGATTTTGATAATGTCTAGGCAGTAACATTCTACAACTAGATGAAGGCTTCTCGGCCGTCTGCTAAGTTTCACACCCTTTGTAGATTTCCATGCCTCAGCAAAGCAGAGGAGCCTGTAAGAGCCACCGCCAGCCGGGGTTGCAGGTTTTTCCCCGGAACATAACGGCAAAGAAATAACATGGGTATGTTTTATGTAGCCTGTAAATGTTTGATATTTGATGATTTCCCATCCGCAAAATAAAAGACCCTCCATTGAATTCCCAAACCACTGCAACTCTTTTAAGTCATATTTTTTTTAATTTTTAAGTCAGAATAACGCTAAGACAATAGATTAATACTAAGCAAAAAAATACGGCCAAATTCGAGGCGCACTCGCGCACCAAACGTTCAAACTTGCGACATAAACATATACATACGGCCATAATCTCTTAACTGCGTACACTTAGAGGATTGTAGTGTTTTTTCACAGCTTTAAGAGACCACAGACTAGTATATGGTTTCAACCACGTACCGAGATAAAGGGTCTTCACAGTCAGATGGATAACGAAGTAATCTTTTAAGGATTTCGTACCACAAAAGGAAAAAACGGAAGCCTTATTCGAACAACTTTGTTTGTTCGTCTGTCTGTCAGCCTGTCTGTCAAGGCCCTTTATCTCAGAAACGCGTAGAGGTATCGAGTTGAAATTGGAACCATATACTCAACTTTGTAGTTCATTGGTGTTGTAAAATCAACCCTTTAAGTGTACATAATAAAAAAATACGGCTGTTTATCTCGAAAATTTGTGCGGAGCCCTCGCTCGCGAGTCTGACTAGTTCTTGTTTCCTTCCTTTTGAGATGTGGAACCCTAAAAAGAATATTATTAAGCTTGAGGAATTGTTGTAAGACAGACACTGCAATCCGATGGTAGCAAGTAACTGTTCTGCAAAAGCCTTCAGACTGATCGCGACAATCAACGACCTCAAGGGAATTTTCTCTTAATCTGTCCCAGGAATTATGGTCGTGAATGCAGTTACTTTTTAAACAGCTTTCTGTCCCTAAGGTTTAATTCTTAAGTATCCTTACTTCCTTACTAATATTATAAAAGCGACAGTGAGTTTGTTTGTTTGTTTATTTGTTTGTTTGTTACCTCTTCACGCTTTAATGGCTAAACCGATTTTGATGAATTTTGGTACAGAGATAGTTGGGAATTAGGAGACGGACATAGGCTAATATTTTTTTGAAAAAAGCGGGATGTGAGGGAGAAAGAGGGAAGACAAGGGAAAACGTAGCGTTGCTCTTACAAATCAATAAGGCGCAAGGGGAACTGTGTTACCCCGAATTTAACGCGAGCGAAGCCGCGGGCAAAAGCTAGTTTTAAATAAAGAACATCTCACCTTCAAATTTGTTACTTATATTGTACTAGCTTTTACCCGCGGTTATGGTCGCGTTAAATTCGGGGTAACACAGTTCCCCTTTCCTGATTTGCAGGTACCTGCTACCTGTAGTTTTTGTCCTTGCGCCTTATTGATTGTAATAGCAAAGCTAAGTTTTTCCTTTTCTTCCCTCTTCCTCCCTCAATTGGAACTTACAAAAAAAATAGCTCATGTCCGTCTCCATGGACCCAACTATCTCTGCCCCAAAATTCATCAAGGACTAAAAAAAGTGAGTGCCCCCTTCACTCACTTTTTTTAGTCCTTGATGAGAAAGGCGGAAGAAAAGGGGATCATTACGCGGGTTAAAGTTAGCGTTAACCCAAACTAACTATGCCACGCAGACAAAGTCGCGGGCGGAAACTAGTATTACTACAAACAAGAGTAAGAACTACTATTGACGGCACATGAATTAAATTTTATGATACTCATGTTATTTTAAACTAGCTTAAGCTCGCGGCTTTGCTTCTGTTTTTTTTTTGTAATTATCGAAAAGGATTGTATTTCCGAAATAAACAGTATTGATGAGTTAATCGGGATTAAAAACTGTATTTTTGCCAAAATTCATTGAAATGCATTCAATGCTTTTTTTTAAAGGGTAACGTGAACGACGAGACATACATATATCCATCTTCACATATTTTATCGTTTTTATAGCAAGTAATATAAGTGTACTACATAACAGTTTTACGTCTAAAGCGTCCATTTAGTAAAATTTTTACAAACAACCAAAAAACACGAGCGTTGAAAAATTTGGTAAAATTTGAAAACGAGAAGAAAGTTATGTTTTACATAATTATAATCGAAAACCTGATACCACCAATTACAAAACTATGGTTTATGACGAGGATAGATGTATGGATGTTTGTTACTTTTTAACATCAAAACGGCTGAACGGATATTGATAAAATTTAGCACATAGTCTAGAATAATACATACACAATTTTTTTTTTCTTTGATATCACGCGGCTAAAGACGCGGGCGCTAGCTAGTAATTTAAATAATTTTTCATCTTAATCCTTACATCTCCTTAATGAGTAGTACAACAGTTATTTTAAATATTTTTTCTATTATTTTTTTGTTCCATAACTCCTTGTGTAAAAAAAAGTGCTCACATACCGCTCCCCTTAAATTGGGCACAAAGTGTAATGGGCTCGTTACATCACAAGAGCCTCGCAAACACAAGGGCCCCCGTTTTTCTTAGAGATCTCAATTTAAGTTGCCTTTATGCCAACCCTATTCGCTATTATTAGGAGACTTTACTGATTAGGGGACAGCCTAAGAGGAGTGCAATAGAGTGAAGAGGTAAAGGGATAAAAATGTTTTGATACGGATGAGAAAAAGGGGTGGATTTTTGAAGGCGCTGTACAAAGCAAACACTTCGTAAAACGTCTAGATTTTCGTCGCAAAGTTAGCCGTATCTGTACATGCCACTAGCCAAAAAAAAATTACCGTGTATAGTTAAAGACATAAAGAAAAGACTTAAATAAAATTAGTTTACAAAAGTGGTCTAATACTACGAAAAAAAAATGTTAAAAAAGACCACGAAAATAAATTTTTTCGTCTCGAAACCCTCAATTTTTTCAGCGACTACCATCATATTTTTTATGTCTTTAACAAAGAAAATTTTATAGACTAAAGAGATACCTAAAATTTTTCAAACACGGAACTTTGAAAATTGAATATAAAAAAAAAAAAACATTTTTTTATATTCAATTAAAATAGCAAAATGACTTACATTTTGGCGGTCATGATATTCAAATAAAATCAAACACCGAAATATTTTCTACTTTATTTCTATTCTTTCGATACAGTACTGTCGTGTACTTGTGTCAGACCATGCCCAGTAGGCAGCTAGCCTCACTTCCGCAAATACCTAAAGATTAGCTTGTTACCGCGCCTTAAGGTCCATTTGCTAGTTCAAGTTTTGATATTTTAGTCATTTCTTCAATGAAAATAGACAAAGGAGCTCGAGGCGGAATAATAATAGATACTCAGGTCAGTACTGTAAGAGGTTTTATAACCTAGTCAATATTGGCTAGTTTACCATAACGTTCAAATATACAAGTCGTTTTAAAATAGAGAATAAGAAAATATGATTGAAATTATAATCTTAAAAATATTATAAGCGTTTTATTTCAAGTAGTACTAGTCAAGTTATTAAAGTACTTAGGTTAAGCTGCGCTTGCCTAGGTTAGTCTGTGGATGAGTCTACCTATTTCACAGTGAGTTTCCTCTATGCCTCGGAATGCACTTCAAACTGGTACTAGTCACGGCTGTCATTTGTAGATCTTTGGCAGCTTTTACATGTAGTCAGTGATCAGAAAGTCTTAAGAAGAGATGTTGTATTACTCAGTACTAATTGGGTTATGAGGTTCAGATACAAGCCCCGGAACATAAAGGGCAATGGAAGGAGGATGGGCGGGTTTTAGTCAGTACAAGTCTGACGGGCGGCGGGGGAATTTATTTGATGATTTCCCACCTCAAAAAAAAAGCCTGCATATAACCGGGCGGGAGGAGACGCCCGGGTGTCACTATTGTGACGATCGTCCGGAGGACACGGTGGAACACGCTGTGGCAGCCTGCCACTGCGTCTGCTTTCGTGCTCCACGGACGCCTCAAAGATTTGTTAGTAAAGCAAAGGGGCCCGCCACAGCCTGCCGGAGTTACTGGCTGTTTGATATACCATGGACACAAAGGCCAAAAGAAGAAACATGGATGGGTCTTTTTCAGTAAAAGTCTGTCAAAAAAAAGCATTTATTTCAATTAGACCATTACAGGCACTTTTGAGAGTCAAGATACAAAAAAAAATAAGCTAAAGTCCCCGACAAAATAACTTGTAAAAGTACTGTAGTTGCCCATTCCAAAGTGTTGATCTCTATGGAGAGGAATGGACAAGAAACTCCATGGACACTCTTTTAAATCATAATAATTTGAAAAGATCCTGGTTACGTCATAAATATGTGAGAACGATGTAGTTAGACGTGCATATTAAGAGCGTCCAGAGTAAAAGCAAAAATGACAATCCTTACTATCTATACTTCTATACTTAATATTATAAAGCTGAAGAGTTTGTTTGTTTGAACGCGCTAATCTCAGGGACTACTGGTTGGAATTGGAATTTTTTTTTAGTGTTGGATAGTCCATTTCTTGAGGAAGGTTATAGGCTATATAACATCACGCTACGACCAACAGGTGCTGAGCAGCGTGGGTGAAACCGCGTGGAACAGCAAGTAATATTATAAATTATAAAAGCGAAAGTGGGTTCGTTACATCTTCACGCGTAAATGGCCAATCCAATTTCGGTAGAGAGATAGTTGGGATCCTGGATATGGATATAGGCTAAAAAAAGTGAGAAAAAGGGAAGAAAGACGGCACGGTTGGCGCAGTCGCTTAGCGATCGACTGCTGCGCTGCGTGTCGCGGGTTCGATTCCCGCACGGGACAAATATTTGTATGACCTGCAGATAGTTGTTTCGAGTCTGGCTGTTTGTGTATGTGATTTTAAATGTTTGTAAACGCACCCACGATACAGGTGAAATTCCTAGTGTGGGGCAACGATTTTTTTTTTTAAAAAGAGGGAAGGAAGGGGGAGAAATTAATATATTTTTTCGATCATCACGCGGGTTAAAGTTAGCATTACGCCAAAGTAACTATGCCACGCGGACGAAGTCTCGGGCGAAAGCTAGTAAATATATACACTATACCCTTACCTAAGTTTAACTTTAACATGACTTTCACAACAAAAGGCTTATTCCGCTAATAATAAAGCAACCGATAACTGGAACAACTAGAAGGAAATAGAGCGGAAATTGAAAAACGCTTAATGCGACTATGACAGGCCAGTAATGAAATGTTAAGTTCTCTCCTATAAAAGATATTTGCATGGAAATATGATTTTTTTCTTTTGATGTAAATGATGTTTGTGATCTGTGGCGGTGTCTTATAAATTACTTTTATATATTTAAAAAAGAATAACGCGAATGTGAGTTTGTTTGTTACGTCTTCACGCCTAAATGGCCTAACCAATTTTGATGAATTTTGGTACAGAGATAATTGGGGCCATGGAGACGGACATAGACAAAATAATAAAAGTGAAACAAGAGTAACAAAGATATGTTTTTTTCGATCATCACCCGGGTTAAAGTTAGCGTTAGCCCAAAGTAATTATGTCACGCGGACGAAGTCGTGGGCGGAAGCTAGTAATATTATAAATGTGAATGTTTCTGAGGATGTATGGATGTTTGTTAGGTACTCTTTCACGTCATAACAGCTGAACGGATCATGATGAAATTGGCACAGAGGTAGATTATAGTCTGGAATAACACATAGTATACTTTTTTTGATATCACGGGCGAAACCGCGGGCGCCAGCTAGTCCTTACTAATATTATAAAAGCGAAAGTGAGTTTGTTTGTTTGTTTGTTTGTTACCTCTTCACGCTTTAATGGCTGAACCGATTTTGATGAATTTTGGTACAGAGATAGTTGGGAACCAGGAGACGGACATAGGCTTTTATTTGAAAAAAGTGGGATGTGAGGGTAAAAGAGGGAAGAAAAGGGAAAACTTAGCGTTGCTATTACAAATCAATAAGGCGCATGGGGAACTGTGTTACCCCAAATTTAACGCGGGCGAAGCCGCGGGCGAAAGCTAGTAAATCATAAAAACAAGCACACTTTTGAATACAGCTGTATCTACCACGCTGGAAATTTTATTACAATAGCGTTTCCATCGTTATCGAGTCGCTCCCGGCACTTTTTGTGTCGCAATTGTAGTGACGTACTGCAACTCGGAAACTAAATAATTGGATACACGAATATTTCCACCACTTTCGGTTAACTGCCACATAGCGTCTTTTTTTTTGGGACGTGCGTGCGTGTTCCACGTGGGTCTTAAAGAGATGTCAGCAAAGCAGAGGGGCCTGCCAAGGCCACCGCCTGCTGGGGTTTCGGGTTGTTGGAACGTGATAATGCGGCCCCGAAACACAAAGACCAAAACAAGGAACATAGATAGGTTTTATTCAGTAAAAGTCTGACAGTCTCTTCCGCTACGCACAGACCGGGAGAAATTATTGATAACTAGCTTTTGCCCGCGGCTTCGCTGGCGTTAAATTTTGTGTAACACAGTTCCCCTTGCGCCTTATTGAGTTGTAATAGCAACGCTTAATTTTCCCTTTTCTTCCTCTCTTTTTCCTTCACATCCCACTTAAAAAAAATAACCTGAGTCCGTCTCCTGGTTTCCAACTATCTCTGTACCAAAAATTCATCAAAATCGGTTTAGCCATTACGGCGTGAAGAGGTAACAAACAAACAAACTCACTTTCGCTTTTATAATATTAGTTAGGATTCCTCATCTGAAAAAAGGGATAAAAAAAATGCTGTTATTTTTGGTGGTATATAAATATTAGATATTTCGTTAAATAAACCGCCAAACACTAACCTGCCAATCATAACTTCCGAAAATTTGAATTACGTTATTATTCACCTTTGAACTAAAAAAAATCCTACCGTCAATCTATTCAAAATCACACGTTCAATACCTACATAGAAATCACAAAAAGCATTCCAATTTCAATTGAGTCTGCAACCGACACGTATGCTCATTATAACCGACAATACATAGACATTTTTTGTTCACTAATGACGATACCACGTCCTCATTGTTTCTAGCTTTACCTTAACGAGGACCGCATTTTAGACTTTTATCATTTAAGGGATATCTTATGTGTTGAGTCAGCGATCTTTTTCTCTTTTCGTTGGATGGATTAAAGGGAGGCAAGATTAAAGGGTCCAAGTTGTTAATGCGGGTTGGGTTTTCATCGTATGAGTTTTTAATTTTATTGAGGAAAGCTAAGGGAGGGAATATAATATATGGTTTCAAAGAATTCGCAAGGATCCTGGTAGTCCTGCTGGGTTTGCTAGTTGTTTGATAAAGATACTACCGTCCCAAAACACAAAGGGCCAACAAAGAACATGAATGATGAAGACATTTCCCTACCTGAAATCTCTTTGAAAGTGACGTAAATCAACGTTAGGATAACTGAACTTATAATGAACTAGCTTTTGCCCGCGACTTCGTACGCGTGGATTAATAGTTCCCGTTCCCGGGGGATTTCCGGGATGAAAACTATCCTATGTCTTTTCTCGGATCCCAGACTATATCTGTACGAAATTTCATTAAAATCGGTTCAGTAGCTTAGGCGTGAAGAAGAGACAGACGGACAGAGTTACTTTCGTATTTATAACTAGCTGTTCCCCACGGTTTCACCCGCGCTGCTCAGCACCTGTTGGTCGTAGCGTGATGTTATATAGCCTATAGCCTTCCTCAAGAAATGGGCTATCTAACAGTAAAAGAATTTTCCAATTCCAACCAGTAGTCCCTGAGATTAGCGCGTTCAAACAAACAAACTCTTCAGCTTTATAATATTAGTAAGTTTAGAAGTTTAGATTTACATGTAAGTTTAAAATCATCAAATTCCTGCCCAGGCTTTGGGCGGAGCAGGGGGAAGCGTCAGAGTTTTACTGTCTACCGGTATCCCCGTACCCTGGATTGCCAATCCACCTTGAGCAAGCGTGGTGATAACCCGTACCTTGTCTGTTTGAGAAGACGCTTTTGCCTTAAAGTGTGGCAAATATAGGCTGGTAAACTAACAGCAGTAGTCGTCATACACAAAATCTTTAACTAAACCAATTAAAAAGTAATCAAAACATAATAATTATGTACAGTAATCAACACAAACCAATAAATCTGTAGGGAGTTAAGTTATACAACTTGGAAGTACTCTGGTGACTTAATAATTGCTTAAGTTTAGTGCCTAAGCTTACGGTCGGGGCGTTTACTGGCATAGTTTAAGTTTACATGAGTTTAGGTTAAGTAAGGGCTGAAGGATTTAGAGAAATATCGAGTTATATAAAGTACTGTAGAGGTTGTATACCAATGACCAAACTTGAATGCTGGCTGGTTTGCTATGTCGTTTAATTATTCAAGTTATCAATTAAAATCGTAGTTATACTTAAATCCTTACTATCCTTACTTCCTTACTAATATTATAAAAGCGAAAGTGAGTTTGTTTGTTTGTTTGTTACCTCTTCACGCTTTAATGGCTACACCGATTTTGATGAATTGGAAGGTTAATATTTTTTTGCAAAACTGGGATGTGGGGGAGAAAAAGGGAAAACTTAGCGTTGCTATTACAAATGAATAAGGCGCAAGGGGAACTGTGTTACCCCAAATTTAACGCGGGCAAAGCCGCGGGCTAAAGCTAGTCTGTTATAAAAAATAGTCAAAAAATCCTTTTAATTTTCTCATTAAATCCTTACTGATATTATAAAAGCGAAAGTGAGTTTGTTTGTAACGTCTTCATGCCTAAATGGTCAAACCAATTTTGATGATTTTTGGTACAGAGATAGTTGGGATCCTGGAGACAGTTCTAGGCTACATTTTTGAGGGAGAAAGAGGGAAGAAAAAGGAAAACTTAACTTTGCTATTACAATCAATAAGGCACAAGGGCTAAAACTATAGGCAGCTGGTACCTGCAAATGACGAAAGGGGAACTGTGCTACCCCGAATTTAACGCGAGCGAAACCGCGGGCAAAAGCTAGTAATAAATAAATAAACATCATTTATCACTTAAGACTGGTTGTCAGACTTTTGCGTCAACTTTTAAATTCAAATCATGTATATGACTAACATTATTTACTAACAAACTTCCGAGATTTAGTAAAACAGTTAATTTATACTCCGAAAATGCAGATACAACGTGCCAACAAAAGCATTTTCAAAATAGTTTTTATTCGCAAACTTTTGAACTGTAGCTTTGTACGAAAACAAGGTTATTATTATTTAATAGCTTAATATTAAGTTACTGCATGTTTCAGGTACGTTAAAAAATGTGATGGTGAAACAAAAAACCGAAGTGAAGCCAAATATTATATAATTTTTTGTAAAAAATAAAACCGACCTTAAAAAAATACGTGTGGCACTCGGGGCGGTAAAGCTATTGCATAGCATTTTTTATCAACTTATGCAATAAATAAAAAAAAAACTTTTTTTTTTATCAACTTAGACAATAAATAAAAAAATAAAAAACTAAATATAATATTTAAAAAGTACTTCCAATGAAAAGAAGTCGCAAAAAGAAAAACAAGACCTGGGTTTGATCCAGCGTAATGTCGATTGACTCTCTGATTCTCTACCAAACACGCTATTAGAACATTAGAACCAGGATTGAAATAACTGACCGTAAACGTAAACGACCGACGTTAGACAAGCCACACCTCCGTGCCCGTGGGAGTGGGGAGCGTCAGGTGTTTTTTCGTTACGAAATTTCTGGATTCGGTCCCCGCGCTCAAGGCTCGCGATAGAAGCTATGCAATAGCTTAAAAACTAAAAAGTTGAAAATAACTTTACCTCCGGAAGTCAATGATTTTAGTTGCTTTCGTTGTCCCACAGGGGGTGCCATTAACGTGTAGTTGCTTAGTTTTTAAGTTTGTAACCCTGGCTAGAGGCTGCCTTACACTCGAGGCATCCACAGGATTTGTCCGGTTAAACAAACGACAACCTCTTTCGTTGAACTGCGAGATGCCATTCAAAACAAAAAAAAAGTTTCACTGATTAGTTTTTTGTGCTCAATACCGCTACCATTCGAAACCCGATTCAGTTCTCGGCACACGAAACTCAGTGTATTCAGTCGCGAACTATTTTCAGCAGTTTTTTTATGTTTACATAATCTCATAGTTTGTACTTGTTAATGGTAAACATGATAAAAATCCCGTTTCAAAATATAACAAACCTGTTTTTGCAGCTTACACAAAAGTTCTGTGTATTTGTGTTGTAGATATTCATTGGCAGCGGTGCCCAACTTTGTATCAGTTAGGTTGTTGAAAAGTTTTCTATTCAAATATGTAAAAATACACGCTCGAGTGTGTATCGGAGCCTGTACACACGACGGCACATCAACCTACACAAAACCATTTTTACCTGATCTCTTTACTACGGTGTGCAATTCGTAGTTCAGAGATCAGGTTATAATAGTTTAGAATAGGTTGAACCACCGTCGTGTGTACTATGATGGGTTCCGTAGTTCGGATAAATATATCTACACGGACCAGTTGATTAAATACTGAGTTTTATTTTCGGATGGAAAATCGTTACCGATATTATAAAAGCGACTGTAAGTTTGTTTGTTTGTTACGTCATCACGCTGAAATAGCTGCACCGATTTTAATGAATTTTGGTACAGAGATAGTTGGGACCCTGGAGACGGACATAAGTTAGGCTTCGTTTTTTTAAGTGAGAAACGAGGGTGAAAGAGTGAAGAAAAGGGAAAACTTAGCTTTGCTATTACAATAAATAAGGCGCAATGGCAAAAACTACAGGTAGCAGGTATCTGCAAATCAGAAAAGGTGAACTAGGTTACCCCGCATTAAATGCGAGCGAAGCCGCGGGCAAAAGCAGGTGTTACAATAAATGTCTGTCAATAAGTCTGTTTGCTTTTTACATGGGTATATTATTGTTTTTTCAACTATCTCTGTACCAAAATTCATCAAACCGGTTTAGCTATTTCAGCGTGATGACGTGGCGTGAAAATGAAACAAAACTCATTTTCGTCTTTATAATATTAGTAAGTATTTTAAATTAACGCGAGCCTAACCGAGGGCAATAGCTAGTATTTTCATATTTCTAAAACACAACGAGAGTACCATATTCACTCATTCCATATTTGAATACACTGAAAAATCCTATTCAGCCATGTTTTTTTCATAGCATATTGTATTCCTAGCTAAAGCTTGTTTCGACGCGTTTTTCGTTCGGAACCGCATTGTTCTCGACTCATATTTAAAAAGTTTTGTCTATAAACTCTATGACTACGAGTATTGTGTTCATATGAGAGTTAACATCATTCTAGTTAGGTGTTTTTAGCGTTTCGTAAACCAAAATAAAAAAAACGGAACCTTTATAGGATTACTTTGTTGTCCGTCTATCTGTTAAAAACCTTCATCAGGAACGAGCGGAGGTATCGAGTTGAAATTAAAAGCATAATATACTCAAATCCGTGGTCAAAATATGGCAAATAAAATGTTTGTATCTGGGAAATGCTGTGTATCCTATATGCTGGGAAGTGTTAATCATAAAGAAATACAGAACAAACAACTGTAAATTACAAACGTTTCGGAAAAAAAATGCTCCATAATTTCAAATTATATAATATATAAAATTATCGTGTCACAGTTTTCGTTCTCATACTCCTCCAAAACGGCTGGACCGATTTAAACGAAATTTTGTGTACATAACGGGTAGGTCTGAGAATCGGCCAACATCTATTTTTCATACCCCTAAGTGAGCAGCGGGTGAAACCGTTGGGCACAGCTAGTATTATTGTATAATCAAAAAAAAGTCTTTATGTTCTCATTTACATTTTTAGGGTTCCGTAGTCAACTAGGAACCCTTATAGTTTCGCCATCTCTGTCTGTCCGTCCGTCCGTCCGTCCGTCCGTCCGTCCGTCCGTCCTCGCTTAATCTCTGTGACCGTTAGCGCTAGAAAGCTGAAATTTGGTACCAATATGTATATCAATCACGCCGACAAAGTGGTAAAATGAATATTTGAAAAAAATGTTTTATTAGGGTGGCCACCCTATATGTAGTGGGAAGTGTTTTTTTTTTTAATTTCAACCCTAACGTGTGATATATTGTTGGAAAGGTATTTAAAAATGAATAGGGGTTGTTTACTATGATCATTTTTTGATAATGTCAATAATTTCGGAAATAATCGCTCCAAAAGTAAAAAACAATGTGTCCCCCCCCCCTCTAACTTTTGAACCATAAGTCTAAAAAATATGAAAAAAATCTGAAAAGTAGAACTTTATAAGGACTTTCTATGAAAATTATTTTGAACTTGATTGACACAACAGTTTTTGTACAAAAAAAGACAAAAAGTTGTACAAAATAATTTCTGGACTAAGTTTGTAGTATAACCGTAAGCTTTTTTTGTTACTTTGTTTACATATTTTATTATCCTGAACGTATCTTATTTCAAACAAAAAAAGAATTATTGAAATCGGTTGTCGCAATCCAAAATTACCACCAAAATTGCGTCTTTGTATTAATTAGTAACCCAATTCCTCGAGAGATGGCGCTGTAGGTACTTATTACATTGGATCGGGTATTACCGAATTGTTCGGTTGGCCTCATAACTGGGAACACTTATTGTGACGGACGGGAAACTACGGAACCCTACACTGAGCGTGTCCCGACACGCTCTTGGCCGGTTTTTATAATTCAAAGCGCCAAATTTACTATAACTCATTGTTTGTGATTTTTGTAAATAGACTGTCAAGTTTTCTACTGCTGGACAAAGCAGCATTTAAAATATTAGTAGAAAAATAGATTTTGAATAAAGAGGGAAATGTTTGTCATTGCAACCGAGGCAGATTTGATTGCATGTAATCGAACCTACAATGACAAAAAGAGGCTTCCGGCGACTGGGACCGCAATTAACTAGGACCGCGGTCCCAATCGCCGGATCTGTATAAAATAAATAATTTTCTTCCGGCGACTGGGACCACTTATAAAATAACTGAAATAAAAAAAAATGTACAGTCAAACAAAAGTTTTTAGATGTAACAATTGAAGAAAAATCCTTTTTGATTTAAAAAACATCATCTATACTAATATTATAAAGCTGAAGAGTTTGTTTGTTTGTTTGTTTGAACGCGCTAATCTCAGGGACTACTGGTTGGAATTGGAAAACTCTTTTAGTGTTGGATAGTAATTTCTTGAGGAAGGCTATAGGCTATATAACATCACGCTACGACCAACAGGTGCTAACCGCGGGGAACAGCTAGTTTATTGATATAAGAAAAACAACCACTGACTACAGTTCCGTTATTTAAAACTTTCGTTATTATAACATACACTTAGATCGTGTTAACAACAATCAACAAAAAAAAACACATAAATCGTGCATAACAATCAACAATTTTTAAATAATTAACAATCAGAAAGTAATTGTTTATTACAAAATCAATCTTTAACTGGTACCGTAAATATAATAAAAAAACACAATAAAAATAATTAACGTGGTACTATCTGTGTCAATCACAATTAGTTTAAAATGGCCGATAAGGCTTCACACAAAATCAGTCAAGTAAGTAATTATCACATATAGGGATAGTATTATACAATGCTATTCCCTTTGGGTGTATTTACCTGCATGTGTAAATTATGTCAAAACGGGCTAGCTTAATCTATTACTAAGCGCATAAGATAAAATCATGTCTAGAACGAGTCAATGATATTTATATAAATAATTTAACTTTTTAGGGTTCCGTAGTCAACTAGGAACCCTTATAGTTTCGCCATGTCTGTCTGTCCGTCCGTCCGTCCGTCCGTCCGTCCTCGCTTAATCTCTGTGACCGTTAGCGCTAGAAAGCTGAAATTTGGTACCAATATGTATATCAATCACGCCGACAAAGTGGTAAAAGAAAAATTTGAAAAAAATGTTTTATTGGGGTAGCCACCCTATATGTAAAATGGGAAGTGATTTTTTTTTTAATTTCAACCCTAACGTGTGATATATTGTTGGAAAGGTATTTAAAAATGAATAGGGGTTTACTAAGATCATTTTTTGATAATGTCAATAATTTCGGAAATAATCGCTCCAAAAGTAAAAAACAATGTGTCCCCCCCCTCTAACTTTTGAATCATAAGTCTAAAAATATGAAAAAAACCTGAAAAGTGGAACTTTATAAGGACTTTCTATGAAAATTATTTTGAACTTGATTGACACAACAGTTTTTGTACAAAAAAGACAAAAAGTTGTAAAAAATAATTTCTGGACTAAGTTTGTAGTATAATCGTATATGCAAGCTTTTTTTGTAACTTTGTTTACATATTTTATTATCCTGAATGTATCTTTTTTCAAACAAAAAAAGAATTATTGAAATCGGTTCTCGCAATCCAAAATTACCACCAAAATTGCACGTCTTTGTATTAATTAGTAACCCAATTCCTCGAGAGATGGCGCTGTAGGTACTTAGTACATTGGATCGGGTATTACCGAATTGTTCGGTTGGCCTCATAACTGGGAACACTTATTGTGACGGACGGGAAACTACGGAACCCTACACTGAGCGTGTCCCGACACGCTCTTGGCCGGTTTTTTTTTCGTTTGACTGTACTAATTTTAGCTTGAATAAAAGATTTTTTTAAGTTATCTATGAGTGGTCCCAGTCGCTGGAAGAAAAATATTTATTTTTTACGGATCCGGCGACTGGGACCGCGGTCCTAGTTAATTGCGGTCCCAGTCGCCGGAAGCCTCGACAAAAATGCCTCACTTGAATTAAAATGTACTATTCCGATTATAAAACTAATTAAAAAAAGTGTGTGTGTCAGCTCCGACGCACGACTGGAGTTTACTCCTTAAATACGAGTATCTAACCATACGCAAAAAGAGTTTATTCAACTGAAAAAAGATTAATATCATATGAAAGGGTAAATTCACAAATTAATGAAAAAAAATAGCGATATAAATACATCGACACTGATAGAAACAAACAAGCCCAATAACATATAGTATATAGGTATAGTCGCCTATACAGCATACCATATGTACGTCTTAATACACTCACAGCCAAATTAGAAAGTTGCGCACTAAAGGTGCGCACCAAAAACGTGACACATTTTCGTTACTTTAGTAGGTTTTACCCCTCGGATTTTTCTCATACCGGGCGCCTTATATATGAAAATCGATTTTTAAGGAGTAAACTCAAAAAAAAAGGCATAGCAACCATATTAAAACAATCCAATCAAATTGATAATTTCCTTCTTTTTGGAGAAATCGGTTAAAAAGTCTTCTTTCATAATCCCTGTAATCTTTTCACGAGTAAACTTAATCCCTTAGTTACTTGGAAACCTAAAGTGGTTAGCTATGATTAATTCTGATCTTACAGGATTAAAGTTTATAAGTAGTGTTGACTTTAAAGTTCTGCTTTCTGAACGATGCTGTTGAAAATCAAATACATAGTTCTAAGGGATTGGAACATAAATCCGGGAAGGTTGTATTAGGGTAAGACCTTGCTGGATATTAATATGTGTGAAGCTTGGGTGTTAAGCGAGTAAATAAATGAGTTTACTTCGAAGGAAAATTTGCGGAGTTGTTGCTAAATAATAGCAGCTGCTCGGGTCGATCTTTAGGTTAAGACGCGCTTGCCTAAGGTTGGTCTGTGGATGGGTTACCACCCGTTATAAAAACGAGTTTCTTACGTTCTCCGGAAAGCATACACAACGACAAAGGCAATTGAGTCTCCTTACTAATTTGTAAAAGCGAAAGTGAGTTTTTTTGTTTGTTTGTTCTTTCTGTTCTTCACGCTTCATCATGCTTCACGCTTCATCAAATCGGTTTAGCCATTAAATGGCTAAACCGATTTGATGAATATTGGTACAGAGATTTTTTTTAAAGTGGGATGTGAGGGAGAAAGAGGGTAGAAAAGGGAAAATTTAACTATTACAAATCAATATAGCGCAAGGCAAAAACTGCAGGTAGCAGGTATCTGCAAATCAGGAAAGAAGAACTACGTTACCCCGAATTTAACGCGAGCTAAGCCGCGGGCAAAAGCTAGTATATGTACGGAACAATAAAAACGATGAAATGATCCACTAATTAACTTTAGTTATAGTGAATATTCGATAAGAATTTGTGTGAGATGATAGTTCAAAAGCTAATAAAGGTGAAACTAAAAAAACAATTGCAATACAAAAAAAAAACACTCAGACATGTACGGCTAACGAGAAGCGATACGAAAGGTCATTAACCTAAAGAACAACTGTGGCGTTGACAATCTAATATTTAGCTCTTTCCATCTTGTGCCTTTGTCGTAATGTCTCGTTCTCCCGGCAAAAACATGACAACGTTAAGACGGGCTCGCCAACATTCGGGCGGCCATTTTAGATAGGGTCTTAGCATGGGTTTTGTTAACATTTGGTATCGCTTCTCGTTGGCCGTACGTTTCCACATTTTATTATGTTTTTGAAATTTCTTTAGGATTTTATTTAAAAAAAAAATTATTATAGATTTTATGAAAAATTCAAAACTAACTAACACCACAAAAACATAATTAAAAACTAACTACATCTTGCCTCAATCAGACAATTTTTAATGACGGCTTCCATTAACGGGAATTATTGAGTGTATCGCGAACTTATAATAGGGGTGAATACCCCTATTATAAGTTCGGAGTACAAGTCTTATGTTGCTATGCAATAATAACGCAGAAAAAATACGCTTAAATATTTCTGGGTTTTATTTTATTTAGCACCGACAAGAAACTCCATGGACACAATTATGACATTTTGATTTAATATGATATTTTAATTTAATTAAGATATTTTAACAAGACCATGGTTTTATCATTCATGTCGAGATTATACATATATATGTGATACAAATAGAGATAGATGGCACACAAAAAGTTGCCGACGTACGTCGGCGGCCCGGCGGGCTCAGTGTGTATTGCGCTTTACATCACGCTACAATACTTGGGAGCTGAGTGGTGGGTGAAACCACTGGGCACAGCTAGTATAGTATATTTTCATACCAATATCCTACTTTACTTGCGTGTCCTTCTGCATCTACCTACAAACATACCCCACTCGTCTGACCCTTCGCGAGATTAGGTGACCGCTGCCCAAAACTTTACTAATTAAGAGTACCCAACACCACTCAGTGTCTGTTAATTAACGTTACATACGTACAATATGTTGAGAAACTTGTGTGGCTCAGTGTACATGGGCTTAGAGTTTTCGATAAATTAATTGCCTAGAGTTCAGAGTAATGGCAAATATGGGAGCAGAGAGGAGGGAATTAATTCTGGTTATGGTTTTGTAAGTATCTGCGCTTGTATAGAGGTATGGAACAAATAATGGCTATAGAAATACTTGCTGCTCATCCTTCATGATTGTTTCCTTTTTTTTCATGTATTCCTTTTTTTCTCTTTTTTTTATTTGGTGATTTATGTTCCACGTCTTAACGGGGAGCACTTTCTTGAATTGGTTAGTGTGACTTTTTAGGATTTTGTCTTTTAATTCTCACTTCTATATTTAAACGTCCGTTTCTTTCCTTATTTAAAATCGTCGTTATTCCGTGCACAATGGTGTGGGTTATGCGTTTTAAAATATTTTTATTGTACTTAAACTAAATTTCAATATTGTAACGTGTAGCTGTTTTTGTCCCAAATAAATAAAATAAATAAATCGACGGTCCCTACGTAGGTACATAACGTTAGGTCAAAAACCGAGGTTTACAGGAGAGCGTAATAATAATTAATCGTATGAGCATTAATAAATATTTTCTTTCTACAATATGTTAACAGTTTTAATAGCTTTATGATACCATTTACACATATATTTTATTTTTTCACGTTTCCTTAGAAAAGAGATATCCTCTTTCTGAGAGATGACCGTTTCTACGACACTTATTCGTTGTATTTATAAGACTTGTTCTCTTATACGATTTCTAAAAAAAGGTAAATAAATTAAATAAAAATAAAAATCGTATGTCAGCATGTGCGCATAGATAATCTAAAGCCAATGAGACAATAAAAAAATGCCATTTTCGACATGTCTTTATGTACGTAGGGACCGTCGAAATATGCTTTATTGGAAACAACAACAACGAAAAAATGAATGGTCTTGACGAAAGTGATCCTATTATCGTTCCGTATTTTTCTTTTTGAGGTACAAAACCCTAAAACAAAAGCAAGCAAAATTAAGATTATTTTTTACTAGCTTTTGCCCGCGGCTTCGCTCGCGTTAAATTCGGGGTAACACAATTCCCCTCGCGCCTTATTGATTTGTAACAGCATCGCTCAGTTTTCCCTTTTCTTCCCTCTTACTCCCTCACATCCCACTTTAAAAAAAAAAATGACCTATGTCCGTCTCCTGGTTCCCAACTATCTCTGTAGCAAAATCCATCAAAATCGGTTTAGCCAATAAAGCGTGAAGAGGTAAAAAACAAACAAACTCACTTTCGCTTTTATAATATTGGTAAGGATAGTAAGGATGACCGAGTTTCAAATAAATAGATCATAAATTTTATAGTATTTTTTTTGCAAACGGTTTCTCGTATACTTTTCTACAACTCTTTTAATCCATTTTCATACCATGGGTGTGCCCAAAATTCCAGCTCAATGGCATTCCGGAAAATGAGTCAAATTTTCAAAATTTTGTTACAGGTGAATCACAAAAGGTAAGCAAAAACAAAAATCACTATAAAAAATAAAAGCCCAAACACCAAACTAAAGACCCACTTTCGCCGCAAGCGATAACCGTCTTCGAAACACAAAAAAAAAGAATAAAAGAAAATCAACATCAAACTTTACATAGACGCTGTCTCGTCTTCTCCAGAATCAATTTACCCGTATCTTCGCGTCTACTGTGATGTTCCCATAGGAAATAAGCTAAGTTTGAACTACGAAATTGACTTGGAAGTGGCGTGCGAGTAACAAAAGGTGTAGTTTGGACGATAACAACCGATCTGATACAAACCAGTATACACGGATCTGTAATTGTACGGAATTTTATACAAGCCGAGACCATGTTTTACTGGAAGTGTGTTTTGTCGTGGTTGAGGGAGGATAATTACGCGAGGCGATACGATGCGTTTTGTAACCACGAGATACAATGCGGTCAATGCGTTTCAAATGAGAAGTGGAGTGATATTGCGCCTTATGACGTCAAATGCCTCTAGTTATCAACTGTCACTTGAAAATTATGGTTGATAAAAAATTGTATTTAAACTTTTTTCGAACACCCACATTATGTTCCCGCAATCATGGTGCTTACAAAAATGTCAAAATATCGGAGGTAAACAGTAATTACAAATCGTGGAAGATAAGTAATTAATAAATAAATTGTTAAACAAATATTTTTCGTTATTATCTTGCTCACATCTTAATTTTTTTTTTTTTAATAAGAATGTGGAAGTATGATTCAAACTACATCTTAGAAGTGACTGAATTGTTCAGTAATTCTTTCATGCCACCCAATAATTATGTTTTAATTGTCCCGATCTGGTTTGGTCTTGGCCAATCAAAACCCTAAGTATTTTGGATTATTTTATTACCAATCATTTTTTTACTGACCCTGACCCCTAGTGGTCACAACTAGGTGCGAGATGAGTCCTATTCTCAATTGAAACGCATTGTACACATTTTTCTTGGCAGGCCTGCTACCCTACCATGACGTCTTAAAGCAGAACTTATTCCACTGAGGGAAAGAGATGGTGCTAGATACCCTGTATAGCTCTGTCTCTTTCCCTCAGTGGAATAAGTTAGTAGTATAGTAATAAGTTAGTAGGCCTAGGTACTGTTGATAAAAATTCCTTTTGAAATAAGCTGTGTCTTTGTACTCAAAGTTATGTAATGCTAAGTTATAAGGTGTGTACCTAAATTTAATAAAAAAATATGTACTTTTAAAACGTTAAAACCGGCACAAAAAGCTACTACCGCAAAAATACATATTCTTTGTAGAAAAGCACTTTTAACTAGAAAAAAATGTTTTTATCCTACCAGCTGACATAGGGTAGCATAGACCTCTTGTGTCATAAAACAAGTTTAGGGTAGGACCTCCAAAAGTTAAGCTACTTTATTTGTTGTTTTTCACTTTATAGGGACGTGTTACGTCAAAAATGTATATTGAGTCTTTTGCATATTTGTTTTAGGGTCTTAAATTGCGTTTGGGTGTTTTACAGGGTCTGATAAAATTAGCAGTGACGAAAACTTCAAAGGCATGTTTAGAATTTTAGATGATTTAGTCATTATGAGGAATGAGTTAAAAGCAATTAACAAAAGGTATATTTACGTGAAACGATGTGGACGCCCGTCACCACCTGTCGGGGTTGCGGGTTGTTCGAAAGATATACGGCCCCGAAACAAAAAGAGTAAATAAAAATCTACGTTAAAAAAACCGACTTCCAAAAATACTAAAAATCGCAAAAATAGTTAAATAAATAAAAAAATACTAAAAAACAATAACTAAAAAGCAATAAATAACTTACGCAATTTATAACACTTACCTACTAACTACTTATTCTTTCCGCTTACTGCTTGGTTTGAAGTCGGTGCCAAGCCATATATAAAAATGTATCACGCGAATCGGTTCATTAACCGCGGCGTAATCGATGTAATTACATAGGAAAAAAAAAACATACCGGCCGAATTGATAACCGCCTCCTTTTTGGGAAGTCGGTTAAAGAAGGAACATGGATGGGTTTGACCCTCCCCCCGCTCTCCACGCAGAGCGGAAGGATATATTTAATTTCCCATCCGCAAAAAAGGGGTGGAAACCCCATCTAACTGAGCATTTGCGACATAAACACTAACACTTATAGTTTCTGAGATATCGTAATGAGTAAGCGAGTCAGTGTTTTTCTCTTTTATACTTATATGTATACTAGCTTTTGCCCGCGGCTTCGCTCGCGTCAACTTCGGTAGCGCCTTATTGATTTGTAATAGCTACGCTAAGTTTTCCCTTTTCTTCCCTCTTTCTACCTCATATCCCACTCTTTTAAAAAAAATAGCCTATGTCCGTCTCCTGGTTCTCAACTATCTCTGTACCAAAATTCATCAAAATCGGTGTAGCCATTAAAGCGTGAAGAGGTAGCAAACAAACAAACAGACTCAATTTCGCTTTTATAATATTAGTAAGGATAGTAAGGATAGATAGATGGATTATACTTTCTTATATTATGTTAATGAGACTGTACACGCGATTTTTGGCTAGACTATAGCTGATCAAGGAATAACTTAGAATTATTATAATCTGCTGACGGTTGAATCTCATTCGGCTTGTTTTTGTTCAGCAAAAATGTCCATAAAATGGTTTTTTTTTTAATACCCTGATTTTAGTGTTGACAAGACCAGTCTTTCAATTACTTAACATGACGCTTGCAATCCTGGCAGATAGGCACAGACAAACTCGCGAGCCAAATCAATTTTATACTTGATTTATTTTAATTTCTTTTTTTAATTCTTTTTCTTTTAACTTTTTTCTTTTTCTTTTTTAACTAATATTATAAAAGCGATAGTGAGTTTGTTTGTTTGTTACCTTTTCACGCTTTAATGGCTAAACCGATTTTGGTGAATTTTGGTACAGAGATAGTTGGAAACCAGGCGACGGACATAGGATAATATTTTTTTGAAAAAAGTGAGATGTGAGGGAGAAAGAGGGAAGAAAATGGAAAACGTAGCGTTGCTATAACAAATCAATAAGGCGCAAGGGGAACTGTATTACCCCGAATTTAACGCGAGCGAAGCCGCGGGCAAAAGCTAGTTTTATTATAAACTAGCTTCCGCCCGCGACTTCATCGTGTGGCATAGTTACTTCGGGCTAAAACTTTAATCGAAAAAAATTCTTCATGCTTCATGTCATGTTTTTTGTTGTCAATATTAACATAGTATTAAAAGCATTGTTACTAATCCTTACTAATATTATAAAAACGAAAGTGAGTTTGTTTGTTACCTCTTCACGTTTTAATGGCTAAACCGATTTTGCTGAATTTTGGTACAGAGATAGTTGGAATCCAGGAGACGGACATTATGCTAATTATTATTTAAAAAAAAAGTGGGATATGAGAGAGAACGAGGGAAGAAAAGAGAAAACTTAGCGTTGCTATTACAAATCAATCAGTCGCAAGAGCAATAACTGCAGGTCTGCTTGGTGTGTTATACCGAATTTAACGCGAGCGAAGCCGCGGGGAAAAGCTAGTAGTTTATAATCCTAGACTGAAATAAATGTTTAATTTAAATTAGTGCGTTCAGTAGTACTTGGCTTCGTTTAGTATGCTGATGTAGGCGGGATCATCCACTACGTCACACGACCACTCCACGCACGGCTGCGTAGTACGCAAACGAAACACTCAACAAACATGGCTAACCTCTCCGTGCATATCCTTCGTAAACTTCAACCAACCAAGAAATCTAGCAGGCGGGGAAACTAAAACAAATGTACCAAGTTTGTTATTGGAGTTTACTCCTTAAGAATCGATTCTCATATATAATCTCGTATGAGAAAAATCCGAGGGGTAAAACCAACTAAAGTAACGAAAATGTGTCACGTTTTTGGTGCGCACCTTTAGTGCGCAACTTTCTAATTTGGCTGTGAGTGTATGACGTACATATGGTATGCTGTAAAGGCGACTATACCTATATACTATATGTTATTGGGCTTGTTAGTTTCTATCCGTGTCGATGTATTTATATTGCTATTTTTTTTTTCATTAAATTGTGAATTTTCCCTTTCATATGATATTAATCTTTTTTCAGTTGAATAAACTCCTTTTGCGTATGGTTAGATACTCGTACTTAAGGAGTAAACTCCAGTCGTGTGTCGGAGCTTTTCGACTCAAATCTTTGTGACAAGCATTCCATTGAACTCCACACAAAAAAAAGAAAATTGCTTCTATTAAGCATTATTAAACAAATAACTTGAGTAGTGTCAAGGGACACCCGGATGGATTGAAGTTATTATTTATTATGTACAAAAAACCTGTATACACTCAACAAAAATAATCGTCGCGACAACACACTTTTCAATGCAAAATAGAAAGATGAAACGAAAATAACTGGCTTGCTTTCTATGAGAGAGAGAGAGACACGCCGCACGGCTTACAACTATAGCAAAAAGTGTCGTTACAACTTTTGGTCAAAAAAATTCTGTCCCTATTGCAACGCGCGATAAGGAACTTCGTTTTTCAAAAACAGAAACATCTCAACATTAAACTAAATATATAAAAAGCCGTTTCAAAAAGTTAATCCAACTTAATTTTGTGCAAAAAATAACTATTCTATTTTATACCGTAACTTAAACGTGTTTTTTTATGAATTGTAATATTTATATAACCCAAATCTGAATCACCCTTAAAATTGTTAACTCCAAACGAGCTTAACAACTTTTTTAAGCCCAAAAAATTACATAATTATTCAACAATCTAAATTGTTTAGGTAAAAAAAAGTTGCGTTGATAAATTCAAAGCATTCCATCTTGTTTCTATAAAACACTGGCCACTAAGAAAATACCCTTAAACTTTCCCCGCTCTAAGATTCCTAAGATTTTTTGGTGCCATAAAGTCTTATAAAACGAAATTTTTTACAGGTGTTTCTGATTTACGTCAAAGGCATTTCGGGAGCAAATATTTCGAGAATTTATCCTTAAACTCCTTTTGATCTTGCTTTCAAATTTCATTCTGCTATCAAGATAGGAGGTATCAAAGGTGACAATGGGTCCCGAAAAGTTTTTGGGACCCTTCTCGAATTTTCATTTGCTTGGATACTGTGAGCAAAGTTCGGGGTCTCAAATTCCCTTAATTTCGGGGAATTTGAACGTTCAATGTTGTTTTGTTTTTACGACAAAACGTGATCGTAACAAGTTAATAGTTCTTTGTTCATTTGATGTTAATGTAATCTATCTATACTTCTATACTAATATTATAAAGCTGAAGAGTTTGTTTGTTTGAACGCGCTAATCTCAGGAACTACTGGTTGGAATTGGAAAAATCTTTTAGCGTTGGATAGTCCATTTCTTGAGGAAGGCTATAGGCTATAACATCACGCTACGACCAACAGGTGCTGAGCAGCGTGGGTGAAACCGCGTGGAACAGCTAGTGTAATATTATAAAGCTGAAGAGTTTGTTTGTTTGTTTGAACGCGCTAATCTCAGGAACTACTGGTTGGAATTGGAATTTTTTTTTAGTGTTGGATAGTCCATTTCTTGAGGAAGGCTATAGGCTATATAACATCACGTTACGACTAACAGGTGCTGAACAGCGCGGGTGAAACCGTGGGGAACAGCTAGTTTCATAGAAAGACACAGTGTGGAATTCAATTTGTTATCTCTTTTCGCTCAGTCACTACCGTATTATAAAGAGGAAAGATTTGTTTGTTTGTTTGTATCGAATAGGCTCCAAAACTACTAGACCGATTTTAACCATTTGTCACAAATAGGAAGCTACATTATCAGGAAGTAATATAGGATATACAACTTCACACTACTAACCACAGAAGTGAGACATCAACTAAAGATGCGGGTGAAACCGCGCAAGACAGCTAGTTCTATTAAAAAAAAAAGTTGCCCTATACTAGGATTTCTACTGAATCGTAGGTGCGTTTACAAACATTCAAACACACATACACAAACAGCCAGACCCCGAACAACTATTTGTAGGCCATACAAATATGTGTTCCATGCGGGGATCGAACCCACGACACGCAGCGCAGCAGTCAATCCCTCAGCTGCAACAACCGTGTCGTTTATAATATAAAGTAGGATATTCTCGTCAAACAGTTTCTCTTATAGCTATAAAGGATTATTCTCCCTTTCAAGTGTTCACCATTCAAGGGCATTCGAAGTTTGCCGCCATCTCTTTACGGTCATATTGAGCCCGAGAATGTGAAGGCTGATATTCTCGACCACGAAAATGCGAGTACATAAGCGGTTTCAGTTACACATTAAGTTCTAATGAGCTCTATGACTAGTTGTAAAAAGTTATGTTCTTTATTAAGGTTAGTTTGTCATATGAAACTTTGTCTATGGAGGATTATCTACGGTCATTACATAGAAATATAGTAAACCTGCAACTTAAAACGCGAGGTTTGCGATTTGCTTTAAATAAGTTTTTGTTTTTGGAACGAAGTTCCTTATCGCGCGTTTTGAAAGGGGGCTAGACGGAAGAAATTCTTACGAAAAGTTGTCACGACACTTTTTGCTATAGTAAGCTATTGTAAGCTGTGCGGCGTTGCATGTTTCTCTGTCAAGCAAGCCAGATATTTTTATTTCTATAGGAACTTCGTTCCATCCGGGTGTCCCTTGACACCTCTAAATTTAAAAAAAAAAAAAACGTTGCCGCACACTAGGAATTTCTTATATATCGTGGATGCGTTTACAAACATATAAACTCACATACACAAACAGCCAGACCCGGTACAACTATCTGTAAGCCATAAAAATATTTGTTCCGTGCGGGAATCGAACCCGCGACACGCAGCGCAGCAGTCGATCGCTCAGCCATAGCGCCAACCGCGTCGTCAAAGTTTTAAGTAAGGAGGTTCTTAATTCTCTTTTAGGGTACACTATTGGGCCTGTGGGCGGTGAGCAATGGGTAGTTCACCGTCCGTCCGTCGATTGACGACAGGCCGTGTCGACGGCGCGTTCGTGTTTCACGCGCGCCTCAAGGCAGGCCTCCCCGGCAGGCAGAGGCCCTTGCCAGAGCCTCCGCCTGCCGGGGTTGCGGGTTGTTCGAAAGAGATACCACGGCCTCGGAACGTAAAGGGCAATAAAAAAAACATGGGTGGGTTTTAGTCAGTACAAGTCTGACATGCCCCCTAGAGCGGGGGAAGTCATTGGATGATTTCCCACCCGAAAAAAAAAAAAAAAAGGGTACACTATTACTAAGACTCCGCTATTCGTTCGTCTATCTGTCTGCCACCAGTCCGTATCTCATGAACCGTGCTATCTAGGCAGTTGAAATTATCACAGATAATGTGTTTATGTCGCCACTACAGCAAAAAATCACTAAATTAAATATTTAAGAGGGCTCTTTACGTACTAGATACCTCCGACAAATTAT
Source organism: Ochropleura leucogaster (assembly GCA_958449745.1). Classification (NCBI taxonomy): domain Eukaryota; kingdom Metazoa; phylum Arthropoda; class Insecta; order Lepidoptera; family Noctuidae; genus Ochropleura; species Ochropleura leucogaster. The sequence goes on along the minus strand of OY288224.1, from coordinate 12,142,361 downwards.
TCGTTTGAACAAGGTTTGATAATTATTTTTTTTGATATGGGACTTCAACAACAAAGTTGTTTTTATTAAGACTAGCTATTCCCCACGGTTTCACCCGCGCTGCTCAGCACCTGTTGGTCGTAGCGTGATTTGTTACGTCTTTACGCCTAAATGGCCTAACCAATTTTGATGATTTTTGTTACAGAGATAGTTAGGACCCTGGAAACGAACAAAGGCTATTTTGTTATGTGAAAAATGAAGGAGAAAGAGGAAAGGAAAGAGGAGAGAAAGATAACTTTTTTCGATCATCACGCATTAGTATTAGCCCAAAGTAACTATGCCATGAAACACGAACTATGCGGACCAATTCGCGGGCGGAAGTTAGTACAATATAAAAAATGGTCGTAATAGGCTATGAGATATTCTAATCTTTTTAAAAACGAATGCATCGGCAACCAATTGCGTCTTTAATTAATAGGTTGAAGCCAAAAAAAAGTGTACGCCATTCCCAAATGACTACTTGCTTACATTATTTAAATAGCTATTATTTAAATAATGTAGAAAAGTAGACATATAAATGTATTTACAAAATTAATTTATCGTTAATCCGATTAATGCATGCTATATTTATTTTAAAAAGTAAGTCAAAGAGCATCACCTCTCCTCTTTACTGTAATATTCTGCATAATTATATATTACTAGCTGTTCCACGCGGTTTCACCCACGCTGCTCAGCACCTGTTGGTCGTAGCATGATGTAATATAGCCTATAGCCTTCCTCAAGAAATGGACCATCCAACACTAAAAGAATTTTCCAATTCCAACCAGTAGTCCTTGAGATTAGCGCGTTCAAACAAACAAACAAACTCTTCAGCTTTATAATATTAGTAAAGATAGGTTTAAAATTACTTTCTCAGTATTGATTTTTATATGTTTACTAGCTGTGCCCAGCGGTTTCACCCGCTGCTCACTTAGGGGTATGAAAAATAGATGTTGGCCGATTCTCAGACCTACCCGATATGTACATTTCGTTTAAATGGGTCAGCCGTTTCGGAGGAGTATAGGACCGAAAACTGTGACACGAGAATTTTATTTATTAGATTATATGATTGATAATTTAAAATTTTCTGTTATCTTTTCCACACACTGTGTCTTCATATCTCACCCAACTTTCCTCTCGCAGGTCTGCTGGAAGAAATTTATAATGAAATAAACTGTACCTTTGTGCTCTTCTGCCTTAATGTAATATCCTGTCATGTATTTTATGTGTGCATAAATAAATTAATAAATGCACCACAAACCAAAAAAACAAGAACCAAACTGCAATTACAAATTTATGATTAAATATATATTAAACTAGCTTTTGCCTGCGGCTTCAGTCGCGTTAAATTCGGGGTAACACAGTTCCCCTTGCGCCTTATGGATTTGTAATAGCAACTGTAAGCATTCCCTTTTCTTCCCTCTTTCTCCCTCACATCCCACTTAAAAAAACCCCCAAAAAATATTAGCCTAAGTCCGTCTCCTGGTTCCCAACTATCTCTGTACCAAAATTTATCAAAATCGGTGTAGCCATTAAAGCGTGAAGAGGTAACAAACAAACAAACAAACTCACTTTCGCTTTTATAATATTAAGTAAGGAAGTAAGGATTACAAATAGCTATGATCTCCATTTACAAAATATGTCTTACAAATCCAATGCAAACTAGAACATCTCAAACTCAAACAAAAATCGACGAAGCCCGAACACAACACGAAGTAAAACTTCGGAACCTAAAGTGCATTTAACAGAACTAAGCGGGCTAGCGTCCCGAAGTGTTTAAACGGACTACGCTCTCGTCCCGAAGTGTTTTTCTTTTGGCCACGAACGAAACGTGTCTTGCGATTACAAAAACAAATGAAAATGTTGTATAGAGGCACGCTACGACGTGATTTGTAGAGACAGTACTCATATGTTGGAAAAAAGTTCTGCAAGAGCGTTTGACTTGACACAAGTCGTGTCGCAAGTCGCAATGAAAACTGTGAACGGAGCCTAAACCGAACGGTGCCATTCCTAATTTTTCCTGAAACAGTTTCAGTTGCGATTTGTTTATTTATCTATTTACTAGCTTTTACCTGTGACTTCATCTTCTTCATCATAGTTACTTTGGGCTAACGCTAACTTTATCCTGTGTGATAATCTAAAAAAAAAACTTTTTCTCCCCTTTTCTTCCCTCCTTCTCCCCCAATTCTCACATTTGAAAAAAAAAAAAATTTGCCTATGTCCGTCTTCAGGGTCTCAACTATTTCTGTACCAAAATTCATTAAAATCAGTTTAGCCGCTTCCGCTTTCATAATAAAATGAAATCTAAAAATCCTTACTGAAAAAAATAATTTTAAGAACAGAGGCGGACTTAATTTATTTCAGAACTAACCATATAAAATTGTTAGTAAAGCTTAAAACTAAGTTAGTACCTTAGAACTAATTAATCATCTACCTTAAATTAAAAACAGTCCACCTGAGCTGTGTACCTTATTCCACATTAATATGACACACAATAGGACAGTCAAACCTTTCCACAATGGTGTATAGAAGGCCATTGGAGCTGCCCCACACACGATACATCAAGGAGGCCACTCTTTTGCGCACTATTGCCCTGAAACGTAAATGCTATATGCATTTTATCGCAAGTCGCGAGTCGTGTCGCAAGTCGTGTTGCAAGTCGTGTCGCATGTCGTGTCGCAAGTCGTATCCCAAGTCGTGTCGCAAGTCATATCCCAAGTCGTGTCGAAAGTCGTGTCGCAAGTCGTGACGCAAGTCATGTCGCAAGTCATATCCCAAGTCGTGTCGCAAGTCATATCCCAAGTCGTGTCGGAAGTCGTGTCGCAAGTCATATCCCAAGTCGTGTCGCAAGTCGTGTCGCAAATCGCATTGCCCGGTGTCGTAAACGGGACCTTAAACGGACGGTACCTCCTTGAAGTGTTTCCGAAACTCATTCAGCTATCGTACATCCTAAGATGTTTGTTTTATCTCGGAAACAATTACTTTTTGCTATCGTCTTTGGATCTTGTCAAGATGTCTGTTAAGAGTTAGTGCGGAATTGAAGAACAACAGGGTTTGGTTACAGAGATCTTGAGACGAAATTCGATTAGATGTCGAACCAGCGAGCCGGCTGGTTTGAAGAAGTTGTGAGAAAAGCGATTGGTATTTAATTTTGGAACATTATAAATAAAGACAGAAAGAAAATATGCTTATTTGGCATTTGCCATAAGTGCACATAACAAAACATAAATAAATCTAAATAATAAAAAAAAAGATAATGATGTGTGTTTCACGGCTGCGCTAAATAGGCGCTAATAAAATATGCGCCAAATTATTATCCTTACTTTCTTTTTAAAGTGGGATATGAGGGAGAACGAGGAAAGAAAAGGGCAAAGTTAGCGTTGCCACCTATTACAAATTAATAAGAAGCAAGGGCAATAACTGCAGATAGCAGGTACTGTGATGCCGAATTTACCGCGAGCGAAGCCGCGGGCAAAAGCTAGTAGTTTATAAAAAATGCTTAAGCAAGGGTTGTAATTTGAATGTGTTCTATTTTGTGCCAGTCATTACAAAAGATTCTTCCGTACGCAAAGAGATTTTACCCACTCTTTTTTAAAATTGGAACATTAAAAAATGCTTGAAAATTAACTGCATTCCAATTTTAAATTCGTTGTCATCCTAACTATATTTACAGCTAATTTTAAGAACTGGGATGTGGGACTTTTAAGATTTCGTAACATAGATACAGAGTGTCAAAAACAAACCACTAGAAAGAGACTGACGTTTATCATTTTCATCGCTACCATGAAGTCGAAATGTAAATCATGATGAATTAAAAAGCTATCTGACACAATCGATGTACAGACACTTACAATTTTCATGTCATCATCATCTGCCTAGCTTTTCCCCAACTTGACTACACGGTTGGCGCAGTGGCTGAGCTGCGTGTCGCGGGTTCGATGCCCACATGGAACTAATACTTTTGTATGGCCTTCGGGTAGTTGTTTCGGGTCTGGCTCTTTTTAAATGTGAGTTTAAATGTTTGTGAACGCACCCACGCAATACAGGAGAAATTCTAGAGTGGGGAACGTATTACAAAAAAAAAAAAAACTATTAATTGGGTCAAAAAGTAGCGTCAAGAAAACAGGTTTAAAACATTTTTCTTTTCCATTCTGAATGTCATATCCGTATCCATTACGGTCTGAAAGAAAGCTAAGCTCATAGTGTCCATATGAATATTTTAGAGAATTGTCTAGTAGGTACCATAGACAAAGAAAGTACAGAAGCAAAACTTCTATTTTGTAGCTTTTTAGAGGCGTAATTTTGAAATTAGAACATTATTTAAAAAATGGGGAATTCTAGAAGATCGTGTTGTCGTTTGCGAAAAATCTAGGCGTTTTTTTTTTGCATGTCTATTCCGTATTATGTAAGGAACGAATCCAAATCGGCCAGCGTTTTTTGGGTCAATCTTCGACCGTCTTCAGGTACTTATTATGTGACGCTTTGCTTTGATGAAATTGATAACCTTGTTTTAGTTTTAATATTAATTGTGGCAGTTAGTAAGTGATAATATCTGGACTGTAAGAGGTTTTATACCTCAAACAAACTCGAATGCAGGCTGGTTGGCCATGACGTTCCAATACTCAGGGCGATTTATTAATGAAAAAGAATAGAGTAGGCGTAAGAAAGTGTACATCTCACGATGTATCGGTGATATCCTTAATAATATTATAAAAGCAAAAGTGAGTTTGTTTGTAAAAGAAAATAAAACCATGCATATGTCCGTCTCAAGGGTTCCAACTACCTCTGTACCAAAATTCATCGAAATCTGTTTAACCATTAAGGCGTGAAACGTAACAAACAAACAAACTAACTCACTTTCGCTTTTATAATATTAGTAAGGATTGTAAGTACAGAAGGGCTACTATGACATCTTATAGCAATTTTTATTCCACTGAGTGAAAGAGATGGTGCTAGACACCCTGTATAGCTCTGTCTCTTTCCCTCAGCCGAATAAGAATTGCTTTAAGAGGTCATAGTAGGGCTACTGGTGTCCTTCAGTAATGGCATTGATGTCCAAGATAATCTTAGAAAAGTTTATAATTAACACTTGAAACGGGATATTTACCATGTTTGTTATTTGTATCGAGTTTCCGATATTTCGGCGATGTTGCAAACGCCATGATCACGGATGAACTGAATTTAATATAATGTTAGTAACCATGTCAGTTTAAAGACTTTAGAAAAGTTTGCAAAATAAACATCATTTTTAAAAATTATCCCTTTAAATACAGGGATTTAACTTCTATTCTATTTATCTTAGAACATGCACTTACCTAGATTCTTCTCCGTTAAGTCTCTCGACTCAAATCTGTAAAGAACAAAAGAGGTTTTTATTTTCTTTTAAAAGAGGGTTAGATATAAACTTATTGGCCTGTAAACGTTCAAGATCAATTTGACTTGTTCGCCGGACAAATGAGTTTTGATGACACGTTTTACTTGGACTAATAAAACAATATTAAACTTCGGCAACACCTTTTGGATTAAAAAAAAAAAGACGTAACTAAAACAAAATGAATCAAATTTAAAAAAAAGAATGCTAAAGACGCATTCGTTTTTTTTTTATTTTGATTGGCATGATATTCTTGATTGTTGCTGGCATAAATTATAAGAATGTTAAATTTGATTTGAAATTAAACACAAATAAAGAATTAAAAAGTCGTTATCAAATTTTGTTACTGACTGTCCATATCTGTAAAAAGTGTGAACCATGAATCTCTATTTAACTCTTTTTTTTTGTATTTATGGTGACTCTTTTACGTTCTCATTGACTCAATTTTTAACTGACTTCCAAAAAGGAGGAAGTTCTCAAGTCGTCAGAATCAGAAGATTTTTTACATAACTAGTTAGCTAGTTTGACGACACGGTTGGCGCAGTGGCTGAGCGATCGACTGCTACGCTGCGTGTCGCGGGTTCGATCCACGCACGGTACATATTATGTTTGTAAGGCCTACAGATAGTTGTTCCGGGTCTGGCTGTTTGTGTATGTGAGTATAAATGTTTGTAAACGCACCCAGAATACAGGAGTAATTCCTAGTGAGGGGTAAGTAAAAAAAAAGTTAAGCGAAAATAATGAAAGCGTGTTAAAACACCATGAAATACTAAAAACAAAAGCATAACTAAACAAAAATCCCTCGCCTGCAAATCCCAGTATTTTTCTTAAGTGGGAGAGCTAAGTAGATATTCGTGTAGAGTGAATGCGCTCCGTAAAACCACATTTACTCAACGAGTGCTATTTGTGCAGGTAGTCAAATAAATCTAGATTATGACCAGAGCGTCCAGTTGAGTTTGCAGCGTCCGATAAATTAGGCTTGGAGCTTTCTCTTGCTTTGCAGATTCGTATTGCCGAATGGGTAGATGGTGCAATAGGAAAGTCATCTTCTGCCTACCCTTTCCGGGTCGGCTTTCAGTCTAACCAGATAAATACTAGTATTTTACAGCATTTATTTCAATTACACCATTTTTTTTGCGGATGGAAAATCATTAAATAACTTCCCCCATTCTGGGCGGAGTGGGGGGGAGTAACAGACTTTTCTACTGACTAAAACCCACCATGTTCCTTCTGTTGCCCTTTATGTTGCGGGGCCGCGGTATCTCTTTCGAACAACCCGCAACCCTGGCATTCGGTGGCCCTGGCAGGCCCCGCTGCTTTGCTGACATCTCTTCGAGGCGCGCGTGAAACACAAACGCGCCATCGACACGGCCTGTCGTCAATAGACGGACGGACGGTGAGCTACCTATTACTCACCGTCCACAGGCCCGCATCTACGGTGGCCGAGAGTCGTCTCGCGGCGACCAACGCCCGTGGCGTCTCCCGCAGCGGCTTAGTTTGTTTGAGGTTCTCTCCCTCAAACGCCCGGCCACCTTCTTTGCCAGCATTAATGCTTCGCAGTAGGAGGTGACCGCTTTCCTTTCCCTCTCGCTCCGGACCATGGACTGAACCGGGGCCGGACGCGAGAGATCACCACCGTCGATCGCCTCTACTCAATTGAGGGCACGGCGATGCTTCGCCCAAGCTGGGCAGACCGCCACTGTGTGCTCTACCGTGTCCTCCGGGCGATCGTCAAAATGGTGGGAGCCCGGGAGTTTCCTCCCACCTTTTTTTTTTTCCACCCCTTTTTTATTTTTTATTTCCACCCATGTGCAGGAACCTCCCGAAACTTCCGTGTCCGATGAGGACCTGTGTCACGCGGAAGGTGAGGACGCCATGGCGCCTCTCCATCCACTCCTCAAGGAGGGAATTTTTCGCCACTACTGTGGCGTGCCCTATCGGTAGGAAGCTTGGATTTAGGCTGGTATTAACTTGTACTAGGCAGAAAAACCGTCAATTTAATTGACCAAAAAATGTACGAAATATCGTTAGTGACAGCATAGCCGTGTGGAGATTTATGTGACGGTTTCAAAATCGATATCCAACCATAATTGCGTTACGATAGATTGGAAACCTATTAGTTCAATGGAATTTAGGAGGAAAAGTTATGAACGTAAAATCAAACCTGTATTCTATAAATCCAGCATCATCAAATCAAATCAAATCAATCAAATCAGAATATTTTTATTTCACATAGGCCTCACATGGGCACTTATAAAACGTCGAGAAAAGATGCACGGTTCGGGTTGGTAGTTTTCTATGGAGAAGAACCGGCAAGAAACTCAATAGTTACTCTTTTAAAATCATTTGGTTTTACAATGTTGTTGTTACAGCGTTAGCACTTAAGTATGAGAGGACACCGTATCATCATTTTTTAATCTATTAATTGTATTATTTTTGATTATAATTTAGGTACTAGCTTTTGGTAACAAACAAACAAACTCACTTTCGCTTTTATAATATTAGTAAGGAGTAAGAAAGGATGTCTGTTTTTTTTGTGATGGTGTATTTGAATATTTCACATTTTATTTTTATTCTAATTTATAATTAACAATGTATTGGGAACTATTTGTACGCTGCAAATGGCAATACATGTTGAGCCAACAATTTTAAAACTCTTTTCATCCGTATTTCCATATCCTATGTATCATGTTGACACATGTTTATACAAATTAATTTATCTTTATCATCATCAGCCTACAGTTGTCCAGCGCTGGACTGGACTGGATTAAAACCTATCCATGTTCGTCCTTTTGCCCTTTGTGTTTCTAGGCCGCAGTATGTCTTTCAAACAACCCGTAAACTCGGCAGGCATCACTTCGTCTTCAAGTTACGATATATCTAATTGTTAAATAGATTCAGTGATTCTTTGGCCTTGTAGATTCTTAGACGCTTGGTAACTTTTGTTTACGTATTATTTTATTTTAGTTTTTGTAAAGTAAGCAATGACTTTTTGTCGGGCCTACACTGTCCTCTCATACTTAAGTACTAACACTGTAACAACAACATTGTAAAACCAAATGATTTTAAAAGAGTAACCATGGAGTTTCTTGCCGGTTCTTCTCTATAGGAAATGACCAATCCGAACCGTGTACCTTTTCTCGACGTTTTATAAGTGCCCATGTAGCCCTATGTAAAAAAGAGTGTGTGTCAGCTCCAACGCATGACTGGAGTTTACTCCTTAAGTACGAGTATTTAACCATACGCAAAAAGAGTTTATTCAACTGAAAAAAGATTAATAACATAATGAAAGGGTAAATTCACAAATTAATAAAAAAAAAAAACGCAATATAAATACATCGACACTGATAGAAACAAACAAGCCCAATAACATATAGTATATAGGTATAGTCGCATATACAGCATACCATAATTATGTACGTCTTAATACACTCACAGCCAAATTAGAAAGTTGCGCACTAAAGGTGCGCACCAAAAACGTGACACATTTTCGTTACTTGTTAGTAGGTTTTACCACTCGGATTTTTCTCATACAGATAATTATATGAAAATCGATTCTTAAGGAGTAAACTCCAATAAAAATGTTTTGATTTTGACTTTGTCTTGTTTTATAAACAGTTTTACGTCCATTGTTGAGAATGTTACTTTACATTGTTTTGACTTGACTTCTATTTCAATAGTAAATATTGTACTGTTACAGCAGAAGAGATATGATACAAACAATAGGAAGCGATGTAAAACATAGATATTAAAATTGAAAACAAAACACTGTCTGTTACGTTCGCTTTGAACACAATTTATGTGTCTTCTTTTAAAGTATGAACCTTTGTGGCCGCTTGTTACACCGTGCTGTAACAATTTATCAAATATTTCTGCTTGCTTTACGAACATGTTTTAAAAAATTAATTCTGTGACACTATTGATTTAAAATTAACGTAAAAACACACCTGTCACCTTCTAAGGTTCACAAATAATCGATATTTCGGTTCGAAACTGAAAAAGCTGAATGACAAAACCTGATTATAGTTTTCTTCACCTGAGTTTAGAACCTAGGGTCCCACGCTTAGCTGTAGAAGCGCTTCTCACATATAATATACAAATAAGGCAATTTTCGCTCTCTTATTTTCGCTTTCTTTCTAGTTTAAATCTAAACGGTATTTTCGAATTGTATGTGTTAATATTTGCAAATGAGACTTCCCAAATGAAGTCTCTTTAGATTTTTTCTTTAGTTGTTATTTAATAGTCTCTCAATTGATCTACTTCGAAAGCAATTTCCTCTATAGACCAACCTGTGAGTGACTATTTTTGCCCATCTCTCAGCATGCATTCACGCTACATGTCCAGAACACTCCAACTTTAGCTTGCTTGTTTTTTTTATCCAACATCTGCAACCTGAGTTATGAAGCGCAGGTTAGTTTTCTAACGTGACCTGGGCGCATGGAAATCATCAAATAACTTTCTCCATTCTGGGCGGAAGGAGGAGGAGTGTCAGACTTTTGCTGACAAAACCAACCCATTTTTTTTCTGCTCTTTATGTTCCGGGGGTCATTGTATCTATTTCAAACAACCCGCAACCCGGACAGTATTTATACACTTATGACATATTATGCTTCTTTTCATCAAAATTTGCCAGTCAGTATTATAAAAGTCTTACAGTAAATTTTAATGTTGCATCGTTGCACTTGATACACAACGGTGTAAATGACACTTGCACCGATCTTATAACTTGGCTCCAGTCGGAGAGAAACGTAAACATATCGGGGACGGTAAACACGTCCTACCGTCTTGGATAGCTCGATTCTATCGAATATTCGTTTTAAATCGATCCCTGTAATCGTTTTAGGAATATCTAGGCTATGTCGGGTGTGTTTTATCGGGTTTAAGTGTATGTGTCATTATTTTAGAAGCAAATGTATAAGACGGGTGGTTTATATTTTTGTTTCACGTTCTCCCCAAGGGAATACTCACGAAGGGTCCCATATGAATTGTATCTATATTACTTGGGTAGTTTCTAAGTTATCTTCTATTTTCTTCTGGTAAGTTTTCCCTTTTCTTGCCTCTTTCTCCCTCACATCCCACTTTTTTCAAAAAAATATTAGCCTATGTCCGTCTCCTGGTCCGAAGCAAAAGTGAGTTTGTTTGTTTGTTACCTCTTCACGCTGTAATGGCTAAACTGATTTTAATGAATTTAGGCACAGAGATAGTTGCGAACCAGGTGACGGACATAGGCTATCTTTTATTAAAAAAAAGTGGGATATGAGGGAGAACGAGGGAAGAAAAGGGAAAACTTATTACGTTGCTATTACAAATCAATAAGACGCAAGGAGAACTGTGTTACCCCAAATTTAACGCGGGCGAAGCCGCGGGTGAAAGCTAGTAATCTATAAAATTGATTTATCAAAGTGCTCAAAATGCACCTGCTCGATTTAAAACAAGAAACAACCAGAAATACTTAGTAATCATCAAATAACTTCTGGGGAGTGTTAGACTTGTACTGACTAAAATACACCCATATTCCTTCTATTACCTTTATGTTCCAGGGCCGCAGGATCTCTTTCGAACAACCCGCAACTCCGGACCAGAAGGCCTACCATGACGTGTTAAAGCAGAATTTATTCCGCTGAGGGAAAGGGACAGCTATACAGGGTGTCTAGCACCATCTCTTTCACTCAGTGGAATAAGTTCTGCTGTAAGATGTCATAGTAGGCCTACTGATATCCTTAAAACGAATTCTTCACACGCATACCGTACACAATGATGCAGCAAAAAGCCTTTCCTCATTCCAGCATCCACTTTCCTCTACAAAAGGTGCCTTATACAATTAATAATAGCCCGACTTCACATACTATACAGTGTAACTTGTTAAACGAGGAACATAGCAAAAAAACAGTACAGTAAAATCAGGGAGTCGGTTTTCTTGATATAGAAAAAAGAAAGAAAAAACATTTATTAGCCGCAAATTACGACGAGCAACAAAATAACAAAGAAAAATAAAATAAACATTCAACATGCAAAGTATCACAAACATTTACAAATACATATAGGTATGGGACAAAATAAAAATAGCTTGCACGTCGTGACTGCGACAGATCGGTCACCACTCAGCATGATGCTGTGCCATGGGAGCCCACAGCACAGCGCTGGTTTTCAGTGGTCAACCCGTGAGTAAAACGTACGGAAGTCAAAACAGCATACATAAATATTTTAAATCTATACTAATATTATAAAGCTGAAGAGTTTGTTTGTTTGTTTGTTTGTTTGAACGCGCTAATCTCAGGGACTACTGGTTGGAATTGGAAAATTATTTTAATGTTGGATAGTCCATTTCTTGAGGAAGGCTATAGGCTATATAACATCACGCTACGACCAACAAGTGCTGAGCAGCGTGGGTGAAACCGCGTGGAGCAGCTAGTACTTGATATGGACATGTAATGAGGTGGGACGAATTACATGTGACTAAAAGACATCATTCTTTTAGTCACATGTAATTCGTAATCGTTTATTATTCAAATCCATCGATTTGAATATTGATTGATGGAGAAGGAAAAGTCAATGAAAAGATGGATTGGTTCTGTACGGAATAATTTAAAAGAGAAAGGATGAAGTCGGGTCATCTGACAGGGCAGAATGGAAGAAGAAAATGTGTTGCTCCGACACCAAATAGAATGTGACAAGGGCAGGAAAATGGTAATGATAGCGAAAAATCAGTACCATCATACCGTCTTCTTGGACAAAAATGGTATCATCAAATGACGTCTCCCGCTCTGGACAGAGCGAGGGGGAGTGTCAGACTTATACTGAATAAAACCCATCAATGGTATTTTTAGGCCTTTGCCTTCCAGGGCCGCGGTCTCACGATCTCTTTTGACGAACCTGCAACCCCGGCAGGACTGCTCGAAGCCTGTTAGCTCGGTTTAAAGTACACCTGGTTTTGGTGCCACCCTTCCAGATTAAAAAAGGACTTTTAAACACTCTTTTTCTTATACCAGCAACCCTTTCATTTCATACCCTTTTTATAGGAAAGCATCAAAAATAACTAGTCCACCATCTTTCGGCGTCCTCCATATCAGATATAGAATGATGTCACTTGGCAATGTGACGTATATAGTTTTTTTGGAAGTCAGTGCCAAAAAACGATATATAAACAAAAATCATAGACTCCCGGAATTAAATTAGTTGAATAGAATAGACTATACTTTATTGCACACCAAAAATTGAAAAAAAACAAACAAAAGTGCTAAATCTATGGTTACAATGGCCGTCTTAGTATTCCGTCTTTTTAATGTTTTTTGAACGTCTATTTTTTATCAAATAAGTTTTTTTATTTTTTTCGACATTTACAAAGGCCTGCAATGGACTAACTGTGAGTATATTATTATATTGTTTGAGTTGTATACCCAATTCATTGCCAGTCCTTGAACGCTTGTCTGTTGAAGAAACTATCATGTCTTGTATTAATCCCTCGTTTACCCAGCCGCCCTCTATAAGAAAAGCGATCACTATCCAAGTTGTCCCTTCATCAATTTACTCGCCCCTTCGCCCTTATTGAAAGGGTGTCTTTCAAAACAGTTTCAATAGCCGTTCGGAACATTTAGTTAGTTAATCTAGATAACACGCCTAAGGTGTTGATTAGGGTTTCAGCGATGTAACGGTTTGGTGTCATTAAGATGTTTTGAATAGATGGTATAGATAGGGAGTAATTTGGTAATTTGATTAGCTTTTTTTTTCTTACAATCAGTGATAGTCAGTGGCCCGAAAGTCTGACAATCAGTCTTACCAAGAGGTATCGTATTACGCAGTACTAACTGTGTTATGGAGGTCAGATAAAATACTGGTATTCAGCTGCATCTGGTAAGACGTGAAGCCGACCCCGAAATAGTTGGGAAAAGGGCTAGGCAGATGATGTTGATCAGCTTTGTTTTTGTGGATGAGATATCTTCAAAAACTTTGAAACTAATGTTTATGAAAGTGGCCGATGAGCGCGCCTTACTGACAGGCAATTATAGGCCTTTATTCTCCCAACTGTGAAAAATGTGGAATAGTAGAAGATGTTCATCATGTTTTGGTGGAATTGCAACGGAATCAGGCAGTGACATAGGTGCTCGGATCAATCAAATGATAATGGAGAGTATAATGCAGCCAGCAGGATTTGCGGGTTGTTCATAAGAAATACCGAGGCCCCGGAACATAAAGGGCAAAAGAAGGAACATGGGTGGGTTTTAGTCAGTAAAAGGCTGACACTCCCCCGCTTCGCCATGAAACGATTAACGTTTGAAAAACTGGTCCTTTTTCTTTTTGTTATGGTGGGAAATCATCAAATAACTTCCCCCGCTCTGGACGGAGGCGGCTTTATTGTTCAACGATAATTTTAAACAGACTTTAAAAAAAGGATAATAACAATTATTTGAAAATTGGCTGACAATCGACAAACATCGCGTGTTTATTACCTACATACAAAAATAAAATAACAGTCAAATTGAGAACTTCTTTCTTTTTTTGAAGTCAGTCCATTTTTTTTTTAAGAAACAGATATTGAAAGTCTAGCTTTTATCTGCCACCTAGCAACTTCAGCACTTAGGTCTCCTCAAATATTCCGTAAAGGCATAATGCATATTGACAAGTCTGTCGCACGATGGGAGGTGAATCTTTGAGGCACTTTGTTTTAATGGAAACTTATACATTTTGGAAAGGAGACTGTAGTTTTGATAGGTGAACTTTTCAGAAGTATGAATGATTTAATAGTAAATCTAAACAGAATAATTTTCAAAATCTCAAACCATTCCACCGATTGTTAAATCTATACTATCTATACTAATATTATAAAGCTGAAGAGTTTGTTTGTTTGAACGCGCTAAACTCAGGAAGTACTGATTTGAATTGAAAAATTATTTTAGTGTTGGATAGTCCATTTCTCGAGGAAGGCTATAGGCAGCGTGGGTGAAACCGCGAGGAACAGCTAGTCAATTATATGGAAAACTTGTTTCGTAACCAAACCTACTTAATAACAGACAATTTAATATACTTTATTTATTATATTGAGATATTTTTAATTTATTTATTCATTTATTTTAAGTAACAAAAAGACTCATTTTAGGTAACATCAAACAGAAGCAATCCAATTTCAATTAAACAGAATAATGTCAGAAAAAATACAATAAAATTATATTAAATAAAAATTTGATTATTAATATTTAATGCAATAAATTAAAAAATGCAATAAATTATAAAATGCCATAAATTATAGAATGCAATAAATTATAAAATGCAATAAATTATAATAAGATTAACTGACAAAAGATTAAAATTTCATAAACGTCAATTTAATTTAAATTTTGAATAACGTGAATACAATTTCTAAAAAAAAATATTCTTTACTCACTTTTCTAGATGTCGGGTGGCATACTTCACTGCACTATCACTGTGTGTTAATGTAGTACCTGAAACAATATTATAAAGTGCTTTATTACATGTGACTAACGAGTATTACAATATAATAATTACATTACAACGTATAGACATGACAGGCGTGAAGCGTTCGTAGATATAATTACACTACAAACATAACATTACACTTGTAATCCTTGACGTATTACGCAGAGGTGTGCCTTAAGTCTCATGTAATAGAGACGACCTTATTGCCGTGAAAAGGGTACAAATCCAGACGCCCCGTGACTGCTGCCAAGATAATCCTGATTGAAAAACCAGTCAGCAGCAGTTCATCAGTCGAAAAGTGAGGCAGTAAAATAAGTTCTAATCCGTTTTTACTAAGTTAGGGATTAAGTGACGTCATAATGACCATATTACAGAATAACCTTTTTTCGGGGATGGGAAATCATCCGGAGCTGGCGACGAGGGGAGAGAGGGGGGGGGGCTATTTTGCCGCATCCAGAATGACTGGAAGTCGATCCAAAATCAGTTCTAAAAAAGGTATGGCAGATATAATAAAAGATCATAATTTATTTTCGTAATATTATTCATAATCCTTACTAATATTATAAAAGCGAAAGTGAGTTTGTTTGTTTGTTACCTCTGAACGCTTTAATGGCTAAACCGATTTTGATGAATTTTGGTACAGAGATAGTTGGGAACCAGGAGACGGGCAAAACCTATTTTTATTTAAAGAGTGGCATATGAGGGAGAAAGAGGGACGAAACGGGAAAACATAGCGTTGCTATTACAAATCATTAAGGCGCTACCGAATTTATAAAAAAATAGCAATAGGCAAAAGCTAGTTTAATACATAATTATGTAATTTTATAAGCAGATATATTTTATAACAGACATTATTTTGTTTCTATCGAAACTACATGTCTCCCCACCTAACAAAAAATAACACAATCACGGTAATTTAATTACACGCGACAACAAAGTGCTTGTATCATTGCTGCCAACATCAAACGAATTCCCGAGAATTCTTCATAAAGAAAAGTGTTCGAGAACATTATATTTATTTAGTAAACAATGTTTTGTAATACTTTAAAAGTATGTTTACTTGGAATTTTGAAAATCTATACTACTAGACGGGCCTTTGGTCTAGTGGTTAGTGGCCCTGACTGCTGAGCCGGAGGTCGTGGGTTCGATTCCCACCCAGGACAAACTTTGTGTGATGAGCATGATTGTTTGTTCTGTGTCTGGGTGTGATTTATCTATAATATGTATGTATTTGTTAATTATATAAGTATGTTTATCAGTTGTCTGGTTACCATAACACAAGCTCTGCTTAGCTTGGGATCAGATAGCCGTGTGTGAGTTGTCCCAAGTTATTTATTTTATTTAATATTATAAAGAGGAAAAATTTGTTTGTTTGTTTGTATCGAATAGGCTCCAAAAATACTGGACCGATTTTAACATTTTTTTCACTATATGAAGCTGTTTTCTACTACCCAAGGACGCGGAACAGCAACTAAAAACGCGGGTGAAACCGCATAAGGCAGAAAGTATAAGAAAAAAATTCCGTTCAGTAATCTAATAAGAGCGAAACTACGGCCAAAAACTAGTCTAATACAACTAATATTCAAAACAGAGAGGATTACATTCGAAGCATCAAACCAAATCCGCTTAACTTAACCCCCCTCCTCTCTTACCTCTTAACTATACCTCTTAGTTATGTATCTAGATATATTCTCTACAATTATCAACAAAGACGCACTCACGAATACGACTGTGCCCTTTTGATTAACTATTCAACGGGTTAAGTGGTAATAATCAGCCTCTAAGACAACCGTTGTTCTCAACTGTCATTCGAATATTGAGACTTGAAGACAGCTGTCAGTTTCAACTGTCAAACGAATGTATCTTATCTGGGGCCTTAGTCTGCTATTACAATAGTGTCAGAATGGTCGATCACTGATCGCATAATGGTTAATTTTGACAAGTTTGGTAATCTGCTACATACTAAACTGAAAAAACCCCCGAATACTGAAACGTCACTCAAAATGTGAGGGCTGCTTAACATTTGAGCAGCTCTTAAACTTTAGATTTTGTATGGTCAAACGTCACTTCTGAGTCTCTGTTAAACTTAAGTGGGACTTAAATTTTGAGTGACGTTTCAGTATTCGGGGGTAAGGTCCTTGTATTTATGACATACAAATTGTTTTTACCTATGTACTCTGAATCCTTTTAGCGATGTTCCTCAAACAGGTTTCATTAGAAAAGCAATAATGTGAAGATAGATAAATCATTTATTCCTTTCATTTAATCATTTATTCCTTTGTTGCATCATATAAGTGATTTATCTATCTATAGTACGGCCAACGAGAAGCGATACCAAATGTAAACAAAACCCATGCTAAAACCCCATCTAAAATGGCTGCCCGAATGTTGGCGAACCCGTCTTAACGTTGTCATGTTTTTGCCGGGAGAACGAGACATTACGACAAAGGCACAAGATGGAAAGAGCTAAATATTAGATTGTCAACGCCACAGTTGTTCTTTAGGTTAATGACCTTTCGTATTGCTTCTCGTTGGCCGTACTGTATCTATCTATCATTTATTTGATGCAGCAAGAGACACAATACAGAAATTAATAATAATACGTGTGGCACTCGGGGACTGTCGCTTTAAAGCTATTGAAAACTTATGCAATAAATAAAAAAAAAACTAAATATAATATTTAAAAAGTACTTCCCATGAAAAGAAGTCGCAAAAAGAAAAACAAGACCTTGGGTTTGATCCAGCGTTACGTCGATTGACTATCCTATTCTCTACCAAACACGCTAATAGAACATTCGAATCGTTATTAAAATAACTGACCGTATTTGTAATGAAAGTGTTAGGTTTTTCCGTTACGAAATTTCTGGATTCGGTCTCCACGCTCAAGGCCTGCGATAGAAGCTATGCAATAGCTCAAAAAAATATGAAACAGAAAAAATAAATACATAGAAAAAAAGTAATTTAAAAGCTAGATTGATCCATAGGCATTTAGACACATCACATACATTAATAAAGGTCGCCCATTACTGGGCGGTATGTGTCTCAAGTTTGCACCAAATAGGAGTCTAGCTTAGCGTAATGCGAAAGTGGCTTAAGATTAATAACATCACACTAAAAAGTTGAGCAGCGGATGAAACCGGTAAGCACAACTTGTTTCTTATACTGTAATGAGTTAAGGGTTCATCTAAAATTACTGTTATTATTTTTTCAACACCAAATCTGTGGGTTGCGGGTTGTTCGATAGAGATACCGCGGCCCTGGAACATAAAGGGCAATAGGAGGAACATAGGTGGATTTTAGTCAGTACAAGTCTGATACTCTCCCCAGCTCTACCCAGAGTGGGGGAAATTATTTGATGATTTCCCATCCGCAAAAAAAATACCTAATCTGTGATATTTTTTTGACTGATAGAATTTTTAGGACGTGAAGATATTTGAGGGACCAGTCCTGGCACAGGCTGCCTGGTTTACGGGTTGGTTCGAAAGAGATACCGCGGTAAAGAGCAAAAGAAGAAACATAGATGGCTTTTAGTCAGTACAAGTCTGACACTCCAAAAATAGATTAGGCTGATAATCATCACTTTTTGAACGACAACATTCAAGAAACAGTCTCCAAAATATCCGCCCTTTTCCACTTCCTAGTGTTTTAGACGGGAGAAAGAAGTGGCGGAACAAACTCTCTTCGGCCCTACGTAGAGCGGGAAGTAACTTGAGTAAAAAAAATATATAAATATTCTTATTTGATCACTTTGTTGTCCGTCTGTCTGTCCGTCTGTCAAGGCTCTTTATCTCAAGAACGCGTGGAGGTATCGAGTTGAAATTATATATATCTTGGGACAAGTCACACACGGCTATCTGATCCCAAGCTAACCACTAGACCAACACGGTGTGTGAGGTGTCCCAAGATATTTATTATTAATGGCGTTTGTGGACTATGATACTATGGTAGACAATCAAACGCTGGAGATTACTATATATCAGTAATTATTATTGTTGAATAGATCACAGCGAAGAGATTAAATGATTTAAAATATTTTAACGAACAAATAATGAACCATTTTCTGCACAAACATTTCAGACATTTTGTTCTAAGAGAAAAAAAAGATGTTAGTTACAGTTACAGTAGACGGGCCTGTTGGTCTAGTGGTTAGTGACCCTGACTGCTGAGCCGGAGGTCGTGGGTTCGATTCCCAGCCAGGACAAACTTTGTGTGATGAGCATGATTGTTTGTTCTGTGTCTGGGTGTGATTTATCTATAATATGTATGTATTTATAAATTATATAAGTATGTACATCAGTTGTCTGGTTACCATAACACAAGCTCTGCTTAGCTTGGGATCAGATAGCCGTGTGCGAGTTGTCCCAAGATATTTATTTATTTAGTTGTTATAATTTTACAACTTTATTTTATTAACTACAACAAACTTACACAGTTTATATACACGGGAGAGGCGATATTTAACCGATGTGGGATGAGGGATATGAGGGGGAATAATTTCCAACAACAAACCAAAAAATCTCTCCAATTCATTTACACAAATATTTTGACAGCTCTCCTGTCAGAATATCATCACGTACCCTCGTCAGGGTGGCCAGACATCGGTATGTCGGTCAAGACGTGATCTCGGCTTAGATGTTTCACAGGAAATATTGAAAGGGATTCGTATCGTGATTGTTTTATTTAGATACTAGCTTTTACCCGCGGTTTCACTCGCGTTATTTCGGGGTAACACAGTTCCCTTTTCCTGATTTGCAGGTACTTGCTTCCTGTAGTTTCTGACCTAGCGCCTTATTTATTTTAATAGTATGCTAAGTTTTCCCTTTTCTTCCCTCTTTCTCCCTCATAAGTTAGCCTTTGCCCGTCTCCAGGGTCTCAATTATCTCTGTACCAAAATTCATCAAAATCGTTTTAGCCATGTAGGCGTGAAAACGTAACAAAAAAAACACAAACAAACTCACTTTCGCTTTTATAATATTAGTAAGGATTATCATTTGAAAAACAGTTCAAACAAAGACATCACAAAAAACAATACTTCAGAACAATAAAATCAACAGAAAAAAAAACATAACCACACAATCAAGAGAAACAGAAAACTAACTCAATTTCTCGCAACCACCAATCATAACACACCAAAAAAGAATTCCACCAAACCAAGGAACGTATACGAAAAAGAATTTTCCCGGGGCAAATTCCCAGAGGCATTAATCAGGCGTACTTAGTCCGAATCCCGGGAAAGCAATAAAACATATCGGCGTACAGTATTGACAGTATAATCCTGGTAATTCCATAGCAGTCCGATATATCAGTTTAGTTTGACAGCCGGTTTACCCCGCGTCAGTTTTGGAATGGAGGTATTGTGACATGTGTCACTTTGGGAGAGATGTGATGAAAATAATTATGGCTTATTATTGGTGAATGGATTTAGTTGGTTGACAAACGGTTTGACAGTTTTCCTGATGGGAAGTACAGTCGTAAGCACTAGCATAAATCAATTAAATAATTAGATAATAACACCTGAATTGTTTAATGATGAAACTTCTACATAGATAAAACTATCTACTAAAACAGAACTTCCCCTCCTCTACCCTTTTGCTGTGCCCCACAAGGTTCATACTGATCTAAATATTATAAAAACAACCACCTAAGTACACATTTTTTTAAAGCAATGAAGCTTTTGAGTATTGAAATAAAATAAATTAAAAATAGTCATAATACAATAAATTATTTCTCTATTCTTTATAAAAACTTTCGACTAAAAATTTACTTTCCTAAACACATTAATCATACTTTTTCCAAATTAGTTAAAACTCGAATCACAATAAATACCGTTATTTTGTAAATAAATATAAAACGGTTCAAATTTATTAAATTAAGTTGTAGTTTACTATTATTACCTAATGTTTTAAATGAATATTATTATATCTAATTACTAGCTGGCGCACACAGTTTCGCCCACATGATTGAAATTGAACCTCTGTGCCAAATTTCATCAAGATCCGTTCAGCCGTTTTCCGTGTAGGATCAAACATACATACATATTCACAAACTTTCGCATTTATAATATTACTAGCTTTCGCCCGCGGCTTCGCCCGCGTTAAATTTGGGGTAACACAGTTCTACTTGCGCCTTATTGATTTGTAATAGCAACGCTAAGTTTTCCCTTTTCTTCCCTCATTCTCCCTCACATCCCACTTTTTTAAAATAAAAATTAGCCTATGTCCGTCTCCCGGTTCCCAACTATCTATGTACCAAAATTCATTACGATCGGTTTAGCCATAAAAGCGTGAAGAGGTAACAAACAAACAAATAAACAAACAAACAAACTCACTTTCGCTTTTATAATATTAGTAAGGATTATTTAGCATTTTTTATAATTTGTGGAGTACTGGTACAATTTTGATAGATCCAAATCATCAATTGACTGATTATTTCCCATCCATGGAATGTAAAAATAACCAAAATATAAAGAGAATTACCGAAATCCAAATTCTCTCAGGGCAGTTACATAAATCTCAATAATACCTAACACTAAGTCTAACCCTATACTAATGATTGATGGAACCCATTTCCCACACTCTTTTACAAACAGCGATCAATCATTCAGACGTTCAATTAATTTTGTATTTAAATATATCATAAAATATTCACGAAAATCTTTTAACACTATTTTCGCTCATAAAAATCGTAGAATTTTCTAGATCTTCGTTGCAGTGAAGCACTTTCGTGAGATGTTTAGTTGCATAAACAGTAGTATGCTAGCGAAGGAGGTGGCTTGTCGGAGGAAGAGAAACTGAAACTTCACGAGCCACCGCAGGAGGCGCTCCGAGAATCCCCGGCTACCGTAGACGCGTGTCTGTGAACGATGAGCTATGAATAGCTCACCGTCTGACCGTCTAGTGTTAACGGCGCGTCTGTGTTCCATGCACACCTCAAAAAGATGTCAATAAAGGGCACAGCCTGCCGTGGTTGCAGGTTCGAAAGAG
The DNA here is from genome assembly GCA_958449745.1 of Ochropleura leucogaster. NCBI lineage: Eukaryota > Metazoa > Arthropoda > Insecta > Lepidoptera > Noctuidae > Ochropleura > Ochropleura leucogaster. The sequence goes on along the minus strand of OY288224.1, from coordinate 12,120,557 downwards.
ATACCGCGGCCCCGGAAAAGAAAGGGCAAAAGAAAATATGAATGGAATTTAGTCAGTAAAAGTCAGACACTGCCTTCCACTACATCCAGAGTGGAGGAAGTTTTTTGATGATTTACATATATATAAAAAATGGATCTTAGGTTCAATTGTTAAGTCAACAGTCTCGGACTTTAGACGGCTTGCCCCTTTATTGCCGCCCCATAACAGGCGGAGTGTAGGTATATACACTTTCTACATTTTTTTATTATTATTGTATTTATTATATATAATACTAGCTGTGCCTCGGCATGCGTTGCAATACAATTTTCTACCCTATCTTTCTAGTTGGATTCGAACTGCACACGGTGTGCAAATTTAATTTAAATCAGTTAAGTAGTTTAGGAATCCATCGCGAACAAACAACGAGACACGTGATTTATAAATATACTATATGGTACACCCCTATCTCACCCTACACGTCAATGACAGTCGTAATAATATGTTACGTAAATATTCATAAAAATACAATAACACTATTTTTGGTCATAAAAATCGTAACCCTTCGTAGCATCGTAGACGTTCGTAGCATCGTAGACGTTCGTAGCAGCGTAGCACTTTCGTAGACGTTATTTATTTTAAGAAAATGCTTTACGAAAATTTGAAGACGCAAAAGCGGGTGTTGTATGAAAGACTGTTTTGAAGAAAATTCTTAATTTTATTCCTGAGCAAAGTGGAGAAATCTTTTAATAAAAATACTGGTACAAAATTTTAAGTTTACAACTTGCTGTTGTAATAATGGTGTTGTTATAATAAAGATATTTAGATAAGAATACAGTGTAGTCGTACCTACACAATCAAAAAACATAACAGAATAGACAAAATTATAAAACATGTGTAATTGATAATTTTGTGCATATGCACATAAACGGCCATATCTTTTAACTGAGTCACAAGTTTGTACGGAAATATCGATGCGCGATTTTGACTCGCACTTCGCCGGTTGTTTTAAGAAAAGACCATCACATTTTGGTACACAGATAGTTGGGACCCTAGGGACGGGCATAGGCTATTTTTTATTTTTCGAAGTGAGAAATGAGGAAGAATGGGGGAAGAAAAGTGTAAACTTTGCATTGCTATTACAATAAATAAGGCGCAAGGGCAAAAACTACAGATAGCAGGTACCTGAAAATCAGGACAAGAGACTTGTGTTACCCCAAATTTAACGCAAGCAAAGCCGCGGGCAAAAGCTAGTTATTCATAAATTCGAATCACGATGCCCCATATCACAGTAAAATAAAAACAAAATATCATAAAAGCACCTCTTTACATTCCACTCCATTCTGAAACGAAAACAATCACTTAAACTAAAATAAAAAGGCCCTTTCACTAAACCCGTCGTAAATTCCCTATCAAACACAAAAGGAAGATCAAACAAAGAACTACTTACGAATATTAAGATGGTCTCTCATGTACGTTTTTGTATGTATTTGTAACTATATGTAATGCCCGCGGGATCCCTTGTAAATCCCTCTCAATCACAATCAGGCAGCTTGTTTTATTTACCGGGAAATAAACGAATATGTTTTTCTCCATATGTAAAAGTCAGTGAGTGAAGTTTGGTGTAAGTTACGAGCGGGCCGGGGTTGCGGGTTGCTCGAAAGAGATACTGCGGCCCCGGAATTTTAAGGGTAATACAAGGATCATGGGTGAGTTTAAGTCAGTACAAGTCTGACATTCTCCCCACTCCGCAAAGAGCGGAAGAAGATCTGTGAAGGTGATTTCCTACCCGCGAAAAAAGTCACAAGCGGTTTTTTTGGTCTGGTGAATTATATTTGAGACAATTAAATGTAAAAAGGTAACTACAAATAAAACGAAAAAGCAAAAAACGCATCTTAAAATCTAGCCGTAAACAAATTCTTACTAATATTATAAAAGCGATAGTGAGTTTGTTTGTTACGTCTTCACGCCTTAATGGCTTAACTGATCTTGATGATTTTTGGTACAGAGATAGTTGGGACCCTGGAGACGGGAATAGGTTTGTTTTTTAAATAGTGAGAAATGAGGAAGAAAAAAGGAAGAAAAGGGAAAGGCTAGCATTGCTATTACAATAAATAAGGCGCAAGGGCAAAAACTACAAGTAGCAGGTACCTGCAAATCAGGAAAGAGGTACTGTGTTATCCCGAATTTAACGCGAACAAAACGTAGAAAATTAATACTCGATACAAATCATGTGATATATGTATTAACAAAAAACTAAACAATATTAAAGAAAATAAACTTTACTTCCGGTAGTCGGTGGAAAAAATTCACCGAAACCAACAATAATCACCAACTTCCAGAAGTAAAGTTATTTTCCATTTTTTTTTTAAGTCGGTTTTATTTTTTATGTTTTTTTTTATCCAATGTTTTTTTTCGCACAACATCATTAATTTTTATTTTATAGTGATATTTTACTTGTAAACTTTTTGTTGTCACTTTGGTGAATACTGCGAATATCTAAAATATTACTTGCTGTGCCCAGCGGTTTCACCCGCTGCTCACTTAGAAGTATGAAAAATAGATGTTGGCCGATTCTCAGACCTACCCGATATGTACACAAAGTTTCGTTTGAATCGGTCCAGCCGTTTCGGAGGAGTATGGGAACGAAAACTGTGACACGAGTATTTTATGTATTAGATAGGCAGACATACCACCACTTTTTTTGCACTGCTTTGCATTTGCATTGCCTTTTAAGTTTTAGAATGTATTGCTGTTGGTGTACCAAAACCTACATCCTACTATTATTATGATTGCGAATGTTTGTGGGGCCATCCCCACAAACATCCATACATCCATACGTATGGATGTTTGTTACTCTTTCACGTCAAAACGGCAGAACGGATCTTACTGAAATTTGAAATCACGCGGGCGAAGCTGCGGGCGCACAGCTAGTTATTATCCTACTAATAATAAAAATGCTAAAGTTTGTGAGTATGGAAGTATGTTTGATCCTCTTCCACGAAAAAATTACCGAAGGGATCTTGATGAAATTTGGCACAGAGGTAGATTATAGTCTCTAATAACACATAGGATACTATCGATCATCACGCGGGCAAAGCCGCGGACACTAGCTAATAAATAATTAAATGCATTAAACAACAGTCTCTCTTAACTTCAACCCTTACTTAAACAATTGCTCCGGCATCAAGCCGCTACTTGCTCACACACCTACTGATACATAATTCAAGGGAATGTCTACCGCCTAATGTATTAGACCCATTGCTAAATATTTATATGTTATCCGCCAATCTACTAATGAATTTTAGTGCACTGGAATAATTGTGGATATCAAAGTTGTATTCATGATTTATTCAGTTCAATTTGTTGGAATTATTCTGTGAAGGTGTGTGTTCGAGAATGTTTTGTTTGGTAATGTAACGATAAATTATAGAAGGAGGCAATTTTGATATTACAAGCAGGTTTTATATCAAGTATGAACACTAGTTGTTACCTGTGACTTTGAACGCTACAGATTTACGATTTTCGTGCTTCACGCGCGCATCAAAGAGATGTCTGCAAAGCAGAGGGGCTTGCCAGAGCCTCCGCCTGCCGGGGTTGCGGGTTGTTCGAAAGAGATACCGCGGCCCAGAACGTGATGAGCAATTTAGTCAGTAAAAGTCTGACACTCCCCCTCGCTCCGCCGAGAGCGGGGGAAGTTATTTGATAATTTCCCCAAAAAAGAAAGGTTTACGATTTGCCATACCTTATAGCCGTTCTATTCTATTAAATAGCATCTTTAGGTTAAAACCCGCTTGCCTAGGTTTTCAAGCGGGTTCTGTGGATGGGTGACCAACCCTTACATACCGAGTTTCCTGCGTGCCTCAAAAAACACGTTAAGCTGTTGATCCCGACTGTCATTTGTTGATCTTTGACATTCGTAACATACTACTTTCATGAAAGCAAGGCTTGTTGAATAATATATCAAACCAGCTTTTACCCTAAATAGACACTCCAACAAGTACTAGTCATAATTTTCCGGGCTTTATGCCAAACTATTCATGTTCGCTGCAGCATGTCTCCATCTTCTATACTCCTTTATTACTTGTATCAGACACCTCCTTTCTTGCCATGTTGTCATTTATTTATTTACTAGCTTTTGCCCGAAACTTCGCTCGCGTCTAATTCGGGGTAACACAGTTTCCCTTTCTTAATTTGCATGTACCTGCTACACGTAGTTTTTTTTCGCAGTCCGTCTTTTAGATTATTCAAAAATAAGGGACACGTATTTTTTATTTGCAAATTAAACCAAAAATGATGAAGATAAAGACCATTAAAGTTACGTGTGACGTGTACTTGTTGGGAAAAAATGCAGCAACGCGTGTATTCATATTTTTTTTTGTTTTGGATACTAGTCTATTGCTAAGTTGAAGGCGCTTTCATGTTCCTCGTGCGCCTCAAAAAAATGACAGTCAAACAGAGGGACCTGCTAGGGCAACTGCCTGCCTAGGTTACTGGTTCGAGAGAGATGCCACGGCCACGGAAAACAAAAAAAAGGAAAAAAATGAGTTTTAGTCAATACAAGTCTGACACTCCCTCCCGCTCCACCGAAAGCGGGGGAAATGATTTGATGATTGTCCCATCCCTAAAAAATAACACATTCTTTTTTAAATTGTTTTTTTTTTAGAATAGGCACAAAATAATGTTACAAGTCCATAATTATGTTAATAGAAGAAACTGCACATGCATGAACGACCACTGCCTCAGGATTTGGCCTGTTAGTGCTACCCTTTACCAGAAACCACAGGGACACCGTCTTTTTACGAAGCACAAAAACTCAGACCATAAAACAGGTATAAATGTAGTATCGGGAAAAGGGTATAGACCGATACCTAAGCGTATTTTAGTTTTAAGTTTAGTCTGTAAGTTAGGATGCCGAAAATGACGTATTGAAAGTATGTTTTAAGAAAGACAGAGAGCAAATCAAATCATTTATTTCAATTAAACCATTACAAGCACTTTTGAATGTCATGAGAACAACAAAAAAAAAAAGGATGCTGCTACAGTCCCAGTCACAAGACATAATAACTTGTGAAAGTAATGTAGTTGCCCATTCCAAAGCGTAGATCTCTCTGGAGAAGAATGGGCAAGAAACTCCATGGACACTCTTTTAAATCATAATATTTTACAAAACCATGGATACATCATTCATGTTGAGATCAAAAATACATGTGAGAACGATGTAGAAAAACGAGCACAACATTAGGAAATTGAGTCCATACAATGCAAAGATAGATTCTAATCTTCTACAGCTGCTATAATAACTTCAGATGCTGATCGACAGCAAGAGAGAGCGCTAGTGAGAGAGATAGTTTGTATATTGTAAACTGTACAGAGGAGTGGGAAAAGATTGCGAAGGCTGAGTGTTGTTTTCTGACTCGAGTGCGATAGAATAATTTAGGCGTACGACTAGATAAGACGTGCTTTGTATTTTCTTTGTATTTGTGTCATTTTTAATAAACGTAAATAATCTTATCCCCTGTTTTTACACTAAAATAGAATTAGACAATTTAACAAACATTACATCTTACATATATGTTACTGTAAAAGCCCGAACTACGGTAAATCTAGAGATTTTCCAGCAAAACCTAAGATTTACCGCCATGAGTTGGTAAATGTAAGTATCCTTACTATATATTATAAAAGCGAAAGTGAGTTTGTTACGTCTTCACGCCTTCATGGCTGAAGCGATTTTGATGAATTTTGGTACAAAGATAGTTGGGACCCTGGAGACGGACATAAGTTATTTTTTTTTATAAGATTGAGATATGAGGGAGAAAGAGGGAAGAAAAGGAAAAACTTAGCTTATTTTTTGTAATAGCAATTACAAAAAATAAGGCGCTAGGGCAAAAACTCAGGTAAGGGTAAGTGTGTTACCCCGTATTTAACGCGAGCGAAGTCACGGGCAAAAGCTATTTTATTATAAAAGGACGACTTTTTCGGACTTTTACCATTCCAATTCAGTAAATGTTGGTAAATGTTGGTTTTAGGAATAAAACAATGACTAACCAATTCTTCGTCATTTATTTCAAGTAACCATTAGTCAAAGTGAATGATGGTAAAAGTTGGAATGCAAAACTTTTATGGAAATTAAAACTTTTATGGAAATTTACCATTCATAATCGGTAAATCTTGGGTTTTACTGAAAAATCTTAAGATTTTACTGTAGTTCGAGCTTTTACAGTAACATATACAATATACAAGAAGCAGTATGAAATCATAAACCGTCTGTCTTCCACTTCGCACTGAACTTTACCGAAACTTATCTTTTGTTCAACAAGACAGTGCCTTATCATGAGATGTTTACACCAAGTTTCCTATTATCAAAACTTGGCAACTTGACATTCTTAGCGTTCTGTGTTATTTGTCGCGTCCTATTGTTTGTGCGGTGTACATTTTAAGACGTGTACAGGAACGTCCAAGAAGATTTGAATACAACATAAAATCACACCTGAAAGGGAAAGATAAGAAGAATTGGTTTTCTTATAAGGTACCTGAAAAGGAAGATGCGAAACTCTAATTGAAAGACTTTGTTGTCCGTCTGCTTTTTTGTCTGTCTGCCTGTAAGGACCCTGTACCTATCTGAGGAACGCGTAAAGGTATCTAATCTATATATATAAAAGAAAGTCGTGTTAGTTACTCCACTTATAACTCAAGAACGGCTGAACCGATTTAGCTGAAAATTGGTGAGGAGGTAGCTTAGAACCAGGAGACGGACATAGGATACTTTTCATGCCGGTAAGAGAAGTTGGGTAGGTAGGTAGGGTAGGTAGGGTAGGTAGGGTAGGTAGGGTAGGTAGGGTAGGTAGGGTAGGTAGGGTAGGTAGGGTAGGTAGGGTAGGTAGGGTAGGTAGGGTAGGTAGGGTAGGTAGGGTAGGTAGGGTAGGTAGGGTAGGTAGGGTAGGTAGGGTAGGTAGGGTAGGTAGGGTAGGTAGGGTAGGTAGGGTAGGTAGGGTAGGTAGGGTAGGTAGGGTAGGTAGGGTAGGTAGGGTAGGTAGGGTAGGTAGGGTAGGTAGGGTAGGTAGGGTAGGTAGGGTAGGTAGGGTAGGTAGGGTAGGTAGGGTAGGTAGGGTAGGTAGGGTAGGTAGGGTAGGTAGGGTAGGTAGGGTAGGTAGGGTAGGTAGGGTAGGTAGGGTAGATAGGGTAGGTAGGGTAGGTAGGGTAGGTAGGGTAGGTAGGGTAGGTAGGGTAGGTAGGGTAGGTAGGGTAGGTAGGGTAGGTAGGGTAGGTAGGGTAGGTAGGGTAGGTAGGGTAGGTAGGGTAGGTAGGGTAGGTAGGGTAGGTAGGGTAGGTAGGGTAGGTAGGGTAGGTAGGGTAGGTAGGGTAGGTAGGGTAGGTAGGGTAGGTAGGGTAGGTAGGGTAGGTAGGGTAGGTAGGGTAGGTAGGGTAGGTAGGGTAGGTAGGGTAGGTAGGGTAGGTAGGGTAGGTAGGGTAGGTAGGGTAGGTAGGGTAGGTAGGGTAGGTAGGGTAGGTAGGGTAGGTAGGGTAGGTAGGGTAGGTAGGGTAGGTAGGGTAGGTAGGGTAGGTAGGGTAGGTAGGGTAGGTAGGGTAGGTAGGGTAGGTAGGGTAGGTAGGGTAGGTAGGGTAGGTAGGGTAGGTAGGGTAGGTAGGGTAGGTAGGGTAGGAAGGGTAGGTAGGGTAGGTAAGGTAGGTAGGGTAGGAAGGGTAGGTAGGGTAGGTAGAAAGATACAAAATTGCATTGCAACGCATGCCGGGGCACAGCTAGTTGAAAATAAAACCATATACTCAACTGTGTAGTCCTTTTTTGTTTAGAAAAATTAAAATGCAGTCAAAAGATATTGCTGTTTAATATGTCGCAATTTTGTACGGAACTCTTGGTGCGCGAGTCTGACTCTCCATTGGCCGGTGTTTACTTTTGAGGTACGGAAAGATGTAAGTAATCAAAATAAAAACACACAAACACTAGATAAAACATAAAAACTATGTTTTCGAAAACGTATAATAGGCTCCAAACTACTGGACCAATTTTAACCGGTTTTCACTAATAGGAAGCTACATTATCAAGAAGTAACATAGGCTATACAACATCACGCTACTACCCACGGTAGCCGTGCAGCAACTAAAGATGCGGGTGAAACCGCGCATGACAGATAGTATGAAATAAGATAATAAATACATAAAGAAAACGAGAAACTTAACAGTAATAACTATGACTTCATTGGTAGACGAACCTAAAGTGGTGACGAAGTTGTGTATATTATGTATGTCCTACTAAATATCCTTAATAATATTATAAAAGCGAATGTGAGTGTGTTTGTTTGTTACGTCTTCACGCCTAAATGGCTTAACCGATTTTGATGAATTTTGGTACATAGATAGTTGGGACCCTGGAGACGGACATAGGTTATTTTTAAAATAAAAATTGATTTATGAGGGAGAAAGAGGGAAGAAAAGGGAAAACTTAGCAATTACAATAAATAAGGCGCAAGGGCAAAAACTACATGTATAAGGTACCTGTAATTCAGGAAAGGTGAACTGTGTTACCCCGAATTTAAAGCGAGCGAAGCCGCGGGCAAAAGCTAGTAATACAATAAATGCAAATGTTTGATAGGATGAATGGATGGATGTTTGTTACTTTTTCACGTCAAAACGGCTGAACAAATCTGATCCAGATTAAAGTCTGGAATAACACATAGGATACTTTTTTCGACATCACATGGGCGAATCCGCGAGCGCCAGCTAGTAATATTATACTAATTTAAGATGCCTACGAATCTATGCCACCCGAAATAAAGTTTATTTATTCATTACATTAGTAGGATTCATTAAGATAACGGATGTTTTCTAAAACACTGCTACCTACAATGAATTAGACTGAGATATTAGACACTACAATTAGCTCATTCTCACATTATACAAAGTGAATTTAGCTCAGAATTGAAATATATACTAAAACAAACAAATGTATGCTGTCACTCAAGAATTGAATCTTGATATTATCTACACAACATACGAAGAGTGAGTGGGTATGAATTAGAAATTAGGTTTTGAGAAAAATGGCATTGCCATTCAGCGTGGCAATGCTTAATCTAATATATAAAACTCTCGTGTCACAGTTTTCGTTCCCATACTCCTCCAAAACGGCTGGACCGATTTAAACGAAATTTTGTGTACATATCGGGTAGGTCTGAGAATCGGCCAACATCTATTTTTCATACCCCTAAGTGAGCAGCGGGTGAAACCGCTGGGCACAGCTAGTTCTAATATATAAAATTCTCGCGTCACAGTTTTCGTTCCCATACTCCTCCGAAACGGCTGGACCGATTTGAATAAAATTTTGTGTACATATCGAGTAGGTCTGAGAATCGGCCAACATCTATTTTTCTATTTTTCAGACCCCTAAGTGAGCAGCGGGTGAAACCGCTGGGCACAGCTAGTTCTAATATATAAAATTCTGTGTCACAGTTTTCGTTCCCATACTCCTCCGATACGGCTGGACCGATTTAAACGAAATTTTGTGTACATATCGGGTAGGTCTGAGAATCGGCCAACATCTATTTTTTTAACCCCTAAGTGAGCAGCGGGTGAAACCGCTGGGCACAGCTAGTATACTAAAACAAACAAATGTATGCTGTCACTTAAAAGTTGAATCTTGATATTACCTTCACAAAATACGAAAAGTGAGTGGGTATGAATTAGAAATTAAGTTGTGAGAAAAATGACTTTGCCATTCAGCGTGGCAATGCTTAATCTAATATGTAAAATTCTCGTGTCACAGTTTTCGTTCCCATACTCCTCCGAAACGGCTAGACCGATTTAAACGAAATTTTGTGTACATATCGGGTAGGTCTGAGAATCGGCCAACATCTGTTAGAGTGTATATATATTTCACAGATATTTTTTTCACTAGGACGATCCCATGCGACAATAGACAAGTCCTACGAATGAACACCATCATCATTTTCCTGCCCTTGCCCCATTCTATTGGAGTTCAGCACAACACGTTTTCTTCTTCCATTCTCCCCTATCAGACATCACGGCATCATTTACTCCTTTCTCCTCCATATCATTCCTTTACACATTATTTCATTACATGTATACCTACACTGCAAATTTCAAAATATTTTTTTTCAACAATAATCGGCCATGACTTTGATAAAAGTTCTATTTCATTAAAGCATTAGTCCCAAAACACTATATCCGTAAAAAAAAACAAACTCACAATAGGTACAGTAGCAAAAAAATCGTTTTAAAAAAGCTAAAAGTGTGTATATTACTGCATGCGACTGTACAGGCTATACAACCATAGACGCTAAGCCAACAGCAACTCTACATACGCATATATATATCTACCTACCAAGCTATACATATGTAAAGCTATATACCCAGGTGCGCAGCTGCAGTGAACAGATTTGGCCGACTAAATCCGATTGTATTTGCCTAATTCCCTTTACATATGCAGGTATATATGTATATTATGTATGTGTACAATCACGGGCAAAAACTCCTTTTTACTCACTTTTAAAAGTAAATTGACTATTACTGTACTGCCATGTTGGGGTGAAAAGCGGTCCATTAAAAAAAATACAGCTGATTTTAAATACTCAAAAATTAAAACTAAAATGTTCTTGAAACTGGCTTACTTTTGGCTAAGGCTTTTAAATTTAGCACGGCAATATATTGACTAACATTGCACGGTTTTACAAAAATAACTATTTGAGCTACAAGAGAGCAAAGTATTTTTTGCTGATCACGAGCGTAGCGAGGGATTCTGAAATAGAATCCTGAGCAGTGGTGGCAGATTCAAAGACACGAGATGCTCTGAATAATTTTGCTCTCGTGTAGCTTAACTTAACATAACTTTTCACTTCAATAGCGAGAACAAAAATTACTGTGATCCCAACACGCAACAGAGTGTATTTCACTTTCTACAACGAACAGGGCCATATACCATTAAATTTAATATCTTAATATGGTGTTCTTAAGCTAAAGTTTAATTTTATGTTCTTTTTTTTTGTAAAGTTAGTGCTTAACCAAGATAAAAACATGAAAAGAAATTGAAAGGAATAGATTGAACTGCAATAACGTTGAAAGCGCGGTCTGAAACAGCACCCGTGGTGTTTTATTTTTAAATGAAATATTCTTGAAACCAGAAAAATAAAATTCAGGTTAAATGTCAGTTTTATCTATAACATCAAATAAATGGGTCCACCCTTTATAGCAGAACTTTTTATGTCATAATTTTATTTTGCATAACAACGGATGGCATAAACTTCACTTCGCAGAAAATAGTTTGGCAGACACTCATTTATCATACATTCTAAACTCATAATTTTGTAAGTCAGAATCATCTCTAGGCATAAACTTCATATCCATAATATTTAAAAAGTAGAAACATCATATCGCAGAAAGTTCACAGTCAGAATCGTCTTTTGGCATAATATTTTTATATCGATGATCATTAAACGGCAGAATTGTCATATCGTAAAAAGTTTATAGTTAGGGTCATATTTGTCATTATAAGTTGTCATTTATTTTGATTAATTATTTCTTTAAAGTAATGTCATTTATTTTAGTTATTGTTTAATTGAATTTGAGATAATGTCATTGAATTCAATAAGTAATTAGGTATCCTAATCTAAATAGTTCAGTTCCAGGTAACCTACTTAAATGTTTTAAGTAGGTTACCTGGAACTGAATCTCTTTTTTCTATTAACGCAAGTCGTTATCTCTTTTTTCTATTAACGCAAGTCGTTTCTGGCACTCGCCGGCCGCTGCCGCGGCACCGCTCGCTTCGCTCGCTCGGCTCGTGCGTAGGAGGTCACAGTTTTAACCTAACCTAACCTAGCCATTACTGCCGTCTGCATAGTATGCGAAGTGAAATTATACCAAATAATATATTATGCGAAATTTGAACTCTGCTAATCGTAATTATACTAAATGTAATTCTGCCATCTTAAAAGTATGCCATTGTTAATTCGAAGTTTTAAACATTATGCCAAACGATAATTATACCAAATAAATTTTATGCCTTTAAAATGTTCGTTTAAAGAAAATTATACTAAGTGTGTTATGCCAAATAAATTTCGGAGCATCAAGTTTCTGCCAGATAGAGGGAACCCCAAATAAATAAGTATTTGTTTGATGAAATATACCGCCGCCGTTTGAATAAATAAGTATTTATAAGTCCTTTAAATACAATAATCAATTTAAAATGCAACAATTTGCAGTACATTTAATGTTAACACGAGTTTCTGAACGTAACAATGTCAATGCGCGACACTCTTGAAATTAAATTTTAAAAAGTTACTTTGTCTCTTGCAGTGGGTAAAATCGCATTTCCTCCCTGTTTTCAGGCAAAAAACCGAAAAAGGTTTCACTATAAAGGAAACAGCGATATTTTAAAAAGAAATCGCTTTTTATTTTATTACGTGCCAACATTTCATTGTGACATTTTCTGACTGCTGTTAATCGCGTGGACACAAGCACTACTGGCAAGCACGGGGTACAAAAGTATTATTTTAAATTTACACTGGGAATTCCTCAATGACAGCCCAGGGTTAGGAAGTTGGTGGTATAATAGCCCCGTGCCACAAGAAACATGTTAAGCTGTTGGTTTTGCGCCTGATCTCTCTCCGGTTACGTTGTATTGCCGTCCCATCGGACTATGAGAGTGAGGGAACAGAGAGTGTACCTGTGCATGCGCACACACGCCTGCGCTATAATAGTACATTACTGCCGCGGTCTATAATGACTACTTTGCTGGTCGCGCTGATGATGGCCGACAGCGCAGCGTAGCGCAGCTCCAGGCCGACACAGCGCGGTCAGCGTGCAGCACTTGATGGACGAGCTGAGGTAAAGGCCGAGACCGTAGGTCGAGGCCTTTACAGCGAGGACAGCAAGGGCTGCAATGATGGCCAAGCTGAAAGGCCTAGAGCGTAGCTAGGCTAGCTCGAGGCAATCATAGTGTGACCAGCGAAGCAGTCATTGTGGGCCAAGGTTTGTATAGTGCTTTACTCAAAAATGCAAGTCCTGTGCCTAATCTAACTAAAACTAGCAAGTAATTTAAATAAAAAATATTAAATTGTGGTAATTTTTAATGTTCAAATTGTGCTTTATCAGAACCATGCACTTTAACATTGAATAGGTATTCCAGAGAGACGAAGGCTTCATTTTGTTGGGAAGATCATTGAAATACGCAAGAAAAACATTTTCGGATAAAGATTTAGATTTCCTACTGATTTTCCACTGCACAAATTTTTCATATGCAAGCTTATATTTTTCCTTTGAGTTTCGAGGTATCAAATTTTCAACCACTAATTTAGCTTCATCTTTAATGTCTGGCGGTGTTAAACTCATTGAATCGGAAGAATTTTCGCTTTGAGAGCTCATTTTTTTAAAAAGTCAGTAAATAAATCAAAATTTTCGCTGAACCGCGCTTTTGTTACTTCTTTGTTTTTTTTTTGATCAATGGTAGTTGGAATTATACAGCCTAATATGGAATAAAATCTTTTAAATGTTTTTTTTTTACCTTTAGACGTACATACAAACAGCTGTGTTTTAAATAGGTAGGTAAGCTAGGTAAGCGTGCTTCATCGTCGACCACATCATCACTTACCATCAGGTGAGATAGTGGGCAAACGCGAGCCTATCAATAATAATAAAAAAAAAAAAAACTTTTTGGAATTGATTTTTTAAAACGTTGAAACGTCAAAATAGCGGCCGGCAAAACATTGCCGGCCTGTTAGAGCGGCCAGCAAAACTTTGCCGGCCGCTCCTTGAAACAGAACGGCAAGGTCGACTTTGCTCAAACAAGCTTGTCAACATTACATGCATTTTTGAGTAAAACATTTTATTATTTAAAAAATGTGTTACCTATTACATATCCGTGCAAATTTGAGCATTTTTCAATTTTTGCATTGTAATCTCTCTTTTATTTTAATTTTTTTTTTTTTTACGTTTTTATACTTTACTAAAGTTATTATTTTTATACATTTTTACTTTTTAATATTGTTTTTATTTTATATCAATTTTATAACTGTCTCCAATTCTGACTTTTATACATAAATCATTTGGTTTATGTTTTCGTGCATATGGCACTCGTGGGCTGCAGGTGAAAGTCAGCGTCAGGTGGCGGCCTTGTGTTGCCATCTGGCATTATGCTGAGCTGAGGTCCTTTTGGAATTATTTATTTTATTTTGTTAAGGTTTTCCTGAATTTTGGCTTTTGTTTTTAATCTATACAAATACTAATACATACTAATAATATTATAAAGCTAAAGAGTTTGTTTGTTTGAACGCGCTAATCTCAGGGACTGCTGGTTGGAATTGGAAAATTCTTTTAGTGTTGGATAGTCCATTTCTTGAGGAAGGCTATAGGCTACAGACCAACAGGTGCTGAGTAACGAGGGTAAAACCGCGGGGAATAGCTAGTGCTAAATAAACGCAATTTTCTTCCTTTCTTTCTATAATATCGCCCGCGCTGATGGCTAATCTCCGCTGAGATAAGACAGCGTGGCCGAAAGTGGTCAAGAGGACTGTTATTATACTTCATTGCTTGTGACTGTACAAACAAATATTATATTATTACAAAGCCTATGTGCTTGGGAAATGGAGGATTAAGCTTTGTTTTAATTATAGTTATATGTACAACTAGCTTTCGCCCGCGGCTTCGCCCGCGTTAAATTTGGGGTAACACAGTTCTCCTTGCGCCTTATTGATTTGTAATAGCAACGCTAAGTTTTCCCTTTTCTTTCCTCATTCTCCCTCACATCCCACTTTTTTGAAATAAAAATGGCTAAACCGATTTTGATGACTTTTGGTACAGAAATAGTTGGGACTCAGGAGATGGACATAGGCTATTTTTTTAGAAAAAAGTGGGATATGATGGAGAAAGTGGTAAGCAAAGGGGACACTTAGCTTTACTATTACAAATCAATAAGGCGCAAGGGCAAAAATTACAGGTAGCAGGTACCTGCAAATCTAGAAAGGGGAACTGTGTTACCCCGAATTTAATGCGAGCAAAGCCGCGGGTAAAAGCTAGTATTTGTAATATTTACATATTATTCTAAGACTTAAAATTTTAGCGGCAAGCTGTTAAAAATAATAAATTTGACTGGAAAATATGTTGATTTCTTTTATCATATCGTTACACTTAACACTCACACTCTCACAGCCTTGTCAACAAAACAACCCAGTTTAACGGGTAATAACTTGGAGAAAACACTGGATTAAGACAATTTTGTAGTAACATTATTATGTTGCGTAATTTGCTGGCACTTTCCATAACAAAGACTTGTTAACGTTAAAGTTGTGGAAAAACCAAACGTAAGGTAAAGACAACCTTACCCAACGTTTTATTAAATTAACGAATATATATATGTGTATTAGTATATGTATAAAAATATACGTTTCCGAAAACGAATGGTTTTAGATATATATATTTTATACAATTTTTGTACCCTATCACAATGTTGTCGTATTTTACCCAAAGGTTGACTGTCAGAGAATGCCTTATGGCATTAAGTCCGCCTATGTACCACTATTGTACATGAAGTTTGAATAAAATACGACAAAATTTGTGATAGAGTTATTTTTTTTTATAAAATATATATAATTATCTAAAACTATTTGTTTACAAAAACGTATATTTTTAATACACAATACATTTCAAATAAACTAATAAATACTTTAAAAAAATAAATAAAAACAAGAACTTTAGCAGTAATTATAATTATGTATTTGTAAGTATCACCGTTGGTTACCTAAATGACGGGCCTGTTGGTCTAGTGGTTAGTGGCCCTGACCGCTGAGCCGGAGGTCGTGGGTTCGATTCCCACCCAGGAAAAACTTTGTGTGATGAGCATGATTGTTTGTTCTGTGTCTGGGTGTGATTTATCTATAATATGTATGTATTTATAAATTATATAAGTATGTATATCAGTTGTCTGGTTACCATAACACAAGCTCTGCTTAGCTTGGGATCAGATAGCCGTGTGTGAGTTGTCCCAAGATATTTATTTATTTATTTATATTTAAATAAAGAAAAATAAAATAAAACAACACTCCTTTCCGTTCCGCCCAGAGCAGGAAAAATCATTTGATGATTTGCCAACCGAAAAAAAGGCGTTACAATTCAAGTACCTACATCAGCATCCATCAAAACCATTTTCTACTACAGTTTTTCTCCAGTAAAAAAACAGTACAGAGTCTTTGTCCGCATCCCTACTAACGTAAGAGCAGTTTTTTCCTCTCATCCGTCAACAAAAAACGGTAGAAAACAAGTTTATGACATCCATTTGTAGGTCATGTGAACTTCCGCAATGAATCTGATACAGATGATTCAGAAGGTTCGTTTTCTACAAAGACTAGGAAAAGAAGACATTTTGAATGCAAAAACAAAAATAAACAAATGCTACAAAAGAAATATAAATAGACGACACGGTTGGGGCAGTGACTGAGCCATCGACGTCGTGGGTTCGATCCCCGCACGGAACAAATATTGGTAATATGGCGTCCAGATAGTTGTTCCGGGTCTGGCTGTTTGTGTATGTTAGATTAAATGTTTGTAAACGCACCTACGATTATTAGTGCTGTCCCGCACTTGTGGGACAGCGTTTTTTTTTTTAAATATATATAAGTATACAGGGATTTGAACCGCTGCTAAGCTTTGCAGCGTAAGGAATGATATGAAGGAGAAAGGAGTAATTGATGCCGTGGCGTCTGATAGGGAAGAATTAAAGAAGAAAAAGTGTTGCGCCGACCCCAAATAGGATGGGACAACAGCAGGAAAATGATGATGACCGTTTTCAGCCTCGGTGGGCAATCTTAGCGGAGATTATATCAGCAGGGGAAATAATATAATGCACAAGTGTGTGCACTAAAGTCCACCCAAATTTCGCCAGTTAATGTTTTAAGTCCCATGTTATAAAGTATAAGCTTATTGACATCAACTGGGCATAATTCTAGGCTCTATTTTTAGTTGTTCCTGTAAAATTCCCAATGGAAAACACTAGTCATTGACGCGGGAGATATTATACTGCAAAAGTTTATGTGCAGATAAAAGTGCACTCTCTGTTCTCTCACTGTCATGGTTCAATGAGACGGCAATGATCCGCCACGACCGGAGAAAGATGAGGCACAGAACCAACAGTTTGACTTCCTTTTCGAGCCACGGGGTCGTCTTACGGGTTAACCACTGAGAACCAGCGCTGTGCTGTGGGCTCCCATGCAGCACTCTGCATACCTGACGCAGTCACGACGTGCTAGCTATTTTTTTTTGTCCTATATGAGGGAGAAAGGAGTGAATGATGTTATGAAGTCTGATAGGGAAGAATGGAAGAAGAAACGTGTTGCGCCGACCCCAAATAGAATGGGACAAGGGCAGGAAAATGATGATGTATGTATTTGTAAATGTTTGTAATGCTTTGCATGTTTAATGTTTATTTTTATTTTGTTTATTTTGAAAATAAATGTTTTTTCTTTTTTTCTTACCGCCAACTTCCAAAAAAAAACAAAACCCTAACAAAATGAGCAGTAGAATAACATCATGTAAAGATCGACTGAAGGTACTGTTATTATTTCGCCACGAACTCAAAGCAAGAGTCTACATAAGGAGTTCCTAGATGCGGGCCTGTGGACGACTGAGCAATGGGTAGCTCACCGTCCGTCCGTCTATTGACGACAGGCCGTGTCGACGGCGCGTTCGTGATCCCGCGCGCCTCAAAGAGAGTCAGTAAAGCAGAGGGGCTTGCCAGAGCCTCCGCCTGCTGGGGTTGCGGGTTGTTCGAAAGAGATACCGCGGCCTCAGAACGTAAAGGGCAATAGAAGGAATATGGGTAGGTTTTAGTCAGTACTAGTCTGACACTCCCCCCCGCTCCACCCAGAGCGGGGGAAGTTATTGGATGATTTGCCAACCGAAAAATAAGGAGTACCTAGATGACATAAAAACCAGCATACTAGACTCTTTAAGAAGACTAATTCTTCTGCCCTATTCTACTAAGTGGCGTGTCTCTCTTAGAATATTTATTAACTTCATGCGTTGTCATAATGTTCTTGGAAAAGAGAGGCTTCACTCGCATATGTTATGTCTGTGAGAAAATAGTGTAAATATGGCCTTTGTGTTATATATTTTTAAAACTTTTTGCATTTGGGAAATCATTAAAAAGCTACCCCGGCTCTGGGTGGAATGGGGGGAGTATAACCCATGTTCCTTCTATTACCCTTTATGTTTCGGGGCCGCAGTAACTCTTTGAACAACCCGCAACTCCGGCGGGCAGTGGCCCTGACAGGCCCCTTTGCGTTGCTGGGATCTCTTTGAGGCGCGTGTAGAACACAAAAGGTATGTCGACACGGCCTTTTGTCGACAGACGGCTAATGAGGTACCCATTGCTCATCGTCCACAAACCTGAATCTACGGTGGCCGGGACTCCTCTCGTCCGGATCGTTTCCCGCGGCGGCTGGGTTGGTTTGAGGTTCACATTTTTTATACCTAAGGATAGTTTACAGACTAATATAACACTATTACAACAATAATAAATAACTAAATTTCTGATAACTAGCAACCACAGATAATTACAAAATTCAAGTAGGGATGACATGGTTGGCGCAGTAGCTAAGTGACATGACCTACGCTACTTTACGAGAAGCGGTTTCGATCCCCACACGGGACAAATATTTGAATTGTCTACAGATACTTGTACCGGGTCTGGCTGTTTGTGAACGCACCCACAAAACAGAAAAAATTCCTAATGTGGGGCAAAATTTAAAAAAAGGCTATAGTTCAAATGTAATCGTAAAAGTAGCTTTACACAAAAAAAATGCTTTTGCTAAAAGCTTCCTTACTGTGCTCGCATAACCTATTTTTATGAAGTAATTTTTTTTTCACTACAAACTAAAAATAATCCCCAAGATTCAGAATTCCAAAAAAAAAATGGTAAAACCTAGCAAAAAATAGAACTGCAGAAACACGTAAGGAAGGTTTTGCGGCGCTCGTACCCAACGATAAATTCAAGGCTTAGTGCCTTGCAAGCCAGAAAAAAACAAAACCCTAACAAAATGAGCAGTAGAATAACATCATGTAAAGATCGACTGAAGGTACTGTTATTATTTCGCCACGAACTCAAAGCAAGAGTCTACATAAGGAGTTCCTAGATGCGGGCCTGTGGACGACTGAGCAATGGGTAGCTCACCGTCCGTCCGTCTATTGACGACAGGCCGTGTCGACGGCGCGTTCGTGATCCCGCGCGCCTCAAAGAGAGTCAGTAAAGCAGAGGGGCTTGCCAGAGCCTCCGCCTGCTGGGGTTGCGGGTTGTTCGAAAGAGATACCGCGGCCTCAGAACGTAAAGGGCAATAGAAGGAATATGGGTAGGTTTTAGTCAGTACTAGTCTGACACTCCCCCCCGCTCCACCCAGAGCGGGGGAAGTTATTGGATGATTTGCCAACCGAAAAATAAGGAGTACCTAGATGACATAAAAACCAGCATACTAGACTCTTTAAGAAGACTAATTCTTCTGCCCTATTCTACTAAGTGGCGTGTCTCTCTTAGAATATTTATTAACTTCATGCGTTGTCATAATGTTCTTGGAAAAGAGAGGCTTCACTCGCATATGTTATGTCTGTGAGAAAATAGTGTAAATATGGCCTTTGTGTTATATATTTTTAAAACTTTTTGCATTTGGGAAATCATTAAAAAGCTACCCCGGCTCTGGGTGGAATGGGGGGAGTATAACCCATGTTCCTTCTATTACCCTTTATGTTTCGGGGCCGCAGTAACTCTTTGAACAACCCGCAACTCCGGCGGGCAGTGGCCCTGACAGGCCCCTTTGCGTTGCTGGGATCTCTTTGAGGCGCGTGTAGAACACAAAAGGTATGTCGACACGGCCTTTTGTCGACAGACGGCTAATGAGGTACCCATTGCTCATCGTCCACAAACCTGAATCTACGGTGGCCGGGACTCCTCTCGTCCGGATCGTTTCCCGCGGCGGCTGGGTTGGTTTGAGGTTCACATTTTTTATACCTAAGGATAGTTTACAGACTAATATAACACTATTACAACAATAATAAATAACTAAATTTCTGATAACTAGCAACCACAGATAATTACAAAATTCAAGTAGGGATGACATGGTTGGCGCAGTAGCTAAGTGACATGACCTACGCTACTTTACGAGAAGCGGTTTCGATCCCCACACGGGACAAATATTTGAATTGTCTACAGATACTTGTACCGGGTCTGGCTGTTTGTGAACGCACCCACAAAACAGAAAAAATTCCTAATGTGGGGCAAAATTTAAAAAAAGGCTATAGTTCAAATGTAATCGTAAAAGTAGCTTTACACAAAAAAAATGCTTTTGCTAAAAGCTTCCTTACTGTGCTCGCATAACCTATTTTTATGAAGTAATTTTTTTTTCACTACAAACTAAAAATAATCCCCAAGATTCAGAATTCCAAAAAAAAAATGGTAAAACCTAGCAAAAAATAGAACTGCAGAAACACGTAAGGAAGGTTTTGCGGCGCTCGTACCCAACGATAAATTCAAGGCTTAGTGCCTTGCAAGCCAGATTTAGAATAATCCCTCGGTCCACGTAACGGCCTTGCATTGTACAAATGCTACGCTAAATGCAGTTTTTCGTGCAGTTGTGTTTGGTTGTGTCCTGAATTGATTTTGGAAATGTTTTTGGGAGATTAAATTTATATTAAATTTATTTTTAAATTTATATTAAATTTAAATTGTTATTTATTTTTATTGGTAATTATGAAGAACCTGCTTAAAAGCGTTAGTTACATAGGAACAGCCATGCGGGTCTACCTTCAAGGTTAAGCAGTGCTTGCAAAGTTGGTCTCGAGTTGTCAAGTTGGTGAGAAAAAAAGGATCGGATCCACATCCCATCCTTTTTTATCTGACTAGCATTCGCCCGCGGCTTCGCCCGCGTTAAATTTGGGGTAACACATTTCTCCTTGCGCCTTATTGTTTTGTAATAGCAACGCTAAGTTTTCCCTTTTCTTCCCTCTTTCTTCCTCATATCCCATCCCCCCCCCCTTTTTTTCAAAAAATATTAGCCTATATCCGTCTCCTGGTTCCCAACTATCTCTGTACCAAAATTCATCAAAATCGGTTTAGCCGTTAAAGCGTGAAGAGGTAACAAACAAACTCACTTTCGCTTTTATAATATTACTAGCTTTCGCCCGCAGCTTCGCCTGCGTTAAATTTGGGGTAACACAGTTCCCCTTGCGCCTTATTGATTTGTAATAGCAACGCTAAGTTTTCCCTTTTCTTCATTCTTTCTCCCTCACATACCACTTTTTTCAAAAAAATATTAGCCTATGTCCGTCTCCTGGTTCCCAACTATCTCTGTACCAAAATTCATCCAAATCGGTTCAGCCATTAAAGCGTGAAGAGGTAACAAACAAACAAACAAATAAACAAACAAACAAACAAACTCACTTTCGCTTTTATAATATTATAGTAAGGAAGTAAGGATGGCAAATCTGTGACTTGTACTACTCCGAAATGGCTCGACCGATTTTTATGATTTTTTTTATACATATTCAGTAAATCTGAAAATGGGCTACTATCTTTCATACCCCATAGCAGCTCATAGCGGGTGAAACCGCTGGGTACTGCTAGTATCCTTACTAATAGTATAAACGTATTGTCTGTTTGTTTATTACATCTTTACGACTTAACGTCTTGACCGATTACAAGGAGATTTTTTGTTTAAAAAAGTGGGAAATGAGGGAGAAAGGGGGAAGAAAAGAGAAAACTTAGCTTTGCGATTACAATACATAAGGCACAAGGGCAAAAACTACAGGTAACAGGTACCTCCAAATCAGGAAAGGGGAACTGTGTTACCCCGAATTTACGCGAGCGAAGCCGTGGGCATGAGCTAGTTATATGTATTACTTTTATAAGAACACGAGTCACACGTCAAAAAAAGATATAGCGAACGTGGCCCAAGCGTTCACGCGTGATGCCGTGACCAAGGGAAATGGGAATTCATTTTATATACCTATAATATAGATATTGATTGATGTTAAAAATACCGCAACAATCAATCTTAATTTCCGTTCAAACATCCGTGCTTTCTCAGACCATGTTATACTATCTAGATATATCTTCTATCTAGATGTTTATATCCTTACTAATATTATAAAAGCGAAAGTGAGTTTGTTTGTAACCTCTTCACGATTTAATGGGTAAACCGATTTTTATGAATTTTGGTACAGAGATAGTTGGGAACCAAGAGACGGACATTAAAAACGGACGGACATTAATTTTTATTTAAAAAAAAGTGAGATGTGAGGGAGAAAGAGGGAAGAAAAGGGAAAACTTAGCGTTGTTATTACAGATCAATAAGGCGCAAGAGGAACTGTGTTACCCCAAATTTAACGCGGGCGAAGCCGCGGGCAAAAGCTAGTCTAATAATAAAAGAGAAAATAACTGACTTACTCATCACAAAATTTTTTCAAATTCAAATTTTGCATGAGGGATCCTTTTAGAACGTAGGTGCTCACTAATACGGAATTTTGCAAAATTCAACCCCTAGAGGAGTGAAACAGGGTAGCAAAGCTTGTATGTTAGAACGCGATTCCTTGATCGAATTGAATTTGTCCGTCTCCAGGTTGCCAACTATCTCTGTACCATAAATCATCAAAATCGGTTCGGCCATTTAGGCGTAAAGAAGCGAAAGTGAGTTTGTTTGTTACAAACAAACAAACTCACTTTCGCTTTTATAATATTACTAAGGATAACTCATAAAGTACCAAAGCAATATACATAAAATGAATATGAGACACTTTCGACTGTATATTTTTTTTAAATCAGCCCAAAAACAAAAAGTTCGAAACAAAAATCGCGTAGATTTCTGTTTCGAACGTGGGCTGATTTAGACTAACAAGACAAACATACCAAAAAAAACAGTCAAATTTAGAACCTCCTTCTTTTTTTAAAGATGGTTCAAAACTACTGCAGTAACGTTCTTACGTATGAACCACAATAAGTTTTTTTTTAATTAAACGTTGCCCCACACTAGGCATTTCTTCTGTATCGTGGGTGCGTTTACAAACATTTAAACTCACATACACAAACAACAAGAACCGGAACAGCTATCTGTAGGTCATACAAATATTTGTTTCGTGCGGGGATCGAATCCGCGACACGCAGCGCAGCAGTCGATCGCTCAGCCACTGCGCCATCCGTGTTGTCAAAGTACATTACATAAAACAATATACTACTCTGTCATACTCTGTCATGTTCTCCCATATCCCACTTTGAGGGATGTGAGGGAGAAAGAGGAAAAATAAGGGAAAACTTAGCGTTGCTATTACAAATCAATAAGGCGCAAGTGGAACTGTGTTACCCTGAATTTAACGCGAGCAAAGCCTTGGGCAAAAGCTAGTACAATATATAACACTATTGTACAAATTAAGGCTCGTCAGTGCATCGCTGACGCCGCTTCAGTCCGTAGAGCATTACAAACCGTAACGGCTTGTATGCTGACGAATTATATTAACATAATATACGGAGTTAATGGGGTAGGAATACGTGACTCTGTCAATCCTTACTTAATATTATAAAAGCAAAAATGAGTTGTTTGTGTGTTCTCCTTTTTCTTTTATTTCATTTCTTGCACAAACCATTCATAGTTTCTTAGGCCTTCTTCGTCAAAATTCATATCCATCACTCTTTTTAGTCACATGCATCCCTTCTCGACAAAAATACCTTCATGAAAGTCTAAAAAC
This sequence comes from Ochropleura leucogaster, assembly GCA_958449745.1. NCBI lineage: Eukaryota > Metazoa > Arthropoda > Insecta > Lepidoptera > Noctuidae > Ochropleura > Ochropleura leucogaster. The sequence goes on along the minus strand of OY288224.1, from coordinate 12,096,839 downwards.
TATTATATGTATTTCAACACTACAGATAAAATGATGATGAAAAATACTATTAAAAGCAGCTACAACTTGAAATTACAACAACTTAAATCCTTACTAATTTTATAAAAGCGAAAGTGACTTTGTTTGCTACGTCGCGGTCGTCGCGCCTAAACGTCGCGCTTAAACCGATTTTGATGAATTTTGGTACAGAGATAGTTGGGACCCTGGCGACGGACAGAGGATAATCAATAAAAAAGAGAAATGATGGAGAAAGAGGCTTTTTTTTTTTTTTTTTTTTTTTTCCGGGTGGGAAATCATCCAATGACTTCCCCCGCTCTGGGTGGAGCGGGGGGGCATGTCAGACTTGTACTGACTAAAACCCACCCATGTTTCTTCTATTGCCCTTTACGTTCCGAGGCCGCGGTATCTCTTTCGAACAACCCGCAACCCCGGCAGGCAGAGGCTCTGGCAAGCCCCTCTGCTTTGCTGACACTCTTTGAGGCGCGCGTGAAACACGAACGCGCCGTCGACACGGCCTGTCGTCAATCGACGGACGGACGGTGAACTACCCATTGCTCACCGCCCACAGGCCCGCATCTACGGTGGCCGGAAGTCGTCTCGCGGCGCCCGGCGCCATGGGCGTCTCCCGCGGCGGCTGGGTTGGGCAGATGTTCTCTCCCTCAAACGCCCGGCCACCTCCTTCGCTAACATTACTGCTTCGCAGAAGGTGGTGACCGCTTCCCATTCCCTCTCGCTCCGGACCATGGCCTGAACCAGGGCCGGACGCGAGAGATCGCCGCCGCCGATCGCCTCTACGAGGGCACGGCGGTGCTCCGCCCAAGCCGGGCAGATCGCCACTGTGTGCTCCACCGTGTCCTCCGGGCGATCGTCACAATGGTGACACCCGGGCGCTTCCTCCCGCCCGATGATGTGCAGGAACCTCCCGAAACTCTGTCAATCCTTACTTAATATTATAAAAGCAAAAATGAGTTGTTTGTGTGTTCTCCTTTTTCTTTTATTTCATTTCTTGCACAAACCATTCATAGTTTCTTAGGCCTTCTTCGTCAAAATTCATATCCATCACTCTTTTTAGTCACATGCATCCCTTCTCGACAAAAATACCTTCATGAAAGTCTAAAAACTATTATATGTATTTCAACACTACAGATAAAATGATGATGAAAAATACTATTAAAAGCAGCTACAACTTGAAATTACAACAACTTAAATCCTTACTAATTTTATAAAAGCGAAAGTGACTTTGTTTGCTACGTCGCGGTCGTCGCGCCTAAACGTCGCGCTTAAACCGATTTTGATGAATTTTGGTACAGAGATAGTTGGGACCCTGGCGACGGACAGAGGATAATCAATAAAAAAGAGAAATGATGGAGAAAGAGGCTCACTTGGTGTTTAGCCTCTTCTGGCCAATCGAGCAGGCACGAGTCTAAATCGTAACGTTAGCGGTTTTTGGACCTTCCTCGGTGACGACGAAATGCCTAAGTAGAATATATATAAATAAAAACATAGGATACAAACATGCATATATTTGTTTTCTTTGTTATGTATTAGTATTACTGTAAAACATTTAAACTCACATAAAAACCGAACTCGGAACAACTATTTGTAGGCCATACAAATATTTGTTCCGTGCGGGGATCGAACCCACGACACGCAGCGTCGACCGCTCAGCTACTTCGCCGACAGGAGACAATTCTAATAAAAATATACGAACTACCAACCTAAAAAAAAAAAAACAAACAACAACTACAAACATGTTTCGTCATTGCAATTACAATATTGTACTCAGTGTAATGGCGTCGTTTATAGCGACAGGTGTCCCTATACGCTTCACTGACTATGAGATTGATGCTAGTACCCCGCTGACTCGCCACCCGTACTAGTGTAATATATAGTGTTCAGTATTATGTGGCTTTACGAATCTGCTACCCTACCATGACGTGTTAAAGCAGAACTTATTCCGCTGAGGGAAAGAGACAGAGCTATACAGGGTGTCTAGCACCATCTCTTTCACTCAGTGGAATAAGTTTTGCTTTAAGATGTCATAGTAGGCCTACTACAGTACGGGATTACAATTTATCAGATTTGCTTTTGTTTTTGAAGTTATACTTCTTTTGGGGCGTTGTGATGAGAGTGATTTGGTACTACAGCGACACATTGAAGTTAGTTCTAGGTGGTATCCAGTGTGACCATATGTGGCAGGAACCTGCATTTTGGCAGGTTTAGCCCTTTATTTTACTCTCTGGCACTTTTTTGTTATTCTTTTTCTTTCCCCAATTTGTTTGTAGAAGGTTATTGGGGAGCTTTTGTTTAGCAGTGGGACAGAATCCTTACTAAAAAGCGAAAGTGAGTTTGTTTGTTTGTTACGTTATTCACGCCTAATGGCTAAATCGATTTTGATGAAATTTAGTACAGAGATAGTTGAAACGGAAATATGTTATTTTGTGGAAGAAATGAGGGAAAAAGACGGAAGAAAAGGTAAAACTTGCAATAAATTAGGCGCAAAGGTAAAAATTACAGGTAGCAGGTTCCTGCAAATTAGGAAAGGGTAACTGTGTTACCCTGAATTTAACGCGAGGAAAGCCGCGGGCGAAATCTAGTAGGTTTATAAACAAAACACTTTTTTTAGAGTACCGTACTTCCAAAAGAAAAAACGGAACCCTTATACTCACTTTGTAAGAAGTTTTTGTTTTTAAGGAGGTGGTTCGGCTGGAGTAGCGGCCAGCCAAGTCCACGACATACGCACAATGGTGCAATGAAAGGACTAAATGCGGAAACCGGACTACCACAAGAAGTGGGTCCACATGAAGAAGAAAAAGAAGAAAGAAGGAACACTTTGTTGTCCGTCTGTCTTTCTGCCAAGATCCTTTATCTTGGGAACGCGCGAAGGTCGTTGGAGGTGTGAAAATCAACCCTCCAAGTCTACACAGTTTAAAGCTATGGCTATTTATGTCGCAAGTTTGGAGCGGGGGAGAGTGCCAGACTTGTACTGACTAAAACCCACCCATGTTCCTTCTTTTGCCCTTTACGTTCCGGGGCTACGGTATATCTTTCGAACAAGCCGCAACCCCGGCAGACGGTGCCTCCGGCAGGCCCTTCTGCTTTGCTGACATCTCTTTGAGGCGCGCGTGGGATACTCACGCCGTCGACGCAGCCTGTCGTCAATAGACGGACGGACGGTGAGCTACCCATTGCTCACCGTCCACAGGCCCGCATCTAAGGTGGCCGGGAGCCGTCTCGCGGCGCCAAATGTTTCCCGCGGCGCCTAGGTTACTTTGAGGTTCTCTCTCTCAAACGCCCGGCCACCTCCTTTGCTAGCAGTTTTACTCCGAAAATACAATTTAGGCATAGAACAATCCATCCATAAAAAAAGCTTATTATTTATTTAAAGCTTATTTCATACAATTTCTAGACAATCCTTGTATGACATATGCAAACAACGCATAACATACCGTCGTCAGTTGAATAAGGGCGTGCCACAAACCATAACAATGAACAATTTGGAGATATACTGCCACGAGCCAGGTGGCAATTTGCCAATTTGAATGATAAGGATTCTGAAGTCTTGGCGGGCTCAAGAATGTTTGAAAACAAGGGTTCTTGGAGAGCAGCAAAAAGTAATACAACGCCATCTATGACACAAATGAGAAACTAACTCAAAATATTTCATATGGCGCTGGTATTAGTAGTAGTTGTAGCTGGTAGTAGTATTCCGCGACAAAAAAGTAAAATGTATATTAAAATATATTTATAAAATGTAGGTATAGTAAAATAAAATTATAAAATCTGCAGTAAAATATTTATAAAATAAATTGCAAAATGTATGGTAAAATATAATTATAAAATGTGTGAGTGAAATGTATTTATAAAATTAATGATAAAAAATGCACCCCTACGCTATGGGTGTAAAAGGGATTTATGAATAGAATACAAAATCAGCAAAATTATAAAATAACTTATTTATTTATTTAAAATAAAACCTTTTCGAAAACATTGAATGCTAAAAAAGAAGAAAAAACACTTAAATGTAATTTATTTTATTATAAATAAAATTGAAATGTTCTAAAAACTTATCGCAAGATAAAACACAGAGGCAAATCTTGCCTAGTCTAGGTCTTGTAGATATACTACTATTTTACATTTCGTAGAGTAAGCAATGACTTATTGTCGGGGCCTTCCCTGTCCTCTTATATTGAAGTACTAACGCTGTAAGAGAAACCATGTAAAACCAAAAGATTTTAAAAAGGTAAACCTGGATTTTCGCCTTGGTTCTTCTCCATAGGAAACGACCAACCCAAACCGTGCCCTTTTTCTAGAATTTTGAGAAATTCTTCATCCATACATTCGTATAAGGGCAACACTTATTTCAAACTTGGAAATAAATGTCATCAAGCACAGAGTTTGCACGTTATAGTCAAGGTACAGAGGGGCTGAGCGACATCAGCGACATGTCTCATTTCGTTAGCCTCGCGAGAAATATGCAACATTGCACCCCTCGTGAAACCATTAGGTTGAGCGCACATACACTGCGTCAATGGCGCTGACGATCACTGTACCAAGAATTTACGACGGTCGGTACTACAAAACGTGTAGATGCGTTTGGTGACTTCATTTTGCGTCGCTGCATCGATTTTGCTGACGATTGCTGACCATAAATTTAAGATTTCTCGTTTGTTTTCAGTTGGTTTGGCTGTGTTCGGTTCTATTTTTACCCGACTACAAAAAGGAGGGTTATGATTTTGCTATTAACTACCTTTGGACCATATAATTGCTTCTTGAAACGCAGCGCAACAGCCAATTGCAAAACCGTGCCGAAGAACTGTGCCATCATATTGAATTTTTGATATTCACATGAGCGAAACCGGATGTCAAAGGTTAGTTTTAGGTCATTCAAAAAGCTTAAATTGTTCATACGATTCAAACAATTTAATGAGAAGTCGTTGAGCTCTTGTTGTCACCAGAATTACAATTTCAAGTGATTTATTAAACGCACATTAAAATGTTTAGTGTGCACCGACCGTACGCCAGCTCAACACTACGCCAGTACAATACGCCACCACGACAGTGCGCTGTCTAATTTCGTTTGCGTAGTAATTGTGTCCACGCATAAATTTAGAACACAGTGACGTTTACTGAACAAATTGATAGTACTTATTTATGCTAGATGTCCTTTGTAAGCCTATGGTTTTAGAATGACGTTTTAGAGATGTTTTTCCTAAAACGTTTTGGGCGCCATGTTTTATCCGACTACGCCAAAACGCGAGTTATGTTTTTGAACAGTTATCCTGAATCATGTTCAGTGTTATAAGCACTTCTAAAAGGCTAATTGAGGATCTAAAACATAAGTTAACAGCCCAAATGTTCCTAAAAGTATTAATTAAAAATGAATTATGACTTTTTCATAAACATTAAGCCGCTTATTTTTTTCTCGTGCCCTCAAATCGGGTACAGGAAAAAAAACATTCAGCCAAAAGCGTATTAAAATAAATCATAAATTATTTAATTACTCTTAAACCGGAAAATACTTTTATTTCGCACAATTTCAAGTGTACTTCTAACATGATTAACGCAAAAAGTAATAAAAATGGGTCTAAATTAATTATAATCCTGCCATAACCGTTGTTTGATTAAACGATAAGTGTTTACGACAATAACATAAGGCTTATCCCAACTAACCGAGATTAGCATTCTCTGATTGGCCGTTACCGGTAGCGAGCGCCCAAATCCGGTCCAAAGCGGTTTAATCCAGATATATGCAGTTCTACATAAATTCGAGACTTAGCTGTGTTTGTAATTTTGTATACATTTTATAAATGTATTGATTGTTATTTTTCAGAACGTTGAATATTTTTCGAAAGCTTTTTAACGCTTCAGTGCATTTTATGAATGCCGTTCAAATTCAGATATATATTTTTGCAACAATGTAGGTATAGGTATAAGATGATGCATGGTTTTTTTGTGCCAGACTTAAAACTTACTGACTAAAACCCACCCATGTTCCTTCTATTGCCCTTTGCGTTCCGGAGCCGCGGTATCTCTTTCGAACAACCCGCAACCCCGGCAGGGGATGATGCATGGTTGAAAGTTTCCGCTACATACTATCGGCATGAGAATTTACAAAGCTAATACATCAATCAATACTTTTCGTTTCCCAACTTAACGTTTCCAAGTTGTTTTTGTTAATCCTAGAGTAGAGTAAGTTTGTCCTTCCGAAAACGTCAGCGGGTGCGTGGGGATAATTTAACCGTTAATTTTGATTGACGTTTAACAATTGAATAAATTTATTTCTTGGGACACAAATTATAAGTAATGAAAAATCAGCATATTTATTTAATTATGTTTCAGGAACTTTAATTTTGTAAAACGTCATATTTTAATTGACTTTTTATAGCTCAAGTAGAGGAGTACCCTATGTGTTATTCCAGACTGTAATCTACCTCTGTGCCAAATTTCATCAAGATCCGTTCAGCCGTTTCAATCCTGTGTTCTATTTTTAAGAAACTTTTTTCTGAGAATGTAAAAGGATTTTTTTCTTTGGGTTTTATTTTCTAAGCTAATTGGTTAGTCTTTTTTGTATATTTGGAGATACTCGTTTCAATCTCTGCAAAGACAATGACACCCTTTTTGTGGCTGTTGTTAAGACGACTTAGGTTTTCCGATTTAAGGACGACTTGCCGCTAATTATTAAGAAACAATTATTATAAAAGCTTTGCAAACTTTTATAATAATTACTAGCTTTTGCCCGCAGCTTCGTTCGCGTTAAATTCGGTATAACACAGTAACTGCTACCTGCAGTTTTTGCTCTTGCACCTTACTGATATGTTATAGCAACGCTAAGTTTTGCCTTTTCTTCCCTCGTTCTCCCTCATATCCCATTTTTTTTTAAATAAAAAAACCTTTGTTTGTCTCTTGGTTCCTAATTATCTTTGTACCAAAATTCATCAAAATCGGTTTAGCCATTAAAGCGTGAAGAGGTAACAAACTCACTTTCGCTTTTATAATATTAGTAATTATTCCTGTTATACCTATGGTTAGCATGCTTGCTACGCTACATGCTGCTGGGTTTTGCTCATTGGAGCATGCCACAAATCATGGAGATGCAACTTATAATTGGTTTGCGGCTCGAAAGAAATAGGTGACGTACGCCGTCGCATCGCTTATGAACGGAGTGTTAAACTGTGCATTTGACTACACGAATTTTGCATTTTCCAAGGATATAGTAGTTTACGGTCTACAAATTCTGTTAGCTTATTTCATAACAATTCCAACGGCATAACTTTTATACAGCTCCCATTAGTAACTTTAGAGATATCGTCATTATCGATATCACGCGCCATTACGCAAAAGTAACGTAAACAGATGTGCACAGCGCGCCAAAATGGCCGCCGCGGTTGAGCGGTTTCTTCCAACTTTTCTCGTCATCGTTTATTCTTCAGTAATTTTCTTGCTTCACGAAATGTTTAATTATCCTCTCCAAATTAACAGAACAAACACTAAACCACCTGCATTTGTTTTACTTCTCATAAAACCGCAGACAATTGAAAATCAACTCCTTTCAAGACTCCATAAAGTTCGTCATTCGTACGTTGATTCGGTAACGACCGCCAAAATCCGGCTTCCGCTGGATCTAACCAGATTTATGCAGTTCAAACTGGCTTCAGACTTGAGACGGAGGAATGCAAATGCGGATTTAAAGGTAGATCAACGGCGGAATTGTTGAAGTTTTATGTTGATCTTCTTAATGCTCATCTTTTTTAGGTTTCTTTGGTTTAAGTTGTTTTTACCCGACAGCTGAAAGGACTAAAGTTATGTTTTTCAAAATTATGTATGTAAATACTTGCATAGCTTTTCAAATACATACATGTATTTGTAATTTTTTGGTACGCTTCAGAGCCTAAACCGTGTAACGGAATTGTTAACTATGTCAGCAAATCAGAGGGGCCTGCCAGGGCTACCGCAAAGAGATGCCGTGGCCCCGGAACATAAAAATCAAAAGAAGGAACATCAGTGGGTTTTAGTCAGTAAAAGTCTGACACCCGTCCGCTCCGCCCAGAGCCGAGAAAGTTATTTGATGATAGAAATCTTCAACCGCAAAAAAAGCCTATGAAAATATGTCCGGGTTTGCGCGCTGTTCGAAAGAAATATCGCGGTCCCGGAACATACAGATCAAAAGAAGGAACATGGTTGGGTTTTAGTCACTACAAGTCTGACACAGCCTACTTCCTTCACCCAGAACGGGGAGCCGGGAGTTCTTTGATGAAATTCGCATCCGCAAAAAAGATTGTTAGAAAAATATGTGGGCTTGTAGGTACATTCATATAAGTCCAGCACTTAACAAAGGTTATTGGAGTCGACGAAACGATAAAAACTTTATTACATATATGATATTGTTCCCTTTATAGTTTCGTCCTAGACCGAATTTTGTACGAACACCCACACACATGTATTTGTTCTGCAGAAGCGAGCGGTTCGTGCAATTTATCAACTAGGTGCCCGGGTTTCTCTGAGGGATTTTTTTAAAGAGATTGGTATTCTCACTGTGGCTTCTCAATTCATCTTGGCCAACATTTTATATGTTAGGCAAAATATCCATCTATATAGTAAAAACAGTGATATTCACAACATTAACACTAGAAATAAGCATAAACTACGTGCTCCCTTCCACCGGCTTCATAAGGTTCATAATTCATTTGTAGGGCTTGGTATAACTTTTTATAACAAGCTACCTGCTTCTTTTCTAGATTTGCCATTTAATGCATTTAAAGCTAAAGTAAAATCTAACCTTTGTTTAAAAGCATACTATTCTATTAACGACTATTTAGATGACAAGCATAGTTGGTCACTGTGTTGAACTCAAGACGATTATTATTATTTTTTTTTCTTCTCCTTCATGTTTTTTCGCCAAATTAGATTATTGATACGTTACATGTCTTCGTCATGTAATTTTATATTTTACTTTTTTTTTTTTCTTTATATACTTACTTGTTTCATTTTGTGTTTTTGTTATTGGCATGTGGTTAACTAGTGACCTCGAGCATTGACTGAATATAATTATTTATATTTATCTTTTTTATGCTTAGCTTATTTCTTTTGCACTATGGTCCTAGTTTATCACCTGTGACTTCTTCACTGCACGTGTAAGCGGGCACACCCGTTAGACTGGTTAATTTATTATTTAGACTTGGGTATTATTATTATTATTATTTTTTGTTTTTTATATATAATTGTTGTTTGCTAGCTGACAAGTGACAATGAATGAATATTTTTTTATATATTTTTTTGTGATAATATAAATTGTATAAAATCTGGTTCTTCTAACCTGACAGACAGATGTGTTGCTGGGGAGTTTGTTCCGCCACTTCTTCTTCCCAGCTACAACACTAGGAAGTGGCGAAGGGCAGGGCGTTTTTGTGGGACTGTCTCTTGTAATCTGACGTTCAAAAAGTGCTGATTATCAGCCTAATTTGAATAAATGACTTTTGATTTGATTTGACACCAAAAACTTATATTTATTTTGCCCTAGATTGCAAAAGTTTTGTAGTTCAGGAGGTAGTAGATTTTCCATTGACTGAATTTGTAGGTGATTGTCTCGCGGTCTAGTGGACTTATTTTCGACTACTGAGCATGATTTTAGGCACGATTCCCAGGGGGTGTAAAAATGGCCGCAAAAACTTAAATTAAAGTAAAAAATTACATTCCTAATTACTTCTTTAATGTCACTTTTCAAAAATATGACCCCGAATTTAATGCGAGCGAAACCGCAAGCAAAAGCTAGTAATATTATAAATGCGATTTTTTGTGAGGATGGATATATGGGTTATGTTGTATGTTACCCTTAAACAGCTGAAGGGATCTTAAAGAAATTTGGAACAGAGGTAGATTATAGTGTGGAATAACATAGGGTACTTTTTTTGTTCATCATACGGGTGAAGCCGCGGGCGCCAGCTAGTCTTATTATAATTCTGCTAAAGCGGCCATTTTAGACCCCCATGGTCATGCAAAGTATTCTGTAGCAGCTATCAACTGACCATAAATACAGACTCATCCAGGGTCATAGTCGTATTAAAAAAGATCTTAGCCTTCATAAAACCAAACTTCAAAGCGACTGTTTACCCTTGGAACGTAAAAACAAAGTCTTCTTAACGACAGCTACAAAAAAGAGATACTATTTTTTTTACTGAGATTTATATGAGGTTAATACCGTCTATCAAAAACTAAGGCTTAAAAAAATAGAGGAAAATAAAACTTTTAAACACGCTTTAAGTAGCTTCATTTGTAACAACGTTACTAAGTAACAAAATCTTCGAAGTAATATCGTCCCCGTAGTTGGAAAACTAAATAACTCCGATTTTCTAGTTTTGAGATAAACGCGATTTAGTGTTTTTTTTTTCAATTAATGTTCATTTGTTAAAAAAATTGAGACAATTTTACTGTCGGTAATTTTATATTTTGTGGACCTGATTATCTTTAACATTATGCTTAAACAAACTGGACTCTATCTTCAACAATAACTAAATAAAATATATAAAACTAAGTTGTTTAATTTTGCCACAACTACTTTTTGTAACGTAACTGCAATTAGTTATTTATTTCGGCTATTTATTTAATTTTCCTACAACCTAGATCCATCTGGCAGAGTAAAAGAAGGTGAAATAAATGCAGTTATTGAATTTATCAAACTTAAAATATGTTTAAATGTAAAAGTTGAACGTTTATTACTTTGATATTGTTTAACTGTTATTGGTGCCATTAAAAATAATAAGCTGTATTTTGACATAAAATAGACTTTATTAAAAAATGAACAACAAATCAAAGGTATAGCAATCATTATAAAACTTTAAAACAACTCAATTCAAATAAAAATAATTATTTATTGGTAATTTAAGAAACACAACTAAAATAAAACTCAAAAAATTATATGACTCATCAGCTACATTGAGTACAAAAATCAACAAACTTCTAATATAATAAATAAATAAATATTTTGGGACAACTCACACACGGCTATCTGATCCCAAGCTAAGCAGGGGCCTTAGTCTGCTATTACAATAGTGTCAGAATGGTCGATCACTGATCGCATAATGGTTAATTTTGACAAGTTTAGTAATCTGCTACATACTAAACTTGTCAAAATCAACCATTATGCGATCAGTGATCGACCATTCTGACACTATTGTAATAGCAGACTAAGGCCCCAGAGCTTGTGTTATGGTAACCAGACAACTGATATACATACTTATATAATTTATAAATACATACATACTATAGATAAATCACACCCAGACACAGAACAAACAATCATGCTCATCACACAAAGTTTGTCCTGGGTGGGAATCGAACCCACGACCTCCGGCTAAGCAGTCAGGGCCACTAATTTTCTCTTATTTTTTACCTACCTAAATAAGAAAAAGATACATTTTGGCAAGCCCCTCTGCTTTGATAACATCTCTTTGAGGCGCGCGTGAAACAATAACGCGCTGTCGACACGGACTGTCGTCAATAGACGGCCGGACGGTGAGCTACCCATTGCTCACCGTCCACAGACGACTCCCGGCCACCGTAGATGCCTACGGTGGCCGGGAGTCGTCTCCCGCAGCGGCTGGGTTAGTTTGAGGCTCTCTCCCTCAAACGCCCGGCAATCCCCTTCGCTAGCATTACTGTTTCGCAGGAGGAGGTGACCGCTTCCCATTCCCTCTCGCTCCGATCGCCGCCACCGATCGCCTCTACGAGGGCACGGTGGTGCTCCGCCCAAGCTGGGCAGACCGCAACTGTGTGCTCCACCGTGTCCTCCAGGCGATAGACACCCGCGCGTTTCCTGCCGCCCAATTATGTGCAGGAACCTGCCGAAACTTCCGTGTCCGGTGAGGACCTGCGTCAGGCGGTCTTTAAAGAGAGGACTTACCGCCACTATTGTGGCGTGCCCTGCACGGGGTCGCGACAGGTCAACGCTCGAGTTTGGGAGCCAAACGTCGTAAATGCTCCGCGAAATTCCACTGGCTGTCGAGGACGATTCCCAGGTACTTCATCGTCGACCCGACGCCGATGCGAACCCGTCCTACTCTCAGCTGGGATCTCGACGGTGGCGTAATTCCCGCGGCCATGAAAGACCATGGCCTCGGATTTGTACAATGCCACCTCGAGACCCAGTAGCCGGACCCCCCTAAGCCAGAACGGGCGTGTCATCAGCGTAGCAAACTACGCTGACGCCGCTGGGGAGCAGCACCCAGTCGTGACCGATGTCCCACAGGAGCAGCCCCAATCGTTATCTCTCGCCGGTTCCACTCTCCAGAGCGACCGGGGTAGATGACGGCCCTATCCGTCACACGACGAAGGTAAGTCTGCATCCGGTGGTACCGGAGTGCCTCCCTGATGCAGCTCCAAGGCATGGTGTTGGACGCGTTGGCGATGTCGAAAGACACCGAAACGACAACCCCACCCCTGGACACTGCAGCCCCCGTCATGAGGGGCTATCACGCGCATGATGGCGTCCACCGTCGAGCGCCCCTTACGGACACCATACTGGTACTCCGCTGCGCCGGCCCCGTCCCCACAAGGTGCCCGACGAGGTGGTTTGCAATTACTCTTTCAAAGAGCTTGCCCACCTCGTCGAGCAGTACGATGGGCCGGAATGCGGACGGAGAGTCCGCAAGGCGCCCCAGCTTCTGTATATTGGGTCCCGGGATGGTATTTTTGTCTGTAGAATTTTTGGCTGCTCTGTAAGACGAGAATCATATTTATTTTTTGTGTAATTGGCAATTGAAAAATTGTACTGAACTGTTTAGCAAACTTTTTCAACTCGTCAAAATCAGATGGTATTTAACAATATTATTGGATTCATAGAAGGAGCTTTGAGAATATCAGCTAGTATGATACATTTCAAAGTGTTGCCAAGCAGAGGGGTTAAAAGGCGCGCTTACTTAATGCGTTGATTCTGATAACTATAACTTATTTTTACAAAACATTCACGGGCCCGAAGACGTCGCGGCCGCGGGTTGCCGACCCCTGCATTATAGTGTAAAACTCTCACTTACTCACTGACGTCAACGCAATTGAAGGTTACGCATTACACTAAAATGCTTGTGACGCGAGCGATGCATATCAGTCATACGCGCTGACACCCGCGCTTCCCCCGCGCACTTCCTTGTTCCGATTCATTGAATAGACACTACAATATTTCGCGTGGCAATTATAAATAACTTAATCTAATTGATTTTATTTGCCTATCATCTTGTAATTAATAATTATCTAGTTGTAGAAGAAATAGATAACAGCAAGTGTTTATAAAGTAATGTACGTTTTGACAGAAATCTGAGTAGCAAAATTAAATAAGTAGAGTTATTTAGTTTTCCTAGAACTTTGCAAATTGAAGAAAAAATCAACAACTTATTTTATTTAATTCATTAAAAATTTAACTAATCATTGACCACAGTTATTGATTTATTTATTGAGTTGTTTATTTTTCCTTCAAAAAATTAGAATTAGTTTGAAGATATGCATTATTCCATCTGAACGACAAAAATGGCTATATTTTTGGAACGGAATAAGATAAGTAAATTCCTGTAAGACTCAAACATGCGTCATGTTTTGGATTATTTAAAAATAGGGAAAAGACAAAATCGCCAAAAACGAAGTTATTTAGTTTTCCAAATACAGGGACGATATTTGTGTCTCTGCCCAGTTTCTGATGATCTGATATTTAATTTCAACCCCAAACGGCTCAAAAATGTAGTTACCAATAAGGTTACTATATTTACGCTGCTTTCTTTTGTGGATGGGAAATCATCAAATAACTTCCCCAGCTCTGGGCGGAGAGGATGTCAGACTTGTACTGACTAAAACCCACCCATGTTTCTTCTATTGCTCTTTAATTTCCAGGGCCGCGGTATCTCTTTCGAAGAGTGGCGGGTGGCCCTGGCAGGCCCCTCTGCTTGGCGCTCGTGGAACACTAACGCGCCGTCAACGTGGCTAGTCGTCAATAGACGGACGAACTGTGAGCTACCCATTGCTCGCCCGCATCTACAGCTACGGTAGCCAGGAGTCGTCTCGCGGCGCCTGACGCCTGGGGCCCCACTTGAACTTCTCTGCAGCCGAAGCAGTAGAGCAACAGTTAGAAAGATGGCGCAAAGCGGATCACCAGATCTAAATGAATATCTAACACCACACATATCATATACAGGGTTATTTGTAAAACACCGGCACCCTCTCAGGACCATGTTACCAGCATCATAATCAACAACTTTTGTTCTATGACATTTAAACATTTATCATATTTTAGTTCATCACACTTTCATACAAAAATAAAAACATTTAAATTGAACGCTCTAAATGTTACGAAATCTATGCGAAGCAAACGTACCTACGCGCTACGGGGACAGTGCGCGGCAGGTAGGTATAGGTATGTAGGTATAGCAAACTGAGGGAGTTGAAATGTGTTAGATAAGACAATGAAATCTTGATGATTTGTTTTTGGTTAATGTATAAAATTTTGTAAAAAATCATAGAACAAAAGTTGTTGTTTATGATGATAGTAATACAGTCCTGCGAGGTTGTCGGTGTTTTACAAATAACCCTGTATATCCTAACACCGCAAGTTAATGTATAAATATAAACTCATACATTGGTATATATCCCGTTTCATGGAGAGAAAAACATAAATAAAATTTTCCACATCCAAAAAATTTATTGGGTATTTTGTTCAAGCAATCAAACTTCAACTAAAGTGACTCTAGGAAACAATGCTTCATAGAAATTCAAGGACATTTTTTCCAGAATCTTCCTTTATATTCTTTCTGTGAAAGAGATCTTCAAAACTTTTGACAAAGGGGTTTTTTATGAATACTTCAAAGTTTTTCCTTTTGTATAAAATAACTTAGGTTGTAACTCCGACTTAGTGTTAGGATGAGTCTTTTTTTTCAGTTTGAGACAAATGCTAGAAATTCGCTAACATTCTTGCTTAGTTCGCAGTTTGTTTGGATTTTTATCTGTTCTTTAAAACCTTTGGATTACTGGTAGTGAATGCCTAAGGCATTGGAGTTGGCCTTTTGCACGTCCATTTTTTGAGAAAATAAAATAACCATAAACTAAAATCTGGCCAGCAGTTTCGTACAAACCAGTGACATAAACGGCCATATCTTCTCGATTGTCTAGACTTGGGTGGTTAATTCAATCACAGCTTTAAGAAACTACAGAATAGGCTAGTTTAAAAAAAAAAATATTAGAAAACAAAATGTAAAGTAACGTGTGACATCTGTAATGTAACGTGCATTTTTATTCTAATCTAATATATAAAATTCTCGTGTCACAGTTTTCGTTCCCATACTCCTCCGAAACGGCTGGACCGATTTAAACGAAATTTTGTGTACATATTGGGTAGGTCTGGGAATCGGCCAACATCTATTTTTTATACCCCTAAGTGCGCAGCGGGTGAAACCGCTGGGCACAGCTAGTTTATAAATAAAAAAATATGTTTCCCTTATTTTTGAATAATCTAAAAGACGGACTAAATAGAATGTTATTAGTTTGACCCTGGAAACTACCCTATTGAATATATGGTTTGATTTTAACTCCATATCTCCAAGCGGTCCCGAGATAGAGACTCTAGAGATCTCAAAGCGATCCTATTTGGCTTGTCCTTTTGAGGAAGGAAAACCTCAAAATGGCGTCAAAACTCCTCTTCAACGGTATCAACTGTTAATGATCTTAACAAACAATACATATATAGTGACGGGCCTCTTGGTCTAGTGGTTAGTGGCCCTGACTGCTGAGCCGGGGGTCGTGGGTTCGATTCCCACCCAGGACAAACTTTGTGTGATGAGCATGATTGCTTGTTCAATGTCTGGGTGTGATTTATCTATAATATGTATGTATTTATAAATTGTATAAGTATGTATATCAGTTGTCTGGTTACCATAACACAAGCTCTGCTTAGCTTGGGATCAGATAGCCGTGTGTGAGTTGTCCAAAGATATTTATATATTTATTTATTTTATTTATAGTAATTTACTAGCTGTACCCAGCGATCCCACCATCTTTTTCCATGGTTCTCTATTATTCGGCATCTCTTTAAACACAACCTTGCATATGGGTCAAAATAATCCTTTCATAGTAGACAGATAAATCAACCAGGGAATCTATATTTTACTATCTACAAAGACCAATTTAATTTGAGCAGAAAAAGACTTACCATTGTGTTCAAATCTTCGACTTTTAAATCTGGAAACAGAAAAGCTTTTGTTAGAAAATGATCAACACATTTTTGAAAAAACTACTTAGGTTTATTAAATCTGTTTTGTCTCCGAGACTTTTGCTAAACCTGTGGCCCTACTTTTAGTAAATTAATAACGGTTTTTCATAATACCGCGATAATGACGAAGTGTCTTCATAAAGCCGTATTGAAATATCGTGCGGTGTTCCACAGGGATCGATCTTGGGGCCGCTCCTGTGGAACATAGGATACGACTGGGTGGTCCAGAACATGATTAAAAAACTAGGACAGAACAAAACACTAAAAATAAATTAAAAACAATACATAGAAATATTAGAATCGAAAGAGGCGCATACTGGTAAAATATCCATTTTACTAATAAAAAATCAATTTCAAAAGTAGACAAAGAAATAGGAACAAAGGCAGTTCGACACTCGTCTATGTAAAGATTTAAGCTGGACACACTAGAGAGCGAGCTGTGTGGGGAAATGTACAGTATGAGACGAAAGTGATAGAGCAGATAATTACATTATTTATCTGTATTTAGTTATGACTTAGTGGATACAGCAATGACGGGCGCTATCAGTTGTGACTGGTCTCTATCTAGAAAGAATCTATTAGCCGCCACAGTTTGTTTTAATTAATCAATTTATCTATTTAACTCTAGTTTTTGCTTTTACTCTGGACGCTCTTAATATGCTCGTTTTTACACATCGTTCTCACATGTATTTATAATCACAACATGAATGATGTATCCATGATTTTGTAAAAATATTATGATTTAAAAGAGTGTCCATGGAGTTTCTTGCCCATTCTTCTCCATAGAGATCTACGCTTTGGAATGGGCAACTACAGTACTTTCATAAGTTATTATGTCTTGTGTCTGGGACATTAGAACAAAAAAAAAATATGCTGCTACACAGCATAATTTTTTTTTTTGTTTTAATGCTATTCAAAAGTGCCTGTAATGGTCTAATTGATTTTGATTTGATTTGATTTGACGTTGAAATAAAACACCATATTTTGCTCTCAGTCCATCTCAGTTCGACCAAAAGTAGCTTGAAATTAAAACCGCAATACCCTATTATTTAAGGATTTATGAGATCTGAATCCATATCAAAAGTAAGAACAAATTTTAAGTCGAGCTGTCATGTCGACGGCGCATTCGTGTTCCACGCGCGCCTCAAAGAGATAGCAGCAATGATGGCCACCGTCGCTGCTCTAAAACGTTACCACTGCCTCGGAACAATGGGCATAAGAAATAACATGGATTATTTAGTAAAAGTTCGACTGTTTGTTTGAATTAAAATAAACCCTGGTAGCTGAGTGATGACGAGCCACAACTGACAGCGCCGTCACAAAAATGATTAGCCCTATTCGAAGGAAAACAGGGCAAATCATTATGAAGGAGAAAAAATTACTAGACAAACCCGCCACCATCAGCAAGACATTTAAATGAGCATGAAAAACTCTCAATCACCAGGGCACCTCTGAACTAACATAAGAGACTACCTATCATACAAGACATGCTAGATTTTTCATTCTCCCATGGGGATGGGCAGAAATCACAGAATGGCATCTGCCACGATCCCAACATACAAGAAGTATTTTCTCTTGTCTACATTGATACATCTTGCACATACATACATCTTTTTTTAAACTCCAAGCAGAAACAGCCGAAACAAACAGTTCATAGTCTATTTCAAAGTCCAGACTATAATCTTGGTCAACTTACATGAGGAGTATGCAGATTAGTATCTGAAATGGTCCTTTCTGAAGAACCTCAATAATAATGATAAATGATAAATGATAAATGATAAATGATAAATGATAAATGATAATGATAAATGATGTTTATTTTGCAAGTAGGTTTTCACAAACACTTTTACACGTCATTTTTTTTTAAAACTAGATGAGGCCGGTGTTTCGTACCCGACTACTCTGAGAAGAAACAGCCGAAACAAACTCAGAGGTCATAGTCTCTTTTAAAGTCCAGACAAAATAATCTTGGTCAACTTACATGAGGACTATGCAGATAGTGTCTGAAATGGTCTTTTTAAGAAAGCACCACACAGATTGAGTGGACCTGTCCAGTCAGTGCAAGCATTTGTCAGTTATCGTGTAGCTCAACTCATAACCTAAGGAGCTCAACGACACGACGAACAATACCAAAAAAAGGACATTTGTGTAGGTCGCTTATAGCACTCAAACTGCCAGACCTTCGTCAAAAAACAAAGTAAATAAAAGAAATGATCCACATGGTCCTCACATTTACAATAAACAAATAAAAAATAAATAATTAATGAGATCATAATGAAATCATAAAATGTCATAAATGAAAATAATAAGAAAATAAAATGTCACTAATCATAATAATAAAAAGAATGTAAAAATAAAGTAAATATTAATGTCAAAGTATATAAAATAAAGGAATAGACAATAAATAAGTGAAACAAAGGCAAATTTTGACACTCACTGAGTAAATTAAATTGGAGCAGCTTAATCCCAAGCCTTTTTATCTTCAAGGTAATGATTCATGTTATAGTAAGCTTTGAGACATAGTTTATGTTTTATGAAAGATTTAAATTTATTGAGGCTTAGTGTTTGAATATCGCTTGGCAGTTTATTATAATAACGTATACATTGGCATGTGAAAGTACCTCCTATTTTTTTGAGCCTCGTTGCAGGAACAACAAATTTGTGTTTGTTCCTTGTATTTATGTCGTGGATATCACTGTATTTTTTAAACAATTTTATATTTTTATGCGCGTACAAAAGGTTTTCGTAAATAAACTGAGAGGGCACAGTAAGTATGTTAATCTCTTTAAATTTTTCTCTGAGGGAGTGTCTAGGACTTAATTTATACATTGAACGAATTGCCCTCTTTTGCAAAATAAAAATTGTCTGAATATCGGCGGCATGGCCCCACAAGAGAATACCATACGATAGGGTTAGTACATGTTATTCTAGATCCGCCCCTCCCAGCGTTGCTACTCTTATCTTCCTTGTTAATATGTTAGTAACCTTCTTTTCATCCTCTCCACATGAACAAATCATCTAGACATTACCTTCTATTTTCAAATCTTTGTCAATAAATCTACTTTTAAACCGCAACGATATCGTATAACCTCAGAACTCTATACAAAATCAGCCAGTACGAGAAACACATTTCCAATAATACCCTATTTAAACTATCCAGCAAAACATTTAAGGCGTGCAATGGACTATAAAACAGAGCACAGAATAAAATCCTTTTCCGAACGCTGACACTTTTCTACACAACAGTACCAGTCGGTAAGCCGATTGGAAAAAGTTGCAAACTCGACTTTGCTTGGTAATAGGATTTCGCTAGGTTCTAGCTCAAATATTGTGATTCCTTGCTGTTTGTTAAGACTTTGGACTTATTGGTAATAACTGTTATACTGTTTTAGAAAGAAATATTTGAGACAAGTTATTATTTAGTTAGCCTTTAGCAAAGCGGAAGGTCCTGCCAGTATCACGGATTTTTCAAAAGAGATACCTCGGCCCCGGAACACAAAAGGCAAAAGTATTTGATGATTTCCCATCCGGAAAAAAAAACGAAAGACTATGCCTGTATCTTGAAGAGATATATATTGTCTGGCTCTTTCGTTTTCGAACGAAGTTCCTTATCGCACGTTGCAAAAGGGGGCTAGACGGAAAAAAATTAAGACAAAAAGTTGTATCCACACTTTTTGCTATAGTTGCAAGCCGTGTGGCGTGCGCGTGTTTCTTTCTCTCTCTCTCTTACAGAAAGCTAGCTAGTTATTTTCGTTTCGTCTTTCTATTTCGCATTGAACAGTGTGGTGTCGCGATGATTATTTTTGTTGGGTGTATACAGGTTTTTTGTACATAATAACTTCGTTCCATCCGGGTATCCCTTGACACCTCTCAAGTTTTTTAAATGGGTTATAATGATATCGGGGAGCGTTAGACCTGTACTGACTAAAACCCATTCACCTTCCTTCTATTGTTCTCTCTTTATGTTCCTGGGCCGTGGTAACTCTTTCAAACAACCCGCAACCACTGCAGTACCCGTCCCTTGCAAGAGCCAGCCCACGCTGCTGAGCCAGTAAGTTAAAATAGTCCCTAATTAATATCACTCAGATCCAGCCTGTCCCTTGCTGTCCCTCAGCGACGCCCTAAGCCGAGGCTCGTACCCCACAGGGGGTGCCCTTAGCGTGTAGTCGCTTATTTTATAAGTTTTTACCCTGGCTTGAGGTCTTAATTTTTAAGGCACTCACAGGATTCGCCCGGTTAAGCAGACGACAACCTCCTTGGTTGAACTGCGAGATGCCATTCATAAAAAAAAAAAACCACTGCAGTACTTTGCTAATGTCTCTTTGGAACACGAACGCGCAGTTGACACGGCCATTTTGTCTGGCTGTAGTTTGGTTTTCGTAGGTATAAATTACACAAGCAGAGTCGCAGGCAGAACTAGTACCTAAACAAATCAGTATCTAAACAAGCAAATTTGATTTAATTTAACAAACAGCTAAGTCTACTTCAAAAGAATAATTCTCTTTTATATTTCAAGTGTTAGACATTTAAAAAAAGTTCTACTTACAAAAAGCTTTCTTTGTAAAAGTTTTTTTATTTGTCTTTGACTAAAACAGAAGCAAAATTTTAGGGTTAAAAAAAACTACAAACTGTTTTTAATATTTTAGAGAATAATGGAATTGTTTATTCTTAGATAAGTTGAGTTTATTTTTGTGCTTTCATAATGTATTGATTGTAATAAGTGTAATAAGTGCCTCGGCGGTACGGTTGGCTAGAGGCTGAGCGATCAACTACTGCGCTGCGTGTCGCGGGTTCGATTCCCCCGCGGAAAAAATATTTGTATGACCTGCAGATACTTGTCTAGGATCTGGTTGTTTGTGTATGTGAGTTTAAGGGTGGTTTAGGTGGTCAGATAGGCAGTCACGTCATGTAAATGATTCCAGTTAGTCTGAAAACCGATCGCAATATATTTTGGAAAACACTAGGCAGATGATGTTGATAATTTTTAGCTATTCTTCTGTTCCTCTAGATAATAATAATAATAAGCCTCTTATCCTGAATTGTTTTCTTCATTCTTTGTGATGTGGTTGGTTCTTTCGTTACAGTATATCTTTGAGTTCAGTGTGCCTCTTGGCAAAGGCCTCCTCTAACAGTTTCCATTGTACTCTATTTCTAGCAAACCTTCTCCATTTTGGGCCTGCCGTCAGTTTAAGTTCGTCTCCCCATCTCTTGCTTTGTCTTCCGCTATTCCTTCTCCCATCTCTAGGGTACCAGTCCTTGACGATGTTGCTCCACTTCTTTTGTTTATCGCGCAGCATGTGCCATGTCCATCTCCACTTCAAACTATCTATTTTAGTAAGCACGTTCCTCTAGATATGACTTGTTTAATAAACTCATCTTTGTCATGGCAATCACAGACAGGCCATTGTACAGAGCCTGCATGGAGGGAGACGAGACAGTAATCCAAGTGCTTCTGCCCTGCCTTGTCCAAAGCTTACCTCATATAGGGAAACCCACTTTCCACGAGATTGTCAGCAACACCAAGGCTTTGCTAGTCTTTCTCGGAGAAATGGTATGGATCGAACGATTTTCCTAAGCAGCCCACGTTCTTCTACCCTGGCCAAAGATTGCCTTATGCTGTGCTAAGCACCTAGGCACGTAAGTGACCCAGGTAATCTTCGCGAGATCATCAGCAACACCAAGGCATTACTGGACTTTCTCGAATGTTTTTCCTACCCGTAAGCAACATACAGTCTTAGTACGTAGAGTTGGGTCACAAGCCCATCCTTACTTGTCCGGGGCTACCGCACGATCTCCGGCGAGGCAGCAAGCCTCCTTGCCGGACTGCCACCGTGGGATCTGGAGGCGATAGTCCTCGCGCGCCTGTTTGAGTGGCGCGCAGAGGCACTACACCGGGGGGAAAACCCACTGCCGCGGCAGGTTGCCGCTCGGCGGGCAGACCTCCGGTGCGATCTCATGGTGGCATGGAGAGAGCGACTGTCGCAACCCCGTGCAGGGCACGCTACAATAGTGGCGGTAAGTCCCCTCTTTGAGGAGTGGCTGGAGAGGCGTCATGGCGTCCTCACCTACCGCCTGACGCAGGTCCTCACCGGACACGGAAGTTTCGGGAGGTTCCTGCACATCATCGGGCGGGAGGAAGCGCCCGGGTGTCACCATTGTGACGATCGCCCGGAGGACACGGTGGAGCACACAGTGGCGATCTGCCCGGCTTGGGCGGAGCACCGCCGTGCCCTCGTAGAGGCGATCGGCGGCGGCGATCTCTCGCGTCCGGCCCTGGTTCAGGCCATGGTCCGGAGCGAGAGGGAATGGGAAGCGGTCACCACCTTCTGCGAAGCAGTAATGTTAGCGAAGGAGGTGGCCGGGCGTTTGAGGGAGAGAACATCTGCCCAACCCAGCCGCCGCGGGAGACGCCCATGGCGCCGGGCGCCGCGAGACGACTTCCGGCCACCGTAGATGCGGGCCTGTGGGCGGTGAGCAATGGGTAGTTCACCGTCCGTCCGTCGATTGACGACAGGCCGTGTCGACGGCGCGTTCGTGTTTCACGCGCGCCTCAAAGAGAGTCAGCAAAGCAGAGGGGCTTGCCAGAGCCTCTGCCTGCCGGGGTTGCGGGTTGTTCGAAAGAGATACCGCGGCCTCGGAACGTAAAGGGCAATAGAAGAAACATGGGTGGGTTTTAGTCAGTACAAGTCTGACATGCCCCCCCGCTCCACCCAG
The DNA here is from genome assembly GCA_958449745.1 of Ochropleura leucogaster. NCBI lineage: Eukaryota > Metazoa > Arthropoda > Insecta > Lepidoptera > Noctuidae > Ochropleura > Ochropleura leucogaster. Next base: position 12,073,885 of record OY288224.1, on the reverse strand, counting down.
AGCGGGGGAAGTCATTGGATGATTACCCACCCGAAAAAAAAAAAAAAAAAAAAAAGCCCATCCTTACTTATATTATAAAAGCGAAAGTGAGTTTGTTTGTTTGTTACGTTTTCACACCTAAATGGATAAACCGATTTTGACGAATTTTGGTACAGAGATAGTTATATATATACAGAGATAGTGAAAAAAATTGATATGAGGGAGAAAGAGGGAAGAAAAGAGAAAACTTAGCTTTGCTATTACAATAAATAAGGCGCAAAGGCAAAAACTACAGGTAGCAAATACCTGTAAATCAGGAAACTACATAAATCAGGGAACTGTGTTACCCCGACTCTAACGCGAGTAAAGCCGCGGGCAAAAGCTAGTTTTACAATGCAATAAGACTACCCGATATACACATAAATAACTATAAGTTGTTTTCCGATAAATTTTCAATTTAATTGACATAAACTTAAAATGCATAATGCATTAACTCCCAGCCCTATACTGAAATTCTCTCAGTGACGAAATAATTCACCTCCGGTCCGGAAAAAATATCGGATGCGTTTTAAAAAAATCCATACAAAACCGTTCACATGAAACCCCATTACTTTTTATTTCACTTCACATTCTCATTATAATATTAAAACTACTACTACAACCGACACACAAAAAAGAACTTTAAAATAATGAACGTAACTTTCAAATTTGCTTTTCGATGACAATGCAGAAACAAACAAGGTACAACATTGTCATTCACATGAAAAAGAACCTTCGACTTTGATAGGTAAAGTTGAAAGTCGACTGAGAGTTTGTTGCAAAAGAAAATGGGAAGCCGAGGGCTGACTCTTACTGGTTGCTTCTTGAAAATACATGCTCTATGTTAACGGGTAAGGTTCAAAATGCAACTTACGTGTCGAGACGATATTTCGTAGCCGCTGCGTCAACATTGGCCAAGTCATGTGTGTTGTGGACAAGCAACGCATCTGCAAACAAACAAAATACTGATATAAGTATATAGATATAGAATAGGATTTACGTTACTCTTGCATCGTGAGGTTTGTTGAACAAAAAAAACACAGAGTACAAAGGTATTATCTTCTCTTCTGTTATAAACTGGATACGTTGAGAATTTTATAAAGGTTTTTTCATACTGTGTGTTGTCTATTAATAGGGGAGTTTGTGGCTACACAATAACAATAGCACGGGTCGATCAGATAGGTTAAGCAGTACTTGCGGGGTCAGGCTGTAGATGGGTGACCGTTCTGTTAAGCCTATCATTTGTAATTTTGTCAGTTGTTCCAAAAGTCTGACAACCAGTTTTACCAAGAATAAGGTTAGTTAGAAAGTTGCTTTTTATGTTACTCTAGATGAGCAGCGGGTAATGAGTATATCAGAGGAAGTTTGAAAAATGTGCCTGTTACAGAAAAAAATAAAAGGCAATCTTGGTATGGACATGTGATGAGGAGGGATGAAGCACATGTGACTAAAAGAGCGATGGATCTGAATGTTGATGGACGCAGAGCGAGAGGAAGGCCAAAGAAAAGATGGATGGATTGTATAAGGAATAAATAAATAAATATTTTGGGAGCTTGTGTTATGGTAACCATACAACTGATATACCTACTTATATAATTTATAAATACATACATATTAAAGATAAATCACACCCAGACACAGAACAAACAATCATGCTCATCACACAACGTTTGTCCTGGGTGGGAATCGAACCCACGACCGCCTCAGCAGTCATGGCCACTAACCACTAGACCAACAGGCCCGTGAATGATATGAAAGAGTAAGGAGTAAATGAGAATGGAAAAAGAAAACGTGTTCCGCCGAACCCAAATGAATGGAACAAGGGCAGGAAAATGATGATGATGACTAAATGAGCAGCGGGTAGTATGAAGCTCCATATTATAGTATTTAGGGCGTCCCCTTTCGGCGCTGCCACCAACATCTTGTAATCCTTTGTGAACAATTTTAGCGTACTCTTTTATTTTTTGTTATCTCAATCAAATCTTTCTCCCTCATTTTACACTTAAAAAAATTGCCTACATCCGTCTCCAGGGTCCCAGCTATCTCTGTGCCAAAAATCATTTAAATCGGTTTTGCCATTTAGGCGTGAAGACGTAACAAACAAAAAAACTCACTTTTGCTTTTATAATATTTGTAAGGATTCATTTTTCTAATAAATCAAACGCTTGAGACACAGATGAGAACTGACTTTATTCTAAATACAAACATACAGTATTACGTATCCTATCATAGATGACGCTACTAGTTTATAATGTGATATTGTCGATACAGAAAAGACATAAAATAACACCCCCACTTATCGCAATATTCACCAAACAATTTTACACAAAATTATTTTAAACAAACTATGCCAAGAAGCAACATAAAGTAATGTTTTGCTGAACATAAACTTTTCGTTAAAATGTCAGCCGGCATATCAGCTGTTGGCAAATACAGTACTTTAACAACTTTATCTTTTACTGAAGGTTACATTCATTCCAAGACATAGTTTAACTTCACCTAAGTCCTTAATGCTAAACTTATTAGATAAAATCTGTTTCAAGTTCTTAGTTTCAACGTTTTTTTTATCATTGGAAAATATAAAGAAATCGTCGACATATACCGCTACAATAGTTTTACATTTGTTAATATTCTTTATATACATACATGGCTCTATTTTTGACCTTTTGTAACCATTATTGATCAAACAATCATCAACCTTTTTATTCCAAGCTCTAGCAGCCTGACTGTAACTCATCATGCACTGCCGGTAACCACTGTGCTTTCTCAGGACCTTCCAAGGCTTCTTGCAACGATTTATCTCACCCGTGATCATATTGTCATCTTCTATATAAGCACTTGCAAAACCATACCTGTCTGGCTGCTGCCTACGCCGAGGACCACTTGACATGTTGACATTGTTGAGTAAAATCGAGTTTTCTCCGTTCGTTGTACCAGACTCAGAGCTATCTGACGTATCATTTTCACAAGGTACATACAGTTCACCGCTGTCATCTGTGTTCAAGCTCTCTGAATGTTCAGGTGAATCTTCCTGAAGTGTTAAATCTTCTTCCCCCACTGGAACCAGGTTCACCTCATCTGAACAATTTTCCTGTACTTCCAGAACATTCTCCGTCCCTATCTTCTCCAATACTATAACATCTCGACTGGTAGTAATGACATTAGACTTCGGGTTGTAAATCCTGTACCCTTTGACATCATTTGAATAGCCGACAAGGATACATTTTTCAGATTTTCTGTCCCACTTTAATCTCTTCTGTTTCGGCACATGCACCATAATTGTACTACCGAAAATACGAAGATGACTTACATCTGGCTTTCTGCCCGTCCATATCTCGAAAGGAGTTTTATAATTTAATGTTGTAGTCACAGTCCTGTTTTGTAAGTACACTGCAGTATGAGCAGCCTCAGCCCAAAACCTTTTCTCGAGACCTGCATCAAACAGTAGACACTTGGCTTTCTCAACGATAGTACGGTTGTATCGTTCTGAGAGACCATTCTGCTCTGGTGTGTATGGGTTCGTTTTGTGATGAACTATCCCATGCGACACCAAAAAATCATCAAACTTACTGTTGCAGTATTCTGTCCCATTGTCACTCCTCAAGATCTTTATGCTGCGATTAAGTTGATTCTCAACCTCTGCGTTATACTGTTGAAAGCATTTCAATGCTTCATCTTTCGTTTTCAAAAAATAAATATATGTCATACGGCTAAAATCATCTATGAACAACATAAAGTATCTAGAACCACCTATAGATCTATTTTCCATTGGTCCACAGAGATCAGTATGCACAACATGTAGTAACTCAGTACTTCTGCTACCTTCTTTGGGAAAAGGTAAGCGGCTCTGCTTGCCCTCACAGCATGCAACACATGATAACTTTGATATGTCAGTCTTATTATCAAGTGTCAATCCCTTTACAGCATCTTGCATCTTGTTCAAATACTGGCTGTTGACATGACCTAGACGTCGATGCCAAACTTCACTGGTCACCATCACTGCAGCTGATGAACAATATTCAGGCATGTTTAGTTTATACACCCCATTCAACAGACTTGCTGTAGCCACCAGTACTCCTGCTTGATTGAAAATCTGACAACCATCATTCATAAATGAAACTTTGTTACCTTTTGATATAAGTTGACTAACAGACAACAGATTTGTAGTCAACTTCGGCACGCATAATACACCTTCTACTGTAATATCATATTCACAGGCATGCGTCTTTGTCGTAATCTGCACATCTCCAGTACATAATACAGGTACTTTATCTTTGTTTGCCACGACAATTTCCTTGATCATAAGATCCCGCGACACATTTGACAACCATTCTTCGTTCGCAGTAAGATGAACACTAGCCCCGGAGTCAATATACCAATCGCTTTTGCAAAATTCGCCATTCAGGAACACGGCGCTAAACGCATTACTGCTTGTACGTTCATTTTTTGTTGTATTCGACAAATTTTTGTCCAAAAAAGTACACTGGTTGCGGTAATGTCCTGTTTGTTTACATTTATAGCATGTTACGACTTTTGGTTTTGACTTTGACATCTGGGTGTTATCTTTGGTATCATAGCAACCATTACTCCGGTTCTGCTTAAAACTTCCAAACGCGCCACTGGAACTGAAAGCGCTATTATCGCCGTTTCCGCTTTCTTCCATGTCCAACAACTTGGTTTTAATGGCGTCTGCTGTCAATGATATGCCACAATGTTCAATCGCCATTATCATAGGGGAATATTTTTCTGTTAATCCCGCTAACAAAAGCGATGCGACCCACTCATCATTAATATTAAAACCCGTGCCACTCAATTTTTGGCTTGTTTCGATGATTTGTGTCACGTACGAAGTCATTGAAACACTATTTTCGAGTCGAATGGAAATCAAACTCCTCAGTAAACTGATTCTCCTCGTGAATCCTGAGTCATCAAATAGGTTCTTCAATTTCTTCCACAGCTCATGGGTCGTTTGTACACTTTTTATGTGCACATACAGCGACGAATCTATTGTCAGAATCAGTTTGGCTCTGGTTTTCGCGTCATCTGCTGCTCCTATTTCTGCTGGTACAGTCTCCGACTTGATGCAATCAGACATTCCCTCCAGAACTAAGAAATTCTCAGCCGCAAAAGCCCACTCACTGTAGTTCTCTCGCCCTTTCAATTTAGGCACACTGACAAGGTAGTTCGTCGTCATTTTCACAGTCACAGCGTTAATTACAGTTTATCTCAATCTGCAAAATCTATTTCCACTAGGAATATCCAAGAAAATTGCGAGAAAAACTAAAAAATCTGGGCCCATAACCTCTAATAAATCAAACGCTTGAGACACAGATGAGAACTGACTTTATTCTAAATACAAACATACAGTATTACGTATCCTATCATAGATGACGCTACTAGTTTATAATGTGATATTGTCGATACAGAAAAGACATAAAATAACAATTTTCCATTACTACTAACTATTAACAGAACATAGACATAGAAGATAATTATATATTTAATAGACAAACCCCCGAATACTGAAACGTCACTCAAAATTTAAGTACCTACCACTTAGATTTAACAGATGCTCAGAATTGACGTTTGACCATACAAAATCTAAAGTTTAAGAGCAGCTCAAATGTTAAGCAGCCCTCAAATTTTAAGTGACGTTTCAGTATTCGGGGGAAAAACTCATAAACTAGGTACTCAATCAAAATAAATAAAATTGAAATGGGACCAATGGGCAGTTTACTCTTTCGAACAAAAAATAATTATGAAAATCGGTCCACAGTTACCGGAGTGATCGGTGAACATCATCATCTGCCTAGCCTTTTCCCAACTATGTTGGGGTCGGCTTCCAGTCTAACCAGATGCAGCTGAATATCAGTATTTCACATGGAGCGACTGCCTATCTGACCTCCACAACCCAGTTAGTACTGCTAAATGCGATACCCCTTAATAAGACTGGTTGTCAGACTTTCGGAACGCTGACTACCTGTAACAACTGTCAAAGATCTACAAATGACAGCCGGGATCAACGGCTTAACGTGCTTTCCGAGACACGGAGGAAACTCGGTATGTAAAGGGTGGTCACTCATCCACAGACTAACCTAGACAAGCGCGGCTAAACCTAAAGATCAGAATATAGAACCTTATTTTTTTTTAAATACGTTGTTGGGTCTGAAAATCTCATTTAAGGTCTTAGCTATTTCATTACCCCAAAACCAACAAGTCGTAACAAGCAAAGTTGTTATAATCCGAATTAAAGGGCTCTTTCTAAGTTACTTAAGTCATTGTTATTTGATGAAAGTTTTGGGAGCTATTTTTGTGAGGTCCACCTAAGTTTGTTATGGGGATAAAAAGTATGTAATGATTTGAAAGTTCATACCATCTTTTATTTATTAAGTTTAAGAAGAATTTTTGTAATGGACTTTGATATGGTTTTTCTCTTTTACCGCGATGTTTTTTTTGGAGTTTCCTCCTTATAAGAATCGATTTTCATATATAAGGCGCCCGGTATGAGAAAAATCCGAGGGGTAAACCCTACTAAAGTAACGAAAATGTGTCACGTTTTTGGTGCGCACCTTTAGTGCGCAACTTTCTAATTTGGCTGTGAGTGTATTAAGACGTACATATGGTATGCTGTATAGGCGACTATACCTAATAGGTAAGCCCAATAACGTATAGTATATAGTATATACTATACGTTATTGGGCTTGTTTGTTTCTATCAGTGTCGATGTATTTATATTGCTATTTTTTTTCATTAACTTGTGAATTTACCCTTTCATTGATATTAAATTAATCTTTTTACAGTTGAATAAACTCTTTTTGCGTATGGTTAGATACTCGTACTTAAGTCAACTCCAGTCGTGCGTCGGAGCTGACACAAACACTTTTTTTTCTCATCGCTCATTGGTTGATTAGTCGGATGTATATGTTGACTTTGTAGCTCTGAAATTGCAGTTTAGTTCCTTATCGCGTTTTGCGAAAGGGGGTTAGACGGAAAAAAAATAAGACTAAAAGTTCTAACGTCACTTTTTGCTATAGTTGTAAGCCGTGCGGCGTGCGCGTGTTTCTTTGTCTGTCTCTCTCTCTCTCTGTGATGTCGCGACGATTATTTTTGTTGAGTGTGTACAGGTTTTAGGACTTAACAATAATCTCGTTCCATCCGGATGTTCCTTGACACCTCTCATTTTTTTTAAATTCATTTCCAAAATATAATTTTATAGAAAACACGTTTGAAATCGTGTGAGTGACTTTTGTTTTTTTTTTATTTTTATAGAGCCTACTAATTGATTGTCGATCAAAGATAACCCTTGTCTCGATAATCCTCTAAGATCATCGGAAGAGTCAGAGGAAGGCCAAAAGTCTGAGAATCACTTACTTCAAGGGACTTCGTATTACAATTAGGTTCTAGAGGTCAGATAAGATATCGTTTCCTGTAATAAACTTGCATAGCTGTTGGTCAGTAGGGAGGCTAAATAAAATTGATGAGAATATATTTTAAACTAGCTTCCGCCCGCGACTTTGTCCGCGTGATATAGTTATTTTGGGATAACGCTAACTTAAGCTCGCGTGATAACCGAAAAAAAAACTTTTTCTCGTCTTTTCTTTCCTCTTTCTCCCCCTTTTCTTACTTTTTTTTTAGCCGATGTCTCTCTCCAGGGTCCCAAATATCCCTGTACCAAAATTCATTAAAATCGGTTTGGTCATTTAGTGTGAAGACGTAACAAACAAACAAACAAACTCACTTTCGCTTTTATTATATGGATGGTATTTAATACTTTAACTGTAAATCCCCTTTTTTCAATCAAAATATTCGAAATTATCACCAAAAATACTGAATTGCACACTAAATTTGCTCATCAAATAAATCAATTTATACTATACTGTTAGAAGACAGCACTACAATAAAAAAGTGTTATATCTTTATCCATTTTCTATTAATGCAAGTCGTAGGGGGTCGCAGTTTTAACCTAACCTAACCTACGCATTTTTTTAGCATTCAGGAAAGAATATTTGGTGCACGATCAGTATTTTTGGTGAACACAAAATTTTTTCCCTTATTATATTAGTAAGGATAATTATATTTTTCGAGCAAATTTAACGGCCTCTTAGCTGCCAGCATTTGATTAGAAAAAGCAAAGAAAAAAAAACTCAGTCTGAATAAAAAAAAACACTTCATCTTACCTTACTTTACATAATTATTTACGACACCAACACGTAAGCAAACTAGAACAACTTGAACCTTCCTTTTAATAAAACTAGTACGCCATAAGCACCCTATTTGACACGTCAATAAGGGCGTGAATGCCCTACAAAAATACGTACAACCGAAAAAAAATACACACAGAGTAAAAAAAAACCACTGTACAAAACAGTAGGGCAACGTATTCAGTCTGTTTGCATACGGACGATGCTCTGTGTTCATTAAAATGCATGAAGTGACGTCATCCGGGCATAGACTAGTGGTTGCGGTGTATTGTGCCTATGTGGGATGTGTCTCAGTGAGGCGTGTGAATTCAGGTAGGAAAACAGGGCTTGTATTTTATAATGTGGGATTTGTTAGTAGGTCGTTGACTATTTTATTATTGGGATTAAAATATAGCTAGCTTGATAATGTATTGTATCGGATGTAAAAAAAGGATTGTGTGGTTTTATGAAATCACGGTAGAAGTGAAACTATTTTTCACATTATAGACATTTAGACGTCCCTACTCCGCGGTTGACCGTCACACGACAAGCAACATACATACGAAAAAGTTTGAGAAGATGTAATAAAAGTTACTTAACGGAGTCAAAAAGCACCTTGTGTTTGCTGTTACTGCGATTATTTTTTATTTTGGATCATTCCTGGGGATTTTATAATTACGAGGATTTGGGGGTCAAAATTCCAACTTCTCCACAATATGTTTTTGTTATTTTCATACAAGTTTATTACACCTTTTCCTTGAAAAGGCAAATACCAGTAACCAAATGTTTAGAATATTGAAAAAATGCAGTAGGACATTTTTTTTTAATTACGTATTTTTTTTTATAATTGCATAATCACTTAGTTTGATGCATAGAGTGCTTGGTTGGCGGCACTGTGAATAGTCTTGTTTCACTAATTTGTGGTGGCTCAAAGAAAATTTCTCGATCTTGTGTAGTTCCAATATAAGTTTTCAATCCGGATCAATTTTTGCTCGATGACAAATTTCAATGTTTCGATTTCTTCACAAGTGTGTTTCTAAAAAGAGATGCTATATATCATTTTTTAACTATCATAATCCCATTTGACGGCAGTCCGACACGACCGGGGAGAGACCAGTCGCAAGATTGGCTTAATGAGCTTTCTACTCCGATACTACTCTGAAATACCAAAGCAATCAAAATTACAATGAATAATCTGAAAGTGTTTAAAGATACTCCCCCAAAACGACCGCACTTCGCCAGTTCCTGAAGAAGAAGTGGCGGAACAAACGCTTCAGAATTGGTCAACCTGCCTCACAGAACCACATAATCAACAGCCACGCTTGTAACCACGACACAGGATACACAATCAATTGGAGAGAGAAGAGATAGCATTGTTTTGTTTTGGGTAGGCTAAAAACAAAACACTGTCTCCTCTTCTCTCGCCTTCAAATCTTTGATCATTGCGCTTTTATCACAAGCTAAGAGAGATTCTTTTACGATGTGTAATAAAAACAAGTTGCTGAACAAAAAAGCAGCACTTTTAGTTCCAATGAGTTCCGTATGCTATTTTACATGAAGCTGAATGTATGTGAATGTTTTAATAAATTACGAATGAGTGTGTCGATGTGTTTTTTCGGGTGCAATTTTTTTTGACAGCTTTGGGGGTGAAATTCGTTGTGAATGCCTAACGTTTTGTTTAAGTGCTTTTTGAGTGTTATTTGGGTATACATATATATGTGTTTTTTTTGCTGGTAAATCATCAAATGACAAATTTATGTTATAGGGCCACGGTATCTCTTTCGAAAAAACACAACTCCGGTAGGCGGTAACCCTGGCAGGTCTCTCAACTTTGCTGACAAAGACCCGCGCGTAAAAAATGGAAGCAGCATGTTTTTTAAATTGTTGTCGAATTTATTAATAACTCGGTTTACAATGATTGTATGTAAATAAAGTATATGGTATTCGCTTTAAATGTTTAAGATTTAAATTGATATCTAAGCATATTTTTTTTAAATTATGATTAAATTTATTAATAACTTAGAAGATTTAAAATTATTGTAGGTAGTTAACTTTCCATATACATATTATGCACACCTAAATATAAAATATATTTTACTACGTTTTTTAAAAAAAATCTCTGTGGTAGCACAGAGTTGGAAATTAGAGGTGTTATCTTGATTTTTGAAAACAAAAAACGCCTTTTGTATGACTCAATGTTGACAAATGTCGTTTTAGGGAAGTAGGCCGTCAGAAAATAAAAATGTAATAGCTACACCGTATAAAGTTCCCCCGTGGGTACTTGTGGCATTTTTTCTTATGTACCCCCGTAGGAACTTAACGACATTCAAAGGATTAAATCGTTCCATCAGGCTATGAGACTAAGAGAATTAACAGAGAGGTGCCCGTGTCTGCTTACATTTTTGTATTATCTTCTAAACTGCGTTGTCACCCTAATGACAAAAATATTAGTAACTAGCTGGTGCCCGCAGCTTTATGGTTATTCCAGATTATAATCTACCTCTGTGCCAAATTTCATCAAAATCCGTTCAGCCATTTCGACGAAATATCCATTTATCCATGTATCCATATACATATATTCATCCATCCATCCTCACAAACATTCGCATTTATAATATTAGTAGGATATTTTGACGGCACGTTTGGCACACTGACTGCTGCGCTGCGTGTCGCGGGTTTGATTTCCGCACGGGACAAATATTTGTATGGCCTACAAATAGTTCTTTTGGGTCTGGCAGTTTGTGTATGTAAGTTTAATTATTTGTAAGCGCACCCACGATACTGGAGAAATTCCTAGTGTGGGGCAGTTTTATTAAAAATAAAAATAAAAATTACAATGAAGAAAGTTTGCATGTGTATGAGTATGTTTGATACTCATTCATGCTTAAACGGCTTCACTGATTTGCATAAAATTTGGTATGTAGATAGCTTGTACTCTAAATTGACACAGGCTGCTTTTAATTCAAGTCTACATGGATGAAACCAAACGAATAACTTACGCAAGATGCGCGACTGGCGCTTTTAAAATTTAACAAAAACGGGCCTAAAATGATAAATAGCTGTTAGAGACCAAGGTTGATTGGGATCAACTGCTTAAAATACAGTAATTATACTAAAGTAACCAACAAAACAAACACGCTTTTTTTTTCAGAAATAAAACCTCATTTAAAATCGAAAAAAAAAGAAAAACCCGAATAAGCATTACATCTTTAATCACACACCCAATTGGAAATTCCAGAACCAATTTCCTCTATTTGTATTCGATTAAGGCGTCGTATACAGGGTGTTACTGAAATATATCGTGTCTATACATCAGCGTCAGTTGCCGTAAGGAACATATGAAGGAATTGACGTGAAAAATGTCTAGTATTTATCATAGAGGGAAAATATAATAACGCGTTTTTAGAACCACCTGTGTGTGATGTTTTAGGAGGTATGTAACGGGGTGTATTATGTCGCTGGTTATTGAAAGAGCGTGTGGCTAAATAATAGCAGCCGCTCGGGTCGATCTTAAGGTTAAGCCGCCCTTGCCTAGGTTGGTCTTTGGATGGGTGACCATAAGTTACAAACCGAGTTTCCTCCGTGCCTCGAAAAGCACGTAGCCGTTGGTCTCGGCTGTCATTTGTAGATCTTTGACAGTTGTTACAGGTAGTCAGTGTTCCGAAAGTCTGACAACCAGTTTTACCAAGGGGTATAGCATTAGCCAGTACTAACTGGGTTGTGGAGGTCAGATAGGCAGTTGCTCCATGTAAAATACTGATAATCAGCTGCATCCGGTAAGACTGGAAGCCGACCCCAAAATAGTTGGGAAAAGGCTAGGCATATGATTTTATTGAAAGAGCTTTTTGATAACACGCTTTTATTGTAATTAACTTTGTTAACAAATTTATTTATTGAACACCTCAAGTACAAAGTAAATGAATTACCCACTGCCGGCTATTCTTACGTTAATGTGTTGCCATAATCAAAATAAGTAAATATATTAACAACTCTAATCGATTTTTTTTTGTATACGATTACAAATTAATATAAATGTAAAGTCATTGGAAAGGTAAATCGCGGGGTTTTTATAAATAATAAAGCGAGATGATACTACTGTGGTGTGAAATAATTAGTATTTCATACATGTAGTCGTATTAATATTTTGCTTTCAAAACTTTTTAAAGCAATTTCACTTTGTTGGCTAACGATACATATGAATGATTGCATAGTTTTTTTTTTTAATTATCTTGCTTCGGTTTGATATAAATCGAACCTTTTTAATAAATTAATGATTATAGAACTAAATAGTCATTTGAAATAATTATGTGTCGAGTGTTCGAGTAATCGATTTTCATTTAAAATCTAAAGTGGCAACATTTGTGTTGGTGTCAAATTGAATTTGTCATTGTCAAAAAGTCCAATGACAATTCGGCTGTCCAAAATCAAAACCTAGCAAAGGACATTTTTGATGAAACACGTTTTCTTCAACCAATATTCCCAAAATTTTTTGCTGCGTCTACAGCAAAAACAACTGTGTTTCTATCTTAAATAGAATCGGAGATATGAACATGTATGAACCTAGCAAGTGCACTACGTACTCGGTGTTTACAAAGTGAAAAAGCTATTAAGTAACATTTCCAAATACAAAAACCTATTAAGTACGGTACATGCTAGGTTTTTGAATTTGTGAATGGACTTACTAGGGTTTTGAATTTGAAATTAGTCTTTTTACTAAGTTTTTGAAGTTGGAATGGTCCCTTACTAGGTTTTTGATTTATAATATCACTGAAGTGTTGAACACGATTATCAAACATTATATTAAGTCAACTTTTTTTTTACTATAGGTTGAAATACGACATAAGGTATTAAAAATAATAAAAAATTCAATTCAAAAACCTAGTAAGTGTTTTTGCTAGGTTTTCAATGTTAGATCCAAAAACTAATGAATAGAGAAACCAATTAACAAACCTAGGTAGAGATCTAACTAGGTTTTTGCTATTGGTTTAGTATCATACATATTATATTGAAGTATCCAAAGAAGTCATTAGTAAGGCACATAAAACTTGTCCAAATGCATTTTCATTTAATTTATCTATTTCGTAAAATAAAACAAATCATAATTATTGCCATGAAAACAAGATATGTTTAAAAAAGAAATTATATTCTAAATGGCAGCTGAAAATGTTTCATGTCTTCTCCTGTAAAATTAACTCAGATGTACTTGCTAGGTTTTGATTTTGGACAGCCGAATTGCGCGCGTGGTGCATGCTAAGTTTGTTCATTGCGATTTAAATATTACAGTGATTTGTTTTTGTTGATGCTTGGATCAACAAAAAAAAATTAGGTTAAAAAAAGGTACTGATTTATTTAAGTCTCCATCCCATCAGATATGCTAATAAATCTGCTGTCCAAACAACGACCTATAAACTTACCTCTATACACGACGGATATTTCTATTTTGAGGTTAAGTTACGTTTTCTAAAAAAACTTGGAAACGCGGGTTTTGATTCCAAAAAGGCAATTGTAGATGGTTATTTGGTTAATTTATAAACCATCTAAAACAACTTTGGAATTGACGCAACTCTACCGTGGTCCATATTGTCGTGGTCATTCTCCTTTGACGGGCCTGTTGGTCCAGTGGTTAGTGGCCTTGACTGCTGAGCCGGAGGTCGTGGGTTCGATTCCCACCCAGGACAAACTTTGTGTGATGAGCATGATTGTTTGTTCTGTGTCTGGGTATGATTTATCTATAATATGTATGTATTTATAAATTATATAAGTATGTATATCAGTTGTCTGGTTACCGTAACACAAGCTCTGCTTAGCTTGGGATCAGATAGCCGTGTGTGAGTTGTCCCAAGATATATTTTAAATATAATCAAGATCCGTTTAGCCAATTTGAAGTGAAAGAGTAACAAACATCCCATCATCCATCCTCACAAACAGTCGCATTTACATATATCTAATGTTAAAATAATATAGTAGGAAGTTCCGATACTCTTTACTGCCTTTACTGCAACTCAACTCAACTCAAATCATTTATTTCAATTAGACCATTACAGGCACTTTTGAATGCCATAAAAACAAGAACAAAAAAAAATGATGCTGCTACAGTCCCAGTCACAAGACATAATAACTTGTGAAAGTACTGTAGTTGCCCATTCCAAAGCGTAGATCTCTATGGAGAAGAATGGGCAAGAAACTCCATGGACACTCTCTTAAATCATAATGTTTTATAAAATCATGAATACATCATTCATGTTGAGATTATTCATAATGTGAGAACGATGTAGAAAAACGAGAACATTTAGAGCGTCCAGAGTAAAAGCAATAATTAGCACGAGTTTAATAGAAGAATTAAAACAAACCGTGGTAGCTAAGAGATGACCAGTCCTAACTGACAGTGCCCGTTCACTGCACTGCACAGGGTAAATTTGGGCATTGTTCTTTCATGCATGCAATATAACTAAACTAGACATAACTAATCAATGGAATGTGTTTGAGCGTCAATCACATTTAATACAATCTACATAGCACTAATCATATCGCCATTATACATATACACGTATAAGCACATAGATTTTAATTATCGAATGTGTGCGTTAAATTAGCCTAATTAGATTGGTATTTACCTATAAAAGGAAATCAGAATTTTGCAGCTTAATAATAACAGCTGAAAGAGTCGATTTTAACCTCTCAAGGACCGCCATTATTTATGTCAACTATCCGTCAAGCACCGCCGGGCGGGCTCTTATCTTAAGCATAATCTGATTTTAAGACTTATCTTTACTAAAAATACAGTTTTAAATCGGTCGGAGTTTGGTGGCACAAATTTGTGCCAGCTGGGCTCAACGGTAATACTTGTTTACTGGCACGTTTTTGTGTCGCTGGTGCTCTAGAAGTTAAGGTTAAGCATCGCTTGCTAAGGTTGAATTTGGATGGGTGACCATCCATTACACACTGTTTCGTACAAATACCATGTTAAATTTTGAGTTTCGACTATAATTTGGTCATCTTTGATAGTAAGTGTTCCGAAACTCAGACATCCAGTCTTACCAAAGGGTAATGTATTACCCAGTCAGGGGCCTAAGTCTGCTATTACAATGGTGTCAGAATGATCGATCACTGATTGCATAATGTTTGATTTTGACAAGTTTAGTAGGTAGTAGATTACCAAAATTATCAAAATCAACCATAATGCGATCAGTGATCGACCATTCTGACACTGTTGTAATAGCAGACTTAGGCTCCAGGTCACTGGAACAACTTGTGTCCCACGGATGCCCCACAAATTAAAAGGGAAAATATACAAGTCCGTGATAAGACCTGTTGTACTGTATTGGTCAGAATGCTGGGCTGTAAAAAAGGTGGATAAAAAACGATTGCATGTAGCGGAGATGAGAATGTGTAGATAGATGTGTGGAGTGACAAGAATGGATAAAGTAAGGAATGAGTATATTAGAGGAAGTTTGAAAGTTGCGCCTGTTACAGAAAAATTGAAAGAGAGTCGTTTATACGGAACCTTGGTGCGAAAGTCTGACTCGCTCTTAGCCGTTTTTTTGCGTTATTTATTTATTTACATTAGATTAGATTTAGATCTGGATGTGCGATGTTTAGAAACTTAGAAAATTTTAAAACACAAGTAGTTATTTATTTATTTTATTTATTTATTTATGTACACACAAAACATTATATAAAAAAGTATATAAGGAAAAAAGAGCATAAAGGTACTGCTTATTTCATAAAGAAATCTCTTCCAGCAGACCTGCGATAGGACAGATGGAAAAAACAAACACATAGACACAGTGTGTAAAAATAACAACTAAGCACTAACTTAAATTAACAAAACGATATCAATATAGACATACTTACTAATAAAAATAATAAATACATGTTTACATATTATATATACAATCCAAAGTAAGTATATACTGTAAGAAGAAAATTTTATGTAAAGCTTGAACAACCACAAAAAACTTAACTTTAGTCTTGTATTTCTCGTCAAAGCTATCAAAATAAATCGTAAGCAAGTAATCATTTCACTTAAAAGCACCAACGTTTTCTCGACTAATCCCTTTATAATAATAACATTATAAGCGAAAATTCTACTTGATAATAATATAATATAACAAAGTCGAAAATTATCAGGAACTTAATTTGAACCTCAAAAGGATTTGCGGGGAAATTATTTTGTTATGGATGGTATTTAATACTTTAACTGTAAATCCCCTTTTTCAATCAAAATATTCGAAATTATCACCAAAAATACTGAATTGCACACTAAATTTGCTCATCAAATAAATCAATTATACTATACTGTTAGAAGACAGCACTACAATAAAAAAGTGTTATATCTTTATCCATTTTCTATTAATGCAAGTCGTTACTGGCACTCGCCGGCCGCTGCCGCGGCACCGCTCGCTCCGCTCGCTCGGCTCGTGCGTAGGGGGTCGTAGTTTTAACCTAACCTAACCTACGCATTTTTTTAGCATTCAGGAAAGAATATTTGGTGCACGATCAGTATTTTTGGTGAACACAAAATTTTTTCCCTTTTGTTATTATGTTTAAGTACAAAGACTTGCTTATGTTATAATGTATTTTGTTATGTATTACACTGCCTTGATTGGAAGTCGCGGGCGCGATTACTAAGCAAGAAGTTTTTTTTTTGAGGATGGGAAATCATTAAATGACGTGCCTGTTGGTCCAGTGGTTAGTGGCCCTGACTGCTGAGCCGGAGGTCGTGGGTTCGATTCCCACCCAGGACAAACTTTGTGTGATGAGCATGATTGTTTGTTCTGTGTCTGGGTGTGATTTATCTAAAATATGTATGTATTTATAAATTATATAATTAGGTATATCAGTTGTCTGGTTACCATAACACAAGCTCTGCTTAGCTTGGGATCAGATAGCCGTGTATGAGTTGTCCCAAGATATTTATTTATTTTATTTATTAAATAACTTCCCTTGCTCTGTCTTTGTTCTCGTCACATCAGATCTAAGGTCCAGTTGAAAACCAGCGTCGGGCACTAGCTGCTCGGCAGTTTGCTGAACTGGGCCTATTTGGCGCAGTCGTGAGACACACAATTACGTACCTATTCGTTATTATCTTTTAGTTTTAAGTCTTTATCTCATTTTGTGTGCACTTGTGGCACGGGCCAAATTAATGTTTTTTCTTTCTTTTTTTCTCTGGGCGGAACGGAGGGGAGTGTCAGAATTGTACTATCTAAAACCCACTTATGTTCCTTCTATTACCCTTTATGTACCGGGGCCGCGGTATCTCTGTCGAACAACCCACAACTTCGGCAGGCGGTGGCCCTGGCAGGCCCCTTTGCTTTGCTGACATCTCTTTGAAGCGTACGTGGAACACTACCGCGCCGTCGCATCCTAAATACTCTACCCACGTAATTAACAAACCGTCATCAAAGGTTGTCAATCAATTAATCAATCTTACTACTTCTTTTATTTTTTTTTCGAAAGTCTTAATACATATTCTGCTGTTTGACACGGAAATAAATCTAACAAATTTAAAAAATACGTGTGTCACTGGGGACTGCCGCGGTAAAGCTATTGCATAGCATTTTTTATCAACTTATGCAATAAATAAGGAGGAAGGGCAAAGAAAAGATCAGGATTGTGTAAGGAATGATATGAAGGAGAAAGGAGTAAATGATGCCGTGACGTCTGATAGGGGAGAATGGAAGAAGAAAACTTGTTGCGCCGACCCCAAATAGAATGGGACAAGGGCAGGAAAATGATGATTATGCAATAAATAAAAACAATCAGAATAAAATATTTAAATAGTACTTCCAATGAAAAGAAGTCGCAAAAAGAAACATTTTTTTTCATCCCACCATCTCGGAAAGAGTATTTTTAATCTTCAATATCTGAGTGGAAAAGCCGTTTTTATTCTCTAGAGGATAAAGTAAATGGAATTTAGAACAACGTGTGCACTAAGTTTGTGAATTAAAAAAAACATTAAACCGATTTACTGCTACCTCTATGGTGCCGAATATATCATACAACTTTTTTTAATTTGTTAAAACCTCAGACTCGGAACCTTCTTGGTGATTTTTCAATTTGCTTTGTACGCGGTTCTTTACGCGGATTTTTTTCACGTCATTGTTAAACCTTATATTAAAAACAAGAAACTTGAAAACAAGTAAAAAACTGAAATAAGTGATTCTAGTACCAAACAAAAATATTACACTCTATTTAAATAACTGTAGCAACGTTACTTTAAATTTTTCTTAATTATACCTTAATATTATTTTGTTATTATTTAAAGATTATTCTGTAATACTTACCTGTCATAATGTAGTAATTAATACCTAAACTGAAATAAAAGTGTACCTATCTTGTGATTGTACCTAAACGTTTTCTTTTTGCATTTAGTCATTTCCTCGCAGAGGTGGAATGAAAAGTTACGTGTTGCACTCGAGTGCAAAGATTTTTCACCTCGTGCTCTTTTGATTCCCTCGCTAACGCTCAGGATTCTAATTATGAATCACTCGCTGCGCTCGTGATTCAATTTTAGAATCCTTCGCTTGCTCGGTCATCAAAATTGAACACGCGGTTAAAAAGCAACTTTGCACTCTTGTATAACAAATAACTATTTCATCCCACCATCTCGGAAAGAGTATTTTTAATCTTCAATATCTGAGTGGAAAAGCCGTTTTTATTCTCTAGAGGATAAAGTAAATTGAATTTAGAACATCGTGTGCACTAAGTTTGTAAATTAAAAAAAAAAAACATTGAACCGATTTACTGCTACCTCTATGGTGCCGAATATATCATACAACTTTTTTTTAATTTGTTAAAAACTCAGACTCGGAACCTTCTTGGTGTTTTTTCATTTTGCTTTGTACGCGGTTCTTTACGCGGCATTTTTTCACGTCATTGATAGACCTTATATTAAAAACAAGAAACTTGAAAACAAGTGAAAAATATTATCTAAACTAATATTATAAACTAGCTTTCGCCCGCGGCTTCGCCCGCGTTAAATTTGGAGTAACACAGTTCCCCTCGCGCCTTATTGATTTGTAATAGCAACGCTAAGTTTTCCCTTTTCTTCCCTCTTTCTCCCTCACATCCCACTTTTTTCAAAAAAATATTAGCCTATGTCCGTCTCCTGGTTCCCAACTATGTCTGTACCAAAATTCATCAAAATCGGTTTAGCCATTAAAGCGTGAAGAGGTAACAAACAAACAAACAAATAAACAAACAAACTCACTTTCGCTTTTATAATATTATATATATATATATATATAGTATATAGTATAGTATAGTATATAGTATAGTATAGTATATAGTATAGTATAGTATATATAGTATATAGTAAGTAAGGATAGTAAGGAAGTAAGGATGCGAAAGTAACTCTGTCTGTCTGTCTGTCTGTCTATTCTTCACGCCTAAACCACTGAACCGATTTTAATGAAATTTGGTACAGATATGGTCTGGGACCCGAGAAAGGACATAGGATAGTTTTCATCCCGGAAATCCCCCGGGAACGGGAACTATTAATCCACGTGTACGAAGTCGCGGGCAAAAGCTAGTTTTGTTATAATTTAAAGATTATTCTGTAATACTTACCTGTCATAATGTAGTAATTAATACCTAAACTGAAATAAAAGTGTACCTACCTTGTGATTGTAACTTTTTTTTTGCATTTAGTCATTTCCTCGCTGAGGTGGAATGAAAAGTTACGTGTTGCACTCGAGTGCAAAGATTTTTCACCTCGTGCTCTTTTGATTCCCTCGCTAACGCTCAGGATTCTAATTTTGAATCACTCGCTGTGCTCGTGATTCAATTTTAGAATCCTTCGCTTGCTCGGTCATCAAAATTGAACACGCGGTTAAAAAGCAACTTTGCACTCTTGTATAACAAATAACTATTATCAACTTAGACAATAAATAAAAAACTAAATATTATAATATTTAAAAAGTACTTCCAATGAAAAGAAGTCGCAAAAAGCAAAACAAGACCTTGGGTTTGATCCAGCGTAATGTCGAATAACTATCCGATTCTCTACCAAACACGCTTTTAGAACATTAGAATCGGGATTGAAATAACTGACCGTATTGTGTAAACGACGTTAGACAAGTCACACCTCCGTGCCCGTTGAAGTGGGGAGCGTCAGGTTTTTTTCGTTACGAAATTTCTGGATTCGGTCCCCGCGCTCAAGGCCCGTGATAAAAGCTATGCAATAGCTTAAAAACCATTAAAATCGATCTAGTCCTTCTCGACATACAAGTGTTCGAATAAACCCGACTTAGTTTTATATATGTACACTGCAGGTCAACCTATTCTAAACTATCTTTATCCTTACTAATATTATAAAAGTGAAAGTGAGTTTGGTTGTTTATTATTTACCTCTTCACGCCTAAATGGCTAAACCGATTTTGATGAATTTTTGGTACAGAGATAGTTATGACCCTGGAGACGGACATAGGCTTTTTTTATTAAAAAGAATGAAAATGAGGGAAAAAAGGGAAAAACTTAGCATTGCTATAAGGCACTAGGGCTAAAACTACAGGTAGCAAGTACCTGCAAATCAGGAAAGGGAAACTGTCTTATCCCGAATTTAACGCGGGCGAAACCACGGGCGAAATCTAGTTATAAAATATAACCTGATCTCTCTACTACGAATCGCACACCGTAGTGGAGAGATCAGGTTAAAATGGTTTTGTATAGGCTGATGAGCCGTCATGTGTACATTCTAGCCGTGCCTAGCGGTTTCACTCGCTGATTAGCCGCTTAATATTGAAGCATGATGTTATACAACCAATAGCTTCGCCCCGCTGCTTCACCGTAGACCGGAATAAAAAGTAAGTATGTTCTATTCAGAACTTGTATGGATAGACCAAACTTGGAACTTGAAATTAACACCACTGTGAATTTATGCAAGCCTAGTAGTTTAACATAAACAATTCGGCAAGAAATAGAGTTCTCTCATACAAACTTTGCCATCTTTTTTTTTGGTCTTTTTTGGTTTGGTGGAAAATCATTAAATAACTTCCCCCGCTCTGGGCGGCGCGTTTTTACTGACTAAAACCCACCCATTTTCCTTCTATTGCTAAGTTTTCCCTCTTTCTCCCTCACATCCCACTTTTTTTTTAAATAGCCTGGTTCCCAACTATCTCCGTGCCAAAATCCATCACATCGGTTTGGCCATTAAAGCGTGAAGAGGTAACAAACAAACAAACTCACTTTCGCTTTTGTAATATTAGTAAGGATAGACTAAGGAGATAATTAATGACATCACACTAAACAGAAGAGTAGATGCGTTTGGTTGTGACTAGCAATAGATTGCTGTATTTTATGTGTTGTCGTAAGTGTATGCCACTTACGACATAATGCGATGTTTGAGTGAGAATATGTTAAATCCTTCTTCCTACTATAATATTGATGATGGATGTATGTTTTTTTACTTTTTCGCGCCAAACGGCCGAACGAATCTTGACGAAATTTGTCACAGAGGTAGATTACAGTCTGAAACTAGCGGGCTCCATTTTTCCACACCACGCGGGCAAAACAGCGGGGGTCAGCTATCCTACTAATATTATAAAAGAGAATGTTAGTAGGGATGGATAGCCCTCTATCCATCCCTACTAACATTCTCTTTAGGGTGTATGGATGTATCGATGTTTGTTACTCTTTCAAGTCAAAACGGCTGAACGGATCTTGATGAAATTTGGCATAGAGGCACGGTTATATTGTTTGATTGCATAGACTTAAGTATATGATATACATTTCAACTTGATACTTAGAAGAAAAAAGGTCTTAAGAGACAGATCGACGGATTCCAAAGAAATTGACTGGCCTGTTGGTCTAGTAGTTAGTGGCCCTGGCTGCTGAGCCGGAGGTCGTGGGTTCAATTCCCACCCAGGACAAACTTTGTGTGATGAGCATGATTGTTAGTTCTGTGTCTGGGTGTGATTTATCTATAATATGTATGTATTTATAAATTATATAAGTATGTATATCAGTTGTCTGGTTACCATAACACAAGCTCTGCTTAGCTTGGGATCAGATAGCCGTGTGTGAGTTGTCCCAAGATATTTATTTATTTCATTTTATTTATTCTATAAGGGTTTCCTTTTTGGGGCGAAGTTCCTTATAGCGCGTAGCGAAAGGGAGCTAGGCGGAATAAATAAAGATCAAAATTTGTTACGGCAGTTTTCGCTATAGTTGTAAGCCGTGTGAGTGCGGCGTGCACGTGTTTCTCTGTCTGTCTCTCTCTCTCTCTCTCATAGAAAGCAAGTTTTTCGTTTCTTCTTTCTATTTCGCATTGAACAGTGTGGTGTTGCGGCGATTATTTTTGCTGAGTGTATACAGGTTTTTTGTACATAATAAATAACTTCGTTCCATCCGGGTGTGCATTGACACCTCTCAAGTTTTTTTTCTTTTTGAGGCACTGAACTCTAAAAACCAGAGAAAATACTAGTTTGCCATCATGAGCTACAAAGAGTATTTAACTTTAGGCAGTTACTTACTTACGTTACTTAGGGGTATGAAAAATAGATGTTGGCCGATTCTCAGACCTACCCGATATGTACACAAAGTTTCGTTTGAATCGGTCCAGCCGTTTCGGAGGAGTCTGGGAACGAAAACTGTGACACGAGAATTTTATATTTTAGATTTTCTCACATGAACTGTAATTTATGGTCTTAATCCTTACTAATATTATAAAAAAGTGAGTTTGTTTGTTGCAAGTTCAAAAGTTACAGGTAGCAGGTACCTGCGAATAAGGAAAAGAGAACTGTGTTACCCCAAATTTAACGCTAGTGAGGCCACGGGAAAAAGCTAGTAAATGTATATTTGTTCGCTGTAGTATGCATGTTAGTAAAACATATATTCAACATGGTGTGTCAACTGTGTTTCAGTTACAATTTAAAAAAACTGAGTGCAACATTTAACAGTACTATGATGTTTGAAACAATTTTAATGAACTTGACTTATTGAAAAATATGTTTGTAACAAGTGCAACTTTGAAGTTGCAAATCCAAAACAAACGCGAGTTAAGAAACCACTAGTGTTTTTCTGAACTTTTTGAACTTAAATACAGAATTGTTTTCATTGTTGTTTTCATTTCATTTCCTTTATTAAAATAAAGGTAACACGCATTTAGACTAAGCTACATTACCACTTTAAAAAATAAAACACTTCCTTAGCCTAGCGATACGCATATCAAAGCTTATAAAATTAAAGTTTTAAACTCGTCAAAACATAAACTTAACACACAATATTCATAGGTTATATATTTATAATTTTACTTTTAACATGGCAACACAGCGAAAAAAATGTCAGTTGTAAAATACGGCAGAATCAACACCATTTAAAAAGTACACAACAAACAAAACCTAATTTCCATCACCGAAATAACTTCAAAAGATTAATTATTCCGCATTCCACAAACACGCCTATCAAAGGATAATAAAACCAAAATATTTCAATGTTCTCCACTCCACTGAGTGCAATGTTAATATTGTACAGAAAAATATACAGAAAAATGTAGTGGTGGACTCATTAAAATTTGTACAGACCGATGCGTTTATGAGTATCGTTGGAAAACAAAGCTGGGTTTCTAGTTAGTACAAAAAATAATAACGTTTTTTTTCATCTCATTTTGACGTTTCTATCCATCGTTTGGAGAGGTTACAATTTGTTTTCCATATAATTATGGTGTACCTAGTAATATCTAAACTCTTTTGCAAAAAAAAAACAATAACAAGAAATAGGTTTTATTAATTTGACGATATATTGGCATGTTATTTGAAGCATCCTGGCATGATTCTTTACATTCCAAATTAAAAATTTGAAACTAATAAAAGAAAAATAATGATTATTGTGGATTATTCTAAAATTGCTTTACTAATGGCGCGAATTACTGAAACGATTTTTAACTGATTAAAAAAATAAAATAAAAATAGCCTTTATTTTCTCTGACCTTAAAATAAATACACTATTAGCTACAATTTTTGTGTAACATATATATAAATTCTAAACTATCATTAATTCTAAACTATATTTTTTTTTTTTATAAAATATGTATCTACACCTAAAAATTAGAAAAATATAAATAAAAATGTTTTTCTTATCAGCTACCAGGTCAGGCTATCTTGCGACATAGGCCTCCTCAAGTTCCCTCCACTTTTGCCGATCCTGTGTTGTTCGCCTCCAACCCTTGGGAAAGTCATCTTCCCACCTTTTCGTCTGTCTTCCTCTACGTCTTTTCCCATCCCTTGGGTACCATTCAGTAACTTTTTTGGACCACTTTCCTGTTGTTGTTCTCATCATGTGGCCTGTCCATTTCCATTTCAGGATACGCGTTTTTACTTTTACATCTGCTACTTTGGTAATTTTTCTTATTGTTGTTGCTTTCCTTTTGTCTTTCAGTCTTAGACCCATCATACTCCTTTCCATTCCTCTTTGACATACGCCCAGTTTGTGTTCGATCTTCTGATTTAGCGGCCAGGTCTGGCAGCCATATGTAAGGCATGGCAGTATGCAAGTGTTAAAAACTGTTCTCTTTTCCGAAATGGGTACTGCTTTGTTTTTCATGACTTCCTTTAGGGACCAGTATCTTTGCCAGGTATTGTTCACGCGTCTTTCTACTTCTTTTGTTGATAAGTCTTTAACAGATATAACTTGGCCCAGGTACACGTAATCTGGTACGTATTCAATTTCGTCGTCGCCCACATAAATTTTAACTTCGGTCCTATTTGTCATCAATTTTGTTTTTGCCGTATTCATTGATAGACCTGCCTTTATACTTTCTAATGTCTGTTGTTGCAGCATTATTAGTAAGGTGTTAGGATCTTCTGCGAACAAAATGAGATCGTCTGCGAATCTTAGATGGTGTAATTTTTCCCCGTTTATATTTATGCCAAAGGTATTCCAGTCTAGTTGCCTAAAGATGTTCTCCAAAACTGCATTAAATATCTTTGGAGACAGTGGGTCTCCCTGTCTAACACCCTTCTGTATTTTGAATTGATCACCGATCTTTTCAAGTTGTACCTTCGCTGTGCTGTTGACATATATTTTTACGATATACGATTAACTGATTACGATATCTTAAAACTTTTTGAAAAAAGTCTTGTTTGTTATAAATATTTTGAAAAATAGGAAGTCGTACTATGTAAAATACCCAATTCCTTGAGTTATGAATCGAGCTACAGGATAACTGACAAATGCTTGCACTGACTGGTTAAGTCATATTCATATTCATTTATTTTCACTCAAATCTGTGTGTAGCTTTCTTAAAAATACAATCTCAGACACTACAGTACGGCCAACGAGAAGCGATACCAAATGTAAACAAAACCCATGCTAAAACCCCATCTAAAATGGCCGCCCGAATGTTGGCGAACCCGTCTTAACGTTGTCGTGTTTTTGCCGGGAGAACGAGACATTACGACGAAGGCACAAGATGGAAAGAGCTAAATATTAGATTGTCAACGCCACAGTTGTGCTTTAGGTTAATGACCTTTCGTATCGCTTCTCGTTGGCCGAACATTATTCCCTTGTAAATTGACCGAGATTTTGTCTGGACCTTAAAATAGACCTTTTTTTGCGGATGGGAAATCATCAAATAACTTCTCTCACTTGGAGCTAGGGGTAGTGTAAGACTTGTACTGACTAAAACCCGACCATGAGTTCCTTCAATTGCCCAGGCCGCGGTATCTCTTTCGAACAACCCGCAACCCTTGCAGGCGGTGGCCCTGGCAGGCCCCTCTACTTTGCTGACATCTCTTTGAGGCGCGCGTGGAAAACTAACGCGCCGTCGACACGGTCGTCACTGGGCAGACGGATAGTGAGCTGCCCGTTGCTCTCCTTCCTCAAACCTGCATCTACGGTGGCCGGGCTCTTGCTCCGGACCATAGACTGAACCAAGGCTGGATGTGAGGGTTCGTCGCCGCCGATCGCTTCTACGAGAGCACCGCGCTGGTCTGCCCAAGCTGGGCAGACCGAAAGAGACCTCTGAGTTTGTTTCGGTTGTTTCTTCTCAAAGTAGTCGGGAGCTAAATATCGGCCTAAACTAGTTAAAAAAACTATCTGTTTGTAAAAAACATAATTGCAAAATAAACATCATTTAATTTAATGATTCGAGAATAAACTTATTTTCTAACGAAAGACGTCTGTAAATATACCGTAAAATTTAGAACCTCATTAGATCACCTTTTCCAAATATGTTTCACAAATTATATACAGTATGGAGACCACATATATGCAATAAATTATACGACATACTTGTTATCACCTTTACTGACGCTATGCAAAAAAATAACGATATTGGTCCAGTAATTAGGTCAAAAAGTAGAGTTTTAATTTTGAACAAATTTAAACACTCTGTAGAATTGTATCACTAGGTCAAAGATTCAACGAACTTGAATCCTCTGAATGAAAAGCGACGTTGCCACACTGTGCAAAACTACGAATATCACCACGACGCTGTTACGTACCTATTCTAGTTATTTGCCTAAATGTAAAATTGGTACACCTAAAAGACAGGCTGGATTTTAATGTAACAAATTTTAATTCATTGTTCGAGTGCGCAAACTAAGCGTGTAAGAGGCCGCGGCCGCGGACTGCGCTGCCCGACTCCCCCATTTATTTCGCTGCTATATGGATTTTAATACTGTGACGGTGCCGCCCACTACCTCTTTCTCACAGACAGAAGAAAAGTACAGACTAAATTATTAAATTTAATGTTAATATTGTTTTTTTCTGTATACTAGTACTTCGAATTTCCTCTTGATCAACGTCCCTGATCTGCCACGGTCGAAACTTTGTTTTGCAATTTACACATACACAATTTATCAATGGGACGCGCCTGCATTTCCTGCAGGTGTACGTCGGTAGCGGTGTCTTTTGGCGGCTTCCTCACTAGGCACGCGGCTTTCTTCAAAGGGAATGAATTGCTGTCGGCGCCGGCGCGGCTCGTGGCAGGCCGGCGGGGTGGGAGGGAGCGCGGGGTGCGCTCGCGCCACGTAGGGAAGGGCACCTGTTATTCACTATTAATAATGATCGATAAAAAGCTGTTTAGCTTAAATCCTAAATACTTTAGGTGGTGTTTTTAGAATTATCGTGCTGTTATGATAATTCTAAAGAACACTGTGCCGTTAATATTTAAAGCTAATTTTAAGTGTGTTCTTATTAAATATTATTAAGTAGATTTAGAGATCAAAATAAATAAGGTAAACAACAATAATTTATGAATTGCTTTTACCTATTAAAAAATCGTACCTACGAGCTTATTATTAGTTACTGAATTAAATTTCTAATGTTACCGATCGGCTCCCGGGCGATCGACAGAACCGTTTGATACTCAGGAACTCACAAAACGTTAGTTGCGTTTTTTATTGTTAATAATTTGTTAATTATTAAAAATATTAAAACATTCGAATTACACAAAGATCTTGTATTCTAATGCCTTGTTTAGGTAGTAGGTGAATAAATGTAAAAAGTTATCGATAAGCGATTACGATAATTGCGCCGTTCGCCCTACATTACTTATTACGTACTTTTATTTTTTTCGCTATTTTGGATTTCGGAAGTTCAGTTCCGATTTGTCAGTCACCGCTGGTGTTCCCTTCCGGTAGTGTGTGTCTTTCGCATAGATTTCGTAGACATACTTGAGCGCTTTGCTTCAAAACGC
This sequence comes from Ochropleura leucogaster, assembly GCA_958449745.1. Lineage (NCBI taxonomy): Eukaryota > Metazoa > Arthropoda > Insecta > Lepidoptera > Noctuidae > Ochropleura > Ochropleura leucogaster. The sequence goes on along the minus strand of OY288224.1, from coordinate 12,046,048 downwards.
GATTTTAGACAATAACCTAAGTACTTAGTTAAATATTGTTTACAGTGAAAAGGACACTTATTAGTTTATTAGTACTTGACTTTGTGTGTGTGTAAATTGTGTTTTTAAGTTTTATGTTGTGTGTTATTTTTTACGGTGAAATCGACACTTGACTTTTGTGTACGCGTGCAACAGCATTTTTGCAGTGCTGCAGAGTACACAGGCATGGTGTTATTGTATGGCGAATGCAGGCAAAATGCAGCCTTAACTATACGTACCTATCGTGAGAGATACGGAGCAACTCGCGTCTGCCCTACTAGTGTCAGGACAATCCTGGGAGCAGTCCAAAGGATCAGGGAAAATCAGCACATAGTACTCAACACTCATGAAGGAGTTGCTCCGCGTCATGTTCCATCACTTCCATCCTCTTTTGAACAACGAGTCTTAGAATATTTCTATCGGAACCCAACCTGCAGCCTTAGACAAGCTGGGCGTGTGTTTAGGATGAGCCATAGAACAATACATCGAGTGCTAAAAAAGAACAAACTACGACCAAATTAACTTAGTGAATTTAATTTTCGTCGCACATTGTCAAACGAATCAAAGTGGCGCGCCGACATGCGTTGTTGCCGCACTTCGCTCCTGGGGTCAAGGTACGTTGTCTAAACAGAGTGTTTACTTTTACTGAATTTATTTTGATATTTATTTTGTTTGAAAATTTCATTTTTTTAATTTTCGGTTTTTAATTTAAAATTTAATTTTAATATACTTCTGTGGACTAGTATTACTTGAGGTTTCATTTATTGCCTAGAAGTGAGCTCCATACTGTATATTATATTTCTCCAAGAATAACCAAAGAGGTAATAAGTACCTAAATAGCTCCAACATTTTTTCCACGATTTCAATTACTTTGCCAACAATTTGTCTTGTTCGCAACAAATCAGCTTCAATTGTTGTCTGGACGTCCCTAAATTGAAATCTAAATTCAATTTGTTATGAAGAATGTTGTTTTGAGAAATAATGTTGTTTGTGTAGTTTGCTGAAAGTCGGTAAAATAATTTTATAGTCTGTGGCTATTTGTAAACTATAAAACTAACTTGCTTTACTGTACGTTCCAATAAACAAAAACGACTCGTTTGGCTTACGGATAGTTGAATTTTGACATAAGTCTCTTAGAACTTATGTCAAAATACAACTATCCGTATTTGTTTATTGGAACCGGGCATTAATCCATCTAAGAGAATATTTGATTTTTAGGATTCCGTACCTCAAAAGGAAGAACAAAACCCTAATAGGATCACTTTGTTGAATGTGTGTCTGGCTGTTTGTCAAGACTCTTTATCTCGGGAACGCATAAAGTTATCGAGTCAAATCAAATCAAATCCAATCAAATCATTTATTTCAATTAGACCATTACAGGCACTTTTGAAAGTCAAGAAACAAAATGAATCTACAGTCCCGGTCACAAGGCATAATAACTTGTGAAAGTACTGTAGTTGCCCATTCCAAAGCGTTGATCTCTATGGAGAAGAATGGGCAAGAAACTCCATGGACACTCTTTTAAATTATAATATTTTTACAAAATCGTGTTTACACCATTCATGTTGAGATTATACAAATAAGTGAGAACGATGTAAAAAGGCGTGCACAGTAAGAGCGTCCAGAGTAAATAAAAAGCAAAATTTAATTTTAAATCTAAATAAGTTTAAAAGTGAACCGTGGTAGCTAAAAAATGACCAGTCCCAACTGACAGCGCCCGTTCACGAACATGACGTATGGATCAACCCCATTCAGCTCGACCAATTTGAAGGGAGCTAAATGACCCGACACACCCGCCACCATCAGCGAGACATTTAAGTGAGCATGACACTATCAACCACCAGGGCTTCGTCAAGTCAATGATAATACATAGCACTCACATATGGGCTTAATAGTTATACAATACTAGAGAATTGATTCTATACATTGCAAAGATAGTCTTACAATCGTCTGCAGCTTCCACTATAGCTTCGGATACTAACCAATGAGTTTATCCCTATGCTTGTGAAGCAGGACTAGCATTGAGCCAAGCATTTTTATCATCAATATAATCCCCCAACTTATAATAATTATGCTTGCCTACATAGTGTGCGTTTAATACAAGATTTAAATTTCGTTTCATTCAGTTGAAGATGGAAGAGAGTTGAAATTAAAACCATGTCTGAAATTAAAATCTGTGGTCCTTCAGTGCTGTGAACCAACACTGAAGAGGCTCTCGTTAGGTAGCTGGATCAAGGGCTTGATACAGAAAGTGGTATTCTTGGACACGACTGTATTGTTAGGAGGTTCCTTTCTCTGGAGCCCTGACCGCCTGGTAGCTTGAACCCTGTTTCCGATATCGGTGGGCTAATTTTTATATTTTTTAATGTTTTAATTAAGAGATATTTACAATTGTAAACTTATATGTGTACTAGCTGTGCCCAGCGGTTTCACCCGCTGCTCGCTTAGGGGTATGAAAAATAGATGTTGACCGATTCTCAGACTTACTGAATATGCATAAAAAATTTCATAAAAATCGGTAGAGCCGTTTCGAAGGAGTATGGGAACGAAAATTGTGACACGTGAATTTTATATAATATGTGTATTAATCAATAAACGAAAATTAAATCATCGACTTTCCAGAAAATCACTAAACTCAGTGATTTTATATCTATATAAAACAATATTTATCGAAAGTTTTTATTTTAAAATCGTCCCGAAAAACGTACCCATTGAAAACGTGAAAAATTTGCATTTCCGTTTTTAGGTAAATACGGGGTTAACGTGCATAAAAAATACGGTCAGTGATCCGTTCATTTTGTTTGTATAAAATTGAAACAAAATAAAATTGTGTTGCTGGGGAGTTTGTTCCGCAAATTCTTCCTCCCAGCTAAATTACTAGGAACTGGGGAAGGAAGACTATACCTGAAGATGTGCGTGCTCCTGTGTTGAGGCATTTCGTTCGTCTGATGATCGATTAGAGAGGTACGTATCTCTCTATCGGTTATCTGGATGAGGCGGGTTGTCTCAGCGCAGGGGTTATAATGAGTGTTTGTTGTTTGCCTTTTATATTTTTGTTACTAACAACAGTTTAAGTCAGTACGTATACTAACCATTGGATCAAGATGTCCGTAAAATAAATAAATTGAATTGAATTGAATTGAAAGGACGGCGTTTTGGGAGACTGTCTAGTGTTATGACGTTCAAAAAGTGCTGATCGTCAGCCTAGTTTGAGTAAATGACTTTTGACTTTGAAATAAAATAACTGTATCATTTTGACGGGCCTGTTGGTCTAGTGGTTAGTGACCCTGACTACTGAGCCGGAGGTCGTGGGTTCGATTCCCACCCAGGACAAACTTTGTGTGATGAGCATGATTGTTTGTTCTGTGTCTGGGTGTGATTTATCTATAATATGTATGTATTTATAAATTATATAAGTATGTATATCAGTTGTCTGGTTACCATAACACAAGCTCTGATTACCTTGGGATCAGATAGCCGTGTGTGCGTTGTCCCAAGATATTTATTATTATTTATTATTATTATTTATTAACGGTAGAAGAAATTGCGTGTGTGTGGAAATCCTCGTCATTTATTTTGACGATCTTAAATTTTGTTTGACTAAAGGCATTAAAATTACATGTAACTTAATCTATTTGTCATTTATTGAAATTTGTCTATTGTAATTGATTATATTATCAATCTGTACTTGCATGCATGTGCCTATTAATATTTTCTTTATTTTTAACTTACATTGGCAATTTCTTTTCTTTTTTACATTAACACCCATTTAACTATGAAAATCCTTACCAATATTATAAAAGCGAAAGTGAGTTTGTTTGTTTGTTCTTCACGCTTTAATGGCTAAACCGATTGTGATGAATTTTGGTACATAGATAGTTGGGAACCAGGAGACGGACATAGGCTAATTTTGATTTAAAAAAAACTGGGATGTAAGGGAGCAAGAGGGAAGAAAAGGGAAAACTTAGCGTTGCTATTACAAATCGATAAGGCGCAAGGGGAACTGTGTTACCTCGAATTTTAACGCGAGCGAAGCCGCGGGCAATAGCTAGTGTAATATAGTTTGTAGAATTATGTGAAAAATTGTGTATGTTAATTTACTAAAAAAATTACGCCGCAGGACAATGCATAGAGGATCTGTAACATCTCACAATGTTTTGATTTGACCTATGTTTGCAAATAAAGCATTCCCTTTTTAAAGTAGTCGCAACTGCTTGGGTAGGTATATCTTAAAGCCTGTATTCCACCAAAGTAGAATAGAGAAGAACCACCAATAGAATTGCCTTATTTACATTTTTCATCTCCAGTTAGCGTTTGTGAAAATGAATAAATAGAGAGAAAAAATAGATTAAAAAAAAAACATTTTTATGATATTCTAGCTTTATGTTCGGGGTAACACAATTCCCCTTTCCTGATTTGCAGATACCGGTTACCTGTAGTTTTGCCCTTGCGCCTAATTTATTGTAATAACAAAACTAAGTTTTTCCTTTTCTTCCCTCTTTTTCCCTCACATCCCACTTTTTTAAAATAAAAATTAGCCTATGTCCGTCTCCTGGTTCCCAACTATCTATGTACCAAAATTCATCACAATCGGTTTAGCCATTAAAACGTGAAGAGGTAACAAACAAACAAACTCACTTTCGCTTTTATAATATTAGTAAGGATATAGTAAAGATTAGTAAGGATAACAATTCTGACAAATTTTCGTTAGCAATCAAAAGTTTCCCACCACGACTATTTTCAATAGCAATTACTGGGACGTTTATATCGAAATTGAATTTGCAATGGACATTCATACTACTATCATCAATATCTTCCTCAATTTCAATGCAATTTAATTTTAATTAGTGTTGATTCAATTGCATTTGAGTGAATTGGTAAGTAGCTTACAATCGCTTTTAGTAATAGTGGTTTGTTGGTTTTTAAACAATTTAAAAAAAGGAACAGCTACCCTACCATGACGTGTTAAAGCAGAACTTATTCCGCTGAGGGAAAGGGACAGAGCTATACAAGGTGTCTAGCACCATCTCCTTCACTCAGTGGAATAAGTTCTGCTTTAAGATGTCATAGTAGGCCCTACAGGTTCTCAATTCGATTGTTTTTTTTTGTATGATTGTAACGCGATTTCCCCTGAATTATTTTAGAAAATCAATAAGGCGCAAGGTCAAAAACTGCAAGTAGCAGGTACTTGCAAATCAGGAAAGGGGAACTGTGTTACCCCAAATTTATCACGAGCGAAGCCGCGGGCAAAAGCTAGAATGGAATAAAAATATTTTAGTTGATTGATTGTGTCGATTGTAGTTTTTTCACAAGAAAAAATTAAGTATAAAGCATTATTCTAAACGGTCCCATAAAATTTTTGATCCCATAACAATCTTCTTTAACTCCGCCATGTAACTCATCGCTCAGACAAAATAAAAGCTTTTCTCTTAACTCTTACAATTTGCTCAGAATGACAGCTGGTTAAGCCTTTGTTTTCTTCAGCTAAAGCCGTCATATTTTCCTTTTCGTCTGTCCCTTTGCAAATGGAAGTGAAAACGGTTTGTCTTTCTTACTTTTAGTAATTGAGTTTGTTATGATTGTGGGAAAGTTTTGTCGTTTTCGCGGCGGTACTAGTGTTTTTAGATGCAGCTGCTGTGGAATTTTGTGAGTTATCTGTTCTGAACCTTAACCTTAAATAAAATAAATAAATAAATATCTTGGGACAACTCACACACGGCTATCTGATCCCAAGCTAAGCAGAGCTTGTGTTATGGTAACCAGACAACTGAAATACATACTTTTATAATTTATAAATACATACATATTATAGATAAATCACACCCAGACACAGAACAAACAATCATGCTCATCACACAAAGTTTGTCCTGGGTGGGAATCGAACCCACGACTTCCGGCTCAGCAGTCAAGGCCACTAACCACTAGACCAACAGGCCCGTCTACCTTACCTTAAACTTAACCTGAAAGAGTCGACCTCCGGCTCAGCAGTCAGGGCCCCTAACCACTAGACCAACAGGCCCGTCTACCTTAACTTAAACATAACCTAAAAGAGTGTCCATGGAGTTTTTTGCCTATTCTTCTCCATAGAGATCAACGCTTTGAAATGGGCAACTACAGTACCTTCACAAGTTATTATGTCTTGTGACCGGGACTGTAGATTCATTTTGTTTCTTGACTTTCAAAAATGCCTGTAATGGTCTAATTGAAATAAATTATTTGATTTGATTTGATTTGAACCATGTCTGTGGTCCATGGATGGGTGACCTCACATTACATACCGAGTTTCTTCCATAGTTGGAAAGCGCGTTTAGCTGTTGGTCTTGACGTTTTAAAAAAAAAAAAAACTTTGCCTCACGCTAACACTATCTTCTGTGTCGTGGATGTGTTTACAAACATTTAAACTCAGATACACAAACAGCCAGACACGGAGAACTAATTTGTAGGTCAAACAAATATTTGTTCTATGCGCGGATTGAACCCGCGACATGTAACGCGCCGCAGTTGATTGCTCGTCTGTTGATTGCGTGGGAATGTTGATGTGCTTTTTCAGACTCAAAAATAACTCAAAATAACTGTATTTCCGGATGTTGGTGGCAAAAAAGGCAACAAAACTAACAAAAGTCACCGACTTCCAGAAGTACACTTATATTTAGACTTTTTATTTTTTTTTAGAAGTCGGATTTATTTTTTATACATTTGGGTAACATTCTCCCTTGGTATTCGCATGTCAGCCACATGTAATTACTTTTAATTCATCCCTTTTCAGGGCAGTCGATAACGATTACACACGCCTTTTGAACGCCATTGTCCAACTAAATTATCATATATACTAAATAATAATCGATAATGTACCATCAGTAGCGATAATGCCTACCACAACAATATTTTTTACTATGCTGCCCTTTTACCTTACTTCACCCCCGAAGCTAAGGTTAGGGTAAAAAGGCGCTGACGCACAAAAGGTTAGAGTCTTCAATTTCAGACGACCACTGCCCAACTGGCAAAGGAACTCAACTAAAAACCTTTTCGGAAACGCAATTAAAAATACAAATTAAACCAATTGTGCGAGTATTTGCACATGACGTCATATACGAAAAATCATTTAAAATTAAGCTTTATGAAAGGCAGGCACCAAACACAAATGGGAGCAGCAAACTTGATCCCGAATTAATTTCGTGGCATAATTAAAACTTTGGACTGGCTTGCAAAATTGAAACGCTGTCATTCCAGTTGCTGTTATATGGAAATTATTTTGTGAATAAATATAGGTTTGTGTTTACCTGTCCATTTTGTACAAAAAATGACGGAGTAGATTGCTTTTTAAAATTACTTTTCTTGTTGACAGTAATGAAAAATTATTATTGATCAAAATGCAAAGGAGTCGCTTTAATTCGAACGGTTTTTTACCCGACTGTCAAGAATGGGTTTTGTTTATTGATCGTATTTTATGTATGTATGAAAAATTCATTACCTCGTATCTTTTTTTTTTATTTTGCGCCCTGCTCTAGAAACTTTCCCTAACAAACTTTAAACTCACAAACAGCCAGACCCAGAACAACTGTCTGTAGGCCATACAAATATTTGTTCCGGAAATCGAACCCGCGACACAACCAGCCAACATGGGCACATATAAAACGTCGAGAAAAATGCAATTTTACTAGTGTTGTATTACTTACCAATATTCAAAACTGATACTGATGCGAGAATAATGAACACCTTTCCAACCATGGTGGATGATTCTGAAACAAAAGAAATAAGGTCGTTATTTGGCTGTCTTAAGAATGTTTTTTTTTTGGATGTTTGTAAGGGTTCTAAGGTTTGGCCTGTCTTAGTAGTCAACTATACACGGCGAAAAGTGACCAGTCTAGAAATAAGGGGTTCGTTTTAAATGTAATCCCGATGGATTTCTTCAACACATAAGATGTGACAATGTTGACGGGCCTCTTGGTCTAGTGGTTAGTGGCCCTGACTGCTGAGCCGGAGGTCGTGGGTTCGATTCTCACCCAGGACAAACTTTGTGTGATGAGCATGATTGTTTGTTCTGTGTCTGGGTGTGATTTATCTATTATATGTATGTATTTATAAATTATATAAGTATGTATATCAGTTGTCTGGTTACCATAACACAAGCTCTGCTTAGCTTGGGATCAGATAGCCGTGTGTGAGTTGTCCCAAGATATTTATTTATTTATGTTTCATCATCTGCCTAGCCTTTTCACAACTATGTTGGCGTTTACTTGCCTGAATATCAGAATTTCATACGGATCGACTGTCTATCTGATCTCTAAAACCCAGTTAGAACTGATTAATACGATATCCCTTGATAAGACTGGCAGTCAGACTTTTGGGACAATATTTTACAAATAAAAAACACAGCCAAGATCAACAACTTAACTTGCTTTCCGAGGCACGGAGGACACTTGGTATGTAACGGGTGTTGGTAAGAGCGACTTAACTTAAAGATCAAACCAAGCAGCAGCTATTATTTAGCTACGAGCTCCTTGAGACACAATATGTCTTGGGAGATAATTCAAAAAGGTTGGTCCTGCTTTAAACTTTAAGATTACACTCAGGGCTGGTTTTGATCACGCCTGTACGAGTGGCGTATGGAGGCACTACACCGCGGGGAAACACCGTTGCCGCGAAAATTTGCCGACGGTACGGTCTCATGGTGGCATGGAGAGAACGACTATCGAGACCCCAGGTCAGAACTGTTTGGGTGGAGCACCTCTCTCGTTCGGCCCTGGGTCATGAAATAATCCGGAGCGAGAGGGATTGGCAAGCAGTCTTAGCACCTCTTTCTGCGAAGTAGTTATGCTAGCAAGGAGGTGGTTGGATGTTTGCATCTATTATAAGCTAAGAAGAAGATGAACAATGATTTATTTCACAACGCTTCTTGATATGGGACGTGTCTAATCCATTAGTTATAACTATTCTGAGATTTGCCATTCCTATTTGTGCTACATCAATGAATAACCATACAGAGAGACGCCTACGCCGTTTCGTTGACTCTCATGACCTCTTTGGCAACCCACAGTATTTGTACAAATTATAGTCTATGAATTTTGGAAGGAGACGAAAATGAAATTTTCTATTGAAAATTTATAGGATGAGTACGTTACTTCAAAGGCTACAATGCTATATTGTTGTCAATGTCATACCATTTATTTGAATGAGGCTTTTTAAACTAACAAACAGCTACCCTACCATGACGTCTTAAAGCAGAACTTATTCCTCTGAGGGAAAGAGACAGAGCTATACAGGGTGTAGCACCATGTCTTTCTCACACAGGAATAAGAACTGCTATAATATGTCATGGTAACCCTACTGGGCTGGCTTTTACTTTGGCCAGAGGCTTAGCGTTGCCATACAACGTAGCAACGCGGCCAGTCTCTTGGGGACATTGCCAACTGACAGCGTTTAGGCCTATTTGATGGGTATACATACAAACACTGATGAGTGTAAATTATATACCCATCTTTATACATGGAAAAAAGGAGGTGAGTCTATACCTATTTTTTCCAGGTTTCTTCCCACCAATTGAACATCAACCACATTTTAAATTTACGGAAAAATGGGTGTAATCGGCAAGGTTGTGGCTGAGCGACCGACTGCTGTGCTGCGTGTCGCGGGTTCGATCTCCGCAGGGAACAAATATTTTTATGTTCTACAAGTAGTTGTTTCGGGTCTGACTGTTTGTTTATGGGAGTTTAAATGGAAGAGGAATTTCTAGTACGCGACAATGACTGATAACAAAAAACAACTTTTAGGTTAGTATACCAGTATCAAAATCTTAGGGAAAGTTCTGGTGTGACGTCATGACTTTTGATGTTATGTTACTTAAGGCTCCTACACACAGTGCCGGCGGCAATGCCGCCGGGTTTTTGGCGAGCGGGAATGCCGCCAGCAATACAAGCCGCCGGCAAAAGCCGCGCAAAGCCACCAAGCATCATTCCGGGTGACATTCACATAAAACGCTAGCTACAAACCGCACACGACTACCCGCTCGAATGCTCGGAACAAGCAGAGTTACCCGCCGGCACACCCCGGTAGCCATGCCAGCGGCTCCTTTGTGTATCAAAGCCAGCTGCTTTAAATGCCGCCGGGTACGCCGCGGCCTGGCTGGCGGCTTGCCGCCGGCAGATCCTCACACAGGCACTGTGTGAGGATCCTCAATAAACAATACGTTTCTAGCTACTATCTCAACTCGTCTGTACGGCGGCAGTACGACAAGAGCCAACTTTTTCACCGTAAAATCAAAGAGGAAAAAAAGATAAAAAAAAAACAAATATCTTAACACTACTAAATAACAAAGAGAATATTTTATAGACTACTAGCTTTCGCCCGCGGCTTCGCCCGCGTTAAATTTGGGGTAACACAGTTCCCCTTGCGCCTTATTGATTTGTAATAGCAACGCTAAGTTTTACCTTCTCTTCCCTCTTTCTCCCTCACATCCCACTTTTTTCAAAAAAATATTAGCCTATATCCGTCTCCTGTTCCCAACTATCTCTGTACCAAAATTCATTCAAATCGGTTCAGCCATTAAAGCGTGAAGAGGTAACAAACAAACAAACTCACTTTCGCTTTTATAATATTATATATATATATATATAGTAAGGATTGACAATCAAATATGGCATTCAGTCGTTTGTTCTCGGTCTAAACCACTACCGAATTCGGTCCAGAGCACAAATCATATAAAGTGAATACAATACAGGTATCGTTAAATGGAAAATGGTCTGTAACGTGTTAATATTCACGTAGTTGGTAGTGAAACAATGATAGTTTGAAAGGCGAATCCTTATTGTGTTTTGACATTTTGGGTAGAAGCGGGAATGGTGGAGTAATATTGTTTTTTTTGCTGATGGGAACTCATTAAATGCCTTAAGTCCGCCTTTGTACAGTTTTTACTTGTGCATAAAGTTTTAATAAATAAATTAATTAATTAAATAACTTCCCCCGCTTCGGGCGGAGCGGGGGGGAGCGTCAGTCTTGTACTGACTAAAACCCACCCATGTTCCTTCTATTGCCCTTTATGTACCGGGGCCGCGGTATCTCTTTCAAACAATTCGCAACCCCGGAAATTATTCCGGGGTTGCGAATTGTAGTATATAGTTGTGTGGTTTTAAAATCATTGATCTAGATTAAATTAAAATAAAAGATGTGGATGGATGGAGAGGGAGGAGAAGGCCAAAGAAAAGATGGATGGATTGTGGAAGAAATGACGTGAAGGAGAAAGGAGTAAATGATGCCGTGACGTCTGACAGGGGAGAATCGAAGAAGAAAATGTGTACCGCCACCCCAAATTGAATGGGACAAGAGCATGAAAATGATTAGATATGTTTGTGACTGTAAGAAGTATTTGAAAGCTCAACCAAGTAATTTACAAAGTTTAATTCTAAGATAGATGGCGTTGTCGTCGAGTTAGATCGCGCTGTCGTTTGCTTCACTCGATTTGGTTGGGTCTCTGACCTATCGTAATATTCATATTCATATTCATATTCATTTATTTGCGTACCATAATGTGTTTAGTAGATGTTACAAAAGGCTTAAAGCTAAAAGTACATTTATGGACCCTGTTAGGGCACAGCAACAGTCTTAAAATTAAAAATAATCTAAATGTCAAAATATTACAATAACAATAACAATTTAAGTTTGAAAACTACGTAATACAGTTGCACTTGACATATAAAGTAAGATAGTGAGATCATTTTATGTTTTATATACTTATACATTTTTAGTAACCACTTTTTATTTAAAACATAAAATATACTTACTAATTAAGAATATATAATTGTATATATATATATAAATATATATATGAGTGGTATTATAATTATATCAAAACTATATTAAGTATTCATTTATTAAATAGTTACACAGTTTATCATTTATTTTTCATATATCATAATTTATCATTCAAATATTCATTTATGCTATAATAGCATTTGTTTAATAGAAATAGTTTTAACTTGTGAATAAAAATATTATGTTTTATTAAAAATATTATGTATTATAAAAATATTATGCTCCAGATCAGAACTCAATATTGGTGTTTTATTTACAACCCTCTATTAGTGTTCCCATTTAGAACATCCTGAGCTTAACAGATATGTATATAGTTTTAATATTTTATGGTTAATATTTTTATCTTTTTAGAGCTTAAGGGAACTATAGATTTAAATATATGGTTTTAATTTCAACTCGATACCACCACCCGTTCCCGAGATCTTGGTCTTGACAGACAGACAGACAGAGTTACAACAAAGTTATCCTAAAAGAGTTCCATATTTTCCTTTTGAGTAATGGAACTCTGAAGAATAGTGATTACAAAGCTCTTTTCACCGAAGCATTATCTGTAAAAATCTTGAATATCAACCACAAAATATTAAGCTTTCTCTACGAAATGATTCTGCTAATACTACTCCAAAACGCTCTTCACGAGGAACAAAACGACTACCCCTATGTATAATAAACCATCAGCAAGTATTTAAGATCCCAAAATGACTCTCGAAATTTGAAGATTACAAGACGATATCTTGCAAATTCCATTGTTGCCAAATCCCGAAAATTCTCGATACACAAAACCTTTGGTACATTCACATCGAAATCCGTAAAGCTTAACTTTTCCAATATAACGTTGGATATCAAAGTAAACAAAAATGTAACAGTAAAAAATCTTGTTCTTAAAAAGTTTGAGCACGTCTTAAGCTTCTAAAGTAATACTTAACACGCACTTAAGGGTCGCTTTCGCAAGACATCACGGTAAGTTGGTTCAACACTTGATGCTACTTCAGTTAATGGCAACAAGACTTTTTACTCTGATGGCAAAAAAATCTAGGAATTTTTCCTTGGCTTAGAAATGAGGAATCTGCAAAGTTCATTGACACAAAAGAAAATATATGTGAGTTTGTTCTGGTAATTTTTGGGGTTGCCTACCTAAAAGGGCAAAAAGGAAGCTTTTATAGGATGATTTTGTTGTCTGTTTGTCTATCTATATGTCAAAACTCTTAATCTCGGGAACGCTTGGAGGTATCGAGTTAAAATTAAAACCGTATTCTCAAATGTGTCCATGGAGCCTCTTTCATTCTTCTCCATAGCGATCTACGCTTTGGAATTGGCAACTACAGTACTTTCACAAATTATTATGTCTTGTGGGACTGAAGCAGCATCTTTTTTTGTTTTCATGACATTCAAAAGTGCCTGTAATGGTCTAATTGAAATAAATGCTTTTGAGTTTGAAATCTGTAGTTACTTAGAGCTATGAAAAAATCAATCCTCTAGATCTGCGCAGTCAATAGATATGGCCGATTATATTGCAAGTTGGTACGGAACCCGCGGTGCGCCAGTCTGACCTACACTTGGCCGGTTTTTGTATGAAGGAACATGTAATCTTGAAAAAGTTTTTAACAAAAGTGTGTCGTTAGATGTTTTCGCAAGTTCAGTTTTCTTATATTTATAATAATGTAAAAAACATTTTAAGTGTTTAATTAAAAGTATCATAAGTACATGTTTGTAACTAAAACTTTTTCATATAATATTTCTTGTAAGATATTTTGTGTTCGTATCCAACTTTTAATAGCTGACATTAAGAATATTGAAATAACTTACAAAGTGGAATTATCTATCTACGTATTTTGTGATAAAATATTTTGCTTAGCGAGAAAAAAATGAAAAAACACTCACATAACCAAATATTTCACCTTACTTTTATATTTAAACTAGCTGTTCCTCGCGGTTTCACCGTGTTTTAGCGTGATGTTATATAGCCTATAGCCTTCCTCAAGAAATGGACTATCCAACACTAAAAGAATTTTCCAATTCCAACCAGTAGTCCCTGAGATTAGCGCGTTCAAACAAACAAACTCTTCAGCTTTATAATATTAGTATAGATTGATACTACCTTTGCCTTTGCATAGTTTGAATAGGTTGAGTCTAAGTATTGTAGCGTGATATTATACAGCCTATAACTGCGCCCCGCGGTTTCAGACCGCGGACCAGAATAAAAAGTAAGAAGGTTCTATCCAAAACTTATTTGTATAGACCAAACTGTTGGAATGCATACCACTGTAAATTTATGAAAGCCTAGTCCTTACTAATATTATAAAGCGAAAGTGAGTTTGTTTGTTACCTCTTCACGCTTTAATGGCGTCGATTTTGATGAATTTTGGTACAGAGATAGTTTTTAATTAGTTTTTAATTATAGGCATTTTTTTTTAAATAGTGGGATTCGAGGGATAAAGAGGGAAGAAAAGCGAAAACTTAGTGTTGCTATTATACTATAAATCAATAAGGTGCAAGGGGAACTGTGTTACCCCGAATTTAACACGAGCGAAGCCGCGGGCAAAAGCTAGTTTTATCATAAAAGTCAATTCGACAAAGATTGCATTGTCTCACACAAACTTTGTCACTCTGACCTAATAATTGAATTTATTTTCCTAAAAGAAACCCTCCTGCAAAATTAAGGCTCTTTACACTTGTGGTTTTTAAGATTTCATGATGAGTAAGTCAGTGATATTCACTTTTATATATTTTTTTTCTTTAATCATTAAAGAGGCTTTGTTCACATTTCGAACATGACACCCTCATAGGAACACTTAATTACATCCAAAACTCTACGTCTAATACCTAAAATCTACGTTTTATCCTTAACTAATTTATAATTAATTCTAGCTGTTTTTGAAGCTGGGAAAACTAAAATCGTATTGCATACTTCTAATTCCCGAATCTGTTATATTGATTCCAGATACTTTAAATTATCAAAGTTTTATTAGCATTGAGTAGTAGTAATTAATTAGAGAATTTAATGATATGTGACGTGATATTACAGACTCCCAAACTCACCTACTAATGATAATGATAGCAATTAAGGCACTATAACATCAACTAAAATATATTATATCTACCTACATAATTTCAGAAATAAGCTTCTGTAAAACAAATCCTTTTCCTAAACGATTTTTCACAAAGATTACGTCATACATGGTTCTAACTTTGGTACTTTTACGCTCGTACCAAGCTACCCAATTCCTTTCTTTATGTCGCTCCCCGCTGTTGCGTCAAATAAAACATAACGTCTAGATATAAGTTTCAAGAGCAGATGTGACCAGTAACTGTGACCCCTCAAATTCATCTCTGTCTTAATATTTTCTGTTTCATCTAACGCGTTTGATATACCAACTTATGATGGATGGCGTGCTATAGCATTTTAGTGGCGACCCGCCTGTCTAAGTTTTTAGGGTTCTATCCGAATATCTATTACAAAGTTGAATAACTTTTGTGAGTTACAAAAATATGAATAGTTTTTGGAAATTTTATGAGGGGTGACGCAAGGTTCATGTTATGGACTGGTCTTATTTCAAAGTTTTATTGTTATTCTTTTGTTCGCTCGTTGTTTTATGGAAGAGCGTGTAGAATATTAGGTACAAAGTACTGAGTATTCAATGTTGTTTTGTTCCTAAAAATAATAATTATACCAGCCCACTGCTAGGCAAGTTTCTCTTCATACAGAGAAGACACGAGCATTAATCACCACGCTTGCTCAAGACGAGTTGGTGATTTCAGATTTATTTTAATTATAAGTTAAGGTTTCCTGATAATGTTTTCTTTCACCATTGTCTGTGATATCTTGGATTATCTTTAAAAAATACACAAGAATTGAAAAAGTCAAATTGGTACTTGCCCGGATTTAAACCCGTAACCTCAAGAATAAGAGGCGAGGCTATCACACACATAACCTCTAGGCTATCACAACATTACACTGCTTAATTGTCATTATTTATATAAAAAAACAATCAAGTTATTTATCGAATGGTTAGTTTTATTTTTTGTTGCGCTTTATGATTATTTCAACACTCAATTTATGATTCGTTTCATAAATACTTTCAGGGATTCATTACTGCTATAATGTGACTGTCGCCAATGTTTTATTATTATTTGTAAATAAACAAAATGTTTATCTGCTATCTTGTTTATTATTGCTCATATATAATTCAGTACGTTTATTTAAAAGTATATGAGGGGTGGTCTAAATCATAGAAGACATGCTCTTTAGTTTAGCAGTCGCAAAATAGTAGTGTGATCAAAATTAGTTTTTTAAAGAGTGACCATGGAGGTTGTTGCTAGTTCTGCTCCATAGGACATAACCAAACTGAATCGTGATAAACTTATAAAAACTAAAAAATGGAAAATACTTTACTTCCGCAAGCCGGTTACTTTTGTTGGTTTCGTTGACTTTGCCCACCGACTTCCAGAAGTAAAGTTATCTTCCACTTTTTAGTTTATTTTTGGAAGTCGGTTTTATTTTTACAAAAAAAGTTTTTCATTTTAGAATTTTTAGTTTTATCAAGTATTCATTTTCTTTTGTTACCAAAAAAAAATAGCAGATCATCCATTTCTATTTAAAATTCAACGGCACAGTTGCCGCGGTAGCTGAGCGATCGACCACTGCGGGTTCAATCCCCGCACGGAACAAATTAATATTTGTATGACCTACATAACAGGTTGGCTGTTTGATTATGTAAAATTAAATGTTTGTTAAAAAAAAATCCTGTAACGTGGGTAGCGTATTTTTTAAAAATAACTAAAAAGGCCATCGATATTAACCTACTCTTTTTACATCGTTCTTGTTCATCCATCAAATCTGATAGAACATCGGATGGTTTTAGTATTCTCAGTTACAGAGCCATATTGTTACAATATTCGGTTTCGGGATAAAAGGTTTCAGTTGCAACTTTTTAGCCGGTACCTTGTATTGTAGCTAGGTTTCGCGAAACTCTATGTTGTAATCCGATCTTGTTATTTGAACAGGTACAAAAATACGTAAAATACTATGGTTGTTTTCATTTTAAAAAGCGAAGGAAAATAGAATTATTAAAAAGAATCGGCATTTGTGTATAACGATTAATAGTTAAGCGCGGAGAGTAGCTAGATATATATTTTAACTAGCTTCTGCCCGCGGCTTTGCTGGCGTTAAATTCGGGGTAACACAGTTCCTCTTTCTTGATTTGCAAGTATCTGCTACCTTTAGATTTTGCCCTTGCAATATTACAATAATATTGCAAAGTTAAGTTTTCCTTTTTCTTCCCTCCTTCTCCCTCATTTCTTTTTTATTCTCCTTTCACAATTACTATAACACGTTGTTTATTTTTAAGTAGACGAGGCTGGTGTTTTGTACCCAACGGCTTTGAGAAGAAACGTCCGGAACAAACTCAAAAGTCATCGTTTAAATAGATAGATATAAATCTAGATAAAAATCTTTTTCAACTTACATGAGGACAGGAAATTATCAAATAACATCCCCCATTTTGAGCGCAGCGGGAGGAGTGTCACACTTGTACCGACTAAAACTAGCACATGTTCCTTCTATTGCCCTTCTTGTTGCAGTACTTTCACAAGTTATTATGTCTTGTGACTGGGACTGTAGCAGCATCTTTTTTTTTGTTTTCATGACATTCAAAAGTGCCTGTAATGGTCTAATTGAAATAAATGATTTGATTTGTTCTGGAGACGCGGTATCTCTTCCAAACAACCTGCAACCCTGGAGAAACGCCATACGTTGATAAAAGCCTGAGATGGCATTTAAAAAAAGAATCAGACAGATTTGAGTAGACCTGTCCAGTTGGTGCAAGCATTTGTCAGTTACGGATCTTCATGTAGTATTATGAAGCACTTTTGATAGAGAAAGATGGCGGCATACGTTCTATCTGTGGTAACATGAGAGGCCGGTTATAAATTATGCACATGCAAAAAAACATTATACAAAGGTGGTATTTAGTCAGTACAAGTCTGACACTCTCCCCGCTCCGCCCTGAGCAGGGACAGTTATTTGATAATTCGCAATCCATTCGCACAAAAAGTATTAAGTTTTTGTTTCTACTAGTATTTTTATTGTAAAGGGGAATAAAGGTTTTACAATTCCAATTTGACGGGCCTGTTCGTCTAGTGGTTAGTGGCCCTGACTGCTGAGCCGGAGGTCGTGGGTGCGATTCCCACCCAGGACAAACTTTGTGTGATGAGCATGATTGTTTGTTCTGTGTCTGGGTGTGATTTAGCTTTAATATGTATGTATTTATAAATTATATAAGTATGTATATCAGTTGTCTGGTTACCATAACACAAGCTCTGCTTAGCTTGGGATCAGATAGCCGTGTGTGAGCTGTCCCAAGATATTTATTTTATTTCTTTAATTCCGACACCGCCTTTTCTTTGAACCAGCCCACAAACATAAAACTATGAGATATCATAAAGCATATAAAACTAGACGATATAAGACGGGTCAACTTGGGTTGATTTTACGACGGCATACTTATATTAGACTTTCATTGCGGCTATGAATTTTTGTCTTTATATACATAGCTCGCAAGTTTGATGTGTGGGTTATATAAACATGAAATAATGTAGGTCATATTTTTGTGTATGTTATTATTTTTATTGCTTTATCTAGACTTGTGTCTTTTAGTGGTCTAATACCGGGAGGTTGCGAATTGTTTGAAAGAGATAGAACATATAGGGCGAAAGAAGGGATATGGGTAGGTTTTACAAGTCTGAAAATGCCTCCCGCCCCGCCCAGTACGGGTAAGTTATTTTATGATTACCCACTAGAAAAAAAAAGTGGTCTAGTAGCTTTATCTATACTATATATACTATATAATACTATAAAGCTGAAGAGTTTGTTTGTTTGTTTGTTTGAACGCGCTAATCTCAGGAACTACTGGTTGGAATTGGAAAATTCTTTTAGTGTTGGATACTCCATTTCTTGCGGAAGGCTATAGGCTATATTACATCACGCTACAACCAACAGGTGCTGAGCAGCGCGGATAAAACCGTGGGGAACAGCTAGTATGTTTTATTGGGTTTGTAGCAGCTCATACTTACGTATATATACAATCGGGTATTGGCTAAAAATAAAATAATTAGCATCAAGAATTTTATAATTATAATTTTGTCCATATGTATTTATTTATTATTTCGTAATGTTTGTATCTACAATTAGAATATTTATTTAAGTATGTGTTCCGTTCTGTGTCCGTGACACCACTAACTGGCCCTGTCAGAATACCAACGCTGTGTTATTTTAATCCTAAAATATCGCAGCTTATGCTGAGACAGGGACCTTTTCGGTCTCGCACAGATAATAACCTTGTCTGTACTATTTTATTTCATTTTAAATAAATAAAATAAATAGATCCCAAGCTAAGCAGAGCTTGTGTTATAGTAACCAGACAACTGATATACATACTTATATGATTTATAAATACACACATATTATAGATAAATCACACCCAGACACAGAACAAACAATCATGCTCATCACACAAAGTTTGTCCTAGGTGGGAATCGGACCCACGACCTCCGACTTAGCAGTCAGGGCCACTAACTACTAGACCAAGAGGCCCGTCAACATTTTGTTATTGTTTTACTTGTTTTGTGCGAGTCCCAAATAAAAGTTTTTCTTTCTTTTCTCTCTTTCTTCTTCTGGTCTCACCAGATAGTCACATACAACATAGAGGACTGGGTTCGGCCGTCCGCCACCACGCGCCCGCGCTCTTTAAGCTAGCCACGGTGAAAGGTATGAGGACTTGTCAACCATATCCATCGCGCTCGCTCGTCGAAGAGAGCACGACACATTCTATTAATACAAGACTTAAAAAGAGATTAGAATTGAAATCATCACAGGGACAGATTAGGCTCAAAAATTAGACTTGCGAAATTTGGGCTTTTAACATGCAAGATTTTGTTTTGTGATCTTTTTTTTTATAGAAACTTTGCCCTACACTAGAAATTTCTCCTGTATCGTTGGTGCGTTAAATTTGGGGTAATACAGTTCCCCTTGCGCCTTCTGGATTTGTAATAGCAACGCTAAGTTTTCCCTTTTCTTCCCTCTTTCTCCCGCACATCCCACTTTTTTTTTAATAAAAATTAGTCTATGTCCGTATTGTCCGTCTCCTGGTTCCCAACTATCTCTGTACCAAAATTCATCAAAATCGGTTTAGCCATTAAAGCGTGAAGAGGTAACAAACAAACAAATAAACAAACAAACTCACTTTCGCTTTTATAATATTAGTAAGGAAGTAAGGATTAGTAAGGAAGTAAGGATTAAACTCACATACAAAAATACAAATATTTGTTCCGTGCGGGAATCGAACCCGCGACACTTAGCGCAGCAGTCAATCGTTCAGCCAGTGCGCCAACCGTGCCATCAATATATTTGTCGTTTCTATATTCAATTCTTCAAATAAATATAAAACCAATACAAACGTTTTATCATCGAAACTATACGGTAGACTGCGCAAGTCCAAAAACAATTTTACCAAATCGCACGCTCACTGGATTTTATCAAATTCAACCACGCATTTGTGGTTTAAAAAAAAAATGCGACAAAAAAATCGCCACTGTGAAAAGAGAAAAAAAGAACGACCAAGAGCAAGTCAAACTCGCACACCGACGGTTCCGTACAAATAAACGACATAAACGGCCATACATTTTGGTGGCGTAGATTTTTTTACAGCACAAAGGGACTTCAATATATGGTTTAAATTTCATTTCGATACCTTCATGCGTTCCCGATATAAATGGTTTTGATAGACGGACAACAAACTAATACAATAAGAGTTTCGTTTTTTCTTTTTGAGAAACGGAACCCTGATAACACAGGTTCCGTTCATTTTCAGATTACTAACGGATACTGTGTCATATGCAGGGTCCTAGGGGAACCGCGTGCGTATTAATTTTGTTGAGTAGTGTGGCAAAATGTTCCGTACATTGGATTTCTATGTCATTTATACCCGAGGGCGTTGAATGTTTTCTCCATGCCTCGAAAGCACATTAAACTGTTGATGTTGGCTGTCATCCTTACTAATAATAAAAAAGCGAAAGTAAGTTTGTTTGTTACCTCTTCAAGCTTTATTGGCTAAACCAATTTTAATGAATTTTAGTACAGAGATAGTTGGGAACCAGGAGACGGACATAGTCTATTTTTTTTTTCAAAGTGGGATATGGGAGAACGAGGGAAGAAAAGGGAAAACTTAGCGTTGCTATTACAAATCAATAAGGCGCAAGGGGACTGTGTTATACCGAATTTAACGCGAGCGAAGACGTGGGCAAACCTAGTTAGTACATTTTTGACAATCATCTTAAAGGTGTTAACGAACCTTCACGAAGCCGTCAATAACGAGTTCTGTACATTTAATACTAACTATCTACTATAATGAATATACCTTTTTGGAGTTTACTCCTTAAGAATCGATTTTTATATATAAGGCGTCCGGTATGAGAAAAATCCGAGCGGTAAAACCTTCTAAAGTAACGAAAATGTATCACGTTTTTGGTGCGCAACTTTTTAATTTGGCTGTGAGTGTATTAAGACGTACATATAGTATGCTGTATAGGCGACTATACCTATATACTATATGTTATTGGGCTTGTTTGTTTCTATCAGTGTCGTTGTATTTATATTGCTATTTCTTTTATTAATTTGTGAATTTACCCTTTCATATGATATTAATCTTTTTTCAGTTGAATAAACACTTTTTGCGTATGGTTAGATACTCGTACTTAAGGAGTAAACTCCAGTCGTGCGTCGGAGTTGACACACACACTTTTTTATTTTATTATTTACTAGCTTTTGCCCGCGGCTATGCTCGCCTTAAATTCGGTATAATACAGTACCTGCTACCTGCAGTTTTTGCTCTTGCACCTTATTGATTTGTAATAGCAACGCTATGTTTTCCCTTTTCTTCCCTCGTTCTCATTCACATACCCGACATTTTTTTTATAAAAATTAAATGTCCGTCTCCTGGTTCCCAACTATCTCTGTACCAGAATTCATAAAAATCGGTTCAACCATTAAAGCGTGTAGATGTAACAAACAAACAAACAAACTCACTTTCGCTTTTAAAATATTAGTAAGGATTATTAAGTAAAATTTATTGCAAGGAAACGACTTTTTTTGGGGTGTAAAACCAACGTTTTAAGGTAGAAGTCAACCGCCGCGGGAGACGTCCCGATCGTCGGGCACTGCGAGACGACTCCCGGCCACCGTAGATGCGAGTCTGTGAACAGTGAGGAATATGTAGCTCTTCTTTCGTCCGTCTATCAACGACAGGTGGGGTCGTATCCCACGCTTGCATAGCTGCCGAAATTTGACGACACGGTTGGCGCAGTGACTGAGCGATCGACTGCCGCGTTAGGTGTCGCGAGTTCAATCCCCGCACAGAACAAATATTTGTTTAACTTACAGATAGTTGTTCCGCGTCTGTTTGTGTGAGTTTAAATGTTTGTAAAGCTCCCACGAACAGGAGAAATCTTAGTGCGGGGCAAAGTTTTTATTTCTTTGGCCATTCTTTTTTGCGGATGGGAAATAATCAAATAACTTCCCCTGTTCTGGGCGGAGCGGGGAGAAGTGTCAGGTTTATAGTGACTTAAACCTACCCATGTTCCTTCTACTGCCCTTTATGTTCAACAAACAAATGACAACTCACACGGCTATCTGATCCCAAGCTAAGCAGAGCTTGTGTTATGGTAACCAGACAACTGATATATATACTTATATAATTTATAAATACATATACATTATAGATAAATCACACCCAGACACAGAACAAACAATCATGCTCATCACACAAAGTTTGTCCTGGGTGGGAATCGAACCCATGACCTCCGGCTCAGCAGTCAGGGCCACTAACCACTAGACCAACAGGCCCGTCGTTTCTTTGGCCTTTCATGGAATGAAAGCCATGAAACGCCTGGGATAACCCAGGCGTTAATTTTCTAGAATAATCTAAAATCGTAAAACAACTTCACAGCATCACTCAAAAAAACTTGTTCCCGAAAATAAATCGCAAAAAGCCAACAGACGCTAAGTGAAACCGTACCCCTTCGTGAAGTGATCATGATTAATTGCTCCCTCATCAATAACGTTGTCAACGGTTAACGATTAGCGATAGATGGCGCCACATCTGTACAAGAGCCTGTTTCTAGGTTAATCTAGGAAAGACGGAGGATTTTGGTGTATTGCTGGTTGTTCGTTTAGTTGTCGCAAGCGTGTCTGTTGAGCTTGAGCTTG
This sequence comes from Ochropleura leucogaster, assembly GCA_958449745.1. NCBI lineage: Eukaryota > Metazoa > Arthropoda > Insecta > Lepidoptera > Noctuidae > Ochropleura > Ochropleura leucogaster. The sequence goes on along the minus strand of OY288224.1, from coordinate 12,022,965 downwards.
GGTTCGTTTGCCGGGTTGAGCCAAAGTGTTTTTTGTATATTTAAATAAGAATCATAATTTTTTAATATCATTAAATATAAATATCTTGGGACAACTCACACACGGCTATCTGATCCCAAGCTAAGCAGAGCTTGTGTTATGGTAACCAGACAACTGATATACATACTTATATAATTTATAAATACATACATATTATAGATAAATCACACCCAGACACAGAACAAACAATCATGCTCATCACACAAAGTTTGTCCTGGGTGGGAATCGAACCCACCCTCCGGCTCAGCAGTCAGGGCCACCACTAGACCAACAGGTTCGTCAATATACAAGACAGTCTCCCAAAACGGCCACCCTTTGCCACTTTTTAGTGTCTTAGCTGGAAAGACGAAGTGGCGGAATAAACTTTACTCCCCAGCAACACAACTATCTGATAGGTTTGATAAACAAGACTTTATATAGTAATATCCAAGGTACACATTTTAATTATAAAAGGTTACTATACTACATTTAACTCTGACATAATGATACATTTGATTAAACATCCTTACTAATATAACATTACTAGCTGTTCCCCACGGTTTCACCCGCGCTGCTCAGCACCTGTTGGTCGTAGCGTGATGTTATATGCCTATAACCTTCCTGAAGAAATGGACTATCAAACACTAAAAGAATTTTCCAATTCCAACCAGTAGTCCCTGAGATTAGCGCGTTCAAACAAACAAACAAACAAACTCTTCAGCTTTATAATATTATAGTATATAGTATAGAAGATATCCAAGGTACACATTTTAATTATAAAAGGTTACTATACTACATTTAACTCTGACATAATGATACATTTGACTTAAACATCCTTACTTAATATTATAAAAGCGAAAGTGAGTTTGTTTGTTTGTTACCTCTTCACGTTTTAATGGCTAAACCGATTATGATGAATTTTGGTACAGAGATAGTTGGGAACCAGGAGACAGACATAGGCTAATTTTTATTTAAAAAAAGTGGGATGTGAGGGAGAAAGAGGGAAGAAAAGGCAAAACTTAGCGTTGCTATTACAAATCAATAAGGTGCAAGGGGAACTGTGTTACCCCAAATTTAACGCGGGCGAAGCCGCGGGCGAAAGCTAGTAATATTATAAAAGCGAAAGTGAGTTTGTTTGTTTGTTACCTCTTCACGCTTTAGTGGCTACACCGATTTTGGTACAGAGATACTTGGGAACCAGGAGACGGACATAGGCTAATTTTTCAAAAAAGTGGGATGTGAGGGAGAAAGAGGGATAAAAGGGAAAACTTAGCGTTGCTATTACAAATCAATAAGGCGCAAGGAGAACTGTGTTACCCCGAATTTAACGCGAGCGAAGCCGCGGGCAAAAAAGCTAGTAACTTATAAGTAACTAGCGACCCGTCCCAGCTTCGCACGGGTGTTACAAATCTTTGAAAATCCCCACTTTTCTCTACTATAATATGTATGTATTATACATAAAAACCTTCCTCTTAAATTTATTTATTTATTTATTAAAACTTTATGCACAAGTAAAAACTGTACAAAGGCGGACTTAATGCCTTAGGCATTAAATCACTCTATCTATTAAAAAAAACTTGACACCCAGCGCAGCAGTCAATCACTAAGCCACTGTTCCAACCGTGCCGTCAATTATTGCTACATTTAATACTTGGTACTACTATAAAATTTGTTCAACTAGTCTTATGTACAGACGCCATCAGGTCAAGCTACCCGAAACTGTCAATTTTTCCCAATGAACCTTGAACCTAATACTTTAGAAATAAAGTCGAAAATCTATCAAAGAAATCTGACAGATTGTAGTAGCTTGATGTGCAGGCGTCTGTACCTAAATGTACTATAACATGCCATCCGAGCAACGAAACTTTGCTAATAAGAGCCAAACTGATATCTGAAACTTCTTAATCATGTACCTAAACTATGTTAAGCTGACCTCGCAACGTAAATGCTTGCAGTTAAATGAGAGATCAGATAACACTGGAAAGTATAGGTTGATATTATGTTGTAAGAAGTTCAGTATACAGAGAATATTGTGTGGTAGTGTTGAGACCTTTAGAGACTTGTTAGAAGTTGTCTGGAACCTGAAATGAGCCCTGAATCTAGACACCAATGTGGTTTAGACTCAAAGTTGTATTAGGTATATCATCATCTGCCTAGCCTTTTCCCAACTATGTTGGGGTCGGCTTCCAGTCCAACCGGATGCAGCTGAATATCAGTATTTTACATGAAGCGACTGCCTATCTGACCTCTACAACCCAGTTAATACTGGGTAATACGATACCCCTTGGTAAGACTGGTTGTCAGACTTTCGGAACACTGACTACTTGTAACGACTGTCAAAGATCTACAAATGACAGCCGGGACCAACGGCTTAACGTTCTTTCCGAGGCACAGAGGAAACTCGATATGTAACGGGTGGTCACCCATCATCAGACAAACCTAGGCAAGCGCGGCTTAACCTAAAGATCGACCCGAACGGTTGCTATTTATTTAGCCACGAGCTAAAAGCTAGGTATATATAAAAGAGAAAATCACTGACTCTTTCATCACCAAATCTCAGAAACTACAGTTGTCAGGAGTCTCAAATTCTAAATGATTGAGAGGTTTTTTTTTCAAAATTCGAACCCTAAGGGGGTGAACCTGGGGTGCAAAGTCAGAAAACCTCCACGTGTGCCTAGTGGCTGCTGCCCTCCTCGATCCGTTGAGTGGGAGCAGCAGTTGCTGGGCCGGTGCACCCTGGGCGCGGACAGTGGCATTCCCCGAGTAACGGGGAGAAATTCCTATCCCTTGGGGAAGACCACTGTCCGTGGCGAATATTCTGACGTGGGAGGGGTCCAACCCGGACCACCGGTGCGTTGTTCCGCGTGACCCTCTGATAAGCAGAGGGCACAGCGGAGGAGCAAGGGCGGGCTCGGTGTGCACTCACCATGCCCCGAGCAGACAGAGGAAGCACTCCTTCTCTGTCCCCGTCGATATCGTAACCCCAAACGGAGTGTCGTGGATCACGACTCGCGTTGGGACCGAAGGTCTTGGCTTAACCGCCCGGACCGCGAGGTAGAAAACCTGTATAAAAAATCACCCCGAATCTCAAGCGCCGGCGCACCGCGAGGAGATGAACGGCTGACGGGTATTTCAGTCGTTAGTGCGCCCCGCCAGGGAACTAGCCGACCTCTGGTGACCACTCGTAGGCTATCGAGAGTGGGAGACAGGGACCTCACCCTTCAAAGGATAACACAAAAATGGACAAGATGATTGCAAAAACGATACCCCAGGGCGGTACCAGCTGCTTAGCAGTTGGGGAGTCCGCCACGGTTCCTTCGGGGCCGTCAAGCCCTTCGTACTCTGGGGGGGCTAACAAGCATCTTCCGCTTGCCATTGGCAACAAGAGCCGAGGAGGCTCCACTAGGTCACGGTCTGTCGAAGACCTGACCTCTTGTCAGGTGCCCGACCGAGAATCGGGTGACGAAGAGAGGGAGGACATGAATGCGGGGTGCGAGTCCGACACCGCATCGAGTGTGGTGAGCGCGGGAAGCTCAGCGAGCTCCCGCCGCGAAAGGGCCGGAGCTGCTACGAGGGCGGACGCTAAGTCCTACCTCAAGCGGCCCAGGCAGGTGGACGACCAGGGGTCGACCACCGAAGGGGAGCTGGCTTCGGCACGCAAGATCCCCACTAGCAAGCGTGGTGGAGTGCGCGAGCGCGGTGGAGTGCGTGGCCGTGGCCGAGGCAAGGGCGAGGGCCCTCTGACCCAGAAGGCTGGTGAGTCTGGGGGGCCCCCGGACGATTCCGACCCTGAGGAGGTCTCCCCGAGCGTGGAGGCAAGTGCAGATGGCGGCTCCAACCAGGAGCGTAAGGCCAGGTTTGCGGAGGCAGTGGAGGCCGCGGTCAAGGACGTGGCCTACAAAATTAAGAAGTCCACCAAATTTAAGGCCGTGGGCACGGCCGCGGCTACCATAATTGCGGCAGCAGAAGCCAGCTTTGCGCCCCCTCCTGCGTCGGACGAGGTGGCCCGCCTGACAGCCGCCACGGAGCTCCTCTTAGAGGAGAACCGGAAGCTCCAGGCGGATCTGGCTGGTCTTCAGGGAAGGAGGTCCCCCGAAACACCCATGGGGGGGCAGCAGACGGAGAGCCATGCCGTTCCGGTTGATGATCGGGTTCTTAACCTGGTTCGGCAAGAGATGGCTGCCTTTCAGGCGCGGTTTTCCGTCCTGGAGGGCATAGTTCTGCGTCCTCCCTTGGCGGCAAGCAAGGGTCCAGTCACAGCAGGCGAGGCCACGGGAACGGCAAAAGGGGGCCCGGGGTCGGCCTCGTACTCGGCTGTTGCCGCTGGACCGAAGTCATCAGGCCGGCCCAGCTGCAGGACTCCGACAGCCCCTCCACGCCAGAATAAGGCAAAGCCCGCGTCCGCCCCTGCAAAGCCGGCTCCGGTGAAACCCGCGTCGGTCCCTGCCGGACCGCCCCCGGCAAAACCGGCGCGGGCCGCGCCGAGACCGGCGCAGGCCACGGCGAAACCGGTTCCGGCAAACCCGGCGCCGGCTAAGAAAGCGGGACGGAGAGGCAGAGCGGCAAAGGCACCTGCGCCTGCCACCACCACCACCACCATCGCCCCACCACCTGAACCCCAGACGGCCGAAGCCGGATGGGAAGTGGTCGGGCAGAAAAAGAGGAAGCGCAAGGCGGCCAAGGCTGCCCACAAGAAGGCGCAGAAGCAGCGGCGAAACGTCGCGGCTAGGCTTCGCGCCCCAAAGACCGCGGCTGTGGTGGTCACACTGCAGCCGGACGCGGAGAAAAGGGGCGTCACCTACCGCGACGTGCTCTCAAAGGCAAAGGCGGCGGTAAACCTAGAGGAGCTCGGGATCACCGGGGGACTCCGGCTCAAAGTCACAGCGACTGGGGCGCGGATGCTGGAGATTCCCGGTGCAACAAGCAACTCGTCCGCTGACGCCCTGGCTGAAAAGCTCAGGGCGTCCCTAGATGCGGACGAGGCCCGAGTGTCCAGGCCCGTCAAGTGCGCAAGTCTGCGCATCTCAGGCCTGGACGACTCCGTGGTGGAAGAGGAGGTGGTGGCTGCCGTCGTCAGGACTGGTGGGTGCCCTGCCGACCAGGTGAAGGCAGTGGGCACCGTGCGTCCTGACTTCGGGGGCATGCGAACCGTAACGATTAGCTGCCCCGTGGCGGCGGCCAAAACAATCGTGGAGGGCCCCCGTGCTAGTGCTCGGGGACTTCAACGCCAAGAACTTGGCTTGGGGTTCTCGCTACACGGATGTGCGGGGAAGGATGGTGGAGGACTGGGCACTGGAGACAGGCCTGGTCGTCCTAAATCGGGGTTCTGTCCCCACGTGTGTGCGGATGCGGGGCGAGTCTGTGGTGGACATTTCGTTCGCTAGCCCCGCTCTGTCGCCGCGTGTCGTCGACTGGCGCGTCATGGAGGAGGTGGAGACCTACTCCGATCACCGGTATATCCGGCTCGACGTCTCCACCCAGACCTCCAGCGCGCCGGTCCTACAGGCCCCGAGTGGTCCGCGTTGGGCGCTCAAACAGCTGGACCGGGAGCTTCTCCTGGAAGCCTCGATCGTGCAGGCCTGGGTGTCATCACCGGACAGGCCTGCCGACACTAACCATGAGGCGGACTGGTTCCAGGAGGCCATGTCGGAGATCAGTGACGTGGCAATGCCCCGAGTCCGGCCTGGAAGCGCCCGGCGTCAGGTGTACTGGTGGTCGCGCGAGCTGACGGCACTGCGAGAGGCATGCGTCGCTTCGCGACACCGGTACGCCAGGCACCGCAGGCTCCGCATCAGAGCACCGGATGCGGCAGCCATTGAGGCGGAGCTATATGAGGGGTACAGAGCGGCGAAGACCGCCCTCCTAGAAGGTGTCTTGCGGGCCAAGGATCTGGCCCGCGAGGAGATGCTGGAGTCTCTGGACGGGGATCCGTGGGGGCGCCCATACAAGATGGTGCGGGATAAACTCCGCACCAGGGCCCCCCCGCTGACGCAAAGTCTCCGGCCCCAACTAGTTGAGGATGTGGTGAGCGCTCTGTTCCCTTCGCGAGGGGAGCATGCTCCTCCGCCCATGGCTCCGCCGCTTGCGGTGCCACAAGCGGACCACGAGGACAACGACGACGACGACGTTCCGGAGGTGACTGGGGTGGATCTGAGAGCGGCGGTGGGCAGGCTGAAAGCCAAAAACACCGCCCCGGGACCCGATGGCTTGCATGGCAAAGCCTGGGTCCTGGCCCTGGAGGCTCTCGAACCCCGACTACTAGGGCTCCTAAGCGCATGTTTGGAGAGAGGCCAGTTCCCACTTCGTTGGAAGACGGGGAAGCTGGTCCTCATTCAGAAGCCGGGGCGCCCTGCGGACTCTCCGTCCGCATTCCGGCCCATTGTGCTGCTCGACGAGGTGGGCAAGCTCTTTGAAAGAGTAATTGCAAACCGCCTCGTCGGGCACCTTGTGGGGACGGGGCCGGATCTTGCGGATCACCAGTATGGTTTCCGCAAGGGGCGCTCGACGGTGGACGCCATCAAGCGCGTGAGAGCCCTTACGACGGGGGCTGCAGTGTCCAGGGGTGGGGTTGTCGTGGCGGTGTCTCTCGACATCGCTAACGCGTTTAACACCATGCCCTGGGGCTGCATCAGGGAGGCACTCCAATACCACCGGATGCCGACCTATCTTCGTCGTGTGGTCGGGGCATATCTGACGGACAGGGCCGTCATATACCCCGGTCGCTCTGGAGAGTGGAACCGGCGAGAGATGTCGTGCGGTGTCCCACAGGGATCGGTCTTGGGGCCGCTCCTGTGGGACATCGGTTACGATTGGGTGCTGCGCACCGACCTCCCCAGCGGCGTCAGTGTAGTTTGCTACGCTGACTACACGCTCGTCCTGGCTCAGGGGGGGTCGCACCAGGCGGCGGCCGACAATATGACACGCGGGGTTGCGATAGTCGTAGAGAGGATCCGGCTACTGGGTCTCGAGGTGGCCTTGCACAAATCCGAGGCCATGGTTTTTCATGGCCGCGGAAACACGCCACCGTCGGGATCCCAGTTGACGGTAGGAGGGGTTCGCATCGGCGTCGGGTCGACGATGAAGTACCTGGGAATCGTCCTCGACAGCCGGTGGAACTTCGTCGAACACTTCCGACGTTTGGCTCCCAAGCTCGGGCGGACGGGGGCTGCTTTCAAGCGGCTCCTGCCCAACCTCAAGGGGCCAAACGCCTCCTGCCGTAGGCTCTATGCCGGAGTCGTGCGGTCCATGGCCCTTTACGGGGCCCCAGTATGGGCGCGTTCTTTAGGGCGGCGCGCCGCCCACTATCTGAACGCGCCCCAAAGGGTGGTGGCCATACGGCTTGTCCGGGGCTACCGCACGATCTCCGGCGAGGCAGCAAGCCTCCTTGCCGGACTGCCACCGTGGGATCTGGAGGCGATAGTCCTCGCGCGCCTGTTTGAGTGGCGCGCGGAGGCACTACACCGGGGGGAAAACCCACTGCCGCGGCAAGTTGCCGCTCGGCGGGCAGACCTCCGGTGCGATCTCATGGTGGCATGGAGAGAGCGACTGTCGCAACCCCGTGCAGGGCACGCTACAATAGTGGCGGTAAGTCCCCTCTTTGAGGAGTGGCTGGAGAGGCGTCATGGCGTCCTCACCTACCGCCTGACGCAGGTCCTCACCGGACACGGAAGTTTCGGGAGGTTCCTGCACATCATCGGGCGGGAGGAAGCGCTCGGGTGTCACCATTGTGACGATCGCCCGGAGGACACGGTGGAGCACACAGTGGCGATCTGCCCGGCTTGGGCGGAGCACCGCCGTGCCCTCGTAGAGGCGATCGGCGGCGGCGATCTCTCGCGTCCGGCCCTGGTTCAGGCCATGGTCCGGAGCGAGAGGGAATGGGAAGCGGTCACCACTTCTGCGAAGCAGTAATGTTAGCGAAGGAGGTGGCCGGGCGTTTGAGGGAAAGAACATCTGCCCAACCCAGCCGCCGCGGGAGACGCCCATGGCGCCGGGCGCCGCGAGACGACTTCCGGCCACCGTAGATGCGGGCCTGTGGGCGGTGAGCAATGGGTAGTTCACCGTCCGTCCGTCGATTGACGACAGGCCGTGTCGACGGCGCGTTCGTGTTTCACGCGCGCCTCAAAGAGAGTCAGCAAAGCAGAGGGGCTTGCCAGAGCCTCTGCCTGCCGGGGTTGCGGGTTGTTCGAAAGAGATACCGCGGCCTCGGAACGTAAAGGGCAATAGAAGAAACATGGGTGGGTTTTAGTCAGTACAAGTCTGACATGCGAAGCCAATGACTTCCCCCGCTCTGGGTGGAGCGGGGGAAGTCATTGGATGATTTCCCACCCGAAAAAAAAAAAAAAAAAAAAAAGGGGGTGAACCTGAAGAGAAGCCTGCCAGGGCCAACGCCTGCCGGGGTTGTGGATTATTCGAAAGAGATACCGCAGCCGGCGGAATATGGGTGGGTTTTAGTTAGTACAAGTCTGACACTCCCCCCACTCCACCCAGAGCGGGGGAAGTTATTTGATGATTTCCCACTCCAAAAAAAGGGGGGTAAAACAACAAAGCAGATGCGACTGGCAGGGCCACCATCTGCCAGGATTGTGTGTTGTTAGTAAGAGATACTGCGGCCCCGGAACATACAGGAAAAAAGAAGGAACAATTAGTTAGTAAATTGACACACCTCTCCGTTCCTAATATTTAGGTGTTCCAAACCAATTTGAAAACGGCAGGTGACGATTCATCAAGACAAACTCAACCAAAACTATCACAAATTCAAAAGTTTGTTATAAATCCCAAAGCCAACTAATATTTGAACCAAATGGCATTCGTTTGCATGGTAACAAGTTGGGGCACGCCCGATATTTGGATCAAAACTTCCTTAATTAGGGAACTCCGTTGTGATATCCGCGGAACATCTGTGAATAATAGTTTGTTGGGTGTAGATAGGGTGAGGGTAGCTTGTAGCTAAACAATAACAGTTAAGCTACGCTTGTCAAGGTCAGTTCATAGATGGGTGATCATAAATCTGGTTCTTCTACCCTGACAAACATGTGTTGCTGGGGAGTTTGTTGCGCCACTTCTTCTTCCCAGCTAAAACACTAGGAAGTGGCGAAGTGCAGGGCGTTTTTGTGGGACTGTCTCTTGTAATGTGACGTTCAAAAAGTGCTGATTATCAGCCTTATTTGAATAAATGACTTTTGATTTTGATTATTACCTACATACAGAGTTCCTTTAGCAATTCAGAAAGCACGTTTAGCCGTTGCTCTTGGCTGTCTTTTGTAGATCTTTGACAGTTACCGGTAGTAAGAGTCCCGAAAGTCTGCCAACCAGTCTGACCAAGGTCAATGGGAGCCCACAGTAAAGCGCTGGTTTTCAGTGGTCAACCCGTGAGAATAACGTACGGAAGTCAAAACATAATATATTATAAATACTTAAAAAATAAATGAAACAGTATTAAGATTTTATTAAAAAAAGGAATGCGTGGTTTGATCTCAAGATCGACCCGAGCGGCAGTTATTATTTAGCCACTCGCTCCTCATGTTTGTTTTTATATGATTCTAGCTTCTGGTTGCGACTTCATCCGCGTGGCATAGTTACTTTGGGCTAACGCTAACTTTAAGCAGCGTGATGATCGAAAAAATATCTTTCTCTCCCCTTTTTCTCCCCCTTATCTCACTTTGAAAAAATAGCCTAATGTCCGTGTGAAGGTCCCGAATATATGTGTACCAAAATTCATCAAAATCGGTTTGGCCATTTAGGCGTGAAGACGTAACAAACAAATATACAAACAAACTAACTTTCGCTCTTATAATATTAGTAAGGATTTTTTGAAAGCATTCGTGGGCATGGCAACAAGTTCAGGATCATTGCCTATTAGGATTAAAACTTCCTTAATTAGGGAACTCCGTGTGATATTCGTGTAGCATCTGTGACTAACAGTGTGTGTGGGTGTTACGGCTTCACAAGTTTAGAGATTATTTTGATTTATTTTTCACAAAATATTATGAAATTATTTTTCGACCACAAGATTTTGCTCTTTCAGTAACAGTTGACTTGACTTCACAAATATTGTACAAAAAACACTGAGAGATGTCAAGGGACATCCAGATGAAACGAAGTTATTATTTATTATGTACAAAAAACCTATATACACTCAACAAAAATAATCGTCGCGACACCACATAGTCAGAGGAAACGAAAATAACTGGTTTGCTTTCTATGAGAGAGAGAGAGAGAGAGAGAGAGAGAAAGACAGAGAAACACGCGCACGCCGCACGGCTTACAACTATAGCAACAACTGTCGTTACAACTTTTGCTCTAATTTTTTTCCGTCTAGCCCCCTTTTGCAACGCGCGCAGCTAGTCATTTATAAAACGCGCTAATATTTTTTCCTATGCTATTTTGGGTTACCACGAAAGTTTTAAAAAGGTTACATATCGACCTTGAAATTTAAGAGACACCCTAGTCCACCCATCCGAAACTTAAACCTAGGGAAGCGCGACTTAATCTAAAGATCGAGCAGAAAGGCTGATATATACATACTAGCTTTTGCCCGCGGCTTCGCTCGCGTTAAATTCGGGGTAACACAGTTCTCCTTGCGCCTTATTGATTTGTACTAGCAACGCTAAGTTTTCCCGTTTCTTCCCTCTTTCTCCCTCACATCCCACTTTTTAGAAATAAAAATTAGCCTATTTCCGTCTCCTGGTTCCCAACTATCTCTGTACCAAAAATCATCAAAATCGGTGTAGCCATTAAAGCGTGAAGAGGTAACAAACAAACAAACAAACAAAATCACTTTCGCTTTAATAATATTAGTTATATTATATTATATATCTACAAGCTCCTAAATCCTCCATCCCTATCTACTAAATAAAACATCGTGCAGTACAATCCCAGTGCGGCGATTAGACCAATAAAAACGCGATTTTAATGTTCTACTAAGATTTAAACTTAATGTTCCTCCGATAATTTTATTATTCCCTCTTGGCAACTTTATTGCTTTTTGTGAACAAAGCTTTTTGATTTTATCGTACTCCTTGACTTGTACAAGGGTTTAGTAATAATAATAATATAAAATACTATACAAAAGTAAAGATTTAAGTTAATTGACGACACGGTTGGCGCAGTGGCTGAGTGATCGACTGCTGCGCTGCGTGTCGCGGGTTCGATCCCCACACGGAACAAATATTTGTTTTTTTTTTTTTTTGAGAATGAACTCACTCTTGACCTCGATCTCGCCTGATGGTAAGCGACAGATGAGGTCTACGATAGAGCGAGCGAGCCCAGAAGATGCCTATTGACTCTTGTTTTGAAGGCAGACGGGTCGTATGTGGTTCCACACCTTGGCCGTGCGCACAATAAATGTTGAGGAAAAGCTCTTAGTACGACAAGACGGTATATCGACCAAGTGCGGGTGGTACCCTGCCGTGCGTCTGGTAGCCCGTTGTATGACCTACAGATAGGTTGTTCTGGGTCTGGCTGTTTTGTGTGAGTTCAGATGTTTGTAAACGCACCCACGGTACAGGAGAAATTCTTAGTGTGGAGAAAACTTAAAAAAAAGGTTTCAATGATCCACAATTAATAGTCAAGACCAACAGCTAAATGCGCTTTCCAAAGTATGAAGAAAAACTCGGTTTGTAATGTGTGGTCATCTATCTACGGGCCAGACAAATTTGGCTTAACTTGAAAATCGACCCAAGAAGCTGTTATTATTAAGCTGTTCAATTAAACACAAAAAAACCCCTTCAATATAATTGCAGAATCTCAGTTAGTTTCGCGCGGTTATTAGAGCTCCACAAACTATTCTTAGTTAGTTCGTTAATTAGCGAAGTTGCATGCGGTTTCCTGAATATTTTGCTGACAGAAGTCTCTGAGGGCTAGTGAATGTGGTTTTGATAAGTAAACAACTTGTTGGGATGCCGAAACGAGGTCATGATTTTACCAGTCTAATGTGAATTTGAGGAGCTGCCGGGGTTGCGGGTTGTTCGAAAGAGATACCGTGACCTCGGAACATAAAGAGCGAAAGAAGAAACAGTTGGGTTTTAGTCAGTAAAAGTCTGATCCTCTCTCCGCTTAGCGCAGAGCGGGGGAAGTTATTTGATAGTTCCCTATTTGCAAAAAAAAAACAAAAAAATTGATCCTTTTGGTATTTTCCTTACTAATCCTTACTAATATTATAAAAGTGAAAGTGAGTTTGTTTGTTTGTTTGTTACCTCTTCACGCTAAACCAATTTTGATGAATTTAGGTATAGAGATAGTTTGGAACCAAGAGACGGACATAGGCAATTTTTTTTTTAAATGTGGGATGTGAGGGAGAAAGGAAAAACTTACCGTTGCTATTACAAATCAATAAGGCGCAAGCGAAATTGTGTTGCCCCGAATTTAACGCGAGCGAAGCCGCGGGCGAAGGCTAGCATTATATAAGCGAAAGTGAGTTTGTTTGTTTGTTACATCTTCACACCTAAATGGCTAAATCGATTTTGATGAATTTTGGTACAGAGATAGTTGGGACCCTGGAGACGGACATAAGCTAAAAAAGTGAGAGAAAGAGGAGAAAGAGGGAAGAAATGGTTGTTATTTTTTAAGTAATTATATTTTACGATCATCATGCGGGTTAAAGTTAGCTTTAGCCCCAAGTAACCATGCCACGCGGACAAAGTCGCGGGCAAAAACTAGTTAAAAAGGAGAAAGTTTGTGCTCTTTCACGCTAAACGACTTTACTTATTTGCACAGAATTTGCCACAGATAGATCTAGATATGTAATTCTTTTCATTCCGGTACTTGCGATAAATATCGACATTCACGAGTACAGTCTCAAACAATTAGAGATCAAAACAAACACAATATATGTATGTTTAATATACATATGAGGAGCGCATGGCTAAATAATAGCAGCCACGCTCGATCTTTAGGTTAAGCAGCGCTTGCCTAGGTTGGTCTGTGGATGGGTGGCTACCCGTTACATACCGAGTTTCCTACGTGGTACGGAGAGTACGTTTAGTTGTTGATCCCTGGCCAAACAGCAGACGACAATCGTTATCGCTCAGCAGTCATTAATACATTTTCAACTTTATACCCTAGCGCATATAGTTGAAAATCTATTGACGTTTACATATCGTTTTTGTTTGTTTCGTTCGTTATCGCTCAGCAGTCTTTAATAGATTTTCAACTGTATATGCTAGGATATAAAGTTGAAAATGTATTAGTGTAACGATTGTCGTCTGCTGTTTGGCTATCATTTGTATATCTTTGACAGTCGTTATAGGTAGTCAGTGTTCCGAAAGTCTGACAAACAGTCGCAAAAAGGGGTTTCGTATTACCCAGTACTAACAAAGTTGTGGAGTTCAAATAGGCAGTTGCTCCATCTGCATCCGGTAAGACTGGAAGCCGACCCAACATAGTTTGGGTAATTTATGTATTTAAAACCAAAACTCCTGAATGTTAGACAAAATTATCTAAAGAAACTAACTTTCAAATGAACTAAAAAATTGCGTCAAAAACGTTTTTAACAAATATATAGGTTGTAGTTTCAATGTTTACATTTAATTAATTAATATCATATTTCTCTGAAACCTGATTCTGATGGGGCCTCCATCAACCCTGAGTCAATATTTATCTTTTACCTTTCAAACTCTTATTTAAATACGTTTCAACTTGTGGTGTTTTTCGAAATATGGAAGTTTTGATTTATTAGTCAAAAATGTAAATTGCAAATGTAAGAACAAAATAATTGTGATATTATTACTAAATAAATCATTACGGAGATAAGCTAAGTAAGCAAAAGATATATATATTTGAGAAAACATGTCAAGTAAGTCCAAACTGTAATCAAAGTAATAGGGCTCGCCACAATAGTGGCGATCAGCTCCCTCTTTGAGGAGTGGCTGGAAAGGCGCCACGGATGTTTTGGAGGGTTCCTGCATATGAAAGGGCGGGAGAAAACACCCGGTTGTCACGGTGGAACACTTACGCTTCGTCGACACGGCCTGTACTTAATAGACGGACGGACGGTGAACTATCGATGGCTTACCGTCCACAGGCCCACTTCTACGGTGGCCGGGAGTCGTCTCGCGGCGCCCGACGCCCGAGGCGTTTCCCGCGGCGGCTGGGTTGGTTAAAGGTTCTCTCCCTCAAATGCCCGGCAACCTGCTTCTCTAGCATGACTGCTTCGCAGAAAGAGGTGACCGGGACATCCTTACTTCCTTACTATAATATTATAAAAGCGAAAGTGAGTTTGTTTGTTTGTTTGTTTGTTACCTCTTCACGCTTTAATGGCTAAACCGATTGTAATGAATTTTGGTACATAGATAGTTGACCAGGAGACGGACATAGGCTATTATTATTTCAAAAAAGTGGGATGTGAGGGAGAAAGAGGGAAGAAAAGGGAAAACTTAGCATTGCTATTACAAATCAATAAGGCGCAAGGTGAACTGTGTTACCAAAATAAACGCGGGCGAAGCCGCGGGCGAAAGCTAGTAATTAATATTGTGTTCACTATGAACGAGAATAGTTATGTATGTGTTATGTGAAAGCGTTGGGCACCGCTCGTAAATTTATATAAATCTTGATGTAGTTCCGTATTGCCTTTTCTGTTTACAACTTAATGCTATTTATGGGGACCAAGAGCGGTCGTTCCCCTGCTGAGCAACCGACTCCTGTCTTGTTTAGATACATAGTCGGTTTGACTTAGCCTAATATCGGTTAAGGACGGATTGTGCAAAGAGAAATCAGCAAAGCAGAGGGGCCTGCCAGAGCCTCCGCCTGCCGGGGTTGCGGGTTGTTCGAAAGAGATACCGCGGCCCCGGAACGTAAAGGGCAATAGAAGGAACATGGGTGGGTTTTAGTCAGTACAAGTTTGACACTCCTTCCTGCTCCGCCTAGAGTGGAGAAAGTCATTTGATAGTTTTCCACCCCCAAAAAAAAAACAAGAGAGGGTTGTATTGTCCGTGTCAGTGGTAATTATTAAAGTTAGTCCAACATTAAAACTGTGAGTCGACTAATTAGTTAAGATTTTAAGTCTTACCTTTGCCTTGGAGAACAAAAGTTTAGATGTAATTATCTACTAGTCAGAGTTATTTGACAGTAGCTAATGCTCGCGGCGTTGCCCGCGTAAAGTTCGGTAATAGTACCACGGGATCGTTCTACTGGGATTAAAAATATCATATTGATTAATTTCGGTTATTAACTATTTGTGTTTATATATCCTTATTAATATTATAAAATCGAAAATGAGTTTGTTTGTTACCTCTTCACGCCTTAATGGCTAAACCGATTTTGATGAATTTTGGTGCAGAGATAGTTGGGACTCAGGAGACGGACATAGGCTATTTTTTATATTTTTTTATTATTTATATTTTTTACATAAAAGTAAGATATGAGGGAGAAAGAGGGAAGAAAATTAAAAACTTAGCTTTGCTATTACAAATCAACTAGGCGCAAGAGCAAAAACTATACGCAGCTGGTGTCTGCAAATCAGGAAAGTGTAACTGTGTTACCCTGAATTTAACGCGAGCAAAGCCGCTGGCAGAAGCTAGTACAATATAAATTTCTTGAATTTGGTAAAGTTTGAAGATTTTCATTAAAGATGTGATCACGCCTCTACAATCGACGTTAATTGAAACATAAAAAATGCTTCATTTCTCGCGCATTGATTAAACAGTCACCATTTAATCAATCATTTATTAATTTGATGGCGTTTTGAAAGACAATTATATTATAGTAGATAACCAAAGAAAACTAACATAACATTTGAGTAAAAAATGGGCAAAGGCACTGCTTATTTCATAAGAAATTTCTGCCAGCAGACCTGCGAAAGGAGATATGAGAACGAAATGTATACGATAGTGTGTGAGAGAGTATGAGAAAAATATGTGTGTGTGCATCAACCTATTATAACTTACACATAGAAGTAAATATTAATAAATACTATTATATTATATTAGCATATTAAATCGACTAGATTTATCCAGACTAAGAAGTGGCGAAAAGCAAGAGTTATGGGGGACAGTCTTTTGTAATGTTAACAGTCAATTCTGATTATCAACCTTATTTGAATAAATAACTTTTAATTTTGGAAAAAAAATCCTTTAAAAAGATCCTATTTTAGCTCAGCAATTAAGAATAAGTAATTACTTTAACACCAAGCTCGAGGTCGTTCGGGTCGATCTTTAGGTTAAGCCGCGCTTGCCTAGGTTGATCTGATGATGGGTGACCACCCCTTACATACCGAGTTTCCTCCGTGCCTCGGAAAGCACGTTAAGCTGTTGGTCCCGGCTGTCATTTGTAGATCTTCGACAGTCGTTACAGGTAGTCAGTGTTCCGAAAGTCTGACAACCAGTCTTACCAAGGGGTATCGCATTACTCAGTATAACTGGATTGTGGAGGTCAGTTAGGCAGTCGCTCCATGTAAAATAATGATATTCAGCTGCATCCGGTTGGACTGGAAGCCTACCCCAACATAGTTGGGAAAAGGCTAGGCAGATGATGATTACTTTAACACCAACTGATTAACGCTTATGTAGACATGAATCGTGTAAGTGTTTTCACAGCCTAACTCCCAGTTTAAGTTTCCTGATGACGCAAGCAACGGTGTTACTGCTAATTAGTCAACTTGAAACTTTATTGTGAGAGGAGTAACGTGTAAAGTACTAGGAAGACATAAGTTGTTCGTAGTTTTTGAGTCTTTAGCGCAGGTGAATCTTTAAGTTCTCTGTACATTAAGTTCGCTCAAAGCGTAGCAACGCATCTGCCGAAACTTGTAGAAAAAGAAACATTGCCCTACACTAGAAATTAATTTTCTTCCGTACATGGGGAGCGTTTTACAAATTTTCACAGTCACATACACAAACAGATACTTCCAGTTGACTATCTGTAGGCCATACAAATATATTTGTTTCTTGTATAGGATCCCCACTCTAAGATTCCTCCTGTACCGTGGGTGCGTTTACAAACATTTGAACTCGCATACACAAACAGCCAGACCCGGAACAACTATCTGTACTCTGTAGACCATACTAATATTTGTTTTGTTCGGGGATCAAATCCGCGACGTGCAGTGCAGCAGTCAATTGCTTGGCCAATGTGCCAACTACGCCGTCACAAAAAAAAACATGGCAATGCAAGGTACTTTTTTCTGCTTGGCAATTCTTCAAATATCTTCTTATCCCACTCTGGGAGGAGTGGCAAAGAGTGTCAGACAGTTTGACACTCACATGGAAGGGTTTTAATGACTTAGAGTCTGACTCAGACTCTTAAGTCCTTCTTTTGCCTTTTGTGTATCACTTTCGACCTGCAACTCCGGAAATTATTGTAATAACAAAGCTAAGTTTTCCCTTTTCTTCCCTCTTTCTCCCTCATTACTCACTTTAAAATAAATAGCCCATGTCCGTCTCCAGGGTTTCAACTACTTCTATACCGAAATTCATCAAAATCAGTTTATCAATTTAGGTGTGAAGATCTGACAAACAAACAAGCTCACTTCACATCACTTTCGCTTTTTATAATATTAGTTTTTTTTTTTAAGAATTATTGCCCCACTCTAGGATTCCTCCTGTAACGTGGATGCGTTTACAAAAATTTGAACTCACATACACAAACGGCCAAACCCGGAGAAACTACCTGTAGGCCATACAAATATTTGTTTCGTGCGGGGATCAAACCCACAACACGCAGCGCAGCAGTCGACCGCTCAGCCACTCCGCCAACCTTGTTGTCATGGTGTCAGTTGTTTCTGTTCCATGTAGCTGTCATCAACGTACACCTCTCCAGTTGTACAGTAGAAGTTAGGGATCCATTTCACAGAGGACTAATTCCATAAGAGACTAGCAGATGCATCTAAAAGTTCCACAAACTCATTAGCCTAGTTCAGCTCACCTTGTGACGTCAGTTAGGCAACTAATTAAGCTAGCGTGGGATTTTCAGCGCGAGCGGTAAGCTGAAAAGTTTGTCTTATGATTATAAGTTGCTGTTTGTTTTTAATTTTTTTCAACGTTTTGAGTTTTATAAGTCTTTAAACTGACATGGTTACTAATATTATAATTAACACTTGAAACGGGATATTTACCATGTTTATTATTTATATTGAGTTTCCGATATTTCGGCAATGTTGTAAACGCCATGATCACGGATGAACTGAAGTTATTGCGGGTGGATGTTTACGAATAGAGATAACGATCTACCCTCTTTCTAATTCGTAATTCGTTAGTGGTAACGAACGCAAAAAACGGATCGACGGTGCCTTCGTGTTAAACGAGCACTTCAACTAGATGTCAGCAAAGAAGAAGGGCCTGCCAAGACCATCGCCTGCCGGGGTTGCGGGTTGTTTGAAAGAGATGCTCCCCGGAACAAAAGGGCAAAAAAGTAACCTCGGAGAGTTTTAATCAGTACAAGTCTGACACTGCACCCGCTCCGGCCAGAGCAGGGGAATTCGATTATTATTTGATGATTTCACTACAAATAAAAAGGGTTTAGACCAGCGGTTGGCTACAGTTGGATCGTGATACGTATTATAGTGGTCCACCGGGATTGGGAACGGGGCCTTACCGGTGGTATTAGTGTTCTAGAGACAAGACCATCCTAGCAGAGTGCTACTTTCTGAATCAGGCCCAAGATCTAACCGCCTAAGGGAAGCTTCAACGGATGGTCGTCTCTTGGACATCAGGCCTTTGACTGTTACGACAATCTGCACAATGATAGCTGAATAGAACCAACCTCGTGTGCCAAGTAGAGATATTTTTGGAACGAAATTCCTTATCGCGCGTTGTGAAAGGGGGCTAGACGGAAAAAATTCTTACGAAAAGTTGTCACGACACTTTTTGTTATAGTAAGCTATTGTAAGCTGTGCGGCGTCGCATGTTTCTCTGTCTGTCTGTCTGTCTCTCTCTTATAGAAAGCAAGCCAGATATTTTCATTTTTATAGAAACTCCATCCGAGTGTCCCTTGATACCTCTAATTTTTTTATTTGTTTATCTTTCTCAGCTTTTATTTCTCGATGTGCTTTTCACCATGTCTTTTGCCAATTGCTCTCAACCAGGTACAAATCCAGGCTCTTTGGCTGCTATTGAGAAGTTACTACTAATAAATCTAGTATTTCTTTGTCCAATTCAGGAATCGAACCCAGAAGTTCATGATCAGCAGTTGCGCTAGCGATCACTAGACCAACGATTCAGTTATTTCACTTTTAATGAGATAGGAATATTTTGTCTAGCTATGACATAATATTCTCATATTTAAGTTCCCTTATAAAGTAACTTATTTCATGAATATTTCAAAGTTGCTCTTATTAAACACTCTTTGTAACACACAAGGTTAAAATGTTAATCAAAATAATCGCATAACAACGTCTTCGTAGCCGCGTAGCACCTCGTAGCTCGTAGCAGTCTACGCCGCTACGAGGGGTCTACGACATCAGTTCATGAACGTTATTATAAGGTAAAATTGAATTTTCAGAATATTTTGTGTGGGTGTTAAAATAAATAGCAAACTCAACTTGATTGATTACCTTTTCATAAACCTTTTTAAAATATAATATCTATTTATCATTTAACGTGACTAGGCTTTGTGTGGTTTAGAAAAAAAAAAGACAGTAAAAGAACTGCCAGTATTAAACCTAGAAAAACGCAAGCCTGAAGCTGGAACCATCAGAAAACCTATCCAATAGTTAGGTGACATAACACCCCTTAATAAATAGGCTTGTCAAACTTTTAGAATTTTGACTAATGAACTTTAACTAAAGAATAAATTAATATTGACAACCGATAGTAGACACTAAGGCGCGTCGCCCACACGACCAAGTGTCGAGGCGCAGACGCTGCGACTCTTGGTCGTGTGGGCCACGCGCCTAAGATGTTATCTAGTTGAAAAACAGCGTCAGACACTAGTTACCCGGCAGTTTATTAATTTAGGCCTATTTCGTATAGCCGTGATACACACAAGCATCTAAGAATCTATAAGGTCAACAATGTCCACAATTCATTATTACTTTAGGCTAACGCTAACTTCAAATCCAAAACAAACCTCTCACCTTTCTTCCCTCTTTCTCCCCCTTTTCTCACTTTTTTTTTTAAATTAGCTTATGTCCGTCTCCAGGGTCACAACTATCTCTGTACCAAAATTTATCAAAATTGTTTTGGCCGTTTAGGCGTGAAGACGTAACAAACAAACTCACTTTCGTTCTTTTATAACATTAGTTAGAATTCTATCACCACGCGAGTGAAAGCACGGGGCGCAGCTAGTTTTAAATAAAAAATTAAAAGGAACAGACTAGTTAATTGCGTAGGGAGTGTTGTGACATGTATCGTTGCAATATGATTTAAAATATAATCTTGAAAGAATTATCCACCCACTTCAGTACTTTACCACTATCCCCTTAAACTGATTCTTCATGAACTCACCTTTGCAGTATCTATCCTTCCTTACTATCCTTACTAATATTATAAAAGCGAAAGTGAGTTTGTTTATTTGTTTATTTGTTTGTTTGTTTGTTTGTTACCTCTTCACGCTTTAATGGCTAAACCGATTTTGATGAATTTTGGTACAGAGATAGTTGGGAACCAGGAGACGGATATAGGCTAATATTTTTTTGAAAAAAGTGGGATGTGAGGGAGAAAGAGGGAAGAAAAGGGAAAACTTAGCGTTGCTATTACAAATCAATAAGGCGCAAGGGGAACTGTGTTACCCCAAATTTAACGCGGGCGAAGCCGCGGGCGAAAGCTAGTAATATTATAAAAGCGAAAGTGAGTTTGTTTGTTTGTTACCTCTTCACGCTTTAATGGCTAAACCGATTGTGATGAATTTTGGTACATAGATAGTTGGGAACCAGGAGACGGACATAGGCTAATTTTTATTTTAAAAAAGTGGGATGTGAGGGAGAAAGAGGGAAGAAAAGGGAAAACTTAGCATTGCTATTACAAATCAATAAGGCGCAAGGGGAACTGTGTTACCCCAAATTTAACGCGGGCGAAGCCGCGGGCGAAAGCTAGTTTTCAAATAAAAATAAACATCTTTACCACAGCGTTCAAACCACGTCCAAGTTATATATTTCACCAGAGGCAGTCACGGTAAGCTTGAGTAGAATCAAAATATCCACGATAGAGTTGAACACAGAAGGTATGCTTTATAAACACGGCGATACTTCAAACTCTAAATACATATATTTATTTATTTATTTACTCAAAAGACTATAAGCTAACAGTACATGAAACCAAAACACTTATATTCTAAAATTTAACACTTAAATAAAAAAATAACTTACTAACTATTACTTAAAAATCCTTACTAATATTATAAAAGCGAAAGTGAGTTTGTTTGTTTGTTTATTTGTTTGTTTGTTTGTTACCTCTTCACGCTTTAACGGCTAAACCGATTGTGATGAATTTTGGTACAGAGATAGTTGGGAACCAGGAGACGGACATAGGCTAATGTTTATTTTAAAAAAGTGGGATGGGAGGGAGAAAGAGGGAAGAAAAGGGAAAACTTAGTGTTGCTATTACAAATCAATAAGGCGCAAGAGGAACTGTGTTACCCCAAATTCAACGCGGGCAAAGCCGCGGGCGAAAGCTAGTAAATATATAAATTTACAAATTACATATGGTTTATCATGGAAGATATCCAGATGTACGTGCTGAGTGAGCAAAGAGTTGAGCAGTGTGATAGCTCGAGCTGTGGGCGCAGCAGCCGCTCGACGTGTGCGCACTCCCGGGGGCGCGGCGAACAGTTTTCTCCGACGACGAGGACCCTCCCCGCCTTCACCTCCCACAAGAAAACGACTCGGCACACCCGCTAGACCTACCCGCTCCAACGTAGTTGGGTTATCAACTTTGTTTGTCAGGAGACGGTGGTAGTGATATATATACTAGCTGTGCCCAGCAGTTTTACCCGCCGATCAGGTCCCGTATTCACGATTCCCACGATTCTCAAATACTCGATATGCACACAAAATTTCATACAAATCAGCCCAGCCGCTTCGCAGGAGTTTGGTACAAACACCGCGACACGAGAATTTTAAATATTAAATATTTATACTAAACATATCCAGTAAAAACTGACCTCGCTTCTTATTAGCTTCTCGTATAAAAAGAGCTTAGCTTATATTACATAGCTTTGATAGCTTGATTGGTCGCTATGCAATCTCACATCGATGGCAATATCTAAATAGGGACTAACAATAACAGTTTTTATTTTTTAATCACAAAATAGGACTGAAATTTTAAGTAACTTTCTTCCTATGACATTATTTTTGGTAACTTAAGTTTTATAATGAATAGTTTTTTTCTTTAGTTTTTTTTTCAGATAGAAAATCATCAATTGACTCTTCGCGGAAGGGAATATCAGACTTGTCAGTACAAGTCTGACAATCCTAACCGCTTTGAAGAAGAATCATGATGAATTTTGTTATCATCCAAGATCCTTCTTTTGCCCTTATTAACGAGATACTAATGTTCGGGGGGCGCAGTATCTCTTTAATTTCATTAATATTCATCGGTATTTCTTTGACAATATATACTTGCGTTTTGTTTCGTTAGTTATATTTAGCTGATCTTCTGTGCTTATCTTTTTTTTGTGGAAGCTAACTATACAAGTAGGTATTAATTGCATAAGTTGCAAACCCAGTGTTTATTGCTACAGTTTTTCATAGTAGCTCAAGTTATAAACGGGCTTTGGAAGTTAATGCTTAAGTTTTCTTGAGTAGGGTTGAAAGTTTTTCATTTTTTTTTATTTTCAGTAATGATTCCTGCTGCTTCTTGTTTGGTTTTTTAAAAGAAATACCGCGGCCCCGTAAAATTAGGGCAAAAGAAGGAATTTGGGAAGGTAATTGGGTACATAGTCTGAACAAGTCTGACACTCCCCCCGCTCCGCCCAAAGTGGAAGAAGATATTTGATGATTTCCCACAAAAACGGGATTATGTCAAGAAAACAAAATCATTCTATTTTTCCGATGTACACTTGTTTAGTGTATATCGGAAAAAATAGAATGTAACAGTAACAGGGTGTATTTAAAAAAAACCGGCAAAGAGCGTGTCGGGCCACGCTCATTGTAGGGTTCCGTAGTTTCCCGACCGTCACAATAAGTGTTCCCACTTATGAGTTTAAAGGTGGAGGAGCGTGCAACATGGCACGCTACGCGGCAAGCGCTCCGACTTACACAAAGCGAGGACGGACGTACGGTCGGACGGACGAACGGACAGACAGACATGGCGAAACTATAAGGGTTCCTAGTTGACTACGGAACCCTAAAAAAACCGGGTCTAGAGTCGGACTCACACACTGAAGGTACTGTACAAACTTGCGATATAAATGGCCATTACTTTTGATTACGTCGACTTATAGGGTTGATTTCTTCACTTTAACCTTTAAGGGACTACATAAATTTGAGTATTCGTTTTTAATTTCAAATCAAAGCCTTTATAAGTTCACGAGAGAAAGGGTCTCGATAGATAGACGGACAAAAAAGTAAGGATTCAGTAATTTCCATTTGAGTAACGGAACCCTAAAAATATCTCACAGCTGCAGAATTGTATATTTAATTGTATATTCATAAGTTAGTAGAATGGTTTTCTTATAAAGCAGAATGTATTAACAAAGGAAAAATACATAAAACAATTTGTTTTTTGAAGAAGTTCGTCTTTTCACTCAATAAATTGAGCAGCTGCATTGAGGGCAGATAAAATGTTAATTCAAAAACTTTTTTCGCCTAAACAACATACCTTTTCATCTACTTACCAACTTTTCTGTTGCCCCAAGGAACTTTTTTAACTTTGGCTACCTATAAAAGAAAAAAAATCATTGGAAAAAAATCAGCATGCAAAATAATTCTCCAACAAAATATTTCTTTTGGCCTACAAATTACTGAGTAAGGCGAAATTTTCTTGCTTCCTCCATCATTTTTATACATTCAAAGAAAGATTTTCAAAGGTTTCAATGCGTAATCATAATGACGAACAAACTTCTGATTATTGGGCCGTGATCTGATGACAAATGAAGGATGAATTTTAATGTTGAGTCCAAAGTAAAGCCATGTTTACATGATTCTCGATCGACACAAGCGAGAGTTGTTTCGCAGAAGCGATGAACAAGAATTCCTGAAAAGCCTTTTTTGCGTCTGAAAAATTATAAAAACTGTCAAATACATCTATTTATCATCATATTTTTTTTTGATTTTTTGTTTTCGTGTTAAGTAATATTTTTAAGTGGCAATTGTCTCGGCCATATTAACTGTAGAAGTGTGTGTGTGTAGTCCTTGGGAGGAACAAATCGTTAAACGCAAGCTGCGTTGTTCAAAGACTGTTTTTTTTTTGTTGTTGTGGGTAATTCAACCGGCTGCTCTGGGCGGTGCGGGGGTGATTGCAAGATTTACTGACTTAAACTCACCCATGTTCATTCTTTTGTCTTTTATGTTTCGGGGCCGCGGTATTTCTTTCGAACAACCTGCAACCCCGGCAGGTGGTGGAACTGGCAGGTCCCTCTGCTCTTGGAAAGAATTGAAGGAGGTCTTGCGCAACAGAGGGACAGTAAAACCTTTATTCCGAGTGCTATTTCTCAAAAAAGGTTAAATATATCTTATCAATGATTTACACAAGTAGTCTGTGAACACATTGTAGATTGTATATTTACCCATATCATGATTAGTTTCCTGCACTTGTCTTCTTCCTGCACATTCTATTTGGTGTCGGCACAACAAGTTTTCTTCTGTCAGCAGTCACCGCATCATTTCCTTCTATCATTCTTCACACATTCATCTATCTATTCTTTCAAACTCAAAGCATTTATTTTAATTAGACCATTAATGGCACTTTTAAATGTCATAAAGCAAAAAATATTCCTGCTATAGTCCCAGTCAAAAGATATTATAAGTTAAGATAGTACGGTAGTTGTGATTTTGGCCTTCCTATCCCTTACATCCATCAATATTCTTGTCTATCACTCTTTTAGAACACGCTTTGGTTAGTCTACGCTTCCTCTCTCCTCAATACATGTCCATACCAAGACAAACGATTTCCTTTCAATTATTCTGTAACAGGCGCAAATTTCAAATTTCCAATGACATACTCATTTTGCATTTACCCATGACGTGTTATTTTATATTTTAACTAGCTTTTGCCTTTGCTTTGCTCGCGTTAAATTCGGGGACATTTGTCCTTTTCTGATTTGCAGCACCTGCTACCTGCAGGTTTTGCCCTTGCGCCTTATTGATATGTAATAGCAAAGATAAGTTTTCCCTTTTCTTTCGTCTTTCTCCCTCATATCCCACCATTTAAAAAAAAAGTAGCCTATGTCCATCGCCTGGCTCCCAACTATCGCCGTAGCAAAATTCATCAAAATCGGTTTAGCTATTAAGGCGTGAAGAGGTAACAAACAAACGCACTTTTGATTTTATAATATTAGTAAGGATAAGGATGTAACACACATTGGTCCAAATGAATGTTTTTCTTAAATATATATATATTTTTTTACTTATGTAAGTTACATAAGTAAAAAAATATATATATATTTTTATAGTATTCGAAATATGACCTCCCATTTTAAGAATCACATCTTGCGTAGAAAGTCCCAAATGGCCCAAATAAAGCGTCGATACACCTACGCTTCTAAAGGCTTACCCATCGTGAGATTTTGTAGCAATGAATTCGCTTTAAAAAAATGTTGTAAACGCACCTACGATATAGGTATAAAAAAGTAGCAACCTAGGAAAGCACGGAATAACCTGTTATTATTTAGCAAAAGACTTTGTCGAAAGACAAGCTGTTAAGAGGAGAGTTAAACCGAATGCCGAGAATATATTATTTTAGTTTTTTTTTTTATCTGGTAACACACTGATTTACAGGTACCTGCTACCTGTAGTTCTTGCCCTTGTGCCTTATTGTAATGGCAATGCTAAGCTTTCCCTTTTCTTCCCTCTTTCTCCCTCATATCTCAATCTGTAAAAAAAATACTAGCCTAATACCGTCTCCAGGGTCCACACTATCTCTGTACTAAAATTCATCAAAATCAGTTTAGCCATTTAGGCGTGAAGTCGTAACAAACAAACATACAAACAGACTCACTTTCGTTTTTATAATGTTAGTAAGGATTGTTACCTATATCTTATGTATTGTTTAGTTATGTAACTTAAAACTTATTTTATTTTATTTATTAAGCAACAAGTTTCGTTTACAAAACGTGCGACAGCAATCGCAATGAAAGGTCACTATGAACGAAGGCCCTTATTCAACTCTTAAGTGAAACGAACTTCTTTGTGAACACCTGGGCCTCTTGACCTTTTTAGGGTTCGATTGTAAAATAAAAGAACGCTATACCATGTGAGTATCGATATGACTTCAAAATTATTCGTCTGGCACGAAATGTTTGACTTCAAAAACGTATATTGTAAAATAGTTAAAGGTTTTTTGGAGTTTACTCCTTAAGAATCGATTTTCATATATAAGGCGCCCGGTATGAGTAAAATATGAGGTGTAAAATTTACTGATGAATGACCTTGAATGACCTCGTTACGTTTTTGGTGCACACGCACCTATGGTGTTTTTGAATATTACTAGATGGCGCTTTATGAAATTTGTCGTCCGTCAGTGATATTTTTGTACTTAAGGAGTAAACTCCAGTCGTGCGTCGGAGCTGACACACACCTTTTTTTTTTTCTGTTTGTTTATTTTAACCGCCTGTAACTGTACAAGATAAAGACCTCTTTTCATATGAAGAAGGCACGAGCATTGTTCACCACACTTGCTCAAGACAGGTACCTAAGTGATTTCAGACTTATATCCTTACTAATATTATAAAAGCGAAAGTGATTATAAGTGCGAAAGAATAGTTGTTTCGTGTCTGGCTGTTTGCGTATGTGAGCTTAAATGTTTGTAAACGCACCCACAATACAGGAGAAATTCCTAGTGTGGGACAACGTCATCTTTTTAAAAATAAATAGAAATGAAAAGAAATTTTGACTAGTTTGTAACGGATGTTGTTGGACCAAATTAACATTTAAGTAACATTTACTGTTCTTAAGTAAATTACATAATAAGTTTTTATGCGCGAGTGGTTAAGCGCCTCGCTTCTAATGAATGAGGTCGTAAGTTCAAATCCGGGCATGTACCAATGTGACTTTTAAAATCATATGTAAACCATGTGGAGGAAAATGTCGTGAGGAAACCTGGAGTTATAATTAATTAGCTTCCGCCCGCGACTTCATCGTGATGATCGTCTCCAGGGTCTCAACTATCTCTGTACCAAATTCATCAAAATCAGTTTAGCTCTTTAGGCGAGCAGACGTAACAAACAAACAAACTCACTTTCGTTTTTATTATATTAGTAAAGATAAGGACATTAGAAAGGATCTTGGACTCAAACGATTCGATTCCAAAATTATTTTACTAATACGAAGCCACATTCCAAGTATCATTGGCTTATACATTTAAAACATTATTGTGGGTTATTGTCCGAACACAACGAAACAAATGCCAATTTGAAATAAGAAGCAATTAATATCTTTTTAAATTGAATGCGTCTACAATACCTGCAATGTTCAACTAAATGCTGTTAACAATAAAATAATGCGTTCAGTTTAAAATTTGTTGCGTTCTTGAGAAAACAAATGCATTCACCATCTTTGAACAATCATTTATTGCTTATTTTTTTAAATGAGAAATGAGGGAGAAATGAGGGAGAAATAGGGAAGAAAAGGGAAAACTTAGCTTTGCTATTACAATAAATAAGGCGCAAGGGCAAAAACTCCTGCCGGCGTTGCGGGTTGTTCAAAAGAGATACCGCGGGCCCGGAACGTAAAGGGCAACAGAAGGAACATGGGTGGGTTTTAGTCAGTAGAAGTCTGACATGCCCCCTTGCTCCGCCCAGAGCGTGAGAAGTCATTAGATGATTTCCCACCCGATAAAAAAAAGGGCAAATACTACAGGTTGACAGTGAACCCCGAATTTAACGCGAGTGAGGCTGCTGGCAAAAGCCTATACCTATAAAAATTTTGTCGGGTGTTTCATAAAAATGTTTTCTTTTTATAAATCTAAAATTGATTGTTGATTTAAAAGAGTATCCATGGAGTTTCTCGCCCATTTACCTCCATAGATCAACATCATCATCAACACTTTGGAATGGGCAACTACAGTACTTTCCCAAGTTATTTTGCATTGTGCCTGGTACTATAGCTTTACTTTTTTGTTTATTAACATTCAAAAGTGCCTGTAATGGTCTTATTGAAATAAATGCTTTGACTCTGAGTTTTAGTTGATTTATAAGACAGTGACACCATTTTTTCTCGGATGGTAAATCATCAAATAACTTGGGAGAAGTGTCAGGGTTTTACTGACTAAAACCCAGCCATGTTCGTTCTTTTGCCGTTTGTGTTCCGGGGTCGTGGTATGTCTTTCGAGCAACCTGCAATCCCGGCAGGCGGAGGCCCCGGCAGGCCCATCTGCTTTGCTAACATCTCTTTGAGGCGCACGTGGAACACTAATGCGCCGTCTATACGGCCTGTCGTCAAAAGACGGACAGACGGTGACCCATTGCAGACCCATTGCTCAACGTCTACGATGGCCGGGAGTCGTCTCGCGGCGCCCGACGTCCGGAGTGTCTCCCGCGGCGGCTGGGTTGGTTTGAGGTTCTTTCCCTCAAACGCCCGGCCACTTACTTCGTTAGCATGACTGCTTCGCAGAAGGAGGCACCTCTTATTTTACCATACAAAATTCAAGTTGATGATACAAAATATGCCTGAGAAATTAATTGAAACATCTAGGAAGTTATATCAAAAACTTCTTTCAGTTCCTAGTATTGTAACAATAATATCTATTTACAAAATTCAAGTGTTCATTGACCTTTCAACAAAGTATCAAATTTGTTAGAAGCAGGTCTAACACAAACAAATTAAAAGTTTTAAATGCCAGCAAGAACTTCGGTAATGTTAGTTCTTTATTCGGAGTAAATCTGAATTGTATGAAAATTTGGATCGCATTTGGAAAACTAATGAATCGTTTTGAATGGTTATCATTTTCATTCACTACTAAGACTGACCTACACTTATGTCTTTTTTGGTATTGTTCGTCGTCTCGTTGAGCTCCTTGAGTTATGAGTCGAGCTACACAATAACTGACAAATGCTTGTCTAAATATAGTTTAAAAAAATGACGTGTAAAAGAATTTGTGAAAAACAATTTAAGAAACTACTGTGCCTAGCGGTTTCACCCGCTGCTCAGGCCCCCCCTACCGCTTAGGGGTTGGAATGACAGATTGTAACCGATTCTCAGATTTACTGAATATGCATAAAAAAATCATAAGAATTGGTCTAGCCGTTTTGGATAAGTATGGGAATGAACATTGTGACACGAGAATTTTATACATAATTATATTGGATAGAACTAAATAAACATTTTAGACATGTTTTTTGCCTCTTAAATAAAAAAGATAAAGGAGCAATATAAAACAAACCTGTCTCTAGATTAAAACAAAATACACTCCTTAAAACGGAAAACACTCAAAAAAGAAGTACGCAATAATCCAACAAACACTCAAACAAAAGACACCGAAGTTTAATACCCAACCTTTAAATCAAAACAGACATTTATACGAAACAAAAGAAAAATTTATAAGAAAAACAAGCGGCCAGTTTATTCTTAGGTTATTTCCAAAATCAAAGCAGGCTGCTGGGGAGTAAGGCTGCGTTTACAGTGATGAAAGAGGTAGTTCAGTGGTGAGCGAGGTAGCTCAGTGATGAGAGGGGTAGCTCACTGATGAGTGAAGTAGCTCAGTGATGAGAGAGGTAGCTCAGTGATGAGTGAGGTAGCTCAATCATGAGCGAGGTAGCTCAGTGATGAGTGAGGTAGCTCAGTGATGAGTGAGGTAGCTCAGTGATGAGTGAGGTAGCTCAGTGACGAGTGATGTAGTGCAGTGATGAGCGAGGTCTATTACCTTGCTGGAAGAAGTAAGATATCAAAGCGGAGGACGAGTGAACTACCTTTTTAGACCTAGGCCTAGGCATTATCTCTCAAGATAAGTGGTAGTGTGGCAGAGTGGGCCAAATGCCAAGCGATGTATTGCTCAGCTCCGCTTTGTACTTCGCAAACTGTAGTAGTGGTGTAAGACCACTCGCATCCATCAGCCATCTTTTGTTTTTTATATTTGAAAATTTTTAATGGATGTCCTCATCCCTGGGAAGAGCCGAGGGGTCAGCCAGAACTGACTAAAACCACAGCGGTGTATAATATAATATGTGTCACGAACCTTTTGCAAAAAAAAAATTATAATGTGAGTTTGAATAAATTCAGAATTTTTAATAATTATGTATTTGTAATAAATTATGCTAAAGAGATAACCTCGTGTCTGCCGTGCCGCGCTTACCCAGGTTGGTCTATGGAAGGGTGACCACCCGTTGCATACCGAGTTTCCTCCGTGCCTAGGAAAGCACGTATAAGGATACGTGCTTTCCTAGGCACGGAGGAAACTCGCAAACTCACTTTCGCTTTTATAATATTAGAAAGGACTAATATTATAAAAGCGAAAGTGAGTTTGTTTGTGTGTTTGTTACGTCTTCACGCCTAATTCGACCCGATTTTGGTGAGTTTTGGTACAAAGATAGTTAGGACCCCGGAAACGGACAAGGGCTAAAAAAAATGAGAAAAGAGTTAGAAAGAGGGAAAAAAAAGCGAGAGAAACATTTTTTTTTCAATCATCACACGGGTTAAAGTTAGCATTTGCCCAAAGTAACCATGCCACGCGGACGAATTCGCGGGCGGAAGCTAGTATATACATACGTTATTTAACCACGACCTCCTTGGCTGTAAACAGTATAATATCAGATCGATTGACTTTGTGAACGAACCCTTACTCCAAGCATATTTCAAACAAAAATAAAACGTGAATGAATAAGGATAAAGAAAAAGTGTAAAGGGAAGTTCTTTTATTGACTGCCGAAGTATTGTTTATTCCCAAAAGTGTTCAAATAAAACAAACCGAACAATTGACTGAAATGAATGTCTTTCTAACGTCCTATAAATTCGAAGTGTTTCTTGTTTCTCTTATTACGAGATTTAATGATTTCCTTCGGAATGTTTTTGAGAGTAATAAATCTAGGGTCTTGTCTTGTTGGATATTTGCTAAATAAGAACCTATTTGCGTACACCAAGTCAACTTTTTTCGGTTACTACGATGATGAAGTAAATGCAAGTGTCGTAGGTATTAAGGACATAATTCGATTCTTGCACGGAACAAATATTTGTATGGCTTGCTGATAGTTGTTTCGGGTCTGGCTGTTTGTGTATGTGAGTTTAAATATTTTTAAACGCACCCATGAAACAAGATAAATTCATAGTGTGGGGCAACGTTTACCTACATAAAAAAGATACACATACATTTTACGTTAATTTCTGAAATTTGAAACTTTCATTCCAAGGAAACTATTCAACTGTCTTAAATATCAAATGAGTTAAATTTAATTAATATTTCACGCATACAGGGATCGTGATCATAACGATATTCTGGTGCGAAAAAGAGACAGAGCTACCTACTAATAGTGTCGTCTCTTCTTCACAACAGAACAATACAACACTCCATAACACGGCCTCGAATCGATAAGGATCACTTTTCCAATTATCCTCACTACTTCCTATGTGATGACCTTCAAATGTGATAATCATAGTATCGACTTTTGCTTGAAGATTTGAATCGTTAGACAATGCTCTACAGCGACAAAAAAAATATTTTTTTCAGTTTTTTTATGAAATGTCACATCACCATGCCTAAGATCTTTTAGACTCGCAGAGGCCAAGATTAATTTCTTCATTCGCGTTAAATTCGGGGTAACACAGTTCCCGTTTCTTGGTTGCAAAGAGTGTTTGTACCGATTTTTGGCTTCCTACCTTAAAACTGCGAAAAGTCCCATTATTTGCTATGTTTTTATGTATTCTTTATTTTTCTCTTTTTTCTTTACGCAATGTGTCTACATCTCTATTTAGTCACTCTCCTTTCGCAGGTATGCTGGAAGTTTTCTATAGAAATAAGCATTAACTTTGTATCTGTTTTCTGTTCCTGTTTTATTTGTGTATTCAGTGTGTATATAAATCGTTAAATAAAAAATATCTTTCTCTCCCCTTTTCTTCCCTCTTTCTCACCGTCTCTCAATTTTTTTGAAAAAAAAAAGTGTGTGTCTCAGCTCCGACGCACGACTGGAGTTTACTCCTTAAGTACGAGTATCTAACCATACGCAAAAAGAGTTTATTCAACTGAAAAAAGATTAATATCATATGAAAGGGTAAATTCAAAAATTAATGAAAAAATAGCAATATAAATACATCGACACTGATACAAACAAACAAGCCCAATAACATATAGTATATAGGTATAGTCGCCTATACAGCATACCATATGTACGTCTTAATACACTCACAGCCAAATTAGAAAGTTGCGCACTAAAGGTGCGCAGCAAAAACGTGACACATTTTCGTTACTTTAGTAGGTTTTACCCCTCGGATTTTTCTCATACCGGGCGCCTTATATATGTAAAACGAATCTTAAGGAGTAAACTCCAAAAATATTAGACTTAACAAACAAACTCACTTTCACTATTATAATATTAGTAAGGATTTATATCAGTACGCTACTACTAAACTCCTTGTTAAAGTCAAGGAGTACGATAAAATCAAAAAGCTTTGTTCACAAAAAGCAATAAAGTTGCCAAGAGGGAATAATAAAATTATCGGAGGAACATTAAGTTTAAATCTTAGTAGAACATTAAAAACGCGTTTTTATTGGTCTAATCGCCGCACTGGGATTGTACTGCACGATGTTTTATTTAGTAGATAGGGATGGAGGATTTAGCAGCTTGTAGATATATATTCATGTCGATCTTTAGGTGAAGTCGCGCTTGCCTAGGTTAGGTCACAGATGGTTAGACACACATTATTTTGTTTTGGGGTAGGAAATCATCAAGTGAGATAAGAGAAGAGTGTCAGACTTTTACTGACTAAAACCCACCCATGTTCCTTCTATTGCCCTTTACGTTCCGGGGCCGCGGTATCTCTTTCGAACAACCCGTAACCCCGGCAGGCAGATTAGAAGCCCTGGCAAGCCTCTCTGCTTTGTTAACATCCCTTTGAGGCGCGCGTCAAACACGAACCCGTCGTCGACACGGCCTGTCGACAATAGACGGATGGACGGTGAGCTACCCATTGCTCACCGTCCACAGGCCCGGGGTCACAGGGGGGTTAGAGGTAGTCAGTGTAATGAAAAATGATAACTCATTCCCACACTGGAATAACATTAAAAAACTACGAGTGTAACCTCTTACTTAATCAAACCTATAATAAAACATGACCTGATACTTAATTGCTAACAAAATAACAATTGAACTCGTCCTAAACAACTAGAGTCTACTTCTTAAGAGAAACAAAATCCCATTTTTTTTTAAATTAACTTTTATGAGATAACTAGCTTTCGCCCGCGGCTTCGCCCGCGTTAAATTTGGAGTAACACAGTTCTCCTTGTGCCATATTGATTTGTAATAGCAACGCTAAGTTTTTCCCTTTCTTGCCGCTTTCTCCCTCACATCCCACTTTTTTTAAATTAACCTATGTCTGTCTCCTGGTTCCTAACTATCTATGTACTAAAATTCATCACAATCGGTTTAGCCATTAAAGCGTGAAGAGGTAACAAACAAACAAATAAACTCACTTTCGCTTTATATAAGTACGGTTTTTTTTTTTTTTTTGGAATGCAATTATGAAATTCTCCAACGATAACTATAAATTTCGTGTTTTTTAACACAACGCACAGATCAAGAAGTTGAAGGATATTTAAAAATAAAAATATTTCTGCAAAATTGAAGAGCACGAATCAAAGTATTGCAAATATTTTTATACCTACGCACCATTTAAAAAACATATTTTCAAAACTCTTTTGTAAGGAGCCCCTTTTTTGCGGATGTGATCATCAAATAACGTCCCCCGCTGTGGGCGGAGCGGGAGGGAGTGTCAGACTTGTATTGACTAAATCCCACCCATGTTCCTTCTATTACCCTTTACGCTCCGGGGCCGCGGTATATCTTACGGACAACCCGTAACCCCGGCATTAAAGCTATCTAACTAACTTATTACAAACAAGAAGTAAATGCAAAAACCAGAAATAAATTCTCAGCAAGACTGTGAACCGATTCCAGAGGGCTCGCTTAAAATTCAACCTCGAACGTAATTCCAGTTGAATTTGTACCTCTACTAACTGTTCTCGATTGGATTTCTTGTTGAAACGGGTTTTATTGCTCACATTAAGATAATTTAAGGGACTAATCCCCGAATACTGAAACGTCAATCAAAATTTAAGTCCCAATTATGTTTAACAGAGACTCAGAAGTGACGTTTGACCATACAAAATCTAAAGTTTAAGAGCTGCTCAAATGTTAAGCAGCCCTCACATTTTGAGTGACGTTTCAGTATTCGGGGGTTAATCGCTTCTGATTAGAGTAATGGTATGCAGAGTTCTTTTCTCGTTAAGTTTCTGCTGTAACTCAAGTAACATATGGAGCCGTGTTTCCTTAGATACATAGAATATATAGAATTTTATTTATTTACAAACTAGAGACTCTTCTTACTCTTCTCTAGAGAGGGAAAGGTGGTTTAAGATTTGGACTTTTTAAAAGTCTAAAATATCTTTTCACTATAAATATAGTTTAGACTCGAGGTCAAACCCCAAAATAGTTAGGAAAACCCAAGGCAGATAATGATGTTTTTTAGTCGATCGCGCGCCCCAAGTGAGGGTACTGGGTTTATCAGTCTATGTATGTATGTTTGTTTCTTTGAAGCACTATACAGACTAAACGCCTGGGCCGATTTTTATAATTCATACGTAAATCGATTCCTTTTAGTCCAAGTGTCATTAAAAACATCATCATCTGCCTAGCCTTTTCCCAACTATGTTGGGGTCGGCTTCCAGTCTAACCGGATGCAGCTGAATATCAGTATTTTACATGGAGCGACTGCGTATCTGAACTCCACAACCCAGTTAATACTGGGTAATACGATACCCCTTGGTAAGACTGGTTGTCAGACTTTCGGAACACTGACTACCTGTAACGACTGTCAAAGATCTTACAAATGACAGCCGGGACCAACGGCTTAACGTGCTTTCCGAGGCACGGAGGAAACTCGGTATGTAACGGGTGGTCACCCATCCACAGACCAACCTAGGTAAGCGCGGCTTAACCTAAAGATCGACCCGAGCGGCTGCTATTATTTAGCCACGAGCTCCTCGCTCCAAGTGTCATTAAAAACACGGAAATAAAATAAAAAATCAAAATGGCCATGCAAATGACCATGAGACGCCATATTGTGAAAATGAAAACCAACAAAATATGTCAGGTGGGGTACCGTCGAATAAGTATTGATTTAAAAATCAGTAATAGTTCTTTTCATCAGTTTATTGTTTATATGTATGTTGATTTCATCATCATCTGCCTAGCCTTTTCCTAACTATGCAACTGAAAACCAGTATTTAACATTGAACAACTGTCTAACTGACCTCCTGAATGCTGGCATCTCTTTGAGGCGCGCGTGGAACACGAACGCGCCGTCGACATGGCCTGTCGTGACTAGACGGACGGACGGTGACCTACCTATTGCTAACCCGCGTCTAAGGTGGATGGGAGTCGTCTTATACCACCCGACGCTTGGGGCATCTCTCGCGGTGGCTGGGTTGGGTTGAGGATCCTTCCTTCAAACGTCCGGTCATGACCTAGGATGTCTTTGTCTTAAAATATAAAACCTTCTTTGTGATTTTTATTTCAATGACCTTTTCAATAAACGCTTTTACGAATTGTACTTAAAGAGTCTTATAGGAAACGTGATTCAAGTCAGAATGGCCACATAAAAAAGGATTACAAGGTTCGTATTCAACAATCAAGTTTTATATCCCTTATTTTCGAACTGTTTTGGCAAAGGAGAATGCAAGATTTAAAAGGTGTTTTTTTTTTCTTTTTCTGATGACTTAATAATTGGTAACTGAATAGAGAAACTTGCCATTTATATTTCGAACACTTTTCTCAGAAAGATTTAAAAGGTTTTTTTTTAAATCTAGTTCTAATGACTTAATAATTTGTAACTGAATAGAGAAACTTGCCATTTATATTTCGAACTCTTTTTCCGAAAGTTTTTTTTTTTTAATAGAGTTCTGATGACCTTATATTGGTAACTGAATAAAGAAACTTGCCATTTATATTTCGAACTGTTTTCTCCCGCCGCTTCAGGCCGCCTTCCCAGCGTTCTCTGACAGAATTAGTAGCCCAAGAGAAAATGGTGTAGCAAACCGCTGTTATTTTTTTTTGCCATGATGTGGATGGCCAATCATCAAATAACATCCCGCGCTCTAGATGGAGCGGGTGGGCGTGTCAGACCTTTACTGACTTATTGCCTTTAATATTCCGTGGCCGTGGTATTTCTTTTAAATAACTTGCAACCTTAGCAGGCGGTGGCTCTATCAGTAACTCTGCTTTGCTGACATCTCTTTGAGGCGCGCGTGGAATATCATCACTAGACGGACGGACGGGACGGTGAGCTACCCATACCCACCGTCCTCAGACCCGAATCTACGGTAGCCGGGAGGACGGGAGGCCGGTGGGACTCATAAATGTCCTGAGGTAAAGAATATTCATTCATGCAGTTCTAAGTATTGCAACAAAGCGTTAAATCCTTCAGCAATATACAGGGTGGGTATACCAAATAGCCTGGACACCTAAGATTAAGGAAAGCCGACCGTTTCCTGGCAATGTGCCAACAGTACGCCCAAATATGCTAATCTGGACCAATACTCTCCATATCAGTTCCAAATTGTTGAGTTTCTAAGCTTTTATGAAATTCGATTCGATTTGGGAGTATGTACCTAAGTGGCTTTGACATTATTGAAAATTGATTTTGCTAATTTGATTTTGAAACTCCTTGTATCATGGTTTCGTGTTCAGAAAAAAACATTGTGTGGGTAACTACCAGCCTAAGTTTCCGCACGTTTTTTTTTTTTAGGGTTCTGTAACTCAAATGGTAAAAAACGCAACCCTTGTAGGATCATTTGGTTGTCGGTCTGTCTGTCAGTCAAGACTTTTTATAACAGGAACGCGTATTCGATCGGTGAGTTTGAGTTTAAGCTTCATCACACTTTGTTAATTAAAAAAAAATAAAACACAAGAAAAATACATTGCCTTAATATCGACTGCTGCGCCGCGTGTCGCTGGTTCGATTCCCGCACGGAACAAATATTTGTATGGTCTACAGATTGTTCCGGGTCTGGCTGTGGCTGTTTGTGTATGTAAGTTTAAATGTTTGATACAGAAGAAATTCCTAGTGTGGGTCAACGTATTTTTTGTTAAAGAGCAATTATCAAGTGTTTTCCAAGCCTTTTGACATCCCCTACAAATCTCCAACAAAGCTAAAATGTTATCTATCCCTAAAACAAAACGACCTAAATTGACATTCTCGTACCAAAATCACACGACACTTAGTAAGGGCACCGTTCATTTGAATTCCATGGCAGCATTTGAATTGGAGATTTTACAGGCTCTAATCTAAAACCGACGCTGGATGTCTCAAACGGTAGCCGTTATCGTACTAATTAAGAGCTTCATCTAAGAAGATGGTGTTTTTCACAAATGAGTGATGTAATGACGGGCCTGTTGGTCCAGTGGTTAGTGGCCCTAACTGCTGAGCCGGAGGTCGTGGGTTCGATTCCCACCCAGGACAAACTTTGTGTGATGAGCATGATTGTTTGTTTTGTGTCTGGGTGTGATTTATCTATAATATGTATGTATTTATAAATTATATAAGTATGTATATCAGTTGTCTGGTTACCATAACACAAGCTCTGCTTAGCTTGGGATCAGATAGCCGTGTGTGAGTTGTCCCAAGATATTTATTTATTTATTAATGGGAAATCTCTCGCTCTGGGCGGTGCGGGGGGTGTCAGACTTTTACTGTCTAAAACCCACCTTTGTTCTCTTTTTAGCCGTTCATGTTCCGGAACCGCGGAATCTCTTTCGAAAAACCCCAGCAGGAAAAACATGACACACTGCCGCCAGTTTTTTGGAGCAATTGGGTGTTTGAAAAGTGCGTTATTAAACTTGCATACGTTTATAAATAACTAGCTTTTGCTCGCGACTTCGTTCGCGTGGAATAGTGACTTCCGGCAGCACGGAGCATATTAACAGCTCGACATTTATAGTACTGAATTGATGCCGACTTTTGACCAATAGATGGCGCTGTATGGCCGGAATAAATTTTATTTTGATTTTTTGTAATAAAAACTATCCTATGTGCTTTCTCAAGTTCCAAACTATGTCTTGACCAAATTTCACAAAAATCGGTTCAGTAGATTAGGCGTGAAGAAAAGACAGACAGACAGACAGAGTTACTTTCGCATTTATAATATTAGTTTGGATAATAGTTGCATGTGCCCAAATTCTTTTAGGAAAAGTTATATGCTGTTTTTTTTTTTTTAAATAGGTGGAGGTTCTCAATTCAGAGGAATCTTATTTTCTATGTATGTTTACCGATATTACTCAAAAACGCCTGGAATGATTTGCAAAATTCTTTTATGTTTGATAGGGCTTCCCAGGTTATCCCATATCAACGTTATATATATTGCTTAGGTAGTTTATCAGTTATCGTCTATAATGCATTTCTTTCTCTATGTCTATATGGATGACCTGCTAATCTTTTAGTAACAATGGTAAATGAATACTTGATAAAAATTATGGGATAAATCATTATGCCATAACACATGCTGAAATAAAAAACATTTTTGTATAAAAAAAACCGACTTCCACAAAAAAGGGGAAAGTGACTATTGGTTGCGGGTTGTTCAAAAGAGATACCGCGGCCCCGGAATATAAAGGGTAAGAGAGCGGGGAAGTTATTTGATGATTTCCCTAAAACAAAAGAAGAGTGAAAACTCCTAAGGGTTTCATCCAAAATTTAAACCCGACACTACATTCAATTAGTTTTGGCCGCACAACTTGCATTGCAGCAATACTTTCAAAATTCTCCAGACTTTTGCCTAATACTTATCAAAAAGCGAAATTATTTTAAGGATGTGGTACTGTTGAGAGCAGTATATAGCCGGATGCACCTACATTTTTTTTTTTGGAGTTTGCTCCTTAAGAATCGATTTTCATATATATGGCGTCCGGTATGAGAAAAATCCGAGGGGTAAAACTGTAATGTGTCACGTTTTTGGTGCGCACCTTTAGTGTGAAACTTTCTAATTTGGCTTTGTGTGTATTAAGACGTACATATGGTATGGTGTATAGGCGACTATACCTATATACTATATGTTATTGGGCTTGTTTTTTTCATTAATTTGTGAATTTACCCTTTCATATGATATTAATCTTTTTTCAGTTGAATAAACTCTTTTTGCGTATGGTTAGATACTCGTACTTAAGGAGTAAACTCCAGTCGTGCGTCGGAGCTGACACACACACTTTTTTTTGTTTTATATGGATCGGCAGTTTCATAACCCAGTAGAGGGATAATATGATATCACTTGGTAAGATTGTTTGTCAGACTTCCAGACTTTGACGGCTTTTTAAGCCCTTAACGACTTTGAAGGATCTGTAAAATACATCTGGACACAATGAGTTTACGTATAGTCAACAAATCTAATAGGTTTTCAGGTTCTATGAATACAGTTGAAGTTTTCTAAGATATTGTTGGATATTTTTATATAAATTTAAACCCAA
The DNA here is from genome assembly GCA_958449745.1 of Ochropleura leucogaster. NCBI lineage: Eukaryota > Metazoa > Arthropoda > Insecta > Lepidoptera > Noctuidae > Ochropleura > Ochropleura leucogaster. The sequence continues at coordinate 11,983,266 of OY288224.1, read as the reverse complement.
TTACAATAACATGGTTTGTTATCTATTAACTTTATTTAATTTGAGATGAAAGCATAAATCGGTTTCTAACAAAGCTTATCTTTTGAGTCTATATCGAGGGGTGAAAGGCTATTTGGTTTAAGCGACATCTAGGGCGATATTGAGTTATATATATATTCGGAATCAGCGAATTTTTCTCCGTCGAATGGTGCCGGATTCATTAAGATCAGAGCACTTTTATGGCGTTTGAAACAATACCATTTTTGGGTTGTTTCAAAAGTGGCAGTGTATTAACCGACGTGGATTTCCCACCTTTTTTTAAAGTATGTACTTGAACCATACATTCATATTAATAACCGAGACATAAACCAGTTACCCTTTCCCAGATTAATAATTTAATAAGAGTTAAAACGTTTTTCCTGTTTCTATTTTTTATAAAGACGTAATTTGAATCATTTTGCCTACCACTGGTTGACGGTGTGATGTTACTTAAACCATTTGTCCGTCATTCAAATACGACATGAAGCGTCGCTTAAGCTCTTTCAGCTGCATCTATTTTTCACGCAGGATGCTACTTAAACCAAGTAGTCGTTTTGTTTCAGCTATTTTGTTTAGTCATTAAAACATTTAGTCCTATTATTTTTTTAAACGCATGTCGTTTAATCCATATTTCCAGTATTAATAAAATACGAGTGGGTTTTTCAATCATTAAATTTTAATATGATACTTTTCATTTATGTCATATGATACCATATTTATTTCATCCCCCGGCTGTTAAAAATCGTGATACTTCAACCAGACATCCGCGCGCGGGCGCTTGAGTCGAACTCAAACAACTTCCCAGAGGGAATCTAGGAGTATTGTGACGCGTAGTCACCGCCAGTGTTTATGTAAAACATAGGTATATTTTGATATTTCTTATGCACAAGCATAACAAGTAGTTTTAATCAATAGTAGTTTTGTTACATTTATTAAGTACCTACACTAAAATAATTATTAAGAATTACATTTTACCTATTTCAGACAAAAATTACGACGAATATTTACCTCATGATTTGAGAGATCGTGATGTAAATTTTAGTAACGTTTGTTTGGAGTGGAAGGAGAGGTGTTTATTTTATTTAGTTTCTCCCATAATAATAAGTATTCTAAAGTGGTCAGGTCCTCACCTTTACATGGGTGACCTGAAACTCTTTGCCCCCAACGATTTGCATGCTGATGGAGCTACTGAAGGTAACTGAAACTTTCAGTAGTGCCATCAGGATGGAATTTGGTGTGGACAAATGTGCGGTCATGCATGTAAAGCAAGGGGTAATTGTGGAATCTGTGGGAACCAAGCTTTCAGATTCCATAAACCTTAGATCCCTCTCAGCAACCGAAACTTACAAGTATTTGGGGATGTCGGAAGCGCTGGGCATCAATGTTGCTGATATCAAGTAATCGTTGAAGAAGCGCTTGGAGAAAAGTATTTAATAGTCTTTTATCTTTTACGGTTGGGTCATGCTCGTTTTGATGTAATCTTTCGGCATATTCAAATGGACTCAAACAGAACTGGACGCCCTGGATAGGAAGGTCCGTACATTGTTAACGGCTTTTCTTCTCGCACGTTCTTCGGTTCTGAGACTGTATATCCCACGGAGTTGTGGTGGTCGAGGCTTTCTAAACGCCAAGACTCACAATCAAAATCGTGAGATATGCAGTCTCAGGGAATATTTCCTAGAAACCGACGTGGGAATGCATCGGGATGTGGTTGCAGTGGACAAAGGCCTCACCCCACTCTCCTTTTCTAGAGAGAACTGGCGCAAACCTGTAGTGCTTGACACTAACGACCGCAGAGAGGTATGGCAGAGTAAGAAGCTTTACGGACGCTTTTTCCGGGCCCAACATGGACCCGATGGAGGTCCGTTCCAGGGAAATCTTTGGGGAAACTGAATGTTTTGTCTCTAGACACAACCTTGTAGCCAGGATTATCCATCAGCAACTTGCTCTAAAATAGATACAAGAGGAGCTCGTGGTTAAATAATAGCAGCCGCTCGGGTCGATCTTTAGGTTAAGCCGCGCTTACCTAGGTTGGTCTGTGGATGGGTGACCACCCGTTACATACCGAGTTTCCTCCGTGCCTCGGAAAGCACGTTAAGCCGTTGGTCCCGGCTGTCATTTGTAAGATCTTTGACAGTCGTTACAGGTAGTCAGTGTTCCGAAAGTCTGACAACCAGTCTTACCAAGGGGTATCGTATTACCCAGTATTAACTGGGTTGTGGAGGTCAGATAGGCAGTCGCTCCATGTAAAATACTGATATTCAGCTGCATCCGGTTAGACTGGAAGCCGACCCCAACATAGTTGGGAAAAGGCTAGGCAGATGACTGGGCTCGATCCATTATCACTGACAGGACTATTGTTGCAAATAAACCTGATATAGTGGTGGTGGACCGATCAGAGCGGCGCGCAATGATTATTGACATAACGGGAACCCACATGACGAGAACCTTGTGACAGTCGAAAAAGATAAACAAATCAAGTATATTGACTTGGCTCGCGAGGTTGTCGACATGTGGGATGTGGTCTCAGCGATCATTGTGCCGAAAGTCGTTACAGCCAATGGCTTAATTGCTAAGAGCCTTGACCAACACCTGAGAAGGCTCTCGTTAGGCAGCTGGATCAAGGGCTTGATACAGAAAGCGGTACTCCTGGACACGGCTCGTATTGTTAGGAGGTTCCTTTTTCTGGAGCCAAAAGTTTCTTCTTCTTTCTCTGGAGTAAAAATTTAATTATATTTGAAAAAAAAAAAACAATAAATAAACGAAAAAGTTTTCTAAGTAAAAAGAAAAATAAATGAAAGAGTATTCTATGTGTTATTTTGATTTATAAAAAAACATTACTATTAAGTTTTATCAAAATAAATGTGAATGTGATGGGAATGTGGGAACAACAAATGGGAACACCCATTGAGAGTGTTCTATATAATTGATATTTAAAAAAAATACTTTAACTGATATTGTGTGTATTTATTTAGTCAATAATCAATATCAGCACATGGGATTTACGGTGATTGCGATATATCCACGTTGTTTTAACAGCCATTGATAGTATTAGATGTAAAAAAATGTGACATCAAACATTTTAATTTTAATATTATGTGTCACATAAATAATTTAGCCTGCCAGTAATTTAATCTTAACTGGTAGTTGCGATAAATAGCTTGCTACTATTAATTTTGAGTTACGTCGCTTCATACATTTTGGCTTACTCTGAAAATAAACTGCGTTGTCGCTTAACTGTTTTTCCCTGTAGCCAATTGTAGTTATAAAGTCATTTAAATCTTTTTTCCGTACTCTGAAAAATTAAGGCTTAGGGCAGTTCGTATTAAGCGACATTTATCTTTGTAATTAAAGGTCCATTTTATTTGGTATAAGCATCAAAAGCTCGATGTTTTTAATTGTATTTCAATTAAGTTTACCCCGTTCAAATAGCTGAAGAAGTTTTTTTGTTGTGATTTTTTTTCCAAAATTTCAAACTTTAAATGGCTCTCCTGTAAAGTTGCAAAAATGTCGCTTAAACCAAATAGCCTTTCACCCCTCGATATACTTATTTCAGACACTATCTGCATGGTCCTCATCTAAGTTGACCAAGATTATTTTGTCTGGACTTTAAAAGAGACTATGACCCTGAGTTTGTTTCGGCTGTTTCTTCTCAGAGTAGTAGGGTACGAAACACCGGCCTCATCTAGTTTAAAAAAAAATGACGTGTAAAAGTGTTTGTGAAAACCTACTTGCAAAATAAACATCATTTATCATTTATTCGGTTTGTTGACTGTACTTTCAAATGAACATGAAACTATTTATTGATACACCAAATAGGCTATAAGTGTGTCCTTAATTTGGCTTGGTTTGCTTGGTCACTCATCATTGAACTGACCTCAGCAAACGTTGCTTAACCTTGAAAATCGACTAGCGTGGCTGTTTTTATTTAGCTCCGAACCTTTACACTGTTTTTCTGCAGATTTATGTTTTTTTTTATATTGACAAAAGGCTTCTAACGTAACCTCTTTGTCACGTTTACATTGGTCTGAATTTTATCTATGGTTTCGTTCTAAATGAGTTAGATTTTTAAATTTTGGTATTTGATAGTCGATCTATTGAAGATTTGTATGAGATGTGACCAACTCTATGATTTACTGCACTTAATTTTTTTTTATCGAAATACAAACAAACTTTTTGGAATTACTAAATCGCTCTCAATGAGACCCTGTCCTAAATTCTCTCATTTGAATTCCACTGCGGGATTTGAATTGTAGATTTTACAGGCTTTAATCTGAAACCGACGTTGGATGTCGTCTTGAGCCCCTTATTCTGCTAATTAAGGACTTCATCTATGCAAATGACTCTCGATCGTTCCCTTATCAACTAAGGAGCATGGAGGGTGGAATTTGGGTCAAAATTGCATGCACGATTTTAGATTTTGGGCGGGGCAGCAATGTGGTTTAGCGTAATTGGTCATGGGAATTTGAGCTTTATAACATGGGTGTATTTTAGGCAAATTTAGCGAGCCGTTTAACGTTTCTGCGTATATTATGCCACGTAAAGGTCCCTGAAGGACTGTGAGATATACCTGTGAAATCATTACTTAAAATAACTGACAGTCCGGATTAAGGATCCGGAGAATGAAAAGATAAAAGAGTCTGAAGTAAGGGTATACTTTTAGTTATTAAAGAAAAAAAAAAGAGCGTCTCGCTCTTTTTTTTTTCTTTAATAACTAAACTTGAGACTTGCGCACTAAGAGCGTCCAGAGTAAATAAAAAGCAAAATTCAATTTAAAATATAAATAAATTAAAAATGACCGTGGTAGCTCAAATATGACCAGTCCCAACTGACAGCGCCCGTTCACGAACATGACGTATGGATCAGCCCCATTCAGCTCGACCAATTTGAAGGGAGCTAAATGACCCGACACACCCGCCACTATCAGCGAGACATTTAAGTGAGCATGACACTTCAACCACAGATCGCTCAGCTATTGCACCAACCATGTCGTTTTTTAGTTTTTTTTGTAAACTATTATATTTAATCCTTTGTTTATTTTATTTATAAATCAGTCTGTCCACGTTTTTCAACCCTTTTCTTGTTTGTGACATTTCTAAAAATATCCCTCCAAGAAGACGGCTTATTTCCCTTTTGTAATGGAAGAATGAGTAGCTTTTGCCCGCGGCTTCTTTTCGGGGTAACACAGTTCCTCTTTCCTGATTTACAGGTACCTGCTACCTGCAGTTTTTGCCCTTGCGCCTGATTCATTATAATAGCAATGCTATGTTTTTTCTTTTCTTCCCTCTTGCTTCCTCATAATCTCGATTTAAAAAATATATTTGCCTAATTGCTTATGTCTGTCTCCAGGGTCCCAACTATCTCTTTACCAAAATTCATAAAAATCGGTTTAGCCATTTAGGCGTGAAGACGTAACAAACAAACAAACTCACTTTCGCTTTTACAATTTTCGTAAGGATATTATATTATGTAGTAGGATGGATATATGGGTAAGATCTCGAAATTACTGGCTTCTTATTCCTATTTTTGTTCACAATCGTGAATACTGAGCGTGGGTTTCAGATTAAGGACCCTAGATCGGATAAAGTGTTTTTAGTATCTGACCTAGAAATCCACTCCGGGTCTGAATTTCTTCTCGATTAAGGGCAATGTCCTCATTTTTCATCAATAATATTTGGGGCTCAGCTACCCAACCATGACGTGTTAAAGCAGAACTTATTCCGCTGAGGGAAAGGGACAGAGCTATACAGGGTGTCTAGCACCATCTCTTTCACTCAGTGGAATAAGTTCTGCTTTAAGATGTCATAGTAGGCCTACAGAACTTCTGAAAGTGGGTCGATAATAATTATAAATTGACTTACATCAGCCTAAAATTTTCTCAAGCGTGTTGTGATTCGGCTCCAGTCTAACCGGCTGCAGTTGAATACTAAAATATAACAATTATTGTTATATTTGTTATATTGAATAATTCTTATATTACTGTTGTGTTGTATAATCCATACTAATTTTATAAAAGCGAAAATGAGTTTGTTGCGTCTTAACGCCTTATTGGCTAAACCGATTTTGATGAATTTTAGTAAAGATTGTAGGGACCCTGGAGACTGACAATGGCATTTTTTTTTAAAGTGTTACATGAGTGAGAAAGAGAGTAATAAAAGGAAATTTAGCTTTGCTATTACAACCAATAAGGTGGAAGAGAAAAAACGACAGGTAACAGGTACCTGCGATTCAGGAAAGGGGAACTTTGTTTCTCCAAATTTAACGCGAGCGCAGCTGCGGGCAAAAGCTAGATATAGTTATCTTAATCATAATTGGAGTTTAGACTCTTAACATTAGTTCATAGATTCCATAATGGCACACATACACTAGTATTATATTATGAACTAGCTGTTCCTCGCGGTTTCACCCACGCTGCTCAGCACGTGTTGGTCGTACCGTGATGTTATATAGGCTATAGCCTTCCTCAAGAAATGGACTATTCAACACTAAAAGAATTTTTCAATTCGAACCAGTACTTCCTGAGATTAGCGCGTTCAAACAAACAAACAAACTCTTCAGCTTTATAATATTAGTATAGATAAAAATAATGAATTTGCTGCACATTTTTGCCTTGGCAACGTCTGCATGTAAATACCACAATCATTTTTATTTTAAAGCGCTTCACAACGCTTAAGGAAAACTGTGCAGAAATCTTCCCATTCAAGATAAAAGCGCTTTAAATCGTGTAATGTGTTAGACCGGCGACAGATCGCGCCATTCACGTCGGTGACAATGAAGTAGTGTTTTGAATGTAATTCTAAGACTTATATGGGATTGTCGAATTTAAAACAACTTTTATTATAGTACGGCCAACGAGAAGCGATACCAAATGTAAACAAAACCCATGCTAAAACCCCATCTAAAATGGCCGCCCGAATGTTGGCAAACCCGTCTGTCGTTGTTATGTTTTTGCCGGGAGAACGAGACATTACGACAAAGGCACAAGATGGAAAGAGCTAAATATTAGATTGCCAACGCCACAGTTGTTCTTTAAGTTAATGACCTTTCGTATCGCTTCTCGTTGGCCCTTTTTTTCTTGGTTTTAGCCTTAAGCGGTATAGTTAGACGACACGGTTGGCGCAGTGGCTGAGCGATCGACTGCTGCGCTGCGTGTCTCGGATTCGATCCCCGCACAGAACAAATATTTGTATGGCAACCAGATAGTTGTTCCAAGTCTGGCTGTTTGTGTATGTGAGTTTAAATGTTTTTAAACGCACCTACGATACATGAAAAATTCCTAGTGTGGAGCAATGTTTTTTTTTTAAAATAAAGGTACAATATTGTTCAATGCTGAACAAAAAAAATAGTATGTCTTACATGTTTGTGACATTAACGGCTGCATTTTTAACTGCGTTGTTAGGGGGTTGACTTTTAGGGTACCGTACCTTGAAAGGCAATCATTGAACTCTTATAGGAGCACATGTTGTGTGTACAAAACTTGAGAGGCGTCAAGCGACACCCGGTTGGAACGAAGTTATTATTCATTATGTACAAAAAACTTGTAAACACTCATCAAAAATGATCGTCGCGACACTACATGTTTAATGAGAAATAGAAAGACGAAACGAAAATAGTAAACAGTAATAATAAACAGGCTTGCTTTCTATGAGAGACAGAGAAAAAAAGACACGCGCACGCCGCACGGCTTACAACTAGGTATAGCAAAAAGTGCCGTTACAACATTTGGTCTTAATTTTTTCGTCTAGCCCCCTTTCGCAACGCTTGATAAAGAACTTCATTCCAATAAAAAAAACATACCTGCCAAGCGTAAGTCGGACTCGCGCACCGAGTGTTCCGTACAAGCTTGCGACATAAACGGTCATATCTTTTGACGGCGTTGATTAAGAGGGTTGATGTTTTAGGGCCCTGCATTTCAAAGACAAAAACGGCATGTATAGGATCACTTTGTTGTCTGTTTATCAAGACCCTTTATCTCGGGAATGCTTGGAGGTGTAGAGTTGAAATTAATATTGTATGCTCAAATCTATGGTCTTGTCAGACAGACAACAAAGTGATATAAGGATTCCGTTTTTTTCTTTTGAAGTACGGAACCCTAAAAGCATGGGTTTTTAAACAACACTAGTTATTGTATTAATAGTTTGAAAAAAATGATAATGATTTATCTCAGAGTAGGCCAGGGGCCTAAGTCTGCTATTACAATAGTGTCAGAATGGTCTAATCGCATAATGGTTAATTTTGACAAGTTTGGTAATCTACTACATACTAAACTGAAACTGAAGATTCTGACACTATTGTAATAGCAGACTTAGGCCCCTGGCCCACTGCCTGCTGGGGTTGCAGGTTGTTTAAAAGAGATACCGCGGCCTCGAAATATAAAGGGCAAAAAAACGAATGTAGATGGGTTTCAGCCAGTAAAAATCTGACACTCCCTCCCGCTCCGGGATAAGTTATTTGATGATTTCCTATCCGTAGAAAAACGCCACTATCATTCTGTCTGTCTCGATGGTCAGCTGGTCGTATCGGAGGTTCGATTCCTGGGTCGGTATCTGACGACAGTTTTCCCCATGACAAAATAATATTTTCGATCAACGTACAGTCAGAAAAAGAGATAAGTAAGAAGGCTCATCAAATACTGTTGTTTTTTTTCTCAGAAACTGATATAAGCTTTTAAATTCAAACAAAACGTAGCATTCCACCAAAAAATAAGTCGTCTTCCGTTAATATTTTTAGCGTAGAGCTACTTATTTTAATATACAGAATATATAGTTGACGATATTGCGAATGTTTACACTCTATATTTGTTCTAAAAATTAACTTCTATTTCTGTCCTTTGTAGATTCTCGGTTAGACAAGTACACATTATACCTACGTTCCATACCTCCATCAAATTGGAAATCAAGAATCACTTCTATCGAAAGGTCAAAACACAAATAGTCTACCCCGAAAATTCAAATTCAAAGCTTTGCCAAATCTCCGATTTCCCGAAATGTTCTACATTACATCTTTCATTGTGTTCTGTGTTTACTACAACCCTATCTAGGTACAATCGAAACGATAATCGTCCATCACTTGTTTTAAACGTGTTTTTCTTTGGCACGTACGCGTTTAAACGCTCAATGTATTGTGAAGTGAATTCGATCAGTATTCGATCGTGAATGGTAGTGAATGTGGGAGATTGTGTTAGATTGGTTCTTAGTATTATTTTGGGATTAAATTGTCTTTGATTTTGTATTGGCTTTCTTAAGCTGCTTTTGATAGTTTTGGTTATGTGGGAGTGGTTTTAATATTAGAACCATGGAGTCTGTATTTGAGCCTGGTTGCTTAAAATAGGCTCACCCCAGTGCAGATCTGTGGGCGGTGCGCAATGAGTAGCTCACCGTCCGTTCGTCTAGTAATGATAGGCCGTGTTGACGGCGCGTTAATACTCCACGCGCGCCTCAAAGAGATGTCAGCAAAGCAAAGGGGCCTGCCGGAGCCAACGCCTGCCAGAGTTCCAGGTTGATAGAAAGAAATACCGCAAACCCGGAATAAAAAGTTCGAAAGAAGGGATATAGGTAAAATAAATAAATAAAATAAATATAAATATCTTGGGACAACTCACACACTGCTATCTGATCCCAAGCTAAGCAGAGCTTGTGTTATGGTAACCAGACAACTTATATACATACTTATATAATTTATAAATACATACATATTATAGATAAATCACACCCAGACACAGAACAAACAATCATGGTCATCACACAAAGTTTGTCCTGGGTGGGAATCGAACCCACGACCTCCGGCTCAGCAGTCAGGGCCACTAACTACTAGACCAACAGGCCCGTCAGGTGGGTTTTAGTCAGTAATGTCACACTTCTCCCGCTCTGCCCGAAGCGGGGGAAGTTATTTAATGATTTCCCATCCGATTATCCGATTATGTCACCTTGGGAACAATCCGTCTAATATTATAAATGCGATACTATGTTTGTGAGGATAGACGGATGTATGGATGTTTGTTACTCTTTTACGTCTTTCAAAAGGGCTGAACGGATCTTAAAAAAATTTGGCACAGAGGTTGATTATAGTCTGGTAAAACGAATAGGATTTTTTTATCGATATCATGCCTGCAAAACCACAGGCACCAGCTAGAATCTTATATAATTAACAGTATTATTAATGCATGTACTTGATATTTAACTCTTAACCCTAATAATAGCTTGGGGAACAATAAAACTAAATAATACCCCTATTTTACAGCTGTTTTAAGCCCCCATAAAATTTTATAGCTTCATATTTTAATTTGAATTAAATTTTATTATCATTGATGCTAATTCTGGTTTTATGATGGGGGTGGGTGGGAAAATTTGCATTATTCGTTGGTTTGGACTTTCTGTTTTATCAGAGTGAAAATAAGGGTCAATTTAGTAGCTCAGTCTAGAAGATATAAGTTGAAATTTAAATTCCTGAAAACACATGAAAGGGTTAGAAGTTAGGGCACGCCACAATAGTGGCGGTAAGTCCCCTCTTTGAGGAGTGGCTGGAGACGCGTCATGGCGTCCTTACCACTATCGCCTGACGCAGGTCCTCACCGGACACGAAAGTTTCGGGAGGTTCCTGCACATCATCAGGCGGGAGGAAACGCCCGGGTGTCACCATTGTGACAATCGCCGACACGGTGGACACAGTGGCGATCTGCCCAGCATGGGTGGAGCACCGCCGCCGTGCCATCGTGGAGGCGATCGGCGGCGGCGATCTATCGCGACCGGCCCTGGTTCAGGCTATGGTCCGGAGCGAGAGGGAATGGGAAGCGGTCACCTCCTTCTGCGAAGCAGTAATGCTAGCAAATGAGGTGGCCGGGCGTTTGAGGGAGAGAACATCAGGCCAACCCAGCCGCCGCGGGAGACGCCCAGAGCGCCGGGCGCCGTGAGACTACTCCCGGCCATCGTAGATGCGGGCCTGTGGACAGTGAGCTATGGGTAGCTCACCGTCTGTCCGTTTATTGACCACAGGCCGTGTTGATGGCGCGTTCGTGTTTCACGCGCGCCATCCGGCCCTGGCAAGCCCCTCTGCTTTGCTGACATCTCTCTGAAGCGCGCGTGGAACACTAACGCGCATCACTAGACGGACAAACGGTGAGCTATTCATTGCGTACTATCCATAGAATCTATGTAGAAAACACTGAAATATAAATGAAAATGGACGCAATGTTCTGAAGTTAACCTTACTAAAGATTTACGACTGTGAAATTTTATACAAACATAAAAGGAACATTATCGACGTTCTCCCCCAGGAGAACCTTTTTTATTGTCTTTCATTTCATTCAATTCTGAAAAATAAAACCCGTTTTACTGATAGCATGTATTGAAAATAGGCGGAACTGAATAAAATCCTATGAAACAGGCGAGCTGTATTCAATGAAACAAAAAAAAAATTACGATCTAGTATTTGTCTATGGAGCTTTGTTTCAACTGATATCGTTTTGAATTAAATGAAAAATATTAAAAAGTATGACATCTAGCGGTAATAACTGAAGAATTAGGAAGAGGTGTCAGTAATTTTGTAAGCAATTTCAAAAGAGGCGAGATTAGGATTTTTTTTAATATCTAATTGGACTGTTTTTATTTAAGGTTTGTTACCCTATTTCTCTGTCGATTGTGCACCGATTTTCAAAATTATTTTTATAATATAGCGGGTATACCCCCGAGGGGTCCCACATGAATTTGATCTATATATTGCTTGGGTAACTTTGGAGTTATTTTCTAAAATACATATTTTTTCTTCTAATTTATGTCGACGATATGCTAATCAGAGAGCAATGAAAAATGAAAACTCTATAAGAATTTGTATAAGGTGCAAGCGTACCATAACTAAAAACGCAAATGAAAAAAAAACCATGTTGCTCCGCTTGACCTAATGTCTTAAATAATTATAAACGAACATTTTTGATCTCTTTTACGCATTGAAGTGGTCTAATCCTTACTAAATAATACTATATTATAAAATCGAAAGTGAGTTTGTTTGTTTGTTTGATACCTCTTCACGCTTTAGTGGCTTAACCGATTTTGATGAATTTTGGTACAGAGATAGTTGGGAACCAGGAGACGGACATAGGCTATTTAAAAAAAAGTGAGTTAAAAGGGAGAAAGGAGAAAATTAAAAAAACAAATGTGTGGGAGAAAGAGGGAAAAAAACTTAGCGTTGCTATTACAAATCAATAAGGCGCAAGGGGAACTGTTTTACCCCGAATTTAACGCGGGCGAAGCCGCGGGCAAAAGCTAGTATTATCTACTACGTATTTAAATCAGAAAATAAACTCTATTAAAGCATTCATTAAAATTGAAAATAGGATAATCATAGTCACGGTACAATTTAACAGACTAATATGTTATCCGAGTTAATCTAAGTCAACCTTTACATTTCTAAGGATAATCAAATCCTAAACGAGATACTGAATAAACATCTAAAGTATCTACACAACTGTTTTGATACGAAATTATTTGAGACATGCTATATAGAAAGCGGGGTGCGATAAGCGCAAGCGGGTTAAAATTTTAATATTGGAACCTATTTGGCGCAGACTTGAGACACACAATTATTAGCTGTGCTTTTTTATTTTTGTTTGTAATATTTATTAAGTTTTTACTTTTTTTTGTATTGTTAAGTTTTTTTTTTTAAATATGTGTGTGACTGTGGCAAGTGCCAAATAAACTAATTTTCTTTAATTCGTTCAAAATGTTATAGCGTGCTAGTGACTCCGTTTCGTTTTGGATGAGTCTACTATATAGCAATGACGTGGTAACAAGTCAAACATTGATAGTGCTTTTTTAGGATTCCGTATCTCAAAAGGAAAAAAGCGGAACCCTTGTCAAGACTCTTCATCTCGGTAACGTAGGTAAAACTATATATACACAAGTCTTAGAGCTGTAAAAAAATCAACCCTATTAAAGATGGCCGTTTATATCGCAAGTTTGTACGGCACGACGCGGTGCGGTACCTACTCGCACTTGGCTGGTTTACTAATATGTATAATACTGGTTTACAGCTGCATCTGGTAAGACTAGAAGGCGACCCAAACATAGTTATCCTCACTCAGTTCACTTCATTATCAAGCCGTGTGTTTAAATCGAAATACCTATATTCAATAATACTCTTAAAAGTGTACTACAAGACAACCTTTGCAAAACTAGTTTATAAAGATATCTCAACTACGGATGGTACCTACACCGTAGATTTCCCGTACTATGAGAGATCCACATATACTGGTTTGATATAGGTTGATGTGTCGTCGTGTGTACTCGGCGCTAAATGATAAATGATGTTAATTTTGCAAGTAGGTTTTCACAAACACATTTATACGTCTTTCTTAAAAACTATATGAGGCCGGTGTTTCGTATCCGACTACTCTGAGTAGAAACAGCCGAAACAAAGTCAGAGGTCATAGTCTCTTTTAAGGTACTAACGAGACATTAAGTACCATGAAACGAGCTATTAAATCGCTACCGCGCTCACTCATCGATATCGCGTTCTATGTAGCCAAGCCTTACGAGTTAAATACTTTAACGCTATACATAGAACACACATTAAGCCTTTAACTATTTCAAAGCATTTATTACTCATAATTTGTCAGACTCAGAAAAGTCAGACTCAAAATTTATATTTTTTGGGTTCCGTTCCTCAAAATGAAAAATCAGAACTCTTACAGTATCACTTGTTTGTCTGTCTGTCTTTTGACAGACAGACAGATACTTCTTCCCTCCTCCTTGATACTTTCACTCGTTATCGAGTTAGGGGACTTCCCTGTATATAGAGAACCAGTGAAGGTATCGAGTTGAAATAAAAACCATAAATTTACAATCCTACTTCCGACTTATATTATAAACTAGCTTTCGCCCGCAGCTTCGCCCGCGTTAAATTTGGGGTAACACAGTTCCTTTTGCGCCTTATTGATTTGTAATAGCAACGCTAAGTTTTCCCTTTTCATCCTTCTTTCTCCCTGACATCCCACTTTTTTCAAAAAAATATTATCCTATGTCCGTCTCCTGGTTCCCAACTACACACATCAACAAAGTCTAGGGAACAAGGACATTTCTAGTTTTTATTTAAAAACCCTTTCTTGTAATAGTGAGTGTTTTATATCAATACAAGGGTATTTTATTACCGTTTTTAATTTTAACATTAATAAAAACATTCTCATATTAAAAAAAAATATTTTTTAAAGAAAGAATTGAATAGTGCCAATATTGAGTATTACAACCTTCTATGATTAGGCACAAAAATAACGAGGTAGTAAGAAATACAGTAATTAACCTTACTTTAAACGTTTTTAATAATCTGTAGGACCTCCTAAAGCATTAGCAACAGCTCGACAACGGCGTGGCATACTTAGTATGAGATTGTCAATCATCGTCTGTGGAATATGACTCCATACACTGCGAAGGTGTAAAAGAAGTTGTTCTTCAGTATTCAGGTTTTCCAAAAAATCACTGAAAGCTCTTCTCCCAAGCAAATCCCAGGCATGCTCTATGGGATTGAGGTCGGTAGACTGAGCAGGCCATTCCAACGTCGTAATATTGTGCTCGCTTAACGCATTGACCACTAACCTCGCGGTGTGTGACCGTGCATTATCTTGCATGAACATTAAATCTGGACCGAACTGCTGTCGATGAGGGATTACCATGGGGTGTATAACCTCCCGAATGTATTGGTTTGCATTCAAATTGCCCCGTATCCAAACGAGGTCGGTCCTTCCACCAAGGCGAATTCCAGCCCATACCATGATTGTTCCACCTTGGTAAGGATGAACTTCTTGCGGATTCTGGAGACGACTCCAACGTCCAAGAACTCGCCATATACGCACTCTTCTCGAATCAGGATGAAAACCGAAGCGAGATTCGTCGGAAAACAGAACCCGTGCCCATGATGGTCGGTCCACTGTAAATGTGCGTTAGACCACAATAAGCGACGACCTCGATTTCCACGTCGAAGAGCTGGAACCCTAAGCGGTCTGCGAGCATGAAGATTGGCTTCGTGTAGTCTTCTTCTGACAGTTTGATCGCTAATAACCACTTGATGCTGAGACTGGAGGCTTGCGACTAACTGACGAGCAGTAATCGTGGGTTGCCGCCTTGCGGAATTAAGCAATAAACGATCTTGTCGCTGGGTAGTAACCCTATTTCGTCCCCTGTGACGTTCGGCAACATCCCCTGTAGACCTCTAGCGTGCCCATAATCTGCAAATTACGCTTGGTTGGGTGTTGACAGCATCCGCTACGTCGCGTTGAGTTCGTCCAGCTTGCAGCATACCAACAGCTCTTAACATCTCTTCGCGACTTAAATGACGACGTGATATGATGACTATAGTCACAAAAATGCACAAACCATACGTAAAAGACGTATTATTGATAATAAACGTTATTTACAATCAAAGAAAATAATTTTTATTTTGCCTCAGAGAAACTGCACAATCAAACACTTTTAAAAGTTTTCCCTCCATATTCGAAAATCATTACTTACTTAAATTTATTTTTAAATTTTGAACAACTCTGTAACCTACTTTATTCTATTTTTATTTATTTGCTGCCAGTTATTAGCAAAACAAGATATACACGAACAAAAAAAATTGGGCTCATCTTGTTCCCTAGACTTTGTTGAGGTGTTTATCTTTGTACCAAAATTCATCAAAATCGATTTAGCCATTAAAGCGTGAAGAGGTAACAAACAAACAAACATACTCACTTTCGCTTTCATAATATTATATACCTACATTCAGTCAAAAAAGTATCGGGAATAGATGATTTGTTTATGGTTCCAAATTATTTTTTTTTTTTTTTTTTTGTAGTTGTTAGATTGGCACAACTGTTTTCCATTTTGGCGCGGAGTTTGAGTTGCATCTGTTATTAATATTAAATACAGTGCTGGTTTTAGTAATATCATATATAGTGTATATTGCAAATTTCATAATGGACAAAAATATCGAACAAAGAGTTTGTCTTAAATTTTGCATCGCCAATGGAATTTCGTGTTCGGAGTCACTGAAAATGTTACAGAAGGCTTACGGTGAATCGACTTTATCAAAAACTCGTGCTTATGAGTGGTTCAAAGCGTTCAAAAGCGGTCGAGATGTGATGGAAGATTTGCCTCGCTCTGGTAGGCCGTCAACGTCTGCAACTGAAGTTAACATCGCAAAAGTGAAGAAAATAGTGACTGAAAATCCCCATTCAACTCTGAGAGAGATAGCCGCCGAAATTTCTGTATCTCACGAGTCGATCCGTACCATTGTAACTAATCATTTGGGTATGAAACATGTTGCTGCTCGGCTAGTCCCAAAAGATCTGAATTTTCTCCAAAAACTCAATCGCATGAAAGTCGCTCAGGACATGCTAGAACGAGTCAGTTCGGACCCAACATTCATGAAACGCATTGTTACTGGTGACGAGACGTGTGTTTACGAGTTTGACATGCATACTAGTCAACAAGCTTCGCAGTGGCGCCTTCCAACTGAACCGAAACCGAAAAATACCATGCCAAAGTCGATCAAAAGTCAAAGTCATGTTGACTGTTTTCTTTGACTATCGCGGTGTTGTGCACTCTGAATTCTTACCGGAAGGTCTAACGGTAAATAAAGAATATTATTTGGGCGTACGCAAAGTACGGTTTGTCCTTGATAATAGTTTATCTTTTCGTTAGAACATGTTCGGTGCTTTTATTATGCAATTGTAATTTTAGATAATTTGTTTAATTTTCTAATTTTATGTAGTCTTTTAAGATTATTATGTAATATGGGTTTTATCTATATAATATACCTTGAAGCAAATAAATTTTATTTAATATTTTACTAGCTGGCACTCGCGGCTTCGCCCGTGTGATAGTAAATAAAGTATCCTATGTTGTATTTCAGACTATTATCTACCTCTGTACAAAATTGATGATCCATTTTTTCGTGAAAGGGGAAACATACATCGGTACTCACAAACTATACATTACAACTATACATTACAACTTATATATTTATTATATTAGTAGGAAGGGTAGTAGGAGTAACCTACAGGTTTGTACGAAACCCGCGGTGAGTCCGACTCGCACTTGCCCATCATCATCATCATCAGTGGACTAATATAGATTAGTCCTCTGCTGGACATAGCCCTCCCCTAATAAGCGCCATAGCGCCCTGTCTTCAGCTTACCGCATCCAGCATCTGCCTGCAGTCTTTCTTAGATCGTCATCCCACCTGGGGCCTAAGTCTGCTATTACAATAGTGTCAGAATGGTCGATCACTGATCGCATAATGGTTGATTTTGATAATTTTGGTAATCTAATACATACTAACCTTGTCAAATTCAACTATTATGCGATCAGTGATCGACCATTCTGACACTAATGTAATAGACTAAAGCCCCTGGTCGGAGGGCGTCCTACACTTGCACGGTTTGTTAAAATAATCATTTTTTTACTTTTTAGGGTTCCGTAGTCAACTAGGAACCCTTATAGTTTCGCCATGTCTGTCTGTCTGTCCGTCCGTCCGTCCGTCCGTCCGTCCTCGCTTAATCTCTGTGACCGTTAGCGCTAGAAAGCTGAAATTTGGTACCAATATGTATATCAACCATGCCGACAAAGTGGTAAAATAAAAATTGGAAAAAAATGTTTTATTAGGGTAGCCACCCTATATGTAAAGTGGGATGTGTTTTTTTTTTTTATTTCAACCCTAACGTGTGATATATTGTTGGAAAGGTATTTAAAATTGAATAGGGGTTTACTAAGATTCTTTTTTGATAATGTCAATTATTTCGGAAATAATCGCTCCAAAAGTAAAAAACAATGTGTCCCCCCCCTCTAACTTTTGAACCATAAGTCTAAAAAATATGAAAAAAATCTGAAAAGTAGAACTTTATAAGGACTTTCTATGAAAATCATTTTGAACTTGATTGACACAACAGTTTTTGTACAAAAAAGACAAAAAGTTGTACAAAATAATTTCTGGACTAAGTTTGTAGTATAATCGTAATGCAAGCTTTTTTTGTAACTTTGTTTACATATTTTATTATCCTGAACGTATCTTTTTTCAAACAAAAAAATTATTATTGAAATCGGTTCTCGCAATCCAAAATTACCACCGAAATTGCACGTCTTTGTATTAATTAGTAACCCAATTCCTCGAGAGATGGCGCTGTAGGTACTTATTTCATTGGATCGGGTATTACCGAATTGTTCGGTTGGCCTCATAACTGGGAACACTTATTGTGACGGACGGGAAACTACGGAACCCTACACTGAGCGTGTCCCGACAGGCTCTTGGCCGGTTTTTTATGTTATGTGTGCTGTAAGTGAAGGAATACACCTATATGATACTATTATTATAACATATTTTTCCAAGATCCGTGTATCCATTGTTGGGGATCCTAAGCAAATAAATAAACATCTAGTCAGCATTGGGTCATTTAGGTATCATAAGGGTTCCGTACAAAAGAACGCCTTTAGGCATGGATTTGAAATTCAAACCATATAGGTACTTAAGTCTAGAATGGTTCAGGATAGATATGCCAGAATTGGGTGTCTGAAATTGATCGTCGTCACCGTGGAAGGCCCAAAAAACACTGGCGTGGCGATTTTGACTCGTACTGCCGGATTGGCCAGAGGAGACTAAACACCGAGAGAGTTAGAAAGGAATGGGGAAGGCCTTTGCCCAGCAGTGGGACAAAACAGGCCCAAGTTTGTAGTCACGCCGCAACGAGATTTTTTTTGCAAATGTCGTGTGGGCGGCGCGCCTAAAGCGCCCGCGTCCCGTCTGCCCCTCGACTCCTGGTCGTGTGGGCGACGCGCCTAAGTCGTCGCCCACCCGACCAACAGTCGAGGTGCAGTCGAGGCGCGGGCGCATTAGGCGCGTCGCCCACAAGATAAACTATCGAGGTGCAGTTGAGGCGCAGGCACATAAGAGTCTCTGCATAATGTCATGTGGCGGACGCGCCTAATGCGCCCACGCCTCGACTGCGCCTCGACTGTTGGTCGTGTGGACGACGACTTAGTCAACGCAATCAAAAGATATGGTTGTTAATGTTGCGAGTTTGTATTGCTCTCGGTGCACGCGTCCAATTCACAGTTGGCTGGTTTTTTAGACGAGATTACGTTTATTCAGTTTTGAAAATAGACCTTAATTCTAATTTCGAAACTTATCGCAATTCCTCGGTAGTAACTTTGAGGAACAAACTAATTAATATAACGGTTTACAAAGTGGTCAAGGCATTCGCTTTGATGTTCCAAGACGTGGTTTTGATTTCAGGACGAAACAAATTTTAAATTTGTTTTTGCAAAAAGTATGTTTTTTTTTTAAATTCCGTTTTGGCCAAAGTCATTTTCTCCCGGGGTTGATAAAAATCAGCTCTCCCGGTTTTTCTGCTGTTAGGCATCACATTTTTTAAATGAATTTATTAGAGGGGCGTTGTCCCTGATGAGGTTGCGGGTTTTTCGAATGGAATACCGTGGCCCCGGAACATAAAGGGCAAAATAAGGAACATGGGTGGGTTTCAGTGCGTAAAATGTCTGACACTGCCCCCTCCGCCAAGAGCAGGGTAAGTTATTTGTTGGTTTCCCACCCGCAAAAATTGTTCGGCATTGTTGTTAAAAAATTGTGAATTTGCTTATGAAAATCTACTTTAACCAAAATACATATCATCATCATCATTCTCCTGCAAAAGCTAGTGAAAGAATAAATTAAACATTTCATCATCATTTTCCTGCCCTTGTCCCATTCTATTTGGGGTCGGCGCAACACGTTTTCTTCTTCCATTCTCCTCTATCAGACGTCACGTCATCATTTACTCGTTTCTCCTTCATATCATAACCAAAATACATAATGCAGGCGGGTAAACAGAAAACTAAAATAAAATTACAAGATGATCAATCATGGTATTTTATTTTAGTTTTCTAACTGATGCATTTTATATTGAAACGATGCCGATGTGCTACCTTGATCTGCAAACACAAAATGGTCGTATTTTTATGTATTACTAGCTGTGCCCAGCGGTTTAACCCCGCTGCTAATTTAGGGGTCTGAAAAATAAATGTTGGCCGATTCTCAGACCTACCCGATATGTATCTACACAAAATTTCGTTTAAATCGGTCCAGCCGTTTCCGAGGAGTATGGGAACGAAAACTGTGACACGAGAATTTTATATTAGACTAGCTGGGCCCAGCGGTTTCACCCGCTGCTCACTTAGAGGTATGAAATATAGATGTTGGCCGATTCTCAGACCTACCCGATATGTACACAAAATTTCGTTTAAATCGGTCCAGCCGTTTCGGAGGAGTTGGAGGAGGAGGAGGAGCTGTTTTCCGCGGTTTCACCCACGCTGCTTAGCACCTGTTGGTCGTAGCGTGATGTTATATAGCTTTCCTCGAGAAATGGACTATCCAACACTAAAAGAATTTTACAATTCCAACTAGTAGTCCCTGAGATTAGCGCGTTCAAACAAACAAACTCTTCAGCTTTATAATATTAGTATAGATTTCATTTATTTTTATTTAAAAAGTAGTTTTCACCCGCGGCTTCACTCGCTTTAAATTCGGTAAAACACACCAAGCAGACCTGCAGTTTTTGCTCTTGCGCCTGATCGATTTGTAACAGCAACGCTAAGTTTTCCTTTTTCTTCCCTCGTTCTCCCTCATATCCCACTTTTTAAAAATAATAATTATTTCCGTCTCCTGTTTCCCAACTATTTATGTACTAAAATTCATCAAAATCGGTTTAGCCACTAAAGCGTGACAAACAAACAAACAAACTCACTTTCGCTTTTATAATATTAAGTAAGGATATTCAGATATATATATAACTCTTTGTAACGTCTCTTTGTAACTCTTACACGCAAAAAGTATCTACTAAACGAAATTAGATAAAATTGATGATCTTGACGAGTTTCTCATACAGATAGTTTGACCTAGGTTAACGCAAAGGCTACTTTTAATCCCGGTACTTTGTTCCCTTGGGAAAAATTACACAGGCGGGAAAATCCGTGGGAAACAGTAGGCCTACTATGAAGTCTAAACTAAAGCAGAACTTATTCCACTGAGTGAAAGAGATGGTGCTAGACAACCTGTATAGCTCTGTCTCTTTCCCTCAGCAGAATAAGTTCTGCTTTAAGACGTCGTGGTAAGGTAGCAGGTAGTACTCTGGAACGGCTAAGAACTTCCACCTGTCACCTGCCATCTAGCTGCATGTCATAGCTGTCAAAATCCCGCTGTGCAGCGCGCTGTCTGCAAGTGAGATTTTCTTTAGGAAAACTTGTTGTTTTATTCTTATAAATCTTTTGTTTCTTAAACTTTTTTTTGCGGATGGGAAATTGTATAATAATTTCCCCCGTTTGGGCGGAGCGGGGAGAAGTGTCAGACTTTTACTGACTGAACCTATATTCCTAAGTAGCTGTTCCACGCGGTTTTACCCACGCTGCTCAGGACCTGTTGGTCATAGTGTGATGTTATATAGCCTATAGCCTTCCTCAAGAAATGGACTATCCAACACTAAAAGAATTTTCCAATTCCAACCAGTAGTCCCTGAGATTAGCGCGTTTAAACAAACAAACAAACAAACTCTTCAGCTTTATAATATTAGTATAGATTGCCGCTGTATCTCTTTTGAATAACCCGCAACCCCGGCAGGTCGTGGCCTTGGCATGCCCTTATTTCTTCCCCTTATCGGCTCAATTTGCGTAACAAGAAGTTTTTTGTTTGATAGTTGATATGAAAGGACACTCTACGTCTTCATCCTTTTAATACGTTTCCTCGAAAACTGGCTCTAATTGAAACACTGTAAGGTTCAATATGCAAGATTAGTGACCCACTGAGCATCTTAATTTTCCTATTAAATCATTGCTGTAATTTTCCTTAATAATTAACATTTCTTAGTTTTGGACTTCTAACGATGTTTCTTCTACAAACAATTTAAGAAGCAACAAGAACAGTCTAAGAATTTGCTTTACAGAGAAACCTTTAATATTTAAAAAGAAATAACTAGTTGTAGCCAGTGGTTTCGCTTGTTGCTTATTACGGGGTCTGTTTTTTTTTTAAACGTAACTCTAAACTAGGAATTTCTCCTGTATCGTGGGTGCGTTTACAAACTCTTAAACTCACATTCACAAACAGCCAGACCCGGAACAACTATTTGTCAGATTGCGGCCGATTCTCAGACCTACCAAACGGAAAAGCAATTAAACTATGACACTATTATTTTATGTAAAAGAAGAAAAAAAGATTTCAAGGAATTCTGTTTACCCTAAAATATCATTTCATTATTTGAGAACAAGAAGTTAGCATTTTTTTGGTTCATTTAACATTAATGTTATTTGTATCTTCTAATATTACTTATATCACTTATTTGTGACTTAAATGTTAACCTCTCAAGTACCGCCATTATTTACGTCAACTCTCCGTCAGGCACCGCCGGGCGGGCTATTATCGTAAGCGTAATCTGATTTTAAGACTTATCTTTACTACAAATACAGTTTTAAATCGGTCGGGGTTTGGTGGAACAAATTTGTGCCACCGGGGCTCAACGGTAATACTTGTTTACTGGCACGTTTTTGTGCCGCTGGGGTTCTAGAGGTTAAAAAAGAAAAAAAACAGCCAAGTGTGATTCGGGCTCATCCAATAAAGGTTCCGTATAGCGAGATAAACGGCCATATCGTCTAACTAAGTCCTAGAAGGTGGATTTACTCACAGCTCCAAATGATTACAGACTTGAGTATATGGCTTTAATTTCAATTCGATACCTCTATACATTCCCGAGATAGAAGGTTTTGACAGGCGGACGAAAAACACAGAGGTCCCGTTTTTCCTTTTGAATACGGAACCACACAACCACACTTTCATCAACATGAACCTCAACTTCTGACGCAAAACCCCAGGAGATTGTAGAACAAAAAAGTAAATTCCACTTCGAATCCCTAAAGATTTTTGCACTCCTCTAATCAGTTAAAATATGGGTTCCTTGTGACCTTGACAAGTTTCGTTGGCACTTGAAACTTTGGAACTTTTACACTGCTTCAGCCGTAAGGAGATTAATATTGCATTGTTTTTCCTACGTCAATGTTTTGGTTTGTTGAAATAACTTTGTACTGGAATTAATTCTCAAGGGTAAAAAATGCCCGAGGGCGAGTCTTCTTTCTTCTTCAAGGGTTCTCTACATTCGAGGAGTGGTTGGAGATGCGTCATGGCGTCCTCACCTACCGCCTGACGCAGGTCCTCTCCGGACACGGAAGTTTCGGGAGGTTCCTGCACATAATCGGGCGGGAGGAAGCGCCCGGGTGTCACCATTGTGACGATCGCCCGGAGGACACGGTGGAGCACACAGTGGCGGTCAGCCCAGCTTGGGCGGAACACCACCGTGCCCTCGCGGAGGCGATTGGCGGCGGCGAACTATCTGGTCTGGCCCTGGTTTAGGCCATGGTCCGGAGTGAGAGGGAATGGGAAGCGTTCACCTCCTTCTGCGAAGCAGTAATGCTAGTGAAGGAGGAGGCTGGGCGTTTGAGGGAGAGAACCTCAAACCAACCCAGCCGCCGCGGGAGACGCCCCGGGCGCCGGGCGCCGCGAGACGACTCCCGGCCACAGTAGATGCAGGCCTGTGGACAGTGAGCAATGGGTAGCTCACCGTCCGTCCGTCGATTGACGACAGGCTGTTCGAAAGAGACCGCGGCCCCGGAACATATAAGGCAGTAGAAAGAAAATGGGTTGATTTTAGTCAGTCCAAGTCTGACACTCCCCCCGCTTAGCGCAGAGCGGGGGAAGTAATTTGATGATTTTACATCCGCAAAAAATGCACCTCATTTCTTAGGTCCATGGGCTAATCAGCTCGACTTTCTTAGATACCCATGCAGATTTTTAATGCTGGCCATCATCATCATCTACCTAGCCTTTTCCCAACTATGCTAGGGTTGGCTTCCAGTCTTACCGGATGCAGCTGAATACCAGTATTTTACATGGAGTGACTACCTGTTTGACCCCCACAACCCAGTTAGTACTGGGTGATGCGACACTTCATGGTAAGTACACTGACTACCTGTAACGACTGTCAAAGATCTACAAATGACAGCCGGGACCAACGGCTTAACGTGCTTTCCGAGGCACGGAGGAAACTCGGTATGTAATGGGTGATCACCCATCCACAGACCAACCTAGGCAAGCGCGGCTCAACTTTTAGATCGACCCGAGAGGCTGCTATTACAGTGAAACCTGGATAAGTGAGACTTGAAGGGACGAGAGAATTAGTCTCACTAAAAAAGGTATTCCACTAACCCAGGGTCTCCACTAACAGAGGTGATTCAGGGCCAAGGTGTCGGGACCTCAGCATGAGGTCCAGTTATGGAGGTTTCTCACTTACCCAGGTCCCACTTAACAAGGTTTCACTGTATTTAGCCACTAGGTCCTGACGAGTTTTTTTTATGCTGGCCATGACAATAATTTACCAATATGACTACCAACATGAAAACGACTAAACAACTTGAAAATGGAACAAAACTATGAGTCAGGTCAACTATAGGTACCTACTGGCATCCCAATTAATTGGTTTTCCGGCGTTCGTTTGGCAATATCTGCCTCTATAAAAGGGTGAAATCCAAACCACAACCAGTCTGTTAAAGTCACTTCCGTGTTTAGGAAAATGTTGAGAGAAATAATTGGTTACCATGGTAACGGGTATAACAAATTCGTCGATAGTTGTGATCTAGGAATTTGGGATTTATTAATGAGTAGGTAGCTTCGAAATCAGTTTGAATCATAGTCGATCATTTGATCAAGAAGATCATAATGCTGATGAGTGGCTAAACCTTTCAAAATCAAAATCATTTATTTCAAGTAGGCCAGTTACAGGCACTTTTGAACTATCGAAACATTGACAACAATAAAAATTAAGCTACAGTCCCAGTCACCACAAGGCATAATAACTGTGAAAGTACTGTAGTTGCCCATTCTAAAGCGTAGATCTCTATGGAGAAGAATGGACAAGAAACTCCATGGACACTCTTTTAAATCAGAATATTGTTACAAAACCTTGGTTACATCATTCGTGTTATATGGTAAACTATGTGACTTTCGTATCATATAGCACATAGCTGTATTATTGATGTAGTTATTAATTGTGAAAAATGTTACACCACAGACTACCTACAGTACTGTCCCTTCTCCTAAAAGTTGTCTTGAAAAGATCGCTTTTAGTGACAAGACCGCCAATCGTGTCACCATATTTATAAGTTGTTTAATGTTATTCTTGTAAATATAAAATGTTATAATTGTAATAAAGAATATTCTATCTATCTATTATTATGTAAACTGTAGGCAACATACCGTTGATACGCCTAAAATATTAAAACAATTAGTAGTCTAAATTCCTAACTAACGAACTAGTATAAAAAATACGACTCTCGACCTGTTTTTTTAATTTTGTTTCATTTGTAAAAAAAAATCATTAAAACCTAGAAATACATGTCTCTTAAGTTTTTGTTATCTTCTCCAATGCAAAATATCAAATTAATCCCAGTCAATGAGAAATAGAGGATTAAGTCAAGTATTTTATTTCAGCGTCGGGTATTACCTCTTCGGTAATTTGTTGAATCTGGCCTTTTTGGCACAGCTCGGCATCAAGACGGTTAATATGTTGTTCCTTTTTTAAAATAAGTACAAGATGACCCACTGACCAATTGTTTCCTTCAAAAACTGTAATTTCACTGTCGTATCGTGGTAACGAATTATTGAAAAAAAATTGCTGTCACCTTATAAAGTTTTGTGTCGTTTCCAGAAAATTGGTGACTAGCAGATACCTCTTATTTAGCGTGGGATTTCACAGCGGGGATGTGTTTCTTTTTTCTAGAATAATTTTATTGAAAACAGTCGACCAAAAATCTTTTTTTTTTCATAAGTTCGGAAACGTTTTTTGTAACAAAATTAATAAACAATCTAGGTAGGTAAATATAAGGAAACTGTTTGATCTCAAAGAGCAAATTATGAAATACCGTTCGTCTTTCGTTCTTTGTAATTCAAATTCAAAATTAGAATTTGTTTTTCGAAACTTTCAAAATATTTTGTTTTTATAATTGGTATGTAAACGATTGATAATGAAAACCAAAACGTGAATTCCATTTTTAAAGTAAAAAAGTATTTATTAAAAAACATAATCCTGGGATCAAATATAGAACTTAGTCCTAATACAAAATTAACATCATAACGCAAACATGCGTTTATCAAGCAAATCCGAAAATCCTTTTATGTAAACAAAGACCTTACCTGCAAAATCCTCAAAAGGCTGTATCACTTTTCCCACATATCCAAACAAAAAAAGACCAACTAATCAATGTCAACACACGAAAGTTTTCACGAAAAATCCAATATGTCCGACATCGCGAGCAAAACTTTTTAAATTCCGAACTTTACTTCGCGGGGACCGCAAAAACCGATACGCGTCCGAACGGGGGCAAGTCCACCAACGTACTGAGGCGAATCATCCCTGTCAAGCTGTACCAGGATACCGTTCACCGTTGGCTAAATCCAACTTAATTTGATTGCGTTCTTATTTCAAGCACGTAAGAGTTGTTTCAGAGCGTTACCGAATTTATTCAGCTGTTTTAGTATTTGGGAATGAATTTTGGCGGTATAACGATGGCTTTATATGGACATACAGTAATTTGTGTACGAATGGAAGACTGGAAGAAAACGCATGGAATTTTAATGTTGCCAGTATTGTGTTATACGTGTTAAATGTACTGAAAGCGTTCAGAAGTTTGTTGGAAACATTCTGTGTGTTATTGTGATAATGTCTGAGATTTGAACGCTGCCAGAAAGTTTTACTTATAAGAACATAACGTATGGTTTCACACAAGATGTGCTTATGTATGAGAACAGAGATCTCGTACTTGCTTTTTCGCCCAAGTTTTAAACAAAACACGGCCATGTTTATTTGGCGTAATGTTATGTTTAACATTCAGGTTAAGCAGAGATTTACTTCGTTAGACTGTGCGGAGGATGATATGGCAAGAATTGTGGTGTCTGAAGGGAGTGCTAGTAATCGAGAAATATGGAAGACGAAGACATGTTGCGCCTATCCTTACTATTATATATACTAATCTATACTAATATTATAAAGCTGAAGAGTTTGTTTGTTTGTTTGAACGCGCTAATGTCAGGAAGTACTGGTTCGAATTGAAAAATTCTTGTGCTGGATAGTCAATTTCTTGAGGAAGGCTATAGGCTATATAACATCACGCTACGACCAACAGGTGCTAAGCAGCGTGGGTGATCACGCAATTTTATAATACACTAGCTATTGCTAGTGTATTATAAAATTGAATTCAAAAGAAGAAACATGGATAAATTTTAGTACGTACAAAGTCTTCTCAGCAATGGGTAGCTCATCGTCCGTCCGTCTATTGACGACAGGCCGCGTCGACGGCGCGTTTGTGTTTCACGCGCGCCTCAAAGAGATGTCAGCAAAGTAGAAGGGCCTGCCAGGGCCACCGCCTGCTGGGGTTGCGGGTTGTTAAAAAGATATCGCGGCACGGAACACAAAGGGCAAAAGAAGAAACATGGATAGGTTTCAGAACGTAGAAAGTCTACTCCCCCCGCTCCGCCTAGAGCGGGGTATTTGATGACTTCCCGTCTTAAGGTGAAGATTTCTTGAGAACGGCCAAAAATCAGGTTTTTTAACGCAGTGTATCTCTTAAACCCCAAATAGTTCAAAAAGAAACGACAAATTAGAATCAGTAATAACACAAGAAGTAAAAGAGCTACAAAACCTAAGATATAAACTGAAAAACAAGGAAAATAAAACAAAACAAGATAAATTAAAACTGAGTAAAATGTATAGAGAAATAAACAAAACAATTAAAAGTAATTTAAAGAACTACAGAAGCAAAGTACTCTACTCCTTCCTGAAAAATTCAGGAGGCATAAAGAAGGCCTACAAAAAGTTAAATACCGCCAAAAAAGTAATGACTCACTTATGCAATGCTGAAGGGACAACGGTAACAAACAGAAAAGACATTGTGAGAGTGGCCACACAATTTTATACGGAACTCTACAGCGAAACTTGTCAAGATAAAGAGAAATACACTAACATCTGGAACAACGACCCGGTTCCACCCTTTCTGGAGAGCGAGGTCAAACTATCAATCAGAAACCTAAAAACGGAAAAGAGCCCAGGTCCGGACGACGTGACTAATGAAATGATAATGGCAGGAACAGATAAATTATCGACTCCACTAAACAAACTATTTAATTTGATATTACAGCAGAAAAAAATACCTGTTCAATGGTCGAGCTCTGAAATTGTCCTTCTGTACAAGAAAGGAGACCCCAAGCTAATATCAAATTATAGACCTATTAGTCTAATGTCCTGTCTCTACAAGGTTTTCACATCAACTCTGCTCCGAAGAATAACAAAAGTGCTAGACGAAAACCAACCAGTGGAACAAGCAGGATTTCGTAAAAACTTCTCGACAGTCGACCACATCCACACTCTAAAGCAAATAATAGAAAAGTACATCGAATATGACAACCGTCTGTACCTTGCTTTCATAGACTACTCCAAAGCATTCGACTCTATATCGCACCACTCTATATGGCAATCACTAAGAGAGCAAGGGGTCAACTCTGATTATATAGACCTTATTAAAGAAATAATTATATAAGCAAAGTACAGCACGAGTGAAAATAGAAACGGCAGGTCCATCGTTTAAGATTGGACGAGGGGTCAAACAAGGCGATCCGCTCTCCCCCAAGCTTTTCATAGCAGTTTTGGAAAATGCCTTCAGAAGATTGGATTGGAGATATAAGGGAATTAAAATAGACGGCAAATATTTATCACACCTTAGATTCGCGGACGACATTGTCGTACTGTCGGAAGAACCAGAAGAACTACAAATTATGTTAGAGAATCTCTTCAAATATAGTAAAATGATTGGGCTTGAGGTCAACCAAGATAAGACCAAACTAATGACCAATAAAGAACAAGTTCCTATCACGGTCAACTCACTGCCATTACAATATGTGGAAGACTACACATACCTTGGACATATCTTATCGTTTAAAGACTGTAGTGAAAAGGAAGTGAATACAAGGATAAGAAACACGTGGAACAAGTACTGGGCCATGAAAGAAATTTTTAAAAGTTCATTCCCACCTAGCCTGAAAGCTAAAGCCTCGAATAGCTGCTTGATGCCGTGCCTTACTTATGCGTGCCAAACATGGTCACTAACGAAAAAACAGCTAAATAAAATTAGGACATGTCAACGGGCAATAGAACGAAGTTTCATGAACATTAAGCTTAGAGACCGAGTGGAAACCAAATTGATCAGGAGAGCAACAAAGTCAAAGGATGTGATCAAACAGATACTCGGACTCAAGTGGCGATGGGCGGGCCACATTCAGAGGCTAGAACCAGAACGATGGGCCCAAATTGTAACAAACTGGACGCCTAGAAATTTAAAAAGGAAAAGAGGCAGACCTTTTAAAAGATGGAATGACGACATAGTCAAGATAGCTGGTAAGCTTTGGGCCAGAACAGCTAGACTACGTGATGGATGGAAGCATTTGGAGGAGGCTTTTACCGCCGCAGGCGGTCCTTACATAGAACATAAGGAAAATACAAGAAAAGATACCAACACACAATACTAACTAACTAACATAGTAATAAGTCTTTTAATTTAATTTCATATTTTACATTAACAACATATTAACCTTTTATTGTTTAAAGTTATTTCTTTTTTCTCGTACCTATGAATAGTTTGTAAGGAATAATAAAAGTTTTTTTATTTTTTATTTATTTTATTTTTTATCTCTTAAACCATACATAATTTTAATCACTGAAAAAAATATGATATTTTTAAGGCTTTTTTGCATACATTGATGGAATTCAAATTATAATTAAATATACTAAAATGTGTAAAAAAATATTCAAACACACCTCTAAATTCTCTTTTAAAGCAGTTTATCTCTTCAATATTAATTGTAAATATAAACAAAAGTATACAATGAAATTTCCAATGCCAAACTGCGTTCAATGATGGATTGTTTTTGATTGAATAGTTAATATTTAATTTTATACAAATTTATTTGTATTTTTACGACAAACGTATGCAGTAAAGTCCAACGTCAAAATGTATGAACAAGGTCATCGACATAATACTGCGCCTTAAACAAAAAAGTAGTCTAATATCACTGTAAAAACATTTAATACATATGTATAAGAGCACAATTCCAGTCTCTGCTTAAAAATTCGTCCAAGTTTTAAACTCAGCTACAAAAATATATGTAAATGCTCGAAATGAAATGCATTTTATGTGCATTTTAACGACTTTTACCATTTGCCGATGTGACCTGATTTTTTTCGTGGTTATCAAAAGAACTTTAGGGTCACGTGACTGTTATTTGCATTTTAGATACCCGCATGACAAAAACTTTGCATATCCTAACTAATATTATAAAAGCGAAAGTGAGTTTGTTTGTATGTTACCTCTTCTTCTTAATGGCTAAACCGATTTTGATAAACTTTGGTACAGAGATAGTTGGGACCCTAGAAATGGACATAGGCTAGTTTTTTTTTTAAGTGGGAAATGATGGTGAAAAAGGAAAGAATAGGGAAAACTAAGCTTTGCTATTACAAATCAATAAGGCGCAAGGGCAAAAACTGCAGGTAGTAAGTACCCAAAATTACCCCGAATTTAACGCGAGCGAAGCCGCGGCCAAAAGCTGTGCTTTTATAAAGCTTAAAATCTGGTTCTTCTGACCTGACAGACAGATGTGTTGCCTGCGATTTAATCCGCCACTCACATAACGACACCGCAGTGACTGAACGATCGACTGCTGCGCTGCGTGTCGCGGGTTCAATCCCTGCACGTAACTAATATTTGTATGGCCTACAGATAGTTGTTCCGGGTCTGGTTGTTTGTGTATGTACCACCATAGACGAAATAGACTGAGCCCCACGATACAGGGTATTCTAGTGTGTGATTCAGTGTCATTTAAATTATTAATGTACTTTTTTGTAAAACAACAAATAAATAGATATGTTGGCCGACTCAAAAATTCAGACAAAGGCCGGAGAATAATGATCTCTATTTAAATCCCAAAATTAAATTCAAAAGAGGAGCAAAGACAATCAATAACATTCTTCTTCATTTTCAATTCCATATCCTTCAAAAATATGACTTTCGCAATATTATTGATACTTCCATACTTTCACGTTTCAAAAGGCTTATTTTAAAAGTTTTGTTCTCATAAAACTTTTCTCTTTGTCCCTACGGCATAACGCGGGAAAGTGGGCCAGAGCAGCGGAGGTGAATGCTTAGAATATTTCAATGGAATAAATGGATTGGATTGATATATTTGCACCCCTTTTTCCCCTACTCCGGGCAAAGTGGGAGAGATTGCTAGACTTTTACTGAATTAAACCAATCCATATTCTTTCTTTTGCCCTTTGTGTTTCGGGGCCCCGCGGTATCAATTATGAACAACCCGCTAACCCCGAGAGAAACCGCAACCCCGGTAAAACCAGCAACCCTGGTAGAAACCGCAACCAAGGTAGTACTACCGATACCCCGGTATAAACTGCAACTCTGGTAGAATCCGCAACCCCGGTAGAACCCGTAACTCTGGCAGAACACGTAACCCAGGCAGAACCCGCATACCCGGTAAAATCCCCAACCCCGGTTACACCCGCAACCTCGATAGAACCCCCAACCCTGGTAGAATCCACAACCCCGATAGAACCCAAATCACCGGTAGAACCACCCGTAACCCCGGCAAAACCCGCTACCCTAATAGAAGCCGTTACCCTGGTAGAACCCGCAACCTCGGTAGAACTGACAATCCCGGTAAAGCACTCGCAACCCCAATAGAAACCGTAACCAAGGTGGAACTACCGTAACCCCGGTAGAAACCGCAACTCCGGTAGAATCCACAACCGGTAGAACCCGTAACCTGCAACCCTGGCAGAACCCGCAACCCCGGTAGAATCCCTAACCCCAGATAAACCCGCAACCCCGGCAGAACCCGCAACCCCGGTTGAACCCGCAACCTCGGCAGAACCCGCATCCCCGGTAGAACCACCCGCAACCCTGGTAGTACCCGCAACTCCGGTAGAACCCGCAACCTGGCAGAACCCGCAACCACGGTAGAACCCGCAACCACGGTAGACTAAGCAACCTCGGTAGAACCCGCAACTTCGGATATTTGCATCCCTGTGTTCTGTAAAAGAACTTTAGTGGGGCTGGCAGTCTTTTTATTTTGTCTTTACACTAAAAAAACTACTCTAAAACATAACTTTTAAGAGCAGCAACTCAATATAAACTAAACTAACAGCTTAATCCAGACGCCAGTTATTACTAGATCGATTACAAAACAACTCAGTTCCCTCTGATCCTTGGAGGCTCTGATTTTACGACGATTGCCGTTTGACCTCTGAAGTCCGGAGGGACCAAGATCCTCCTCAGGCACAACTCCTTTAAAGTAGAACGATGTACAGTGACGAACAGAAATATGTAAACATAAACAACTTTTCAATGTTATTATATCTTAATGTACGGATTAAAATTTCATGTTGTTTTGAACATAGTATTTTGACGTCATATTATAATGAAATATGGTTTCTTTCGTTATGGGCACGCTCAGCGCAACCTTGTCCATGTTTTTCCGTTCTGTGTACCTTTTTTTTTTTCTTTTGCTGTTGTGTTGTGTCTGTTTCGAATAAATATTTTTCTATTCTATTTTATTCGTCTATTCTTTTCTATTCTAAATAGATCGTATCTCAAAGTTACAACGATTAATTCTCGCTTTTAAGGTTCTGTACCTCAGAAAGAAAAAACGGAACCCTTATTGAATCACTTTGTTATCCATCTGTCTGACTGTCAAGGCCCTCTTTCTCGGGAATGCGTGACCACATACTTATCAAACTACTAGCTTTTGCCCGCGGCTTCGCTCGCTTTAAATTCGGGGTAACAACAGTTCCCCTTTCCTGATTAGCATAAAATGTATCAATTAAAAAAATATATTAGCCTATGTTCGTCTCCTGGTTTCCAACTATCTCCGTACCAAAATTCATTAAAATCGGTTTAGCCATTTAAGCGTGAAGAGGTAACAAACAAACAAACTCACTTTCGCTTTTATAATATTAGTAAGGATATACTCAATTCTGTGGTCCGTTTGTGCTGTGAACAGAAATACTGGGACACAGATAGGCACATAGAAGGACAGACAGATATAAAAATACATAGATAGATAGACAGATCGTCAGACAGGTTGTTAAAAATCAACAAAGAGCCTTAAAGAGATGTCAGCAAAGCAGAGGGGCCTGCCAGGGTCTCCGCCTGCCGGTGTTGCGGGTTGTTCGAAAAGATACCGCGGCTTTTGTAAAAATATTATAATTTAAAAGAGTGTCCATGGAGTTTCTTGCCCATTCTTCTTCATAAGATCAACGCTTTGGAATGGGCAACTACAGTACTTTCACAAGTTGTCGTGTGACCGGGACTGTAGATTCATTTTGTTTCTTGACAATCAAAAGTGCCTGTTACGGTCCAATCCTTACTAATATTATAAAAGCGAAAGTGAGTTTGTTTGTTTGTTACCTCTTCACGCTTTAATGGCTAAACCGATTGCGATGAATTTTGGTACAGAGATAATTGGACATCAGGAGACGGACATAGGCTATTTTTTTTTTAAATTGATAAATCTTATGATTTTTATTAAAAAAAAGTGGGATGTGAGGGAAAAAGAGGGAAGAAAAGGGAAAACTTAGAGTTGCTATTACAAATCAATAAGGCACCAAAGGGAACTGTGTTGCCCCAAATTTAACGCGGGCGAAGCCGCGGGCGAAAGCTAGTTTAAAATAAATGATTTGTCTTGATTTGCTCCAGAACTTTAAGGGCAATATTAGGAACATGGGTAGTTTTAGTCACTACAAATCTGTCACTCGCCCCCACTCCACCCAGGGCGGGAGAAAGTTATTTGATGATTTCCCACCCAAAAAAAAACTCTTTAAGTCTACGCAATCAAAAGATATGACCGTTTATGTCGCAAGTTTGTACGAAACCATCGGTACGCGAGTTTGACTCGCTCTTGACCGTTTTTTTTTTGGAGTTTACTCCTTAAGAATCGATTTTTATATATAAGGCGCCCGGTATGAGAAAAATCCGAGGGGTAAAACCTACTAACAAGTAACGCAAATCGTATCACGTTTTTGGTGCACACCTTTAGTGCGCAACTTTCTAATTTGGCTGTAAGTGTATCAAGACGTACATATGGTATGCTTGATGATTAATTATTATTAATATATATAAAATGAATAAATGTACATTTATATAAATGAATATTAAATTTAATATTACCTCTCATATGATATTAATCTTTTTTCAGTTGAATAAACTCTTTTTGCGTATGGTTAGATACTCGTACTTAAGGAGTAAACTCCAGTCGCGTGTCGGAGTTGACACACTCATTTTTTTTTTATTTAAGAATTGTATACATATTGCTGTTCATGACTGTACGCAAGGAATGTTTGAAATATTTCAGACAAATAATGGATTGGACTGATTTAGTGGACTTTCGAATTGTTTTTGAACTGTAATTTCTTGTTCGTGTTGTTAGAAAACAATAAGGTTATAGTGTTATATGTGGGAATTGTTGAAATTTTGTTTTTAGGCTGCTATACTGTTTGTTGAAGGTTTGTGGTTCGATCTCCGTACAGAACAATTTTTTTTTTGTTTTGCCTACAGATAGTTTTTCCAAATCTGGATATTCGTGTATGTGAGTTTTAGGTAGGGATTAGGATAAATTACTAGTGAATGTCAACGTTTTTTTAAACAAAAAAATGGCTACATCCACCGCCAAGGTCAAAAGAACAGGGGACGGGACTTTGACTACATTGACCTAAAAATATTTGACAACCCCGGTTGCGGTCGAGCAGTTGGCTACTCGGGTTCGATTCCCTCTCGAAACCAATATTTGTATAGCCTCCAGGTCTGAGTATGTACACGGTTGGCGCAGCGGTTAAGTGATCGACTGCTTTGCTACGTATCGCGGGTATGATCCCCGCACGGAACAAATATTTGTATGATTTACAGGTAGTTTTTCCGGATCTGGCTGTTTGTGTTTGTGAGTTTAAATGTTTGTAAACGCACCACAACACAGGAGAAATTTGTAGAGTAGGACAATGCTAAAAAACCCACGATACAGGAAACATTCATAATGTGGCGTAGCATTAAAATAAAGGCAAAGAATACATGGACTTTGTGAAAGATGACTGTGTAGCTTTAAAGTAGGGAAAAAGAAGACTAGCTTCACGGACTCAACAACTGGCATGTGCAAGTCGGACTTGCATGCTGAGGGTCCGTACAAGTTGCGACATAAACAGCCATATCTGTTGATTGCGTAGACTAATGCCCCGTTCCAATAAACAAAAACAACAACAACGAAAACGACTCGTTTTGCTTACGGATAGTTGTAATTTGACATTAAGTCTCATAGAACTTATGTCAAAATACAACTATCCGTAAACCAAACGAGTCGTTTTTGTTTATTGGAACGGAGCATTAGACAAATGATTTTTCTGCTACTCTAAGTAACCTTAGACTTAAGTACATGGTTTTAATTTCAACCCGATCCCTTTGCGCGTTCCCGAGAAAAATGGTCTTGACAGATAGACAGACAGACGGAAAGAGGTGATGCAATGAGGTTTCCTCTTTTTAGGGTTCCGTAGTCAACTAGGAACCCTTATAGTTTCGCCATGTCTGTCTGTCCGTCCGTCCGTCCGTCCGTCCTCGCTTAATCTCTGTGACCGTTAGCACTAGAAAGCTGAAATTTGGTATCAATATGTATATCAATCACGCCGACAAAGTGGTAAAATAAAAATTGGAAAAAAATGTTTTATTAGGGTAGCCACCCTATATGTAAAGTGGAAAGTGATTTTTTTTTTAATTTCAAACCTAATGTGTGATATATTGTTGCAAAGGTATTTAAAAATGAATAGGGGTTTACTAAGATAATTTTTTGATAATGTCATTAATTTCGGAAATAATCGCTAAAAAAGTTAAAAACAATGTGTCCCTGCTTGCCCCTCTAACTTTTGAACCATAAGTTTAGAAAATATGAAAAAAATCTGAAAAGTAGAATTTTATAAAGACTTTCTATGAAAATTATTTTGAACTTGATTGACACAACAGTTTTTGTACAAAAAAGACAAAAAGTTGTACAAAATAATTTCTGAACTAAGTTTGTAGTATAATCGTATATGCATTTTTTGTAACTTTGTTTACATATTTTATTATCCTGAACGTATCTTTTTTCAAACAAAAAAAGAATTATTGAAATCGGTTCTCGCAATCCAAAATTACCACCGAAATTGCACGTCTTTGTATTAATTAGTAAGCCAATTCCCCGAGAGATGGCGCTGTAGGTACTTATTACATTGGATCGGGTATTACCGAATTGTTCGGTTGGCCTCATAACTGGGAACATTTATTGTGACGGACGGGAAACTACGGAACCCTACACTGAGCGTGGCCCGACACGCTCTTGGCCGGTTTTTCTTTTGAAGCATTGTTCGCTTGCTCAAGAAGAGTTGGCGATTTAAGACTTATATCCCTAACTAGCTTTTGCCCGCGGCTTCGCTCGCGTCAAATTCGGGGTAACACAGTTTCCCCTTGCGCCTTATTGATTTGTAATAGCAACTAAGTTTTCTCTTCTCTTCCCTCTTTCTTCCTCACATAATACTTTAAAAAAAAATAGCTTATGTCCGTCTCCTGGTTCCCAACTATATCTGTACCAAAATTCATCAAGATCGGCCATTAAAGCGTGAAGAGGTAACAAACAAACTCACTTTCGCTTTTATAATATTAGTAAGGATAATTTCAGGTTTCCTCACGATGTTTTCCTTCAAAAATATCTGTGATGTCTTAGATAAACTTTAGAGCGTACGGTCTTGGTACTTGCCCGGATTAGGACCCGCAATCTCTTGCATGAGAAGCGAAGCGCATATCCCTACATAAAACCCTTTATATATGGAACCCTAAAAGTGGGTTAAGGGCATAAAAATGATAAATAAGATTAACCAAATCTAATCTTTATGTAGTAGAATCTAGAGTCGTTTCTCGTTATCTCAAGTTCCTTATTACACTGTAGTAGTTTTAAGGGTACCAAACCTCTAATCTATACTAATATTATAAAGCTGAAGAGTTTGTTTGTTTGTTTGAACGCGCTAATCTTAGGGACTACTGGTTAGAATTGTAAATTTCTTTTACTGTTAGATAGTCCATTTCTTGAGGAAGGCTATAGGCTATATAACATCACGCTACGACCAACAGGTGCTGAGCAGCGCGGGTGAAACCGTGGGGAACAGCTAGTTATAAATAAGGGATCTTTCAAGATCACTTTGTTGTCCGTCTATCTGTCTGCCAAGATCCTTTATCTCGGAGACGCGTGAAGGTATCAAGTTAGAACTTAAAACATGTACACAATATTGTAATCCCTTTATGCTGTGAAAAAATCAACCCTCTAAGTCTACATATTCAAAAGATATGACCGTTTAGTCCAACTCGCACTTGGGTGGGTTTCTTTCCTTAAACCAAACTAGCATTTCACACCACCCAACCATACCCTTTCTAAAACAGTTTCCCACAAAAATGTACCATATCAAACAATTTAAGACCCGACGGTTACACCCCTTCAACAACCCGCAAACACCATTTAATTACTTCAAGAACCCCTTGACACAACTAAGTCCACTACCCACCCCTTAAATTAGGGGGTGAAGCGATACATTTGCCCACGGACCCCCATCCTTAACAAATAAATGGTCTTAAGCTCAGACTGCATACACGAAAATTGCGCCGACTCTGTTTACTTGGCAAAATGAGTTTTAGTACTGAGGGTATGAATAAGACCAGCTTGAAATTTCATTTATATTTTGGTAATAAATAATAAATATCTTGGGACAACTCACACACGGCTATCTGATCCCAAGCTAAGCAGAGCTTGTGTTATGGTAACCAGACAACTGACATACATACTTAAATAATTTATAAATGCATACATATTATAGATAAATCACACCCAGACACAGAACAAACAATCATGGTCATCACACAAAGTTTGTCCTGGGTGGGAATCGAACCCACGACCTCCGGCTCAGCAGTCAGGGCCACTAACCACTGGGTCAACAGGCCCGTCGGTAATGAGTTTAGCTTGAGCAAAAAGCTCACTTGGATAAAATAAATTAGATGTGAAACTACTATCCGCGTAATAGTCCTGATGAATTCCTCGTAAGTCTGATTTCACGCGGTACGGATTAGGCTCTGGATTCAATTCCAAGCCCGGACAAATTGTTATTGAGTTCGTCCATTAGGAAACTCGTAGTAGCACTGAGTCTGGAGTCTTTTCCGGCGGTTCATGGCAAAAGGATTAACCCTATTACAGGGGACATAAAAACATAATTGTCTAAATGTGGGTGTACTATAGGGTGCACCTCTGACTAATAGTGGAATTCGGTTTAATTAGCTTTTAGAAGCAAAAAAAAGCATTGTAATTCTGATATCAAAACTCCTTACAAAATACAGAATGAACAAAATATTTATTTTCAGCAAGTAGTTCAGTTTGATGATTTGTACTTTATTTTAAACTAGCTTTTGCCCGCGGCTTCGCTTGCGTTAAATTCGGTATAACACAGTACCTGCTACCTGCAGTTATTGCCCTCGCGCCTAATTTATTTGTAATAGCAACGCTAAGTTTTCTCTTTTCTTCCCTCGTTCTCCCTCATATCCCATTTTTTTTTTAAATAAAAATTAACCTATGTCCGTCTCCTGGTTCCCAACTATCTCTGTACCAAAATTCATCAAAATCGGTTTACACATTAAAGCGTGAAGAGGTAACAAACAGAAAACTCACTTTCGCTTTTATAATATTAGGATAAAGACAAATATGTCAGATTTATGTTGAACATTTATAAGTTTACCAACACTTCAAAACAATGTCACACATTTCAAAGCGCTCTATATCTTTAGTCATACTGAGACTACCCTTAACATTAAGCTGTGAATGTAATTCAGCGACGATGGCTAATTTTCACGTACTAAATGACGCAGTAAGTGTTCAAGATACAATTTAGAATGTTATCCGGTTGCAACACAGGGATTTTTAGGGTTCCGTACCTTAAAAGGACCCCTTGACAGAAGAAAAACCCTTATAGGATCACTTTGTTGTCCATGCTGTCTAGACCCTGTATCTCGGGAACGCGGCGAGGTATCAAATTGCATTTCTTTTGTTTTTAAATAAACTTTGCCCTACACTAGGATTTCTAATGTATCGTGGGTGCGTTTACAAACATTTAAACTCACATACACAAACAGCCAGACCTGGAACAACTATCTGTAGGCTATATAAATTATTTGTTCCGTGCGAAGATCAAACCCGTGACACGCAGCGCAGCGACGATCGCTTAGCCACTGCGCTAATCGTGTCGTAAATAAAAAAAAATGTAATCAAAAACTAAAGTAAATCTGTAGTCCCTGAAACTGTGAAAAAAAACGACTTTCTATATCGTAGCATTCAAAATATATGGTCGTTTATTGCAAGTTTGTACGGAACGCAAGCCCGGCTCGCACTTGGACGGTTTAGTTTAGTCCGGCTCAGCAGTCAGGGCCACTAACCACTAGACCAACAGGCCCGTCAGTAATAGGGTTTACACTTTAAGTAAAAAGCCTCCCACAATCAGTCATGTTCAAAAGACTGTTGTAAAAGGAAATTTATGCTGCTAATAATAAGGTGCTTTGAAAATCAATCTATCTTCTTAATAATCTTTCTTGTAGCAGTCAAAAGACACGGTCAGGTAAAGTGCTATGCTATCGACGGCGCGTTAGTGCCAGCAAAGCAGAGCTGCCTGCCGGGGTTGCGGATTGTTCGAAAGAGATACCGCGGCCCCGGAACATAAAGAGCCAAAAAAGGAACATAGGTGTGTTTTAGTCAGAAAAAGTCAAACACTCCCCTTTTTTCATTTTCCGTAATTTTATTGGGTATTTTAACCGACTTCAAAAAGAAGGAGTTTCTTAATTCATGGGAATCTTTTATTTTCACATAACTGCCCCAAAAAAGCAGTGTTATGTTTTTTTATGTCTGTTCTCTGATTACTCAAAGACGCCTGGACCGATTTAAAAAATCTTTTTTTGATTGATATTTTTAGAATTCAGAAAGAGATACCGGAACATTAAAGGCAATAAAAGGAACATAGGCGGGTTTTAGTCCGTACAAATCTGATACTCCCCCCTGTTTTGCCCAGAGCGGGGCAAGTAATTTGATAATTTCCCAGCCGCATAAAAAAACAGGTTGTGCCTGGTTTATTGCAATATACTCGCATCTTCATATATGGGACTTAAACATGGCGAATTTAGGGCTTATTTCGCCAGTTCCTAATGTTATCTTATACTAAAATTATTTTGCATGTCAACTAGACGGTATTTTTTATAGAAAAAAAAAACACTTAAATCTCTAACCATCCTAACGAGAACGATATCTGCCTACCCAATTTCCAGAAACAGTCCTCATTATATCTCCGAACATACATTCAATGCACGTTCATCGCTTCATAGCCCATCTATCCAATTCACATCAAAGAGCTTGGCTCCAACATTGGCCAAACAACTTTCAAAGATTCCACGAACAAACTATTTGATCAAACATTTGACAAATCCTTCTAAAGGTATTTGTACAATCGAATAGCTATCTAGCTGGGAATTACTTGGTATGTTCCTGTATCGAACTTTATTGGGGCAAATATGTTTAGTTGGTATTTTGCTAATGGCTTCATACCACCCTGTGATAGGTTGGTCGCTGAATGAATGTGATGTGATGAATGTGTGAATGACTTTTTTCGCATGATTTGAATGTAACTATGAAAACAAGACTGATTGACATTGATTTCATTTATTTCTGTAGGGTTTTATCAAATAAGGCTGTAAGACTGGTCAAGTTTGCCGGGGTTGCGGGTTGTTTGAAAGAGGTACCGCGGCCTCGGAACGTAAAAGGCAATAGAAAAAACATGGGCGGGATTTATTAAAAGCAAGTTCGACACTCCCCCTGCTCCGACCAGAAAGGGGGAAGTTTTTAATGATTTCTCATCCGCACGGATCGCGCTTCTACTTAAGTTTGTGTTATTTAATGGCTTAACAGCTACTATACTACTATTAATACCTGCCATACTACTATTAATACCTACTATACTACTATTAATACCTACTATACTACATACTATTCATACCCACTATTTATACTTTATCTAATTATTTCCAATCCAGATCTTAACCTTTAAAGAAGCTTCGAGCGTAGTCCGACCTACAGAAGGGCTACTATGACATCTTATAGCAATTCTTATTCCACTGAGTGAAAGAGATGGTGCTAGACGCCCTGTATAGCTCTGTCTCTTTCCCTCAGCGGAATAAGAATTGCTTTAAGAGGTCATAGTAGGGCTACAGTTCTCAAAAAGTGATGTCGAATTGGAACTTAACCGGATTCCTTCCCGCTTCAGCATCGATTGCATTGTTTCACGTCAGCTTAGGATTGGTTCACAAATTGCTGGCAACCTTGGGTTGACTCGACTGACACAGTTTTCCTAATACTTAATTTTTGACATTATTAAGCAACTAGCTGGCACCCGCTGCTTCACCCGTGTGATATCTAAAAAACAAGTATTATTATGAGTGTTATTCCAGAATATAATCTAACTCTGTGTCAAATTTCAACAAGATCCGTTTAGCTGTTTTGACGTGATAGAGTAGCAAACATACATACATCCTCACAAACATGCGTATTTATAAATATTAGTAGGATAGACTAGTTTGCTAAACTCATGTAATGCTGAAATCTACTAAGGCTGTTTTTGCGCATGGGTAATCATGAAAAAACTTCCCCCGCTCTGGGTAAAATGGGGGGAGTGTCAGACTTGTACTGACTAAAACTCACCCATGTTCCTTTTATTGCCTTTTATGTTCTGGGGACGTGGTATCTATTTTGATATTCTAAAAGTATCAAACAAAACAAGAATTTATTTCTAAGAAGTATTTTATTTTTAAGAAGTCTTTGAGTAATCGGTGACTGAAAAGACTCCAACGTATTGAGAACTTCCACCTTTTTTTGAAGTTGCAAAATACTCAATACAGTTAGGAAAAAATTGAGTAGACAATTTGCTTGTTCTAGTAGTATGTATACAAGAGGGGCGTGCCAGGGGCACCGCCTGCCGGGGTTGCAGATTGTTTGAAAGAGATACAGCGGCCCCAGAACATAAAGGGCAAAACAAAGAACAGAAAAAGGTTTAAGACGGTTAATATCTGATACATCCTTTCAATTCAAGGGACGGGCCTGTTGGTCCAGTGGTTAGTGGCCCGGACTGCTGAGCCGGAGGTCGTGGGTTCGATTCCCACCCAGGGCAAACTTTGTGTGATGAGCACGATTGTTTGTTCTGTGTCTGGGTGTGATTTATCTATAAAATGTATGTATTTATAAATTATATAAGTATGTATATCAGTTGTCTGGTTACCATAACACAAGCTCTGCTTAGCTTGGGATCAGATAGCCGTGTGTGAGTTGTCCCAAGATATTTATTTATTTATAATTCGCCCAGAGCAGGACAAGTTATTTGATGATTATCCATCCTGTAAAAAAGGTATCGTATTTCCAAGAACTAACTGGGTTGTTGAGGTCAGATTGGCAGTCGCTTCAAGAAAAATACTTGTATTCAGCGGCACCCAGTTAGACTGGACCCCAACACATTGCTGAAAATAGGCTGTCGATGATGACATGTTTTTGACAAGAATTTCTGCTTGAAGGCAAAATAGGGTAGGTTCCAGGGTCAAAGTTATTTCATTCTATTTAGTTCGTCTTGTAGATTATTCAAAAATAAGGGACACGTATTTTTTTATTTGTAAATCAGACCAAAACTAACAAAGATATAGTCCATTAAAGTTACGTGTGACGTCACTCGTTCCAAAATAATGCAGCAACGCGTGACGTCACACGTAGTTGGAACACGTATTTTTTTTTGGAAACTAGCCTATTCTGGAACCTTTTTCATTATCAAACTGTATAGTACCTGACTAAATATAAGGTGTATCTACTAAGTAAACTGCTATTTCACCCTT
Organism: Ochropleura leucogaster; assembly: GCA_958449745.1. NCBI lineage: Eukaryota > Metazoa > Arthropoda > Insecta > Lepidoptera > Noctuidae > Ochropleura > Ochropleura leucogaster. Next base: position 11,940,124 of record OY288224.1, on the reverse strand, counting down.
TAAAGGAAATGCAAACGTTATGTTATGTAATTTAAGTTCAAATTAGAGTCAAAAGCAGCTTAGGTAAGCTCCTATCTCACCCTTTAAAGGAAATTCAAACGTTATACTACGTAATTTAAGTTCAAATTAGAGTCAAAAGCAGCTAAAATCAAACTCCAATAACTCACTCGATACGAAAAGCACGTGCATTGTTCTAATGTTCACTAAAGTTAAATCAGTTCGTAAATTGCTATCAAACTATAATATAAATTGTGTCGTACGGTATTAGTATTGTTTGCTTATATCGTCATGATTGCTTTTTGGTCTAGCATTAAAGTTTATGCACCCAATATGCGATTTCATCTGTGCAAGTAATAAGCTTGGCTGGCTCGAGGACCAGATATTGGGTTTATTTTATAACAATAATTCATTTATTTGCTAGAAAAGGTGCTTAGAGGTCTTAAAATAAAATAGTCACGGTACTTCATATTTCGCCTACTAAATTCAGCTTGCAAAGATTAAATAAAATAAGGAATTAAGAATTAATGTCAAAATAAGGAATAAATAAAACAGGCATGTCAAAATTAATAAAATCACAAAAATGTCATAAAAAATACAGGCTGTCAAACTGGGTCCAAATGCTTCTAGCATGCTTCTAGCAAAAATATATTAAATAGTGCTTCGATAATTAGGTATGTCAATCAATTAAATGTACACAATTTATATATCAGAGTCATTTAGGAAGTCAGCTACAAATCAATCAAATCAAATCATTTTTTTCTTTGCAAACATGGGTATAGTGTAAAGGTGTTTTTTGTAGCAGAGTTGTCCATATTTTACCGTCACATGGGCATGCAAAGGTTTTACAATTTTCAAATTAAAATATCTGGCAGATTACTGGAAACAAAAAGTGAAAATTAAAAATCAAAATGTCAGAGTCTTTACAGTATTATAGAATAATAAATTAATGCTATATAATATACAGAATAATAACTTTATTCAATAATAAAATTAGTCTCTTTTTATAAAATCGAATTGTGTAATATAGTCAATTAAATTAATTCGCAATATAAAGTTTGCTATGTTCAGAATTGAAGATTATTTTCTTCATTGGCGGAACATTCAAAAGCCACTTGTTGTAATATTGTTAAGAGTAGTTAATACGTACAGCAACTTTAAGAATAATGTAAAAAAAAATCCTTTTGTATTTTTAAGACCCTGTTGGTCATTTTTAGTCAAATTTTCAGATAACTGAACTTCAAAGTTTACTTCACCACAAAATGTAAACTTTTACTAAAAAAATACGTAATATTCACCTGAAAATTTCACATATACATGCTCTTTTCACTCATTTCTGAATATAGGAGCCACGTACAAGTTTTACGACGTAAGAGAGACGACGAAAAATAAAATCTTAAGTGCTCCCCCCGCTAATCCGAGAAAGGGAACGAACTGGGTTACGGTGGTCGGTGGCACTGGACTTGAGTTTGACGAAGAGTTTCAGGTTAACACTCGTTTAGTTAGAAACTTGTAGTTATCGGTTTTGTCCGTACACAAATTATTGAATATAATATTATTGGTTCCAGTTGTATATGGGATAAATTAAAACACTACTATACCAATTAACACTAAATATTTTTACAAAACACAACATCAATTTTTTTTTGTAAACTATTTAATAACTCCATATCATTTTACTTTCAATAATTAATCTAATCAGTAGGCCTACTATGACATCTTAAAGCAGAACTTATTCCACTGGGTGAAAGGAGGGTGCTAGACACCCTGTATAGCTCTGTCCCTTTCCCTCAGCGGAATAAGTTCTGCTTTAACACGTCATTGTAGGGTAGCAGTAATAAATTATGATATTGACATGGGATACATCCTAAAAAAAACAATAATATGCCAATAGATACTGCAAGAAGTTCAATAATTTTTCGGTACTCTCTTTACAGCTCTATTGTAAAGAAATCCTAGAATTATTCTTGAATCTTTTTCGCATATTCTTGGTGGAACATTTTGGATTCGACCGATTTTTTAATTATAAATTAGCATCAAACATATTTTTTTAACTATAGCATAATAAATTCTCAAGCAAGCAATAAGTCATACTTAGTATAAATTAAATAGAAAAAATATAATCTTTACTTTTTCTTCAATAGTCACATTAGTTCTTAAACCACTCCAACCTAACGCTCGGTGCAATCAGCCCTCCACGATAAAACTTTATGAACCGTATTGTCCGCCCAATGAAAGGAAAAATAATGCCATATTATATTATAACCCGGCGTTTTTGTGCCAGTTTCCGGTACCACTCGAAAACCTCTGTTTAACGCGCGATTTCCTTCCAGGCTTGTATCATGTTGTATTTTGCGATGCGATGAGATGAGAAGCAGATTTTTTAGGACTCAAAGGGAAAAAATGGATTCCTTATTGGATCACTTTGTTGTCTGTTTGTCTGTATGTATGTCTGTCAAGACTCTTTATCTTGACAACGTGTGGAGGTATCGGAAGTGTAAAATAAAAACCATTTACTCAAATCTGTGGTTCATTATCAAAAAAATAATCCTCTAAGTTGACGCAGTCAAAAGATATAACCATTTATGTCGCAGTTTTGTACGGAACCCTCGGTGCGCGCGTCAGAATAGCACTTGGCCGGTGACTTTTTTTTACTTAGTTAACCAAGTTAGAAATTACCATGAAAACTTAAACTTATTTCTTGACTGATTGTTAGATTAAACTTAGAAAAACATAGAAACATAGAACTTAGAAAACGGGGGATACCTAAATGATATTTATTTATTTGATTATCTACACAAAATATTTGACAGAACATTACACACAGAAGTACACAAAAAAACTGCTTATTTTATAAAAATACTTTTGCTGTCAAGATTCAGAACTATCTTCAATCAATCAGAACTGCTATCCTTACTAATATTATAAAAGCGAAAGTGAGTTTGTTTGTGTGTAACGTCTTCATGCCTAAATAACCTAACCGATTTTGATGAATTTTGGTACAGAGATAGTTGGGACCCCGAAAAAGAAGCTACCCTAAAAAAAGTGAGATAAGAGGGAAGAAAAGGGGAGAGAAAAATATTTTTTTCGATCATCACGTGGGCTAAAGTTAGCCTTAGCCCAAAGTGACTATGCCATTCGGACGAAGTCGCGGGCGGAAGCTAGTATATGAAAAAGAAAAAATTAACTAAATTTTGTTAGCTTTCATATAGCTTCTACACCCCTACTGAACATACAGCGTGCCCTAATTGTTTAGTATGGAAGAAGGTCGTTGGTTTGTTGTGTTGTATTTAATTTTTCTTTCGATTCGGAGTAAAGGAAAAAACATGTTGTAGGTATATAACAGATTTTGTTAAGGTTACAAAGCTGTATAGTGTAATGGGTATGTTATTCGTTGGTTTTGGTAAGTGAGTGTGCAAGGTATTTTTTATTCTTATTTGTGCACTAGCTTTTGCCCGCGGCTTCGCTCGCGTTCCCCTACCGCCGTATTATTTTGTAATAGTAGCGCTAAGTTTTTCCTTTTCTTCTCTCGTTCTCTTTCACATCCCACTTTTTTTTTAAATAGCTTGTGTCCGTCTCCAGGAACCCAACTATCTCCATTCATCAAAATCGGTTTAGCCATTATGACGTGAAGACGTAACAAACAAACTCACTTTTGCTTTTATAATATTAGTAAGACTTTCTTTCAGCAGACGTGACCACAAAGATCCATAAAAGAATAGACTAAATATTAGAATGAACAAAATGAATACTTAGTTGTTTATTTACACAGAAAGTAAGTACACATTACAAGATGTATAGTTTAAAATGATAAGTATAGAATAAACATACATAATACAAGGTGTAGCATAATAAGCATAAGACATCCCGGATGCTCCATCGGATCATAAAAATGCAACTTTTGTGCCATGATTTCTGGAAATCCATATTTTTTTTTTAATTTTTAAATATACATAACTAGCTTTCGCCCGCGGCTTCGCCCGCGTTAAATTTGGGGTAACACAGTTCTCCTTGCGCCTTATTGATTTGTAATAGCAACGCTAACTTTTCCCTTTTCTTCCCTCTTTCTCCCTCACATCCTAAATAAAAATTCCTTTTTTTAAATAAAAATTAGCCTATGTCCGTCTCCTGGTTCCCAACTATCTATGTACCAAAATTCATCACAATCGGTTTAGTCATTAAAGCGTGAAGAGGTAACAAACAAACAAACTCACTTTCGCTTTTTTAGTAAATAGTAATAGTAAGGATATGTTGATCAGCCCATCGCATCAGTTTCTATGCAAATTAAAATTGTTTACTGTTATAGGTCGAGAGATGATCTTGCGTTTATTATGTTGCATCTAAAAAAAATAAAAAAAAAATCATCAAGTTTCTTTTTTTTTGTCTTCTGATAAACAATAAAGAAATTGTATTTTTTGTTGTTTTTGTAGTTCTTTTTTTTATTAAAACATAATTATTATCGTTATTACTCATTTTGTAAAAATGTTGTTTAACCTGTATAATTGGCAACTGTATAAGTCCAATATCATAATTATTTTTTGGAACGAAGTTCCTTATCGCGCGTTGTGAAAGGGGGCTAGACGGAAAAAATTCTTACGAAAAGTTGTCACGACACTTTTTGCTATAGTAAGCTATTGTAAGCTGTGCGGCGTCGCATGTTTCTCTGTCTATCTGTCTGTCTCTCTCTTTCTTATAGAAAGCAAGCCATATATTTTCATTTCTATAGGAAATTCGTTCCATCCGGGTGTCCCTTGACACCTCTAAATTTTTTTTATGTTTTTTTTTTCATATTGAAGCTGTTGATGAACTTTAAAAAAAAATCAAGTATTTTGAGCTGCATACATACTCAAATATCCAAACATAGATCTAGAGTATCCTCAAATTCTAATAACTCAATAGAACGCCACTAGCAACGTAGTCCCACGCTACAGGTCGCCACTGAATCACTGAGCTCCATAATGACCCATTTCCTGAAGTTAGCTGCTAGATTCATGCGGAAATATATGGAATACGTATTAAATTCTATGACCTGAAATACCAATTTCCTTTAATACGCTCGGGTTTTGAGATTTTGGCAAATCTACCGTCTAGTGTAGGAAGATCACTTAAGAAAATGTCTAGTGGAAAATTATTAAGGACATTTTTCTTTTTAAAGTCGGTACAAGAACAAATTGAGTTATCACACTAACATTATGTAGGCTAAAGTGTGTATGTAGATTTATATTGGTCATCATCTGCCTTGCCTTTTCCCAACTATGTTGGGGTCGGCTTCCAGTCTAACCGGATGCAGCTGAATATCAGTACTTTACATGGAGCGACTGCCTATCTGACCTCCACAACCCAGTTAATACTGGGTAATACGATACCCCTTGGTAAGACTGGTTGTCAGACTTTCGGCACACTGACTACTTGTAACGACTGTCAAAGATCTACAAATGACAGCCGGGACCAACGGCTTAACGTGCTTTCCGAGGCACGGAGGAAACTCGGTATGTAACGGGTGGTCACCCATCCACAGACCAACCTAGGCAAGCGCGGCTTAAATTAAAGATCGACCCGAGCGGCTGCTATTATTTAGCCACGAGCTCCTCATGTAGATTTATATTGGTATGATATTTAAATTTGGTAGGCATGTAGATATCTTATACCTATTTATCACGGCACGGTTGGCGTAGTGGCTGAGCGATCGACTGCTGCGTTGCGTATCGCGGTTTCGATTCCCGCACGGAACAAATATTTGTATGACCTGCAGATAGTTGTTTCGGGTCTAGCTGTTTGTGTGTTTGAGTTTAAATGTTTATAAACGCACCCACGATACAGTGTCAGTCTTAGTGTGGGGCAAAATTTATATAAAAACAAACAAACAATATGTATAAAAGAAAACAAATTATACTTCAATCTGTTACCGTGCTGGAACAATAAATAGTGTATTTGTTGGCGTGTGGAGGTCATGTTCAGTATGTTTTTACTGTCTTATCCTACTTGATATTATAAGGATTTAAGTATATCCTGCGGTGTTTTTCGTTTCAGTCTACGGTTTGTCCGGGTTTTTCAACTTCAAAAATGTATTTCTTTTAATTATTACGAACACACATACATAATTACCCAGGCCCTGAAATATTACCTGTAGGCCATACAAGTTTTGGTTTCGCATGGAATTCGAACCCGCAATTCGCAGTGCAGCAGCCAATCACTTAACCACTGCGCAAACCGTGCTTTTGTTTTACTGGAAATTGTCTGAATTATTTAAAGTTGATTTATCAACATACTGAAAAAAATTCTTATTCACTAAGTACCAAATTCATTTCTCGTCTCCAAGAAACTTAAGTGCAAAAACCAGTCAGGAGTAAGTCAGAATCGCGTACGCGGGTTCCGTATAAACTTGCGATCTTAACAACCATATCTTTTGACTCCGTAGACATAAAGGACGACACGGTTGGCGCAGTGGCTGAGCGATCGACTGCTGCGCTGCGTGTTGTGGTTTCGATCCCCACACGGAACAAATATTTGTATGACCTAGAAGTAGTTGTTTCGGGTCTTGTTGTTTGTGCGTGTAAGTTTAAATGTTTGTAAACGCACCCACGATACAGGAGAAATTCCCAGTGTGGAGCAACTTTTTTTAATAGTTTATGTTTCTCACAGCTCCAAGGGGACACCAAGTTGAGTCGAAACCACTTGGTTTCGATTTTAATACTCGATAAAGGTATTGAGTATTAAATTAAAATATCGTGTTCGTGAGATAAAGGGTCTTGACAGACGGAAAACAAAGACGTGATTCAAAACGGGTTCCGATTTTTCGTTTTGAGCTACGGAATCCTAAAAACGAAATAAAAAACTCTCTTCTTCAAAATTTTTCAATCACATTAACTTAAGTAAACACCAAAAGGTGCCAAGCATCGAATCATTCTGCCATCTTGTCCAAACTTATTCAATTTGCGTTACACTCGCCAGAAGTAATCGATTCGGTGCCGATAAGACGATTAATCGAGGAATCGAGTGCGACTCGACACTTCTGCGAATCGTTACGAATCGATTTTGTGTTAGTATTTAGCGGAATTATTTACCTGTACTTAGTTTGTTGGAATGATCGGGCAAAAACAACATTTTTATTAGATATGACATTTTATATCCTATCGTACCTACTAATACTATAAATGCGAAAGTTTTTTAGTATGGATGTATGTTTGATCCTCTTTCACGAAAAAACTACAAAACGGATCTTGATGAAATTTGGCACAGAGATAGATTATAGTCTGGAATAATACATAGAATACTTTTTTTATCATCACGCGGGTGAAACCGCGGGGCGCAGCTAGTAATATTATAAACGCGATAGTTTGTTTAGATGTATGGATGATTGTTACTCTTTCACGCAAAAACTGCTGAATGCATTTTAGTGTAGTTTTACAATAATGTAGCTTATATACATCAGAATTACACCTAGGCTACAATTTAATATATTGCATATTCTTCCACCACGCGAGTGAAACCGCGGGGCACAGCTAGTATTTAGTAATTTAACTGTAAAATACCATACTGCTTTGTTAGGTTGGTTGTCAGACTTTCGGGACACTGACTACCTGTAACGACTGTCAAAGATTTACAAATGACAGCCGGGACCAACGGCTTAACGTGTTTTTTGAGCCACAAAGGAAACTCGGTATGTTATTTTTTTTTAAAACTAACAAACACTTCAACGCAAAAACACTAACAGCCAGACCCGAAACAATTACCTGCAGTTCATACAACTACCTATTTGTTCCGTGTGGGAATGAAACCCGCGAAACGCAGCGCAGCAGTCGATCGCTTAGCCACTGCGCCAACCATGCCGTCGTTATGGTTAGTGATCTATCCACAGACCAACCTTGCCTAGGCTAGGCAAGCGCGGCCTAACCTGAAGATCGACCCAAGAGGCAGTTATTATTAAACAAAGAGCTCCTTACTATTACACTATCCAACAGATTTTTTTGGTGAAAACCGAGAGATGTTATGTTTAATTAATTTGGCAACATCTCATGTTAGCTTTGTCTATTTCTATACAGGTACCAGCTACCCTACCATGACATCTTAAAGCAGAACTTATTCCGCTGACGGAAAGAGACAGAGCTATACAGGGTGTCTAGCACCATCTCTTTCACTCAGTGGAATAAGTTCTGCTTTAAGACGTCATAGTAGGCCTACAGGGTATTACGTTATAATAGAACAGTCTATCTTGCTAACCAAGGAAGCATAGAATATGAATGATGCTACGCAGTACCTACGCCGTAGCTCTGACGTCACGCCCGCTACGCTGTCGTAGCGGTGTCAATTGGTTATGCTCTGATTCGTAGCACGTATTAAGTCACATTGATAACTTGTATAGGAACTCAAAGTAAATGTCATCGTATTACTAGAATTTTTAGGTTCAAAATGTAGCGAGGAATATCGCCATATATATTTATCACACTGGCTGTCGAATTTTTAGGGTTCCGTACGTCAAAAGGAAAAAGAAACAGACAATTACAATAAAGTGTTCTTAACACTTAGAACACTTTGTTGTTCATCAGTCTGTTTGTCTAATAAGACCCTATACAACATTATCCTTACTTTTCCTTACTAATATTATAAAAGCGAAAGTGAGTTTGTTTGTTTGTTACCTCTTCACGCTTTAACGGCTAAACCTAAGCTTTTTATTTTAAAAAAGTGGGATGTGAGGGAGAAAGAGGGAAGAAAAGGAAAAACTTAGCGTTGCTATTACAAATCAATAAGGCGCAAGGGAAACTGTGTTACCCCAAATTTAATGCGGGCGAAGCCGCGGCCGAAAGCTAGTTTTTAGTATAAATGCGAAACCCGAATATAGTTTGTTCAGAATAAGTAACTGAATCGATTCCAATCATTTTTACACAATGTTATATTTTTTCCAAAAATATTTAAAAAAAGTTTATAATATGGATACCATGCGACACTAACTACCTATTTGCTAGCGCACAAAACACTCGGCCGAGTCTTGCCAAAAAAAATGCGCGCGAGTCACAGTCGCGGCGCAGGGACGCCGTGTGCCGTTGGTGACAGTGTTTTTGTACGGATATCCAGGTATCATAACAAGCTTATAACTTTGTGGTTTTTCATGATACAGTTTTGAAATTTTGTACATAGACTCTTTATATAAAAATACTGGACAGGTGTTTCGGCTTTCGCATAAACTAAAAATAATGTTGTATGTCGGAAACACGCAGAGCTAGTTGAAATACCCAGAGAACCATATACCTACTAAAGACTGTAATCTTATGAAACTGTGAAAAAATTAACCCTCTAATTTTAGCCTTTATGCAGCATTGGCAGGCATTACATGCGCCCATATATAGGGCTTGGGGCAGGTAAAATTATAAAATTACTAGCTTTCGCCCGCGGCTTCGCCCGCGTTAAATTTGGGGTAACCCAGTTCTCCTTGCGCCTTATTGATTTGTAATAGCAACGCTAAGTTTTCCCTCTTTCTCCCTTACATCCCAATAATCCCAAAAATTAGCCTATGTCCATCTCCTGGTTCCCAACTATCTATGTACCAAAATTCATCACAATCGGTTTGGCTATTAAAGCGTGAAGAGGTAACAAACAAACAAACTCACTTTCGCTTTTATAATATTAGTAAGGATATTTTTATTGTTTTTCTAAATTTAACTACTCATTATTTTTATTCTAAGAAATTTAATTTAATTTATTTAATTATATTGAATCCATTTTAGTGCTATTGAATCTGTTTTAATGATTTTGAATATGTTTTTTAATGATATTGAATCTATTTTAATGATAAATCTGTTTCTTAATGATATGGAATCTGTTTTAATGTGTCTGTGTATGTTTAACAATGTTATATTAGTTTTCTATGGGTCTATGCCACCTGAAATAAAGTTTATTCATTATTTTTTATTTTACTTTTAATTATCATATTATAATTAAATTAATTACTAAATATATACAACCTATAAATATACTTATAATAAAAAAATATATACAAGTAAAAAATAGAAAATTACAGGGCGTCAAAAAATTCGTCCGTATCGCCGTCAACAGGTAAAGTGCCCAGAAGGCTGGCAGCATTACCGCGTTGGATGGCAATGCTTATTTTTTGTGCAAAAAACAGGAACAATTTGAACAATTCATTCATTCATTCATTTAGTCCGTTTATGTCGCAAGTTTGTACGGAACTCTAGGTGCGCGAGCCTGATTCGCACTCGGCAAGATTTTTAACTTCCTTAAAGAACCGCAAACGTTCAATTCCATTGTGAGACTTGAATCATTCGACAAGTTATGTTGCTGTTTTCTTTGTCTCCGCCAAGATTGCCTGCTTAATATTATAAACTAGCTTTTGCTTGCGGCTTCCCTTGCGTTAAATTCGGGGTAACACAGTTCCCCTTGCGCCTTATTGATTTGTAATAGCAACGCTAAGTTTTCCCTTTTCTTCCCTCTTTCTCCCTCACATCTCACTATTTTTTTTTAAAGTGGGCCTTTGTCCGTCTCCTGATTTCAACTATCTCTGTACCAAAATTCATCAAAATCGGTTTAGCCATTAAAGCGTGAAGAGGAACAAACAAACAAACTCACTTTCGCTTTTATAATATTAGTGAGGATTCGAACATTTGTGAGGCTGGATGGATGGATGGATGTTTATTACTCTTTCACGTCAAAACGGCTAAACGGATATTTATGGAATTTGGCACAGAGTAGATTATAGTATGGATTAACACATAGTATCCTTTTTTGAATATCACGCAGGCGAAGCCGCGGGCACCAGCTAGTGTTTAATAACTAAACATCCAGTTAGATAACTATCTCAAAACTATGCGGCGTCAATCATAACTACACTCCACCAACTTCAAAGTTAAGATAACTAAACCACTTATGAATGAGGTTAAACTATAACTTAATATCTAGTATTATTCACTGCAGTTCAGTAACGCAAACTATTTAGTTTAAGTTAAGACTCTCAGGTTAGAATTAAATACAGAAAGAGCTTAATAGACTACTAGTCTACAAGCATAAGACAAAATAATAAAACAGAATTAATATAAACAAAAAAAAATACGTGTGGCACTCGGGAACTTCCACGGTAAAGCTATTGCATAGCATTTTTTATCAACTTATGCAACAAAATATTTAAAAAGTATTTCCAATGATAAGAAGTCACAAAAAGAAAAAAAATATATCAACTTAGACAATGAATAAAAAACTAAATATAATATTTAAAAAAAACTTCCAATGAAAAAAAGTCGCAAAAAGAAAAAAAATACCTTTGGTTTGATCCAGCGTAATGTAGATTGACTATCCAATTCTCTACCAAACACGCTATTAGAATATTAGAATCGGAATTGAAATAACTGACCGTATTGTGTAAACGACGTTAGACAAGCCACACTTCCGTGCCCGTCGGAGTGGGGAGCGTCAGGTTTTTTTTCGTTACGAAATTTCTGGATTCGGTCACCGCGCTCAAGGCCCGCGATAGAAGCTATGCAATAGCTTAACAACTAAAACAAGATCCATGAGGAGCTCGTGGCTAAATAATAGCAGCCTCTTGGGTCGATCTTTAGGTTCAGCCGCGCTTGCCTAGGTTCGTCTGTGGATAAGTGGCCACTCGGTACATACCGAGTTACCTCCGTACCTTGAAAAGAAAGAAACGGAAATCTGATTGGATCACTTTGTTTGGAGGCATGGACGAGGCCTCAGGCAGTCCCGAGATAAAGGGTCTTGACAGACAGACGGACAACAAAGTGATCCGATTAATGAAAATGATTAACTTTCATTATTATCATCCTAAAATATGTGTCCATAATTTGACGGGCCTTTTGGTCCAGTAGTTAGTGGACCTGACTGCTGAGCCGGAGGTCGTGGGTTCGATTCCCACCCAGGACAAACTTTGTGTGATGAGCATGATTGTTTGTTCTGTGTCTGGGTGTGATTTATCTATAGTATGTATGTATTTATAAATAATATAAGTATGTATATCAGTTGCCTGTTACCATAACACAAGCTCTGCTTAGCTTGGGATCAGATAGCCGTGTGTGAGTTGTCCCAAGATATTTATTTATTTTATTTATTATAATATATGGTTTAGCTGGCAAATAGGAGTTACGCTAAAATTCCTTTTCAAACAAATATTAATGTCAAGCGGTCAATCCGGTGCAGACGACACGGCCGGTCGACACTGCACGGATTGACGGTGAGCTACCCATTGCTCACCGTCTACAAACCCGCATCTAAGGTGGCCGGGAGTCGTCTCGCGGTGCATTCGCCTCTTGAACGTTAATTTTATTGCAACTGGGGCAAGTAAATGATGCAGAAACACTATATTTTAACGATAATGCAGACGTCTTTAAAACCACAAACTTACCATTTGGCATTTGCAATTTCAATTACACTCGTCTTTCTGACCGCGTTCATATTGGGAGACTTATTGTAATATTTTTTCTTCGGAAAGATTTAAAGGTTCAAGAACTGTAAATCGTTTAAATACGGTTGTTTTCCTCATTTTTATCTTCTGTGATTACATTTTGAATTTGCTCTTTGAAATGCATGCTTAAATTACGTTTATCTTTACTTTTTTTTGCTAGCCCGTCAAGTGCTACTGCTGAACAAATCTCCGCTCTTTTTACTTCTTTTGTCTTACTAGCTTCACCGCAGTCTATTTTGGCGGCGATTTCCTCTTTCAATTTATGAGACATTTCATTATTAAGTCACCTTTTATTGCAGTGAATGCTTTGAAACAAAAGAATTAAGTATGTATTGGTGAAAAAAAAACACAGGCTTGTCAAGAAGTTTTGAAAAGAGCTTGCTGGGGCAGCGGGATAGTTTGAAAGAAAAACCACGATCCTGGAACATAAAGAGCAAAATAAGAAATATGGATTCAGTAACAAGTCTGGCATATCCATCCGAAAAATAAAATAAATAATAAATAAATTCTTTATTTTCCGACAACAAGATCCAACATATTACTAAAAATTCTTATAATTAGTGTAAGTAAACATATTAGTTATCTCTCTTACATAATTAATATCTATACCCATTTCTAGTTCGCTTCATGTGGACGATGAACAAGCGAAAGGAAACTCACTCATTCATCACCCCCACAAAACGTCCCAGAATAGGAGAGTAGATATTCTCCGCCACTGTCCTCAGAATACTGTTGTCACTGTCCCGCAATCTCGTTATCAAGGACGAGATTTTTTTTTAAAACAAAAAAGAAGAAGTTCAAAAAACATTTCGATACAAGAATCAAATATCGAACAAATCAAAGCTAAAGCTTCCAAAAATCTGACAAAATAATCTGTTATTTATCTAACTTCTATAAAGTTTAATTTACTTTTAAAAAGGTACCCCAATTCGAACGGTTATTCCGGTGACCACACTTTGGGATCTCGCCAACACACTCTGTGAACGCTTGTAATTGTTGCAGCTGTGTGTCCAACTTCACTTTAATTGTGGTTACATAAAAAATATCGATTTGTGTTGCGATGCTCGTTTATACGAAGAAAACCATGTTATATACGTCATTTCTATGGGTTTAACGACTAGATTACTAAAAAGACAATATTTTGTATATATATCATCATCATTTTCCTGACCTTGTCCCATTCTATTCGGAGTCTGCGCACAGCATCATTTACTCCTTTCTCCTTCATATCACTCCTTACACAATCCATCCATCTTTTCTTTGGCCTTATTTTCGCTCTCCGTCCATCAACATTCAGATCCATTACTCTTTTAGTCACATGTCCTTCATCCCTCCTCATTACATGTCCATACCAAGACAAACGACTCCCTTTAATTTTTTTCTCTAACAGGCACAACTTTCAAACTTCCTCGAATATATTAATTCCTTACTTTATCCATACTTGTCACTCCACACATCCATCTCAACATTCTCATCTCCGCTACATGCAATCGTTTTTCATCCACCTTTTTTACAGCCCAGCATTCTCACCCATACACTACAACAGGTCTAATCACGGACTTATATATTTTCCCCTTTAACTTGAGGGGCATCCGTGGGTCACGAGTTGTTTCAGTGACCTGTCGCCATTTCATCCATCCTGCGTTGATCCGGTGCGTTACGTCCCGGTCTACTTCGCCATCCCCTTGGACAGATCACCGCTGCGCACAATGACAGCCGCCATTAGTGATCACGGTTCTTTTAATCAACACCTCTTTGTCTTAGGAGTCATCAAAATCGCGTCACCTAGTCAAAAGTTACGAGGTAACAAACATAAAAAACACACAGTCGAATTGAGAACCTCCTCTTTTTTTGAAGTTGGTTAAAAATATGAAACACATCTCTGTATATCATGAAAAATCAATTATGGATCATGCCAAGAGGTCAGCAGTGTAGTATAGTGTGCTAATGACAATAAATTGTAATTACCGATCTTCCAGTCATGCGTAATATAGGGTAATTTACTAAATGATTAGTAATTAGTGATCAACGAGCTTGCACGAGAATTGTTATTATCTGTATTGTAGTTTTCATTGACTTATATCCATTATTTGACGACACGCCTGGCGCAAATGGCTGAACGATCACACAATCTTTACTATTATATTTTATATAATATTATAAAGCTGAAGAGTTTGTTTGTTTGTTTGTTGAACGCGCTAATCTCAGGGACTACTGGTTGGAATTAGAAAATTCTTTTAGTGTTGGATAGTCCATTTCTTGAGGAAGGCTATAGGCTATATAACATGACGCTACGACCAACAGGTGCTGAGCAGCGTGGGTGAAACCGCGTGGAACAGCTAGTACAAAATACACGATAACTGACAAATGCTTGCACTGACTGGACAGGTCCACTCAATCTGTGTGGTGCTGTCTTAAAAAGACCATTTCAGACACTAATCTGCATAGTCCTCATGTAAGTTGACCAAGATTTTTTGTCTGGACTTTAAAAGAGACTATGACCTCTGAGTTTGTTTCGGCTGTTTCTTCACAGAGTAGTCGGGTACGAAACGCTGGCCTGCTCTAGCTTTTAAAAAAGACGTGTAAAAGTGTTTGTGAAAACCTACTTGCAAAATAAACATCATTTATCGACTGCCGCGATGCGTGTCGCGGTATCTTTTGACTGTGTAGGCTAAGAGAGTTGATTATTTCACAGCTCTAAGGGACGATATACGTATATAGTTTTAATTACAATACTATACATCTACGCGTTCTTTAGACAAAGGTATCTTGACAAACAGACAGGCTGACAACAAAGTCATTCTATAAGGTTTCCATTTTCCGTGGGAGACGCCCCGGGCGTTGGGCACTGCGAGACGACTCCTGGCCACCGTAAATGCAGGCTTGTAGACGGTGAGCAATAGTTAGTGTTCCACGCGCGCCTCATGAAATGTCAGCAAAGCCAAGGGGCCTACCAGGGCCACCGCCTGCCGGAATGGAATACTGCGGCCCCAGAATATAGGAATGAACGAAAGAAAGAAGAAAGAAAGGCCATGTCAACGTTATGTTAGTGTTCCACGAGAGGTGTCAGCAAAACAGAAGGGCCTACTAGGGCCACCTCCTGCAGGGGTTGCGGGTTGTTCGATAGAGATACTGCGGCCCCAGAACATAAAGGGCAATAGAAGTAATATGAGTGGGTTTTCGTCAGTACAAGTCTGACACTCACCCCCGCTCCGCCCGGAGTGGGGAATGACATTTTTTTGATTTTCCGCCCGCAAAAATGCCCTATCACTAGTTCATCCTTAAAAGCAAAAGCTGAAAAAAAATCAAATGCCTTTGTTCTCTTGAAAATCCCTAATAAGTGTCGCATTACTTAATTCGAAATTCTATACCTCTACCTTAATTACAAGGGGTTAAAATAAACAAGGGTTGAAAACAAAATTAATTTTGCAAGCCTCGAAATGGATATCCCAAATATTTACCAAAGGCAACCTTGTTTTTGGACCGTAAAGTTAAATTTGTTGAAGCTAGAAGATTTTATAATAGCTTTGGGTAATAATTTCTTAAAGTATCTAAGTGTCAGCAGTAATTACTATAAATATTTTCACAGCAAATACTCTTTAGTGTTATTTCCTATAAATATATAATTGTTGTGTTTTCTATAAGCTATTTAGTATTGCCCTATTGTTGATTAATACCTCTTAATAAATATAAACTAACATTTAAACTTCCTTACTTCACTTCCTTTCCTTATTCATATTATAAAAGCAAAAGTGAGTTTGTTTGTTACGTCTTCACGCTTAAAATGGCTGAACCGATTTTGATAAATTTTGGTACGGAGATAGTTGGTATACCTGGAGACGGACATAGGCTAAATAAAGTAAGAAAAGGGTAGAAAGACGGAAGAAACCGGAACGTGGCCGGAAGACTAGCAGCATTGCCACGTTGAATGCCCAGCGAAGACAGCGCTACTGTACAAAAGCAGTTTTCTTGAAAATATATAATAATAGCTTTCGCCCGCGGCTTCGCCCGCGTTAAATTTGGGGTAACACAGTTCTCCTTGCGCCTTATTGATTTGTAATAGCAACGCTAAGTTTCCCCTTTTCTTCCCTCTTTCTCCCTCACATCCCACTTTTTGTAATTAAAAATTAGTCTATGTCCGTCTCCTGGTTCCCAACTATCTATGTACCAAAATTCATCACAATCGGTTTAGCCATTAAAGCGTGAAGAGGTAACAAATAAACAAACTCACTTTCGCTTTTATAATATTAGTAAGGATATAATCACTTCGGCCCTATGGTCGGAGAGCTTAAAACTGATGGCTAAATAATAACAGCTGTATCGGGTCGATCTTCAAGTTAAGCAATTATAAACCGTATTTTCTTCATATCATGGCTATGATTCGCAGTACTTTGACAGTCATTACCGGTATTCAATGGGCTGAATGTCTGCCAATGAGTCTTACCAAGGGTATCGTATTACCCAGTACTAATTGCGTTCACGAGTTTCCATAATAAACATACACGTGTCATATAAACTAAGATTCACTTACATATAAGGATCATGGATCAGGCAATAGCCGCGTACCCACCTAGCGCACAGGCTCGCGCGGCAGCCTCGCGAGCCAAATGCCTCGGCTGGTGTGGACGTGCCTCGGCCTGCCTCGGGCGCGCGTTTGCTCGACCGAGCACGGCTCGGCCCCGAGCCATCTGCTGTCGGTAAACTTGACGCGCTCAAAGGTGCCTCAGCGAGCGCTGTGCGTTAGGTGGGGACGGTTATGTTTTGGCTCGCGCGCGAAGCTACTTCAAGTTTTGTCTCTTGCCGTGTTTGTCTTGTGTAATTTTGATATCATGGGCAGTCAGGAGGACATTTCCATTCGCTTAATCCAGAAGCGTTTAGGTTTTTTCTTGATACGTGACTGTTTTCGTTTCTTTAAACAATAAGCAGCTAGGAAAATAGCTGCAGCTGAAAATACACGACTGCCCATTACGAATACTCTCGGACTTATGATGGCTCAGCCTGCCTCGCGAGGCGGCCTCGTGTAAATTGAACAAAACTACTGAGGCTGCCGAGGGAGCCATCGCTCGCGATCCGGACACCGAGGCTGCCGTGCGAGCCTGTGCGCTAGGTGGGTACGCGGCTAATGAGAATTTTTTTTTTACTTGGCCACACTAGAAAGTTCTCGGGTATCGTGGGTGCGTTTACAAACATTTAAACTCACATACACAAACAGCCAGACCCGAAACAACTATCTGTAGGCCATGAAAATATTTGTTCCGTGCGGGAATCGAAACCACAATACGCAGAGCAGCAGTCGATCGTTCAGCCACTGCGCCAACTGTGTCGTCGAATCCGTAGTATTAAAAAAAACTGTTGGCGCCCGCGGCTTCGCCAGCGTGACATGGAAAAAAAAGAACCCTATGTATTATTCCACACTATAATCTACCTCTGTGCCAAATTTCATTAAGACCCGTTCAGCCGATTTGACGTGAAAGAGTAACAAACATCCATACATCCCCACAAACATTCACGTTTATAATATTGGTAGGAAGTAAGATACACCACTGCCCATCCCTCCGAAAATAACGCACGTGATGTTTTTAAATTAAGAATCAAACAATTTCGTCCTCAACATAGATGACCTAGTTTCTACCAGCAATTTCATTACAGAAACTTTTCAATTTCTACTCTTGTTTAAAAATGAAGGCAATTATGTGTTACCTAGACATGATTGCCAGTCGAATCGCTCATAGATTCTGATAGGACAATCGTGGCACCATCTCGGATGGATGGCGAGTAGCGTGTAGCCCTAAATTCAATATGACTGCTGTTTGTGGAGCGTTTAAATGGGACAGTAGACTTGACTGAGGTTAATTAGTTTGCAGTTTGCCACATTTATTTCCTTTGCACATTTACTTTCTATCACTTTACTTGCTTAAATAATGCATTGCTCCTACCATGAGAAATACAAGTAAATCTAAAAACAAAATGGGTATGAGAATTCCATTATTATAATAGCTAATCTTTTCAACAGATCTTATGAAAAGTGATTAATCACAGAACAATATATGTGATTAATGTTTCCTGAAATTAGATTGGCAATTGACAACCAAATCTATTGACAGTTAAAATAGAAACGTAAAATACAGCAACAGAAAAATAAAGAGAGAGAACCAGGATATAGTCTGTTACGGCAGAAACCCATACCATCCTTACTAATATTATAAAAGCGAAAGTGAGTTTGTTTGTTTATTTGTTACCTCTTCACGCTTTAATGGCTAAACCGATTTTGATGAATTTTGGTACAGAGATAGCTGGGAACCAGGAGACGGACAAGGGCTAATATTTTTTTGAAAAAAGTGGGATGTGAGAGAGAAAGAAGGAAGAAAAGGGAAAACTTAGCGTTGCTATTACAAATCAATAAGGCGCTACCGAATTTAACGCGAGCGAAGCCGTGGGCAAAAGCTAGTAGAGTTATAAAACAAAGATTACAATTGAAGTAAACCCGATTTAAAATCTCGAATTTCAAAGACTTACTATTTGAACGTTTTGTACTAAATGCCTCTTTCATCTTAAAATTAAACTTGTTACTTGTTCGTTTTAGCAATTTCATAAAAAATGGACATGTCCAGTGCTGAAACAGATTCATAAGCAAAAATAGTAAGAAAACAAAAAATCTGCAGCAAGTCAACTCTCCCATTTAAACGCTCCAAAAACCCAAGCTGAAATTCACACGTGAACATCTACCGAGCCACAAGCCACAACGAACGGTCCTCAATCCTACGGTAGCCCGCACTCGCGCTAGTAGCTGTCCGTATTCGTAACAGATACCGGTGTGTGGCAGCGCTTACTAATTCTGTATTCTTTAGTAAACCCACTGCCATGTTTGAACGAGCATCGTGGGTTAGCGGTATATGTAGGTATCAATTTCATTTGGAAATATATTTCGGCGCTGTATACTGATAGGTTTTTTTATTATTTTGTTGTTTTATGGAAATTGATAGATCAGAAACTGGGTTGTATCTAAGTAGTATTTAGTTGAAACGATATAGAAACAATTTGAGCTGTCGATGTCGCCGATAGTTGAGGCTTGCCATGTCATAACAGTTCAATGCAACGAGTGAGATGAAAAAAAAGAGTCTATCTTGAAATAGCCAGTTTCGTCAATTGACACGTTAGAATTTTTAAAAACACTAATTTTCTTTGGATATGTCTTCTCAGAAACTAGCAAGCCATGTAATATCCAAAGGGGGCTGCCAAAACTACTGTCTACCACCACTACTCCCCCCGTTCCGCCCTAAGCAAGGGAAGTTGGTTGATGCTTCCATCCTTACTAATACTATGAAAGCGAAAAAGAGTTTGTTTATTTGTTATGTCTTCACGCTTAAATGGCTTAAATAATTTTGATGAATTTTAGTGCAGAGATAGTTAGTAAAAAGCGACATAAGAGGAAGGAAGAAAAGGGAAGAGAAAGTTTTTTTTCGATCATCATGAGGTTTAAAGTTAGCGTTTGCCCAAAGTAACTATGCCACACGGAAAAACTCAAGGGCGGAAGCTAGTAGGTAAATAAAGGGACAAGAGACAAAAAAAGATGAAGATAAATGCGGCAAAATGATGACGGTATGTACAGTACGGCCAACGAGAAGCGATACCAAATGTTAACAAAACCCATGCTAAAACCCCATCTAAAATGGCCGCCGGAATGTTGGCAAACCCGTCTTAACGTTGTCATGTTTTTGCCGGGAGAACGAGACATTACGACAAAGGCACAAGATGGAAAGAGCTAAATATTAGATTGTCAACGCCACAGTTGTTCTTTAGGTTAATGACCTTTCGTATCGCTTCTCGTTGGCCGTACTGTAATATAAACCACACTTAGCAAGTAAACAATACAAACTAAACACTCCTTCAGACTAAACTGAAATTCACATGCGGCATGCACCGCTCATATTGTTGGCCACCGACTGTCACGACCGGCGATTCGTTGTGGAATTAATGTGTTAAGGTTTTTTACCCTTTTTGGTTCTCCCGTGTTTTTCAAAGGATCCGCTTTAAATTCGGATGAGGAGATATGAAAAGCTGTTTCGTGATGTTGTTTAGTTTTCGAGTTCAATTTGTTGATGTGCTTTTTTGGGTAATTTTTATCATGATTTTAGGGAGCGTGTGTCTCTTATTTTGTGTACTTAGATGTGGGTGTGTTTTTGGTAAGTTGCGCTTTTGAAAACGTTGCTCTTGTTTTGTCTTTGGTTTTGTACTGTAATCCTGTTTGGTGTAGAGTTAGTAATAGCTACATTTTTTGTGACAATAACATACTAGAGTTTGTCTTTCTATTTATTCTAATTAAAAAAAAAAAATGTTTTCAAAACCTTTTTAAACATAACTTTTTTTTCGCGGTTGGGAAATCTTCAAATAACTTCCCCTTCTGGGTGTCGACCGTGGGGATGTAAGACTTTTACTGACTAAAATCCACCTCTGTTCCTTCTTTTGCCCTTTATGTTCCGGGGCTACGGTAAATCTTTCGAGTAACTCCGGTAGGCGGTAAGCCTCTCTGTTTTGTTGATATCTCTTTGAGCCCCGCGTGGAATACGAACGTGCCATCGACGTATCCTTGGCGCGTTCGTGTTATATCTAATATATAAAATTCTCGTGTCACAGTTTTCGTTCCTATACTCCTCCGAAACGGCTGGACCGATTTAAACGAAATTTTGTGTACATATCGGGTAGGTCTGAGAATCGGCCAACATCTATTTTTCATAGCCCTAAGTAGGCAGCGAGTGAAACCGCTGGGCACAGCTAGTATATATATATATTCGTGTTCGTGTGTAGACGAGCGGTGAGCTACCTATTGCTCACCGTCCACAGAACCGCATCTACGGTGGCCGAGAGTCGTCTCGCGGACTACCCCCGAAGCTTCTGTCGCGGTTTTAAACAAAACATTGAATCCTTACTAATATTATAAAAGCGAAAGTGAGTTTGTTTGTTTGTTTGTTACCTCTGCACGCTTTAATGGCTAAACCGATTGTGATGAATTTCGGTACATAGATAGTTGGGAACCAGGAGACTGACATAGGCTAATTTAAAAAAAAGTGGGATGTGAGGGTGAAAGAGGGAATAAAAGGGAAAACTTAGCGTTGCTATTACAAATCAATAAGGCGCAAGGGGAACTGTGTTACCCCAAATTTAACGCGGGCGAAGCCGCGGGCAAAAGCTAGTTCTTAATAATTTATTAACATCTCTCATTCCTATTAATTTTATACCTATATCAAAAACATAAACATTTCGTCGTGATCACCAATTGCTGCCAAACGCGGTGTTTACCGCAGTATCGTCCTAAATACTCCGTTGTTGTGGTCTTGTTGGCCCTCGCTCAACATGCAGCATTTTAGTGGTACTTGTGAATGTTGGATGTACCTATATCATATTATGGTGTTAGCTGACATAAAGTGGAAAGGAATTAAAAAATTAAGTTATACAGTTTTTTCAGTCTGTATGCTTGTGGTGGCCTCAAAATCACAGCTGGTTGGATCGATCTGCATAAACCTTTGGTATATGGTTTTAAATTCAACTGGATACCGCGCGATACGCGTTCTAAAGATCTTGACAGACAGACAGACTGACAACAAAGTCTGTATGATCCAATAAGGGTAAAGTTTCTTGGCACCGGGCGCCGCGAGACGACTCCCGGCCACCGTAGATGCGGGCCTGTGGGCGGTGAGCAATGGGTAGTTCACCGTCCGTCCAGGCCGGTGTCGACGGCGCGTTCGTGTTTCACGCGCGCCTCAAAGAGAGTCAGCAAAGCAGAGGGGCTTGCCAGAGCCTCCGCCTGCCGGGGTTGCGGGTTGTTCGAAAGAGATACCGCGGCCTCGGAACGTAAAGGGCAATAGAAGGATCATGGGTGGGTTTTAGTCAGTACAAGTCTAACATGCCCCCCCCGCTCCGCCCAGAGCGGGGGAAGTCATTGGATGATTTCCCACCCGAAAAAAAAAAGGGTAAAGTTTCTTCCTTTTGAGATACGGAACCAAAAATATTGTGTTGGAGGTTTTCCAGGCTATTCCATTTGCCCGCGACTTTGGCAGCCTGGCATAGTAACTTTGAGCTAATGCTAACATTAACCCGCGTGATGATCGAAAAAAAAATACCTTTCTTCTCTTTTTCTCACTTTAAAATAAAAATAGCCTAGGTCTGTCTCCAGGGTTCTAACTATCTTAGTACCAAAATTCATCAAAATCGGTTTGGACATTTTGGTGGAAGACGTAACAAACAAACAAACTCACTTTCACTTTTATAATATTAGTAAGGATTTACACAATAAATAAGAAAAGAAGAAGGGCGCAGAAGTATAAAAAGGTTCTATGGTTTGTTTAGTGTTAAGTAAGGATACCATTGCTTTTAAAGCCAGCCATTTTCGCTCCACACAAACAAAAAATAAATTCATTTCAATCCTTCTCTACGCTTCCGTGTAACACATACGTATTAGGGCGAACCGTTATAGCGGCTCAGATGCGGCAGGACGCAGCTGCCCGCAATTTGCATGTATATAGGATTGCACTATGTATTGGCAGTAAGTGGCGTGTAATTTTAACTGAATTGGATGTACAGGTTCCTTTGAAATGTGGTTTATTGGAAGAGAATATAGAGTGAAAATATAATGGTTATGACAGTGAAAACAGTTGGTCCAATTACTGTGGACAACAACTCTGTATAATCCTTGTTCTTTTTAAATTATAAACGCGTTTGTACGTGTGTGTGTATGTTTGATCTACACGCGCAAAAATCTGGACCGATTTGGATGCAATTCGGAATGTTTAACCTTTAAATCCCGTTTTATATTTTTATCATATTTTAATAATTGGGAAAATTATTAGAAACTATTCTTTCACTTACTAGTGGAGTCATCGATAAACGGTTTATAAGCGAATCTGTTGAGAAACCGTTTAGATATTATAATAAAGATATTTATCTTTTAAAATAATTTTTCGCACCGGCGCGGCGAGTAAAAATATAATCTTTACTTCCTTTGAGTGAAAGTGAGTTTGTTTGTTTATTACGTCTTCATGCCTAAATGGCTACACCGATTTTGATGAATTTTGGTACAGAAATAGTTGAGACCCTGGAGACAAACATAGACATATTTTTTAAAGTGAAAAATGAGGGAGAAAGAGGGAAGAAAAGCAAACACTTAGCTATAATAATACAATAAATAAGGCGCAAGGGCAAAAACTATAGGTAGCAGGCATCTGCATATCAGGAAAGGGGAATTGTCTTACCCCAAATTTAACGCAAGCGAAGCCGCGGGCAAAAGCTAGTTGTAGTAGATAAAAATATGATTAACGTGCGATTTATTCGCCATCCCTGACCTAAAGTATTCAAAATGTGATTTCTAAAAAAAAAAAGAAAAACAAAAACAGGGAAGAACATTTTCATCATTTACATAAAGAATAAAAGACATTAATTAGATCTTGTTTGACAATCGCCTTGTGGCAGACAAAGAGAATAATATGCGAGGCTGAGTGTCGAATCGAACCTAGTTTCAGAAGCACTTTGCCTTGAACAAACGCATTGTTTTATAGGAGAAGAAAAGCTTTATGGTGTTTATTTACTGGCAGTTTATTTATGATGTTCGCCCCCTATTACATGATATTTAAAAGGGAAAAAAAAATGTGTTCACCAAAAATACTGATCGTGCACCAAATATTCTTTCCTGAATGCTAAAAAAATGCGTAGGTTAAGTTAGGTTAAAACTGCGACCCCCAGTAACGACTTGCATTAATAGAAAATGGATAAAGATATAACACTTTTTTATTGTAGTGCTGTCTTTTTTCTGATGCTCGCTATGACATATTTTAATTAACATATTTTGGTGCACATTCAGTATATTAGGTGCAACACAGGCAAAATTAGGTAAACGAAATGGGAATAAATTGAAGTACTTTTAAATACCATCCTATTTAAAATACATACAAATATACATACGTATTCTGATAAAACCATTACCTTCGGCAGTCGGGTAAACAATTACAATCGCACTTCAAAAGTCGGCTGTTAGGTATAGATTGTTACGTAACCTCACTTTTCTTAAATCTATTTTATCTCGGCTCTCAGATTAACAATATCTGCAAAAAAATTAGTGATTGTTTGTTAGTATAGTAGCTATCAATTGGCACCAATTCCATCTTTTTACATTGAGGCCCAAAATTGTATGAAAGCGTATCCGTCTCCTTTCAATTTACTTTGACGCCGCATCATGTTGCGATGATGAATTGTAAAATGATATTGTCTGATTTATTTGGGTATTGTTTAAACTAATTATAAATTAAACTAAAATTATTAAACTAAACTAAACTTATAAATAAATTAAAAAATAGCGTCAAAAAATTCGTCCTCAACGCTGTCAGTTGGCAATGTCCCCAAGAGACTGGCCGCGTTGCCACGTTGTATGGCAACGCTAAGCCTCTGGCCAAAGTAAAAGCCAGCCCTTGGGTCACGGGAAGTGTCAACCAAACGTTTTGATATTGTAAAATAGATAAAAAATCTTTTTGATTCAAACCAAATCGGTACCAATTTCTTCTAATCGCCTCAATCTATAGATTAGATTAGGTGGTTAGAAGAAAAATATATAAAGTTCCCGTGCCACAGTGTTAGTTGCCATACCCCTCCGAAACGACTGAACCGGTTTCAACGAAATTTTGTTTGCATATCGGGTAGGGTAGGATCCATGGAGTTTCTTGCCCATTCTTCTACATAGAGATCAACGCTTTGGAATGGGCAACTATAGTACCTTTCCAAGTTATTATGCCTTGTGACCGGGACTGTAGCATCATTTTGTTTCTTGGCATTTAAAAGTGCCTGTAATGATCTAATTGAAATAAATGCTTTAACTTTGACTTCCAGGTCTGGGAATTGGCCAACATCCATTTTTCATACTCTTCTTTAGAAAAGGAGCTGAGCAGAGGGTGAAACAGCTAGTTTTAAGCTCTTATAATCATCATAAAATGTTCGTTCATAAAATGTCCGTTCGCTTGAAGTCGAGAGTTCGAGCCCTGGATCCGACTCGTCTTTTTGTGAATGTAGAATTTGTTGAAGTCGAAGTTAAATAACGTCAACATGTCAAACTGCAATGCATGTGGAACTACGGTACAAAAAACTGAGCAATTAATTTGTTCTAGTTGTAATAAAGTGTACCACCATTCATGTGTACAAATGAGCGTTTCGAAGTTTAAAAGACTCAGTAAAGTCGCACGGTCAACTTGGGCCTGTACCAATTGCTTGAATAAAAAAGATCAAGCGGTTTCTCCAGTTGTTGACACTTCGGAAGGTGATTCGGATGATTTAGATGAGAGGGACGACGATATTCGGAAGATCATTAAAGAAGAAATCAGAAATACCATGCGTTCCGAATTTAGAATTATGGTTCACGAACTTAGGAACGAAATGGATGACATCAGAAAACAGATTGAAGAATTAAAACTTTCTGCATCGTTTGATATCTCTCAACATAATGAATTGAAGTCTGAATTACATAAATTACAAAATGAAAATGGTGAACTACGTTCTCAGAATGCCGAAATGCGGGATACAGTGACTCAATTAAGAACACAGATGAATCATATTGATCAGCATATGCGAGATGCCAACCTGGAAATTCATGGTCTGCCTGAAAACAAAAGTGAGGTATTGCCTAACATTCTGACTCAGTTGTCGAGAGTCGTGTCTTATGATCTAAAAGACTGTGATATCATGAAGTGTACAAGAGTTGCCAGCATTAATAACAATAAGGTTCGCCCACGTACCGTGGTAGTAAAGCTGCGTAGCCCTAGGTGTCGCGACGAATTATACTCTGCCATAACGAGGTACAATAAGTCTCATAGGGATGACAAGTTGAATACGTCACTTCTGGGTTATGGTGTTGATAAGGTACCTATATATGTCTCAGAACAACTCTCTCCTGCTTATAAATCCCTACATGCTGCTGCTCGCTTAAGGGCTAAGGAAAAATCCTACAAATTCGTATGGGTGAGATATGGAAAAATATTTGTAGCCAAGGATGAAAATTCAGGAAGTATTTTTATTAAGGATAAACAATGCTTGGATAGAATTGTCTGATAGAATTTTACAATGTTGATCTAACGAGCTATGTATTATTTAAGTCCCAGTATAATGGTTGTATCTATTTATTATCAGAATGTGAGGGGAATGAAAACGAAGTCACACGATATCTTTAAGTCAATTTTAAATTCTAATTACGACATAATTTGTTTCACCGAGACGTGGCTGGATGAGTCATTCTTTTCCTCAGAATACTTTGATGATAGATATACTGTTGTGCGTCGTGATCGCTGTGCTAACTTTAAGCAAATGTACTCTAAATCATAATTATGGTGGTGGGATTTTAGTTGCAGTTAGCAAAAAAATTGCTTTTGTAAACAAAGTTGACTGGCAAACCTCTGTTGAAGATTTATGGTTATGTGTAAGTCTCGGAAGTGTCTGTCTGAATCTATGCCTTGTTTATCTACCGTCTTATATACCGATTCACATAATTAAAGAATTTTTGGGTAAGGCTGAGGATATTTGTTTACAAAATTCTGATTCCCCTACGATAATGATGGGTGATTTTAATTTACCCAACATTAAATGGCTTCGTCAAGATGACCCGTTAATAGAAGTTGTCGATTCTAAATCATTAGCAGTGACTGAGTTTCTTCACATTACTGGCTTTAGACAAGTTAATGGAATATGTAACATGAACAATAATATTCTTGATCTTATTATAGTAGATGAAAATATCTGTGCTGCAGTCACTAGTGCGCCTCCACTAAGTAAACCTGATGTTCATCATCCACCTCTAGAATTGACACTCCAAAACTCTACTCACCTTAATTTAAACCCTAGCACATCACATTTTAAGTTTAATTTTAACAAAACAGATTATGAATCTTGTATTACTGATTTACAACAAATTACCTGTGATCGCGACGATAGGTCGTGGTGGATTAGAAAGAAGATAAAATGCAGTGGACTGTATTACAAGTATAGTATAATAGGTATTTAAATAGGAAGTTATGAGTAACATGAAATTATAATAAGAAAGACGCGCTATCGCAGCCGTGCGTGGAGACGTGCAACAGCTGACTTATGTGTGGTGCGAGGGCTCGCGGTCAGCTGACGGTCCGCCGGAACCCCCGCCGCCCCGCACCCCTCGTTCACTGCCGCTAGGCCAGGCGCGCCGCGCGGCGATGTTGTGACCCGCGGTCTCAACATACTCCCCCCGTTGAAGTGTCTTCAACAGTGGAGACCGGCAGCGGGCAGATTGTGTTGAAGGCGCGCCGGATGACACCCTTTCTTGTGAGGATGTCGGCGACCCTCGCGACGCCATCTCTGCCTGGGAGAATGTGTGTGATGCGTCCTAGAAGCCACATGAGAGGAGGTGAGCCTTTGTCCTTAATTACGACTAATGTTCCTTCCTTGAGCTCGCCAGAAGACCGGCACCATTTTGTTCTCTCTTGGAGCCACAGAACATATTCGTGAGAGAAGCGAGCCCAGAAATGTTGCTTTAAGAACTCGATGCGGCGAAACCGTTGTAGGCTGTTCACGTTGGCGTTCTGGATCTGTGAATGAGGCAACATAATTAGAGAACGCCCAATGAGGAAGTGTGCAGGTGTTAATGGAGCGAGGTCGGAAGGATCGTCGGAGAGGGGAGTTAAGGGCCTTGAATTTAAAATAGCTTCGACTTGAATTAAGCATGTTGCCATTTCCTCAAAGTTAAAGTTTGTTAAACCCAAAATGCGACGTAGATGATGCTTAGTGGATTTAACAGCAGACTCCCAAAGACCTCCGAAGTGTGGAGTGTACGCAGGTATGAATGAAAAGTTTATGCCGGGGTCGATGTTGTTACAGTTTAAGTCTTGCGAAAGCAGCCTGGCCAACTCGTTGAAAGCACCGACAAAGGTAGTGCCGTTGTCGGAAAATATGTTGCGGGGTTTCCCCCTTCGAGCAATAAAGCGGTTTAATGCAGCTAAGAAAGCTTCCTTGGTAAGGTCGGACACAAGCTCAAGGTGGATGGCTCTCGTAGCTAGACACACAAACACACAAATGAAGCATTTGATGAGCCTACATCCCCTACCTTTCCGGTCAGCTATCATGATGGGACCGGCGTAGTCCACTCCTGTGTCTAAAAAAGGAAACTCTAAGTGTAGACGCTGCTCTGGGAGATTACCCATGACAGGCTGGACAGTGTTGGCCTTGATCCTGCAACACTTCACGCATTGATGTGTGACCTTTTTAGCCAAGTTCCTACCTCCAATAGGATAGTAGTGATGGCGAACAGTGGCTAATAAAAGCTGCGGTCCAGCATGTAAAAGTCGTAAATGAAACATGTTGAACAAGAGGATACAAAATTTATGAGAACTAGATAAAAGAATGGGATGCTTAATGTTGTAGTCATAAAATGAGTTGGTTAGTCTTCCTCCAACACGAATAAGATTAGAAAGAGTATCAAAGAAAGGCGACAGAGATAAAAGCTTGTTCTTTGCTGGTAATTGCTTACCTGATTTAAGTAGCTGATACTCTTCTGGGAAAGATTCCATTTGACTAAATTTTAATAGTAGATTTAATGATTTTTTAAGTTCAAAAGAAGTAAGTGAACCAGATTCAAATGATTTCTTGTTGCATTTAGAAATAAATCGTATGACATATGCCGTCACACGTTGTAATGTGCTGAAGTTGGAAAATTTAGAAAATAACGCAGTCATGTGATTTTCAATCATTTGATTAGAAATATGGCAAGATGTGACTGTTTCCGGTAACTCAGAATTACTGTGATGTGGTTCAGGGAACTGAGGCCATGAAGACGCGTCTTTACTAAGAAATTGTGGTCCTGACCACCATAATGAAGACGACAGCAGCCTGTCAGTACTAAGTCCACGCGAAGCGAGGTCTGCGGGGTTTTCAGCTGACGGAACATATTGCCAAGCCTTTCCCCCTGTAGTTTCCTGAATTTCAGAAACACGATGTCGAACGAATGTCTTTAACTGGTTTGGTGATGATGATAACCATCCCAAGACGATGGTTGAATCACACCAAAAATTGACTTCATCAAAATTTAAAGTAAGTGATTGACAAACCTTTGAGTACAATCTTGAACCCAACAATGCACCACACAGTTCGAGTCGCGGTATGGTAGTAGATTTGATTGGAGCTACCTTGCTTTTAGCGGTAAGAAGGTGTATGTTAACCTCGCCGTCTCTCGTAACACTACGAACATAAACACACGCCCCATACGCTTTTTCGGATGCGTCAGTGAATATATGCAGCTGTAGACAAGACGGAGATTCACACAACACCCACCGAGGTATCTTAAACTCATTTAAAAGGTGCAAGCTGTTTTGAAATTCATCCCATGAGTACTGAATATGTGTGGGAACAAGTTCATCCCAAGCGCATTTGGCCAACCACAGCTGCTGCATGATAATTTTGGCTTCCACTATGCATGGAACGACTAGACCAATGGGATCAAAGATTTGTGCTATGATGGATAAGATGTGACGTTTGGTAGCCTTCTCAGTGCTGCTTAAGTTTATAGAAAAGGAAAATGTGTCACTAAAACTCTTCCAGAGAAGCCCCAAAGTCTTCGACTGCTCGTTGTCGCTCAAATCCACAACATCAGAAACGTCATGTTCATTGCTGAGCGCTTGCAGCACCTGACTTGAGTTGGAACGCCATTTCCGAAGATTGTACTTGGCTGACCGAAGAACATCGTCAACACGACGGCCTTTTTCTAAAGTTTCTGAAACAGATGACCCACCGGATAAGTAATCATCCACATAGAAGTCACGTGCTATCGAAAACCGTGATGTAGGATCTGAGCATTCTTCAGCCAGTTGAAGTAAACACCTCGTAGCTAAAAAGGGCGCTGATGCCGTGCCATACGTAACGGTATTCAGCGTGTACTCTTTTAACGGATGAGTTGGTTCTGCCCTCCAAAGAATTTTTTGTAACGGACGATGATTGTCGTGAACAAGAGTTTGTCGGTACATTTTTTCTATGTCCGCGCTTATGACAATTTTATGCTGACGGAATCGAAGTAATATTGACAACAAATCATCTTGGATGGGGGGACCAACCATCTGTATGTCGTTAAAGGATTTACCTGATTTAGTTCTGGCGGAAGCGTCAAAAACTACCCTTAATTTGGTGGTAGACCTTGACTCCTTCAGAACACCATGATGTGGTAAATAATTTGAAGATGTTGAGTCGAGTGGGCGTCTGGTAGATTCAGACATGTGTCCCAGCTCTATGTACTCATTTATGAAGTTTACATATAGGCTTTTAAGGCGAGGATCTCTATGCAAACGTCGTTCAAGAGATAGAAACCTCTGTTTAGCCATGAAATATGAATCACCCAATACGTCCAGTGACTCTTTAAAAGGAATGCTTACCACAAATCGCCCATCATGACTACGATATGTGGTATCTTTAAAATGTTGTTCACAAGATCTCTCTTCATCAGAGTGTTTATGTATCGACGACACAGCATCTAACTCCCAAAATCGATCCAAATCAACTTGCAAGTCATTTGTAAGCATACATACTTGTGAAGAAGAATCTGTTTGATAATATGTGCCTGAAATGAGCCAACCTAACTTTGACTCAAGCAAAGTGGGCTTATGAGTACCTAAGGCGATACGGCCACTGCCTATGATACCCCAGAAGACTTCCGCTCCAACAAGGACGTCGATAGAAGACGGAATATAATAAGTGGGGTCGGCAAGACGCACGTTCGTAGGTAAAATTATGTTGCTAGTATCTACAAAAGTATTAGGAACTGATGCTGATACTTTGGGCAACACAAGGCAGTCAATGTTCAGTTCGTATTCACTGTCATCAATTGCCTTTAATGACACTGAGCACCCCTGACTACAACTAGAAGATTGAAGGTTTATACCTGTTACCTTGGACTTGGCAATGTAGGTAGGAACATGTAGCTTACGAACAAAATCCTCCGAGATGAAATTTGTTGTACTTCCACTGTCCAGCAAGACTCGAGCTGTATGATGGTTGCCGTCAGCGCCGGTCACCCTCACGAGCGCAGTGGAAAGAAAAATAACACGAGATGTATAAGATTGATTAGCTGATAACACAGTGTTGTTTGTAGTTGGAAGAATATTGTCACTATCGATGTGTAACAGCGTGTTATGTTTTTTACGACAATACTTACAAGGGCCTAGTTTACATTTAGAAACATCGTGACCTGGACGAAGACAGTTCATGCACAGATTTGAACCCTGAACCTTTTTAACACGAGCCTGTACTGAGAGACCTCTAAACTGTTCGCATGCAAAAATAAAATGATTCTGATGACACATGAGACATGACAAAGGCTTTAATGATTTTCCAGGTAGCACAGAGTTGTTTTTAGGCACAGGTGCGATGATCTCACTCTTAGCTGTTGCCATGGGCTTAGACTCTTCAATCGTCTCTAGTAAATCAGCCCTGTTACTGATGAAATGTGTGAATGCTAATAATGTGGGTGGTTCAGAAAAAGTGTTTCTGTGCTCTTCCCAATGTCGATTTGTAACATGATCGAGCTTATTGGTCATTATATAAATGATAAGAATATCAACAAAAGCGTTTTGAACTGGCTGACCAAGGGTGGCCAAAGCCCTAAGATTTTTGTTTGTGGTGTCAATTATGTATCGAAGTGACTTACTTGATTCTTTATCTATAGGCTGAACGTTAAAAAGAGCTTGCACATGATTGTTGACAAGCAATCGTTTGTTGTCATACCTGTCACAGAGTAATTTCCAGGCAGCGTCGTAGTTTTCTGACCTGAAGTCAAGGTTGTCAATAACAAGAGAAGCACTACCCTTTAAAGAAGCACGCAGATAGTGCAATTTGTTTATGTTATCTAAGTTTGTGTTGTTATGTACTATAGAAACAAAGGTATCCCTAAACTCCAGCCAATCATGATAGCTGCCCGAAAACTTAGGCAGGTCTATTTTAGGTAATCGAATTGAACTGTGTTTGTGTGTACTAGATATACAAGATTCCACCTCGCCTGCAGAGTCCCCTCCAAGAACCCTTCTCGCGCCGCTGATCAGCTGGCGTGCTGAAGCGACCAGGCTATAGTACAGCTTTTCAAAATCTTCGCGTTCCGTGTATTGCTCGCAGGGGTCATCCGCCAATGCTTCCAATTCATCCTGCAAACCATCATATTTCTGATATAAATTTTCAAATATATTTAGACGGTATTCGATTTCGACGACTTGTACCTCACTTAACTTTTCGCAAGACTTAGAAATATTTAAATAAGCCGAGAACTGCGTTAGCTTGGCTTTAATTGAAGCTCGCTTTTTAATAAGGCTTTTCATGTCAGCCATGTTGATGAGAATTAAAAAGTAGCAAAGAAAAAACTAATTAAAAAAAAGAAATAAGTAAAGCGAAAATCACTGTTGCAAAAGGCTTAGCAACAAGTCGTGAAATAAATATTGAAGCTATAAGCAGTAAGATATGGGATTGCTATTAAAAAAACGTTAGGCTCTTTCGATCAAATCTGCTGAGTAATGCCAAGCGAATGACGCAATGTTTATTCAGTTTTAAGGAATATTGGAAAAATAACTAAGGAACACTGTAATGATTATGATTTTGACTAAAAAACGTTACAAACTATGGAAATGTGACAGTTACAATTTAAAACAAAGGTTATGTTCTACTACTAAGTAAATGGTTTATTGACACTGAGAAATGAAAGTAAATGTTTAATCAAGTCGATAGGCTGAAGCGAATGAATTTACGGATAAACTAATTAACTAGTTGTAAGAAAATGAAATGACTGGATAGGCAAAATGATAAAACAAAGGAATTGGAACGTTCTCACGGTTTTATGCTGTCAACCTCTGATGATGAGCTGACGACTGGCTCCCATGCGTAGATCCTGGGATCTTCCCAGTGCCAGCTGCCGAATGTTGAAGTCACCGATGTCTTCGAAGTCTTCTAGGCCCGTAGTTTCGACGCACGGGCAGCGTTAGAACGGATCGTTTGGTTTGAAATCGAAGAATACGGCTGCTGCCGTATCGACGTTCACGTTGACCAAATGCAGGCGATGACACGTAGAAAACGAAGACCGCTTGTGGACCCGAAGATGTAGTTCTTTGTTCTCCACCCGAAGAACCGTTGAATTTTAAAAGTTTTTCGTTTTTCTTTGTTCCTTTTGGTTCAAACGTTAACGGTAGAAGGACCAATGATCGCGACGATAGGTCGTGGTGGATTAGAAAGAAGATAAAATGCAGTGGACTGTATTACAAGTATAGTATAATAGGTATTTAAATAGGAAGTTATGAGTAACATGAAATTATAATAAGAAAGACGCGCTATCGCAGCCGTGCGTGGAGACGTGCAACAGCTGACTTATGTGTGGTGCGAGGGCTCGCGGTCAGCTGACGGTCCGCCGGAACCCCCGCCGCCCCGCACCCCTCGTTCACTGCCGCTAGGCCAGGCGCGCCGCGCGGCGATGTTGTGACCCGCGGTCTCAACAACCTGGAATAGACTTGAAAGTCTAGGCTGCAATGAACTTGTCCAAACATTTTATAATATATTATGGGAAGTCATTGAAAAGCACACCCCTAAGGTAAAACCTAAAAAGAGTAATTACCCTGTATGGTTCTCTCACTCGTTGATTAAAACACTTAGGGAAAAGTTTAAATATCGGACTCGGTATAAAAAATTCAAAAATCCTCGCGATTATGATACCTTTGACACCCTTCGTAAGAAAGCCAGTATAGCTACGGAAATGTGTTTCAAAAATTATATATCAAAAATTGAACATGAAATAAAAACCAATGTTAGGTCCTTTTGGCGGTATACTAAATCAAAAAAAACCTTTAGAGGAATTCCTAACCAAGTTAAGTACGGTGATCGTGTGGGAGAGGGAGGGAGTCATGTGGTTGATTTATTTGCAGAGTATTTTGCTTCTGTTTATGGTAATAACACTATGCCTTGTAATAGTATTTCACCTCATACTGAATCCAGTTACTGTCTCACTTCAATATATATTTCGGAGAATGATATCAGGGAAAGTATTATGAAATTAGATTTAAATAAAGGAGCAGGACCCGACGGTCTACCCCCAATTTTTATACGTTTATGCATGGCCGCACTAATCAAACCACTTCACATAATATATAACAAATCTCTTAAAGATGGAATATTCCCGGATCTATGGAAAATTTCTCATATCATTCCTATTCATAAGACGGGTAGCCTGAATGATGTATCCAATTATAGGCCAATATCTATTATCTCCCAGTTTGCTAAAGTTTTTGAAGGTCTTATTTATAACATAGTTTATTCCCATCTCCGACATATATTGAGTCCACGGCAACACGGTTTCATGTCCAATCGTTCAACTACATCAAATTTACTAATTTACACCACCTTTATTACTGACACTTTTGAGGATAGGGGTCAGGTTGATTCAGTATATACTGATTTTGCAAAGGCCTTTGATCGCGTGGATCATTCATTACTTTCTGTTAAGCTGAGTCGTGCTGGAGTACATGGCAGTTTGCTACGATGGTTCGAGAGTTATCTACAATATCGTTCGCAGCTAGTAGCACTAGCGGGTTATGAATCTGTACCATTTACACCTAGTTCTGGGGTTCCTCAAGGTTCGAAATTGGGTCCTTTGCTGTTCCTAGTTTTTATTAATGATCTCCTAGCTATCTTAAAATGTCACTGTTTGGCATACGCTGATGACCTGAAAATATACTGCAGAATAACTGAACTTAACGACTGCACAAAACTTCAAAATGATTTGGATGTGCTCCAGCAGTGGTGCTCAGAGAATGGAATGACGTTAAATGTAAAGAAATGTAATTTTATAACCTTCACAAATAAACTCAAATACATTAATTTTCATTACCATTTAGATGGAGCTCCACTTGAAAGAGTGTCAGTTATCCGTGACTTAGGAGTTACGTTTGACACATCCCTTTCTTTCCGTCAGCACATAGACAATATAGTAGTAAAAGCCAAAAAAACTCTGGGGTTCATAATTCGTATGTCCAAACCATTTCGTGATAGTAACAGTATTATTTTGCTCTATAATGCTTTAGTAAGAACTGTCCTGGAGTATTGCTCCACTATTTGGTCTCCATTCTATTCGACTTATGCAGATAGTATTGAATCCATTCAGGCAAGATTTGTTAGATATTTGAGCATAAAAAACGGTGTACGTAATACTATCCCCGGATATCCAGCTAGGCTAGAACATTATAAAATGAGAAGCTTAAAGGAAAGACGTGACATTGCTGACCTGTTGATACTTCATAAAATTATTAGCGGATCCATAGACGCCCCACTTATAAACTTTTTCAATTTTAGACTTAACCAACGAGTTATGAGACGTCATCGTATATTTTTTATACCCACTTCTACTCTAAACACCACATTCAATAGTCCCCTAACTCGTATGGCAAGGCTGTATAATGAATTATCCTTTACGTCGAACAGTTTCGTCGACCTATTTTCTATGAAATTTGCATCATGCAGGCACTTCTTGATGAATAATTTCAATTGTTTAAGTATTGAAGAATTAAATTCTTAGTAATTTTAGTAATATTGCATATTATATTATTACCAAATAAAGTATTCAATTATGTATAAATTTCAATTAGTCAATTCTTAACCTCATTTTTGTTATTTATTAAAGTTAGATAATCATTAATTTATTGTAAATTTTTGTAGTCTCATAAACATATAAACATGATACAATGTCATGCACGCCTGTGATTTGTGTAATTACTTTTAAGGTACATTAATTAATAATTATAATAATAGGTATAAATTTATGTAATTATGCAGTTGGTGTGCTTATTGTTAAATAAATAAATAAATAAATAAATAAACATGTTTCACGATAACACATAACTACACACTAAACCCACGATAAAAATGCCACCAGCTAAAGCTAAAATTTAGCCTCACTTAGCTACTCCAATAAAATAGCAGCGTATGTACCAATTCGTAGTAATTTCGGTAACAGAATTGGGGTTGCTATCGCACGGCTCTGCCATGCGGGCCGACCGATATTCCCAATGATATGGCTTGCGCCCCGTGCGCATTTGAACGGGCGAGTTTACTGGTATGATGTAGTATTTCACTAGCCTTCCGTCTGCGACTTCATCGGCGTGGTATAGTTACTTTGGGCTAACGCTAACTTTAACGCGTGATGATCGAAAAAAATATCTTTCTCTCCCCTTGTCTTCCCTCTTTCCCCCCCTTATCTCATTTTTTTTAAATAGCCTTTATCTGTCTCTAGGGTCCCAACTATCTCTGTACCAAAATTCATCAAAATTGGCATGGCTATTTAGGCATGAAGCCGTAACAAACGGACAAACCCACTTTTGTTTTTATAATATCAAAAAGGATTCTTGACAATCTAGAAAAATGAATTACAGCTTAAAAACTTAACAAGTTTAAGTTTTGGTTAGAAGATTTTGATCTGACTAGCTGGATAAATTGAATAAGCAGTCGTTATATGAGTAAGTTCGAACACAGTTGAGAACACTTGAGCTAAACTGAATAAATGACTAAAAGATAGAGCTGTGCGAAGCATTATTTAACTAGCAAAAAGACGATGTAGTAAAAATAGCTAAAAAATGTGTTTAAAACACCTAATTATAATGATCTCTGCTCTTGCTCTCATCTTGCTCTTTCTTTTTGCGTGGAAGTACGGTAACGTACGATTACGGTAAGCAAGTCCTTTAGAATTATTTTTATTTCACGAGGCACAAGTTTCCAAAGTTTCTTTTTAATAAACCAGTTCAAATTAGCCGTTTTGTTTCTTATATTTTTTGCAAAAATAAAAGGTAAATGTGTTTCTTTTAGCACGGTTTTATTACCTATCTAAATAGTTTTAGTTATGTTTGTGTTAGTTAGTAAAGAAACGTAGTTTCGTAGCAGGGGAAGCATTAATTTAATTTTATATACGTATCAATTTCAAGCGAATACCTTATATCATGTAACATACACAAAATTAATAACCATGAAGGTCCGAAAATTAAATGAATGTTTGCATCTACTCTCCTCCCAACTAGCCCGTCTAAACGCAGCACGCCCGCTGTAACAACATGTTATCTAGCCGACGCGGTCAAGCGTTCACAGCGGAATGAATTTCCACCAGCAGCTTGAGCTTAGCTGTAGTTTCGCAGAATTTTTGCTATGAAACAGACTCAAAATTTATGGATGTGTTGGCTAAATTGCAGATTATATTTTCTAGAAATAAAATGGTGTTATTATACGTGTTGGGGGAGAAAATCTTTGTAAAATGCTTATGATAAGGGTAAATTAGAAGTTTGATGATGGTAAAGTAGTTGTTGATGTTAGTTCAGCGGTGTTTTTTTGTTTTAAAAAAATGTTGCCCCACACTAGGAATTTCTTCTGTATCGTGAGTGAGTTTAAAAAAAATAAGAGTCACATACACAAATAGCTAGACCTGGAACAAATATCTGTAGGCTATAAAAATATTTTAAAAAATCCTGGATAAGGGCAAAATTCCTTTAAAAAAAAACTTTTCTAATATATTCTGCAGCTAGTCCGCTATTAAATCCTTACGATCCTTACTTAATATTATAAAACCCAAAGTGAGTTTGTTTGTTTGTTACCTCTTCACGCTTTAATGGCTAAACCGATTGTGATGAATTTTGGTACAGAGATAGTTAGGAACCAGAAGACGGACATAGGCTAATTTTTATTTAAAAAAAGTGGGATGTGAGGGAGAAAGAAAGAAGAAAAGGCAAAGCTTAGCGTTGCTATAACAAATCAATAGGGCGCAAGGAGAACTGTGTTACCCCAAATTTAACGCGGGCGAAGCCGCGGGCGAAAGCTAGTAAGATCATAAAAGAGCTTTATAATGATAGTGAATACAATAAATTATTTTCAGATGCTCTTTGCTCCAGGGCCAACAATGTATGAGCGCAGAGCAATGTCCTTTAACTTCTAAAATTTGCTTACATAGTCCTACTAATATTACAAATGCGAATGTTTGTGAGGATAGATGTATGGATGTTTGTTACCCTTTTCTTTTTCGGGTGGGAAATCATCCAATGACTTCCCCCGCTCTGGGCGGAGCGGGGGAAGTCATTGGAGTACATGTCAGACTTGTACTGACTAAAACCCACCCATGTTTCTTCTTTTGCCCTTTACGTTCCGAGGCCGCGGTATCTCTTTCGAACAACCCGCAACCTTGGCAGGCGGAGGCTCTGGCAAGCCCCTCTGCTTTGCTGACTCTCTTTGAGGCGCGCGTGAAACACGAACGCGCCGTCGACACGGCCTGTCGTCAATCGACGTACGGACGGTGAACTACATGTTTGTTACCCTTTCACGTCAAAACGGCTGAACGGATCTTAATGAAATTTAGCAAAGAGGATTTTAGTCTGGAATAACACATAGGATATTTTTTTTCGATAACACGCGTGCGCTTGCTAGTTAGTTAACAAATGCGTATAAAATACTAGTTTATGCAAACCCACTGTCTAAATCCTTGATAATCAACTCCACACCTTCAACAGTTGAGGGTCTAATTATAATTTCGCCGCCATCTTGCACCATAAACCCGGTATAATGTATGTAGATTACTGGGGTATGCATAGACGGTGCTAACACGTCATCATCTATGCATTGCTGTAATCACAATGCAGGCCGTCTTGGTTTATGGTATGTCATAGTAACTAGTATGGCGTTATACTCGAAATACACATAGGTAGGGTCTGAAATTACATACATCACAGAAACTTGAGTCTTGCAATCAAATGGTTAGGCAGGTCTGCTGGCGTTGCGGGTTGTTCGAAAGAGATATCGCGGCCCCGAAACGTAAAGGGCAACAGGAGAAACATTGGGTTTTATTCAGTAAAAGTCTGACATGCCCCCCCGCTCCGCCCAGAGCGGGGGAAGTTATTTGATGATTTCCCACCCCAAAAAAAAGGCGAAGATAAAGAAATATTGTATAATCTATTACCACGCGAGTAAAACGCGGGGCGCAGCTAGTCATTAATATATTTGATGACACATTTGGCGCAGTAACTGAGTGATCGACGGCTGCACTGCGTGTCACGGGTTCGATTCCTACACGGAACAAATATTTGTATGGCCTACAGATAGCTGTTTTGGGTCTGACTGTTTGTGTATGTGAGTTTAAATGTTTGTAAACACATCCACCATACGGAAAAAAATCATAGCGTGGGGCATTTTTTTTTTAATTTTCCGTGTCTCATTCACAGACCAAACTAGAACAGCTTACGATTGACCCTAGTGGCTGTTTTAGCCACTAGCAAAAGACTAAACAGATCATGAATAATTTTTAGTATATAAGTAGTCATATAACAAACAAACAAATATCTTGGGACAACTCACACACGGCTATCTGATCCCAAGCTAAGCAGAGCTTGTGTTATGGTAACCAGACAACTGATATACATAATTATATAATTTATAAATACATACATATTGTAGATAAATCACACCCAGACACAGAACAAATAATCATGCTCATCACACAAAGTTTGTCCTGGGTGGGAATCGAACGGTTAGTGGCCCTGACTCCGGCTCGGCAGTCAGGGCCACTAACCACTAGACCAAATAGGCCCGTCAATATCATACGAAAGAAAGTGCCAGATGGGGACCGAGACCGGACATGACATCTATACTAATCTATACTAATATTATAAAGCTGAAGAGTTTGTTTGTTTGTTTGAACGCGCTAATCCCAGGGACTACTGGTTGGAATTGGAAAATTCTTTTAGTGTTGGATAGTCCATTTCCTGAGGAAGGCTATAGGCTATATAACATCACGCTACGACTAACAGGTGCTGAGCAGCGTGGGTGAAACCGCGTGGAACAGCTAGTCATAATATATTTGGCTAAGTGCCGCAGTTCGGCCTAATTCAAGAAAAAGGTCATGATGCGGAAAATATGTGTCAAATTTCTGTCTAATTCTTCGGGGATTAAGGACGTGTCTTGTCCTGTTATGTGTGTGGAACTAACCCAATTAATAATTTACTAGCTTTTGCCCGCGGTTAGCTTATGTCCGTCTCCAGGGTCCCAACTATTTCTTTATCAAAATCGGTTCAGCCATTAAGGCGTGAAGACGTAACAAACAAACTCACTTTCGTTTTATAATATTATACCATATAATTAGTTAGGATTACAGGAAACTATACAGAACGCCTATGGCAACACTTATGAAACAATAAATGAATTTCACTTCAGCTGCTTAAACATTTAAGGTATGCTGCGTAAAACCATTGAGCATCGTAATTATTATATGGTTTACTAGGTGCGCCCCGCGGTTGCTCTCACATGATGAAAGAATATACAATACTAGCTTTTGCCCGCCGCTTTGTTAGCGTTAAATTCGGGGTAACACAGTTCCCCTTTCCTGATTTACAAGTACCTGCTACCTGTAGTTTTGCTCTTGTGCCTTATTTATTGTAATAGCAATGCTAAGTTTTCCCTTTTCTTCCCTCTTTCTCCCTCATATCTCAATCGCTTTAGAAAAAATAGCCTACGTCCATCGCCAGGGTCTCAACTATCTCTGTACCAAAATTCATCAAAATTGGTTTAGCCATTTAGGCGTGAAGACGTAACAAACAATCAAACTCACTTTCGCTTTTATAATATTAGTAAGGAAATTTATTTATTTATTTTCTACAAAAAAGTACATACATAATTTAAATGACACTGAACCCCACATACACATATCTTTTTGAATTGTAGCCTATGTGTTATTCTGATATATAAGTTATCATATTGTGAGGTTTCAGTTAGAACATAAAATATACTTTGTTGCGTGTTGAAATCAAAGCAATATGCTATCTCGCTGTTCAAGTGAAAAGTTATAGTTACGCGAGATCAGAAATAATGTACATTTTGTGTTCTAGAATCTCTCGGCACGCTCAGAATTCTACTTTTGAATCCCTCGCTATGCTCGTCACAAGCATTCGCATTTATAAAATTAGTAAGATATTTGTTATGAAAAGAATGGATAACTATAAAACAAAATTATAATAAGTACGTATCTGCATTTGCTAAGACTAAAAACCGTCTCCAACAAAGAGAGAGTTGAGAAAAGGTTTTTTTTTGCGTATTAGAAATCTTCAAATTACTTTCCCCGGGCTCTTCTTCCTCTAGGTGGAGCGGGGGGGATTGCCAGACTTTACTGACCATAACCAAACATCTATGTTCCGGAGCTGCTGTATTTATTTTGAACACCCCGCAACCCCGGCAGGCGGTAGCCCTGGCAGGCCCCTCTGCTTGACTGATATCTCTTTGAGGCGCTCGTAGAACACGAACGCGCCGTCGCACAGTGTGTCGACTAGAACATGCTAGCTGGACAGAAATATTTTTTGACTTATATCACTTATGATGAATGAAAATAAGCCAAAATTATTATTTTTCCTGAGTTCTGGTGTTATTGGTGTGAATTAAAAAATATAAATATATTAATGACCGGTTTAATTATATAATTAATGATACACACTAAATTAAAATGAACTTATGCAAAAAATAACTACAAAAACATTACAAATACAAAAACAAAACGTTACATTATGTAAAAGGCTGAAAATTACTACTTACAATCTCATTAGATACGTCAAAAAAGTCATCTAAATTGTTTTTTTTTTTTTATGAAAATGCAGAAATAAATTCAAATGAAATGCAAATACCACTAAGAACTTATGTTAATATTATGTACAAGTACTAGAAATTTTTATTTACAACCTGATTATATCTAAAAAAACATATAAACCGAAAAAGATTTTTGTAAGTATTATATAAATAAATATTAAATATAATTATAGTAAGTCCTAATACCAATTTATAATTAATCACTCTCACATTCAGATTCAGATGAATCAGGTATCAAATAATTTTCATATAATAATAGTCTATCTAATACGCTAAAGCTTCATCACTAGTTAATTGTCTGCCACCAACACAAGATTCCGACGTGGATTGGTTACCCTTGGCTGGGCTGTTGCTACTTCTAATAGCTTTTGCTACATTCCTGTATCCTGCCTTTCTATGAGCTATCTCAGCAGCTAACGTTAGCTCACTTGCGGTACGCTCACTCAGAAGCATTTTCGAAATCTATTGGCGGTCTTCCAGGATGTAGCTTAAGCGGTGCCGATGTGGAAGCCTGTGGTCTGTGAAAAGCAACCTCAAACTCTAAGTCTGCACCTTCCAGCCACGTCTTATTTTTCTCCAACATCCTTTTTTTATCGAATCGACAATAATCCCATTTTTCAGTCAATTTTGCCGAAAATCTTGATATTTGTAATTTAATTTCTTTTTCTGATGTATCTACAACATCCTCCAAGCTCCATTTCTGCTTTATATACCTTAGCATTTAATTATTTTTATCCTTTTTATCTAATTTGACCCACTCTTGAAAAAATTCCATACGAGTAAGTTTGTATGTAACTTCTGAAAAATAAAAATAAAACCATGTTGGACTGTGTTCGGGGTAAAAAAATATACATTATTTAAAAGCTTAAATATGTAGCTACCTTTAGAAAAAAAAAGTAAACTGGGGTAGACTGGGGGTTTTTAGTTACCCTCCAACAAACCTTTGAAAGTTAGAAAAATTACGCCTTGAAAGACGTATGAGGGTAGGTTTCTTTTATAAATTTACACAGTTAAAATTACTGTATCATGTATATATAATAAAAATATACATACCTTCTAGTATATAATCCATCACTAGTAAAATAGATTCAATCACAAAATTTCTTTGGAGATGTTAACCAACGTAGTGCTAAATTGCAACTGAATAAATGTGCATTTGTGATTTATACAATAATGGGTACTTACACATTTGAAACAAAACAAATCCACAGTGTTAAACGAAAACAATTCCTAGAATTAGCGCCTCTATGGTGTTGTTTACGTTATACGACACTTTGTTTTCGAGTGTTTGATAACGATTTCTGTCCAGCTAGCATGTTCTAGTCGACATACTGTGCGTCGACACGGTTTTTAGTCACTAAACTGACAGACGGTGAGCTACCCATTACTCACCGCCCACAGACTCACATATACGGTGGCCAGGTGTGGTCTCTCGGAGCCCCGACGCCCGTACAGGCTAAGTAGATGTTGACCATTAGCCTATATTTATCACAAAACATTCAAACAACGAACAAATTTATTTATTTTTCTTTTAAAAAAAATTACGTTGCCCCTCACTAGGAAATTTTCCTGTGTCGTGGGTGCTTTTACAAACATTTGAACTTACATACACAAACAGCCAGACCCGAAACAACTATCTGCAAATATTTAAATTACGAATGTTTGTCACAGGTAAAAGTCTCTTGTCATTGTTTAGGACATTTGATTATCTACTTAATTTCCCACTCACTCCATTCAATCACCTATACATATTACAAACCCGGAACAGGGTCATGCTATTCATGAATGCAGTAGCTAGGTGACAATCGGGCAGGATACAAAGCAACGCCACTAATTGGAAACTGTGCAACACCAAACGGATGGTCAACAGAACTGACACACAGTGTAGGACAAAAATAGTTGACTCGCGTTTATTATGTCCTAGTACTTTTAGATTTTGGGGAGTGGCATATAATGTCACATTTTTAAGTTTTATTTAAGTTGTTTTCTTAATATGTTCTGATGTACAGAGGTAATGAATATGACGGTGTGCTTAAAA
The DNA here is from genome assembly GCA_958449745.1 of Ochropleura leucogaster. Taxonomy (NCBI): domain Eukaryota; kingdom Metazoa; phylum Arthropoda; class Insecta; order Lepidoptera; family Noctuidae; genus Ochropleura; species Ochropleura leucogaster. The sequence continues at coordinate 11,896,007 of OY288224.1, read as the reverse complement.
AAGAGATGCAAAAACCCTGCAAAATCTGCTAACCCTGAGAAGCTATTAGATTATCTCCTTATGTTTATGCTGCTCATGGGCAATTAGGTTCATATGAAATATTTGTAAATAAAAAAAAAATAAGGTAGAAATTGGACAGGATACAAAGCAACGCCACTAATTGGAAACTGTGCAACACCAAACGGATGGTCAACAGAACTGACACACAGTGTAGGACAAAAATAGTTGACTCGCGTTTATTATGTCCTAGTACTTTTAGATTTTGGGGAGTGGCATATAATGTCACATTTTTAAGTTTTATTTAAGTTGTTTTCTTAATATGTTCTGATGTACAGAGGTAATGAATATGACGGTGTGCTTAAAAAAGAGATGCAAAAACCCTGCAAAATCTGCTAACCCTGAGAAGCTATTAGATTATCTCCTTATGTTTATGCTGCTCATGGGCAATTAGGTTCATATGAAATATTTGTAAATAAAAAAAAAATAAGGTAGAAATTGGACAGGATACAAAGCAACGCCACTAATTGGAAACTGTGCAGCACCAAACGGATGGTCAACAGAATTGACACACAGTGTAGGACAAAAAAAGTTGACCGACATTTATTATGTCCCAGTACTTTTAGTTTTGAGGAAACTGGAATGTTCTACCACTTATTAATGTGATTTGAAGATATGTTAGTGTTTTCTTATTTTTTTGTGGAGAGGAATGGAATAAACTATGTCCAATGATAAGAGCTAGAAAAGGGGTGGTCTGATCTACCAATAAAAATTGCAAGATTGTAAAAATCACTCATGCAAATAAATGAGACAGTACTAAAGTGACTTGCTAACATTGAAGGACTTTTTCAACCAATCTAGTTAATATTATTTTCAAAGGACAAAGAAGGAACATGGATGAGTTCTACAGTCAGTAAAAGTCTGACATTTCCAAAGTGATTTGATAATTCCCATCTGCAAAAAAGCAATGTTGCTTTTTTGAGATGATATAACCATGTATATCATAATTTTCTAATTTATCATTGCATGCCAAATTAGAAACATGAGCCAGAATAAGAAAAACAATAATCCAGAATTGTACAAACAAAATTCAATTTTATTGCTAACAACCGCTAACCTCCGCGAATTCAATCTTTTATTACCACAAGCATGCGCATACAAATGGAAAACTAATCTCATTCAAAAATATTTTAATACCGATCTCCATTTTCATGCACGGCAGTGTAATAGGGGAATAGGATGACCCACTTTTTCGGTGCACAAAAGACTCTTTTATATTGCACTGAATACTAGATTCGGTCGCCTACAAACTACTGAGCGAGTTTTTGTTAATTTCTTTACTCGGAATATTTTTGCGTCCAAATATTTTTGCAAGGCTTTGTAGAGTTATCTTATTAAGCTGAAGTTTGAGTTCAATATTTGTTATTAGATTCTGAACTCGTTTCGAATTTTTTCGCGGCTTTTTTTGTTTCTTTGTAATTAGCAGTGTTGACAAATTGTGAATTCCTCAAAGTGATTGCATTATCAGAACATCTTGTTGGTTTATTAATCGCAGGCGCGACTGCTAAGTACAAGGTCCTGGGTTGGATTTCCGGACCGGTAAAAGTCTTATTGGGGTTTTCTATCACGATTTTATCAGTAACAACCATGGAGTCTTTGTACCTGTGCCTGATTGATGGCAACAGGATCACCATCAACATAATTATATGGAACTTAATCATAATGTAACAGAGTGGGTATTCAACCTCTTTCCTTCTTATTCAATATCGATTTATAATTTTTTGAATACTCATATTTTGTTTTCCAATATTTTTTGGTTAGTACAATTTTATCACGGCTAGCAGCTTTTTTTTTACCCTGAAGGGTTACCATGCCATCTTATAGCAGTTCTTATTCCTGTGTGAGGAAGAGATGATGCTAGACACCCTGAGTAGCTCCGTCTCTTTTCCTCAGTTGAATAAGTTCTGTTTTAAGACGTCATGGTAGAGGTTAGAGGTTTGTTGTTAACTTATTTAGATCTTAATAGTTACCTACCTCGTCAAGTCCTCGTGACCGTAGAGGGTCATGGGTTAGCTATTAGGTACACCTCTGTCGAACCCACTGATGTTTGCTTCAACTGGGACATAAGCCTCTTCATTGATAAAGAGATTGAAAATCCTAAGAAATCTTCTCTCATCCTTTATCCTACTATCTTACTAATATTATAAATGCGAATGTTTTTGAGGATGGATGGATGGATGGATGCATATGGATGTTTGTTACACTCTCCCGTCAAAACGGCTGAAAATATCTTGATGAAATTTGATACAAACTTAAATTATAGTCTGTATTCCAGACTATAATCTAAGTCTATGCCAGATTTCATATACCTACACATAGAATATTTATTTTTATCATCACGCGGGAGAAGCCGCAGACGCCTCCGAGTATTTATATTTATATAATAATATAAACGCGAAAGATGCTTCTTACTCGTTCACGCAAAAACTACTAAATGGATTTTAATGTAACTTTAAAATAATATAGTTTATAGATCAGAATAACACATAGGCTATAATTCATATAGATATATTGTATATTCTATCACCACGCGAGTGAAACCGTGGGATGCAGCTAGCGGAATAAACTCTCCAGCAACACAACTGTCAAGAAGAATCAAAAAGTCAAAAGTCTTCTGAAGAATAATGAATTACAACTAACTTTATTCCAAGTCCAAGCTTACGAAATTTGTTGCGGGTTGTTCGAAAGAAATACCGCGGCTTCGGAACGTCAAGGGCAATAGAAGGAACATGGGTGGGTTTTAGTCAGTACAAGTCTGACATGCCCCCCCGCTCCACCCAGAGCGGGGGAAGTCATTGGATGATTTCCCACCCGAAAAAAAAAAGCTTACGAAATTTTAAAATTCCAAATTTCTTTTATCAATTTAATTTGTTAGTTTCAAAAGAATCGAAGATTTAAATCAATGTGTTTCTGTAAGAGAGCCAAGTTCGACTTGAAAATAAATTAACCGTTAAAAGCAAGTGAAATTGAGAGTATCTTGAAAACACACTAATTCGTTCGAAAACAGAAGTGTTTTTCAAAAGTTTTTCTTGAAACTTAGCAAGTTTTCGTCGATAGTTTATGTGACTGTTCTGGTAATATGTTACTGTAAAATATTGTTTACGCAGGTTTTTCTATATTTTAGTATTTTCAACTATTAACCTACGTTGTCTAACTATTAAAAGATATGTTTTTTTTGTCAGTACATCTATACTTATCGTTACATTTTTAAACATTTCTTAATAAAAAAAAACCATTTAAAAATATAAAAATAGTAGCCCACCGGTATCGGGAACAGGATCCAAGCTACCGGGGCGGTCAGGGCTCCAGAGACGAACCTCCTAACAATACGAGCCGTGTCCAGGACTACCGCTTTCTGTATCAAGCCCTTGATCCAGCTGCCCACCGCGATCTTTCTCAGGTATTGGTCGAGGCTCGTGGCAATAAAGCCATTGGCAGATACGACATATTATTATTTATTATTGATATTATAAAGCTGAAAAGTTTGTTTGTTTGTTTGAACGCGCTAATCTCAGGGACTACTGGTTGGAATTGGAAAATTCTTTTAGTGTTTGATAGTCCATTTCATATATATAATATCATATATATAACATCACGCTACGACCAACAGGTGCTGAGCAGCGTGGGTGAAACCGCGGGGAACAGCTAGTAATTTATAAACCATAAACTACTGAAAGGCACGGTACCAACACGGTTAGCGCAGTGGCTGAGCGATCGACTGCTGTGCCGCGTGTTGCGGGTTCGATCCCCAGACGGAACTAATGTTTGTATGACTTACAGATGGTTGTTTCGGGTCTGGCTGTTTGTGTATGTGAGTTTAAATGTTTTTAAACGCACCCACGATACAAGAGAAATTATAAGTGTGGGGCAAAGTAAAAAAATAAAAAAAACATCGGTTACAATCCTCGGATGTGGTCTGTTTTATGTAGATTGCGTAAACGCATTATAGGCATTCGAACAACCCAAATTGTTAATATGAATATTTAAATCGAAAATATTGTCTCTCAAACCTCTATTCTCGAAGATAAACATTCTCATTTAAGCTATTAATATTTATGATCAAAATAATTTATTTGCTTATCTGTAAAAGTAATAAAATAAAGTTGTTGCAAAAAATATATGGCCTAGTCCAACCATACTACACCATGAGGCATGCAAATCAGAAGCTTATTTTTAAGCTATTGCATAGCTTCTATCGCGGGCCTTGAGCGTGGAGACCGAATCCAGAAATTTCGTAACGAAAAAGCCTAACATTTTTTTAAATTACGAAACGGTCAGTTATTTCAATCACGATTCCAGTGTTCTCTTAGCGTGTTTGGTAGAGAATCGGATAGCCAAACGACATTACTCTGGATCAAACCCAAGGTCTTGTTTTTTCTTTTTGCGACTTCTTTTCATTGGAAGTACTTTTTTAAATATTATATTTACATGTTTTATTTATTTATTGCATAAGTTGATTAAAAATGCTATGCACCTTTACCGCGGCAGTCTCCGAGTGTATAATTGAGTGAATAATTCAAATTTACAGCACATCGTAATCTTTTGAAGTTGCATACATCGCAATGATGAGTAAGTATTTATTTAAGTACAAGTAATTCGAAATAACGTGCATTTTAACTCACTTAATTTGTAGTTTCTTTTACGTAAAATTTGACAAATACAGTAACTTAAACTTCGACATTCAGTAATACACTCATTACAATCATGTTTTATTCGATGTAGTAAAAATCCGTCAAGTGATACTCTCCGACGCGAAAACTACCACCCATTTTAGTTCTTTCAATTAAAATATAAACAAGAAACGTATATTTTATACACTATCCAATCTCGTCGCCAAACACAGCAATGTCATTAAAATCAAAATATTTGAACTTGCTCCAAAATGGAACAAATTGAATTCTCCCAAAAAATCGGGAGGCTGAAAAAATTGCAACACACTCCCCAACGAACACACGAATGAAATATTAATGTTGCCATCAATTCAGCGAGTTTCACCTCGGATGAGTTAAAAATTTAAAAACCAATGCTATTTGGCTTGCCGCCAAAAGCCAAACGTTGAGGGTTGCTAGAATTTAATGTGTTAGTGAAAAGTAGGGAAAACTGCTCGCTTTGGCTATTTGTTATCTTAGTAATTAGAGGAATAGAAGCACTTGTGGGTCATTAAGTTTGGTATCTAAGAAATGTTTAGTTGTGTAAAACCTCTGAATGGGCGATCCAAATGGCTGTGGTATAATTCTTTTTGAATTTGGATTAAAAATAATCAGTAAAATCTTCAACCCGTGTGGTTTGTGAATATTGTTAGAAACTTTTTTGTTAAATATATTTATTGACAAATTAGCTGCCGCATGCGACTTCGTCCACGTGGCATAGTTACTTTGGGATAACGCTAATTTTAACCCACGTGATGATCTAAAAAAAAAATCTATCTCCCCCCTTTTCTTCCTTCTTTCTCACTTTTTTTAGCCTATGTCCGTTTCCGGAATCCCAACTATTTTTGTACCAAAATTCATCAAAATCAGTTTGACCATTTAGGCGTGAAGACGTAACAAATAAACGAACAATCTCACTTTCGCTTTTATAATATTAGTAAGGATAAAAAGGATGAATAATTTGAACCTGTTTTATAATGAGTTCATTTAAAGAATAGGAAAATAGATAAATAAATATCTTGGGAGAACTCACACACGGTTATCTGATCCCAAGCTAAGCAGAGCTTGTGTTATGGTAACCAGACAACTGATATACATACTTATATAATTTATAAATACATACATATTATAGATAAATCACACCCAGACACAGAACAAACAATCATGCTCATCACACAAAGTTTGTCCTGGGTGGGAATCGAACCCACGACCTCCGGCTCAGCAGTCAGGGCCACTAACCACTAGACCAGCAGGCCCGTCAAATAATAAATAAAATCATCATCTCAAAATACGAATAATCAAACCTCTTGGACCTTTCTAGGTATTACCAAGTATCTTCAGCACACTTTCACCTACTACTATTTTCTTTAAGCTCGTTTGACAAACCCAAAATATATTTCCAAATATATTTGTCTGAGGATTGAGTTTAGGACCTTTCACGAACACCCTGACACCGCCATCATTAGTCCAGTAATGTGTGGAAATATAAACATTTATAACCCTACACCAAAAATGGCCGGATGTAAGCTGACATAATTTAACATAATTGCGTTTAAAATACCCTACTCAGTGTTAGAAGGTATCTTCATGTGTGTATTAAAAAAAAAAGTGTGTGTGTCAGCTCCGACGCACTGCAGCTCTGACACACAAACGTGAATTTACCCTTTCATCTGATATTAATCTTTTTTCACTTGAATAAACTCTTTTTGCGTATGGTTAGATACTCGTACTTAAGGAGTAAACTCCGGTCGTGCGTCGGAGCTGACACACACATTTTTTTTAGGTAACATCAAACACAAAACACAAGCATTCTAATTTCAAATAAACAGAATTATTACAGAAAAATACAATAGAATTACATCAAACAAACAAATTAAATTACATATAAATTTATAATTTCCTTTATTCACATAGCTTCTTAAAATTACATTTTTAAATATTTCTTAGAAAATAAATTTAACAAAAAAACATTTAAAAATATAAAAATAGGTTTCCGCCGGTAGCGGGAGCAGGGTCCAAGCTACCGGTGGTTAGGGCTCCAGAGACAGGAACCTCCTCACAATACGGGCCGTATCGAGGAGTACTGCCTTCTGAATCAGGCCCTTGATCCAACCACCTAAGGAGAGCTTCGACAGATGTTCGTCGAAGCTCTTGGCAATTAAGCCATTGGCCGTTATGACAATCGGCACAATGATAGCCGAGTTTACATTCCACATGTCAACAACCTCGTGTGCCAAGTCAAGATATTTTAGTTGTTTTTCTTTCTCAGCTTTCACGAGGTTTTCGTCATGTGGGATGGTAACATCGATTATCATTACGCGGCGCGCTGATCGGTCTATTACCACTATGTCAGGCTTATTGGCGACAATAGTCCTGTCAGTAATGATAGACCGATCCCAGTACAGCGTGACATGGTCTTTCTCGAGAACTGGGTCGGGCACATACTTGTAGTACGGTACCTCAGATTCAACAAGATTATATTTCAAGGCAAGTTGCTAATGAATAATCCTGGCTACTTGGTTGTGTCTATGCAAGTACTCGCTGTTAGCTAGACGAGAACAACCAGAAATAATATGTCTGATGGACTCACCAGGACGATGGCATGCCCGACACATGTCAACCGTCCCATCCTTCATAATATATTTCCGGTAGTTGTTCGTCAACATAACTTCGTCCATAATCGCACAGACAAAACCTTCAGTTTCCCCAAATAGGTCACCGAATCGTAGCCAGGACACGGACGCCAGAAAATCTACATCGAGCCCATGAAGAGCCTTGTAGAAGCGCCCGTGAAGCTCCTTACCTTGCCATACTTCCTTGCGGTCATCGGTAGTAAGTACTACAGGTTTGCGCCAATTCTCTTTAGCCATGGACAACGGGGTGAGTCCCTTGTCCACTGCGACTACATCTCGGTGCATACCCACGTCGGCTTTTAAGAAATATTCCCTGAGACTGCACACCTCTCGGTTGTGGAGGGTCTTTGCGTTTAAAAAGCCTCGACCCCCACACTTCCGTGGGATGTACAGTCTCATCACCGATGATCGTGGGTGATGCATCCGATTTGCAGTCAGCAATGTACGGACTCTCCTATCCAGGGCATCGAGTTCAGTCTGAGTCCATTTGAGTATGCCGAAAGAGTACATTAAAACCGGCATGACCCAACTGTTGAAGGCGCGCACCTTGTTCCCGCCGGAAAGAAGGCTTTTTAATACCTTCTTCAGGCGACCAAAGAAACGCTCCCTCAACAGTTGCTTCATGTCAGCCACGTTAATGCCTAACGCTTCCGACATACCCAAATACTTATAGCTTTCGGATGAGGAAAGGGATCTGAGGTGTATGGAATCCGAGAGTTGAATTCCCTCGGATTCCATAATCTCTCCTCGTTTAACATACATGACTGCACATTTGTCCACACCAAATTCCATCCTGATGGCGTTACTAAAAGTTTCAGTTACTTTCAGTAGCTCCATCAGTCGCAATTTGTTGGGGGCAAAGAGTTTCAGATCATCCATGTAAAGGAGGTGAGATATGACCTGACCACCTCTTCTCAACCGATAGCCTAGACCTGAATCCTCCAGCAATGTGCTAAGAGGATTCAGGGCCAGACAGAACCAAAGTGGACTCAAACTGTCGCCCTGAAATATTCCCCGTTTAATCCAAACAGGCTCATCATTCCCCTGGATTTGTCGACATCCTGGATATCGAAGTACCGTCCTCCATTGTCCCATACACGACTCAAGAAAGGCGCGTAGGGTTGCATCTATCTTGTACAACTCCAGCACCCTCTTTAGCCATGTATGTGGCACTGAGTCGTAGGCCTTCTTATAATCAATCCAACATGTCAACAAATCCTTGCGGGATCGACGAACCTGTTGGCTAATGGCCATGTCGATGAGGAGTAGCTCCTTAGTACCGCGGGACCCGTTCTTACATCCATTTTGAGAGACAGACATAATAGAGTTACTGTCAATGTGTTTGTTAATTTTCATTCTCAAAATGGACGTAAGAAGTTTATAGACCGTCGATAAACACGTGATCGGTCTATAATTCTTGGGTTCCGCGGGACTACCTGACTTATAGAGCAGGTGGGTAACGCCTGTTGTTAAAAACTGTGGCAGAGACCCGGACTCAAGGCAAGACTGAAATTGTGATGCCAGGCGAGTGTGTGAACTACTGAGCCACTTGAGCCAAAAGTTGTGCAGTCCATCCGGTCCTGGAGACTTCCAGTTCGGTAACGGACGAACTGCACTGGCTATATCTAATGATGTTATTAGGATTGGCTCCATTTCTGGTATAGTTTCACACACACGCTCAACATCACATATCCAGTCAGCCTCAGTATAACAGACAGGCACCGACCAGATGCTGTGCCAGAAAGAACTCGTGGCTACATCATCCGGGCGGCACACGTCAGTCACACTTTGTTCGGGTCGCTCCCAAGCTCTGTATACCCACCTCTCATCGCTCCGGAACATGCGATTCTGCGAATACCGATCAACCCGCCGCTTATACCGCCGAATACGGTTTGCCCATGCATAAACTTTCTGCTTCAGGAAGTCGATGCGCTCTGTGGTACGAGACATGTATTCTTGAGGACTGATTCCAGTCCCCGAGAATGCCCGTCTCACAAAGCGCATCACACGTGGTCTTGTGTTGCCCTCCCTGAAGCAGTATAGTTTACCGATGAGTACCCTGGCCTCGTCGATACGCCCCTCGATCCTGCACTGCCAGGCTGGTACGGATGGTTTTGGTCGAGTAGCTACGTCACAATTTGGAAATTTGACGTTAGCTACACGACATACCGCAACAGCCCCACAGTACAGGATCGAGTGTGTATCAACGAGATGCTCGCTACTCTCGAATAAATTCTTGAGCTGCGAGTTCAGGGCACACACCAGCGCCCTATTTTTTTTATTCATGGGTAACCGTGGTAATCGGGGTCTAAGTTCGGCTGGAGTGGATCGATAGTCGCGAAGCGCATCCTCCAGTGCGCTCCTCAATCGGTCGTTGCACTGGCTACTTACCGTAGCAACCCTATCATCCTCCTCTACGACAGCGGGATTGGACCGCGGCTGCGTCACATCAATTGCTGACGCTTGCACCGCGGTTTGTGGCGTAGTCAAGATGACACGATTGCTCAGTACTTCTGAGCGCAGCCTATCAAGTGCAGCATCGTCCAACAAGTGATTGCGTTGGATGACCCGCACCTGATCCGACAGTCGTTGGGCCGAAACGTTGATGGTTGGTTCTAGGTCCTGGAACAGAGATAGCATCCTAACACGGTACGCAGTGAGGTTAGTTCCCCCCTCTGTAGACCCATAATATGCGCGCATGACATTCGCGTTGATTGACGAAGTCCATCGCATGCGCGACACATTTCCACCGGCAGCGGGGACCCTGATCGGGGCCTGTTGGCCCCTAGGTCCCAAGCTCGCTGGCGGCCGTCCTCTTCCTCGTCGTTGTCTTGTTGGTGGAGGTGGTGGTGACGACGGCGGGGAGAAAAACTCGTCGCTCGAGCTCGACGCAACTGCAGCGACCGGCGACACGGCGCTCACGCGTGTAGCGCGTCCCGGCGGCTGCGAGGCGGAGCTGAGCGACGAGCCCGGAGATGGTGGGAGTGCCTCTAGGTTCTTGGCCCGGCGTCTGGTCAGCATCGACGTCAATTATTTAGAGAATCTTGATTCTTGACAAACGGTTTTTTCTGGTAATTTTTACACATAGTTCAAGAAGGTGTTGTGGAGTTAGTGGATTCATATTTTCCTTATTTTGTTATTGTTTGTTGCTGATTTAATATGTTTTCGACTAGAGATAGTAGAAAAAATAAAATAAAATTGTTTAGTTTTGTAAAATATGTCCTGTCAATTTGACAGTCGGGCCACAGATTATTATTAATTTATAATTATTATTAATATAAAATTATAATGCAATAGATTATAGTTAGATTAACTGCCAGAAGATTCAAATTAAATAAAAAAATTAGAGGTGTCAAGGGATACCCGGATGGAACGAAGTTCCTATAGAAATGAAAATATCTGGCTTGCTTTCTATAAGAGAGAGAGAGACAGACAGACAGACAGAGAAACATGCGACGCCGCACATCTTACAATAGCTTACTATAGCAAAAAGTGTCGTGACAACTTTTCGTAAGATTTTTTTCCGTCTAGCCCCCTTTCACAAAGCGCGATAAGGAACTTCGTTCCAAAAATAAAAGTCGATTTAATTTTGCACACGTAAAAATAAATAAGTTACATAAACATTATCTGAAGAAGTTTTCCTTCAAATGCAAGTGAAACCGAAGCATGAGCTGGTACCAGAACATTTTTAATTCCGACATTTTTCCTCAATTTTTGGGAACATGTCGGGTGCTACGTAAAAACCCGTTTTACGTACGGTGATAGTAAATTCATGGGTGTGTTAGAATGCAGACACTATTTTATGGGTGGGATAAATTGTGTCTGGTTAGTATTTACTTTGGAAACTGGTTTCACTAGAGTGGTTCTTTAGGATACTAGCTTCTGCCCGCGACTTCGTCCGCGTTTTATAGTGACTTTGGGCTAACGCTAAATTTAACCTGCGTTAAAAAAATATCTTTCTCTCTCGTTTTCTTCCCTCTTACTCTTCTTTTTCTCACTTTTTTTAGCCTATGTCCGTCTCCAGCCTCTCAATTATCTCTGTACCAAAATAAAAGAAGGTAGATGTAATTAGCGCACTAATTATAATATTATTTTGATTCTGATGGAACTGATTCATAGAATAATTGGCATTCCAAAAGCGACCGCCCCTCGCTTTTCTAGCTAGTCTATACTTTATAATAAAACTAGCTTTTGCCTGCGGCTTCGCTCCCATAAAATTCGGTAGTTAATATAAGGTAATACGCCTTATTGATTTGTAATAGCAACGCTAACATTTCCCGTTTCGTTGTAAGTGCTGCTGCAGCATTTCAATACACAATCTCATAAATCTCACTCTCCGTCATAATACCCTCCCCTTCCCCCTAAACACAAACCACGTTAGAAAACTATACTATGCAATCAGTGCTTTGATTACATAGGTCCCCGAGGAGAATGCGAGCTGAGTTTCAATGAATTCTAAATGCTGTACACCGATTAACTCCCAACATACATCACTGAAGAAATGTGTTGTTTTACCGTTGTTCTTTCTTTGTTTATTTGGTTGGTTTTCTCTGGAGAGTTGGACACGAAATTAAATGAAATATATTGTGTAAGGTCAACATTTTCGTATTAGCCAGTACTAACTGGATTGCGGAGGTTAGATAGGCAGACTCACGTGGTTATTTGTGTATGGAGTTTTAGAGTTTATTAATGATTGAGAACTAGAAAAAAAATATCTTATAACTCCCAACTATAATACACAGTAAAGTGTGAAGTTTTCTAATTTTTATTTTTGTTATTTATAAAAAAATGTTTTGTTTTTATGAGGTTATGTGTATTAATCCTTACTAATATGTATTATAAAAGCGAAAGTGAGTTTGTTTGTTTGTTACCTCTTCACGCTTTTGATGTTTTTTGGTACAGAGATAGGTGGAATGTGAGGGAGAAAGAGGGAAGAAATGGGAAAACTAAGCGTTGCTATTACAATTCAGTAAGGCGCTACCGAAGTTGACGCGAGCGAAGCCGCGTGCAATAGCTAGTTACTTATAACTGTACAAATATATACGTTCTCGAAAACTAATATGTTTATTTTTAGATATAATTGTTGTACCCTATCACAATGTTGTCGTATTTAACCTAAAGGTTGACTGGTAGAGAATGCCGTATGGCGTTAAGTCCGCCTATGTAACACTATTATTATGAAAGGGAAAGTGAATTTGTTTGTTTGTTACGTCTACACGCCTAAATGGCCAAAGCGATTTCTATACATTTTGGTACAGAGACAGTTGGGACCTAGGAGCCGAACATAGGATAATAAAAAAAAAAAGAAATGAAAGGGGAAGAAAGAGAGAAGAAAAGGGGACAGAAAGATATTTTTTTATCACAACGCGGATTAAAGTCAACGTTAGCCCGAGTAACTATACCACGCGTTCAAAGTTGCGGGCGAATTACATTTACATAAAGTTTATATAATTTGAGACTATTTTGTTTTTAAATTGTAAATAGTTTCATTTTCTAATATATAAAATTCTCGTGTCACAGTTTTCGTTCTCTCCGAAACGGCTGGACCGATTCAAACGAAACTTTGTGTACATATCGGGTAGGTTTGAGAATCGGCCAACATCTCTTTTTCATACCCCTAAGTGAGCAGCGGGTGAAACCGCTGGGCACAGCTAGTCTTATATATAAAATTCTCGTGTCACAATTTTCGTTTCCATACTCCTCCGAAACGGCTGGACCGATTCAAACGAAACTTTGTGTACATATCGGGTAGGTTTGAGAATCAGCCAACATCTATTTTTCATAGAAGCAGCGGGTGAAACCGCTGGGCACAGCTAGTCCTTATATAAAATCACTCGCGAGTACATTCATACCGAGACTATCGAAGTTGCTAGAAGTTCATCAACTCGTATTGAAGACGATTCAACTTGAGACTGCGAAGTCATTGAGTTTTAATTGAATTTACTTCTATCGTATGTAGTCTATACAAGGTTTAGTTATGCAACTTTGTCACAGTTAAGTTGAAGAATAAATAAAAGCCGTAAATCCTTACTAATATTACTAGCTCTGTGCGGTTTCACCCGCTGCTCACTTAGGGGTATGAAAAATAGATGTTGGCCGATTCTCAGACCTACCCGATATGCACACAAAATTTTGTTTAAATCGGTCCAGCCGTTTCGGAGGAGTATGGGAACGAAAATTGTGACACGAGAATTTTATATATTAGACTAGCTGTGCCCAGCGGTTTCACCCGCTGCTCACTTAGGGGTATGAAAAATAGATGTTGGCCGATTCTCAGACCTACCCGATATGTACACAAAATTTTGTTTAAATCGGTCCAGCCGTTTCGGAGGAGTATGGGAACGAAAACTGTGACACGAGAATTTTATATATTAGATAATAGCGAAAGTGAGTTTGTTTGCTATGTCTTCACGCCTCAATGACCCAACCGACTTTGATGAATTTTGGTACAGAGATATTCGGGACGCTGTGGAGACGGACAACGATTTTTTTTAAAGTGAGATAAGGGGAGAATGAGAAGAAAGGGGAGAGAAATATATTTTTTTTGATCATCATCGGGTTAAAGTTAGCGTTAGCGAATAGGAACTATGCCACGCGGACGAAGTCGCGGGCGGAAGCTGCAGCACTAAGTTATAGAGTAGCTTTTCATCAGTATTATAAAATAGGATGTTTAGTTATTGAGATTTCCTCCTACATACAATATCTGTATAATATTAGTGTAGATCAACGTTCAGTTTGATATCTCATAAAATTAGTAATTTCTGCTATTTTTTCCAAATGCATAAACTCAAATGCTTAATTATAACTCGACCTAAGAATTGAGCCCGGGACCCCAGCTCAGTAGTCGTCGAGGTCACAACCATTGAACCAAGAAGGCATTCCATTACATTCTTAATGTTTTCGACAAAAGCCAAAATATCCATTATAATAAATAAAACATTCAATTTTCTATGCAAAGCCCGCAATAAAACTTTTCAACAATTTCACCTTTCCCCTTTAAAATCATGTCATCAAATCATAATTTTCAATAACCCCAACATTTCAATACCAAACGCTGAAAAATCACAAGCAATTTTCAGCTTTATCTTGACAATCATAAATGTCATAATCCCTCAAGTTTTGGGCATGAAAGTGCGTAGAATTTCAATTTATGCCATTAAGGGTCTTAGTGCTATAGAAATTGAGCTTAGTTCAGTACTAAGCTGAATTGGAACTGAACGTTTTTGGTAAAGTGTAAGCCCGCAATCTGCTCAGGTGCTTTAAATGGTTATTTTTGTGGAAACGGCTTTTGTATTAAAATGAAAATGTGCTTAGTTTTACTTGAATGTTTAAAGTTTTAGTTGGTAGTGTAGGAATATGTGGAGAGCATGTGTTTGGCTGAAATTAAAACAATAAATAAGTTACTGAGAACCAAGAATTTTGACTTCTTACTACTGTTATTTTTTTAAGGGATGGGAATACAGCAAATAAATCTCACTCTGGGCGGAGTGGGAGACTGAGTATATGAGAGATTTAAACTCACTTAAAACCATGCCACGGTATTTCTTTGTTATGCCTAACAACTGTCAAAAATCTTAGAATGACAGTCAAGACCTATAGTTTAACGTAAGATTAATTTGACTGTATGCTAGGTATTTTTTAACCGACTTCAAAAAAGGAGGACGTTATCAATTACACTGTTTTTTTGTGTTTGTTACGCGTTCCTCCTCGTAGGTCGGTTTTTATTAATAAATTATTTTCTTCCAATTTATATGGACGAAATGTTAATATCTCTCTGATAATTTATATTATTTATTTATCGCTGTGGTTTTCTTAAAATTTCTTTCCCTGTCCAGGTGGTCTTTTTTTGCAATGCGCTCCCTTTGGATACCAGGATGGCCACCAATCGGTTCACTTTAAAAGTAAAAGCTCGGGAACATTTGCTTAAGAAGCTGGCAGAATCGTCGCCTAATTAAATGATTGTAGATTTTCTTCCTTTTAATTTTTTACTCTTATTTCACTGTTTTTGTATGTATGTATTTTAGTATTTATCCTTATATTTTAATTGTAAATATTATTATTTTTGGAATTCTCTCTGTTATGCACCCTGCACCTACTATGTTTTATCTCTGCATCACCCTAAGGTAGACTGGTAGAAAATGCCTAAGGCATTAAGTCCGCCTTTATACAGTGTTTTTTTACATGTGCATAAAGTTTAATAAATAATTATTTCTAAGTAGCAATGGAAAATGAATACTCGATAAGAATTTGTGTGAGATACTATCATACCACAAGTAATGAAGCTGAAATAAAAGAAAGTTATTAAAAACGACTTTTAAAAAAATAACAGGCGGAAAAAAAATTACATACTTCCGTAAGTCGGTGACTTTTATTTGATTCTGAATCCTTTTTTTTTGCCATACTTTACTTTTTCTATACCAAATAACTATTTTTCTTCTCTCTTTTCAAAAATCATGATGAATAAAAATCCAGAATCCATTTCCACACATCCGTCCCCTTTTATCTGAATCCGAACAGATCTCGCCGTGAAATATCGGCAGCGTGCCTCGAATATAAAAGCAGTACTCCTTACATTACCATATCGTTTGACTTCTAAAAGCCAATTTTATTGCTTTTCCTATCAAAGGGCGCAATGGAATTTAAACTGTCCATTAGCTTCGGTTTTTGAGTGCGTATTTACATTTCGTGACAAAGCTTTTTTATTTCTCAAACGTTTATTTATTTGTTTGAAGATGTCCAAAAAACTATGGAAACAATGGATGAACATTCCAAAGGATGAAATCGCATACTAAGGGCAGTATTTAGAAATAAATCTCACTCAAAACTAGCAACAATAATAATTTAAGAGTGCATATACTATATATACAAAATAAATTCAACTTATATTTAGGCATGTATGTGTTTGTGTGGGTGTGTGTGTGCGTGTGTTATTGTAAGGAACAGATGGTAAGATAAGGTCTACCACGTCTTGAGATCATCTAAGCGATAGAAAGTGAGATTTAGAAACAAGTGAGATCACTACTGATTGCAGTGATGTCACTTGTCAGTATCTCAATTAGAAGTCAGGAAATACCAGAGTTACAATAATCATGTTTTTTTTTTTAAATTACCATATTTTTTGGCGTCAAAAAAAATACTAAATGGAATTGAAATAGTCCATTAGCTTCGGTTTTTAAATGCGTATTTAAATTGGAAGGTAATGAATAGTGGATATGTGAATAGTTTTGGTTGTGTGGTCCGCGATTGGTTGCGATATTTTTCAAAAGAAAATTAGGGTTTAATGGACAAATGATACTATAGATAGGGTTTTATGTAAATGTAAAGTGTAGGGGTGTACACGTGTATATAATCGTAATTTAATAAAGCATAGACGTATTAATAATAGTTTATTAGGAAAAAAAACAAGTTTGACACAAGTTATCATCGGGTGAAGCCGCGGGGGCCGCGACTGTCGCAACCCCGTGCAGGGCACGCTACAATAGTGGCGGTAAGTCCCCTCTTTGAGGAGTGGCTGGAGAGGCGTCATGGCGTCCTCACCTACCGCCTGACGCAGGTCCTCACCGGACACGGAAGTTTCGGGAGGTTCCTGCACATCATCGGGCGGGAGGAAGCGCCCGGGTGTCACCATTGTAACGATCGCCCGGAGGACACGGTGGAGCACACAGTGGCGATCTGCCCGGCTTGGGCGGAGCACCGCCGTGCCCTCGTAGAGGCGATCGGCGGCGGCGATCTCTCGCGTCCGGCCCTGGTTCAGGCCATGGTCCGGAGCGAGAGGGAATGGGAAGCGGTCACCACCTTCTGCGAAGCAGTAATGTTAGCGAAGGAGGTGGCCGGGCGTTTGAGGGAGAGAACATCTGCCCAACCCAGCCGCCGCCTTTTAATCAGTACAAGTCTGACATGCCCTCCCGCTCCGCCCAGAGCGGGGGAAGTCATTGGATGATTTCCCACCCGAAAAAAAAAAAAAAAAAAAAGCCGCGGGGGCCAGCTAGTTGGGACATATACGCACGCAATTCTACCTATATACCTGACCTCACTAAAAAAAGGCTGACTGAAATGACTAGTCTCTCTTTACTTCATAATCTAAAACCAGCAAAATGTGCTACTTCGAACGTTTTGAAATTTAATTTTAAGCTATTGCATAGCTTCTATCGCGGGCCTTGAGCACGTGGACCGAATCCAGAAATTTCGTAACGAAAAAAAACCTGACGCTCCCCACTCCGACGGGCACGGAGGTGTGGCTTGTCTAACGTCGTTTACACAATACGGTCAGTTATTTCAATCCTGATTCTAATGTTCTAATAGCGTGTTTGGTAGAGAATCGGATAGTCAATCAACATTACGCTGGATCAAACCCAAGGTCTTGCCCCGCACTAGAAATTTCTCTTTATGGGTGCTTTTATAAACATTTAAACTCACAACATACACAAACAACCACACGCGGAACAACTATAAATATTTAAATACAAATTTTATATTTTGTTCCGTGCGGGGATCGAACCCGCGACACGCAGCGCAGCAGTCGATCGCTCAGGCACTGCGCCAACCGTGACGTCATCAAACAGACCAAGATAAAAAAACAGTGTCAGTCAGTCCCGGCTGTCATTTGTAAATCTTTGACAGTCGTTACAGATCGTCAGTGGCCCGAAAGTCTGACAGCCAGTCTTATCAAGAGGTATTGTAATACCCATTACTAACTGGGTTATGGAGGTCAGATAGGCAGTCGCTCCATGAAAAATACTAGTATTCAGTTTTATCTGGTAAGACTGGGAGCCGACTTTACCATAGTAGGGAAAAGGCTAGGCAGATGAAGATGATACTAATTTATTTTTTTCAAACAGCCTGGCCCGGATCAACCATCTGTAGGCCATACAAAATAATATTTGTTCCGTGAGGGGATCGAACCCGCGAATCGCAGTGCAACAGTCGAGCGCTCAGGCACTGCGCCAACCGTGTCGTCAATAACAATTTACAACTTAAGCATTCTCACAAAAAAGTAACGTTTCCTTACAGAAATTTAATCTCAAACAAACATTCTCGCGCGTACTCTTTAACGACCGTTCCGTTCAACGAACCAATACTCTTAAAGCAGTACATTTTTGCCTCTTGGTCTAGTGGTTAGTGGCCCTGACTGCTGAGCCGGAGGTCATGGGTTCGATTCCCACCCAGGACAAACTTTGTGTGATGAGCATGATTGTTTTTTCTGTGTCTGGGTGTTTTATCTATAATATGTATGTATTTATAAATTATATAAGTATGTATATCAGTTGTCTGGTTACCATAACACAAGCTCTGCTTAGCTTGGGATCAGATAGCCGTGTGTGAGTTGGCCCAAGATATTTATTTTATATATTTATTATTTACAAGTTATAAACACTTAAGTAGAAACAAAAACGTAAGCCTTAAAGATTGGCCACAAACACCATAATCAAGCGACGCACGAAAAAAACAAGTGAAAAACGTTCTAAAGAACATGCCACAAGTTACCGCTACCAATATTCACTTAGGGTCGGTTTTCAATCGTTAGATAACTTTTATCTAAAGAGTAAATGTGACGTTTTGACAGAATACCCCTACAAAAACTGTCAAAATGACAGACTTGTTCCTGGGGTATAACTTAACTGGCAAAAATCAGCCCTTAAATGTAACAAGTGACGTACACGTCATTTGAAGTGTCACAAATACTTATACCAGGAATTAAAAAAATGTTTGTTTGTTAAGTGTTCACACCTAAATGGCGAAGGGCAGGGCGATTTTGTGGGACTGTCTCTTGTAATCTGACGTTCAAAAAGTGCTGATTATCAGCCTAATTTGAATAAATGACTTTTGATTTTGGCTTAACTGATTTTGATGAATTTTGGTACAGAGATAGTTGGGACCCTGGAAACGGACATAGGCTACTTAAAAAAAAAGAGATATGGAGAAAGAGGGACGAGAAGGGAAAACTTAGCATTGCTATTACAATAAATGAGGCGCAATAGCAAAAACTACAGGTAGCCAGTACCTGCAAATCAGTCTGTGTTACTTCGAATTAAACGCGAGCGTAGCCGCGGGTAAAAGCTAATAATATTATAAAAGCGAAAGTTTGTAAGGATGTACGCAAGTATATAAGTTTCACTAGAAGTTTCACAAATCGCAGCGCTTGAGGTTGTGTAAGAGGCTTTATAGATTCAAATACGGAAGGTACGGTAAAAACATAGGATATCCGAAAGCTTGTACTGAAAAAAAGAAACGTTGAGCGCGGACGCCCTAGTTTCATTGAAGTATTTGGGACATACCGTTTGTAAAGTTTCAGAGTAACCTATATGAGTTGGAGACTGAAAATGTAAGGTATTAAATTAATGAATCCTCGATTCCGACTCACCGTTTTCATTAAGCAGCGATAGATTTGTGCATTGGTTTAGAACCTACAGCAGGGTTTAAATTTCAAACTTGTTTAAAATACAAAAATAGAATCCGGAGCGCTCGTCCATATTTATAAATATATAAAAATCTGCTTTGTGATTATTTTAAGTAGGTACGCTGTAAAGCTCCTTCTTAAAAGAATATTGAATTTGAAAGATGAGTAATCTTTTACCCGCACTTTTTATTTTCTATTTAAGTAAGGGTGTCTGTATGATTTCAGCTTCAGCTATCATTATACACTGTATACTATGCTTGGTAAAAAACCATACAGCATAAAAAACCGACTTCCAAAAACTAAATAAATGGAAAAGACTTAACTTCCGGAAGTCGGTAAATTTTGTTGGTTTCATTGACTTTTTTGCCAATGACTTCCGAAAGTAAAGTTATTTTCCCTTTTGAGTTTTTTTTTAGAAGTCGGTTTTTCTTTTTTGCCAAATAGTTTTTCTTTCAAAATTTTTAGTTATGGTATGCTGAAATATTACATTTTTTTTTTTCAAAAATTCATTTTCCATTATTACTGAAAGATTAGCAGATCATTATAGACTTAAAAAAAAATATATATTTATTTATTTATTTACCACTAATTTATAGCACCTTTACAGACAAGTCCAATACGAAGCTATAAGACACCAAATTATACAATATACAAAAAGAAAAAACAAAAATACACGTTCATTAAATTAAAAATAAACTAATACTTATATTAATTAAATATGGCAAAGCATTTTGATTAAAATTATTCTTAACGAGTCATCATTAAGGGAAGTGAAATATGTGTATTATAGACGTTTCAGTATTTCAATTTGCGTGTATTTTTATATACCTATATAAATATATTTAATATTTGTGTGCAATAAAAAATAAGAAGAATACAGAAAACCTACATTTAATTCTTTAAGTATGCGAACTCTCACAACTGTAAATACCAAAAGAACCACGTCCTCAGTTTAAATAGGTCCATCTCAATATTCCCTTTGAAGCCATTACGACGTTCCAGTTCCGTACCTCCTCACTCCATAGTAATTGTCGGAGGAGGTTCTAATCTACTACTACTACCACCAACTTCCGAAGGCAAAGTGATTTTTCACTTTTTAGTTTTTTTTTTTGTTGAAGTCGTTTTTTTTTAAATTAAAAATCGGTTAAAAATAATTAGGTAAAGCTGGCAAAATAGGGCGCGATGAAAAACTTCGAGATTCAAACAGTAGCTCGTTAGGCAAATTCCCAGTTTTTTTTACAAAATTTGCGTGTATTCATATAATATTTTAAATATTTGTGTGCACTAAAGAATAAATAAAATACAGAAAACCTTTTTTTTATTCTTAAAGTATGCAAACTTTCGCAACTGTAAATACCAAAAGAACCACGTCCTCAGTTTAAATAAGTCCATCTCAATATTCCCTTTGAAGCCATTACAACGTTCTAGTTCCGTACCTCCTCACTCCATAGTAATTGTCGGAGGAGGTTCTAATCTACTCGAGTTTCCATATTCGGTTTGACGAGGTGTTAGGAAAATGGAATTTGATCTGCACGCTTGCAAATATGGAACAGCATAAATTTATTGTATACTAGCTTTCGCCCGCGGCTTTGACCGCGTTAAATTTGGGGTAACACAGTTCTCCTTGCGCCTTGCTGATTTGTAAAAGCAACGCTAAGTTTTCCCTTTTCTTCCCTTTTTATCCCTCATATCCCACTTTTTTAAAATAAAAATTAGCCTATGTCCGTCTCCTGGTTCCCAACTATCTCTGTACCAAAATTCATCAAAATCGGTGTAGCCATTAAAGCGTGAAGCGGGTAGTTATTAATTTTCAAAAATGTTACACCACAGACTACCTACAGTACTGTTTGTCCTCTTTTAAATCCATCCAAAGGTTGTCTTGAAAAGATCGCTTTTAGCGATAAGACCGCCCATTGTGTCACCCTATTTATAAGTTGTTTAATGTTATTCTAGTTATTTGCATGGTGTACATAATAAAGAATATTCTATCTAAAGGGACGTCAGGACAGTCCACAATATCATTTGGATCCATAGTCGATTATATTAGGACGCAGGTAATCGGGCGAGGAGAATCAAACGACGTATTACACACAAAATATAATCAGGGTCTTATTACAAAATGATTAGGAACACTAAATCACTTTTGAACACTGAACAAAGACACTCCACCAAAAACGTAGCGCGTATTCGTGATGCGAACGGATTGCCGTTCCGATTCGAACTGAGCGTCGCACCAGTCTCTTCTCCCACACTAGCTCTTGGTGTTGCGTCAGAGTGAATGACAACCGATTAGTTCAACAGATGGCGCTTGGCATATCCGGTTGACATTCACACTTAAATAATCTTCATATAATCAAACGTGCCGTCACGGCCAGACTGACATTAGCACGTCCTCGTGCTGCTCCGTTTCTTTTAGCGTTGAGTTACTCTGCAACAATAAGAAAATAAAACCCGCTGGGATTACCACTTTCATTTAACTCGTCCTATTCCAACTAAGGCGTCCTTTCGACCAGCCATCATCTCCTATGATGGACATGGACCGGACAACCTAGCCCTCAACTAGCCATCTCATACGACTTCTCGTCCTATCCGAACGAACACTGGCTAAGGCGTCCTTTCGACCAGCCATCATCTCCTATGATGACATGGACCGGACAACCTAGCCCTCAACTAGTCATCTCATATGACGTCGCCTAGCTCAGAGAGTGACAGTATCCTTTCGACCAGTCGTCATCTCATATGACGACATGGACCGGACAACTGGCACTCTACCCGTCATCTCATATGACGACATCTTTAACAGTCTAACATCGTCAATTAATTCTCACATATGTGATATTACTTACCTTGAAGTTCCTCACGCTCAGATGCCGAGAGGGTTACGGAGCTTGCGGTTTCAGTACGACCGCTAGATACTGATATTGTGTCGCTATCATCGTCTGATGTAAGCGTTACTGTCCTATCAACCTGGCTCCGCCCTGCCGTCTCGGCCTCCTGATCATTATTAATTAACGAGGTAGCTATCTCTACTAGACCATCATGGCCCCGGGGTACTAAACGCAGATTTTCGTGAGCATATTTGTAAGTTCGATTAGACCCATCAATGTTTTTCAGCTCATACCGATCATTTTCTAAAACCCTAGTAATTAAAAACGGACCTTTGAATTTTTTGTGAAGTTTAGTCTGATTGCGCTCGTTATTTTTTATAAAAACATACTCGCCTAAAGAAAATGGCTTCACGACTGCCCTGCCTCGATTGAACCGTTCTACTTCTGCTGAAGCTGCTTTCTCAATGTTATCTGAGGCATTACGTCGGATGGTGTCCAAGTCTGATCGAGGTTGGGGTTCGGAATCTAACACAATTTTTGACATACCTAACGATTGAGCTTTTATCCCAAACATCAGTTCTGTGGGTGAATATCCAGTTACCCTTGACCGCGTACTGTTTAGAGCTAACTGCACATCTAGAAGTTCATCTCGCCATGTTTTGTTCGGATCGTTCTCAATTATGGTGAGAATACTTTTCAGGGTGCGCATTACGCGTTCTACCTGACCGTTTGCTCTACTAGATCCTGTTGCTATGAGATGAAGGTCTATGGAATGGTCCCTACAAAATTCTCTAAACTCGGCACTTATATAACATCTTCCTTGGTCAGCTATAACGCGTTTAGGTGCTCCAAAAAGGCATACCGCTTTTTTGAGAGCTTTAATTGCACTTGCTGAATCTAACAAGGGAGTATATTCAAGGAGAACATATTTAGTGAAGGAATCGATAATTACTGATGAATATTCTTTGCGATCGCTTTTCCCACTGAGTTTACCCGTGATATCAATGTGTACGGTATGCCAAGGAGTGGAAACTTTAGGAATCGGATGAAGTCTAATCTGGGTAGCACCCGACGGACCCTTCGAAGCTTTGCATACTATGCAAGAATCTACAAATTTGCGCACTAGTTTTGACATTTGTGGGAACCAATATTGCTCGTAAAGTTTGTCTAGAGTCTTTTCAGTGCCCAGGTGCTTAATCTCTGTATGGACGTGGTTGATTAAGGTCCAAGTGAGGGAGCGCGGTACAACGGGGAGCCAAAAGCTACTTTTGTTACGCTCAATTTTCCTATAAAGAATCCCTTTTCGAACATCGTAAGTTTGGGCAACGGCTTCAGGAAGCTCTTTGTTATTGTGCTTGTTAATTAGGTCTTGTACTTCGCTATCTCACTTTTGTTCAACTGTCAGCCAGCCCTGATGAAGTTCAACGAATTGGATAGACTTGTTTCTTTTGGACAGATTGGTACAGGGATAGTTGGCAGAAGGTTTCTCAAGTGGATTTCTGGAGAAGAAATCAGCGTGTCCCATGCTATTCTCTTGCTTGTGAACAATTTCAAAGTCATAAGCTTGGAGGAAAGCCCACCATCTGTGGACTCGGGGTGTAAGATCGGTTTTAGACTTTGATGCCTTGAGAGAATTGCAGTCAGTGAAAACTGTAAAGTGCTGTCCATACAAATAATGTCTGAAATGTTCAACCGCTCGGACTACTGCCAAGGTTTCAAGTTCGTAGGAATGGTAACGAGATTCGGTTTCGGCTGTCCGACGGCTAAAGTAGGATATCACATGAGGCAGATTATTACGTCGCTGAATCAGTATGGCACCATACCCTTCCGAGCTCGCGTCTGTATGAAGCTCTACTGGAGTTTTGGGATCGAAGATAGTCAAGACTGGCTCTGACGTCAATATGTTAACTATGGTTTTGTGTATATCACTATGTTGGCTCGTCCAAGTAATCGGACCTTTCAGTTTCGTAAGAGGGTATAAAGGTCCTACTAAGCGGGTATAATTCGGAATAAAACGACGAAAATAAGATGCGAGACCTAAAAATTGACGAACTTGACTGGCTGTTCGCGGGGCGGGTGCGTCTGAAAGGGCTTGTACCTTCCTAGGGTTGGGAGTTACTTGACCTGATTTTACAACATAACCTAAGAAATCTACTTCGTTTTTCATGAATTTACATTTATGAATGTTTAAAGAAAAACCCGATTCAGAAAGAGCTTTTAGTGTAAGATCTAAACGTGCAAGGCCGCGCGTAACGTCATCAGAATAACAAAGAACATCGTCCATATATGCCAATGCTACTGTATCTTTTAGCGAACCTAGAGCTTTGTTAATACACCTTTGATATACCGACGCTGCATTTCGTAGGCCAAAAGGCATGGCAAGGAACTCATATTGCCCTTCGGGGGTAACGAAAGCTGTTCGAGCTATGCTATCGCTCTCGGGATCTATCAAAATCTGATGGTAGCCTGATGCCATGTCCAATGACGAAAAATAACAAGCACCATGCAGACGATCTATTTGCTCATCAATTATCGGTAACGGGTAATGTTCTGGC
Organism: Ochropleura leucogaster; assembly: GCA_958449745.1. NCBI lineage: Eukaryota > Metazoa > Arthropoda > Insecta > Lepidoptera > Noctuidae > Ochropleura > Ochropleura leucogaster. Next base: position 11,870,888 of record OY288224.1, on the reverse strand, counting down.
CGGGTATTAGCATTAAGCTCGCGATAGTCTACACACATTCTATCAGAGTTGTCTTTTTTTTTAACGAGTAGTATCGGACTGGCAAAGGGTGACGTGCTCTCGCGAATTACTCCTGCTTCTAAAAGATGTCTTATTTTATCCCTAACTATCTCCTTTTCTGCTGGTGACAACCTATAAGGACGCCGCTGAACAGTCTTATTCGGGTCAATTAACTCTATTCGCATAACGCCTGTGGTGACGCGACGTGTTGGTATTCCTTCTATAAAGAATTCGCGGTATTTTTGCAATAATTCTATGAGGGCTACTCTATTATCACCTTGTAAATCTGTATCAATGTTACTGAAATCGTAATGACACGATTTCTCTACAATACCAACCTCCCTACGTAACGAGAAATTAATGCGCTCATTACTAATTTTAACTTCAACACACTTGTCTAAAATGTCCCTGCCTATAATAACCGGTTCACTAATAGCAGTGTTGGGAACTACATGGAACAACACATGCAATTGAATGCCTTCAACATTGATGGGGCTAAGTATTTGCGAGTCACACTTCACTACATTATTATCTCCGATACCCGTGAGATATACGAGTTCATTACATAATGTACCCGGTAGCCTGCTAGCTAAGTCAGAAATCACCAGTGAACAGGCGGAGCCACTATCGAAAAGAAAAGAAACGAGCTCACCCGTGGACGTAGTAAAGGTGCCGGTTGCTGGCCTTCGCTCGCATAGGTGGACCTCCCTGACAGCCGGTTTCTCGTTGTTCCCTTTGCGATCAGGACACGCTGAAGCGACGTGTCCTTGTTGACCACAAACGTAACAAGTGACAGGGCGCGGATGGACTTGCATCTTCACAGGCTGCTCAGCTGTCTTCGTAGCGGCCTTAGCAACAGGCTCTTCCCGTCGTTTGCGACAGTCCACGGCTCGATGACCAGGTATACCACACCGGTGGCACGCTCCAGTAAAGCGTGGTTCATTGTAGCGGCTTTTTTTCACTTCGGTCTCATTACTCTCCTGTCCATCGTATTTTCGTTTCGATGAAATACCGTTGAGTACCCGTAACAACTGTGCTCTGGTAGATACATTACAAGATTGTAGCTCGCGTCGTATAAAACCATCTTTTTGGCATAGTATAGAAGCTACAAATCCTGTGATTACATCTTCTGACATTTCGGTGCGAGGGATGCGCTCTATCATGCTCCAGACACGTGTTGCAGCTTCACTTGCGGTTTCTTTCGTACCGAGTTGGAATCTTAATATCTCGTCGAAGTAGTCTTGCGGTAGCATCGGTTTCCCAAATTTTGCTAGGAGTAATTCCTTTATGGGCATCCATGTTAACTGTGAAGTTTGCAATTTGGTTAGACACGTGGCTGCTCGACCTCTCAGGGCGTGTGTAAGCGCCAGCAAAAGTTCCGCACCATCTAGTTTTCTACTATTCACTACTATTTCCGTTATCCTGCACCAACCTTCTATGTCCGAATCTTTTTCATCTGGGTCAAACCGCACTAGTTGTATTGTCATGCGGTCTGTATTTTCAGTGAGCGGCGGTGTCTTCAAGAGGCGAGATAATAAAGCTTCCATGTTGCGCAATAAATTGTGCGACGAAGCCACGTCCACATTGCTATCTTCTCCTTGTGAATGCCCTTCGCATCCCACTTCTGATAAAGGGACGTCAGGACAGTCCACAATATCATTTGGATCCATAGTCGATTATATTAGGACGCAGGTAATCGGGCGAGGAGAATCAAACGACGTATTACACACAAAATATAATCAGGGTCTTATTACAAAATGATTAGGAACACTAAATCACTTTTGAACACTGAACAAAGACACTCCACCAAAAACGTAGCGCGTATTCGTGATGCGAACGGATTGCCGTTCCGATTCGAACTGAGCGTCGCACCAGTCTCTTCTCCCACACTAGCTCTTGGTGTTGCGTCAGAGTGAATGACAACCGATTAGTTCAACAGATGGCGCTTGGCATATCCGGTTGACATTCACACTTAAATAATCTTCATATAATCAAACGTGCCGTCATATCTATCTATCTAACAAACAAACAAACAAACTCACTTTCGCTTTTATAATATTAAGTAAGGATGTTTTTAACCGAATTTTAAATTCGGTTAAAAACATAACACACAAAGAAGGTGTTCTCAATGTATGTTGTATATTTTTTATGCGATTTTTTGTTAGCAGATTTTCAATTTTTAATACAGATGTGTTTCTATTAAATAGTATTCTTAGTTAAATATTTAGTTAGTTTAAAAGAGATCTTCATAAAGTCAATATTATAGCAATTACTTGCTGGTATGGATTTCGGAATGGGAATTCTAGAATTATTCAAGAATTATATTATAGGCAAAAATTCCTTTGCTCTTCATTAAAATACGAATTCAGAGTTCAAGGAATTTTACAGACTTTTAGAGCAAAACGGTTACATCACTTTTAATTTTAGCAGTTCTATTCTATTAAGTAAAAATGTTTCGATACTAACTTTTTCCCGCGGCTTCGCTCGCGTTAAATTCGGGGTAACACAGTTCCCCTTGCGCCTTACTGATTTGTAATAGCAACGCTAAGTTTTCCCTTTCCTTTCCTCTTTCTCCCTCACATCCCACTTTAAAAGAAAAAAGCCTATGTCCGTCTCCTAGTTCCCAAGTATCTCTGTACCAAAATTCATCAAAATCGGTTGAGCCATTAAAGCGTGAAGAGGTAACAAACAAACAAACTCACTTTCGCTTTTATAATATTAGTAAGGATTATTTTGCACTAAGTCTTGCTTCCAGTTTCCAGCTAGAAATTATGTCACAGGAACTTCCTACCGAGATCAAATTTCCTGTCTGAGGTCGTGGTCTACCTTTCTGTGGCAATTTTCTGCAAAACTACTGAATGAAAACAGGTCAAAATATTATACCTATTCAATGTGAATGCAAAAAAAAATATTTATTTGATTTGTTAAAAACGAATCCACTATCTCGGGAGTTATTTTGGTTTTAAAATAACCTTTTTAGGGTTCCGTAGTCAACTAGGAACCCTTATAGTTTCGCCATGTCTGTCTGTCCGTCTGTCCGTCCGTCCGTCCGTCCGTCCGTCCGTCCGTCCTCGCTTAATCTCTGTGACCATTAGCACTAGAAAGCTGAAATTTGGTACCAATATGTATATCAATCACGCCGACAAAGTGGTAAAATAAAAGTTTGAAAAAAATGTTTTATTAGGGTAGCCACCCTATATGTAAAGTGGAAAGTGATTTTTTTTTTAATTTCAACCCTAACGTGTGATATATTGTTGGAAAGGTATTTAAAAATGAATAGGGGTTTACTAAGATCATTTTTTGATAATGTCAATAATTTCGGAAATAATCGCTCCAAAAGTAAAAAACAATGTGTCCCCCCCCCCTCTAACTTTTGAACCATAAGTTTAGAAAATATGGAAAAAATCTGAAAAGTAGAACTTTATGAGGACTTTCTATGAAAATCATTTTGAACTTGATTGACACAACAGTTTTTGTACAAAAAAGACAAAAAGTTGTACAAAATAATTTCTGGACTAAGTTTGTAGTATAATCGTATATGCAAGCATTTTTTGTAACTTTGTTTACATATTTTATTATCCTGAACGTATCTTTTTTCAAACAAAAAAAGAATTATTGAAATCTGTTCTCGAAATCCAAAATTACCACCGAAATTGCACGTCTTTGTATTAATTAGTAGACCAATTCCCCGAGAGATGGCGCTGTAGGTACTTATTACATTGGATCGGGTATTACCGAATTGTTCGGTTGGCCACATAACTGGGAACACTTATTGTGACGGACGGGAAACTACGGAACCCTACACTGAGCGTGGCCCGACACGCTCTTGGCCGGTTTTTTTTTGCTAAAGTTATGCATTATTATCCAAACTAAATATATATGTAATATTTCATTTCAATCGTATACTGAGAAAGTCAAAGGAGAAACCCAAAGTTCATAGAAACTTGGGCCTGACGTTACAGCTCTGGAAACTGGTCATAATTTAAAAAAAGAACATTTAGGAAGGTTTCACAAGCCAAAGTTTCACGTCTCCCTGCAATGGTACAGACTGTCATATTTTATGCTAACATTCAAAGACAAAAATAAAAAAAGGGAAGAAGCATAGACAAAAAAATACTGACAGTTTGACACCTATCGAAGAGTTCTCAAGTACTAGATGGACTTGGGAACTCTTCTTGGAGCGCTATGCGTATCAATCAATTAATTAGGATTATAATATTTATTTACCGCAAATTTTAACTATTATCATTATGGTTATAAGAATAGACGTAAAGACAAATGCTGATAAAACCACAGCGAAAGAAATCTTAAGCTCGTAGATCTCGTAGCATCGCTACGGCGTAGCAAGACCGCTACGGCGTAGCAAACCACGTAGACCTTAAACAATAACTAGCAAGCTATGACGGTACTCACGCGATAGTTTCTACCCACAAGTGCATACTTGCATCCCCACTTAAACCCCAGAATTTATGCTAAGCACACCGTATAGCGTACTAAGGCCGCAGAATTCTAAGAGGCTTCCAAGTTTGGAAGTCAGAGAAGCCAGTAAGCAAAAATGTTAAGCGTTTTAAGTGGTATTTGTATGCAGAAAGTTTTCTTGAATATGAGGCTGGCTATCTCTGCGTCTTATCCAGAGCAATCATCGCATGAACACGTGATAAATTATATTTCATACCAGCTGGCGCAACGCAGCTTCGCCCGCGTGATATCGGAAAAATAGAGGTATCAAGGGACACCCGGATGGAACGAAGTTCCTATAGAAATGAAAATATCTGGCTTGCTTTCTATAAGAGAGAGAGAGAGAGAGACAGACAGACAGACAGAAAAAACATGCGACGCCGCACAGCTTACAATAGCTTACTATAGCAAAAAGTGTCGTGACAACTTTTTGTAAGATTTTTTTTCCGTCTAGCCCCCTTTCAAAACGCGCGATAAGGAACTTCGTTCCAAAAATATCATAATATATTTGCTATTCCAGACGTTTGAAAGATTAACAAAAATCGGAATAGGCGTCTTTAAGTAATCGGTGAATATACGTAAAATAAAAATCCGTCTATTTGAGAACCTCCTCCTTTTTTGAAGTCGATTAAAAAGGACATTTGTGTAGGTAGCTAATAGTACTCAAACTGCTAAATAACGTTTAAAAAAGAAAAGACCCACTTGGTCCTCACATTCACAAATAAACAAAAAAAATCACAATTAAAAATTTGGTTTAAACAAAAAATTACGGGAGAGAACATACAGTATTATAGACAGTACAATAGACAATAGTAGACAAGAGTATTGTACAGACGCCTGAAGGTCGAGCTACCCGAAACTGACAATTTTTCCCAATGAACCTTGAACCTAATACTTTAGAAATAAAGTCGAAAATCTATCAAAGAAATCTGACAGATTGTAGTAGCTTGATGTGCAGGCGTCTGTACACACGACGGCACATCAACATATACAAAACCATTTTAGAATAGGTTGACCTGCCGTCGTGTGTACATTAAAGAATACTCACATTTCACAAGTTGTATCCTATGTAATAGGGTACGAATACAACTCAGTGTATCAAAAAAAAACACATAGGCCTACATGGAAAAGTGTCCATGTAGGCCTATGTGTTTTTTTTTTATTTTGGTAAGATGTTAAGAAAGGACAGCGTAGGCCTGACAAAAACTCATTACTTTCTTCAAAAAACGTGATATAAAATAATACTTTAACAATCATCTAAGAATCAACAAGGCCAACCATGCCCACTCATTCACAACGAATTGGTAAAACAGAATCCATACAAGAAAAAAAAAGTATGTGTGTCAGCTCCGACGCACGACTGGAGTTTACTCCTTATGTACGAGTATCTAACCATACGAAAAAAGAGTTTATTCAACTGAAAAAAGATTAATATCATATGAAAGGGTAAATTCACAAATTAATGAAAAAAAATCAATATAAATACATCGACACTGATAGAAACAAACAAGCCCAACAACATATAGTATATAGGTATAGTCGCCTATACAGCATACCATTTGTATGTCTTAATACACTCACAGCCAAATAAGAATGTTGCGCACTAAAGGTGCGCACCAAAAACGTGACACATTTTCGTTACTTGTTAGTAGGTTTTACTCCTCGGATTTTTCTCATACCGGGCGCCTTATATATTATGAAAATCGATTCTTAAGGAGTAAACTCCAAAAATATTGCAAAAAAAAAACTATGAGATAAGACACGCAGTTGTTGCTATCAGTACTGTTACTATTCAGAATAAGGGTTTTATAAATATGTGATTTGAAAACTTAAAAAAAAACAATTAGAGTCCCACTAAAAATTTGATTCTAGGTTATTATTATGGTCACAAGTCACTTAAATATGTGAACAAGAGACTAACGATGCCTATATACCAAAGCAGAAGTTAATGATAAACTATCTATTTACTTTTCAGACAACTTTCTCTTCGAAAGAAAACAAATCGAATACGAATATTTTATTCCAAACCACTTTATCAATATTGGTATTGGTTTCTGTAAAACTTTTAAAGAAATATTGAAACCAATTACAGTATCAAAGTCTATTTTAAATTTAAAATCTTCAACAAGTTGGTTAGAATCAAGAAGAAGAAACAGCGTTTAAACTTTGTTTTAATAACGCGCCAAATATCAACAATCCTACAATACAAACATTCGCTCCATTAAAGACTTCGAATTTGAAATATCAACATTTTAAGCAAACTTGATGAATTCTCTCCGTGGCTTCTCAACAATACCATTACAAGATTTATCCGACAGACAAATTTCAACTTTACGTCTTATAAACAAGAAGGAATTAAATAGTTTGTTAACGGCAAAATATTTGAGAACGAAATTGAAGTCGACTTACTTATGTTTGCAGCCGTAAAAGTAGATTTTAATCAATTGCGAATCTTAGCTAGTTAAAACAAGGTGGTAAATCGTTCAAAGCCAATTTCTGAACTGTAAAGCTTAGTTGGTCGTGTTATACGAATTTGTCGGTTTATCAGGGCTCTGCTTAATAATGTATGCAGCCCCACCGCAATACAAACGCCTTTGATTTGTCTCCTTCTGTTTCGAAGGGAATAGGGGAAGCGTGTGAGCGGTCTTAACTTAATTCTAAATTCAAATGTCTGATGACGCCATTTTGAAATCAAATCAGATTTAACAATCAGTTCCCACAACAAGTATTGGAATTAAGTCATATTTGGTAAGCTTGAAAGCTTAACCCAATATACAGCGCAATGTAAAAAAAACCGGCCAAGAGCTGAGCCAAGGGTTCCGTTTCACCACCTTCTGCGAAGCAGTAATGCTAGCGAAGGAGGTGGCCGGGCGTTTGAGGGAGAGAACATCTGCCCAACATCTGGCCTGTGGGCGGTGAGCAATGGGTAGTTCACCGTCCGTCCGTCGATTGACGACAGGCCGTGTCGACGGCGCGTTCGTGTTTCACGCGCGCCTCAAAGAGAGTCAGCAAAGCAGAGGGGCTTGCCAGAGCCTCTGCCTGCCGGGGTTGCGGGTTGTTCGAAAGAGATACCGCGGCCCCGGAACGTAAAGGGCAATAGAAGGAACATGGGTGGGTTTTAGTCAGTACAAGTCTGACATGCCCCCCGCTCCGCCCAGAGCGGGGGAAGTCATTGGATGATTTCCCACACGAAAAAAAAAAAAAAAAGGGTTCCGTTTAAATATGGGACATAAACGGCCATATCTTTTGATAACGTAATTTTCTACAGCACAAGGGGACCACAGACTTAAGTATATAGTTTTAATTTCAACACGTTACTTTTGAGTAATGAAACCCTAAATATATAACAAAAACGCATCAAAATCGATCCATTTGTTTTTCCATATACACAGCCAGACATCGACATCAAATTTATCATTAAGTTTTTCATTAAGTTTTCAGTGAAAATCGGCCTTATTAGTACCCCTAATTCGGTCGAGGTTATTTACTTTGCGGGATTTGGAATTAAAAGAGAAATTCGAAACCTTTTGAAATTGACCTTTAAAGGGATAGTTAGAGATATTTTCCCTCAACGTTTGGTAGCGAAAAATTTAAAGCTGAAAATGTTCTATCAGTGGAAAACGAAATGAATAAAACAAGACTATTTAAATTATTCCTTCAGGTAATAGAGACCTTGACTAGCTTAGAAAACTAGACATTATTTAAACCCTTTGTCTAGACTTTAAGACCTGTGTTAAGATTACTTTTAGCACTGTTTAGTCTATATTACCTATTTTATACAAAAGAAAGAACACGGATGGGACAAATGAAAGTTTGAGACCCCATCCCGCTTCGCCCACAGCGAGTACAGTTATTTGATGTTTTACAATACCTAAAAAAATAAAAATAAATGTGATTTTCATTTTAGAACTGATAATTTTTAAATAATAGTAGGCCTACTATGACATCTTGAAGCAGAACTTATTCCACTGAGTGAAAGAGATGGTGCTAGACACCCTGTATAGCTCTGTCTCTTTCCCTCAGCAGAATAAGTTCTGCTTTAACAGGTCATGGTAGGGTAGCAGTAATCGTGTCTAAAGACGATCTTTATAACTAAGAATAAGAATAATATATTGACCAGAATATAGGTGTACAAGTAGTATGTATGATCTTAACATTATCGTGGCCCATTTACATTCTACCATTGAATATGGTATGCAAATTTGTAATTTAAAAATGGTTTTTTTTTTTTCGTTAAAAAATTTATTTATCATATTATAATTAAATTAATTACTAAATATAAACAACCTATAAATATACACAAACTAATAATAAAAAAATATATACAGAAAATTACAGGGCGTCAAGAAATTCGTCCGCATCGCCGTCAACAGGTAAAGTGCCCAGAAGGCTGGCAGCATTACCGCGTTGGATGGCAATGCTTATTTTTTGTGCAAAAAACAGGCCAGCCCTCTGGTCACGAGAAGAATCGACCAACCGCTTGGCGATTTCTCGAAATACTACATGGGCACTCGGACCCCATGGCCCTAGTGTTTCAACCCCAAACGGCTCAAAAACATAATTACCAATCAAATTGTGATATTTGCGCCGTTTGAGGTTTTCAGCACCTGCAGCAGCAGCTCCAGCGCAACCCACCCAAAATGGATTAAGTTATTAAAAGTGTTACAATATTACATCATTTGTTATCCTATAATATTAACCTATCTTATATTCGAAAGAAAGAAAATACGTTTATTTGGAACATGATACAACTGTATACAGCATTATACAATATATAAAAACATTCAAACTTAATAATATTATACATCACTATAATGTATGTGTGTGTAATTGTCTTACTCATAATTTTTCTTAAAAGAAAATCCATCGCCAAAGTCTACTCAAAATGACTTTTCACAAAAAGACATCATCATCTGTCTAGCCTTTTCCCAACTAAGTTGGGGTTGGCTTCCAGTCTAACCGGATGCAGCTGAATATCAGTATTTTACATGGAACGACTGCCTATCTGACCTCCACAAGACAGTTAATACTGGGTAATACGATACCCCTTGGTAAGACTGGTTGTCAGACTTTCGGCACACTGACTACTTGTATCGACTGTCAAAGATCTTCAAATGACAGCCGGGACCAACGGCTTAACGTGCTTTCCGAGGCACGGAGGAAACTCGGTATGTAACGGGTGGTCACCCATCCACAGACCAACCTAGGCAACCGCGGCTTAACCTAAATATCGACCCGAGCGGCTGCTATTATTTAGCCACGAGCTCCTCCCTTTTTTACTTTTCACAAAAAGACACCATCACAAAAATAACCAACTTTTGTGTACCTAATACCCATTCTTTTCTATTTTAATCATCCATTACGGTCATCACAACCACCTTAAATCTAAACAACTTGCTCGTTGAATAACTTATTCGTCTCTACAGTATTCTGCTTGTCCTCATTATGTGAATTATGGATGAGTCGAGACGGCTCGTAACGACATGCAGATTAAGCCCGCAATATGGAGACAGGGATGGGAGTAATGGATGACTGAAAAGAGGAGGAGGTAATTTTGTGTTAGATGGTGCGTGTAATTTGGTAAGAATATGTGAAGGTTGACAGTATTAGACATGCGTTGGAAAGACTGCGAGTTAATAATGAAACATTTATTTTGGCGAAAGCCCATAGTGTCAACATGCGTCATGTTCGTGAACTGGCGCTTTCAGTTGGGTCATCTTTTAGCTGCCACGGATTAATTTAATTAATATATATATTTACTAGCTATTGCCCGCGGCTTCGCTCGCGTTAAATTTGGGGTAACACAGTTTCCTGATTTGCAGGTACCTGCTACGTGTAGTTTTGCCCTTGCGCCTTATTTATTGTAATAGTAAAGCTAAGTTTTCCCTTTCCTTCCCTCATCCTCTCTTATTTCTCACGTTTTTTTTTAAATAGCCTATGTCCGTTTCTAGGGTCCCAACTTTCTCTGTATCAAAATCCATCAAAATCGGTGTAGTCATTAAGGTGAGAATACATTACAAACTCACTTTCGCTTTTTTAGTGTTAGTAAGGATGGTAATTTTTCCTTTTACTCTGAACGACCGTGATTGAGATTTTGAGTGTTGTTACGTACTATAACTCTTTTCTCAATTACCTTTGATATAAAAAAAAAATACTTGTGTCACTCGGGGACTGCCGCGGTAAAGCTATTGCATAGCATTGTCTATCAACTTATGCAATAAATAAAAACAATCTAAATAAAATATTTAAAAAGTACTTTCAATGAAAAGAAGTCGCAAAAAGAAAAACAAGACCTCGGTTTTGATCCAGCGTAATTTCGATTGACTATCCGATTCTCTACCAAACACGCTATTAGAACATTAGAATCTGGATTGAAATAACTAACCGTATTATGTAAACGACGTTAGACAAGCCACACCTCCGTGTCCGTCGGAGTGGGGAGCGTCAGGTTTTTTTTCGTTACGAAATCTCTGGATTCGGTCCCCGCGCTCAAGGCCCGCGAATAGCTTTAAAAACTTTCAAAAAAAGAACCATATCTCAATCTCTGTCCGTCTAACAATACAGAAAACAAACTTCCATCACCACAAAATGTTACCCCAAAACACGAAATTAAACTGTCATATCATATCCGAGTTACCGACTCCAACGCAACACGTTTTCACCGTGTCTCAGCATTAATTTATTCTACCTGCGATCCCAACACAGTTTGAATTTTGACTTTGAACAGATTCATATAATTTTGTGGCTATGTATGTAGAGAAATTGGATTTTGACAAATATTTGATGATGGGATTTGAATGCTCTAACTAAACATTTTATAACTCTTCTGAATTCGTGTAGTCCTGGTAGAAGTACTTGGTATGTAACAATTTCGATATTTTTTTATAGAGACCGAGAAAAGTGAAAAATTTAATAATTGGAAAAAGGCTTTTCTCATTATATGCCTAGCCTTTAACGATGTTGGGGTCAACTTTCAATCTTACTAGATACAACTGAATATTAGCATGTAGCGACTATCTGACCTCCACAACCCAGTTTTAACTGGATAATATGATACCCTTTGGTAAGACTGTCACTTTTGGGATACTGACTACCTGTAACAACTGTCAAAGATCCACAAATAGCAACTGCTACCCTACCATGACGTGTTAAAGCAGAACTTATTCCGCTGAGGGAAAGGGACAGAGCTATACAGGGGGTCTAGCACCATCTTTTTCACTCAGTGGAATAAGTTCTGCTTTAAGATGTCATAGTAGGCCTACTGGGACAAACAATTTAACGTACTTTCCGAGTCACGGAGGAAACTTGGGATGTCGCAGGTGATCACACATCCACCGACCAAGCTAGGCAAGCGCGACTTAACCTATAGATTGACCCCAAACGACTGCTATTATTTAGCTACAAGCTCCTCTCAAGAAGAAGATCTCTCTCTTCTCATCATTCCGGAGTGCCATAGAAAGAAAGAAAACATATACACAAAGTAATAATAATATGTGGATGTGGACTCGGCGATCATTGTGCCGAAGTAGTCAGTAGTCGTATCTGCCAATGGCTTAATTGCCAAGAGCCTCGACCAATACCTGAGGAGGCTCTCGTTAGGCAGCTGGATCAAGGGCTTGATACAGAAAGCGGTACTCCTGGACACGGCTCGTATTGTTAGGAGGTTCCTTTCTCTGGAGCCCTAACCGCCGGCAGCTTGGACCCTGTTCCCGATGCCGGTGGGCTACTATTTTTAAATGTTTTAATTTTTTTTTTCAGAAATATTAAAAAATGTAAATATATGTCAGTTAAGCAATAAATGTACGAATAAAACAAAATGCAAAGCATTACAAACATTAACAAATACATATATGGGGAAAAATAAAATAGCTATCCAAGGCACAAAACACATAAATTAAAGCCTTATTTTGTGGTGAAACATGTACATATAATAAACTCTATCAAATATTTGATAGCTAAGTTTGAAAGCTTCATTATTAATATGTAAATAACTATAAAATGAGGCCTTGATTTCGAAACGGATCAAAGAGAGTGGTGTTTATTTAAAGCGTTATTAGTTGTAGTAAAGAGGAGCTCGTGGGTAAATAATAACAGCCGCTAGGGCAAGCAATTTAACGTGTACAGCGACAGGTAAAACTCCAAGTTGGGAGTAAACCAACCGGGTTTTTTTTGTGATATCAACGTTCAGTTTTTTTTTATTCTAGGAATTTCTCCTGTTTCGTGAGTGCGTTTACAGACATATCAATTTAACGTGTACAGCGACAGGTAAAACTCCAAGTTGGGAGTAAACCAACCGGGTTTTTTTGTGAAATCAACGTTCAGTTTTTTTTTATTCTCTTTTTTTTATTTCTCCTGTATCGTGGGTGCGTTTACAGACATATAAATTCACATACACAAACAGCCATACCCGAAACAAATATCTTTAGGCCATACAAATATTTTTTTCATGCGGGGATCGAACCCGCAACACGCAGCGCAGCAGTCGATAGCTCAGCCACTGCGCCAGCCATGTCGTCGATCCTGCCGGGGTTGCGGGTTGTTCGAAAGAGATACCGCGGCCTCGGAACGTAAAGGGCAATAGAAGGAACATGGGTGGGTTTTAGTCAGAACAAGTCTGACATGCCCCCCCGCTCCGCCCAGAGCGGGGAATGTCATAGGATGATTTCCCACCCGAAAAAAAAAATTACTGAACCAAAAGCCTATCGACCAATAAAACAGATATGTCTATGCTTTGGCCAGAGCGGGGGAAGTCATTGGATGATTTCCCACCCGAAAAAAAAACCATGTCGTCGATAGTGGAAGATTTTACTAATAAAGACTAGTTTCTGATTTTCACACCACTTACTGTCAGAAAGGACATTGCTCTGTTCCCATACATTGTTGGCCCTAGAGCCAAGAACATCGCAAAATTATCATTTCATTAGTAAACTCCTTTATTATCTTACTAGCTTTTGCCCGCGGCTTTGCTCGCATTAAATTCGGGGTAACACAGTTCCCCTTTTCTGATTTGCAGGTACCTGCTACCTGTAGGTTTTGCTCTTGCGCCTTATTGATTTCTAATAGCAAAGCTAAGTTTTCCCTTTTCTTCCCTTTTTTAATAAATAAAAAAAAATAATAAAACAATTATTATTCAAAAGAAAAATCTTTTACGCAAATCCCACTAACAATATCTTCCGCAGTTACATCCTTACATCAGCCTTTCATCTTGAAAATACCAAAACTTCCAAGAGACCGTCTTACTAACAATTACTTTGAGAAAAATTGCAGTTAATTACTCGAGAAACACAAACTGTAGGGGTATTAGAGCCAAAGGGAATGCCAAATGGAACATAGACACAGTACACGATTTATATTAACATACAGTGTTTCAACTGACCGAAACTATACCTACAGATAATACTACTAATATTATAAATGCGGATAAGATAAGATTTTTTTTTTCGCAAATATGTGTACAGGTATTACCATAAATAGAGGAACAGTCATATTTTACCAAACTATTGCATTACAAGAAAGTATATTTAATTACGATTCCAATCAATACACGTCTTTAGCATATTCATAAATTAGTAATGCATGTCTTTAATGTCAATTCATTCATTCATCAATAAAATTATTCTAATTCAACAGTCACTAACATAATTAATATTACTTTTTTTTTTTATTAAAATACGTTGTCGTTGTAATCGTGAATGTTAGCATTGAAACAACTTCCTTCGGGGAGAAAGGATAGATGTATGGATATTTGTTACTCTTTCACGTCAAAACGGCGAACGGATATTGATGAAATTTGGCACAAAGGTAGATTATAGTCTGGAATAACACATAGGATACTTATTTTTATCACGCGGCCGAAATCGTGGGCGCTAGTTAGTAGACAATACATATTGTAATTTATTGTTTCATACTTTTTAGAGCGTTTTATCAGTATAGTAGTCTGGTTTTTTTTTTAAATTATTTTAGTAAGGTATATTGTTATGTTCATAAAATACAGGCACTATATTCAGATGCAATAATACTTTTAATTTTTTATTTTCGTTAACAGCCCGAATGTTGATTTCACAAAAAACCCCAGTTGGTTTACTGATCACTTTTGTACTATGTGAGATTGTTCTAGAGATAACATGATTCCTTATTCTGATTGTAACGGGATTGTTTTGTTCAAAGCGCCAGCGTCTTAGGATTTGGACTGAGCGGAACTATCCACAAAGCCTCTTTATTAAGGTAATTAATTATACAAGGAAATAAAATGGAGTAATCATTAAAAGGAGGAGCTAGGCTAAGCTGCACTTGTCTAGATTAGTTCGTGAATGGGACTGGCCATTATTATTGTTATGTTTTAAAGAAGTAGCCTATACTAGGAATTTCTCCTGTTTCATGGGTACGTTTATAAACATTTAAACTCACATACACAAACAGCCAGACCCGGAACAATTTGCAGGTTAGCAGAAACTGAGCTACGGAATTTTAAAAATAGTAGAAGTGAGGAAGGATATTATTACATGTTGGTTTCCCAAGGGTATCATAATACTCTAGTCTGCTTTTATTTTCTGTTATAACCTACTTTGAAGAATATTATCATCCATTTCACAGCACATGAAACTTAGGTACTACAAAAAGATACTAAACAGCATACTTTAATAGCACATACTATTTTATTTACTTTAAATGGTTAGTACCGCTGTATACTTATATTCTTTTAGTAACAGCTTGCAATGTTACTGTTGCCATAATCTTAAAGAATAGTTTGCATGAAAATGTTATTCTTTTAGAGTAAACCCGAGTTGAAAAAGAAAATTTTATTCAGAATGTTCTTAAGGGCACTACCAGGAGCTAAACGTGAGTTTTGTAATGCAAAAAAGCATATAATTCACTGCAATCAACAAAACCAGAAAAATATATGATATTCTTCAGGATATGTGTTAGTAAGAAAGTGTAGTGTTAAAGCATAATACAACAAATTTTACTCGACAAAAAAAACACCAACTTATCTCTAAAAAAATCTTTTAACGAGTAAACACCATACTAAAATACATGCGATCAATCTAATTTTTTGTCAAATAATTCAACAAGCAAAATATTAGCATAACAGTGTCTTATTTTTTTATTCAAATCAAAAGATTTTTTGTAAATCGCAAAAAAAACCACTCATATCGCACTATTCGGCCCGCAGTGACTGACGTAACAACCACTTTGTAGTGCAAGCTGATTAGAACTTTATTCTAAAATTATTTCAAACGAAGTTTGAACCACCACAAAGAGAGTTGCTAATTTAGCTCATGTAGTCGTCTTAAATGGGATCCACATCTACGAGTGTATTTTGTAGTATTCTACATCCTATGAGTTTACTTTTACTTACTATAGACATCGATTTATGAATCAAACATTATTATTTATTTATTTATGTGCACACAAAGCTATAATGAGAAAAATAGATACGGGCAATATAGGACAGATTGATAATATCCTTACTAATATTATAAAAGCGAAAGTGAGTTTGTTTGTTTGTTACCTCTTCAGGCTTTAATGGCTTAACCGATTTTGATGAATTTTGGTACAAGATAGTTGGGAACCAGGAAACGGACATAGGCTAATTTTTATTTAAAAAAAAAGTGGGATATGAGGGAGAACGAGGGAAGAAAAGGGAAATCTTAGCGTTTCTATTACAAATCAATCAGGCGCAAGAGCAAAAACTTCAGGTCTGCTTGGTGTGTTATACCGAATTTAACGCAAGCGAAGCCGCGGGCGAAAGCTAGTATATATTGTCTGTCTGTCGAACCCTCGGTATGAGCCCGGCTCGCAAGAGGCCGATTTTCTCCACACTTTTTTTAAACGTTGCCCCACACTAGGAATTTCTCCTGTATCGTGCGTGCGTTTACAAACACATAAACTCACATACACAAACAGCCAGAGCAAAACAACTACCTGCAGGTCATACAAATATTTGTTCCGTGCGGGAATCGAACTCGCTCAGCCGCTGCGACAACCTTGCCGTCGATACTACTACTTTATACAATACCCGGACTTTCGTACCTAATGCATCCATCGCATCGGCACAATGTTTAAAGTGCGTACATTGATTTATACTTTGAAACGACATTTTTCAAACTAAAAAAAAAGTATTTTCCCAGGATTTTTTTTTGTAGATTTTGTTAGTTTGAAATGAATGAAATATATGGAATAAATAATGAATGACGTATTACACCCTGTATATAAAACACGGGCCTGTTGGTCTAGTGGTTAGTGGCCCTGACTGCTGAGCCGGAGGTCGTGAGTTCGATTCCCACCCAGGACAAACTTTGTGTGATGAGCATGATTGTTTGTTTTGTTCTGGGTGTGATTTAGCTATTATATGTATGTATTTATAAATTACTAGGTGTGCCCAGCGGTTTCACCCGCTGCTCATTTAGGGGTCTGAAAAATAGATGTTGGCCGATTCTCAGACCAACCCGATATGTACACAAAATTTCGTTTAAATCGGTCCATCCGTTTCGGAGGAGTATGGGAACGAAAACTGTGTCACAAGAATTTTATATATTAGATATAAGTATGTATATCAGTTGTCTGGTTACCATAACACAAGCTCTGCTTAGCTTGGGATCAGATAGCCGTGTGTGAGTTGTCCCAAGATATTTATTTATTTAAAAAAACCAAACAATAATAAATTCAAACAACCTAATACATGTTCGCAAAGTAGTCAATTACCCATCAGTAATACAAGCATGGCTTCCGATATCCCTTCCATTTCGCTTAAAATTCCGTCGACTTGTTTCAATCTAGGTGAAACAGGTGCGCGAAATAGCCCCCATAACGACAGTATGTTTCCTTGTAACGATATCAGACGTTTCACTTTCTATTTAGTTTTACCTTTCACATTTTAATTTTAACTGGAAAGAATAAACACAAAATAAAAGTTTTGGCCTTATGTTGAAAAATTGTTTAAGAATTGAAACAATTAAATGGTGGACAAATTTCATACAGTGTTGGTGCGGTTATGTACATTCAGCAAAATAAAATAGGAACCAGGTTCATTAATTTCTAAACAGATTTTTAAAAAAAAATGTTTTTTTGAAAGAAAACAAACAGTTATTCAATAAACGAAATTTAAGATTAATGCTTCGATCGCTTTTGAGGGATAATTTAGGTATGTCCGACGAGACTGGTTATCTCCTTTTCTGGGAGCCCACGTTTATATTAAGTGCCCAGTTATTAACATCATTTAATGTTGTCCTTGTTGTCAGTCTGATTGTGGGGTAGGATTGGGGGGTTTGTACCTGTGGCGTAAGCAGTAAATATTTTTTTGAAAAATGAACAGTAACCTCGATTAAAGAGTTCACTCTCTATATTTATTACGTTTATTTTTTATGTTTTTTCCTTTCTGTTCCAGGGCCGCGGTATCTCTTTCGAACCAACTGCAGTCATGTACCTACATAAAAAAATACTTCGTTTGTTTTCTTTTTTTACTTAAGCGTCTGATGTTGGCTTAACGCCACATAGAATTTGCTTATGTTTTTAGGTTATGAACGCTAAGTGGTATTTTCCTTTTTATATGATTACAAATTTTGTGAGGCTTTTTGGAAATAAAGTTATTTTTGTTATGATCATTTTAAGCAACAACAATATCACGCCGTTTTTTCGCGCAGGGTAAGACAGATGTTCAAATAAAGTACCTACAATCACATTTCAATATTTTATTTTAAGGGAATATTCAGACATGAATCGGTTATCATTCTTTTGTGTATGTTTCAGGTTTGTTATGTTTTTTAAATAGACTAGCTTTGCCCGCGGCTTCGCCCGCGTTAAATTTGGGGTAACACAGTTCCCCTTGCACCTTATTGATTTGTAATAGCAACGCTAACTTTTCCCTTTTTTTCCCTCTTTTTCCCTCACATCCCACATTTTTTAAAATAAAAATTAGCTTATGTCCGTCTCCTGGTTCCCAACTATCTATGTACCAAAATTCATCACAATCGGTTACGCCATTAAAGCGTGAAGAGGTAACAAACAAACAAGCAAACAAACTCACTTTCGCTTTTATAATATTAGTAAGGTTTACTTTTATTTTGTCCTTTGGTATCCATCTTAATATTGAATATTTTATATAGTAAGATACAAATCAAATGCTTTGCACTGCTATATTTCTTTAGTTACTGGTAATTTTCCACTGAGTCCTTGCTAGGACCACATATGAATATGGACAGGAGGTCTGCTACATGTTTATTTCAAAAGAAAGAATAATATAATTCTATATCTATTAATTTAATAATTTATAAAAATATATTTATTAATTTATATTTGAAAAATATGTTCTATTAATATTATAAAAGCGAATATTTGTGAGGATATATGTAAGTAAATTTGTGACTCTTACACGCAAAAACTATTAAATAGATTTTGATGAAACTTTACAATATATATCTTACAATAACTTATTCTAAAACGTGGTTTTTCGACTCAATGACTTTACGCTTTAAAAACTCATAAGAATCTTTCACGTCATGTTTTGCAAAAATAAACAACAAACCTACAATTACTGAGTTAATAGTAAACATATATATTCATATGCGATGGATCGTTCAAGGTTTATCGGTAACGAAATAAGTGTCTATAGTACGGCCAACGAGAAGCAATACGAAAGGTAATTAACCTAAAGAACAACTGTGGCGTTGACAATCTAATTTAGCTCTTTCCATCTTGTGCCTTTGTCGTAATGTCTCGTTCTCCCGGCAAAAACATGACAACGTTAAGACGGGTGGCCATTTTAGATGGGGTTTTAGCATGGGTTTTGTTTACATTTGTTGGCCGTACTATAGTAAATCTAAAACAGTAAACTTTGCCTACAAAACAATCCCAACACATTTTATTTTCCTGTGAGATTTAAAACTGGAATCAAGAACAAGCTCAGCACTATTTCAAGCATTCATAAGAAGGCTCAAAGTGAATGGAACTACCACAACGCCAACATAAATTTCACAAAAATCCACCTTATGATTCAGTACATAAAGTGTAACGCGACTGCATTGATATCTTTGCTACTTAACTTAAAACACTTCAGAATGCAAATAAGCCGCAATCTAGGTGCATTCAAGAAAAAGTCTTGCAGATTTTTGTGTCAAAGATAGTTTCTCTTTAAAGTTGGAAGAGAGGTTTTAAAAAGTTACTAACTTTGCTTACAAATTGCTTCCCTAATCTTTTCTATGCAAGCGCTTTCCTTAAACTGCAGTTGGCGAAAAGACGGAGTCTGTTTATGTTAGACTAGCTGGCACGCGGTCTCACCCGCGTAATGTAAAAAAGTATCCTATGTGTTATTCCAGACTATAATCTACCTCTGTGCCAAATTTCATCAAGATCCGTTCAGCCGTTTTGACGTGATATCCATACATCCATACATTCACACATCCATACATCCATACATCCATATAAATATAAAGGAAAAAAATACCGCCCATATGTGAGTCGGACTTGCGCACCAAGGCCAAGGGTTCCGTACAAACTTGCAAAATAAACAACCAAATCTTTTCAAAGTCCCAAGGATTTTTTGTTGCCTTATTTAAGGTACTACTTACCAATACAAAAACGTATATGTTTGTTAATGTGTAACGCCCCTCGGATGTGAAATTATCAAATACCGTCCCCTGGTCTGGATGGAGTATAAATTAGTCTCAAAATTTTATTGACTTCTTTTTCCCTTCATATTCCGGGACCGTAGTATCTGTATGTACAGGGACTTCACAAAATGTAACCACTTCGTGTGTTATAAAGATTATACTTACTTATACTTATTTAAACTTACTTATTGCTTTTGAACAACTAGTTGCAACTGCAAGAAGAACTATACTGCGACATAAAAATGCGACATACTGAAATAAACTCTCACATTTTATACAACACAAGTAAATTCAGCGAATAATAATTTGTTTAGAGTCTGTTTATTTTACTTCCCAACACTTCTTGTGTTATAAAGATTATATTTACTTATACTTACCTATACTTACTTATACTCACTTAGACTTACTTATCTCTTTCGAACAACCTGCAACTGTAAGAAGCCCTTTAAATGTACTGCAACACAAAAATGCGACATACTGAAAGTCGACATCATCAACTCTCACATTTTATACAACACAAGTAAATTCAGCGAATAATAATTTGTTTCACCACATATTAAATTTAATTCGCTTACGCAATCTCGCATCGTGTTCATTTCAACCACAAATTGCGTTATTAAGCAACTGTATATTGCGTCATATTGGTAATGTTCTTGTTACTTTGTTCTTGTTGGGTTCCGTAACTAATAAAAGCGTAGCCAATGCTAAATATTGACAGAAGTTTGCCGCTAGGGAAATATTTTTAGATGTTAGTGGAAAAATGTAGTGACAAAATTACTGTGTGACGGGCCTGTTGGTAATTACTGTTAGTGGCCCTGACTGCTGAGCCGGAGGTCGTGGGTTCGGTTTCCACCCAGGACAAACTTTGTGTGATGAGCATGATTGTTTTTTCTGTGTCTGGGTGTGATTTATCTATGATATTATGTATGTATTCATAAATTATATAAGTATGTATATCAGTTGTCTGGTTAGCATCACACAAGCTCTGCTTAGCTTGGGATCAGATGTGAGTTGTCCCAAGATATTTATTTATATTTATTATTTATTACTGTTTTGGTCGCTTGTTGGCCCCGGTCAAGTGCTAGTTGGACTTGCGCTCTGAAGGTTTTGTGCAAACGTGTGTCGTGTTAGAGGGTTGATTTTTTCATATCACAAGGGGAGTACAGAGTTGAGTATATTGTTTTAATTTCTAGATAATTCTAGATTCATAAGGATCTTGACAGACAGACAGGCGAACAACAAAGAGATCCAATAAGGGTTAGTCCGGTCAAATTATACCAAAAAATAAGAGTGAAGTTACCTAAATTCCCACCAAGCTGAAAATCGGTAAGATTGTTTGAAATATCATTAAAAACTAAATTTGAAAGTTCCCCATCTTTCCCTTGTAAGGAAAAAAAAATATTCAAGGTCAAAGGTAAAAAAAATGAGTTTTTCGCGATTTTCAGCAAAACGGTAAGTTTTATCATAAAAATATCTCAGACAAAAATTGTAGATCATAAAATTATCTAAAAAAAATTAATTTATACTTTTTTTCTACGAGCTACCGTTTTTGAGATATAACGATTCAAAAAGTTGTAATCGTCATAATATGCACACGTTTCCACGCCACCTATGAGGTGCTACTTAGCGCGTTTTTTTTTTGTGGTTTCCCCATTAGGCCTATTCTAAGGGTCAGTTTTGATCTCGTTTAATTTAGCACTGTAGTGTCACTTTTCACTATTTCAAACGCCGAAACTATTTTATTTCTTAGTTCACTAATGTTTGTTGGTCCATTTCCATCGTCATAAACATGAGATTTTATGCGGCCCCACAAAAAAAAGTCTAGTGGAGTTAGGTCCGGTGACCGAGCAGGCCACTGAACTGGCCCACCGCGACCGATCCATCGCTGCCCATACTGCTCATCTAAATATCTCCTTACATTCCACTGGAAATGAGCTGGAGCGCCGTCGTGCTGATAATACATCCTACTGACGGTTTGTAACGGTATGTCATCATCTTCGAGCCACTGCAGTAACAAGCCCGGCAATGTCTCGGTAAGAAATTGTAGGTACGCCTCACCAGTTAGTCGGGGCAAAAATACCGGCCCAAGTACGTATTGGCCGATGATTCCCGCCCAAACGTTTAATGAAAACCGATGTTGGAAAGAATCTTGTTCCATTAGAAAGGGATTTTCGTGTGCCCACATATGCCTATTGTGTTGATTAAATAGGCCTCGCCTAGTGAAGGTACACTCGTCAGTCCAAAGAATGTTTCTTCTCCAGTCTTCAAGAAACCACTCGCAAAACTCAACACGAGGCTGGAAATCCTGTTCATTTAATTCCTGACACCGTCTGTAATGGTATGGGTGTTGGCTGTCCTCTCTTAAAACGTTCCAAACAAAAACGTGGCTGCAGTTGAAGCGTCGACCTGCCTGTCTTGTGCTAGCTGTCGGGTTGTCAGCGAAATAATTAAGTATTTCGGTCTCCAGACCAGGATTATTTCGGGTACTTCCTCTGTCTACTGCGGTCGGAGGCCTAAACGTACCGTAATCCCGAAGGCGTTGTGTAGCGGCCAACATTGTTTCGTTTGACACAGATACACCAAACCGTTCCTGATAACGTCGCACAGCTAAACTAACATTATCATCACATCGCGCTAACATTCGCACCATTTCACAATATTGTACATTTGTGAAGCGAAAAGCCATTTTGGCGCCGGGGGACGTAAATCGCACGCACTTGTCTTACTCCGTATTAACACGTGGCGCACGCGCCGCTACGCTAGGGAGACTACAGAGGGTGGCCGGGGTGGCGCGGGCGACGCGACAGGGTGAGGCCGGGGTGGCGCGGGCGCGGGGCGGGGATGCGGGGCCCGGCCGGCGCCAGCGCGTCTCCCGGCTCGCGTCTCGGTGACGCCCGCGCAGTTTCTTTACATTACGTAAGTACCTAGTGTTGGACTCGTACAGTAAAACTCACTTTTAAATTCAACTAAATACTTTATTCCACTGACTTGCTAGTGCACGGTTCGGGTTGGTTGTTTCCATGGAGAAGAACCGGCAAGAAACTCCATGGTTACTCTTTTAAATCATTTGGTTTTACAATATTGTTGTTACAGCGTTAATACTTAAGTATAACAGGCTAGCGCGGGCCCGACAATATGTCCTTGCTTACTTATCGATCATAACCGACTAAATTTAAAACTAACGCGCCACACTGACAACTCGAATGTTGCGCGCCACTTTGGTTGGTACAACCGGGTAATATGAATATAAGACAAACAATTTTATTATAGATTAAGTTTTACGTATTCGATTTATCGTAATATAATATTTCAGGAATTAATTAATCATTATTATGAATATAAATTCTATTTTAAAATGAATTGATAAAATGGAAACATATCAAACAAAAGAAGCGCCATCTAGTGGTCAATGGTTTATGATGACAGTCGTACCAACTTAAAAGGCATCATCGCAACTACTTATACTATTGACCACAAATTACTAACAAAATACAAAAGTAATATTAACTTCATTTCTACATTATTCTAACATTCGGCCATCCGCATAACTTACGCGTCCTCGCGTATGTATACGAATAGCATTATATACAATAATCAATATTGCGTATCTAAATCAACTGTTCCAGTTACAATGCAACTATTGAAGCCATACTGGATATCTTAATAAAATTAATCATGACTAACACATCCAACTGTACGAAATAGTTTGTTACTCGTCGCTACTACTTTGCACCCTATTCCAACATTCGGCCATCCATGTAACTTACGCGTCCTCGCGTATTTAGGTAAATGGTTTTTTATTTGAAAATATTTCAATTGTATACAGTTATACAGGTAATATTCAAATCAATAACACAAAGCAATTACAACTGTAAGTACCTAACCATAATACACTAAGAATCAACTTTAAATATTATAAATTGGTGTAAATATATGAGTGGTGCAAGTCGCTATTACCTTAAAACCACAAAACCGTTTTATTTACTAGTGGTACAAGTCGCTACTAGTACTACCTTGAACTACCAAGCCGTCTTATTTACTAGTGGTACCTACAAGTCGCTACTACCTTGAAACTACCAAGCCGTCTTATTTATTAGTGGTACAAGTCGCTACTACCTTGAAACTACCAAACTTCGCATGTTTTAAATTATAATTAGATCAATCAAATAAAATAATGACAATAGCTAACAGTCGGCCTTTCCTGACAAATTCACGTCTCGAGAATTTAATCCTTACTAATATTATAAAAGCGAAAGTGAGTTTGTTATGTCTTCGACATTGATAAATGTTGGTGCAGAGATAGTTGAGACCCCGGATACGGATAAACACTATTTAAAAAAAAAAAGATTGAAATATGAGGAAGAAGATGGAAAACTTAGCATTGCTATTACAAGGCACAAGGGCAAAAACTACAGATAACAGGCACCTGTATGTCATGAAAGGGAAACCGTGATAACCCGAATTTAACGCGAGCGAAGCCACGGGCGAAAGCTAGTATATGTAGTAAGCTTTTACAAGATTAAATAATTCATCATACTGAATACTGAAGCCCCTTTATGTCTTCAGTACTGCTGAGCCATTCCACTGGAACCTCTACACATTTCCGAAGGTTTGACAACAATTACTATAAACTATCAATACTGAAGCCCCTTCATGTCTTCAATACTGCTAAGTCATTTCACTGGAACCTCAACACATTTTCAGTGGTTTGACAACAACTACAATAAACTATCAATACTGAAGGCCATTCACGTCCTCAATACTGCTAAGTCATTTCACTGGGACCTCTACACAATGTCCAGTGGTTTGACAACAACTACAATAAACTATTAATACTGAAGGCCATTCATGTCTTCAGTACTGCTAAGTCATTTCACTGGGACCTCTACACATGTCCAGTGATTTGACAACAACTACTATAAACTGTCAATACTGAAGGCCATTCATGTCTTCAGTACTGCTAAGTCATTTCACTGGGACCTCTACACATGTCCAGTGGTTTGACAACAACTACAATAAACTATTAATACTGAAGGCCATTCATGTCTTCAGTACTGCTAAGTCATTTCACTGGGACCTCTACACATGTCCAGTGATTTGACAACAACTACTATAAACTGTCAATACTGAAGGCCAGTCATGTCTTCAGTACTGCTAAGTCATTTCACTGGAACCTCTACAAATGTCCAGTGATTTGACAACAACTACTATAAACGATCGATACTGAAGCTCCTTCACGTCTTCGGTACTGCTAAGTCATTTCACTGGAACCTCTACAAATGTCCAGTGATTTGACAACTACTATTAACGATCAATACTGAATCTCCTTCATGTCTTCGGTACTGCTAAGTCATTTCACTGGAACCTCTACAAATGTCCAGTGATTTGACAACAACTACTATCAACGATCAATACTGAATCTTCTTCACGTCTTCGGTACTGCTAAGTCATTTCACTGGGACCTCTACAAATGTCCAGTGATTTGACAACAACTACTATCAACGATCAATACTGAATCTTCTTCACGTCTTCGGTACTGCTAAGTCATTTCACTGGGACCTCTACACATGGCCAGTGATTTGACAACAACTGCTATAAACTATCAATACTGAAGCTCCTTCACGTCTTCGGTACTGCTAAGTCATTTCACTGGAACCTCTACACATGTCCAGTGATTTGACAACTACACAAAGTTCATCTTTAGGAGGTTCATTAACTCTTTTGATCAGTTTACTTCTCAGTACTTAGTCTCATTACCACATTTACAATCAAATCAATCAAACAGGTACATCATGAGAAACCCCTTTATAAAACGGCGTAAGAGACTTGATAGGCCAATAAATTGCCTAAAACCTTGTTGTCCTCCTCTCTAGCAGGGCAATCGTTAACTAAATGTCCTGCTTTATTATGTAACCACAGCAAACTCAGACAACCGCTGAGAACCAGATATTGAGAAGACAGCCATTATAACGACATTCGGATTATTCTAATACCCTCGAATGTGTCCAGGTTACAAAAATGCAGGACAAACTTTTCAACGGTTCATACATAGTATGCTGAGTGGACTGGATTACGTTTTCCCATTTATCGATGACGTAATCATAGAATCTGACAAAGCGAAACAGCACAAGAAAGACTTCAAGTTGTCCTACAAAGATAACATGACCATGGAATCACAACTAACCATCAAAATGTATTTTTGAAAAACCAAGCGTTAACTTTCTCGGCTATGACACACCGTCCGAAGGAATCAAACCATCGAAAGATAAAAGTTAAAATCATCACTGGCTACACTAGGCCTGAAACCATTGAAGATCTTATTATATCTTATTTAGTTTCCTGGGAATGGTGAACTTGTATCGCGACAACATTCCAAACGCCGCGCATGTACAACACCTCTCAATGCATATCTACACAACTGTAAGAAGCGTAACAAGACAAAGATAGCTGGACAGCAGAAGCATCAACAGCTTTTGGGTCATGTAAGGCTAGCATACAAACCGCAACCTTACTTGCTCACCCGTCACCAACCGCAGCTATGTCACTAATGTGCGATGCGTCTAACAACTGTGCTGGAGCCGTACTACAACAGCGCATCAACAACAAGTGGGTTCCTCTCAGCTATCCCTCAAAGACATTTTCTCAGAAACTCAGCTCAGTACGTTTGACAGACAATTTTGTCTATTTATAAGGCCGTCAGACGCTTCAGAAATACTTTCGAAGGAAGAGAATTGATAGTGTTTATCGACCACAAGACGCTGACCTACGCAATACACACGCTATCGTCTAAGAACCAAATCTGACAGACTCGTGAAGACGCCTGTACGCTTCGCTAGACTGGGAGCACTGTAGCTGTATACCAATACATCGTGGAAAACAATACACCGCTGGACTGAAAGGCGCGCTGCCGCCACCTATATTTGTAAACTTCGTCCATTTTGTTTCTCCGTTAAGAATATTCCATTTTTATGTAAAGTTTTGTGATTGGTCAAATTAATAAAACTAAGAAGCAGATCAACCACTACATGCCAGTTCCAAGAAAATTGTAGAAATAAATCGAAACATAATATACAAGTTGCAACATAGTGTTATCATTCATTATCTTTCCCTACGATACACTACAATTACAAGCAGTGCAGCGTTTGATTGCTTGTTTACGCTTATAATATGGGTGACTTCTTCGCCACAATTATAGCATTTAACTGTGGTTTCTGACATATTGGTTTCATTATCAATTAGCCTGCGGTACCGTTTTGTCAATTTCTTTGTTAGTTTTAACCCCCTTCAAATAAACTAGTAATTTATCGAGATCAGAATAGGTACTGGACTGCTTCCGCAAAAGTTCTTATAGAACGATCTTCGATACCCAAAAGTATGCAATCAATGGCATTCTTGCACGTAATTGTATATCGATTAAGTAGAACTGTTTAGTCATGAAAATATTCCTCTAATGTATCTCCTAAACGCGATTTACAAGCAAGCATGTGTAGTTTGTTTTGCCATTCAGACTAGGAGGCCTACCATGAACTGTCATTGCGATTCAATTGATGTTCTACAATAAACTGTTTTGCTATTTCATACCACAATATCCTTAATACAATCTAGTTTAAGCAACGCCAAATCAAATCGGCAATTGGATCGCAAACTGTTTTCATTCATTCTTTTTTCATATCATAACGTGACATATCAACCTGAATTGGATAGCTTATGTGTCAAATTAAGCAATTCATATAAGTTGCTTTTTCTTAGCGTGAACTGAGTCGTTTTGTTAATAACTTTATAAAAATTGTGATAATATACGTAATTCAAAGTATTTCAGTTGAATACTGCCCAATATCCTGATTACCGTAAACTCCAAAAGAATACTTATGCCATTATTCGTAATACTAATTAATATAACTTCAAATAATACTAGTAAAATTTAGTAATTAAGCAACAACAATTTCAACTTTCAAAACAGCTGTCAAATCTGACATAAGTGAAGGTGCGTTCCTAACTCGTCTTAATCAATTTATTTTAACAACAACTATAAGCAAACCTTTGATATTTCCAAATAAAATAATTATTTAAACTACTATCATTTACTACTAAAATTATACTAACTAATAAGTATATAATCTGACGCTAGAAAACGTAATTTAAAAATATTTTTTGTAATTTTTATACAAATGAAGTTTCGAAACGCAACGCATATGGTGCGAGTAAAAGAGACAGACTTATGTTACGACTTTACAGCGTCAGCTCTTTCTCACACCGCGGACCACAGACAAATTTCGATCTTTCATTTAGTCCGTGAGCGATTCAAACGCCTGTCAGCTAAAGGCACTTCATGGTACGCTCTGCATGAGGTACTTATACTAGATTGCATCGGAAGTGAATGGCAACTAAAAGTCGATGGTAGGTCTACAGGAAAACATTACACTGGGAAGCTCTTGGTACCATTTTTGCACCGAACCTACAAGTTTTGGCAGTTTGTACTAGTTCGTAGCGACTTGTTCACCTGTCTGACATGTTGTAAATTTGTGCACACTCGTTTACTTTGCATATCCACATTGTTTGATTTCATTTCGATGGATCCAATTCTAAAATAACATTAAAAACAGGAAAGCATTCATTGCTTCCATAAGTTTACATGGTCTGAATGACGTCTCTTAACATTTGCGCCAGTAAAAACTGATTACTGACCTATTCGGCAATGTTACCTACACCTTGAGAAAGCCTCGAGTTGCCACAGCTGCGCCTCGAACAGCTCCAGGTGCGTCTCGAACAGCTCTGGCTGCGTCTTGAACAGCTCCGGCTGCGCCTCGCACCGTTCCGGCTGCGTCTCGAACCGCTCCGGCTGTGCCTCGAACCGCTCCGGCTGCGCCTCGTACCGTTTCGGCTGCGCCTCGTACCGTTCCGGCCGCGCCTCGTACCGTTCCGGCTGCGCCTCGAACCGCTCCGGCTGTGCTTCGAACCTCTGCAGCTCTGCCTCGCACCGTTCTGGCTGCGCCTCGAAACGCTCCGAAAAACAAATCATACAAGTATTCATTACAATTATGGAATAAAAATAAACACACGCACACACCCAATTATCTGTGTTTTATTTATAAAAACAAATCATACAAGTATTCATTCCAAAAGTTAACCAGTGGGAAAAACATTAATTAATGCTCTGACCAACTTTTTATAAATACCCCACCTTGTTTTTTTTTTAAAAAAAAAAAGTATCTTCGTTTAAGATATCACTCCATGTTATTAGCATTATTATTACCATTCCATTTATTATACCTACGTATAATAAGATATCAAGCGAGTTACACTATTTATCTAACTGCTGGTCATTTGATTGAATTTATAAACGGATAAAAGAAACTGTACCTTAATATTGCGCTTTGCTGGGCGTTCGGTAACACTGAGAAACTTAATTGTTTCTAGTGCTATCCCACTTCTGATATGTTGGACTCGTACAGTAAAACTCACTTTTAAATTCAACTAAATACTTTATTCCACTGACTTGCTAGTGCACGGTTCGGGTTGGTTGTTTCCATGGAGAAGAACCGGCAAGAAACTCCATGGTTACTCTTTTAAATCATTTGGTTTTACAATATTGTTGTTACAGCGTTAATACTTAAGTATAACAGGCTAGCGCGGGCCCGACAATATGTCCTTGCTTACTTATCGATCATAACCGACTAAATTTAAAACTAACGCGCCACACTGACAACTCGAATGTTGCGCGCCACTTTGGTTGGTACAACCGGGTAATATGAATATAAGACAAACAATTTTATTATAGATTAAGTTTTACGTATTCGATTTATCGTAATATAATATTTCAGGAATTAATTAATCATTATTATGAATATAAATTCTATTTTAAAATGAATTGATAAAATGGAAACATATCAAACAAAAGAAGCGCCATCTAGTGGTCAATGGTTTATGATGACAGTCGTACCAACTTAAAAGGCATCATCGCAACTACCTTATACTATTGACCACAAATTACTAACAAAATACAAAAGTAATATTAACTTAATTTCTACATTATTCTAACACTAGTGTACTGCGTCGTTAAAAAATATTAGAGGCGGCATGACAAAAAATATTTTTTTGGAAAAATATAACCTATATTAAAAATGATTGTATTCGATTTTGCTGCCGATTCTAAACAAACTAGTTTCAGGTTTTGGGTTATTTCATTAACACATTGTATATATACAAATGTGCAGTATTCAAACTGAAAATTTGCAGCCAGTTTATTGCAACTTTATCATCTTTATTTGTCTAGAATGTTCTCAACTATGTAGGTATGTGAAGGTTAGCTTCTAGTCTAACTGGATACTATATCTTATATCGATATGTATCGATATATATATTTATCTATTGATATCTTACATATAACAAGTAGTCGTTCTACTTAGATTCTCACATTAACAAAAGCTTACGTCAAAATAAAAACATCAAAAACTAAACGACGAACAAAACTGCGAGAGAACAATTTAAACACAAAAAAAAAAACAAATATATTTTAAAAATAGAATACAACGAACAATGGTGTTTTGTTTTCGCATAAAACAAGCTAAAAACTTTGCTTCTGATGGCCATTGTGTGTCCGCACAAAAGATCTGCATGTGATGTGCATATGAGATTCACTACCCAGTTAGGGCCGGGGTACATGAACCAACATACTGTATTTTTAATCTATGTGACATTGTTTAATGTGTGTGGGACTAGTTTTGCCCCGCGGTTTCACCCGCGTGGACCATGACAAGTCTGTGTGTTAATTAAGGGTAAAAGGTATCTCATACCAAATTTCAGCCAAGTCCGTTCAAGTCTTTTGAGCGTGAAGGAGTAACAAACATACATACAAACTTTCAAATTCAGGATAGCACAGTTGCCGTTTCCCCTGCAGTTTTTGCCCTTGCGCCTTATTTATTATAATAGCAAAGCTAAAGTTTCCCTCTTTCTTCCTCATTTCTCACTTTAAAAAAAATGCCTATATCCGTCTCCAGGGTCCTAACTATCTCTGTACCAAAATTCGTCAAAATCGGTTTTTGCCATTTAGGCTTGAAGACGTAATAAAAACCAAACAAAGTCACTTTCGCATTTATAATTGGTAAGGCAATAATAATTCATCTCAGCACTTACATACTTTTCTACCTATATGGCTGAGGAATTCCTAGTGTGAGCAACGTTTAAAAAAAAAACTTTCTGGCAAAATGTAAGTCTCTGCTTGATCCTTCAAAAGTTACAGGCAACATGTAGGTAATCTTCTTTGCTATAAAGATGAAACGTCTAAAGTTTTCAAACCAGTACGCTATGGTCGGGCTGTCAGTAAAGATAAAATGCAATAAAAGAGCGAACTACTTCTAGTGAGCGCATTGTACACTCAGAAGAAAGAATTATGTCGACGGTTCCTACGTACATAAGGTTACGTCAAAAACCGAGGTTAACAGGAGAGCGTAATGTGCGCCCTAGAAATAATAATTCCATGAGCAATAATAAATATTTTCTTTCTACAATATTTTAACAGTTTTAAGAGCTTTATAATGCTACTAGCTGTGCCCCGGCATGCGTTGCAATGCAATCTTCTACCTTTTTACCTACCTGCCTACCCTACCTACCCTACATACCTTACCTACCCTACCCACCCTACCTACCCTACCTACCCGACATACCCTACCTACCCTACATACCCTACCTACCCTATCTACCCTACCTACCCTACATACCCTACCTACCCTACCTACCCTACATACCCTACCTACCCAGTACCCTACATACCCTACCTACCCTACATATCCTACCTACCCTATCTCTCAAGTTGGATCGAACTGCACATGGTGTGCGAATTTTATTAATCGGTTAAGTGGTTTAGGAGTCCATTGAGGACAAACATTGTGACACGAGATTTATATATATTAAGATTTACACATAAGTATTTTATTTGTTCACGTTTTCTTGGAAAAAACTGATAGATGACTGTTTCTACGACACTTATATGATGTTTACATAATACTTGTTCTCTTATACGGTTTCTAAAACAAGGTAAATAAATTAAATTAAAATATAAATCGTCTGTCAGCATGTGCGTATAGATAATCTAAAGCCAATGATAGATACAATAAAAAAATGCCATTTTCAACATGTATTTATGTATGTAGGACCGTCGATGTATGCAGCAAACTTTATAAGTGAGCTTTTGCCCGCGGCTTCGCTCGTGTTTAATTCGGGGTAACACAGTTCTCCTTTTCTCATTTACAGGTTCTTGCTACCTGTAGTTTTTACCGTTGCACCTAATTTATTGTAATAGCAATTCTAAGTTTTCCCTTTTCTTCCCTCTTACTCCCTCATATCTCAAAATTGAAAAAAAGCCTATGTCCATCTCCAGGGTCCCAGCTATCTCTGTACCAAAATTCATCAAAATCGGATCTGCCATTTAGGCGTGAAGACGTAACAAACAAACTCAATTTCGCTTTTATAATATTAGTAAGGATTTTCTCTCCATTTGTTTTGATTATTTACGAGAGGAGAGAACCTTAAACCAACTTAACTGCAGCAGGAGAGCTTCGGATGTCAGTCACCGTGAGACTTCCCACCATCGTAGTTGCGGGTATGTGGACTGTGAGCAATGGGTAGCTCACCGTTCATCCGTCTAGTGACGTCAGACCGTGTCGACCGTGCGTGCGTGTTTCACGAGCATAAAGATGACAGCAAAGAAGAGGGTCTTGCCAGAGCCTCCGCCTGCCGGGGTTGCGGGTTGTTCGAAAGAGATACCGCGGCCCCGGAACACAATGGCAAAAGAAGGAATGGATGGGTTTTATTCAGTAAAAGTCTGTCACTTGCCCCTGGAAATTATTTGATGATTTAGCATCCGCAAAAAAAGAATATAATTAAAGCCATGCCATTACAAAATTGTAATAGTATGGCTTTTGCCGCAGATTTAAGCCTTAGCACGTTCTAACGTTACAACATAAGTCTAATAGTATTTTTAATTGAAAATCAAATTAATATCTAAAACATTTCAGTATATTCAAATCCATTGTGACAAAAAATATGAAATTAAATATACTACCTAACTTGTAAATAAAATAAAAATAGCGTCAAATATTCTTCCTTAATGCTGTCAGTTGGCAATGTCCCCAAGAGACTGGCCGCGTTGCCACGTTGTATGGCAAAGCTAAGCCTCTGGCCAAAGTAAAAGCCAACCTTTGGGTCATTTTAATTAAATTAAACTACGGTAAGCGTCTATAGCTATTATAAATACCCTCGCCGACGAGGCCCGTTGCAACGTCCCGGTAACTGCCCCACCCGTCCGTTGCAAGAGCCAGCCCGCAATGCTGAGCCAGTAAATCTAAATCAGTCCCAAAATAATATCACTCAGATCCAGCCTGTCCCTTGCTGTCCCTCAGCGACGCCCTAAGCCGAGGCTCGTACCCCACAGGGGGTGCCCTTAGTGTGTAGTTGCTTAGTTTGTAAGTTTTTACCCTGGCTAGAGGTTTTAATTTTTAAGGCACCCACAGCATTCGCCCGGTTAAGCAGACGACAACCCCCTTGGTTGAACTATATGCCATTCCTAAACAAAAAAACTATTATAAATAGTGAAAGATCACTGGTTGTGACTGTACCAGTCAAGGCGTTCCAATACACTTGAAAGATAAATAATTTCAACACAGACAGGATATGAGCAGAACATCCTTAGGGAAACTCGTTTACAATGAGTTTTACTGCATAAAACGTACATTTACTACAGCACTACAGCACTGTCGGTCGATCACTTTTCAACCTTATTACTAGAGGTATAAGGGTGAAAATTGACGACGTTAGGAAATTATTTTATAAAATAGCTGACTGTAGAATTTCATATTATCAATTTATTATTTGTATCAATAGTAAACAGTTTAAATGCGTTTTATTAGCTTTCCCTGTAACTATGTAATAAAATAACATATGGGATATTTTTTTTTCGATCATCACGCGGGTGAAGCAGCGGGCGCCAGCTAGTATTGTACAATTGTAATGCCCATGTGTGAGTACTATCTAATTTCATTGATTCGATGGTACCCTGGTGGTTGAGAGATTGTAAATGTCTCGTTGATGGTGGCGGGTGTGTCGTGTCATTTAGTTCCCTTCAAAATAGTTGAGTGGGGTTGATCCATGCGCTGCTAGGGTGATTGTGTAGAATGCAAATGTGTCCCCGTACCCCAGCCAGAAGTGACGAGATGGAACACCGTGTGGTTTTAGTCAGTAGGAGTCTGACAGACCCCTCCGCAAAGGCGGAGGACATCCATTGAGGCTTACAAACGAAAAAAAAAAAATATTGTTCCATGCGATATGTTCGTGAACATGCGCTGTCAGTCGTGACTGGTCACCTCGTAGCTGCCACGGTTTGTTTTAATTCATCTATTAAACTCTTGTTTTTGCTTTTCCTATGGACGCTCTAAATGTTCTCGTTTTTCTACATCGTTCTCACATGAAATCAAAATATAATGTCAACATACATGATGTATCCATGATTTTGTAAAATATTAAGATTTAAAAAGTGTCCATGAAGAATGGGCAAGAAAATTGACCGAGAAACTTCTTCGAAGATATCTACGCTTTGGAATGGGCAACTACAGTACTTTCACAAGTTATTTTATGGGACTGTAGCAGCGTCTTTTTTTGCTTTTATGACATTCAAAAGTGCCCGTAATACTTTAATTGAAGTTATAATTTTTTGAGTTTGAAAACAGAAACAGTTTTATTTAGAAAATTCAATTACTTTTAAATAATTGTTACTTATTTTAAAACAAATGCATAAACTCAAATCATTTGCTGACGGGGCTAGGCAGAAACTAAAAACATCAAACACTGTAAAAGCAAATTGTTCTTTTCAAATTCCTTTCATTTCGTCTACGGTAAATACAATATAAACCTCCCAACTTTGCCTCCTAAAATAAAACAGACGAGTAATAATTTGAGAAGGCAAAATGACGTGTAAAATTACCTTCTTCATTATTTCTTCATGCAAATTAATTTAATTACTCATCTTTACAGTTTATTGCTCTGCGGGGCGCAGGCTTTATTATATAAGTCATAAGACTTTATGTGCTATGTCAAATTTTAAGCCAGTGTGCACTGTAGAGTAATAATATCGCTTATTCTTTTTAGAGAAAGTGAGTGTGATAACCGTTTTAGAATTCTAAAAGGGGAAGTAAATTTTATTATTTAACTAGCCTTTGTCCGCGGATTTGCTCGCGTTAAATTCGGGGTAACACAGTTCCCCTTGCGCCTTATTGAATTGTAATAGCAACGCTAAGTTTTCCCTTTTCTTCCTCCCTTACATCCCACTTTTTAAAATAAAAATTAGCCTATGTCCGTCTCTGGTTCCCAACTATCTATGTACCAAAATTCATTAAGTAGTAGAAGAAATTCATTAAGTTTGTAGTATAAGTAGTTGCGATGATGCCTTTTAAGTTGGTACGACTGTCATCTGATACCAACCAAAGTGGCGCGCTACATTCGAGTTTTGCCAGTTGACGGTGTGGCGCGTTACTTTTAAATTTAGTCGGTTATGATCGTAAAGTAAGCAAGGACCTACGCTGTCCTGATATACTTAAGTACTAACGCTGTAACAACAACATTGTAAAACCAAATGATTTAAAAGAGTAACCATGGAGTTTCTTGCCGGTTCTTCTCCATGGAAACAACCAACCCAAACCGTGCACTAGAAAGTCAGTGGAATAAAGTATTTAGTTGAATTTAAAAGTGAGTTTTACTGTACGAGTCCAACATGTATGTTTTCCGATTACTCGCCAAATGTAAACCAAATTTTATAATTCTGTTTTTGTATAAAGGAATATAATTTTAAGGTGTTCCCATATCAATTTTATTTGAAATGCGTGGGTAGTTTATCGTGTGTAAAACATATTTTTCTTCGTTGTCTCTTCTTTTAGTAACAATGAAAATGAGTAGGTAGTCAATAAAAAAAGAAATCATAATTAAAAATGCTGAAATAATAAACGTTATATAAAAAAAAAACAAATTTTAAAAATAGTACGAAAAAGTGGCAAAAAAGTAAACGAAACAAAAGAAGAATGGAAGAAAAGTTTCTGGAAGAAAAGATTTTTTCACTCTTTAGTTTTTTTTTGAAAATCGGTTATTGTTTTTACATACAAAAACAACTTTTAACAACAGCTAGTTAAACGTAATTAGGAAAAAGGCATATTATAATTAATTGCACTCATCTTGGAAGCGTAGGTATATAAAACATTCTAAAATAGAACGGCAAAAAAACTAAAAAAAGAAAATTATTTCACAACAGCATGCTACAACAAACAAATATAACAGTTACTAAGGCATGAAATTTAATAACCTGTGCAATATGAGCAGTGTAAAACGGTACTCCTTCGTTCTGGGAATACGAACGTCTTGCAAACGTTGTGTCGGATCGTGAGAGGACGCCTTAACAACGCTAATGTGAAACAGTGTGTTAGAAGGATTTTTGTGTCAACTAGCAAAGAGTTTTTATTTGTGCAAGTATTTAAATACGTTAAATAATAACAGCCACAAGGTTAAATAGGAGGTTAAGCTACACTTGTCGAGGTTAATTTGTTGATTGATGACCGTTTCTTAGTACACAAGCTTTTGGCTGCGGTTCCACTCGCATTAAGTTTGAGGTAACACAGTTCCCCTCTGATTTTCAGGTACCTGCCGCCTGTAGTTTTTGCCCTTGCGCTTTATTTATTGTAAAAGCAAAGCTAAGTTTTCCCTTTTCTTCCCTTTTTCACCCTCATATCTCACTTTCAGGGTCCAGCATTCTCTGTACCAAAGTTCATCAACATCGGTTTAAATGGCTAAACGTGAAGACGTAACAAACAGACTCACTTTCGCTTTTATAAAATTAGTAAGGATATTGAGACTCCTTGGTGCATTGAAAAACACGTTAAGGTTTCAGTCCTGGCTGTTATTTGTTTATCTTTGACAGTTGTTGTTACAGGTAATCAGTGGCCCAAAAGTCTGACAATCAGTCCTAGGCTGACCACACATTGGGCGTGTAGGGTCTTGAAGCGCTCGAAAGACAAGATGCGCGCGATGTAAGGGCCGTGTTCCACCATAGCGCGGCGTGTGAACAACGCAATCGCCGCGCGCATGCTGAGCTCGCGTGACCGAAGCACCTTTGGGCAGCAGGGGCAACAGGCGACAGACGAGCGAGTAGTCGGTCTCTCACAGAACACGACGAGAGCCCAGCGTCCGTGCTGCACCCATTACACATGTTGGCAAAACCCTACGCTCCCACCACGCTGTCGTGGCTCGCAGATGGTTTTGGCTCGCTACCATGCTTGAGGAACGCGGAAACCCAATGTGTGAGAGTCTTATACGGTTACAAATAATCCCGTAGATGGTTTGTGGAGGTCAGATAAACAGTCTCTATGAGAAATACTGGTCAGTTACAATTGTATTTAATCTGAAAACAGTTTAGAAAACGATGTTTTGAAAGGGTTGGGCGTATTTGTGGTTAATACGAGCGTGTTGTACAAAACATTATGTCGTGAGTAAAAAAATTAATATCGCCAATGTGAAGTAATGTATGAGAAACGTTTTTGTAATGTCAAAGATTGTTGTCAACTGAGGGGGAGTTTTTTTAAAAAGAAGTATTTAACTAAACCATCATTGATAGACGCACGATACAGGAGAAATTTATTTTATGGGTCAACAGCTTTTAAAACAAAACAATAAAAATGTGGTAAATCCTTGCTAGTATAATAAAAGCGAAAGCGAGTTTGTTTGTTTGTTACCTCTTTACGCCTTAATGGCTGAACCAATTTTAATTAATTTTGGTACAGATATAGTTGAAAACCTTTGAAACTGACATATGCTAATTAAAAAAAAATAGTGAAGAGGGAGAAAGAGGGAAGAAAAGGTAAAACTTAGTTTTGCTATTACAATCAATAAGGCGCAAGGGCAAAAACCACAGGTAGCAAGTACCTGCAAATCAGGAAAGGGGAGCTGTGTTATCCCGAATTTAGCGAGAACGAAGCCGCGGGCAAAAGCTAGTATTATTATATAAGTACTAGCTTTTGCCCGCGGCTTCGCTCGCGTTCACGAACATAGTTCCCCTTGCGCCTTATTTATTGTAATAGCAAAGCTAAGTTTTCGCTTTT
Organism: Ochropleura leucogaster; assembly: GCA_958449745.1. Lineage (NCBI taxonomy): Eukaryota > Metazoa > Arthropoda > Insecta > Lepidoptera > Noctuidae > Ochropleura > Ochropleura leucogaster. The sequence goes on along the minus strand of OY288224.1, from coordinate 11,832,652 downwards.
CTTTCCTCTATCTCCCTCACGTCCCACTTTTAAAAAAAATGCCTATGTCCGTCTCCTGGTTCCCAACTATCTCTGTACCAAAAGAGGTAACAAACAGACTCACTTTCGCTTTTATAATATTAAGTAAGGATATAATAATTTCGTGATATTATAATATTACCAAACTCATATGATCATATGCCACTCCATCTAAAAGTACCAGGCTCTCATATAATACTAGAAGTATTATCAACACCAGATAGTTCGGACGCCTCGTCGGTAATTACCGCGGAAGACGCAACGAACAACTAATCTAAGTTGGATCAGAACCAACGCTAACGGCTTATAAGGGCGTGGTCAACCTGTCTCCAAGTCTTGATTTCCTATCAAATGGGTTGTGTATGGGCGTTTTGTAATAATGTGTGTAGTCAATGAAGCAATAAGCTTATGACAACTGTACCTTTAAGTATTTAGTTGTTTTTTTCTCCAAACCCTAAAAAGTTCTTTTTCTTTGTTTTTATCTTTTGTTTTTTAACTAAAAGAACTTTGCCCCACACTAGAAATTGCTCCTGTATCGTGGGTGCGTTTTATAAACATTGAAACTGACATTACACAAACAACCAGACCCGGTACAACTATCTGTACCTAGGTCATACAAATATTTGTTCCGTGTGGTGATGGAACCCGCGACACTTAGCACAACGGTCAAATGCTTAGTCACTGCGCCAATTCGTCGTTATAAACAGTTGTTACACAAAATCACTGTCCCGAAAGTCTTACAACCAGTCTTACAAGAGGTATCGTATTACCCAGTACTAACTGGGTTGTGGAGGTCAGATAGGCAGTCGCTTTATGTCACACTGGTTTTCATCTAGATAAGACTGGAAGCTGACTCCAACTTAGTTAAAAAAAGCTAGGTAGATGATCAGAAGGGTTACCATGACATCTTATAGCAGTTCTTATTCCTGTGTGAGAAAGAGATGGTGCTAGACACCCTGTATAGCTCTGTCTCTTTCCCTCAGTGGAATAAGTGGTATGGCAGCAGAGGTCAAATATCGCGCGCGTGGTGAAAAACACAAAAATGCCGTGAATTACAACTGGTATAACCCGGTTCATTATAGAAAGAAATCTAAAATGGCGGTGCTTATCATGTTTTCTCGCTTGCACACTAGTGCCGTCTATATTCACTCTCGCGCGTACCGTAGGCAGAAAAAGAAATCAGTCTTGATTTGCTTTCACGCTGTCTTGACGCGCTCAGTAATCCTTTTTTACGAATTCCTTGTTATAGTTTTCTGTTATTTTTCCGCTGTTACCTGTTTGTTATTGTTGTTGAGTTTTGTTTTATTGTTAAGTTTTGTTGTTTGGACGAAAAAATATTTGACTTGAAATTTTATATGCTAACTATACTATCTGTCAACGCAAGTACAAGCCGCCATTTAAGATTCCTTTCTTTAATGCATCGGCTTATAGTTACATTTGTGGTGATCTACTGGTTACCAGCATCTTGTGAGTACCTAACCATCCATTTTTAAACATGTCTTAGTCTGTTATTGACATTCAAATGTGCCTGTAATGGTCTAATTTAAATGATTTGATTTGATTTGATTGGTAGGCTACTTAAACCAGCGTTCTCGGGTAGAAGGCGAAGCTAAAACATTGTCTGTGTTTTTGGAGGCACGCCTTGCAAAATACTGGAAAATCAGCTGTATCTTATTAAGCAGAAGACGCAAGGTAGAACGCCCCTTACATTCTCCATCTCTTTTTCCCCCTACGTGAGTTTTGGTAAGTCTTCGGAGCCCTTAATCATGTCCTTGCAAATGAGTAAACTATTGATGAGTAAACATTTGCGCTAACTTTAATACCGAGAGAAACTTTCATAAATTACTTTTTAAGTTGTTTGGAAATGGTATTGGATGTATCAAAACATATTTTTTTACTAATACGGTTTTATTTATAATCTGCCTTTTCTTTTGTTAAGTTTAAGTTTTATAAATAAACTAACTTTTTCCCGCGACTTCGCTCACGTAAAATTCGGTATAAGACATATGATCTGCAGTTTTTGCCCTAGCGCCTTATTGATTTGTAATAGCAACGCTAAGTTTTCCCTTTTCTTCCCTCTTTCTCCTACACCTTCCACATTTTTTTTTAAATTTTCCATATGCGTCTCCTGGTTCCGAACTATCTCTGTATCAAAATCGGTTTAGCCATTAAAGCTTTAAGAGGTAACAAAGAAACAAACTCACTTTCGCTTTTATAATATTAGTAAAGATAAATAATTTATGGTTAATTTTATTTATCGGTTTTATCTATCGGTAAAAAAATCAGTAAATCTACCAAAGTGAAGGCGATACCTATCTCTTTCTAAATCTTGACAGATAACGAGGGTGCTTCAAAAACGTTTCATTAAGAATTTTATTAAAACGTCCTGTAACGAATCAACTCAGCGATTTGATCTTTGTTGTAATTAAAATTGATTTCGAAAGAAGAAGGAAAGAATGTAGGATAAAAGAAAATGTGAAAGAATATATTGACACAGGATATTTTTTTTTTATTTTATAACCTTTTTATTTCGTATGTCAGTAGGCCTACTATGACATCTTAAAGCAAAACATTCCACTGAGTGAAAGAGATGGTGCTAGACACCCTGTATAGCTCTGTGCCTTTCCCTCAGCGGAATAAGTTCTGCTTCAACACGTCATGGTGGGGTAGCTGATCCATGTTGTTAGTAGCGTAACTTTTTTTTGGTATGGGAATTCATCAAATAATTAAATAAACTAACATAGTTAGAAAAAGGCTAAGCAGATAATATAATAAATAAATATCTTGGGATGGCTCACACACGGCTATCTGATCCCAAGTTAAGCAGAGCTTGTGTTATGGTAACCAGACAACTGATATACATACTTATATAATTTATAAATACATACCATATTATAAATAAATCACACCCAGACACAGAACAAACAATTATGCTCATCACACAAAGTTTGTCCTGGGTGGGAATCGAACCCACGACCTCCGGCTCAGCAGTCAGGGCCACTAACCACTAGACAAACAGGCCCGTCAATCAATAAGCGGCTAAACAGACATATCTACTCAACAAACAAACATAATGATAACTTAATAAATGCGTGTATTTATGTAAAGTAAGCGTCAACGGTAAAACGACAAAGATTCTTGATGCGCGGCGATTCGTTTTTGTTTGACGATGTTTCTGAACATTGACATGTGTGGGTCACCCTCGTACAAGGACATTTCTGTAACAGAAGAGAATATTTTGAATGATCAAAAAATGGGATGTGACTAAAGAGTGATAGATATGAATGTTGATGGACGGAAAGAGAGAGTGGAAGGCCAAAGAAAAGATGGATGGATTGTGTAAGGAATGATAAGAATGAGAAAGGAGTAAATTATGCCGTGACGTCTAAAAGAGGAGAATGGAAGAAGAAAACATGTTGCGCCGACCACAAATAGAATAGGACGAGGAAAGTTTTGTTTCGGGTCAAAAAATCGAAAAACTAAATTCAATTTTTCTCCTTCTGCACATAAAAATGGATTTTGAAATATTTAATAGAAGGTGCTAGTGATGAGAGCAGGGTCTGAACTGCTGGTGTTTTGGGCTCTAAAGACAGGGACCTCCTCACAATATGAGCCTTATTGAGGAGTACTGACTTCTAAATCTAGCCGTTAATCTAACCGGGAGAGTCTCGAAAAATTATCGTTGAAACTCTTGCCCATCAGGCCAATTGCCAAATAATGATATAGCCAAGATAATATTCCACATGGTGACCACCTCGTTAAAAATTCAACACGAAGAAGAATGGACTGGTTAGTTTTGCCCAACCAACAACTTAGTAGTGGGCATCATCTGCCTAGCCTTTTCCCAACTATGTTGGGGTCGGCTTCCAGTCTAACCGGATGCAGCTGAATATCAGTATTTTACAATGAGCGACTGCCTATCTGACCTCCACAACCCAGTTAATACTGCGTAATACGATACCCCTTGGTAAGACTGGTTGTCAGACTTTCGGAACACTGACTACCTGTAACGACTGTCAAAGATCTACAAATGACAGCCGGGACCAACGGCTTAACGTGTTTTCCGAGGCACGGAGGAAACTCGGTATGTAACGGGTGGTCACCCATCCACAGACCAACCTAGGCGAGCACGGCTTAACCTAAAGATCGACCCGAGCGGCTACTATTTACTTAGCCACAAGCTCCCCAACAACTTAGTAGTGAGCGAGCGTCATAAATGAATGTGATGTGTCTATGGGTCAATCATACTTCTATCTTTTTTAACCTGTCTTTTGGAGTTTACTCCTTAAGAATCGATTTTCATATATAAGGCGCCCGGTATGAGAAAACGTTTTTGGTGAGCACCTTTAGTGCGCAACTTCCTAATTTGGTTGTGAGTGTATTAAGACGTACATATGGTATGCTGTATAGGCGACTAGACCTATATATGTTATTGGGCTTGTTTGTTTCTATCAGTGTCGATGTATTTATATTGCTATTTTTTTTCATTAATTTGTGAATTTACCCTTTCATATGATATTAATCTTTTTTCAGTTGAATAAACTCTTTTTGCGTATGGTTAGATACTCGTACTTAAGGAGTAAACTCCAGTCGTGCGTCGGATCTGACACAAACACTTTTTTTTTAGCTTGATGTTTTTTGTGTTGATTCCTGTATTGCATCTTATGTTGGATCAAATAAATTCTCTATCAACCTTTCGGATATATGCAGTCGTTTTTTTTTGGTGGCCTCTCAATTGTCCCATAGCAGGGCGTAAACGCAGCCAGGCGTAATTTTTTATGTACCTTCTAAGCATTTCATTAAAATTACTAACATTCTCATTTTTTCTTCTGATCTTCAAGCAGCTGGGTCTTCTACACCGACATCTGTTCAGTCTCCTGATCCTCGCTGACGAACGCATTCTTGATCTGAATATGGACCAGGAACTGCATTTGTTTTCGCATGAGCAATTCGAACCTGGATGATATTGATTTGCGTTACTTCTTATTAGATTAAAGGACATTGTTCTGCGCTCAACCATTATTGACCCTGGGACCCTGGAGGCATGAACATGATGGCGACTGATGAATGTATTTGATATATTAGTGTATTTGATTAATATATTAGTGTATTTGATTAATATAAAGCTAGTTCATGTTACATAAGTATTTGCAATTTACAAAATGAAAAATACAATTAATTATTGTGTACTAGCTTTTGCCCGCGGCTTGCTCGCGTTAAATTCGGTTGCACATTATTGATTTGTAGTAGCAATGCTAAGTTTTCTCATTTAGTCCCTCTTTTTTCCTCATATTTAAGTCTTTAAAAAAAACTATTACTGTACCAAAATTCATCAAAATCGGTTTAGTCATTAAAACGTGAAGAGGTAACAAACAAACAAAATCACTTTCGCTTTTATAATATTAGTAAGGATTCCGATACTTTTTATTGCACAAGGCCATTTTGGATAATTATTGTCCTTTTAAATATAAAGAAATAAAATTTAAATTAACTTAAAGGTTTTACCTAAATTTGAAAACGGTGGGATGTACTGCTATTCGATACAAGACGGAATGCAAACACTTTCGAATCAATAACTTAAAGGTTTTGTACTTTCAGGGTTCCGTATCTCAAAGGAAAAAAAAACCAAACCGTTTTAAGAACATTTTGTTGTCCGTCTGTCTCAGGAACGCATCGCGGTATCAATTTGAAATTAAAGTTATCAAAATCATATAAGTATACAAGTTTGAAAGAATCCCCTAGAGGTGTGGAGGAAGGAGGAGGAAAAATCAACACTCTAAGTCTACACAGTCAAAAGATCAAATGATTAATTTGTTTTAATTTCATGTACAGTAGGTTAATGCCACAAGGCATTCTCTACCAACCCTTGGGTTAAATAAGACAACATTGTGATAGGGTACGAAAATATATCCAAACTAATATTATAAATGCGAAAGTAACTCTGTCTGTCTGTCTTTTCTTCACGCCTAAAATACTGAACCGATTTGTGTGAAATTTGGTACAGACATAGTTTGGAAATTGAGAATGGACATAGGATAGTTTTTATTACAAAAAATTAAATTAAATTCATTCCGGACATACAGCGCCATCTATTGGTCAGAAGTCGGCATCAATTCAGTACTATAAAATAAATGTTGAACTGTTAATATGCTCCGTGCTGCCGGAAGTGACTATTCCACGCGAACGAAGTCGCGAGCAAAAGCTAGTTCTATATAATTATGTGGTCCATCACGTTTACGTTGCAGTACTGAACCCTCGGTTGGCGAATCTGACTCGAATTCGACGGTTTTTTTTCAATACCGTGGCTGCAAAATTGACACACATGCCCAAGAATACACATCAGGTGGTTTATTTAACATCAAACCACAATAAAATTGTATGTATCATCGCATCATCATTTGCTTAGTCTTTTTTGCAAGGATCGGCTTCCAGTCTAACCGGCTGCTGAACAACAGTATTTTACATAAAGCGCCTGCCTATCTTAACAGCACAATCCAGTTCATACTGAGTTTTCTTGGATACGCGGGCCCAGCGAACCCAGCCAATTTCAATGTCTCCACAGCAAGGTGCATAATAACAATCTCTGGCGGGAGCAGAATAAACCTGGGGCCTAAGTCTGCTATTACAATAGTGTCAGAATGGTCGATCACTGATCGCATATTGGTTGATTTTGACAAGTTTAGTATGTAGTAGATTACCTAACTTATCAAAATCAACCATTATGCGATCAGTGATCGACCATTCTGACACTATTGTAATAGCAGACTTAGGCCCCTGAGTTCGCGTTGAAGTGAATGACTTTTAAATCTCTAAGCAAACTTCGAACTCAAGTCGGTCGTAGCAAAGACAATCTTTATAAATGGGGGCTCAAATCTCAAGTCTGTATGCAGTGTTTCCCAACAGACTGTGGCTTACTTTCCATCTTGCACCGCATGAACGTCATCACTTGCGCATTTCATGATCTTTCTACTGCATCTGTCAGCTGGGTACGCGTGACTGAATTTAGCGCTCAATACATTTGAACGTTTTGTTATTGATGTGCCAAGAAAAAGTAGTACTTAGTATTACGATATCTCCTTTTTTGCGGATAGGAAATGTCTCAGGCATGGTGGTTTCTGATCGAAGTCCTTTAGTTCGATAAACGATACATGGTTTTTCAACAAATTGTTGGTACCTATATGCACATACGGCATACAATACGCACATGAATTCAAAAAATCTGGAAGTGCGTGTCTTTTTTTTCTGATGGCAAATCATCAATTGACTTGCCCCGCTCTGAGGAGAACGAGGGGAATGTCAGACTCTTACTGACTAAAACATACCCATGTTCCCGAGAGGCCGCGGTTTCTCTTTCGAACAACCTGCAACCCCGGAGACGGTACCCCTTGGTAAAACTGATTATCAGTTCTTCGGTTCCATGAGCCTGAACCAACAGCTTAACGTGATTTCTGAGGCATGGAGGAAACTCGGTATGTAATGAAGAGGACCCTCTAGGAAATCACGGCTTACTAAGGACGGACCGAAGCGGCTGTTATAATTTAGCCACGAACATATCAAAGTATTAATAAATCAATTAGGAAATACGTTTTCTATTCCACACAAACAAAAAGATGTCTGTTTTGTATTGATCCACTGCTTCCGAAAACAACAGAGGAATCTTCGCGCATTATGTACATATAATCACGTTAATAGAGTTCAATTTGGTTATGCAGGCTTGAATTGAAAAGATACAGCTACAAACAAATGTTATGCAATTACTCACCCATAATTTGATTATTCTGTACATGAATGTTTTATGTTTTATATCAAACTCAAATTGATTTAGGTTAGAAAAAGAACTGTCAAATTTAAGCCATCCTGAATTTATGTTATAATACGTTTTACGTGAACTAACCCCACTAATATTATAAATTCGAATGTTTGTGATGGTAGATGGATGTTTGTTAATCCTTCACGTCAAAACGGCTGAACGGATCTTGATAAAATTTGGCACAAAAAAATAGATAGATCTGTAATAACACATAAGAAACTTTTTTTTCTTCATATCACGCGGGCGAAGCCGCGGGCACCAGCTAGTACAAAACCATGACCAATATTTTTTTCATTCAAAACCTTTTTACAGTTAGATAGTACCTTTGGACTACAAGACAAGATCATAAAATCAAGACACTCAAAAATAAACCCTATCCACCAACATTCAATACAGCATTTACAACCATCGTCCTGCATTAGTGTGAGTTCACGTCGAACAAGAGAAACTCAAACAAGTAATTAAACTCTATAGCCACTGTAGATTAATTATTTGTTTGGCCGACAAACTGTGCTGGATTGTTGCGGTCTACCACGGTATGGGTCGAGTGCTGAGACTGTTTTGGCAAGGGTAGTTGGTAAGTTTCGAGTTTCGTTCGAGTTTCAAAATGGGTGAGATGGTATTGACTGTAATTATTTTGGATATGGGGATGGGAATAATCATCCAATAACTTCGAGAGTGTCAGAGTTTTACTGACTAAAACCCATCCATGTTTCTTCTTTTGCCCTTTATATTCCGAAAGTTTCGGTATCTCTTTGGAACAACCGGCAACCCCAGTCAGCTGTGGGTAAAATATACTGAGTTTTTAATTTTGGAATAGTAGAAAGGACCATGGGAAGAAACGTCCCCACCAACCAACAGATTAGAAACACGTGTCATTTGAAAGATCTACTCGAATGGAGAACTTTTTACTATGGCGACAAATGTCAAATACGTGGGGTTTAGGTTTTATGATATATTGTTTTTTCATATATTTATTTCTCTTTTACTCACATATTTCCTCAGTGTGCGATATATAGGGTTAAAACTTCGTGACAGATATATTTGCTATGAGGATCGGGACGGTAGCGTTCGTCGCAAGAAGATTATGTGCGGAGTTCCGCAGGGATCTGTTTTAGGACTTCTCTTATGGAACCTCGCTTACGATGTGGTTCTGCGTATTGATCTCCCCGTTGGCGTTAATATTAATTGCTTCGCGGATGACACCCTGGGCTTAGATGGCGGGGACACTGCTGAAGAGACTATCAGCTTGCAAAGCTGGGACTATAAAAGGTTGTGGCGTCGATCCGCGAAGTGGGTCTAGAGATAGCGCCACCTAAAACTGAGGCAGTTTGGTTCCATAAGCTGCCAAGGACCAGAGAGCCACCCAGCTTGTCAGTCAGAGTCGGAGAAGCGTAAGTTCAGGAGGGACGAAATAAAGTTTTTAAGTTTATTAAGTCGCTTGGCCTGACTTTGGACGTTCGGTGGGGATTTAAAGAGCACTTCGAGCGCCTAGTTACCCGAGTTGCATAGGTAGTAAGCGCTTTGCACAGACTTATTCCCAATCTTGGGGGGCAATGAGAAGAAGTTTGCGGCCTTTACGCGGGGGTTGTGCGATCGATGGTCCTTTATAGGGCGCCTGTTTGGTTAAATAGGCTGTCAGACGTCCGACGCTCTAGGACTAAAATTAACAGTCTGCAGCGGAAAAGAGCATTCCGCATGGCACGAAGATACCGTATTGTGTCCTTTGAAGTAACAACTCTCCTGCCACGTTTCCCACCGCTGGATAGATCTTGGCAGATATGGACGCGAGGGTTTTCAGTCGAATTTGCGTCATCCGCCATAGTGGTGATAATGTGCAAGGATTCACAGGGAATCACGGTTGCTTCAGTGACTACCTGAATAGGATTGGAAGAGAAAAAGAAGGGAGCTATCATATTAAGCTTACGATTGTCTACGATCAATCGCACATTATATCCATTGTATGGTATATGGGGTTAGGGCGACATAAATACTTCGCACAGCACAAATGCATAATAGTATTTTAAATCTGAGGGGGCCAAAAGCCTCCTGCCGTAGGCTCTATGCCTGAGTCGTGCGGTCCATGGACCTTTACGAGGCCCCGGTTTAGACGCGTTCTTTAGGGCGGCGTGCCGCCCACTACCTGAACGCGCCCCAAAAGGTGGTAGCCATCAGGCTAATTCGACGCTGCTGCTCGATCTCCAGCGAGGCGGCGAGCCTCCTTGGCGTATTCACCGTGGGATTTGGAGTTGATAGTCCTTGCAAGCCTGTATAAGTGGCACTACACCGGGGATAGACCTCCGGTGCGATCTCATGGTGGCATGGAGAGAGCGACTGTCGCAACCCCGTGCAGGGCACGCCACAATAGTGGCGGTAAGTCCCCTCTTTGAGGAGTGGCTGGAGAGGCGCAATGGCGTCCTCACCTACCGCCTGACGCCGCTCCTCACCGGACACGGAAGTTTCAGGAGGTTGCTGCACATAATCGGGCGGGAGGAAACGCCCTGGTGTCACCATTGTGACGATCACCCGGAGGACACAGTGCCGGTCTGCCCAGCTTGGGCGGAGCGGTTCAGTCCATGGTCCAGAGCGAGAGGGAATGGGAAGCGGTCCTCCTTCTGCGAAGCAGTAATGCTAGCGAAGGAGGTGGCCGGGCGTTTGAGTGAGAGAACCTCAAACCAACCCAGCCGCCGCGGGAGACGCCACGGACGTCGGGCGCCGCGAGACGACTCCTGGCCACCGTAGATGCGGGCCTGTGGACGGTGAGCAATGGGTAGCTCACTGTGCGTCCGTCTATTGACGACAAACCGTGTCGACAGCGCATTAGCGTTCCACGTGCGCCTCAAAGAAATGTCAGCAAAACAAAGAGATACCGCGGCCCCGGAACGTAAAACTAAAACCCACCCAAGTTCTTTCTATTGCCCAGAAGGAACATAGGTGAGTTTTAGTCAGTACAAGTCTGACACTCCCCCCGCTCCGCCCAGAGCGGGGGAAGTTATTTGATGATTTCCCATCCGCAAATAAAAAGTTAGTAGTGTATCGTTTGATATGCTTTAGATGTACTTACTAATAAGTTAAAATGTATATTAATCAACTGAATACTGTTAATGTTTTCAAAGATTTTCCGTTTGAGAACCAAGTATTTTTTTTTTGTATAGAATCGTCATTTGTTTACGTGAAAATATGCTTTTTGTTTGTAGAAAATAGTGATTTTTGTTTTAAAGTAAAATATTTTTTTTAAAATAAACCCAATTGATTTTGAAACTAACACAGGTACTTTAGACTTTTCTGGGTCCCAGTGAACAAATCGAGACGCATCCCAAGTCTGTTGAAGGGTGGGGAGTGTGGGGACGGGGTTCATACAAAATCCCCCATGGTCCTTTAATAAGGAATTGATTGAAATATATGGTATTCTTCCCATTTTTGATCTTAAGTCTTAAATAAATTCGGAATTTGAAAGTGCAAACTCAAGGTTTGTCAACATGCAATGGTATGCCTGACAAGCTGTGGGCCAAAATAACTACGATCAGCATTTGCGCTATAAGGATAATCTAAAAATATGGGCCTGTGGACGGTGAGCAATAGGTAGCTCACCCTACATCCGTCTATTGACGACAAACCGTGTCGACGGCGCGATAGTGTTCCACGCGCGCCTCAAAGAGATTTCAGCAAAGCAGAGGGGCCTGCCAAGGCCACCGTCTGCCGGGGTTGTGAGTTGTTCGAAAAAGATAAGGCGGCACCTGAACATAAACGGCAATATAAGGAACATGGGTGAGTCCATACAAGTTTCTCACCAACAAAAAAAAGGATAATCGAAAAAGTCCTATGAACGCTATTTACAGATTCGTAATGGCCCAATTTTGACATATCTGCGCAACCTTGTGTCTGATATATTAAAACAAATACCTGGTATAAATACTTATTTTATAACGACACTTTAATTTTTCTACCTCCCAATTTCTATTTAAAACTAGCTGTGCCCAGCGGTTTCACCCGCTACTTATTTAGGGGTTTGAAAAATAGATGTTGGCTGATTCTCACACCTACCCGATATGTACACAAAATTTCGTTGAAATCGGTCCAGCCGTTTCGGAGGAATATGAGAACGAAAACTGTGACACGAGAATTTTATATATTAGATGTATCCTGTCAAACATATCTACATTGCAATGCTAAAAAAAATAACTCCAGACGATTACATTACAAGAACAAAGACATACTGCCGATTGTCTATTACGCTTACGATTGGATTGTTGATCAATAACTATGCTGGAGCCTCGAAACAGCTGGAAGGTGACACGGCAGACCTCGCAGAAAATGGCTGACAAGCTGGACAGAAGTTAAGACCAGTGATCTATATTACCCCTCGATTGAAAGATTTGGAAGTCATGTTGCATCATAGATAATTATAAGCAGCATTTATAAGTAACTAGCTGGCGCCCGCGGCTTCGCTAGCGTCATATCGTAATAAACGTTGCCCTACACTAGCAATTTCTCCTGTATTTTGGGTGCGTTTAAAAACATTTAAACTCACATACACAAACAGCCAGACCCGAATCAGCTACCTGTAAGCCATAAAAATATTTTTTCCGTGCAGGAATCGAAACCGCGACACGAATTGCAGCAGTCTATCGCTGAGCCACTGCGCCAACCGTGCCGTCAAAAAAAAATTACATGGAGCGACTATCTGATCTGACTTCTACAGCTTCGTCAGCACCGGGTAATACGAAACTGACTTTTTGTAACGACTGTCAAAGATCCATAGATGACACCTTCAGGTCCTGAAAAGTGAGATAGATCACAAATGAATATCAAATAGAACATGACTCACGTGAACATGCACAGATGGTCTTATTCTTAGTTTTTCAAAAGAAGTACTTAAAACTTTTTATGACTTAAAGTAGTTTAGCTCGCACGGAAATTAAAACTACTACTACTATAATTTCCGGGAGTAAAAAATATGCGTTCTAGTTTGATAAAGCGTAAGTGCGTGCTGGGTGCGATATCATCAAGTTAAAGGGGAAAATATATAAGTCCGTGATTAGACCTGTTGTACTGTATGGGTCAGAATGCTGGGCTGTAAAAAAGGTGCATGAAAAACGATTGCATGTAGCGGAGATGAGAATTTTGAGATGGATATGTGGAGTGACAAGAATGGATAAAGTAAAGAATGAGTATTAGAGGAAGTTTGAAAGTTGCGGCTGTTACAGAAAAATTGAAAGTGAGTCGTTTGTCTTGGTATGGACATGTGATGAGGAGGGATGAAGAACATGTGACTAAAAGAGTGATGGATTTGAATGTTGATGGACGGAGAGCGTGAGGAAGGCCAAAAAAAAGATGGATGGATTGTGTAAGGAGTGATATGAAGGAGAAAGGAATAAATAGTGCCATGACGTCTGATAGGGGAGAGTGGAAGAAGAAAACGTGGTGCGCCGACCCCAAATAAAATGTTCTTGCGTTTATTTTATAAGCCCATGTGTATTAGTATCTCTATGTATAAGTATAGGTTTTTTATAGATATATTTTTTGTATCTTATCTATCACAATTTTGCCGTGTATAACCTAGAGGTTGACTGGTAGAATCCCTTATGGCATTAAGTCCGCCTATATTACAAAAATAAAATACTATATGAAACAAGTGACACAGATGTCGCCATTAGTACTGTAACTATTCAGAACAAAGATTGCATAAATATGTGATTTGACAATTATAGTAAAAAAAAACAATTTGGAAACAAATATTGTTAATATACTTTAGAAGAATATATATGTACTAGAAGATAACTCATAAATTACCCAAGCAATATACACAAAATTCATATACTTTTCTTGTAATAAACATAAAATAATTAAAAAATGCACTCGAATTGACAACCCTTTTCCTTCTTTTGAAATAGTTTTACAATCATATCGTTTCTGCTGCCTGTTCGCTTAGATCATTTAAACTGCTCAACAGATTTTAATGCATTTCCACTAATAGATAATAGAGTAGGTAATTCAAGAGAAAGGTTCAAATGTATAACATACATACTAGTCTACGTAGGTGAAACTGCGGGTAGCAGCCTGTTACAAATAATCGAAAGCATGTAATCGTAACTTCTCACTCAACAATTTCGAGTTATGAAACCCGAGGTAAGGGGCTCGTACAATTTCAAGCACCAACTTTATATTATCGAAGTTTCAAGTTGTCGCGGTAACAACGAAAGTGTTTGGTAGTTATGTGCACAACAATCAGTTTGTTTGCACAATAATTTACTAGGGAATTATATTGTTGGTTATTGGCAAATATTTATAATAGAAGTTTGTGCCTGGCTGTGTAATTTTAGTTAACTATCTATGGGGTTGCGGGTACGTTTGAGAGAGATACCGCGACCCTGGAACACAGAAGAGTCATGGATGAGTTTTAGTCAGTAAAAGACTGACACTTTATACGCCCCAGAGTCATTCGAGACGACTCCCGGCCACCGTAGATGCGGGCCTGTGGGTGGTGAGCAATGGGTAGTTCACCGTCCGTCCGTCGATTGACGACAGGCCGTGTCGACGGCGCGTTCGTGTTTTACGCGCGCCTCAAAGAGAGTCAGCAAAGCAGAGAGGCTTGCCAGAGCTTCCGCCTGCCGGGGTTGCGGGTTGTTCGAAAGAGATACCGCGGCCTCGGAACGTAAAGGCCAATAGAAAGAACATGGGTGGGTTTTAGTCAGTACAAGTCTGACATGCCCCCCCGCTCCGCCCAGCGGGGGGGGAGGGCATGTCAGGCGAGTGGGGGAAGTCATTGGATGATTTCCCACCCGAAAAAAAAAAGGGACTAGACATGACTATATGGTTCTAAGTTCAACTCGATACCTACACACGTTCCTGATATAAAGGGTCTTGACAGACAGATAGACAGGTAGACGAACAACAAAGTTAGCCAATAAGCGTTCCGTTATTTCCTATTGAGGTACGGAACCCTAAAAATAAACAAAGTCTGTCTTTCATCCTGTTTAACTTTTACATTTTCTATTCCTATTCTCATTAGGAAGTATTTCGACTATCCTAAACTAACAGATCATTCAAAAATACCCACGATAACATGTAGAAACTTTCATTGAAACATGGGCGAACCAAACTTAACCCTCTATCACTCACAAACTGGGATTTATTTTATTTTTTTGGATGGGATATGTTTAAAAAAAAAAATTCTGGGGTTTATTATTTTTTAAAAATTATAAAAAAAAGAATTGTTGCTTTTTATTTAATACTTATTAGTAAGGATAGGTAGGAAATAACATTTATGTATTAATTTTTTAAACTGGAAATTATAAAGCTTTTTTATTTATTTATATTTTTTTTTTCATTTTTTTTTTGGCCTTTGTACGGTATGTTGGCTATAGTCTACACATTAATATAGAGGGTTAAGTCTCGTCATCCCACGAGGTCAAAACACACGAACCGTTAAATTGGATAGCCCCGACCTGTTTAAATCGATGACCTAATTTACAACAGTGGAAAGATACGGTTGTTAAGGTTCCGTTGTTAGAAGTTAAAACGGAACCCTTATTCATGGATTTGCCCTGTCCGTCTGTCTGTCCATATGTCACAGCCATCTTACTCCGAGACTAGTGGCACGATATAATTGAAATTTGGAGCCTGCTATAAGCCGCTACGCAAATATGATGCTAAACTATATGAAAATAAATTGGGGAGGTTAAATTATTTTGCCACATTTTTTTCAGCCCTCAGATGAATTTTGTATGAAACATGCAAATCAAAGTTTAAAAGATATCGATAGTGGCCTTAAAAAAACACATCGGAATTTCTTATATCCTTTCTCTTATGTAACTGGTTGATGAAAAATTTCCTACTAGCTGTTCCCCGCGGTTTTACCCACGCTGCTCAGCACCTGTTGGTCCCAGCGTGATGTTATATAGTCTATAGCATTCCTCAAAAAATCCAACTACTATCCAACACTAAAAGAATTTTCCAATTCCAACCAGTAGTCCCTGAGATTAGCGCGTTCAAACAAACAAACTCTTCAGCTTTATAATATTGGTTTAGACTAAAACCTTCAACTGAAATTGTTTTGAACAGAATACTATAGTTAGTTTTTCAGATACGTGACTTTTTTCATCATACTGCAGCCGTAACTATGTTTTTCATAAATATACTATGAAAAAGTTAATTTAATAATAATTTATACATGTACACACAGTACTCCAGACAGGAAAAAAACATATAAAATTTGAGCACAAAGGTACTGCTTAATTGTTAAGAAATTTCTGCCAGCGGACCTGCGAAAGGAGATTATGAGAACGAAATGTAGACGATAGTGTGTGAGAGAGCATGGGAAAAATATGTGTGTATGTGTGTCTTAATCTATTATAACTTACATTTATATAAGTAAATATTAATAAATCTACTATATAAAAATAAGTCGGGTTTTCCTTCCTGAAGCTATAACTCCAGAACGCACGAACCGATTTCCACGGTTTTGCATTCGTTGGACATGTCTCGGGCTCCGTGAGGTTTATAGAAAAAGTAGGGTAGTTAGAAAATTGCATAGCAACGCATAGGGTACAGCTAGTACTTGTATAAATATATAATGCTTAAATATATATCCATAAATAAATACATAAATTACGATTGAGAGGACAGGTTATGCTCTTTCACTCTATTTTTGAATAGGAAAATGGAGGACTTTTAGTTTTCGTTTGAGTATTAATTTCCATTTGATATGAATTAATGTTGTAAATATTGTTATTTTATCTGTTCTGTGATGCTACGGAACCCTATGAGTGAAAATCCGACTCGCACTTGGCCGGTTTTTTTGTAACATTCCCTTATGGAGTGTTTATCAATCAAGTTTGGAATTGAATTTGAATGGGACAGCGATAATGGGTCTGTTGTGTTTAAGGGATTTGTAAGGGTTTTGGTTCTAAGCCTTTTGATTAAGTTTTAATGCCTCATCTGTAATAAAAACAAGCTGTATAGATTAGGTTTCATCTGTATTCTGTAAAGTAAGGAAAACATAAGGAAGTATTTATATTGTAATCTATACTTAATATTATAAAGCTGAAGAGTTTGTTTGCTTGTTTGTTTGTTTGAACGCGCTAATCTCAGGGACTACTGGTTGGAATTGGAAAATTCTTTTAGTGTTGGATAGTAAATTTTTTGAGGAAGGCTATAGGCTATATAACATCACGCTATGACCAACAGGTGCTGAGCAGCGTGGGTGAAACCGCGTGGAACAGCTAGTTGTGAATAAAAAAATAGCTCGTTCCCAACATGGTACAAAAGATAATTTTGTGCTAATGTTTTCGAACTTTTCCTTCGGTTCTTTTTTTAAGTTAAAGGTACAGTTTTTAGAGATGGTCAGACTTTTACTGTCTAAAACCCATTTATGCACCTTCTTTTGCCCTTTGTGTTCCGAGGCTGCGGTATCTATTTCAAATAAACCGCAACCCAGGCAGGCAGTGGTCCTAGCAGGCCAAGGCCCTAGCAGGCTCTTGTTGAGGTGCGCTTAGAACACGAATACGCCGTTGACATGGCCATCCTAGGTCCTAACTTTGAAACTTCACGGAAAAGCCCGACTGATATGGAAAAATCTTGGCCAACTTACATGAGGGTTATGCAGATTAGTGTCTGAAATGGTCCACTCAAACTGTGTGGTGCTTTCTTAAAAAGAAAGAAAGCACTGTTAAGTAATGTGAAAATTTTGTTCTAGGCTAAATAGCCAAGGTATCGCTACCCATAAATATAAGTTTTTGTTTTTTTTGTTGATGGCTACTCTGTCTATGGTTCGATTTCCTGTGTTCTTACTGTGCAAGCGTTTATTAATTATAATATAACAATTCAGTGGAAATTCTCAGTTTTATTTATAAAGAGCCCTAGAATCAATAAGCACCACACAGATTGAGTGAACCTGTTCAGTCAGTAAGCATTTGTCAATATTATCGTGTAGCTTGACTCATAACTCAAGGAGCTCAACAACACTACGAACAATACCAAAAAAGAGGACATTTGTGTAGGACGCTTATAGTACTCAAACTGCCAGATATTAGTCAAAAACAAATAACAATTGACGTGGTCCTCACATTCATATTAATTTTAATATTTCTTTGCTCTTCATGATTATTAGTTTATATGTAAGTATTTGTTTTTTATAAATGTGGTTATTAATTTTAAAAAACCTTACGCCACAGACTACCTACAGTACGGTTTCTCCTCCTTTAAATCCATCCAAAGGTTGTCTTGAAAAGATCGCTTTAAGCGATAAGACCGCCCATTGTGTCACCCTACTTATAAGTTGTGTACTGTTTTTCTTGTCATTTGTATTATATGTATCTATAGTTATTTAAAGATTTCCTGTCCGAAAATCTAAGATGAGGTCCTAATCCTTACTATCCTTAATAATATTATAAAAGCGAAAGTGAGTTTGTTTGTTTGTTACCTCTTCACGCTTTAATGGCTGAACCGATTTTGATGAATTTTGGTACAGAGATAGTTGGGAACCAGGAGACGGACATAGGCTATTTTTTTAAAAAAAGAGTGGGATATGAGGGAGAAAGAGGGAAGAAACGGGAAGTCTCTTAGCGTTGCTATTAGAAATCGCGGGCAAATGCTAGTAATAAATAAATCAGTCGTTGCTATGTCCTGTACTCACAGCTAGTCAATTTCAAACACCTACGTAATACAAAAACTTCTCTTCTATTTCTTAGCGAGCGCCGCACCAATTTTTCGGTTCAATGCACACTCAAAGTAAATCGTTGTTTGAACCGATTTTATACGAAAACTTTCACGGTGGAACT
Source organism: Ochropleura leucogaster (assembly GCA_958449745.1). Taxonomy (NCBI): domain Eukaryota; kingdom Metazoa; phylum Arthropoda; class Insecta; order Lepidoptera; family Noctuidae; genus Ochropleura; species Ochropleura leucogaster. The sequence continues at coordinate 11,814,043 of OY288224.1, read as the reverse complement.
TTCTATCGTTTTGTTAGTTTAATAGACTTTAGTTTGCTTCTTCAGTGTTATTTCCAATAACTTAATTCACTTTCTTTTCGGTAGTGTATTCTTTTTCTTTTGTTGAAATTAGTTTGATGCTGTTTTGTTTTCGCATTTTCGGTATCTTGACGGTGGAGCATACTGTGGCGGTCTGCCCAGCTAAAGCGAAGCACCGCTGTGTTCCCGTAAAAGCTATTGGCGGCAGCGATCTTTTGCATTCGGCCCTGGTTTAGTCCATGGTAAGCGAGAGGGAATGGAAAGTGGTCACCTCCTTTTGCGAAGCAGTTATGCTAGCGAAGGAGGTGGACGGAAATTTGAGGGAGAGAACCTTAAAAATTCGACGCGGGAGATGCCTCCGAGCGTCGGGCACCGCGAGAGGTATTTCGGCCATCGTTTATGCGGGTCTGTGGCCAGTGAGCAATGGGTAGCTCACAGTCTGTCCGTCTAGAGACGAAAAACCGTGTCTATTTAAAAACTTTCAGGGCAGCCATGGCAAGTCATGCCTAGAATCGTATTTTATCAAACTATTTCTCAAAGCCAAAAATCCTTACTAATTTTATAAAAGCGAAAGTGAGTTTGTTTGTTTGTTACCTCTTTAATGGCTAAACCGATTTTGATGAAAAAAGAGACGGACATAGGCTAATTTTTATTAAAATAAAAGTGGGATGTGAGGGAGAAAGAGGGAAGAAAAGGGAAAACTTAGCGTTGCTATTAAAATCAATAAGGCGCAATGGGAACTGTGTTACCCCAAATTTAACGCGGGCAAAGCCGCGGGCGAAAGCACTAGCTTTCGCCCGCGGCTAAAAAAAATCCATTTCTGTGTAACTATACACAGAAATGGATTTTTTGTATGGTTGTTTCGTCAGAGGGGTCTTACCAAATAGCATACTCTTCTAAAACGTTTCTGTAACAATTTGTCGGTTTAACGTAGATAGATTATGAAGTATTTAAAAATAATACGTTATATTTTTTTGCAGAGTTCAGTATAATCTCACGAGATAGTTAATGAACATTGGTGTTCACAATTTTCAATTCCAGCTTGCGCGCGATGAGGACTTACCTCTTTAGGCGCCACCCCGACCAAAACGCCGCGCAAGCCGTTTTTGTACAGTTTTCTAGAGCTATCTACTTGTTATTTAAAACGAATTAAGTAACAAAAAAAAAGTGTGTATGTCAGCTCCGACGCACGACTGGAGTTTACTCCTTAAGTACGAGTATCTAATCTACCAATTACATTTTCTAAGTAATCTAAATACCAAAAAGAGTTTATTCAACTGAAAAAAGATTAATATCATATGAAAGGGTAAATTCACAAATTAATGAAATATAGCAATAAAAATACATCGACACTGATAGAAACAAACAAGCCCAATAACATATAGTATATAGGTATAGTCGCCTATACAGCATACCATATGTACGTCTTAATACACTCACAGCCAAATTAGAAAGTTGCGCACTAAAGGTGCGCACCAAAAACGTGACACATTTTCGTTACTAGTAGGTTTTACTCCTTGGATTTTTCTCATACCGGGCGCCATATATATGAAAATCGATTCTTAAGGAGTAAATTCCAAAAAAATACATTAAACTTCTTTCTTTTCTATCTCCATTAATAAAATACGTTGCCCCCACACTAGGAATGTCTCCTGTATTGTACGTTTATTAACATTTAAACTCACTTATCAGTCAGACCCGACAACTACCTGTAGATCATACAAATGTTTGTTCACTGCGGGGATCGAACCCGCGACACACAGCGCAGCAGTAGAGCCAATGCCAAAAATTGTAAATCGTCAAATATCTTGGACTTCTTTTTAATTATTTTGATCTTTTGAATGACAAAGGTTTGGTTCTAGGTATTTTTTTGCTAACCTACTTATTTTCCTAATCGATTGTCAGATTTGTATTTCTACATCTATTTTATGTTTCAGCATTTTGAACGTTATGTACGCTATGTGGGTATGTATGTTCATCTGTTTCATCATAACTTCTAAAATACTTATCGTATTTTTTAACGAAATCAAAATCAAAAGTCATTTATTCAAATTAGGCTGATAATCAGCACTTTTTGAACGTCAGATTACAAGAGACAGTCCCACAAAAACGCCCTGCCCTTCGAGTTTGATTAACGACGATTTTGTTTATTGGAACCGGGCGGTTCCAATAAACAAAAACGAGTTTTGCTTACGGATAGTAAGATTTTGACATACGTCAAATAGAACTTATGTCAAAATACTACTATCCGTAACCAAAACAAATCGTTTTTCGTTTATTGGAACGGGATGTTAGACGCTTGATACTATTGTATCAAGCGTCTAACGTCTAATCGTCGTAAATCAAACTCCACGTCAGCGAAGTCACGAACATAAACTAGTAACTAACCAGTTTTAATATAGGTTTTACCTAGTAGGTGATAAATGAAACAAATAATAGTATTCTAACATTTAATATTTTCGAAATTTTATTTCTATTGTAAATCGATGATTTACATATTAAAAAATAAACGTTAAACAATCAGTCTTTTTGAAGATAATTAATTTTCAATTTACTTTAGTTTTTTCACTACATTATTCCTGTTTCTCTGGCTTCAGACATTTTGTGCTAAAAGTAAATTATACAGGGTACAACTCGAACACAAACAACGCATACAAATGATTACATGTAAAAACTGCTGCGTCCCGCAGTTTACACAAAAAAAGTAATCCAAAGACGGCACGGTTGGCTCAGTAGCTGATCGATTTGTATGACCTACAGGTAGCTGTTCCGGGTCTAGCTGTTTGTGTGTTTAAATGTTTGTCGACGCACCCACGATACAGGAAAAACACCTAGTGTGGGGCAACGAATTTTCAGCACTAGAAGCATCAGAATAAATTAGCAGCATCGTTTTTGTATATTGAAATTTAATAGTTCCTGTATTAGTCTAATAGTCTGGTAGAGTTTAAGAAACTTTTGTTCTACGAAAAAGACTTAAGGAATTACTTTTTTAAGCGTTGCCCCACACCAGGACATTTTTCTGTATCGCGGGTGCGTTTACAAACATTTAAACTCACACACACAAACAGTCAGACCCGGAACAGCTGTAGGTCATACGAATATCTGTTCCGCACGGGGATCGAGCCCGCTACACGCAGCGTAGAAGTCAATCACTCAGTCACTACGCCAACCAGGCCGACACATGATCAACATGGAAATTAAAACTAGGTATATGAAAACTATGAATTTTAAAAAGTCAGAGAACAACCAGTTGTACGGTCTCATGGTCTGAGGCAACACACGATAGGCTGTACGTTAATTATAAAACACCTTGAAAACAGATAATAAATTGGCAGTGTTCTATTTCATGTTCATGCCTAAGCTAGTGATCGTTGTGAATATTGACAGATGCATTCTGAAACCTCGAGAATGACGTTGACAAGTTTTCTCTCTACCTCAATGTTGGAGAAAACAGCCAGTTTGTTTATTTTGAAATTCGAATCATCAGCCTGTGCCTTGGAGTCTAAAATGGTCAATTAAGCAAAATCATAATAATGTGAATGAAATTAATTATAGTACGGCCAACGAGAAGCGATTCGAAAGGTCATTAACCTAAAGAACAACTGTGGCGTTGACAATCTAATATTTAGCTCTTTCCATCTTGTGCCTTTGTCGTAATGTCTCGTTCTCCCGGCAAAAACATGACAACGTTAAGACGGGTTCGCCAACATTCGGGCGGCCATTTTAGATGCGGTTTTAGCATGGGTTTTGTTTACATTTGGTATCGCTTCTCGTTGGCCGTGCTATAGACATTATAGACTATTATTCGTAAAATGGTCAAAAAGTGACAACTCACATTATTAATTGCGTCTGTGTTCAATTTTAACGTTATTGATATGATTCTGCTGAGGCCGCCATTTTAGGCCCCTTGGTCAGAACATGATTCCTTGAGGAAACGATGTCTTTGAAAAATCCTATCAGTGAGAGTGACCACAGCTTTATATCAATGCAATACCTATAAACGAAAAAGATTTCATTTAATGTAACACTTTATGGATATTAGGAATAAGGTGTTAAATTCCTCATACCAACCAAAAGGGATCGGGACAACTAATACTGCGATGCAGGAACTTGATTTTAGTTCATCATTTGCGTCACAGATAGCGCTACTGTTCTTTTGGAACAAAGTTCCTCAAGGGGCTAGACGGAAAAATTAAGACCAAAATAGTTGTAACGACACTTTTTGCTATAGTTGTAAGCCCTGCGGCGTGCGCGTGTTTCTCTGTCTGTCTCTCTCTCTCATAGAAAGCAAGCCAGTTATTTTTGTTTCGTCTTTTTATTTCGCATTGATCAGTGTGGTGTCGCGACGATTATTTTTGTTGAGTGTATACAGGTTTTTTGTGAATAAAAAAAAATAACTTCATTCCATCCGGGTTTCCCTTGTTTGTATGTTTTTATTTGCCAATAGCAAGCGGCAAATATTTGATTTGCTTCGTATGCTGTATTCTAGTTAAAGATTAAAAAAAATATGTCTGAAGACTGAAACTGGATCATTACAATAGCTACATACATATATGTCAAACATAGTTTACTGTTTGAAAATTTTACATACATATATCATTAAGAATAGATTGAAATTAAAAACTATAAAAAAAATTGTAGTGTTTTTGACCTTTCATTTTGCTCTCCAGAGAGATTTCAAAGAAAAGGATTTTGACTACCGATTAATTTTTTGTTTTGTTTCATTATGAAGATCTGCTTGATAATTCCTTTTAATTTTTTTCATTTTAAATTACAAAAAAACTATACGATCGCGTGATATAAAGTTTACAATAAAAACTTTCCTAATTTATACAATTCATTATGAACATTATTTTATTTATAAAAACTTACACATTACTAACAGAACATACGATTTATAAAAGTATTATAGTTTAACAAAATATTATGAAAATGAGATCAAGACTTGTCTAGTTATACAAAAACAATTAAATTATATTGACAAGGCATTCATTTTGCAATGATATTAAACACGTTACAGATATTATAGGCATGCAACAACCTGAATATAGTTCTGTTCAAACATGATGCAGCTGGAAGTTAGCTACAAGTGACGGTCTGCGCATTGTACAGTCCAGACTAGTGTCAGACACTAGGAAGTGGCGAAGGGCAGGGCGTTTTTGTGGGACTGTCTCTTGTTATCTGACGTTCAAAAAGTGCTGATTATCAGCCTAATTTGAATAAATGACTTTTGATTTTGAGTCCTTTGTAATCAGCTAAGACTTAGACCGGGAATCCACTAAAGCGGAGTGGAGCGGAGAGACGTGCAAGATTCAGCCAATCATGTGATAGATGAGTGACGCGATATAGATTCCAACCAATGCGATTCCGCTTTGGTGGAGTCCCAATCAATGTTCTGCGCAACTTATGCTGAGACATAAAGTTGCACCGTTAATCGAGCGATAATCATCACTCGTAGCTAATATCAGAGCCGCCATTAACTTTGAACCGAACTATATCTGGCATTATACATTAATTCACCTCAAAGAGTGAATCGTGAATAGTAATAGTCAACGAGTTCCTCGTCAAATGTGCTACCACCCTAAATGATAACATAAATACTATGTAAGTAGTAAATGAATAAAAAAAAAGTGTGTGTGTCAGCTTCGACGCACGACTGGAGTTTACTCCTTAAGTACGAGTATCTAACCATACGCAAAAAGAGTTTACTCAACTGAAAAAAGATTAATATCATATGAAAGGGTAAATTCACAAATTTTAATGAAAAAATATAAATACATCGACACTGATAGAAACAAATAAGCACAATAACATATAGTAAAAAGGTATAGTCGCCTATACAGCATACCATATGTACGTCTTAATACACTCACAGCCAAATTAAAAAGTTGCGCACTAAAGGTGCGCACCAAAAACGTGACACGATTTTTGTTACTTGTTAGTAGGTTTTACCCCTCAGATTTTTCTCATACCGGGAGCCTTATATATGAAAATCGATTCTTAAGGAGTAAACTCCAAAAATACATATTCATAACAATCTATCGAATTACAAACTGCTAATTAAGTTACAATAATAACGTATATTGATAAATATTAGTATAAACTCTATTATTACAATGGTAAATAAATACATAAAACCTTAGTTTAAGTTTGATGACAAAAAATTTAATCGACCAGTTGATATGAACACAACCATTTTAAAATTGTTTACTATAATCCCAGTCGTAACTATTTTAGCTACCTATGGTGTGGTACTCTGCATGCTTCTGTAAAAAAGAGGTAAAATTGTATCAAAAATAAACTCAAGATGTCTTTTCATCATCTGCCTAGCCTTTTCCCAACTATTTTGGGTTCGGCTTGCAGTCTAACCGGATGTAGCTGAATATCAGTATTTTACATGGAGCTACTGCCTATCTGACCTCCATAACCCAGTTAGTACTGGGTAATACGATGCCCCTTGGAAAGACTGGTTGTCAGACTTTCGGGACACTGACTACATGTAACGACTGTCAAAAATCTAGAAATGACAGCCGGGACCAACCCATCCACAGACCAACCTAGGCAAGCGCGGCTTAACCTAAAGATCGACCCGAGCGGCTGCTGTTATTTAGTCACGAGCTCCTCTCTTAAGCTATCTTTAATTGTGGTCTGTTATAATTATACATACTAGCTTCCGCCCGTGACTTCGTCCGCGTGGCACAGTTACTTTGGCCTAACATTAACTTTAAACAGCGTGATGATCGAAAAAAAAAATTTTTCTCTCCCCTTTTCTTCCCTCTTTCTCCTCCTTTTCTCACTTTTTTCTAGGCTGTGTTTGTCTCCAGGGACCCAACTATCTCTGTACTAAAATTCATCCAGGCCATTTAAGCGTGAACAAACAAACAAACCCACTTTTGCTTTTAAAATATTAGTAAGGATTTTTTAAAATAAAATATGATTTTCGTAATACTTACTTCTTGGTACACTTTTTAACGTCGTTGTACGCGATACGCAGTCACTTTCTTCAGACTCCGATCGCATTTGAAAACTTGTTTCTGGATAAAAAAAAACAGTATTTAGCACCATCATAATATCACCTACGTAAATTTACCAAGAGTTGTTTATAGTACAGACGCCAGCAGGCCAAGCTACCCGAAGCTGTCAATTTTTGCCAATGAACCTTGAACCTAATACTTTAGAAATAAAGTCGAAAATCTATCAAAGAAATCTGAGAGATTGTAGTAGCTTGATGTGCAGGCGTCTGTACATTGTAAACTGTCATGATGCGGATTTAACGCCCAAGCCACTAGACGAGGGTGTTATGGAGCCGGGAACAGCAGTGACAAATTCTCAAGTGAATCAAACGAGGTTTTTTCAATACATCAATACATGTACCGATAAATAAAAAGGACTCAAATTACTTCTACAGGTTATAAAATATAACAAGGTATTATATTTTTGCTTTAACTTCAATTTGTATTAATTTTCATACTAACCACTGTCGTATCTTGATTTGCTGTTACCAGGCAAGTGGACCCTGTTGGGAACTTCTTGATTGTCCACATGTCCAAATGTTCGGAAGCCTATCGCGAACTGCGCATACGGACTGATTTCGTATAATTCTGCAAGGACGAAGAAAGTTTTTAATGGATGGTATTTAAAAGTACTTCAATTTATTCCCATTTCGTTTACCTAATTTTGCCTGTGTTGCACCAAATATGCTGAATGTGCACCAAAATATGTTAATTAAAATATGTCATAACGAGCATCAGGAAAAAGACAGCACTACAATAAAAAAGTGTTATATCTTTATCCATTTTCTATTAATGCAAGTCGTTACTGGCGTAGGGGGTCGCAGTTTTAACCTAACTTAACCTACGCATTTTTTTAGCATTCAGGAAAGAATATTTGGTGCACGATCAGTATTTTTGGTGAACACAAATTTTATTTCCCGTTTTTAATTAATACCAAAAGAAAACATATAGCACGGCCAACGAGAAGCGATACCAAATGTAAACAAAACCCCATCTAAAATGGCCGCCCGAATGTTGGCGTCTTAACGTTGTCATGTTTTGCCGGGAGAACGAGACATTACGACAAAGGCACAAGATGGAAAGAGCTAAATATTAGTGAGAGTGCTATGTATTATCATTGACTTGACGAAGCCCTGGTGGTTAATAGTGTCATGCTCACTTAAATGTCTCGCTGATGGTGGCGGGAGTGTCGGGTCATTTAGCTCCCTTCAAAATGGTCGAGCTGAATGGGGCTGATCCATACGTCATGTTCGTGAACGGGCGCTGTCAGTTGGGACTGGTCATTTTTTAACTACCACGGTCATTTTTAATTTATTTAGATTTAAATTGAATTTAGTTTTTTATTTACTCTGGACGCTCTTACTGTGCACGTCTTTCTACATCGTTCTCACATATTTGTATAATCTCAACACGAATGATGTAAATACTATTTTGTAAAAATATTAGAATTTAAAAGAGTGTCCATGGAGTTTCTTGCCCATTCTTCTCCATAGAGATCAACGCTTTGGAATGGGCAACTGCAGTACTTTCACAAGTTATTATGCCTTGTGACCGGGACTGTAGATTCATTTTGTTTCTTGACATTCAAAAGTGCCTGTAATGGTCTAATTGAAATAAATGATTTGATTTGATTTGATTTGATTAGATTGTCAACGCCACAGTTGTTCTTTAGGTTAAAGACCTTTCGTATCGCTTCTCGTTGGCCGTACTATAGGTATTTATTTATTTAAAAATTTTCGTATTTTAATTAGCAAACCCTTTAACATGAGCATGGGATGCCCTTAGCATGGAATGGTTAGAAATAATTGGTCTGCCATCTTTTCGAGATTCAGAAAAACATTGTCATCCAAACTAAAATTTTATTTAACTTCTTAGAATTTAGGTAGTTGGTTCGTTAGTTAGTATCAATTTTTTTTTGTTGACACTAAAATAAAATCTAATACACCAATAAAATAAAATCTAATATTGTGTGTCTCACTTCGACTTCGCCAAATAGGCCCAGTAAATAGCTGACAATTACAGCATTGCCTATCGTAGCCTATACCAACTTCTGGGTCATTCAACTCACCATGCTTATTCTCAGCAGTAAGATGCACTGGTGTACTATAAACTCTATTGTTCATATCAGTGGGTACACTTTGCGGTGTATTCACTGTCACGTTGCTTCGCTCCGACTTGCATTCAGCCGTCAATGAGTTTCTGTACTCTGTAAGATGTTGATGGCTGGAAAGAAAAGTTCACAGAATTATAATGATATCATTCGTAATTGGAATCGAAAATATCACGACCTTTTTGGGCTAGCAAACTCCTTGGTTAGATTTCAACTACGTGTGAAACTAGGTTATAATAACTGCATTGCAAAATTTTAACTGAATATAGGTAGTTTGATTTAATCTTGTGATTTACGTGAGAATTTTTATCAACATTGCATTTTTTTTTCTACACAAACGTTAATTATATTTTTTTAATTATTAAAAAAAAATCTAAATATAAGAAATATGTGTGAAGTGCGGGTATCGGGAGCAATACGGGCCGTATCGAGGAGCACACTGCCTTCTAAATCAAGCCCTTGAGTCTGAGAGATCCAACCGCTTGAGGAGAATTTCTTAAAATGGTTGTGGAAGCTCTTGGCAATCAAAACATTGGTCGTTACGACAATTAGCACAATGATAGTCAAATTCACATTCCACATATCGAAAACCTCGTGAGCCAGTCGAGATATTTTATTTCTTTCTCTTTCTCAGCTCTCACGAGGTTCTCGTCATAGTACGGTCATCATTATTTTATTGATATTTTAGCTAGCTCATATTGTTCTACTGCTGGGCTTTGATTCCTTCCATTCCTTCCTATATAAATAATAAAGCTCTTATTAATAAAATTAAAGCTCATATTGTTCTACAACTATGATTCATCTCTCTCCTCCATTCCTTCCAAAGTTAACGATTCCGCGCTACTTCTTTCTAAGTCTTAAGGACGACATCGAGTTCGATCGCCTTCGTGGTCTCTCTATACCCTCGACCAAGGATGTTGCTGGTGCTGTGCAGATATGTCATGTCTCGTGACCCGTTTGAGTTGAGCAAACTTTTGGGCGACGTCTAGAATTTGGGTTTTGGAGGGCGTGCAGTGGTAATAACTACTATAACTTTACCTAAAAATATTTTAAGTATGTCTGCTGCCTGAACATATGGTAAGAAAAATGCAATACTTACTTATGCCTCTTGACGAGAATATAAACGCATGTCAACGAGCAAATCATCAGAAGTATTGAACTGCAGATTATGACAAGCATGTTCAAATCAAAGAACTCTGATGGTGGTCCCACTGATTCTGAAATAAAAGACGAACAGATTGTTAATAAAAATCCCATCCCATATGTGAGTGCTATGTATTATCATTGACTTGACGAAGCCCTGGTGGTTGATAGTGTCATGCTCACTTAAATGTCTCACTGATGGTGGCGGGTGTGTCGGGTCATTTAGCTCCCTTCAAAATGGTCGATACGTCATGTTCGTGAACGGGCGCTGTCAGTTGGGACTGGTCATTTTTTAGCTACCACGATTCATTTTTAAACTTATTTAGATTCAAAATTAAATTTTGCTTTTTAATTACTCTGGACGCTCTTACTGTGCACGCCTTTTTACATCGTTCTCACATATTTGTATAATCTCAACATGAATGATGTAAACACGATTTTGTAAAAATATTATAATTTAAAAGAGTGTCCATGGAGTTTCTTGCCCAATCTTCTCCATAGAGATCAACGCTTTGGAATGGGCAAATACAGTACTTTCACAAGTTATTATGCCTTGTGACCGGGACTGTAGATTTATTTTGTTTCTTGACTTTCAAAAGTGCCTGTAATGGTCTAATTGAAATAAATGATATGATTTGATTTGAATCAATCAAAGTAAAGCCTAGCAACTCGTAACCCCGGTGCTAACCGGGATTGCGATTTGTTCGAAAGAGATACCGCGGCCCCGGAACATAAAGGGCAATGGAAGGAATATTGGTGGGCTTTAGTCAGTACAAGTCTGACATTCCCCGCCGCTCCGTTTTTTTCCCCGTTCCGTATTTGATGATTTCACATCCGTAAAAAAAGCCTAGCCTAAAAATATTTATCTGGTGGAACTTTTTGAGATCAGGGAGCCTAAAACGGTCACTTTATCACTTTGTGAGCATTTTACGATATTTTATCTATACTAATAATTATAAAGCTGAAGAGTTTTTTTGTTTGTTTGTTTGTTTGTTTGAACGCGCTAATCTCAGGGACTACTGGTTGGAATTGGATAATTCTTTTAGTGTTGGATAGTCCATTTCTTGAGGAAGGCTATAGGCTATATAACATCACGCTACGACCAACAGGTGCTGAGCAGCGTGGGTGAAACCGCGGAGAACAGCTAGTGATTTATATTATCATTCTGTTTAAGCGACCATTTTAGTCACAAAATTACTTAATCATGCTTTTAAAATTTAACATTAACCATCAATTGCACAACTGTGTTGCTATTGCTGGGAAAAAGCCTCTCTAAAACCTCTTACTAAGGTTTTTCTCATTCCACGTTGAATTTTTAGGGTTCCGTGCGTCAAAGGGAAAAAAACGGTACCCTTATTGGATCACTTTGTTGTCCGTATGTCTGTCTGTCTATAGTATACAGATAAGAAACCAAAGTCTCTCCTTGAATTTACCTCCATCCACAGTAGTAGTTGCATAGCTATACAACGACGTAGATATCCCGGCTGCGTTCTCTGCAGTCACTTTAACGTGATACCATTGTGCCGGCGACAGTTCTGCCAACACGAAGGAGTTTGGCTGCGCGAGGACCGAAGTTGCTACGTAGTGGCCCCAAGCCTGGTCTAATTGTGGCTGGAAAGAGGAGCACATACGATTTAAGTGAATGTCTCTTACATATTCAAATGAATCGATAGTACATTTTGATTTAAGTGAGGAAAATTTGTCATTGCGTCCGAGGCGGAATTCATGCACGAGCCGTTAGGCAAGGGTGTTATGGAGCTGAGCTTGGCAGTCACAAGTTCATCGTCACGTGAATAAAATGACGTTTAACAAAACACTTTAGGAGAAAATAAAGATAGAGCGAAAGGTATTTTGGTCATTAATCTCTATGACTTTAGTTAGTTTTTTTCCCCGCGCTTTGTATTCTCAGGCTGAAGTAGATACAAAAGTATAACGCCGCTAAACAGCCTAATATTATAAAATTTAAATATTTTTGAATTTAGAACTCAAATAAATTTTAATTTGTTGTTGAATCAAAAAAATGCATTTATTTTAAATAGACATGGGAACATGAGTAATCAACCCTAATTTTATTCGGTAATGTGGTTATTTTTTTTTCAAGCCATGTTATTACTAAAAACTGCTCCTATCGTAATTAAATCACTATAGTAGAGTTTTTAATATTACAAAAAGTTTTTATTTACCAGTCTATTCTCAGCTTTTCTCCACGATTTGCCACCATACTCCTTGTAGTCCACATCGAACCTCGTTATCTCACAACCGTTATCATCCCAGCCACTCAGCTGTATATAGATATGTGTAGCGTTACTCCAGAACCATTCGGTGCTGGTTGGTGATATTGGAACTGCAAAATGAAAACTTTCAATGTAATTTCAGTTGCAGGGCGCTAGGGCACGGTTGGCGAAATGTAATAAATGAATTATAATAATATCATTATCGCCATATAGTCTATATAACATAGCCCTAGTACGTGGTGTCCTAACATACAGGCCAAGGCTTAGTTTTTTTTATGGGAGACTGGTCCGATAAATGAAAATTAAATCTTGGGACAACTCACACACGGCTGTCTGATCCCAAGCTAAGCAGAGCTTGTGTTATGGTAACCAGACAACTGATATACATACTTATATAATTTATAAATAAATACATATTATAGATAAATCACACCCAGACACAGAACAAACAATCATGCTCATCACACAAAGTTTGTCCTGGGTGGGAATCGAACCCACGACCTCCAGCTCAGCAGTCAGGGCCACTAACCACTAGACCAACAGGCCCGTCAATTATTTCAAAAATTAAATGGTTATTGCAATATTATTATCTTATATTTGTATTGTATCTGTATTGTATCTGTATTGTATCTGTATTGTATCTGTATTGTATCTGTATTGTATCTGTATTGTATCTGTATTGTATCTGTATTGTATCTGTATTGTATCTGTATTGTATCTGTATTGTATCTGTATTGTATCTGTATTGTATCTGTATTGTATCTGTAATGTATCTGTATTGTATCTGTATTGTATCTGTATTGTATCTGTATTGTATCTGTATTGTATCTGTATTGTATCTGTATTGTATCTGTATTGTATCTGTATTGTATCTGTATTGTATCTGTATTGTATTTGCATTGTATTTGTATTGTATCTGTATTGTATCTGTATTGTATCTGTATTGTATCTGTATTGTATTTGTATTGTATCTGTATTGTACCTGTATTGTATTTGTATTGTATCTGTATTGAATCTGTATTGTATCTGTATTTTATTTGTATTGTATCTGTGCTGTATGTGTATTGTATCTGTATAGTATCTGCATTTTTTTTGTTTTATATCTGTGTTGTATGTGTATTGTATCTGTATTTGTATCTTTATTGGACTTGAATTGTATTTGTATCGTATTTGTAGCAACTTACCTCCTCCCAAAGTAGTAGCATCAACATAAGTCGGCTGTGAGGATCCCACACTGTTAGCTGCAGTCATCCTCAGAGAGTACTTCGTGCCACACTTTAGCCCTTGTAGAGTGTACTCTTGAGTACCTTGAAGAGAGGTGCCTTTGCTCGACCAGGCATCTTGCCAGGAACCGTTTGCTTCTTTCCATGTTAGATTATAACCTGGAATACGTATAATGCCATTGTTTCATCCATAATTTTGATAGTTTTTTAAGCAGTGATTTTCGTCAATATATCTTATTAGACTGTAAGTTAGACGATTTGACCAGAATAATGTCTAATTTTTAATAAGAGGTGTAATCAAAGCAGGCATATAGAAATCACCATTCTCATTTATTTTTTAAGTTACTGTTGATCACAACGCCATCTATGAGCAATGGAAGGAACCAACGTTAGACACCGCGGTGGTATTTAGCGAGACGCAATTCCTTTGTCTACTCGTTTTAAATATCTGAATAATTTATTATATTAACATAAGATATTACATATTTACATAAGATATTACACCATTATTCACAAAAAGCTTGGTGCCTTATCTACCCAAAACGCAAACGCGAAGACCTGACCAGAAATTCCAATGGTTACAAATTGCACCAATTGTGTTAAATCAACAAAGAATATTGCAAGAGCCCTCTTCTGACTAATCTTATCCCAACTTTATTGCGGTCGGCGTCCAGTCTACTCGGATGCAGCTGAATACCAGTATTTACATGGAGCGACTGCCTATCTGACCTCTACAATCATGATAATACAATATCCTTTAGTAAGTCTAGTTTTAAGACCTTCAGCAAGTCAAAGCGTTAAAACGTGCGTTCCGAGGCACGGAGGAAACTCGGTATGTAAGGGGTGGTCACTCAGAGGGGCCTGCCAAGGCTACCGCCTGCCAGAGTTGCGGGTTGTTCGAAAGAGATATCGCGGCCCCGGAACATAAAGAGCACTAACAGGAACATGGGTGGGTTTTAGTCAGTACAATTCTGACACTCACCCCTGATCCGGCCAGAGCGGAGGAAGTTATTTGATGATTTCCCATCCGCAAAAAAGGGGGTGCTCACTGATCTACAGACTAACCTAGGCAAGCGCGGATCAATTGAGGGACCACTATCATTTAGCCACGAGCTCCTCAACTTAGAACTGTCATGGCGGAGCAACGGACAAAACTAATATCGGTAGAATACAACAAAATTAAAAAGTGTGTGTGTCAGCTCCGACGCACGACTGGAGTTTACTCCTTAAGTACGAGTATCTAACCATACGCAAAAAGAGTTTATTCAACTGAAAAAAGATTAATATCATATGAAAGGGTAAATTCACAAATTAATGAAAAAAAATAGCAATATAAATACATCGACACTGATAGAAACAAACAAGCCCAATAACATATAATAGGTATAGTCGCCTATACAGCATACCACATGTACGTCTTAATACACTCACGGCCAAATTAGAAAGTTGCGCACTAAAGGTGCGCACCAAAAACGTGACAAATTTTCGTTACTTTAGTAGGTTTTACCCCTCGGATTTTTGTCATACCGGGCGCCTTATATAAAAATCGATTTTAAGGAGTAAACTCCAAAATGTACTCACTTATTTTCTGCGTCTTCCCATTAACTTTCCTGGGTAGCTCCCATTGCAGATGTATGGCGTTCTTATGTGAAGTGATCCTCATGTTCGGCGGCTCTGGAGTGGGCAGCACTGATACTTCGTAAGACACTGAATCTGATCCATACAGGTTCTTGGCTAAGCAGGTGTAGTTGCCGCTTAAGGATTGGTCTATGTCTGGAAAGTTAGGGAAATATTTTTTCTTATTCTCAAATGACAGAACTATTTCTTAATACTGAAAGAGTGGTCATCGAAGAAGAATATAATTTCTAGATAATTTTTTAAGGTCTTAGATGAATAAAAACTGTTTTTTTTTTTAAAAAAAGGGGTTCATGTGCATCATTCTTTTGCAACAAAACAAGGGGATTATGCTTCAGTTGTAGAAAATTAAGCAACTAAGGCAGCAACAACAAAAAATAAGGATGTGATACATATTATCCATCTAATTTTACTTTTTACAAGCTTTTTTTATCTTGCAATGACCTTAACGAGCAGTGACATAAATATGTATGTTTGTTTAGGTAATACCTAGCAACAGAATTTTGGATTTAATTTAATAAAAAACTGTTTTCGCAAAAAGAAAAATGGGAGGAAAAAAATATAGGTACTGAAAAGTAGTAAATAAGTTTACTTCCGGTAGTCGTTAGAAAAAAAACGATGCAACACAAAAGTCGGCACTATTTTTTTAAAAATATTTTTTGACAACCATTGTAAATGAATTTAGAATATTAAGCCAAAATTGATGAAAAAATCGCTTAACAAACGTACAAAAAGCAATCGAATTGATAACCTCCTCTTTTTTTTAAATCGGTTAAAAAAGATACTCACTATTGATCAGTAGACTATCATCATGATTCCTCGTAAACCGAGGATGGTGAGTGATGATGTTATGTTTGTGGTACCAGACGGTGCGGGGTGGGGGAGATCCCACACATTGACAGACAAGGAGGAGGGAACTACCTACTCCTACAGAAACAGTGCCGCCCAATGATGCTACGCCGGCTACAACTGAAAAATAATAAAAATATTATTTATTTCTTCTTTGTTTTTTAAAAAAAAAAACGTAACTCTAGGAATTTCTCCTGTATCGTGGGTGCGTTTACAAACATTTAAACTCACATACACAAACAGCCAGACCCGAAACAACTACAAATCATACAAATATTTGTTTCGTTAGAGGATTGATCCCGCGACACGCAGCGCAGAAGTCGATCGCTCAGCCACTGCGTCAACCGTGCCGTATCAAACTTTATGGTTAGTCAACCAAATATTATAAGAATCTAGACTCGTCAAACACAGTTGATTCTTTCTTCAAAAATCCATTAATGTTACGAGAAAAAACTGACTTTCAAAAATTTGCTTCCCGTAGTCACTGGCAAACATCTATGAATCACGGGCCTGTTGGTCCAGTGGTTAGTGGCCCTGACTGCTGAGCCGGAGGTCGTGGGTTCGATTCCCACCCAGGACAAACTTTGTGTGATGAGCACGATTGTTTGTTCTGTGTCTGGGTGTGATTTATCTATAATATGTATGTATTTATAAATTATATAAGTATGTATACCAGTTGTCTTGTTACCATAACACAAGCTCTGCTTAGCTTGGGATCAGATAGCCGTGTGTGAGTTGTCCCAAGATTTATATTTTTTTATTTATTTCTTTTAAACAAAAGTCACTGACTAAAGAAAGTAAATTTTTGGAAGTCGGGTTTTTCATTACTTTTTAGAAGTCGGTCTATATTCTTTTTTTTTTCAAAGGAGCCTTTATCGGTCTTATTGAAATAAATACTTTTAGTTTGAGTTCAAAAACATTAGTATGCATTTAAAAACAAAAAACCTGCAACCCCAGCAGGATCTCGATAATAGGAGTAGTCCTTAGGGTTTTTTTTTCCTATTATTTCATTATTAAGCTTGCTTAAGTCTGTATAGAATTCGGTGATTGTGCCATGGGATCCAGGTTATAAACTATCTGTGTGCAACATTTTATCTAAATCTATTCAGACATTTTTGAAGAGGTTGTTTTTTAAAAGAGTTATAATCATCTAGACATTCAATCGGGAATCGGGTTTCTTAGTAAAACTTCTTTGGACGGGAAAGTATCTTCGTTGACGTACTTAGAAAGTAGACTTCCAGTTAGCCATAATTGAGCCATGAGCATGGTTGTTTGTTCTGTGTCTGGGTGTGATTTATCTATAATATGTATGTATTTATAAATTATGTATGTATATCAGTTGTCTGGTTACCATAACACAAGCTCTGCTTAGCTTGGGATCAGATAGCCGTGTGTGAGTTGTCCCAAGATATTTATTTATTTATAAGCTAAAAACCACTTAAAACACTCTCCACTTTTTCAGGTATACAGATACAGTTTCCTCGCTCTACATGCTTTGCTCTATATGCTTTGTACATTTACCTTTAGAAGTCAGATCAATATGAACCCTGTTACTCGGAGTACCTTCTCCAACAGCCGTGTGAGCTCTCACAAACACTTCATACTGTCGTCCAGTTGATAGTCCTGATACTGAAAAAGTAAGATGGCGGAAGGATGTCTCTAGAGCTGCTTCCACTCGGTAGCTCTGTGGTGAACTTGTGCTGAAAGAATTATTTGGTTATTAGCTTTTGCCCGCGGTCGCATTAAATTCGGTAGCGCCTTATTGATTTGTAATAGCAACGCTAAGTTTTCCCTTTTCTTCCCTCTTTCTCCATCAC
The DNA here is from genome assembly GCA_958449745.1 of Ochropleura leucogaster. Lineage (NCBI taxonomy): Eukaryota > Metazoa > Arthropoda > Insecta > Lepidoptera > Noctuidae > Ochropleura > Ochropleura leucogaster. Next base: position 11,796,001 of record OY288224.1, on the reverse strand, counting down.
ATCCAACTTTAAAAAAAAATAGCCTATGTCCGTATCCTGGTTCCCAACTATCTCTGTACCAAAATTTATCAAAATCCGTTTAGCCATTAAAGCGTGAAGAGGTAACAAACAAACAGACTCACTTTCGCTTTTATAATTAGTAAGGATATCAGAAAAAAACTGTTGTTCTTTCTTTTTTTGAATTTTAAGGGCAACTTATAGTATAAAATCACTGATAGGTACTTTAGGGGTGTGGAACAGGATGGAGAGCTTTTCATCGTCTAAAAACGGGAGAAGCCTCTGACCAGATGGGTGTCGTGCCTGGTGGGCTACTGCCCGTCAGTTTTTTTTTCTGAATGGCATCTCGCAGTTCAACCTAGGAGGTTGTTGTCTGCTTAACCGGGCGATTCCTGTGGATGCCTTAAAAATTATAACCTCTGGGGCAAGAAATTTACAGTCTACGTGACTACACACTACTAAGGGCACCCTCCTGTGGTACGAGTCTCGGCTTAGGGCGTCGATGGGGGAAGACAGCAAAAGAAGAGGCTGGATCTAAGGGATATTAGTTGGGGACTGATTTGAATTTACTGGCTCAGCAGCGCGGGCTGGGTCTAGCAAGGGACGGGTGGGACCTTCAGTTGTAGTCGAGTGCGCTTATATATTAATTACTCGCGGGAAACTCTGCTTGCGAGATGTAGGATTTTGCAGTTAGTTCTTCATTGGTTGCATAGATGGCGTTGTAACACTTTTTGCCATGTCAGAATTGTGTCGCTACAATACCATTAGAGGATAGACTTACCTAGACACTGGTTTAACATATACAGTGTAGTGTGAGATGTCTCCATTTGCCTGTTCTGGTCTCTTCCAACTGACGAGAAGAGAGGTCGGTGATGACACTAACAATTTTATTGCTGAGGGTGGACCGGGCACTGAAATTGTAAAGTTAAATTTGTATTAATTTATTGAATAAGGAAGATCTAGATGCGTAAAGTAGTTTTTGTGTTTGGAGTTTGGAGAGTTATTCAACTCCTATAAAAAATAAAGAGATAAGTCAGTTCTTCCTTTGTGCCATAGATGGCGCTGTTTTAATTTTTGTACTGTCGGCCACTGTATATCATGGATAACGGAGTGGAAAATCCAGTTGATAATGGATTTTTTATATAAAAACCTAAAGAATCTTGTCTTAGTCTTCGTATTTATGTTTCATTAATTTTCTATAAGTGTTAGTCATCCTAGAACAAGTTCATTAACCGGAACAATTTGGCAAAACCGGCTTAAAAAAGTATCTATACTATACATATATCTGCTGATCATGGTCAATGTAATAAGAATTGATATCATTCTTCTTATTGTATCGATGGCAAAAATGTCGAATGTGTTGAGCCCAAAACTAAGCCATGTGTACTCCGCTGATTAATATAGTAAATAGATCATCAAGTGCTCAAATGATCAAGCATGAAGTCGAAGATGGTAAGTTAACCATTTTTTGATAGGGGATCATTATATTAACACTAGCTGGCACCCGCGGCTTCTCCCGCACAATATCGAAAAACAAAGTATCCCATGTGTTATTCCAGACTATAATCTACCTCTGTTCCAAATTTCATCAAGATCCGTTCAGCCGTTTTGACGTGAAAGAGTAACAAACATCCATACATCCATTCTCACAAAAAAAAAACACATTAATAATTTATTAATATAGTAGGAAGTAGGATAACTAGAAGTTAGGCAATCAGAAATATGGTAACTTACCATCCTGCAACGTGGTACAAACGATGGGATAGGAGAAAGGTCCTAGTCCATAGTTGGAAAAGCCTGCGACCTTAACTGTATAGTTGGTGTACTTCAGAAGAGCTTGGAGATACAGCTCTGTGTGTGGGGAGCTTATATTCTGCCAGGGTCCATCTGAAATAAAGGAGCACTAATTAAGCTTGATGAAAAGACCACGCCACGGTACAATTCCGTTCCAGGTCCGTTTTTGTTATGAAATAACAGATAATATGAGATAAATAGATACTCAATTTTTCAAATAATTTTGTTTGTTATAATGCAGATATATCATTCACAATAGGTGTAATTTTTTTTTTTGTTTTTTTTTAAATATCGCAATGTATGTCAATCAATATTGTTTTAATTATTTTTTTTAAAACAACCAATAAAATAAAATTTAAAATGAAATAAAATAAAAATGAGTTATCAATAATTAATTTAACAATCCTCCATAAATTCACTCGTAGAATAATAAGATTTAATAATTAAAAATTGATTAAGTCGCTTTTTGAATAAAACTAAATTGAGTTCCTTTATATGTCGGGGAATTTTATCGTAACACTGGAGCCATTTGAAATATAATTTTTCGTGGCCAACACGGAGAATATTAGATTCTCTTTTATTCAGACGTGGATTTGCTGGGGCTTTAATTTCAAAAACTGTGGGTTTGTTTTAACAAATACTGCCACTTCATAATACATGGTACATGGTTTTTAAAGAAATAGTGAGATGTTAGTCGATTAAACTCTGTCATATTCCTCCGCTCCTTCAGGTGAACCCTCCGTCGCCATTCATAAAGACTTTCCCACTAAAAACAATGGCATAATAACCACACTCACCTTCGGTACCATAGTAAACGGAGTAACCCAGCAGTGACGTTCCATGAGAAGTGATTGGTTGCCACGCGACCCTCAGAGAAGACGATGAGACTCCTCTACATTCTACTCCTGATGGTGGCAGTTCTGGCGCTGAAAACAATGACGAAAGAGTTGCAATCATCAAAAGATTTAGTTCTTGCAAGTTTATTGCCAAGATCTTATTTAGATGACAAGTCGCTTTGGTCCTAAAGCTATTGGAGCAATTGCAGTAATTAAAATAATACTGTTATGAGAGGGAATAGTAGGCCATTAGGTCATCTTACCTCCTTCTCTAGTAGTCTGGTAAACCGGCAAGGAGAATGGTCCATTACCAGCCGAATTGAAAGCGCTCACAGATACAGCGTACCTGAAAAAACATACATTTTTAAAATATAGCAATCAATTTGGGAAAATGGTCAAGAACTTAAATATTTGAATGTCGTCTGACCTCATGTTTTTGAGCAGTCCACTGAGCGTCGTCTCTTGTTTTCCTTTTCTTGACATTACCTTCACCATTTTAGTTTGCGTGTCATTGGGTACTGCATACAGAAAAAAAAACAAGTAAAATAACATCTATGAGTTCGGAAGTAGAGACTAAAAGAGTGATGGATCTGAATGTTGATGGATTTTTAGAACATAAAAAGAATAACCATTAAAGAGATTAATAAAGTCGACATTGGGAATATTGTCATAAAAAGTTTTTGATCCCTCACATTTTCGATTAAAAAAGAAAGAGTGATGGAAGTGAATATTGATAGACGGAGAGGGAGAGGAAGACCAAAGAAAGGATGGATAAATTGTATAAGGAATGATATGAAGGAGAAAGGAGTAGATAATTGCCATTACGTCTGACAGGAGAGAATGGAAGAAGAAAACGTGTTGAGCCAACCTGAAATAGGTGAATGGGTAGTGAGTAAAAGAAAGAACCCCGTTTTTACAAGGCCTTGAAAAAAGGGAAGGTCCTTTATTTTTTTTATAGTTCTGATATCCACAGGCAGATAATAACGATGACTGGCAACAATTTTGACTACTTACCTGGATCTCCACTAATTCTAGGCACAGCTTTTACATGGTACCCTTGGAGCAGGCCATTGTGACTCTCTCTGGGTGGCGGAAGCCATGACACCACTAGTTCTCCAGGGTTTTCAGTTTGTTGGACTTGTACTCCAAGTGGTGTTGATGATGGGGCTGTATGATAAGATTCATTATTTGCATGAAATAAGGTACATTATGGTTCAGCATGAAACCTTAAAATGTTAAGTTAGTTTAAAGGTAGACGTTGTTTTGCGGGTTGTTCGAAAGAGATACCGCGGCCTCGGAACGTAAATGGCAAAAGAAGAAACATGGGTGGGTTTTAGTCAGCACAAGTCTGACATGCCCCCGCTCCGCCCCGAGCGGGGGAAGTCATTGGATGATTTCCCACCCGAAAAAAAAAAAAAAAGGTAGACGTTGTTGAGATGTAGCTTTTCGGAACGAAGTTCCTTATCGCGCGTTGTGAAAGGGGGTTAGACGGAAAAAATTCTTACGAAAAGTTGTCACGACACTTTTTGCTATAGTAAGCTATTGTAAGCTGTGCGGCGTCGCATGTTTCTCTGTCTGTCTGCCTGTCTCTCTCTCTCTTATAGAAAGCAAGCCAAATATTTTCATTTCTATAGGAACTTCGTTCCATCCGGGTGTCCCTTGACACCTCTATTTTTTTCTATCTTGATATTCAGCTACACCATAATTTTTAGCTTGAAAAATGAAAGAAACTTTTTTATCGACCAGGAAATTAACTCTCTGGCAATGATGCACAGCTTTGTCATAATGTCTCATTACGTACTAATGAGACCTGTTGTGTTTAGGAATTCTTACTATTTTTAAATTGAAGGTCGTTAAACATACTTTCAATTGACACCAATATTAATTGGGTTTAATGTATTTGTTGCTGGTGGGACATGCTTGAAACTTATATTCGAAGAGGTGCAATTTTTGTGACACCGAGTGTAACCTTACTAATATTATAAAAGCGAAAGTGAGTTTGTTTGTTTATTACCTCTTCACGCTTTAATGGCTAAGCCGATTTGGATGAATTTTGGTACAGAGAAAATTGGTGTTTTTTTTAAAGTGGGAAAGTCGGAAGAAAATGGAAAACTTAGCGTTGCTATTACAAATCAATAAGGCGCAAGGGGAACTGTGTTATCCCTAATTTAACCCGAGCGAAGCCGCGTGCAAAAGCTAATTATGTCATAAAACCTTACCTTCTTGCTGAGTACTGAAATGGACAGGCTGCGTGTACGGACTCAGATCCACTTGGTTGCCTGATGCGATCCTCACTCGGTAGTCTATTGCTGGCTGTAGATCTCTTAGCTCTATGTTCTGACGAACATCATTGTCTTGCCTGGAAAGTAAAATGTATTTGTTAAAAACAACTGTGAGTATAAATATCTTAAATATCTTGGGACAACTCACACACGGCTATCTGATCCCAAGCTAAGCAGAGCTTGTGTTATGGTACCAGACAACTGATATACATACTTATATTATTTATAAATACATACATAAAATAGATACATATAATAGATACATCACACCCAGACACAGAACAAACAATCATGCTCATCACACAAAGTTTGTCCTGGGTGAGAATCGAACCCACGACCTTCGGCTCAGCAGTCAGGGCTACTAACCACTAGACCAACAGGCCCGTCAAACTAAGAGAAAATCAACTGTGAGTATTGAATGTCAGCTCTCATCCTGAATCTCAGGGTTGGGGTTATTAGTATTGCGGGTTGTTCGAAAGAGATACCGCGACCTCGGAACGTAAAGGGCAATAGAAGGAACATGGGTGGGTTTTAGTCAGTGCAAGTCTGATATACCCCCCTCTCCGCCCAGAGCGGGGGAAGTTATTTGATAATTACCCACGCGGAAAAAAACAAAAAAAAGGTTATTAGTAACTCGAAATTATTATTATTGCAATGCTGACTCCTCTCACTATAACTTTTTTGCAAAAAAAAAGTTATTGCTTATTCACATTTAAGTGTTTTATTGGTAGTCGGATTTATTTAAAAAAAAATATTTTCTTTCTGTCTTTGGCCATTTAGTAGGGAATATACGTGTATTTATTTATTTATTTTATGACATAAAAGTAGTAGTCCTTTTTTACGGATGAGAAATTATCGAATAACTTCCTCTGCTCTGGGCGGAGCGGGGGCAGTGTCAGACTTGTACTGACTAAAACCCAACCGTGTAACTTTTTTGCCTTTTAAGTTTCGGAGCCACGGTATCTCTTTCCTAAGATACAGACTGGTTTCTGGCCTTGCTAAAGAAAAGGGGTCCTATGTACACATATTTTAGTTGAACGTGTTTTATGAAATAAATAAATTACTCTTCTTTTTTATTTACTTTTCTTCTCACTTTTACATATTTATTTATTTTTTATAAAAATATATTAAAAAAAAAAACATTTATAAATAGGTTTCCGCCGGTATCGGGAGCAGGGTCCAAGTTACCGGTAGTTATGGCTCCAGAGATATGAACCTTTTCACAATGCGGGCCGTATCCAAGAGTTACGGAGTTAACTAGTTTGAAATCTATACTAATATTATAAAGCTGAAAAGTTTGTTTGTTTGTTTGAACGCGCTAATCTCAGGGACTACTGGTTGGAATTTGAAAATTCTTTTAGTGTTAGATAGTCCATTTCTTTTAACATCACGCTACGACCAACAGCTGCGGAGCAGCGTGGGTGAAAGCGCGGGGAACAGCTAGTTAAATAATAATTTGACATTGTATTGAATACTGATAGTATTTATTTATTTACGTGCCACTAACTGTAATTTTAATTCCTGTTCAATGTTTGTCTTAAAATTTTATTTATGTACCAAACATTTGCACGCCCGCAGTGGCAGAATATTATGAGACCTTTGTTTATATTTAAGACCACAAAAATGTACCATATTTAGACAATTAAATGAATTTCACTTTTAATGTGCACGGCTTGCTACATCGTTCTCACATAGTTTACCATATTAACGAATGATGTAACCAAGGTTTTGTAACAATATTCTGATTTAAAAGAGTGTCCATGGAGTTTCTTGCCCATTCTTCTCCATAGAGATCTACACTTTGGAATGGGCAACTACAGTACTTTCACAGTTATAATACCTTGTGACTGGGACTGTAGCTTCATTTTTATTGTTGTCAATGTTTCGATAGAAAGTGCCTGTAACTAGCCTACTTGAAATAAATGATTTTGTTTTTTTTTATTCATATCTATCTCTTTCGAACAACCCGCAACCCTGGCTGGTAGTAATCTTTCGATCCTTACCTGGTAATGTTTATGCTTTTAGCGCTGTCCCACATCATGAAGTCGTTGGTCGTATACTGCATGGTGTAGTACTGAACGTGGGTGCTGATGGTATCCCGCCAGGATAGCTTCACTGAGTTGCTGGTCAATGAGTCTACTTGCAGGTCTAAAGGAGGTGTTGGTGGTTCTGTAAAAGAAAAAAAACTACGCATTGGGAGCTGATTGGACTTCGCCGGAACTCTCGAATATTGTGTTTGCTTTTTAACATCCTTCTTAACCCTAAAACGCAATTCTATCTACGGGAACGCTTTTTCTATTCCCGACCTTCTGCTGCTACTTGTAGATCGCATCTTAGGAAGCTCCTTAAACCCCCTCCCCACTCTACAGACTTCTATTCCTACTCTTTTACTGTTCACGTCGTGTGGTTATGGAATTTGTTTCAGCCTGACACTAGGGACTGCCAAACTGTTTCAGTTTTTAAGAGAAGAGTGAAAGAAGATTATCTTTCTATTTCACCATAGTTGCAAAGGTATTTATTTTTATATTTTATTTTGTATTTATGTTATATATTTGTCTTTGTACTTGTATATTCTTATATTGTATTTAGTCATTATTTGCTTAAGTTTTTATGTATTCTTTTTTTCTCTTTTTACACACTTTTTTGTTTCTACATCTCTTTTTATTTACTCTCAAATGCATACTTAAGTACTAACGCTATTACAACAATATTGTAAAACCAATTGATTTTAAAAAAATAGCCATGAAGTTTCTTGCCGGTTCTTCTCCATAGGAAACGACCAACCCAAATCGTGGATCTTTTCTTTGCGTTTTATAAGTGCCCATGTAGGCCCTTTGAAATAACAGCTCCGACGCACGACTGGAGTTTACTCCTTAAGTACGAGTATCTAACCATACGCAAAAAGAGTTTATTTAACTGAAAAAAGATTAATATCATATGAAAGGGTAAATACACAAATTAATGAAAAAAATAGCAATATAAATACATCGACACTTATAGAAACAAACAAGCCCAATAACATATAGGATATAGGTATAGTCGACTATACAGCATATCACATGTACGTCTTAATACACTCACAGCCAAATTAGAAAGTTGCGCACTAAAGGTGCGCGCCAAAAACGTGACACATTTTCGTTACTTTAGTAGGTTTTACCCCACGGATTTTTCTCATACCGGGCGCCTTATATATGAAAATCGATTCTTAAGGAGTAAACTCCAAAAATATTTTGATTTACTCCACTTACCAAGAATATCCAAATGCACGTTATAAGCAGCCACCCCATACGGATTACTTGCGCGGCATTCGTAAGTACCTCCATCTCTGCTTTCCACATAGTTAATATTGATCAAACTGTTCAGCCCGTTGTGGGTCATCGTCTCTGATATGGTCAGCCTGAAAAAAAAAACAAAAGAACATTATGCAGCGTTCGAAACAAAAGCGCATCATTTGCTGTGATTCGAATCTTTCAAAAGTTTGACAGTCCAAATTCTGAACTACCAAAATCAAAATCATTTATTGCAAGTAGGCCAATTACAGGTACTTTTGAACTGTCGAAACATTGACAACCAAAAAAATGAATCTACAGTCCCAGTCACAAGGCATAATAACTGTGAAAGAACTGTACTTGCCCATTCCAAAGCGTAGATCTCTATGGAGAAGAATAGGCAAGAAACTCCATGGACACTCTTTTAAATCATCTACCTAATAAATCTCCTAACAATTTTTTAGAGTGACATTAAATGAAAAGATATGTTTAGTGTTACATATAGTAATATAACCCATCACGTAGTAATACATTACTCCTATACGGCTATGATATTCAGGTTAAAGCTTTAAAGGCTTTTCGTCATGATTACAGTTCTACAACATAGGTAACATTCCAGATAGAAGAGGAATGGTACATTACCAATGTCACTGGCACCATGCTACAGCCAACAGCATAATATCTGTTATCCCCAGTTAGTCCGAAAGTTTGACTATTTTTAATACAGCGCCATCTATGAAACGGCTGTGTTACTACAGAGACCGCTGCGGCGAAATTGAATGCTGAAGAATATTCCTTGGTTGAATAAAATGATAGAGCAATTCTACTAAGAGAAGGGTGGTGTTGAGGATTCTATTGAGTTCAGCAAACACGCACTAGATGGCGCTACCGGTTAAAAATAACAGAAGCTGACAAACTTTATTGAACTGATATGTGCACAAAGTAAAATAATATACCTATACAGGAGGATATGTGTTTCACATTGGAGCTCCTTATCCTTCGTAACACAATACAAAACATGCCTAATCTTACATTTAATTAAAGTCCAAATTACCTTGACGAAGTAAAGTCAACAGGCTTCCCATCCAGAGACCACTTAACTCTGATAGGGTTGTCTCCTAATGGTCGGCAGGTTAATGTCACCGGTAAACCCATCTTGGTTGTCAGGTTAGCGCCAACTGACTCGAAATGCACCGGCTCTAGAAATAATTTGTTGGTTTATTAATCGCGAACGTTCGTATTCCAACATTTTATTATTTAGGTTTATTGAAGTATAAAAAATTGTTCTGTGGTTTTATGAAATCACGATCCACTTCAACGATGAACTTTTAGCCCATACATAATTATTAAAACTAAAAAAAAAGTGTGTGTGTCAGCTCCGACGCACGACTGGAGTTTACTCCTTAAGTACGAGTATCTAACCATACGCAAAAAGAGTTTATTCTACTGAAAAAAGATTAATATCATATGAAAGGGTAAATTCACAAATTATTGAAAAAAATAGCAATATAAATACATCAGTATATAGGTGATAACAACAATAACATATAGTATATAGGTATAGTCGCCTATACAGCATACCATATGTACGTCTTAATACACTCACAGCCAAATTAGAAAGTTTCGCACTAAAGGTGCGCACCAAAAACGTGACACATTTTCGTTACTTTAGTAGGTTTTACCCCTCGGATTTTTCTCATACCGGGCGCCTTACATATGAAAATCGATTCTTAAGGAGTAAACTCCAATAAATAGAATTTCATAAAGATCCTTTCAACCGTTTTGACGTGAAAAAGTAACAAACATCCATACATCAATCCATCCTCACAAACATTCGCATTTATAATATTAGAAGGATTGTTTATGTTGTTTATGGTAAGATATAAGTTTAATTAAAATTATGTCATTGTGAATGTTCTTATCGTACGTGATAATAATCCTTACTTCTTTAATTTTTATTTAAAAAAAGTGGGATGTGAGAAAGAAAGAGGGAAGAAAAGGAAAAACTTAGCGTTGCTATTACAAATCAATAAGGCGCAAGAGGAACTGTGTTACCCCAAATTTAACGCGAGCGAAGCCGCAGGCAAGCTAGTAAATATATAATGGTTAAAAACGATTGACATAATGTGCGTGGTTAAATATTTGGCCAATCAATCAAGTTGATCGATTAGAAGGTACAATTAAGTGTATTTTGGGATCGAAACATGAGACGTGTTTACTGTTCTCCTCCGTCAGCGGTTATGACGCTCTAATGAGGGTGCGTGTTTTGATATTAGAAATTATCTGTGTTTTTATATTTATTTATTTATAGGACAATTTACAGACGCCTGCACATCAAGCTACTACAATCTGTCAGTTTTCTTTGATGCTGCTACATGTAGTTTTTGCCTTTGCGCCTTATTTATTGTAATAGCAATACAAAGTTTTGCCTTTTTTCCCACATTCTCCCTCATTTTTCACTCTTTTTTAAAAAACAATAAGCCTATGTTCGTCTCCTGGTTCCCAACTATCTATGTACCAAAATTAAGTAAAATCGGTTTAGCCATTAAAGCGTGAAGAGGTAACAAACAAACTCACTTTCGCTTTTATAATATTAGTAAGGATAGGATGTTTTAGACGTGACATTTCTTACAAACAGGCGAGAAAATAAAAAGTATTTAAAAAAAACATTAAAAAAAAATTCGTAAGTCTTTCAAAATACTTACTATTTACACTGATCCACAAATTCTTATTTAGTGCATCCCCCACTCCGTTCTCGACGTTGCAGGCGTACATTCCTTCATCAGATAATGATACCACTTCAATAACAAGAGTACCGTTGGGATAGCTCATGACACCTCCACCGGCTAAGTCTAGGACTGGACGCCAAATGCCTAGGGTTGCTGGAAAATTAAGAAAAATAGTAGTTTTAGAAAAGTTTTTTTTTTTCCAAAGTTGGCAAAATTTGTTACAACGGAACGGACGAGACTTACGGATATGGCAAAATTAATAAAAAAAAGAAATGTGTGTGGACCTTATAAGCGTAATTGGCATACATTTTCATTTTCATAATTTTCCTGCCCATGCTTTTTCGGGTCGGCGCAACACGTTTTCTTCTTCCATTCTCTCCTGTCAAACGTCATGGCATCATTTACTCCTTTCTTCTTCTTAACATTTCTTACTCAATCCATCCATATTTTCTTTGCTTACTACTACTTTTATGTTCATTTTTAATGTTTCTATTAAATTTTCGGAGTTAATGATGCCGTGACCTCCGGTAGAGGGAAAAGAAGAAAAAAACACGTTACGCCGACCCCAAATAGATTAGGATAAGGGCAGGAAAATGATGAAGATTAAATTCTTGTAAGTACTACTGTTATTGTACCAAGTAAATTAATAAGAAGACTTGTAAAATTACGTAAACTATCGAATTGGTTTCGAAACATCGTTTTGTTTTACGTCAACACAAACTTTAGGATCAAGTACTACTTACAACTCCAGTCTATTGATTCCTATAAACAAATTCGACCGTGTACCGTTGGAAAGTGTTTTCAATTCGCACAGCTAGATCGAAAGGGAGTCAACTCAAAAATCCTCAAATTTGAGTTAAACACGTCATCAAATTCCCGAACTAAAGGCCTATCGACCAATAAAACAGATCTACTAATATGTCTACGAAAGAGTGCTAATTAAGAACTTAATTCATCAACACGGGCTCAACTCAAAATCTAATATATAAAATTTTCGTGTCACAAAGTTCGTTCCTATACTCCTCCGAAACGGCTGGATTTGAACGAAATTTTGTGTGCATATCGGGTAGGTCTGAGAATCGGCTAACATTTATTTTTCATGCCCCTAACCGAGCAGCGGCTGGGCACAGCTAGTAACCTAATAAATTTACATACATTGTTTAGCAAAAGGGAAATAGCTCCAAAAATCCAATTTTTAGTCCCAATACATGAGATAAACACCAGATTTCTATAACATACTTGTTCTAGCTGCGTAATGAAAGCGTATTTATATTCGGAACTCTTCTACAATTTAACAGGGAAACGGCAATCAGTGTTTTGCCTTTTCTGAAAAAACTGTTTTTTTGAGTTATACCTCTTTAGATATAGATGTGCGAATTGATCGTTCGTAAATAATTCACGTACCATCCCTTTTCATCCAGTGTATCTGCGGCGTTGGATAACCGTTTGCGTTGCAATACACTACACCTCGTTGTCCCAGTAGTAACGATGTGTTTGTTGGTTCTTCTATCCATTTTGGTGCGACTGTGAAATTAATTGTTTTAAAATGAGTTTACTGTGTTTTTATTGACCTTTGCTGAGGATTTTGCTGTCTCTTTATTATTATTATTATTAAACATTTATTTCAGTCCGGGACCATAAATTGTTAGTAACAATGCACTTAAAACTATGTTAAAATAGACAATCAAATTAAATCAAAACATGAAGCCTCATTGTTGCTTCAATATGCTGTTTTTTTAACATAGGCCATAGGCTATATCTAAAAATATGTCGAGTTTTGTTTTGGGAACATACAGCTTATAGGAATTGTAAGATTTTTTCGGATTTTCTATTAATTTTGAATAGGGTTACATCTTCTTAAATGTTGTCTTTTATATACGCTAAAATGATAAAGAGATTCAGTACTTTTAACTTCTTTATCTTATATATAAAATTCTCGTGTCACAATGTTCGTTTCCATACTCCTCCGAAACGGCTCGACCGATTCTTATGATTTTTTTATGCATATTCAGTAAGTCTGCGAATTGGTTACTATCTATCTTTCGAACTCCTCTCCAGAAAAGGAGCAGAGCAGCGGGTGAAAACGCTGGGCACAGCTAGTATTTAAATAAAATTTTCCTCCTTCTTTCAAGTGGTGATCAATACTTGTGCCTTCTGTGTGTGAGAAGAAGCCTTTGTCAATCAATTGTACAGTTATAGGCTTGTATTATTAATTAAATTCCTTCTTTTATTTTTTAATTTGAATAAATACAAAGATCACGATTTAAGCAAAGCTTCGGATGACTGTAGTCGCTAGATTGTACTCCGAAACGGGTCGCCCGATTCTTATGATTTTTTATTTTTAAATATTCAGAGGGTCTGAGAATCGGCCAACATCTATTTTTACTAAATCAGCAGCGGGTGAAACCACTAGGCACAGCTAGTATTAATGTAATATAACAAATTTAATGTAATATTAATATTATTGATATGCGTGCAAATACTGACTTTTTTATACTTCTTCATTAGATAAACTTATTATCATACGTCCATGTCTTTCGTCTGATTAATAGATTTTTTTTATTACATACCATTAATATAAAGGTCTGCAGTCTGATTGACTTTGCCGACGTGGTTGGTTGCTATGCACGTATATTTTCCACAATGTTCTAAAGAAACACGTTTTATTATCAAAACGCTGAATAACTCTGAGCTTCGTTCAGTTATCTGTAAAGAAACAATGGTGTTACTCAAGGAGTGATACTAGGTCCTATATTATAACATTTTATATTTTACCTTTAAAGGGTTTATAAGAAATATTTAAATGTTAAAATTGTCGTGATTTAAAAATGGAATTCCTTAACAAAACATTGTCTTAAACAAATAATAAATAAAAAATGCCTCAAATAAATGAAATTAATTCTTAAGATGCAACATAGATATCCTGTATCTACAGAAATAATGTATTTTATTTGTGGGAGTCACCAGGATCCTAAATTACATGTTAATAAATGTAATTTTAAGATGTGGTGCATAATATGAAGTAATCACGAATTTTATTACAATATATTTGAGAAAATAGATCAAAATATTTTAATTCACTCAGTCCAAATTAAGTTGAAAGCAACTAAGTAGATCACTATTATGAGATATATGACAGGGCATTCCCAAATCGTGCTGACCAATATGATGTGAAGGATCGAGAAAAGTTTAATGAGAAAAAAAAATGAGTTTAAATGAGGATGGCTATGACAGTGGAGATAGACCAAAGAAACGAGGACTGTCTGAAGGAAGTCATGACTAGGAAAGAGGTGTTTGCTAATATGACAAGTAAATCAATAGTATGGAAAAAGAAATGACGATGATATTTTCAAATACACTTTTGAAACAAGATTAAAATGTTAATAATAAGTACATGTGACTAAAACAGTGATGGATCTGAATGTTGATGGACGGAAAGCGTGAGGAAGGCCAAAGGAAAGATAGATGGATTATGTAAGGAACGATACGAAGGAGAAAAGAGTAAATAATGCCGTAACGTCTGATAGGGGAGAATGGAAGAAGAAAACGTGCTGCACCGACTCCAAATGGAATGAGACAAGGGCAGGTAAATGATGATGCTTAAAATATTAACAATAAACTTTATCCTTACCTACCAGCCAGTCATAATTCTTACCTTCAAAGTAGCTGGAAGTTTTTTCCCATCCTTCAGCCAAGAGAAATAAATAGGTGGATCTCCTCCAACGATATTGCACGTAATTTGAACTATTTGACCTTCTTTCAGTCCAGTACCAACACGGAGTTCATCTAATTCTGGTGCTTCCACAACCTGAATTTCAAATGACCTGCAAATATTATAATTGTTTTCTTTATCAGCGTCAGTTACAGTGTTTAGGGTAAGTAAAAATTGGTGTTCGTTGATTTTTTTGATAACAATTACATTATTATTTCAATGGACTGCCTCAATATCTAGAATATTTTTTCTCTAGAGTCTAGAAATTTTATTCTTCAATGAAGACTTACAAATTTTTGGTTGAATACGATATATGGCCTCTTACCATTACATTTAGTTTTTTTTTTTTGTGTAGGCCTTTTGTGGTTTTAAACAGATGTCAGCAAATCAAAGGCCCGTTAGTGAAAAATATGGAATAGTTGAAGATGGTCAACATGTTTTTGAGGAATACGAACGGAATGAGGCCGATAGCTGTTCGGATTAATCAAATGGTAATAGAGAATATAATGCAGCATTCCGTGACTGCGAGTTGGTTAGAAAGAGATACCGTGGCCCAAGAATACAAAAGGTAAAAGAAGGAACATGACTGAGTTTTAGTCAGTACAAGTCTGATAATCCCTTCCATTACAGAGTAGAAATCAATAAAAAATTTCCTATCCGTAAAAAGAGCGCTATTTTTGACCACTGATCCTTTGTGTAGGTTGTCCCAGATGGAACTGAAAGGAACTTTTTATTTACCACAAAGTTCGGTTTCCTTCTTACCTTTTAGCCATTTCTCCCGATGGACTATGAAGTATACACGTATAAGTATCTCCACTGTCCTCTTTAACAACTCTTGCTATATTCAGTACACCATCTGCTCCTGATTCAAAGAGCTGTCTTTTCTTACGTTTTCTTCTTGTGTTCTTACTGTTATTCGACGTTGTGGCGTATGTTCTTTTGTATCTTGAATGTTGGGGAAGTGCTGAGCTGATGATCTTCTTGCCTTTGTGTTCCCATTCTAGTTTGCTGGAATTGAAGAGGTTTTATTTGCATATGGTTACTTTGGACTAGTACTTCAAGTGTTTCTTTTTAAGATATACTCTGCGTAAGAGAAACTTTTTAGTGGCGGTACTTACTGCTAACACAAGCAAACTTGGCTTACCCTTATATCCTGCTCTTAAGTCTACTCGTTTTATGGGTTTGCCGTATTGTTGGGTCTTAGGCACGCTACTGAGTGCTATTAAAATTGCTACTATTATCCCAAGATCTGAGTTTTAGGTCCTGGATTCGATTTTCGGGTCGAGTGTTATTGGATTTATCTATCTAACCCCCGAATACTGAAACGTCACTCAAAATGTGAGGGCTGCTTAACATTTGAGCAGCTCTTAAACTTTAGATTTTGTATGGTCAAACGTCACTTCTGAGTCTCTGTTAAACTTAAGTGGGACTTAAATTTTGAGTGACGTTTCAGTATTCGGGGGTAAGTTACCTACAGTAACTATACAAATGTTAAGTCGTTGGAATTCTCATGAAACAAGCTTGTTTTCGTATAACAGAGTGCTAGACTGTAGTAATTTATGGAGCATAAATCTAGGCTTTGGAAGCCCAATAACATAGAAATCAAATCTTGTTGGCAGTGGAAACATGTTTTACTGTAATATGCAAATTGCATCAATACTATATCGTCCCCGTAGAGCGAAAAGTCATTAAGTCCGAAAAAGTCGAAAATGAGTTTCAATGTCATGCGTATCACATTTTTTTTTCTCTAAATATCTGTGAAACCGTCATTTTTGTAGCTGCTTTCGTTTTTGTTTTAAGAAATGTGAAAAGTAAGTAAGTCCACCTTTTTGTACCCAGGGCGTAATGGAAGAATTAACTAATTAAGTTAATTATTTTACATTTATTTCAAGTGTTCAAAACTCGAAACTAAAACGACAAAATTACTTTTTCTCTTTAATTTTTAATGCATGCAAATGGATTTAGGTATACAAAACATAACTAAAACGATTTAGTGAGTTTTCAATATCAATCGTTGGTTAAAATACACGAAAGCAAAAATTAACTAACTCGACATAGTGACTCTACACTCTTTATTTTTAAATGAGTTGTACAATATTTCAAAGGCGATAAGTCGTCAACTTATTTTAATGATTTCTTTTGTATTGATGGTGGTGCATAAGATCTATTTAGAATAATAATTAAAGTGTTTTAATTATTATTTATGCAACTTCGACATGCATTGATACGTATAAAGCAAATTTCGCCTGCGAGTTAGTGAGTTTGTCGTGGCGCGAGGGTTCAGCGAACGGCGTGGTGACTTTCATTCATTCACGTTTTGTTGTGTTTACTTCAGTTTTAAGTCCTACTATAAATCTGCCAACAATCATTCCACCCCGCTTCGCGCCTTTGTTGGCTGAACCCTACCACGATGTTGTTTCCATTGAGGATATAACTGAAAAAATCTATCGCATAATAAACACCAAGACTTCACCGAAGCCCAAACGTCTCGGGCCTGTGGACGGTGAGTAATGGGTAGCTCACCGTCCGTCCGTCTATTGATGACAGGCCGTGTCGACGGCGCGTTTGTGTTTCACGCGCGCCTCAAAGAGATGTCAGCAAAGCAGAGGGGCTTGCCAGGGCCTCCGCCTGCCGGGGTTGCGAGTTGTCCGAAAGAGATACCGCGGCCTCGGAACGTAAAGGGCAATAGCAGGAACATGGGAGGGTTTTAGCCAGTAAAAGTCTGACACGCCCCTCCACTCCACCCAGAGCGGGGGAAGTTATTTGATGATTCCCACCTCAAAAAAAAGCCCTAACGTCTCGTGCGAGTCCACATTCAGAGATAAGCGGCTTTGAAGAGTTACGTTGTTCTCCTATTCGAGCTTTTTCGGATTCGAGCGTTTTATGGTACCCAGGTGGTGACAAAGATAAACGGCTCAAATAACAAGGGCGAATGTAAGTTGCAAGGTCTTCTAGTAAAAGCGATAGTTAAAAAAAAAATCTACTATGCGGCTTTCGAATGCAGCAAATATTCAGGGCTTTTTAAAGGATTTTCTCAAGAAATCAACAATGCAAATTCTGTTGCTCAAGACTTAATTTAGCACTTGTTGATTTGGAAGTTTCCTACACATTATCGGACGGGAGAAAACGCCCGGGTGTCACCGTTGTGACTATCGTTCGGACGACGCGATGGAGCACACTGTAGCAGGCTGCAGGCGCGGTGCCCGAGCTAAAAGCGATCGGCGGCGGCGAGAGGAAATGGGAAGCGGTCACCTCCTGCGAAACAGTCATACTAACGAGGGAGGTGCGGGAGACGCCCCGGGCGTCGGGCACCGCGAGACGACTCCCGGACACTGTAGATGCGGGCCTGTGGACGGTGTGACAGTGAATGGGTAGCTCACCGTCTGTCCATATATTCGACGATTCTAGACGACAGGCCGTGTCAACGTCGCGTTAGTGTTCCACGCGCGCCTCAAAGAGATGTCAGCAAACTCTGCTTTGCTGGCATGGGGCCAGCCAGGGCCACCGCCTGCCGGGGTTGCGGGTTGTTCGAAAGAGATACCGCGGCCTCGAAACATAAAGGGCAATCGAAGGAACATGGGTTGCTTTTAGTCACTATAAGTTTGACACTCCCCCCGCTGTTTGTACAGATAATGTGCGTGATAATGTATGTGTAGATAGTCAAATACCCACTGAACAGCCCGCTGAAGCTAATATAGCGAAATCAAATAAACAAAGCGCTAGTCTGTAAGATTTCTTTCTTAAAACTTGAAGCATTTCATAGGACCAGCAAATGAAGTTCTGAAATACAGCGATGAGTTTGGTTAATTATCCAGGAAACAGGGACTTGAGTCCCTATAAATAAAACTGCATTGTTTAGAATCTGAACAGGTTATTGATCACATCAACTCTTTTCCCCGGCTAGAATCACACTACCGTAGAAAAAAAAAGGAAGAGACTGTACTTGGATAGCAAACTAGCAATAGGCAAAATGTACGAGATGTATGAGGAGCAGATTACCACGGCAAATGAAGAACCATATTCTTTTTGCGCAATTAAAAAAATGACTCGAAATTCAAGTCATTTTATTTCATGTCATATGTATCATTGTGATATTAATGGAAAAAGTAGTAGCGTACTCTTCGAAACTGTCTATTTCAGAGGCAAAATGAAAGACCTCATTAATTTATGTAGGTACTAAAGGGATAATCTCACAGGAGCTCCACTTGAGGTACCAGTCCACAGTACTTCCAAATTCATCTAAGTCCGTAGTACTTAGATGAATTTGGAAGCTGGATTTTACAGAGGAGATAGACGAAGAGGAGTGGAGTGAAATCTGATTTTCTTTTTTACCAAAACTATGATTCTATTTATTGTTTCAATTTGTGTAAATGCGGTTGAAGCACTATCTTATGTTTTTGTTTTATAATAATTATAAGGATAGTATTAATATAAGTATATAACAATTACAAAACAGTTACAAAATCAATAGATTTTGTCTCGTAATTATGCTTTCTTTTTGACATGAATGTTTAAAAAAATTATTGAATTTATCACACCTGTTTCATTACAAAATAATGTCTTTTATAAAACAAACCTAACCAGACAAATTTCTTATAATTATATAGGTAGTTTTTACTGTACACATTTGACACATCTGACAGTTAGTTCCACTTTACATAACTCCAGTTAATTTTCTTTTAAACTATTTCGAACTGAGAGAAAAGTCACTAACTCCGGTCGTAAACTCACTAACTCGTTATTAAGCCAGGTATTTATTAGAAACAGTTAATTAAACAACAAACAAACAGTTAATTATTATTTATTTTTTTACTTTTCTCAATAATTATACACCTGTAATGTATAATAACATCTAAAATATAAACGTTATTTCGTTACCTTTAAAATAAAGCTAAAACTATAAAGATATGTAATGAAAAGCTGAAGTTATGACGATTTTTATTTTTTTAAACTTTAACTCTCAATATCTCAAAACAAGGTTTTTTGACTTAATGACTTTTCGCTCTACGGGGACGATATTATGTTATGTTAGAGGATTAACGTATTCCCCGAACAGATGGACATGTCTAAACAATTGGGTCATCGATTTTGTGTTGTCAGGACAGTGTGTTTTCATTTTGGCTTACCTGCAATAACTTCGTAATGTAGGTACTAATCCTACTAATATTATAAATACGAATTAAAATATCAAATAAAAAAAAACGGATCTTGATAAAATTTGGCACCGAGGTAGTAATCGACCCGGAACAAGTATCTATAGGCCATACAAATATTTGTTCCATGCGAGAAATGAACCCGAGACACGCAGCGCAGCAGTCGATTGCTCAACCACTGCGCCAACCGTGTCGTCATGTATTCAGCTGGATCCAGTTAGATTGGAAGTAAATCCAAAAATATTTGGGAAGAGTTTGGCAGATGATCATCAGTTACTCAAATATCGGAAACTAGGCATAAATAACAAATATGGTAAAAATCCCGTTTTTAGTGCCAATAATAATATCATGACCGAAGTTTAAATAACTAATACTTTGAACAAAATATATCTGATGGAAGAAGTTTGGCAGATGATCATCAGTTAAGTACTGAAATATCGGAAACTAGGAATAAATAACAAATATGGTAAAAATCCCGTTTAAAGTGCTAATAATCATGTCATGGTTGAAATTTAAATAACCAATACTTTGAACAAAATATACCTGATGGAATAAGTTTGGCAGATGATCACCAGTTAAGAACTCAAATATAGGAAATTAGGAATAAATAACAATTATGGTAAATTTCCCGATTTTTTATTGGTAATAATAATTTCATGACAGAAGTTTCAATAACTATTACTTTGAACAAAATATACCTGATTGGGTATCCATAGTACGGACATCTTAGCTTCAATGATTCTCCACTTTGTACTTTTATTGGTGGCAGTGATCTGATGTACGGTGGACCTGTAAAATTAACATTTTTAAGTTACTACTGAACCTGCAACCGGGGTTGCGAGTTGTTCGATAGCGATACAGTGGCTCAAAACATAAAGGGCAAAAGAAGGAACATGGGTGGATTTTAGTTACTAAAAGTCTGACATACAACCCTGCTACATCCAGAGCGCGGGAAGTTATTTGATAATTTCCTAGCTGCAAAAAAACTGGGAAACTGCGAGTTGGACTCAAACACCGAAGGTTCCGTATAAATTTGTGACATAAACGGCCATATCTTTTGACTGCGTAGACTTAAGAGATATGATTTTTTGCACAACTCTAACCCCCGAATGCTGAAACGTCACTCAAAATTTAAGTCCCACTTAAGTTTAACAGAGACTCAGAAGTGACGTTTGACCATACAAAATCTAAAGTTTAAGAGCTGCTCAAATGTTAAGCAGCCCTCACATTTTGAGTGACGTTTCAGTATTCGGGGGTATGGAATGACAGACTTTAGAGTATGATTTTAATTTCAACTGGACACTTTTACGTTTTCGTGAGATAAAGGGTACAGGGAAACAGACAGACAGACGGACAACAAAGTGAGTGCAGACACAACTAGTAATAAAAGGTGTTTAAAAAAAAAGTTTTGAAACATATACTGTAGGGTTACCATGACCTCTTATAACAGTTCTTATTCCTGTGTGAAAAAGAGATGGTGCTAGACACCCTGTATAGCTCTGTCTCTTTGCCTGAGTGGAATAAGTTATGCTTTAAGACGCCATGGTAGGGTAGCTGTAGGCCTACTATGACATCTTAAAGCAGAACTTATTCCACTGAGTGGAAGAGATGGTGCTAGACACCCTGTATAGCTCTGTCCCTTTCCCTCAGCGGAATAAGTTCTGCTTTAACACGTCATGGTAGGGTAGCAGATCATGTCAAATACGGAATGGATTGTTTTCTCTTAAACACTTTCACAATATAAGTGCAAAGCAACTTTTTTATAGTATTTTTTTCATATTTGCTTTTGGAACGATACGAAAGTTTCACGCTGTCTGTTGACAGATCTGCGTCGGTTATAGAATGTGTGTCAAAGAAAATAAAAAAAAAATGAAAGAAAAAAAAGGTGTGTGTCAGCTACGACGCACGACTGGAGTTTACTCCTTATGTACCTACAAAAATATCACTGACGGGCGACAAATTTCATAAAGCGCCATCTAGTAATATTCAAAAACACCATAGGTGCGTGTGCACCAAAAACGTAACGAGGTCATTCAAGGTCATTCATCAGTAGATTTTACACCTCACATTTTTCTCATACCGGGCGCCTTATATGTATATGAAAATCGATTCTTAAGGAGTAAACTCCAAAAAATATTAATTTGTATTTCACAAGACAAAAGAGCGAAAAACAAAAAAGGACACTTTATTTAATTGGTCCTATACGGGGCTAATAGGGCTCCTATTTAAGCATGGTAATGTAGCATCTAAAACAATATACATATAATGGAATCTGCTGGCTGTATCTCATAACTGACGGGCCTGTTGGTCTAGTGGTTAGTGGCCCTGACTACTGAGCCGGAGGTCGTGGGTTCGATTCCCACTTAGGACAAACTTTGTGTGATGAGCATGATTGTTTCTCCTGTGTCTGGGTGTGATTTATCTATGTATAATATGTATGTATTTATAAATCATATAAGTATGTATAACAGTTGTCTGGTTACCATAACACAAGCTCTGCTTAGCTTGGGATCAGATAGCCGTGTGTGAGTTGTCCCAAGATAAAAAAAAAATAAAAAACTGCTTGTATTTCCAATTTATGTTGTAAACTATAAAAAAGATAGAAATAAGTTTAAACTGTTTTATTAGCCTAGCTCAGGACAAAACAATAAATAAAATAAAAAAAAAATTGACAGCAATATTAAAAAAAAACAATGCTAAAATCTCCGCATGGTGCTGCAACATGACAGCCATATAGGATAGGGCCCAAACAAGTGAATCCAAAACTAAAATTAAATTTAAAAAAAATGCTTACCAAAAACATCAATCCTAGCTGAATGCCCAGTACTGGATTCACCTTCAAAAGCTAAGCAAGTATACAAGCCACCATCTTCGACTCTAGACCTGGATATATTCAGCTGGGAGACTACTCCAACTCCTGATGGTGACATCGTTTGCCCCAGTGTGTATCTGGAACATGATAAGACTAGTTTTATCAAAGTGTACGTTACCTATAGCACGGCCAACGAGAAGCGATACCAAATGTAAACAAAACCCATGCTAAAACCCCATCTAAAATGGCCGCCCGAATGTTGGCAAACTCGTCTTAACGTTGTCATGTTTTTGACAGGAGAACGAGACATTATGACAAAGGCACAAGATGGAAAGAGCTAAATATTAGATTGTCAACGCCACAGTTGTTCTTTAGGTTAATGACCTTTCGTATCGCTTCTCGTTGGCCGTACTATAGTAACTGTTGAGTGCGGTCAAACAGCAAATTGATCCGTTTGAAAAACTGGTATCCAGGTAAATCTGGTCCTGCCAGGGTTGCCAGTTGTTCAAAAGAGAAACCGCGGCTGTGGAACATAATTGGAAAAAAGGAACATGGATGGGTCAGTACAAGTCTGACAGCCTCTTTCACGACTAGAGCGGAAGAAGTTATGGGACGATTTCCCAACCGAAAAAAAAATGACTGTCGACGACACTTACTGAAAGCTAAGAAGATTTTTTTTGGTACAGAGATAGTTAAGAACCAGGAGACGGACATAGGCAATTTTTTTTTAAAGTTGGATGTGAGGGAGAAAGAGGGAAGAAAAGGGAAAACTTAGCGTTGCTATTACAAATCAATGAGGCGAAAGGGGAACTGTGTTACACGAGGGCAAAAGCTAGTACCTAATACAGTTGGAAAACGTCTAGGCAGCTGATGATGCTCAGTAAGAAAACATTAAGAGTCTTTTTTAAGACCTTCGTAAGTATGTAACCGGACCTTAATGAAAACTTGTCCCTGAACGGGAATATTAAGAGCCTTTCATAGTTTAATGAACACAAGCCCATTTTTTTCAGATCAGAATTCATGTTATTTCTTGCTCTAAGCATAGCGGAAGGAAGTGTCCAACTTGTACTGATTTAAACCTTCTTTCTAATTGCCCTTTGTATTTCGGGGCCCCGGGTTGTTCGAAAGAGATAGGTACTTCTTTCGAGCAACCCGCAACTCCCGGTAGGCAGTGGCCCTCTGCTTTCCTGGTTAAGGCGCGCGTGTAACACAAACGCGCCGTCGACGCGGCTTGTCTTCAATACAATCTTGAGCTAACCATTGCTCACCGTTTGTAGCCCCGCGTCTACGGTGGCCGGGAGTCAACTTTTAGCACCCGACGCCCGGAAACACAATCCCTTAATATCCCAAGCTGTGGCCACGTAATAAAGACATTTTAATATACTGTGAGTAGACCTAAAAAATCATTTAAAACGCAGTGTGGCGGTTAATTACGTATTTGTTCAGGAGCCCAAAACAAACTAAAAAATATTTTTACTGAATATTTACAGAAGCGAAAAAAGTTTTGAGCCTAGAATTGAAAATATTGTATGTTTTTACAACTACGCTTGGCCTGGCGAGCTTAACGCTCTATATTTGTTTGTTTTAGGAATAGAATTTATTAATACTTTGTTTGGTGGATTGGGCGACTGGGAATTTTGATTTTAAAGTTGTGGAAACCTAAGTCTTCAGATCTTCAAAAAATTGATTTGCAATCAAAATCAATGAAAGAATATCTATCACCAGAGCTGCGTTCCAGAGTTCGAACGAGATACTGGGATCCCGGAAGGCAAGGAAAAGAAACATGGATGGGTTTTAGTCAGTAAAAGTGTGATATACCCTGATCCTGATTTCTTTTATTCCATTCGAAAAAAACCTCCCAAGTGCAAATCAGACTTACACAATGCAGCGCAGACTAAGAAGTTTTTTTGACAGCTGAAAAGGATCACAGACTTGAGTATATGGTTCTCATTTCGACTCCATAACTCCACGCCTTTTCAAGACAAAGGGTGTTCACAGACAGATGGATAACATCCAACCCTGGAGTTTCTTGCCACTTCTTTTCTATAGGAAACGACCTGTGAACCTTTTCTCGACGATTTATAAGTGTCCATATAAGCCTATGTAAAACTCTGCCGGGGTTGCGGGTTGTTCGAAACAGATACCGCGGCCTCGGAACGTAAGCGCAATAGAAGAAACATGGGTGGGTTTTAGTACAAGTCTGACACTCCCCCTCGCTCCGCCCAGAGCGGGGGATTTTATTTGATGATTTTCCATCCTTAAAAAAAGGGTTACGCGTTATCATAGAAAAGGATTTTGATCAAGTCTCCTCTCACTCTACCTTTGATCGGTGTTAGATGATATAACTACTCCGTCTCTTTCCCAAATGAACCTTGGCGGTCTGTCTGCTGTCGCCGTACATTGAAGACTAATCTGAAAGTTTAAAATAATTAGGAACTTTTTTTTTTTGAAGGTCATTAATTATCTTAGCTTTAGTTCATTCTTTTCCAAACAGACAAATAAATAATTACGATATTTATAATAATTTTATTAAAATTATTTTGTATAAATTTATAATTCTTTATAGCTGTGTAATTTTGACATATTTACTCAAAATATTACAATAATAGTATTGTGTAAATAAGTGAGTAAAAATGTAAAGCTTTAAAGAATAATATTTATCATTAGTTATTTTTATTGGAAAAATGTCGTTGGTGAGTTGTTTTTTAATAAATGAAATTGTGGCAACACTAGCTTCTAATGGCTTATTGCAGTTACGTTTCTGTTGAATACATTTTTAGAATAGTGGGCATTGCGTTTGTAAATCCATTATCTTACCAATTGTGAATAGGATTGCTGTCCACGATTTATGTTTAGTAATTAGCCCATAGGATTTACCAGTTAAATTGAAATTGATCCACGAATTTCAATCGCATTCATCAGCTATAAATTGTCAATAAATCTACCACAACAATTAAACTGTTTTGAAATTAATTTATTTTAACATTACAAACGAAACATTCCCTACCGGTTGATGAATGGCGGTGAGCTGTGCCTTGTTTTTTTTTAACAGTTATAAAAAATCCTTTTTCTATCCATGAATAACGCCCAATATTAGGTATCGCAATTAGATTCCATTTATATTTTTTGAATAAGAAGTAAAAAAAATACCTCAATAAAAATTAAATAAGATGTGCTAAGATAAGAAGACATATATGGCAACACCGGGAGGCGGGAGTTGACATTCCAGTATATTCTCAGTTAGTGACGTCATTAACAAACAATTTACGTTCGTACATACCAATGCTGTCGATAGTGTTGCCATCGTGTGAAAAGCTAGTTAGAATTAAGGTAAATGGATACCACCATTGGGGATAAAAATAATAAAAAACCTAAATTAATTATTATATTTCTTATTTCATAAAACAAGCTTTATTCCTTACCTCTTCACCAGGAGTGCCAACTTTCTCACTAAAATGTTGAGTGATAATTATATTCTCGGATCCTAGATCCCTTTTATGTCTAATAAACTGGACTTCTGAAATAAATAACAAAATTTATTAAATGCCCAAAGTTCTATGGTTTTCATCGAAGTTGGAATAAAGTTGAATTTCATCGACATTCAGTAATTCGGGCTTCGAATTTTAGTGCACAGCAATGAAATGTTTGACGAATACTTTTATTCTTAGAAGTAAACTCTTTTACTACTAAGATGAGAATTTAAAGTCTCTTACTGAAAAAGGTTTTATCCAAAAGAATAAAAAAAGTCAAGCAAATTTGAACTTTAAGCGTATTTCCATAATGATTACTTGTTGTACTGGACGAAAACATCGTGATGAAATCAAATTGACTGAGAGATATTTTTCGACAGTGTGTAAAGCCAAGTCTGAGGGCTTAAAAACGAGGCTACTAGATAAGGGTTCAACCATACGTTAGAAAAATGTAGGTGTGAGTCGGATTCACTACCGAGGGTTATGTACAGACGCCTGCAGGTCAAGCTACCCGAAACTGTCAATTTTTCCTAATGAACCTTGAACCTTATACTTTAGAAATAAGGTCGAAAATCTATCAAAGAAATCTGACAGATTGTAGTAGCTTGATGTGCAGGCGTCTGTGACATAAACGGCTGTATCTTTTGACTTGGATGTAATTTTTTATAGCTCTAACGGACCACAAATTTGAGCATATAGTTTTAATTTTAACTCGGTAACTCCACTCGTTCTTGAAAAATTATCTGTAGCCCTACTATGACCTCTTAAAGCAATTCTGATTCCGCTGAGGGAAAGAGACAGAGCTATACAGGGTGTCTAGCACCATCTCTTTCACTCAGTGGAATAAGAATTGCTATAAGATGTCATAGTAGCCCTTCTGGACAGATAAAGTGATTAGTATCACTTTCACATTTTTTTCCGGGTTCCGTAAATAATTTAAAAAGACTTGCAATACTTACGATAACTTTCAAATCCATCAGCATCATGTTGTCTTCTCGCTGTCTTCTTATGTTTGGTTGGGCTGCGAACAAAACAGGTTTAGTTATAAATAACTAGCTTTTGCCCGCGGCTTCGCTCGCGTTAAATTTGGGGTAACGCAGTTCCCCTTGCGCCTTATTGATTTGTAATAGCAACGCTAAGTTTTCCCGTTTTTTCCCTCTTTCTCCCTCATATCCCACTCTTTTAAAAAAATAAATAGCCTATGTCCGTCTACTGGTTCCCAACTATCTCTGTACCAAAATTCATCCTAATCGGTTTAGCCATTAAAGCGTGAAGAGGTAATAAACAAACAAATAAACAGACAAAAAAACAAACTCACTTTCTTACTATCTATACTAATATTATAAAGCTGAAGAGTTTGTTTGTTTGTTTGAACGCGCTAATCTCAGGGACTACTGGTTGGAATTGGAAAATTCTTTTAGTGTTGGATAGTCCATTTCTTAAGGAAAGCTATAGGCTATATAACATCACGCTACGACCAACAGGTGCTGAGCAGCGTGGGTGAAACCGCGAGGAACAGCTAGTTAATAATAAGAATAATAAGGATGTAGGCATTCTGTTGACAATATGCTGAAAGTGGAAAAGTTCAGGCTCAAATAAGCGACACTCAATTTCAAGAACAATTGACTGCTGCGAAGCGTGATGCAGGTGCAATCCTTGTAGTTCGGGTCTGTCTGTTTGTGTATGTGAGTTTAAATGTTCAGAAAAAGTTATTTCTTGTGTGGGGAAACGGTTAAGATATTGCGCCGACCACAAATAAATTGGGATATCTAAGGGCAGGAGACTGACGATGATGACTCGTGCGCACTGAGCCACAAGATATAACATCACGCCCCATACTCTCCTTGTTAGGTAGGAGTGTACATTATAGTACACTTACACTTTGGTTTTTTCATTTTTTCTTGTGTTATGTAATAGAGGCGAGTCTTATCTTTTCTTTTTATTTTTTTAAAAACTATGCCCCTCTCTAGGAATTTCTCCTGTATCGTGGGTGCGTTTACAAACATTTAAACTCACATATACAAACACCCACCAGGTACTTAATAAATCCTTTGTTATACATAACGAATTATTAGTTTGTTGAAAACATAACGTTAAAAGCATACAAATTCTCCTAAACTACGGCAAAACTAGGTTAGGTAATCAAGTAGTTCTCATAATACTAAACAAAACAATATGTTACGAGCCCCTGACTATAAATTCAAATTGAGAGCAAATTATGCAGCAGCACGTACACACCATGTACGGTAATTTCATTAATCTAAGTTTAATTTATGCATAGTTAACTTAACTGCTGTTAAACTGTGCCGGTTAGTAATTATACTTTGTTAAGGTTTATTTTGTTTGTGGTGAATTTTCGGGAAATTAGGGTTTTTGGGTGAAGGGTGTGAGATTTTGAGGGTAAAAGTAGTTGGAGATGAAGGTTTTATGATTAGGTAGAAGTTGTTTTCTTATTAACTTTATGGTTGTTAAAAATAATAAGCAATCTTCTTCAAAGCGTCAATTTTAAACAGGGTGTAGATAATGTGCAAATAGCCCAATAATTATTTTAAAACAATGGAATAGATTTTTCCGAAACAAAGATAAGAATAGTCTTGATCAAGGTTCTGGAGTTATGATGCCACAGATACATACTTCAAACGTATAACACTCTTTTTAGTAGACGGTTAAAAAAAGGAACAATTGCGATTTATTTTTAATTAAGACTATTATTCCGATCACATCAATACATCGAAGACCTTACAAGACGATCAACAACAAATTCCTCTCGTCATTTCAGATTAATCAAGCAGGTATTTTTCACATTAAACGACGGGACAGGAACAAATCGACTGTCAGGCGTTCACCGAGTTCAACTGACACTCGATTACATCGAACGGTGGAATCAGCTCTAAATTCAGGAAGAATAAATTGTGAATTGTTGATATATCTCATACGGGTAGACAAATAAAAAAAACAAAGACAAAGGTCGAGAGTAATTTGTAATGTAAAGTTCCGTTAAGGTTACTGTGGGTGACGCTCCGGGCGTCGGGCACCGCGACACGCCTCCCGGCCACCGTAGATGCGGGTCTGTAGACGGTGGGCATTATGTAGCTTTTTTTTCGATAATACGCGGGCAAAGCTGCGGGGGCCAACTATCTTACTTGCTACTAATATTATATCCTTTCCTACTAATATTATAAATTCGAATGTTTGTGAAGATGGATATATGGATGTTTGTTACTCTTTCACGTCAAAATGGCTGAACGAATCTTAATGAAATATAGCACAGAGGTAGATTATAGTTTGGAATAATACATCATATACTTTTTTGATACCACGTGGGCGAAACCGCAAGCGCTAGCTAGTTATACAAGGACTGAACTAGAATTACATTACATTAGTACTGTCAATGACATTCGGACACAATCATGATAATATCATATTCGTTCGTAATCCATTGCGTCATGTGTTCAGAAAATTAGTCCGCACGACAGCTTTAATCGCGCAATGATTATTGTTGAATTGTCAAAATGAGCAGTTTTGGGAATACGAGTATGTTACACAATTACCCTACTGGCCTATTTCGATGTATTATCTGTGGAGTTAGAATGACGTCTGAAAGCAGCATTGTTTTAATCTAATTCCACTGTGGGAAAGACATGGCTAGACAGTAGACATCCTTACTTTGAGTTTGTTTGTTTGTTACCTCTTCACGCTTTAATGGCTAAACCGATTTTGATGAATTTTGGTACAGAGATAGTTGGGAACCAGGAGACGGACGTAGGCTATTTTTTTTAATGTTGGATATGAGGAAGAAAGAGGGAAGAAACGGGAAAACTTAGCGTTGCTATTACATTAAATCAATAAGGCGCTACCGAATTTAATGCGAGCGAAGCCGCGGGCAAAAGCAATAAAAAAACAAAAACAAATAACTCTGTCACTTTTGCACACTGAAAAGATATTAAAAAAACTTTGTGTTGTTATGTTGCTTGTTTGGTTGTTTGTTTGTATCGAATAGGCTCCAAAACTATTGGACCGATTTCACTAATAGGAAGCTACATTATCAGTAAGTAACATCGGCTATAAAACATTACCCTACTACCCTCGGGAGTAAAAACAGAAAGTCACGGGTGAAACAGCACAAAAAAGCTAGTCCTTACTAATATTATAAAGGCGACAGTGAGTTTCTTTGTTACTTTTTCACGCCTTAATGGCTAAACCGATTTTGATGAATTTTATTACAGAGATAGTTGGGACCCAGGAGACGGACATATGATATTTAAAAAAAAGTTGGATATGAGGAAGAAAGAGGGAACAAGAGGGAAAACTTAGCTTTGCTAGTACAAATCAATATGGCGCAAGAGCAAAAACTGCAGGTAGCAGGTACCTGCAAATCAGGGGAACTGTGTTATCCCGAATTTAACGCGAGAAAAGCTGCGGGCAAAAGTTAGTAAAAAATAAATATACACAACAAAGAAGACAAAACAATTCCAATAGATATTTCCTTCTAATATAATACGGTATGCACTTTAATATCACGAGCATTGATATGGGCGCTCGTGCCAATGCATAGTAATGTCGACTTCAACGGAGCTGTTGCAGCAACTAGCATGTTTGGTGGGTGCAGACGGGCAATTTTTGAGCAATAGTTCAGCCAGTTGGTCTAGTTTGACGGGCCTGTTGGTCTAGTGGTTAGTGGCCCTGACTGCTGAGCCGGATTTCGTGGGTTCGATTCCCACCCAGGACAAACTTTGTGTCATGAGCATGATTGTTTGTTCTGTGTCTGGATGTGATTTATCTATACTTTATGTATGTATTTATAAATTATATAAGTATGTTTATCAGTTGTCTGGTTACCATAACACAAGCTCTGCTTAGCTTGGGATCAGAAAGCCGTGTGTGAGTTGTCCCAAGATATTTATATTTATATTTTAATAGTTCAGCCAGTTTTTTTTTGTGATATTATCATTTTTGTTTTTGCAATAGTTGTTAAATCACATATTTATATCACCCTTGTTCTGAATAGTTACAGTACTGATAGCAACATCTGTGTGACTCGTCCCATAGTTATTATTTTGTTTTTTTTTTTTTTTAATTCTTGTATAGATTCTCTTCTACCAATTCGTTGTGAATGAGTGGACATGGTTGGCCTTGTAGATTCTTAGACTCTTGTGAACTATGGTTATTTATTATTTTATTTTACTTTCTGTAAAGTAAGCATTGACTTATTGTCGGGCCTATGCTGTCCCCCCATACTTAAGTACTAACGCTGTAACAACAACATTGTAAAACCAAATTAAAAGAGTAACCATGGAGTTTCTTGCTGATTCTTCTCCATAGGAAACGACCAACCCGAACCGTGCATCTTTTCTCGACGTTTTATAAGTGCCCATGTAGGCCTATATGAAATAAAAATATTTTGATTTTTGATTTTGCCACTAAAGTTGTTGAGAAATTAGGTTGAAGTATTTCTTTTTTGTAGATTTGTTTTTTTTTTTGTGGCTGACGGGTCAACAGAACAATAAGAGACAGGAATAGGAAAAAAAGGACACCAAGCAGACAGTGGAGTGAGAGCTATCTTAAACCGGAGACGCGAAGATACCTGAATGCGTGATGCGCGGGAAAGCGAAGTATGGAAAGGTTTAGGAGACGACTGAACTGCAGAGGGGAACATACTTTATTAATTTGTATTAATTTTTAAGAAATATTATAACAAAGAATAATTTAATTTCAAGTTTTCAATGAAAGTAAAAAATTAAGACATTGTTTTTTCGAATACGACACTTTTTTCAACTGCAAAATTGTAAATTGTTACCTATTCAAATATTAATAAAATTATACTAGAATGAGTGATGTATGATCTTTTTTCTGTTAGCAAAATACCAAGTAAAAATACATTATTTTTAAAACTTTGTTCCTAATTACTGTGATCTAGTGATTTAAAGCTCTTTCTTGATACTTGATTATTTTACTATATCTATTAGGGAGCAGTATGTTACATTAAAAATCCTATCAACTTACCCAATAATAGTGTAAATCGTTCATATATAAATGAATCTATACTTATAATACTTTTACTTATAATATTATAAAGCTGAAGAGTTTGTTTGTTTGTTTATTTGTTTGTTTGGACGCGCTAATCTCAGAGACTACTGGTTGGAATTCGAAAATTCTTTTAGAGTTGGATAGTCCATTTCTAGAGGAAGGCTATAGGCTATATAACATCACGCTACGACCAACAGGTGCTGAGCAGCGTGGGTGAAACCGCGAGGAACAGCTAGTTATGAAATAAAATTAAAGGTACGCGTCGTTTGAAAACCTTCTCTAATTTTTCGTCGTTAAAATGTATTTTTCCCATTGCATGTTTGACATTTAGAGTAATCTCTACTTATCAGCCTACAGCAGACCATTGCTGAACAAACGCCTATTTAATTGCACGCCACTTAATTTGACTTTCGGTTACATTCATCTAGTTGCTACCAGCCACCCTGTGCAGATTATCCCTCCACTGAATCAGAAACATTTATTATTTAGCCCAGGTTATTGGTGATTTAGGTACATACCATATTTTGCCTGTTAAGGGCACGCAAATAAATATCTTAATAAATAAAATAAATAAATATCTTGGGACAACTCACACACGGCTATCTGATCCCAAGCTAAGCAGAGCTTGTGTTATGGTAACCAGATAACTGATATGCATACTTATATAATTTATAAATACATACATATTATAAGATAAATCACACCCAGGCACAGAACAAACAATCATGCTCATCACACAAAGTTTGTCCTGGGCGGGAATCGAACCCACAACCTCCGGCTCTGCAGTCAGGGCCACTAACCACTAGACCAACAGGCCCGTCAAAAAAATATAATTTGCATGAGTTTACAAACATTAACAAAACACAAAAAGCCAGCCACATTTACAAAACAACTACTTGAACTCTCAATACGCAGCGCAGCAGTCGATCTTTCAGCCAACAGTGCTGTCAAAATTAAAAAATAAAATAAAACCTCGAGCCTGAGGGTTTTCCACCTAACGCTTGCCAATTCGCGGATTAAAGAAGTACATTGATGCAACTAAACTGAACAACTTTAAGTTGCCAAGCTGCAACTCAAAAGAGGCCAGTAGTAAAAACAACACAACGAACAGTTTCCTAACTGATGTGTATGAGTTTGAACGATGCAAAATTTTGGTGAGTGTACTTTGTAGCAATAGAAGTACAATCTAGGAGTTTGTAAGTACAATAATAACAGTATGAAAAGCAAAATACTATGCTTGTTGTTGAAGTGTGTTTCATAAAGTTACACTAATATTATAGAAGAGGGCGTGACGAGCTGGACTTACTCATATGGTAAAAGCGAAAGTGAGTTTGTTTGTTACGTCTTCACGCCTTAATGGCTAAACCGATTTTGATGAATTTTGGTACCGAGATATGTAGTTGGGACCCTGGAGACGGACATAGGCTATGTAAGAAATGAGGGAGAAAGAGGGAAGAAAAGGGAAAAATAGGGAGAATGGAAGAAGAAAACGTGTTGCGTCGACCCCAAATAGATTGGGACAAGAACAGGAAAATGATGACGATCTCTTGGTAGTCTCTTGGTGGTAATTTTCTTTTAGACTTTTACTACTTTGAGGACTTACTTTGATATGTGAATGTTCGTCTTGACGTTGTGACTGGATATACCTGCAAACAAAACATGCTTATTTATTAATTTCATAGCAGACTATCTAGAAAGCTATTATTTATAAAAAAAAAGTCATCAGTAAAAACCGGCCAAATGTGAGATTGCCAACAGAAGGTTTCGTACAAACTTGCGACATATACGGCTATATATTTTGACTACGAAGACTTACAAGGTTGATTTGTTCACAACTTCAAGCGCTAACTAATATATATATAATACTAGCTGTGCCCAGCGGTTTCACCCGCTGCTCACTTCGGGCTATGAAAAATAGATGTTGGCCGATTCTCAGACCTACCCGATATGTACACAAAATTTCGTTTAAATCGGTCCAGCCGTTTCGGAGGAGTATGGGAACGAAAACTGTGACACGAGAATTTTATATATTAGAGAGAAGACATCTCTAGCATAGGTATATAGTTTTATTTTCAACTTGACACCTCTACGCGTTTTCGAAATAAAAGGTCTTGACAAACCGACAAGATAAAAAAGTGATCCTATAAGGGTTCCGTTTTTTCCTTTTCGAGATACGGAACCCTAAAAGCCTTTAGTAAGTAAAAATCTGACACTCCCCCCCCCGTTTTGCCTAGAGCGAGGAAAGTTATTTGAAGATTTCCCATCCGCAAAAAAAAAACATTCTTTCAAAAAATTCTCTGGACTATGTAATATCAAGCTACGTCACAAAAAAATTGACCAGCGGGTGAAACCGCTGGGCAGAGCTAGTTTAAATAAATGAGACAACAATAATAATATCATCATCATGACACTAGTGATAAGTGATAAATGATGTTTATTTTGCAAGTAGGTTTTCATAAACACTTTTACACGTATTTTTTTTTAAACTAGATGAGGCCAATGTTTCGTACCCGACTACTCTGAGAAGAAACAGCTGAAACAAACTCAGAGGTCATAGTCTCTTTTAAAGTCCAGACAAAAAATCTTGGTCAAATTACATGAGGACTATTAGTGTCTGAAATGATCTTTTTATGAAAGCACCACACAGATTGAGTGGACAATGTTCAGTCAGTGCAAGCATTTGTCAGTTATCGTGTAGCTCAATTCATAACCCAAGGAGCTCAACGAAATATGTATATATATATATATTTTTTTTATTATTGATAGGCTCGCGTTTGACCACTATCTCACCTGATGGTAAGTGATGATGTGGTCGACGATGAAGCACGCTTACCTAGAAATAACCTATTCACTCTTGACTTATATTATCCAAAATGATGTCTAAAGTAATATTGGAATATCTTCCACATACCAGATACATCTCAAATAACTTCCAAAACCCTCCAAGGATTCCATATGGATATTCATGAAAGCCGATCGACTTTCAAACTTTAAACTCTTTACTGCCCCCGAGGGTTGAGTAAACTGAAGTTTAAAGAAGTCTGGAATAGATAACAGTTTCTCTGTTCAAAAAAAGGTTTAGATTATTTAATCTTGTACAAGAAATTTGAGAAACTAAGACACCATGTTTTTAAATGATTTTAAATGATTAATCATAGTATGCTGTTGAGTAAGTTACTAAGCAATGTTTTCAGTTGCATTTTGAAATAGATGACAACCACAAGGGCTGGTTTAGTTTCTACGGGAAAAAAATATTTAAAAAAAAAAAAACTAAAAAGTGAAAAATTTGCAGATCATAATAGGCATGGAGAAAAAAATATGTATTGTATGCAATTTGGTCTTGAGTAATTTTGGTGAACATACATTAAAAAAGATTCCAACGAATTGAGAACCTCCTCCTTTTTGAAGTCGGTTAAAAATAGAGCAGACGTATAATAAAGGCTTTTCAGCCTTTATTAAAGAAGGAGAAAAACTGAAGGAGTAACAGTAAGAAACAGTTTGAGAACTAATAATTCCTGTGGTAGTTTTCAATAATTATTTTATTATCTTCTCTCTTCTAATCTCTTTCAGATTTCTCTTCTAAAAAAACGTTGCCCCACACTAGAAATTTCTCCTGTATCGTGGGTGCGTTTACAAACATTTAAATTCACATACACACACAGCCCGAAACAACTATCAGTAGGTCATACAAATATTTGTTCCGTGCGGGGATCGAACCCACGACACGCAGCGCAGCAGTCAATCACTCAGCCACTGCGCCAACCGTGCCGTCGTGTTTTTTATTAACTAAGTCGTGGTCCGCACTTTAAAGAGATGTGAGCAAAACAGAGAGGCCATGACTACCTACCGAGGTTGCGGGTTGTTCGAAAGAGATAGCGGTTCCGATTCACAAAGTTCAAAAGAAAGAACATAGGTGGGTTTTAGCAAATGGAAGTCTGACACTCCCTCCCGCTTCGCCTAAAGCGGGAAAAGTTATTCAAAGATATCCCATCCAAAAAAAACAATAAAAAAAAGTCAATAGACTCATCATTTTCCTGCCCATGTCCCATTCTATTTGGGGTCGGCGCAACACGTTTTCCTCTTCCATTCTTCCCTATCACACGTTACGGCATTATTTACTCTTTTCTTCCTCATATCATTCCTTACACAATCCATCCATATTTTTCTTGGCCTTCCTCTCGCTCTCCGTCGTCATTCAGATCCATCACTCTTTTAGTCACATGGTGCTT
This sequence comes from Ochropleura leucogaster, assembly GCA_958449745.1. Lineage (NCBI taxonomy): Eukaryota > Metazoa > Arthropoda > Insecta > Lepidoptera > Noctuidae > Ochropleura > Ochropleura leucogaster. The sequence goes on along the minus strand of OY288224.1, from coordinate 11,759,691 downwards.
CATCCCTCCTCATTACTTGTCCATACCAAGATAAACGACTCCCTTACAATTTCACTGTAACAGGTGCAACTTTTATACTTTCTCTAATACACTCATTCCTTACTTTATTCAGTCTTGACACTCCACACATCCATCTCAACATTCTTAAGTCTATAGGCTAGTTACCAAGTTTCCAAAAAAAAATATGTCCGTCTTTCAGATTATTCAAAAATAAGGGACACGTATTATTCGCCAACGTCACGCGTTCCTGCATTTTTTCGCAAGGAGTGACGTCACACGTAACTTTAATGGGCTTTATCTTTGTAAGTTTTGGTCTAATTTACAAATTAAATTACTAAATTACTTTCACACAGGAAACTATGCTATTCTACTCTATCTAGAATTCAAAGCATCCGCTATCAAAAATATGCTAGAAAACTGTTTTCGTACCAGCCCAACCATCTTGTAGTTTAAAACTCCACATCATAAAACGCCAGCTGTAACCGACTTTCAAACAAAAAATAAACGAAAAAAAACCGGTAAAACTAAAAACTAGGATCCTGCAATTTCCAAACGGTTTAGTTTAAAAGTACCCACTAGTGAACTAACTCCCGATGCACTACAAACTTTCTGTTGCCTGTGGTTGCTACTAGTGATGTGCGAATATTATTCGAATTATTCGAGTGGTAGTCGATTTTTATTCGACTCGAGTTTTTACTTTGGAGGAGAAACGGAGCGGATAGTTTTAAGTGTATCGAAGGGTTATTGGCAAAGTTTGATTTGTTTTTTTTTATTATTGCTTTCGTAGGCATTTGTTTTTCGTTTTTTGAGATTTGTTGATAAAAGAATATTGTCGTTTAAAAATACGTGTTTGCCCTATATATTACTATCATTTTCCTGAACTGTTCCCATGAAAACTTGGAATCCGTGCAACACGTTTTATACTTATTTTTTATGGTAAAAGATGTAATATTAACCCGTCGCATGTAAACGTAAACTCACGGGACTGTTATACTATTGCATAAAGGTAATTTTTCTGCCCTTGTTCCACTCTATTTGGGGTCGGCGCAACACGTTTTTTTCTCCTATTCTCCCCTAGCAGACCTCACGGCATCATTTACTCCTTTATCATTCATATCATTCCTTTCACAATCCATCTATCTTTTCTTTGGCCTTCCTCTACCTCTCCGTCCATTAATATTCATACCTATCACTTTTTTAGTCGCATGCGCTTCGTCACTCCTTAGTAAATGTCCATACCAGGGCAAACAAAACGATAAAAGCTTTGCATAAAGGTAGGAGGGGCCTGCCAGGGCCACCACCTGCCGGGGTTGCGGGTTGTTCGAAACAGATACCGTGGCTCCGGAACATAAAGAGCAATAGAAGGAACATGGGTGGGTTTTAGTCAGTACAAGTCTGACATTCCTCCCCGTTCCACCAAGAGCGGCGAAAGTTATTTGATGATTAGATATTCAAAGAAAACAAAAGTCTTTGTTGGGACATTGAGCTTGCTTTGATCGTCAACTTTTTCTTTCGTAGGTACCTTTTCACTCTTAATTTTATCAGACACGTCCCTTCTTGTCATATCGTCCTTCCCACAGTCCCTTCTTAGTTTTTATGGTCTGTTTCTACTCTTACATCCATTTAGTTTCCCAAAGCATTTTACTCATTTCTTCGCATTACATGCCCATAACACGACAACCAATTACATAACACACAACTCTTTAATCAGCGCCACCATTTTTAGAATTCCTCTTATTTATGTTCTCATTTCTTTTTAATTACCCCCTACATATAACGTAGCATGCATAACTGCAAACATTATAAATGAAATTGGTAATGATCTCACGAATTCCTATTGTAACAACATTGATTTCCGCTACCTAATAAATTATAGAATATAATGTAGCATAAATTTTCAGGCTATAAACATGACAAAATATATCGCTACCGAAATAATAAATTATTCGACTAAATCGAATTTTCGATTCGACCGTCCGCAACACTATTTCCTCCCGGTAAAGTTTCCTCTTTCCGGACCACTAATCCATACTAAACTTTGTTAATAACTACGCCAATTTAGACTTTATAGACATAGCAATAAGGAGTTTTGAGTAAGTAAAACAAAAATTGGTGAAAAAAGTTTTGCCGTTGCGTTTCGTTGAAGTTTCGAAACGAATTGTTCAGGCTCCTTAATAAGTGGGGATTAAATATTTTCTGATTCGCTTTTACGAGTTTTTTGAATACGTTTTTTTTTGTTGTTTTGCGTTTTAGTGAAAAAGAGTTTTTAAAGGATTATTTTCAGATTTTTATTTTACCGCGAAATTGTTTTGTGAACCGTTTTGTACTTAGTGAATTTTTCAGTTCAAAATTATTTATGTCCAAAATGATCCAACCGTATTTTATTAAGCACCGTATTTTTATGTATTCTGGTTTATTAACTACCTAATACACTGTAGTTTGCGCGTTGTTCGAAAGAGATATCACGGCCCCGGAACACAAAGGGCAAAAATAGGAACATAAATAGGTTTTAGTCAGTAAATGTTTCTCAGTTTTTTCCGCTCCACTCAGAGCGGAGTTATTTGATGAATTCACAAAGTACCTACGTGGCTAAATAATAACAGCCATATTAGTTAGATCTCCAAGTTTAACCTGCTCTGCTCTACTGATTGACTATCAATCTAAACTAATATTATAAATGCGAAAGTAACTCTGTCTGTCTGTCTCTTCTTCACGCCTAAACCACTGAACCGATTTTAATGAAATTTGGTACAGATATAGTCTGGGACACGAGAAAGGACAGGATAGTTTTCATCCCGGAAATCCCCCGGAAACGGGAACTATTAATCCACGCGTACGAAGTCGCGGGCAAAAGCAAGTTAAAAAAAAAAAAACATTTCTACACTAGGAAGTACTCCTGTATTGTAGCTGCTTTAACAAATATTTAAACTCACATACACAAACCCGTAACAACTACCTGTAGGCTTCCTCTATGCTTTAACCTTTTGACCGCAACGTTACGGACGTCTACAGCCGTCAAGAATACGATTTTTTTTTTGTATAATTCGACATAGGGTTAAAATAAATAAAATAATGAATGTTACGAATCATATGACTGATTAATTCGTTATCGATAAGATGTTGGAAACCCAATATTTTGTAGGTGTTTGCGCTGAATTTGTGGCTTGGCGTGGGGCCCATGTGTTTACGCTGTGGCGGTCAAAAGGTTAAAAACCGTTGGTCCCAGCTGAAAGTTCGGTATTCATTGTTTTAATTCATTAAAAAATACACCTCAACAATGTTAAATGGCGAAATGAATATTGTTGAACTATCAAAAATCAATGGAACTGAGATTAATAATTATTTGTTTATCAAATACTAGCTGTTCCACGCGGTTTCACCCGCGCTGCCCAGCACCTGTTGGTCGTAGCATGATGTAATATTCAAATTCAAATTCAAATAATTTATTTCAGATTAATCCATATATTGTTAGTAGTAAAGTAACTTAGCCTAATGTTAGTATTAGAATTAAATTTATAATCACACTCGTTATGTGGATAGGTGTGTCTGTACACTTATCCACCTTCGTAAGAGGGGAGAGTCCCACCGATCCGAAAACACATTCAGGATGCCATTGGAGGACGAGCGCAAGCGCGCCAACATGGAAGCGCATCGCTTCCGCATGATCGCGGCGAACCCGTCGACACCCGCGCAAGCGAACATCCCTGACGCGCTACATCGCCTCGACAACCCCAAAAGCACCCTGAATGCATTATTGTACTGGACACGCAGGTCACTGTATGCCTGCTGTGTGTACTTGGTCCACAGGCTGCACGTGTAAAACGACTGGCAGAAGGCCTTAAACAACGTTATCTTTACATCCTCAGTACAGCGTGCAAACCTGCGGGCCAGCATGTTGTAACGGACAGCCAGCGACCTGCGTTCCCTGTCTATATCCACATTGTCTTTTAAGTCATCGGTGACCCAGTGACCCAAATACTTAAACTTCGACACAATATAGCCTATAGCCTTCCTCAAGAAATGGACTATCCAACACTAAAAGAATTTTCCAATTCCAACCAGTAGTCCCTGAGATTAGCGCGTTCAAACAAACAAACTCTTCAGCTTTATAATATTATAGTATATATAGTATAGTATATAGTATAGATAAGCTAACAGTTTATACTCATATCTATGCTAATCATATAAAATGACATATAGTGTTAACTGAAAACTTCATAGACTAAAAACCTTATTTATAAAAATTAAGTACCTACAATAAAATTTTTATTTTATATTTAAATAAATATCATGTTCTCCTATTGTGCTTGGGGAGTCAAAAAATAAAACTTTCTTCGGGAGAAGAGAAATAAGGAAGATGAAAAATAAATGTATTTATGAAAGTCATTTGCAGAGTATAAAAAAAGAAACGTTTCTCCTGTATCGTGAGTGCGTTTACAAATATTTAAACTCACATACACAAACAGCCAGACCCGGACCAACTATCTGTAGCCCATACAAATATTTGTTCCGTGCGGGGATCGAACCTGCGACACGCAATGCAGCAAATGATCGTACTCAAAATCAAAATTCATTTATTCAAATTAGGCTGATAATCAGCACTTTTTGAACGTCAGATTACAAGAGACAGTCCCACAAAAACGCCCTGCCCTTCGCCACTTCCTAGTGTTTTAGCTGGGAAGAAGAAGTGGCGGAACAAACTCCCCAGCAACACATCTGTCTGTCAGGTTAGAAGAACCAGATTTTATACAATTCCGATTATCACAAGAAATTATAAAGAAAAAAAATAAGAAATAATTCATTCATTGTCACTTGTCAGCTAGCAAATACCAATTATATTTAAAAATAAAAAAATGTAAAATGACCCAAGTCTAAATAATAAATTCAGCCACTGCGAACCAGGTTTTCTCTCAACCTGGGCAATAACTCTTGCCGTCACCAACAGACAGTTGTTGCCAAAGTTTTCCATGCATTGTCCTCATTCACAGCGAGTTTGCAACTAGCTGTACCTGACAATCTAATAGACTGAGCGGTGCAGTTTTATGTAAATTTTGTATTATGTATGTGGTTTGTATCGTCTGGTAACGGCTTTTTATGGAGTTTGTCTGGCACCTCACAATAGCCGTTTCAGGCGCCAAACAGTAATGCTGTTCATGTTAGCAAGCCGATTTTAGTACGTCTAATTTTTTTTATTAGTGATAGGCTCGCGTTTGACCACTATCTCACCTGATGGTAAGTGATGATGTGGTCGACGATGAAGCACGCTTACCTAGAAATAACCTATTCACTCTTGACTTGAAGACCCCCAGGTTATAGCTGTCAGGAAATACAGACTCCGGCAGGGAATTCCACTCCTTAGCAGTACGCACAATGAAAGTATTCCCAAACCGTTTAGTGCGTGTGGGTGGGATGTCTACCATGTAACGGTGGCGCATCGCCGTACGTCTTGTAGTCCGATGATGGAACGGGCTTGGCGGAATTAGGCTGTGTAATTCCATCGCACACTCTCCGAAATGTAACCGATAGAAAACCGAAAGGCTGGCAACGCGTCGGCGATGCTCCTATTAATGCTTACCCAGAGCATTTCCTATCCGAAAAACAAAAACAAAAAACTGATAGAAAAAAAAACAACATTTTCCCAACCAATCAAACTTAAGACATTCGGTGTTTAAGGTATGTGTTACTGGCTGGCACCCGCGGCTTCACCCGGATAATATAGAAAAAAAAACCTATCCTATGGGTTATTTCAGACTATAATCCACTTCAATGCCAAATTTCATCAAGATCCGCTCAGCCGTTTTGACGTGAAAGAGTAACAAACATCCATCCTCACAAACATTCGCATTTATAATATTAGTAGGATAAAACATGACCCTACATACGTACATGTATTGTTACTATTGAAACTGCACGAACCACAAACTCATAAACATAACACAAACGTTTGCATTCGACATGCTTCGCTTTAACAATTATTTTGAACCAGGAAACTAGGGTTGAATTATGCGTAAGTACCAATTAAACGGGGTTGTGGGTTTTTGGAAAAAGAGGCCCCGGAACATAAAGGGCAGAAGAAGGAACATGAGCGAGTTTTAGGAACTTATTTGATGATTTCCCATTCGGAAAAAAGTACCAATGAACTAATAATTTGAAGCGTAAGTACTGAAATGTAATTTGGTTATTAAAAAAAAATAAGATTCTTCTGTAAATCATAATCAGTTAGAACATAGGCCTCTCTTTGAGTGGTAGCCGTTATCCACTACGCATGCCGTTATGCGATACGCATGCCGTTATACACTACGCAGGCCGTTATTTACTACGCAGTGCGGGTAAGCTTGCTGGTAAGTGCCGGTTAGTTGGTACCTCACGATTATTTTGCATGTATGACTACGACGTCATCTCAATTTAAAGAACAATCTTCTCAAAGGTTAATAAAATTACGCCGAATTGACAATGTATTGAATAGTCTTATCATGCACTAGCTGTTCCTCGTGGTTTCACCCACGCTTCTCAGCACCTGTTGGTCGTAGCGTGATGTTATATAGCCTATAGCCTTCCTCAAGAAATGGACTATCCAACACTTAAAGAATTTTCCTGAGATTAGCGCGTTCAAACAAACAAACAAACTCTTCAGCTTTATAATATTATATAAGTAATATAAGTAATAAGTAATATAAGTAATAAGTAATATAAGTATATAAGTATAGATTAGTATAGATTTGTCCAAAATTATTTACCACAGTCCTTTTACTCTAAAATCAATCAGCCACTACTCACCAACTTGAAACAAAAACAAAACTTTCTAGCTTTCTCAAATGGCTTAATAGCAAAAATCCAATCAGATCGTTCACAGCGAAAGGAACTATGCATCAATTAGAGAGCAGACAATACCCGGGAGAGATCAATTAATTAACTAAAAAAAAGGGGAAGTGTAGGAAATCGCGAACTCGCTCAGCGGAGTGTTTCCGGACAATCTAGTCGTCTATAGTTTTACTGACGAGCTGGTAAAGTTTCGTGCACTTTGGGACAGATTTATTGGGTGCAATGCGAAATTGACCATTTTCACTTTTTTGTGTCGGATTTATTTTCTTAATATTGATAAAGAGTTAAGAGAGACTAATAAATAGGTTATTAGTTCTCTACAAATTAAAAAAAAAATACACTTGATGGCGGGACCCTGTTCAAAACAGTGGGTTTAGTTATTACTTTTGTAAATTAGGTTTGGTCGAGCTGCGACTAAAGTGCAGTACATATACTAGATATTTGTTTTTTTTTTATATCCGTCTAATTTCCTTATTTCCTTATCCTTACTAATATTATAAAAGCGAAAGTGAGTTTGTTTGTTTATTTGTTTGTTTGTTACCTCTTCACGCTGTAATGGCTAAACCGATTTTGATGATTTTTGGTACAGAGATAGTTGGTAACTGGGAGACGGACATAGGCTATTTTTTATTTAAAAAGAGTGGGATATGAGGGAGAAAGAGGGAAGAAACGGGAAAACTTAGCGTTGCTATTACAAATCAATAAGGCGCTACCAAATTTAACGCGAGCGAAGCCGCGGGCAAAAACTAGTAATTTATAAAAATGCCTTAAACAAAAACTAAGGAAGTCAGCCCACTAATAAACCATGGGGTAAACGTCTTCTTGAGCGGAGACAACGAATCGGTATGTGTAAGGTTGGACGTCCTCAAGCTTGTGTAATGGAGAGACGGTCTTCACAGGAAGTTCCGGATATTTTTTTTTTATATCTTAGGACAACTCACACACGGCTATCTGATCCCAAGCTAAGCAGAGTTTGTGTTATGGTAACCAGACAACTGATATACATACTAATATAATTTATAAATACATACACATTATAGATAAATCACACCCAGACACAGAACAAACAATCATGCTCATCACACAAAGTTTGCCCTGGGTGGGAATCGAACCCACGACCGGCTCAGCAGCATATTAAAGAGGCTTAAATCTATCAGTGGACTATAAATGGAGGTTTGTGAAGATGAAGTATTTAAATCTTTTAACCTGAAAAGAACTACAACTTTGTTAACAGAAGAAGTTTGATGAGTGCAACCATTTTTTTAAATACGAAACCTCCTTATTCAAGATCTAACTACACAATAACTAAATGGCAATAAAACTAAAGAGAGTGCCCTCAATTTATTGCGTAACTGCTATAATTTGACGGGCCTGTTGATCTAGTGGTTAGTGGCCCTGACTGCTGAGCCGGAGGTCGTGGGTTCGATTCCCACCCAGGACAAACTTTGTGTGATGAGCATGATTGTTTGTTCTGTGTCTGGGTGTGATTTATCTATAATATGTATGTATTTATAAATACTATAAGTATGTATATCAGTTGTCTGGTTACCATAACACAAGCTCTGCTTAGCTTGGGATCAGATAGCCGTGTGTGAATTGTCCCAAGATATTTATTTATATTTATTAGTTATTTAATTTCCTTCAAACTAATTAATTTATAGTGCTTTAACCTATCATGATAATCGGGTATAGCTTTTCTGATCCCAATCTTCATACAAAGATACCTAACAAAACGGGCCTGAACTGACTCAACATTAGTTGTATGTATAACTTGAATAAAAAGGAGACCAAACAACGGAACAATACTCCAATGAGCTCCTTACCAATGCGTTATATAGGAAAATAATGCTAATTTAATTAAGGAAAGGTTTTGACATACATCGACAGAAGAAGCTTGACAAGTGCAATTATTTTTTTCAAAATCAAAATCAAAATATTATTATTTCACATAGGCCTACATGGGCACTTATAAAACGTCGAGAAAAGATGCACGGTTCGGGTTGGTCGTTTTCTATGGAGAAGAACCGGCAAGAAACTCCATAGTTACTCTTTTAAATACGAAACCTCCTTAGTCAAGATCTAACTACACAATAACAAAATGGCAACAAAACTAAAGAGAGTGCCCTCAATTTATTGCGTAACTGCTACAATATATTATTTTAATATTTATTGTCTCCAAGTAGCCATTAAGAAATGATTTACAACTGTTGAAAGTTGAAATTTCTATCTTCCGTAATTTATTTCAAAGCTATTTATATATTGTGCTTTGCGTAGACATATTTTGTTTACCCGGCGACGTGTAAGATGTTTTTTTTATAGTTTACTTATTTAATGATAAAAGAATGGAAGAAGAAAACGTGTTGCGCCGACCCCAAATAGGACGAGACAAGGGCAGGAAAATGATGACTCATTTGATGAAAACATGCATAGATTGTGTAAGAAATGATATGAAGGAAAAAAGGAGTAAAGATGCCTTGACTTCATCATATGGATGAGTTTGTTTGTTTGTTACGTCTTCACGCCTAAATGGCTTGAACGATTTTGATGAATTTTGCTATAGAGATAGTTGGAACCCTGGAGACAGACATATGCTATTTATTTCTTAAACTAAGAGATAAATGAGGGAGAAAGAGGGAAGGAAGGGAAAAACTTAGCTTTGCTATTACAATAAATAAGGCGCTAGGGCAAAAACCATCAGTAGCAGGTAGCTGCAAATCAGGAAAGGGGAACTGTATTAACCCGAATTTAACGCGAACAAAGCCGTGGGAAAAAGCTGGTACCACATAAAACTAATATAGACTTGATTTTTATTTGTCTACACAACTTTGTTTGGTTTGATTATTCTAACATTACTCTTAATAAACATAGTGTTCTTATTAATCTAATATATAAAATTCTCGTGGCACAGTTTTCGTTCCCATACTCCTCCGAAACGGCTGGACCGATTTGAACGAAATTTTGTGTACATATCGGGTAGGTCTGAGAATCGGCCAACATCTATTTTTCATACCCCTAAGTGGGCAGCGGGTGAAACCGCTGGACACAGCTAGTCTAATATATAAAATTCTCGTGTCACAGTTTTCGTTCCCATACTCCTCCGAAACGGCTGGACCGATTTAAACGAAATTTTGTGTACATATCGGGTAGTTCTGAGAATCGGCCAACATCTATTTTTCATACCCCTAAGTGAGCAGCGGGTGAAACCGCTGCGCACAGCTTGTTAGTTATAAAAACATAATTTAAATTACTTCAAACTTCTCTCCAAATAATTCTGCACGAAAGTGTATTTACAAAATATTTGGTAGCACAAAGCATTCGCAAGCGAAGCGTGCCGAAACTTCAACCGGCCACTGGTAAATACTACTTGCGTTAGTACTACGAATGTGGTTATTAATTTCGCTTCACAATTTCATTAAAATACACAGCTAAATTTGCTCCTATAACTAAAAAAAATGAATTCTTATTAATTTTCTTTTTTAAGAAAAAAATATGCTGCACTTTAAATATCCCTTTTTTTATTGATTGACTAGCTTTAGCCCGCGGCTTCGCTCGCGTTAAATTCGGGATAACACCTGCTAACTATAGTTTTTCCCCTGCGACTTGTTTATTGTAATAGCAATGCTAAGTTTTCCCTTTTCTTCCCTCTTTCTCATTTTAAAAATAGCCTATGTCTACCAGGATCCCAACTATTTCTGTATCAAAATTCATCAAAATCAGTTTTGCCATTTAGGCGAAAAGGCGTACCAAACAAACTGACTTTCGCTTTTATAATATTAAGTAAGGATATTAAAACGTAGTTTTTTTATGTCTGTAGTCAGCTCCATCTAATTAGACTGGAAGCCAATCTCAAAGTAGATTAGAGAAAAGCTATGCAGATGATAAAATTGATTTTAGATTTTTTTACTATTCTGTGAAAGTACAGACGCCTGCACATCAAGCTACTACAATCTGTCAGATTTCTTTGATAGATTTTCGACTTTATTTCTAAAGTATTAGGTTCAAGGTTCATTGGGAAAACTTGACAGTTTCGGGTAGCTTGACCTGCTGGCGTCTGTACCTTTTTCTCGTATGTAAAATCATCAAATGACTTTTCCCGCTCTGTCCGTTAGACGTCAGAATTAATTTATTGAAACTCAAACAAACATTTCCCTTGTTTTGTTCAATGCATCTTTTTATAATCATCTTTTCTAAACAATTCTACATCGTTATAAAAATAGTAAATAATATTGTGTACAATTTTTTTCAATGTTTTTTTTACGGGTGGGAAATCATAAATTAACTTCCCCCGTTCTGGGTGGAGCTGAGAGGAGTGCCAGACTTATACTGACTAAAACCCACCCATGTTCCTTCTATTGCCCTTTATGATCTGAGGCCGCGGTATCTCTTTCGATCAACCCGTAACCCCGGCAGGCGGTGACCCTAGTAAGCCACTCTGCTTTGCTGACATCTCTTTGAAGTGCGCGTGGAACACTAACGCACCGTCAAGCACATCCAAGAACATTTTAATAGGTTTTTCTGTTAATAAGTGAATAAAATTTATTAGAAAAACCCAATTAAATTTTGGACTTAAAATGTCTCAAAATTACCAAAAAAGACGTACAATTTTCTTGCAAGCCAGTGCACCTATAATGTTTGATAGGACGAGCCAGCAAGCGGACGCTCTCAAACTTTTGTTAACCAAACGTAACTTGTTCTTTAGTTTACCACAATCTGTGGATACTGCTATGAATGAAGTTATCAATACTGTCCCGCTATTTCATCGACGCAGCGTACGTGACATGTTTACACCACACCATGGACGTATACGAGATGGAGTACGTAGACATAAAGGCAGGGTCACTTTATTGACCCTGCCTTTATGACGATGATTTCCCACCCGAAAAAAAAGGGTCACTTTAATGGTTAAAAAGTTTTGTCACGACAGCGACATATAATTACGTATTTTACGTATTCTTCTAGTTCTATGAAAATCCATATTTTGTTTTGTTTAAACAACCGAATAAATTACTGTGGAAACTCATATTTGTCGTCTAATTTAAAAATGGAACAATCTTTTACTCAGAAATATGGCAACCAAGGAGGTAACTTATTAAAGGTTTCATTTGAATTTCGAACTGGCTTGCAAATAGAAAGCTGTTTATTAAAAAAAAAAGATTGTGTGGTTTTACGAAACCACGGTAAAAGTGAAACTTTTATTCACATTGTGGACATTTAATTCAAATTTTCGGAATAATATTCCATTAAAAGTATAAAAATCGCATCATCAATCTCAATTTTATCCATGGAAATTGAGAATGATAATAGGAAATAATAAAATTAGACTAAGTCTAAAATCAATATTTTTATTAAACTACATATACAATACTCTACAATCATTTTGATGATACACACATTTTAAAAAAAAACTAAATATTCATTATCGTCGCTAAGTCCTTTCCTTTTTTTCTTTTTCTATAAGCACGTGCTATGTCGGCTTTCCTTTTTTTATAACGTAAAATTGATTCATTATCACTCATTTTTGCACTATTCTTTGCTTTTTCCTCGTTGATTACTTTTCGGACTCACTAGCTGTGTTGTTATTTACCAAAAGTAAATAAATAACATTTACTTTCAACGCCGAAAATAATAAACAAAATAGCGTGGTGCACTGGCACAGATAAATAACACAAATGTATACTATAGCCTATACACTACTCGTCCAGCAGCTGCGAACTACGCCGCCATATTGGCCTCGACTGCTCTGTTGAGTGTCTCTCACTTTTACCCCCACTCTACCTCCGCGTCATCGACATGCGACACACGAGCCAAAAAGTTTAGAACGATAGAATAAAAGTTTCACTTTAAAAAAACAAATGAACACTTTGGCGCGTGAAAAATTATTGTCGTTTTGTTGATGTACATTTGAAATGATAAAAAGTTCTGCCCAAGGACTACTTAGTTAACACCTTCGTCTATCAATGCCTCTTTTACTTGCCCCTGCAGTAATGAACAGCTATTAAATACTTTTTTGTGCGATATCCGCATTTTTGATTCATATGGAGACGAAGGTTTATGGCAACTAACGTTCCTTTTTTAAACATTGCCCCACACTAGGAATTTCTTCTGTATCGTGTGTGCGTTTACAAACATTCAAACTCATGTACTTACACAAACAGCCAGACCTGAAACAACTATCTGTATATGGATATTTTTTGTATTTTTATTCATATTTTATAAGATTCATTTCTTTATATATATTATTATCAACTACTATTATCTCTAATATATAACATTCTCGTGTCACAGTTTTCGTTCCCATACTCCTCCGAAACGGCTGGACCGATTTAAACGAAATTTTGTGTACATATCGCGTAGGTCTGAGAATCGGCCAACATCTATTTTTCATAACCCTAAACCTCAGCGGGTGAAACCGCTGGGCACAGCTAGTATCATATATTATTATCAACGGGCCTTAGTTTTCTGGCATGGAATAATAGCATCATCTTCATTTACACAAGTTGGCCAGAAAATATATATTTGTTATTAAAACTAAAACGTTGTAAACATAGCAATTAAATTTAAGACCATGCTACACTTTTAATGTGCCTTTATTTTTTCACTTAGTTTTTTTTTCAAGTTTAAAATGAAAAAAAAAATACCTAGCACGAGTTTTATAATCAAATGGAAAAGTTTTCTTAAATAATAGCTTGTAATGTAATAATAAATCATGGAAAACAAAAAGAGATAGTTTAAAAATTTTAAATGTACAGGATTTATTACATTACTCTGACCTTTTTTCGTTATATTACTGTTGACAAATTATCACTAGTCATATTTTTTGCAACCGACTGTAATTGAGGAATAAAGTATGTTTGAAAACAAGAAATATAGGCCAGCAAACTGTTCCCGTACTTCTGATAGCAGTGTAACTGTTCGTAAAATTATACATTTGGGTCAGTAGAACTTCATGAAATAAGGACTACACAATCGGGATATTTACCATGTCATGGTAAAAATCCCGTTTTTGTTAAATACTGTTTGTGAACATGTCAGTTCAAAAACTTGTAAGTATAAAGCTTCACAAAAGGCTCAAACATAACTATGTGTTGTTTTCGCAGCGTTTTTTATTAGTGACTAACTTTTGCCCGCGGCTTCGCCCGCGTTAAATTAAAATTCGGGGTAACACATTTCCCGTGGTGCCTTATTGATTTGTAATACCAACGCTAAGTTTTCCCTTTTCTTCCCTCTTTTTCCTTCACATCCCACATTATTTGAAATAAATAGCCCATGTCCATCTCCTGGTTTCCAACTATCTCTGTACCAAAATTCATCAAAATCGGTTGAGCCATATAAGCGTGAGGAGGTAACAAACAAACTCACTTTCACTTTTATAATATTAGTAAGGATTTTCTTTACATGTAGAAGGATTTATTCTCCTTATCACAATCGCAACCCGTCATCTAAAAAAGAAAAATAAAAAGTCGAAAATGACTTCCGGAATTCGGTGACTTTTTTTGTTTTTTTCTGGAATTCGGTTTTAATTTTTACAAAACAGTTTTTTATATCAGCATTTTTTGTAATGTGTGTATAATGATTAGAATAGAAAAATTAGAATGAACAGCTACCCTACCATGACATCTTAAAGCAGAACTTATTCCGCTGATGGAAAGAGACCGAGCTATACAGGGTGTCTAGCACCATCTCTTTCACTCAGTGGAATAAGTTCTGCTTTAAGACGTCATAGTACTGTTTTCTTCTACGCAAGCAGGTTCCACCAAAAGTCGCATCATCACTTCACAACTATATTACTTTGACTGCACGGTTGGCGCAGTAGTTTGCGATTGTCTGGTGGTCTGTTGGTCTAGTGGTTAGTGGCCCTGACTGCTGAGCTGGAGGTCGTGGGTTCGATTCCCACCCAGGACAAACTTTGTGTGATGAGCATGGTTGTTTGTTCTGTGTCTGGGTGTGATTTATCTATAATATGTATGCACTTATAAATTATATAAGTATATAATTATATCAGTTGTCTGGTTACCATAACACAAGCTCTGCTTAGCTTGGGATCAGATAGCCGTGTGTGAGTTGTCCCAAGATATTTATTTTTATTTATTATTGGCTGCTGCGCCACGTGTCGCGGGTTCATTCCCCACACGCAACAAATATTTGTGCGACCGACAGTAAGTTGTTCTGGCTGTTTGTGTGTGGAGTTTAAATGTTTGTAAAATCACCCACAAATACAAGGAGAAATACTTAGTGTGGTATTCCTTCCCAGGCAGTTTTGATATATAGTACTTTTCAGTCCTATTGGTACAACTACCATAAAATTCTCATAAAAATTTCAAGACGCCATAAATCTCCTTATGGTTCACGAAGTACCTATCTTAACTTGGTGAGATAACGAATTTATTTTACAGGTTTTTAACGAAGTCTTTGAGGATACTTTAAAACTAAAATCTGATACCTTTTTTTTCATATTGAAATTCTTACTAATAATATCAAAGCGAAAGTGAGTTTGTTTGTTTGTTACGTCTTCACGCCTAAATGACCAAACCGATTTTGATGAATTGGTACAGAGATTTGGTACAGAGATAGTTGGGACCCTGGAGACGGACATAGGCTAACTTTAAAAACAATGAGTAATGAAGGAGAAAGAGGTAAAAAAATGGAAAACCTAGCATTGCTTTTACAATAAAAAAGCATAAGGGTGAAAACTACAGGTAGCAGGTACCTGCAAATCAGGAAAGGGGAACTATGTTACCCCGAATTTAACGCGAGCGAAGCCGCGGGCATAACCTAGTCATAATATAACTTTCCCCGCTCTGGGCGAAGCGGGGGGAGTGTCAAACTTTTACTGACTACCCACCCATGTTCCTTTTTGTTCCCGCAACCCCGTAACTTCGGTAGGAAATTGTAGCTTTACAATGTTTTTGATAAGAAATCTTTCGTCACTGCGATTGGTTTGCAGACCTGCAACCCTACCATGACGACTTAAAGCAGAACTGATTCCACTGACGGAAAGAGACAGAGCTATACAGGGTGTCTAGCACCATCTCTTTCTCACACAGGAATAAGAACTGCTTTAAGATGTCATAGTAACCCTACTGTAATCTGATTAGTTTTTTGGAATAATTTCATTATATCGCAAAGCTCTTATCTGACGTCGATTTATCTAGTTGATCGAAATCGGAGTAAATGATAGCGCGGCGATTGACGGATGAGAGAGAAAGACAAAACAAGTGGTTTGGGAAAGTATTCAATAACTAGCTTTCGCCCGCGGCTTTGCTCGCGTTAAATTCGGGGTAACACAGTTCCCCTTGCGCCTTAATGATTTGTAAAGCAACGCTAAGTTTTCCCGTTTCTTCCCTCTTTCTCCTTCACATCCCACTATTTTCAAAAAAAATATTAGCCTATTTCCGTCTCCTGGTTCTCAACTATCTCTGTACCAAAATTCATCCAAATCGGTTCAGCCATTAAAGCGTGAAGAGGTAACAAACTCACTTTCGCTTTAAGTAAGGATAAGGATAATACTAGCCTATACTATCCTACTGTTAGGCTCATACAGATTCCACGTGCATAGAAACGCATAACCCTTCCAAAACCTTCGGGTTTTTTCAGTGACTTTGCAGTATTTTAGAAAATGAACTCTGATAATGAAATAGGTAATCTTTGTACACTTAAAATCTTGATATCACTAAACAGCAGTGAGCAAGCTTTTCCAATGTGTATTTCTCTATTAGTCTATTCAACAAAAGACTTTGGCCGCCACAATGGGGCAAACATACAGGCTGATCCATAATTAATAACTCAAAATCCCTTTCATAACCTAAAAACAATAAAAATAACCCGACAACACTCCTTACTAATCGCCACTCCGGGATATCTCCATCCCGGAGGCCGCATTAATAACTCCGTCCATTACTCACCGTAATTCCCGGGGTAGTCCGGGGTGTCGGTGCTAATCCCGCGAGCCCGGGACCACGGTGTCGCATCACTAGAACAATGGTACGTTAATTAGATATGAATTACAATTGATGGTTAATTAAGCTGGGGTAGTTATGTTAATGTCGTGTTGTAGATATTAAGGGGATTTAAATGATAATCATTTGAGGATTGGGAATGCAATGGAATTCGCATCTTAAAGGTTTTTAGGGAAAAAAGTGGGATGTGAGGGAGAAAGAGGGAAGAAAAGGGAAAACTTAGCGTTGCTATTACAAATCTATAAGGCGCAAGGGGATCTGTGATACCCCGAATTTAACGCGAGCGAAGCCGCGGGCAAAAGCTAGTTAATGATATTAGTAGGATAGACAATAACTTTTAAACTACCCAAGCAATATAAATAAAATGAATATGAGACCACCTCGGACAGATACCTTTTCAAAGACTTAAGAAAATCTATCCACAGGTAGGCAAAGTAATCGGCGAATCCTTACTTCCTTACTAATATTATAAAAGCGAAAGTAAGTTTGTTTGTTTGTTTACCTCTTCACGCTTTAATGACTGAACCGATTTTGATGAATTTTGGTACAGAGATAGTTGGGAACCAGGAGACGGACATAGGCTAATTTATTTAAAAAACGTGGGATTTGAAGGAGAACGAGGGAAGAAAAGGGAAAACTTAGCGTTGCTATTACAAATCCATCAGGCGCAAGAGCAAAAACTGCAGGTCTGCTTAGTGTGTTATACCGAATTTAACGCGAGCGAAGCCGCGGGCGAAAGCTAGTATACAAATAAAAAAAGTTCGAACCTAGAACTTTGGTCGTTTTGACCAAAACCGGGTTGGTTCGTTAATTTATCTAAGAGCCACTTGCAAAATGGATAAACCTAGATATACATATATATGCTTCATCCTTACTAATATTTTAAAAGCGAAAGTGAGTTTGTTTGTTTGTTACCTCTTCACGCTTTAATGGCTATACCGATTTTTTAAATATAGTGGGATATGTTCTTCAAGTCAAGAGTGAATAGGTTATTTCTAGGTAAGCGTGCTTCATCGTCGACCACATCATCACTTACCATCAGGTGAGATAGTGGTCAAACGCGAGCCTATCAATAATAAAAAAAAAAAAACAAAAACGAGGGAAGAAAAGGGAAAACTTTGCGTTGCTGTAGCAGGTACTGTTTTTTACCGAATTTAACGCGAGCGAAGCCGCGGGCAAAAGCTAGTATTGAATACATTCAACATTCGTCGAGTTGAATCGCTGAAACGCAAATGGACATAATATTTTTTTTCGTATTTTTTTTTAAATTGGACATATTCGTTAAAACTGTGATACAAATCTGTGAACGAGTTTTCGGGTGATACACAACATTGATCATGATTTTATTTTGTCGTATTTAAATGTGTTAAAAGCTTGTGCCAATTTAAAAACATTGGCAAGATTAACCTGTTATGAGGAGGGACTAAGCACATGTGATATGGGACGGAGAACGAGAGGAAGGCCAAAGAAAAGCTGGATGGATTGTGTAAGGAATGATATGAAGGAAAAAAGAGTAAATGATGCCGTGACGTCTGATAGGCGGGCCTGTTGGTCTAGTGGTTAGTAGCCCTGACTGCTGAGCCGGAGCTCGTGGGTTCGATTCCCACCCAGGACAAACTTTGTGTGATGAGCATGATTGTTTGTTCTGTGTCTGGATGTGATTTATCTATAATATGTATGTATTAATGAATTATATAAGTATGTATATCAGTTGTCTGGTTACCATAACACAAACTCTGCTTAGCTTGGGATCAGATAGCCGTGTGTGAGTTGTCCCAAGATATTTATTCATTTATTTATAGGGGAGAATGGAAGAAGAAAACGTGTTGCGCTGACCCCAAATAGAATGGGACAAGGGCAGGAAAATGATGAAGTAGCTCGTGGGTAAATACTTATTAACAGTAGCTTGGGTCTATCTTTAGGTTAAGCCGTGCTTGCCTAGGTTGATCCGTGGATGGGATACCACACATTACATAACTGTTTTTTCCATATATCGTAGAGGACGTTGACGCCATTATTAGATTTGTACATCTTTGAATGTTTTTACAGGAAGTAACTTATTATAATATGCCTAACGATGTCAAGAAATTAAATTCAGACATTCAAATACTGTCAAAAAAGCCTATTAAAATGTTGATGAATTTTTAAATCTTAAATTGCTATGAAGTAACTGACTAATTTATTGTATTTTTTGTTAATGTTAATTTGTTGATTTAATTATATTACTAAACTAGCTGTTCCTCACGGTTTCACCCGCGCTGCTCAGCACCTGTTGGTCGTAGCGTGATGTTATATAACCTATAGCCTTCCTCAAGAAAAGGACTATCCAACACTAAAAGAATTTTTCAATTCCAACCAGTAGTCCCTGAGATTAGCGCGTTCAAACAAACAAACAAACTCTTCAGCTTTATAATATTAGTATAGATTTCAATTTCAAAATGTGACTGTCTTTCGACATAATTTTTTTCACTATGGTCACACATGTTGAGCCTGAAAATTGTTTATAACACCAATTCTAAGCATCATACCATGTATAATTATCTACACATGTTTTAAAAAAAAAAAAATCTTGAATCTTGTCAGTGGCCCGAATGTCAATCAGCCAGTCTAATATATATTTTTTTTAAATAAAACTTGCCTTACGATTTCTCCTGTATCATGGGTGCTTTTACAAACATTGAAACTGACATACACAAACAGCCAGACCCGAAACAACTATCTACAGGGCATACAAATATTTGTTCCGAGCGGAAAGTATCCCATGTGTTATTTTAGATTATAATAAATAATAATAAATAAATATCTTGGCTATCTGATCCCAAGCTAAGCAGAGCTTGTGTTATGGTAACCAGACAACTACAATACACACTTATTTAATTTATAAATACATACATATTATAGATAAATCACACCCAGACACAGAACAAACAATCATGCTAATCACACAAAGCTTGTCCTGGGTGGGAATCGAACCCACGACCTCCGGCTCAGCAGTCAGGGCCACTAACCACTGGACCAACAGGCCCGTCAATTAAATAATTTAACTCTGTGCCAAATTTTATCAAGATCCGTTTAGCCGTGTTTACGTGAAAGAGTAACAAACATCCATCCTCACAAACATTCGCATTTATAATATGATAGTAGAATGTGCTCTATTTTAATAGATAAACGAGTTTAATATTTATTATGCTCAGCAAAGGCTAAACAGATAAATTTCAATCACTGCTCTACCAGTAATTTAGATACATATTCAAAGATCATAATAATTATTTAGAACAAATATGTATTACAAACAAACATGATCACGCAAAGTCAATTAAATTTTAATGAATATACGTCAGTAAACAACGGTTGAACACAATAATTTACATGAACTAATTATATAGTTTTACTAGCTGTTCCCCACGGTTTCACCCGCTCTGCTCAGCACCTGTTGGTCGTAGCGTGATGTTATATAGCCTATGTTACTCGGGGATAATGTAGCTTTCCAAAGGTGAAAGAATTTTTGAAATCGGTCCAGTAGTTTCGGAGCCTATTCATTACAAACAAACAAATCTTTCCTCTTTATAATATTAGTATAGATAATGCAGTTAAATTTGCAATCAAGTCAGGTATACACGGGAATTATTAACTCTTCATTTTGCATTATAATGTTTTTATTTCGCGTTTTAGTATTGGTTGTAACCTACTAATATTACAAATACGAATGTTTGTGAGGATGTATGGATATTTGTTACTAGTCCTTACTGATATTATAAAGGCGAAACTGAGTTTGTTTGTAACGTCTTCACGCCTAAATGGCAAAACCGATTTTAATGAATGTTAGTACAGAGCTAGTTGGGACCCTGGAGACGGACATGGGCATATTAAAAAAAAACGATTGAGATATGAGGGAGAAAGAGAGAAGAAAAGGAAAAACTTAGCTTAATCAATCAGTACAACTATCTGCCCGAAGGCGGAGCTAAGGATACCTTATGTGTAGTTAGCTTTAAGCGCTTGTCAAGCCTGTTATCCTGGTATAGTTAGGTAGAGGTTTACATAAAAATACACCCATATAGCGCCAGTTATGTTTCAATCCTAGGTACTACACGCCTCACCAATCACAAATCATACACACTACATTCATTATTCATGCACACATACACACACACACACATTCACACAGATGGATATTTAATACCGCATATCGAATGAATATTATTAAAATTACTTCTTTAAATTAAAAAAAAAACATTTTTTTTTTCTATTGTTTATTAGCTACTTTTAAATAAATACGGTCAGAAACTATAATTGTAAAAAAATTAAGGCCAACTGCCATTCCACACTGTTACTTATTATGTCACTTATATGTCAGTGAATCTTATGCTGCGCGCCGACCTCCCCAGCGGCGTCAGCGTAGTTTGCTACGCTGACGACACGCTCGTCCTGGCTCAGGGGGGGTCGCACCAGGCGGCGGCCGACAATATGACACGCGGGGTTGCGATAGTCGTGGAGAGGATCCGGCTACTGGGTCTCGAGGTGGCCTTGCACAAATCCGAGGCCATGGTTTTTCATGGCCGCGGAAACACGCCACCGTCGGGATCCCAGTTGACGGTAGGAGGGGTTTGCATCGGCGTCGGGTCGACGATGAAGTACCTGGGAATCGTCCTCGACAGCCGGTGGAACTTCGTCGAACACTTCCGACGTTTGGCTCCCAAGCTCGAGCGGACGGGGGCTGCTTTCAAGCGGCTCCTGCCCAATCTGAAGGGGCCAAACGCCTCCTGCCGTAGGCTCTATGCCGGAGTCGTGCGGTCCATGGCCCTTTACGGGGCCCCGGTATGGGCGCGTTCTTTAGGGCGGCGCGCCGCCCACTACCTGAACGCGCCCCAAAAGGTGGTGGCCATACGGCTCATCCGGGGCTACCGCACGATCTCCGGCGAGGCAGCAAGCCTCCTTGCCGGACTGCCACCGTGGGATCTGGAGGCGATAGTCCTCGCGCGCCTATTTGAGTGGCGCGCGGAGGCACTACACCGGGGGGAAAACCCACTGCCGCGGCAAGTTGCCGCTCGGCGGGCAGACCTCCGGTGCGATCTCATGGTGGCATGGAGAGAGCGACTGTCGCAACCCCGTGCAGGGCACGCCACAATAGCGGCGATAAGTCCCCTCTTTGAGGAGTGGCTGGAGAGGCGTCATGGCGTCCTCACCTACCGCCTGACGCAGGACCTCACCGGACACGGAAGTTTCGGGAGGTTTCTGCACATCATCGGGCGGGAAGAAGCGCCCGGGTGTCACCATTGTGACGATCGCCCGGAGGACACGGTGGAGCACACAGTGGCGATCTGCCCAGCGTGGGCGGAGCACCGCCGTGCCCTCGTAGAGGCGATCGGTGGCGGCGATCTCTCGCGTCCGGCCCTGGTTCAGGCCATGGTCCGGAGCGAGAGGGAATGGGAAGCGGTCACCACCTTCTGCGAAGCAGTAATGCTAGCAAAGGAGGTGGCCGGGCGTCTGAGGGAGAGAACATCTGCCCAACCCAGCCGCCGCGGGAGACGCCCATGGCGCCGGGTGCCGCGAGACGACTTCCGGCCACCGTAGATGCGGGCCTGTGGGCGGTGAGCAATGGGTAGTTCACCGTCCGTCCGTCGATTGACGACAGGCCGTGTCGACGGCGCGTTCGTGTTTCACGCGCGCCTCAAAGAGAGTCAGCAAAGCAGAGGGGCTTGCCAGAGCCTCTGCCTGCCGGGGTTGCGGGTTGTTCGAAAGAGATACCGCGGCCTCGGAACGTAAAGGGCAAAAGAAGAAACATGGGTGGGTTTTAGTCAGTACAAGTCTGACATGCCCTCCCGCTCCGCCCAGAGCGGGGGAAGTCATTGGATGATTTCCCACCAGAATAAAAAAAAAAATTGTCAGAGTTATGTAGTTGTAGTCTCATTATTTTTGAATTAATAAACGTATTTATATTTAATACCGGGTACGAATGGCAACTACTGAAAAACCTTACCCGACTCGAGAATCGAACCCAAAACCTCATGCTAACCTGCCGCACTTGCGACCAACGAAGCAGTCATTACGTTCTTAAACACTTTTTCAAAATTCGAACATTACTCAAATTCGAACTCGTGATTTAAAAAAAAAAGAAAACAAAACAAAAGTTATACGGCCTCAATAAACGTAATTTCAGTGTGAATGAAGTACAATGTGTACTTTTATAACCTACATACTGGCCAGATAAAATTATACTCTTCGCTTCAAATCCTATTTACTACAAAACATTATAGTCTCATTCGTATCTGCCATGAACAGACGGTGGGAAAGTTAGTCGAATTTAATACCTCACTCCCAATTTAACATCTCAACGCTTTAGTGTTGTTACTTTGTCAGTTACCGCGTTCAATTATTGCGTTGGGGATGTAATGGGGGGATTGTTGTTCTTCGATTTGACTGCAATCCAGCTTTAGTATACCTTTGAATATAGTACTATATCCTTACTAATAAAATAAAAGGGAAAGTGAGTTTTTTATTTGTTACGTCTTCACGCCTAAATGGGTAAACAGATTTTGATGAATTTTAGTACAGAGATAGTTGGGACCCTGGACACGGATATGGGCTTTTTTTTTTACAAAAAGATTGAGATATGAGGGAGAAAAGGGAAAACTTAGCATTGTCATTACAATAAATAAGGCGCAAGGGCAAAAACTACCTGTAAATTAGGAAAGGGGAACTGTGTGAGCAAAGCCGCGGGCAAAAGCTAGTAATAAATAAAACGATTATAGAATATTCGATATTTTTTCCTTTTTCTCAAAAGAAAGCTTATAGATATGTGCATCCTTTTCACCTTCACTTATGACGCAAACGTTGTCATTAACGATGAGTCAAAAGTATGACTTTGGGGTCTACCAGTGACCCATGAAACGAAGCATATTGGGAGCCACAATTTCTGACCGTATAAAAAACAGTATGCTTCTATCCAAGTATCAAAATTGGGCCAAAATGGCAACAATGGGATCCGAAAAACATAACCCAGCGACGCAGTTGACCCAGAGAGAAATGGCGTGACGAGCTAGACTCTTACCAAAAGGATTTAATTTAATATGTATAACTATGCCCAGCGGTTTCACCCGCTGCTCACTTAGGGGTATGAAAAATAGATGTTGGCCGATTAGACCTACCTGATATGTACATAAAATTTCGTTTAAATCGGTCCAGCCGTTTCGGAGGAGTATGGGAACGAAAATTTTGACAAGAGAATTTTATATACATACTAGCGGCCCGGTACGTGCTTCGCTACGTATTTACAAAAAAATGTGATGCAGCGCCATCTGCCGGACAAAATTGTGAATCTAAACCATTCCCAGATCCCCTTGAACACACACAAAAAAATTCATCAAAATCGGTCCAGTCGTTTGAGAGAAGTTCAGTTCAGACATACACACTCACAGAAGAATTATAATGTATATACAGGGTCATTGAAAAAATACCCGAAACCTCTTAATCCTGCCTTCATATCATGACCCTGAACAACATTTGTTCTACGACTTTGACCTCAACTAAACAACGTAGCCAAAAACAATTTGTTTTCATTTATTTCACGTCTGTAAAATTTGCGTATACTACACGCGTACCCATTTTGATAGCCGCGCCGCGCGCATGTTAAATTGGACCTTGTCGACTTGCGTTTAACAAGGTAGGTACCGTACCTACAGAAGATTTGCTCAATTATTGGCGATTATTAAGTGCAAGCAACCAAAATCGAGTAAAATAATAAATGTAGGCAACATACAAGTAGTACATTGACCCCTGAATATTTCATCGCATTGTTCTACGCTAATAAGTATGTACCTACATAACACATTCTTCAATATCAACAGATGGATGAAGTAAATTGAATTCAAAATATGAAACCGCTAATATGTAGTTAATTTACTAATACGCGCGAATTTCGATAGCGGTATACGCGCACGCGTGTTCTTACGAGTAAGGCACTCATGCGACTGACTGTCACCCCGAACCCCGCGCTGTGCGCCCGCTCGCTTCCTTGAGCGTGGCGCGTTTGATCTAGCCGCGCGGCGCGGCCGGGCGTCTGCCTTTCGTCGGTCACCGCACTCACCGCATAAATGATATATGCAAAATTTTGACTAAGTTTATTTTTTTGTATGAAAAAAAAATGCTTCGAAATTTGAAAAGTCGTAGAACAAATGTTGTTTAGGGTCATGATATGAAGGCAGGATTAAGAGGTTTCGGGTATTTTTTCAATGACCCTGTATAAAGATTAGATTGGTAGGTCTAAGAATCGGTCGTAATGTATTTTTCATAGCCCTAACTGATAAGGGTCCTGAGCAGCGGGTGGAACTACTGGACCAAAAACTACGATCTTAAAATATGCAGTTTCGGAAAAAAAAAACAGTTTTATTTCGTTTTTAAAAAACGTTGCACCACACTAAGAATTATTCCTGTATCGTGTGTGTTTACAAACATATAAACTCATATACACAAACAGCCAGACCCAGAACAACTATCTGTAGGCCATACAAATATGCAGTGCAGGATCCAACCCCCGCCACCAGCAGTCGAACACTCAGCAACAGCGCCAATTTTGTTGTCAAAAGTTCCTGTTTAAAATAGTTGTTAACTTTACTTGAGATTTTGAACCCTATGCCATTGCGATACGAAAGACGATATGTGCCATAAATACTTGCGGGAATTGGAAATATGTCAGGGACAACTGTCCAACAGCCTTGAGGCATAAAACTTTCTAAAATGTATTCCTCAGAGAGTCGTACCCGGTGAAGTAGTGATGTGGAATTCTTAAAGATCTGTGACATACAGTCACTTCCAACATAGGGTTATGAATTTGTGTGTTGCCAAAATCATTTTATTTCCTCAAATTGTGGATTGGTGTTTACAGCATTTAATAATAACTAGCTTTTGCCCGCGTCTTTGCTCACGTTTAATTCGGGGTAACACAGTTCCCCTTTCATGATTTGCAGGTACCTTGTAGTTTTTGCCCTAGCGCCTTCTTTATTGTAATAGCAAAGCTAAGTTTTCCCTTTTCTTCCCTCTTTCTCGATCATTTCTCACTTTCATTTAAAAAAAGTTATCGTAGCTATGTCCGTGTCCAGGGTTCCAACTATCTCTGTACCAAAATTTATCAAAATCGGTTAAGCCATGCAGGAAAGAAGACGTAAGAAACAAACAAACTCGCTTTCGCTTTTATAATATTAAGTAAGGATAAAGATTACAGATTAAAAAAAACCCGCTTAGGTTTATATTTTATTTTATGCTAGTAAATTATTTAATCGTCAATGTCAATATGATTGACATAAATGAACTGCCACCCTACCATGACGTCTTAAAGCAGAACTTATTCCACTGAGGGAAAGAGACAGAGCTATACAGGGTGTCTAGCATCATCTCTTTTCCTCAGTGGAATAAGTTCTGCTTTAAAACGTCATGGTAGGCCTACTGTACTGTGGTTAAAAATTTGAATGTGTTTTATTTTGTGCCAGTACTTTTTGTGCGCGCAATGAGATTTTTTACCTATTTTTTAAAATAAAAGAAAATTTGATTGTTTTCGAAATTAAATGATGTATGCAAAATTTCAGCTCAATCGGCTACGGGGAAGAGATTCAAATTTAACTTTTAAGATTTTTTTACAAGCTCGGTTAGAGTTGAAGCTAAAACAGCGTGTAAAAACTTTAGGCCGTGCATCGGAATCCTCCAGAATCGTGACTTAAGTAGGTTATTTATTTGGAATCTCCAACAAAGGAAATGATTTACCGTTGCTTTGTAAATTAAAACATACCTTCTATCAAAAACAGTCCTTTCAGTATCTTATCGTATCGTTCCTGACGGGGTTGCGGATTGTTAAAAAAGAGATACCTCGTCCCCAGATCATAAAACGCAAAAGAAGAGTACGGTTTAGTCAGTAAAACTCTGACACTTCCCCCTCGTTACGCTCAAATCAGGAGAAGTTACTTAATGAATATTGAAACCCAAAATAGGGACATTAATCCCGAATAATTTCCTCCCTCCAAATAAAATCCGGTAGAAATTCTCTGCACCCGGGGCACCACCAACTTTACAGAAGTACAGTTGCGAACATAAAACTTTAAAGCCAATAAAACGGGTACCAACTCCAACATAGCTGATAAGCACTTTTTTATTTAACTGTACCGCTCAACCGATATACTGCAAAGTGAATATCCGTACTATCTGCAGTGGTAAACTTTTTATGCTTTTTTTTCGGAAGGAACGGAAAAGAGTGCCAGACTTGTACTGACTAAAACGCATCCATGTTCCTTTTTTGCCCTTTGTGTTCCGAGGCCACGGTATCTATTTCGAACAATCAGCAACCCCACAGGCTTGGGTTTGGCCGTGGTTATGCTTTGCTGACGTCTCTTTTAGACGCGCGTTGAACATTAACACGCCGTCGCCACGAAACAGACGGACGGTGCGATACTCATTGCTCATCGTCTACGGTGGCCGGGAGTCGTCTATCGAAATTTTTTATGTATATTGTTGATTTTATTTACAGTACTTTTGAAGAACTATTGTTTTGAGTACCGAGAAAAGCCTCGGTGGTGTATTGGTCGAAGTTGCACCTTCTTCTCTCATGGCCATGGGCTCGATTACCGGGTCAAGCAAATTGTTATTGGGTTATTCCATTAGGAGTTTTAGAGAACAGCTAAGGAGTTCGACTATTTGCTCGTTTGATGGCACTAAACCCCTGCCTAACCCTATGAGAATGGTGATTATTATTATTAAGCCTTTAATGTTGAAAATAAACATCCTTACTAATATTATAAAAGCGAAAGTGAGTTTGTTTGTTACCTCTTCACGCTTTAATGGCTAAACCGATTTTGATGAATTTTGGTACAGAGATAGCTGGGAACCAGGAGACGGACATAGGCTAATATTTTTTTATTGAAAAAAGTAAGATGTGAGGGAGAAAGAGGGAAGAAAAGGGAAAACTTAGCGTTGCTATTACAAATCAATAAGGCGCAAGGGGAACTGTGTTACCCCGAATTTAACGCGAGCCAAGCCGCGGGCAAAAGCTAGTAAACTTATAAACAAACAAACTTATAATGTAAAAAACAAATCTATTTCTCCGGTTTAGTGATCAGCGTGTCCTGTGACACGTGGGCCCCTTCCAGCTGTTTCCAGTCTTTTCTGTCCCTGGCTTTTCTTGAGTAGGTAGTAGGGAATGGTAATTAGAAGTCATTAAATATCAAATGGACGTTCATAATAGGGTAGTTGACACCACCAATCAATTGATATACTTTTTATGAGCTGTCAAAACGCGCTTCCCCCATAGATTTTGTATGAGACTCGCAACCGATGACGTCACTAAGTTGTCAAGTCAATGATGCAACTATTTATTGACTTAAAAGCAACTAAAAATCGATTTTTAAAGTTATTTTGAAATGAATGGAGTTCTCAGGTCTAGAATAAGGGGTTCTTTAAAAAAAAATGTGTTTTTAAATTATTGGTTAATGGTGTCAACTACCCAATTTATGATTATTGCATTTGATTGAGTTATGTATTCAGTCAGCAAACAGATAAATACGACGGCATTGTTGGAGCAGTAGCTAAGCGACCGGCTGGTGCACCGCGTGTCGTGGGTTCGATCCTCGCACGGAACAAATGCGTTTTCAACTCAAATTTAATTTATCTATTGTACTATTTGATTTCTATCGAATAAATCTAACTTAATAAAAAAAAAACATTTTTTTTATGATTTCATTTGTATCTAACGAGGCTGCTTACTGATTTATTTCGTTGACTGTACGTTCGACAAGTGAACAATAAATATTTACCGTTGGTACTGTCGAAGTATGTGGGTGTGGTCTTCCCTACGATGCACATTGACGGTTATGGCGATACCTGTAACAATATAAAATAATATGAGATAAGTACTACATACAGGGTTAAAGGGAAAGTCGTACTGAATATTAAAAGAGGTTATTATTCAGGTCATTTCTGATGATTTTGATTCTGAAATAAAATGTCCGAAACTTAACCGTTATGGAGATATTAAATTTTAAAGATTATTTTTAAAAATCCTTTATTTTTTGGCTTTTAGTCGTTTTCTTTGGGATTAGAGCTCCTAGAGTCGGTTTTTTTGATGTATCTAGTTAGAGGACATGTCTATTAATAAAAATGATCAACAGAAACTGAACCTACTACTAACAGCTTAAAAAACTGCTCGACAACGGTTAGCATTATGAATTTTCTAATAGAGTGTTCTTTACTTTAACAGCCTTTCATAAAAAAAATTGTACGGAACTTATTCTGCAAATAATTTAATAAAGTTCTACATCTCTTTAGCTATTCAAAAAGGTATAACACTTGCTATTAAATAGGCAAAACATTGCCCAAATAACAGTCAAGTTAGGAGAGGGTACATTTTTAGGTTGGGGTAAAAGTAGCTAAAATACGTAAAAAAAAGACAAAAATTTTAGCAATATTTTTATAATTCATGTTCTACATGGCCGCTGCTATTTCTTATGCTACAGGCAATACATGCTAAGGTATCCTACTCTCCGAGTACCTGATATTGGCATATTTGACAGAGTTTATCGAAGACTACGAGAAACTGGTTCTGTGCTAGTACGTCGGACTGACATGGGACGACCTCGTGTTCTTGATGACGACGACGAAGATAATGAAACACGACGTCTCTTTGAAGCCGACCCAACCACGTCAACAAACGTTGTCGCTCGACGGCTTGGTATTTCCCAGTGGAATGTCTGATTCGTAATGCACAGTTCTAGGCAATACCCTTACCATTACACGCCAGTGCAAGTAATTGAAGAAGGGGATCCATTGAGACGATTAGACTTCTGCAGATTTATGCTCAATGCCGATAAAGAAGATCCGGATTTTTTAAAGAAAATTATGTGGACAGATGAGTCGAAATTTGACAAAGACGGCATCACAAACTATCATAACACCCATTATTGGGCTCCCAAAGCGCAAGTTAACCCCAAGAAAAAAAGACCAAAAGGGTTACAAAGGAGATTCAGTCTTAATGTGTGGATGGGTATAATATCAAATAACTTGATAGGGCCATAGGTTTTCACCCACTTTCTGCCCGATAACTTGAATGGCGAGAGTTAAGGAAACTTTTTGAGGGAGGAGTTACCCTCTTTAATGCAAGACTTTCTTATTTCTAAATTTTTTGTCTTTTTTTACGTATTTTAGCTACTTTTACCTCAAACTAAAAATGTACCCTCTCCTAACTTAACTGTTATTTGGGCAATGTTTTGCCTATTTAATAGCAAGTGTTATACCTTTTTGAATAGCTAAAGAGATGTAGAACTTTATTAAATTATTTGCAGAATAAGTTCCATGCAATTTTTTTGATTAAAAGCCTGTTAAAGTTAAGAACACTCTATTAGAAAATTCATAATGCTAACCGTTGTCGAGCAGTTTTTTAAGCTGTTAGTAGTAGGTTCAGTTTCTGTTGATCATTTTTATTAATGGACATGTCCTCTAACTAGATACATAAAAAAAACCGACTCTAGGAGCTCTAATCCCAAAGAAAACGACTAAAAGCCAAAAAATAAAGGATTTTTAAAAATAATCTTTAAAAGGAGATCGACAGTTTTGGGCCAAAGTATGTACAGAAACGATATGTATATAAAAAAAAACTAGATTTTTTACTGATTAAAAACAACATGTAACAATAATAACTTTCTACTGGAATGAGCTAAAAATTATAATTTTAAATATGGTTTTTATTTTAATGTTCGTCTAAAACTAGCTCCGTAAACAAGCTGTCAGGTCATTTTAAGATCGTTCTAAAACTAGGAGTTCTAAAGATGTTAATAAAAAAACGATATCTATTTTGTTTTAGCATCTATCATGGACATTATAATCATTTATAAACGAAAAAGGACATTTAATGAAATTATTTTGGTTTTAGTAATAGTTATTTTTATATTTAACAAAAACTTCGTTTATAATTGTGTGTCGGGCGACTGTTTCAAAACGAAAAAATATCGATATTTGTCAAAATGTCAATGTCTATTCACTCCCGTCAAGTCCCGTCATTCGTTTTCGTACTTGTGCACTTAAGGGCCTATGCACACCACGTTTTTTAAACGCGCCGTCGACGCGCGTTTGTAGCGATACAGACGCGATACGCACGCAAGTCAGACGCAGCCTGTAGACCTTTGCACACCTGTATAAATACAGACGCGCGTGTGTAGCGATACAAACGCGATGCAAACGCGCGTGTGTAGCGATACAGACGCGATGCAAACGCGCGTGTGTAGCGATACAGACGCGATGCAAACGACGAATAATCCGGCAATCGTAAATTCCACAATATTGGCCGGTTTTGAATTTCAGTTATGAAGTTTTCTGTGTCGAAAGGCTCAATTTTTTTGTTCCAAAGACGTGCGGTGCACCAAATCGCTCGATTGCTACTAGCGTAGATTCACACTTCCCTTTCCCTCGTTGCATTTGTATCGATACAGACGCGCCGGTGCCGCGCGTTTGTATCGATACACACGCGCCGGTGCCGCGCGTTTGTATCGATACAAACGACAACAAACTGCTCTGCTGGATAAAAACGCGCCGGCGACGCGCGTTCCCAAAACGCGCGTCGACGGCGCGTTTAAAAAACGTGGTGTGCATAGGCCCTAACTTGTTTTTATTTTACCTACCTAATTCCTTTTGTGTGCCATGCAATAATATGCTAATAGTAACGTATAACTATGTTTTTAAACAATTAAATCAATGTGACTATTTGATTATTGTGTTTAAAATGCATTTTAGCATTATAAATACAATCATTCTTACCATCTGCCGCATAACCTTACCTAGTGACCCAAAAACTTATTTTCTTCCTAATTCCCATAGAATCTTGAAAAAAATCTTTCTGATAATAATATGAACGTGTTTTATTTAGTATTCAACACATAAATTGTTACTGTTCACATTTGGCCCAACGATGTATGGGTTTCTGGCGGTCTCCTTTAATATCTCCATAACGGTTAAGTTTCGGACATTTTATTTCAGAATGAAATTCATCGGAAATAACCTGAATAATAACATCCTTTAATATTCAGTACGACTTTCCCTGTAACCCTGTATAATAATAATAGCTCAACATAATACGAGGGCACGCGGTGCTCTGCACATGGTGGGCAGACCGCTACTGTACGCTCCACATTGTCCTCCGCTCTGGGCGAAGCGGGAAAGAGTATCAGACTTGTACTGACTAAAACCCCTCCATGTTCCTTCTATTGCCCTTTACGTTCCGGGGCCGCGGTATCTCTTTCGAACAACCCGCAACCCCGGCAGGCGAAGGCTCTGGCAAGCCCCTCTGCTTTGCTGACATCTGTTTGAGGCGCGCGTGAAACACAAACGCGCCGTCGACACGGCCTGTCGTCAATCGACGGACGGACGGTGAGCTACCCATTGCTTACCGTCCACAGGCGTGTGATCCACCTTGTCCTCCGCTCTGGGCGGAGCGGGGGGGCATGTCAGACTTGTACTGACTAAAACCTACCCATGTTCCTTCTATTGCCCTTTACGTTCCAGGGCCGCGGTATCTCTTTCGAACAACCCGCAACCCCGGAACAACCCGCAACCCCGGAACAACCCGCAACCCCGGAACAACCCGCAACCCCGGTACAACCCGCAACCCCGGAACAACCCGCAACCCCGGGTCTGTGATGTCTTAGATGAGCTTTCGAAAGTATGTTTACGTTAAACCATTAATCCGGGGCGGTCATTTATAGACCTTCGTCAATCGTTGCAAGTAGGTAGTGGCTTGAAAGTCTGAATACCAGTCTCACCAAGAACATAGCCTGATAACTAGTACTAGCTGAGTTGTGGATAGATAAATCATTTATTTGATGCAATAAAAGACACAATACAAGAATTAAAATAAAAAAAAAACATCACACAGAAAAAAAAATGGAACACGTTAAATCGACCCATAGGCATTTAGACACATCACATAGATTTATCGAGGTCGCCCACTAATGGGCGGTGTGTGTCTCAAAATTGCACCAAAAAGGAGTCCAGCTCAGCATAATGCCAGGTGGATTACCTGACGCTGGTATTCTGCTGAATCCTGTTAGTGACACACGGATGTCGAGATAATGTGCGTCGAATATTATACAGGTGGAGGTCAGATAGGCAGTTGCTCCATGTAGAATACTGCTATTCAGCAGCATCTGGTTAGACTGGAAGCCAACCCCAACAAAGCTTGTAAAAGGCGAGGCAGCTGACATTAGTAAATTCATGTTAAAACCGATGACTGAACAAATAAAGTAAAAAGAATTTACTATTTCAATCGATCTGTTTTATTTATTTGGTTGAGCGGTCGACTGTTGCGCTGCGTGTCGCGGGTTCGATCCCCGCTCGGGACAAATATTTGTATTTGTATGATATGAATATGATATAGGTAGTTGTTTCGGATCTGGCTGTTTGTGTATGTGAGTTTAAATGTTTGTAAACGCACCCACAATACAGAAGAAATTCATAGTGTGGGGCAGTGTTTTTAAACTAAATCCTTACTAATATTATAAAAGTGAAAGTCAGTTTGTTTGTTTGTTACCTCTTCACGCTTTAATGGCTTAACCGATTTTGATGAATTTTGGTACAGAGATAGTTGGGAACCAGGAAACGGACATAGGCATAACTTTTTTTCAAAAAAAGTGTGATGTCAGGGAGAAAGAGCGAAAAAAGGGAAAACTTAGCGTTGCTATTACAAATCTGTGTTACCCCGGATTTAACGCGAGCGAAGCCGCGGGCAAAAGCTAGTAATAAATATTTAATGCACTATGTACAAATGATTACTCATCTGATTACATGACCGTGTTAGGGCGCAGCGAATTGTTTTAAGACTAATAAAATAATATTGCAGTGAGAAGTATTATACTATCTAATATCATGTACGTTATCTTATATCTTGCTATAATATTAATTAGACTTATATTATGCCCCAAACGTATATCTAACAACTAGCTGTTCCCCACGGTTTCACCCGCGCTGCTCAGCACCTGTTGGTCGTAGCGTGATGTTATATAGCCTATAGCCTTCCTCAAGAAATGGACTATCCAACACTAAAAGAATTTTCCAATTCCAACCAGTAGTCCCTGAGATTAGCGCGTTCAAACAAACAAACTTTATAATATTAGTATAGATAACATTTAGCACATTCATAATTGTATCTTAAGTTAAGCTTTTTCCAAGAGCAGTGACTTTAACCTGGATTTAAATACTAACGATGTTTCCTTGGACCGTATATTTTCAGGATTTAAATTACAAAATTGGATTGTGAATTATTTACAAAATCAATTTATATTATTACACGAAGTATTTATTTTGTCAAGCTCATAAAAATAGAAACGAGACATAGTATGGAAAGGTACAGAAGGCTCGCTACTCGCTACTTTAGTATATGGTTTTAATTTCAACACTCAAGTCTGTGATACCTTTGTTGATATACGCGTTCCATATTTACAATAATACTAGCTGTGCCCAGCGGTTTCACCCGCTGCTGCTCAGTTAGGGTTATGAAAAATAGATGTTGGCCGATTCTCAGACCTACATGATATACAGTACACAAAATTTCGTTTAAATCGGTCCAGCCGTTTCGAAGGAGTATGGGAACGAAAACTGTGACACGAGAATTTTATATATTAGATGATCCTAAAAAGGTCAATAGACAAACAAAGGACGTGTACAACTGGGAGAAGCCTAGCACCACAGATAAATAGAGGTTGCTTATGTTGTGTTTCTGATGAAATTACTTTAATGTTGAGGAGCTCGAGTCTAAATAGTAACAACCACTCGTGTTCGTCTTTAGGTTAAGGCAGGCTTGCCTAAATTGGTCTGTAGATGGGTAACTACTTGTTATACACCCAGTTTCCTCCGTACCTCGAAAAGCTAGTTAAGCTCTTGGTCCTGGCTGTCTTTTGTAGTTCTTTGAATGTCGATACCCCTTGCTAAAACACTGATGTAAATCAGTGTTTTAGCAAGGGGTATCGATTTACCCAGTATTTATTGGAATTTGGTGGACAGATAGGCAGTCGCTGATGTAAAATACTGACTGCTGCATCCTTTTAGATTGTTCCATTCTATTCGCGTTCAGCGCAACACGTTTTCTTTTTCCATTCTCCCCTATCAGACGTCACGGCATCATTTACTTCTTTCTCCTTCAAATCATTCCTTACACAATCCAAACATCTTTTCTTTGGCCTTCCTCTCGCTCTCCGTTCATCAACATTCAGATCCATCACTCTTTTAGTCACATGTGCGTCTTCCATCCTCATCACATGTCCTTAACAAGGTAAACGACTCCCTTTAAATTTTTCTGTAACAGGCGCAACTTTCAAACTTTCTCTAAAATACCTACTCATTCTTTACTTTATCCATTCTTGTCACTCAACATTCTCATCTCCGCTACATGCAATCGTTTTTCATCCACCTTTTTTACTGCCCAGCATTATGACCCATTATTGGGAAAGGCTAAGCAGATGACGCTAATGTTGAGTTTTGCTTTTTGAAGGTGGTTGGGAATAATGTGGTAGACTTTTTTACCCGACGGGCCTGTTGGTCTAGTGGTTAGTGGCCCTGACTGCTGAGCCGGAGGTCGTGGGTTCGATTCCCACCCAGGACAAACTTTGTGTGATGAGCATGATTGTTTGCTCTGTGTCTGGGTGTGATTTATCTATAATATGTATGTATTTATAAATTATATAAGTATGTATATCAGTTGTCTGGTTACCATAACACAAGTTCTGCTTAGCTTGGGATCAGATAGCCGTGTGTGAGTTGTCCTAAGATATTTATTTATTTACTTATAAGACTTCTGTAACTTTGTTTTTCATGTCCAAGATTCGCAGTGTCCTTTTAAGAAGACAAATAAAACAGGAAGGTAGCTTTATGTGTCGCAATTAACGATCTGAATTAGAATTCAAAACAATTTGAATATAAGGGCGCCGTTTGTTTTACGCCCAGTCGTAAAGGTTTAATTTGTTTTACGCATAATAAACTTTAATTACGTTACACTTGAGATTATAAGTTATTGGTCTGGTGGTTTGTGGTAAAACGGGAGTGTGGTTTGATGCCCAATTATTTTGTTGTTGGAGTGATTTTAAGGGTTCCGTACCCAAAGGGTAAAACGGGTTTCTATTACTAAGAATCCACTGTCAATCTGTCTGTCCGTCTGTCACCAGACTGTATCTCATAAACCATGATAGTTAGATAGTTGAAATTTTGACAGATGAGGTATTTCTGTTGCCGCTATAACATCAAATGCTTCAACAGAATAAAATAAATGTATAAGAGGGCTTCCATATAGCAAACATATTTTTTTATAGAAATAGTACCTTTCGTGTGCAAGTCCGACTCGCACTTGGCCGGTTTTTTATTCATTCTGATAAAGAGAAAGCAGGTGGCATGCTGATTTAACTTATTCATTATTGTTTTTTTTTTATTTGCATACACACATACTAAGGTTGACTGATAGAAAATGCCTAAGACATTAAGTCCGCCTTTGTACAATGTTTTTTTACATGTGCATAAAGTTTTAATAACCAAAAAATACTTTGGGTATCCCAAGAAAAAAAAATCTGACAATCAAAATATAACATAACAGGCAATTATTTTCTCTTTCTGCTTATTTAAATAACATACTTTTACGATGGCGATTTTCGAGAGTTAAGACAGAGATGGAACTTGTACTTACTTGTACCTAAGTGTCATGTGATAAAGGACCGAGGCGTAAATGATGCCATGACATCTGACAGGGGAGAATGGAAGAAGATAGCGTGTTGCGCCGACCACAAATAGAATTGGACAAGGACAGGAAAATCATGATGACAATGTAGTAAAGGGCAAGTCTATTATCATCGAGTTGGCACAGGATATTTAACCTTTTTTTTTTTTTAATCGTTAAAGTTATCAAGTTTCTACAAAATGTTTTGATTACTTCACTTAATACAGATATATTATAATTACTTCGCACAGTAGAGAGAATGAAGAAAAATGCAATATTTTTTTTTGTCCAGTCTTTTGTAATACTGTTTATGAAAAGACGAAGCGGGAGGTAAGTTGAGTGATATTTATCATGCTAGGTACTAGCTGTGTTCCAGAATTCTCTCGCATAAACCAATATACACGGGCAGCCAAGAATAACATTGTTGAGAGGGTTAAAATACGTAGAGGCGATCGGCGGTGGAGATCTCTCGCGTCCGGCCCTGGTTCAGTCCATGGTCCGAAGCGAGAGGGAATGGGAAGCGGTCACCTCCTTCTGCGAAGCAGTCATGCTAGCGAAGGAGGTGGGCTGGCGTTTGAGGGAGAGAACCTCAAACCAACCGAGCCGCCGTAGGAGATGCCCCGGACGTTGGGCGCCGCGAGAGGACTCCCGGCCACCTATGGACGGTGAGCAATGGGTAGCTCACCGTCCGTTCGTCTATTGACGACAGGCCGTGTCGACGGCGTGTTAGAAAAATCTGGCACTCCCCCCTGCTCCGCCCAGAGCGTGGGAAGATATTTAAAGATTTTCCATTCATAAAAAGAACCAAAATGGGCAAACATAGTTTGATTTTGAATCATTTTAATATACATACAAATATACAGCCACATGCCACGATCCTTTTTTTTTTGGGTGGGAAATCACCAAATAACTTCCCCCGCTTTGGGCGGAGCGGGGGGGGCTGTCAGACTTTTACTGACTAAAACCCACCCATGTTCCTTCTATTGCCCTTTACGTTCCGGGGCCGCGGTATCTCGTTCGAACAAACCCGCAACATGATCACGATCCTTACATACTGCTTTTGTTTCGTCTACTTTAATAAACATAAATGTTCATTTTTAATGTACTTCATATAATTCTTTTTTTTTTCTACAAGTTACAACAGTAATTGCTATCACAAAAAAAAATCCTTTACAAACAAATTCATAATTAATTTAATGCCCAACAAACAGCAGACCAAAAACACTAATGATAATTGAAGTCAGTGCCCCGAAAATGGGGCAATGGCACTCTTTTCATATGTCTCTGAATACAACTTGTTAACTGTAAACTGGATAGCACAAAATTGAAAATTTTCAGTGTGAAATTTCATCTCTGGCTTGAATGAGGCCTCATTAAAAGGCTGTGAGGCCGCAAATTGCAATTTATTGTCCTAGAAACGACATAAATTTGTTATGTTAAGGCTTTTATTTTTGGCTATATTTTTTAGAGTTTAAAATCGCTTGTGCTTGTTTTATTGGGGCGTTGTTTTTATGTGTTTTTCGTTGGTACTTAGTGTATTGCGATTTTAGGTTATGTGAGTTTTGATTGTTGGAGTTAACAACGTGAAATAAAATAAAGTAACGTATGTGTAAGTTCAATGAAAAAACGATTCATTTGACGAATAGTATTGTTTTAATGAGGTCACAGTGACGTTGTTAGCCAATTTTTAATCTGATTTTGCACATTTCAGCCATTAAGTTTGTCGCTATATTACCCAAAAAAAGAACCATTTAGGATATTAATTCTCCCCGAATCAAATTAAATTTGCTATGTTTAGGAAGCACCATCTAGGACAAGCTTTCTGTTAATCTTGGCGCCTCTGTGACACAAGTTACTAACTGAAATCTAGTCTAGACAATTTAGTCCGTTTTACTTCTAAATGACAGGAGCATTTGTGTTTCAAAACAAATGCAACTCTATGCACTTATGCCTTATCAAATTGTCAGCGCTGTGACAAGGTTGCCATGTTGAGATACAGGGCTTTTGGCCTTGTGCAGGACCAATTTAGTTGATTTTCTTAATACTTGCATTTACTTTTATTACTATTTTAATTTTTTTTATTTTTAGTTTCTGAGTCTAATAATAATGTTTTATTTATAAAAGACTAGCTTTCGCCCGCGGCTTCGCTTGCGTTAAATTTGGGGTAACACAGTTCCCCTTGCGCCTTATTGATTTGTAATAGCAACGCTAACTTTTCCCTTATCTTCCCTCTTTCTCCCTCACATCCCACTTTTTTTAAAATAAAAATTAGCCTATGTCCGTCTCCTGGTTCCCAACTATCTATGTACCAAAATTCATCACAATCGGTTTAGCCATAAAAGCGTGAAGAGGTAACAAACAAACTCACTTTCGCTTTTATAATATTACTAGCTTTCGCCCGCAGCTTCGCCCGCGTTAAATTTGGGGTAACACAGTTCTCCTTGCGCCTTATTGATTTGTAATAGCAACGCTAAGTTTTCCCTTTTCTTCCCTCATTCTCCCTCACATCACACTTTTTTTAAATAAAAATTAGCCTATGTCCGTCTCCTGGTTGCCAATTATCTTTGTACCAAAATTCATCACAATCGGTTTAGCCATTAAAGCGTGAAGAGGTAACAAACAAACAAACAAATAAACAAACAAACAAACAAACAAACTCACTTTCGCTTTTATAATATTAGTAAGGATAGTAAGGATTAGTTATTGTAAAAAATACATTTTTAGTTTTTTTTTTAGTTACAAAGAATTGCTTCTAGTATTTCATTTAAAAAATAGTTCTAATAATCAGATTTTCTTTCTAGCTTAGAAGATAAAAAAAATTGGCACAATGCCTGTTTCTTATTGAGCCAGGAGTTGCCTACACATGTTTAGAATGGATGATAATGTATGTAAGCTAAGTAACTTCATTCTAAACCCAACACTTGACTTCCGAATATAGCAGTCTAGTTAATTTTAATATATTCTTATCATATGGATATCAACTGACAGGGTTTGCGTATCCTACTAAATATTTAAATTATCTATTATCTAATCTTATATATAAAATTTTCGTGTCATAATTTTCGTTCCCATACTCCTCCATAACGGCTGCACCGATTTGAACGAAATTTGGGTGCATATAGGGTAGGTCTGAGAATCGGCTAACATCTATTTTTCATGCCCCTAATCAAGCAGCGGGTGAAACTGCTGGGCACAGCTAGCACAATATAGTTTTTTAAATGCGAATGTTTGTGAGAGTAGATGTATGTATGTTTGTTACCTACTCTTTCATGTCAAAACGGCTGAACGGATGTTGCTGAAATTTACCACAGAGGTATATTATAGTCTGGAATAACACATATGATAAATTGTTTTTCCGCGGACGCCAACTAGTTTTTAAGACATTTTTTATTTAAAACAAATGAAAATGGAATCAGTTCAGAGCCCATTCTGCTTCAGTACAAAAGGTCCATTTCGGTGAAACTACCTCTTGGTCAATGAATAAAAAAGGTCCAGACTATAGTAACAATGTTCACATAATCAGATTGAAAGAAATAAATGTCTGAATTGTCGTTTTGCTTACAAATGGTCGTATTAACACATTTTACTTTTAGCTGGTAGAAATTCAGGACGGGTGTAGTCACGATTTGCTTCTAAAGTACAGATTGAAATATTGTTTGAAATATCGAACAAAAGAAGACGATTAAAAAAAAAGTTAGTTTATTTTTAAACAGGCTTTTTACGATGAAACTTTTGGGTTTCAGTTGAACATTAAATAAACTATTCAATAAGCAAAGGGTGGGCTTTTGAGAGACTACCTTGTGTAATGACGTTCAAAAAGTAATAATCTATACTAATATTAGTATAGATTATTACTTTTTGTTATAAAGCTGAAGAGTTTGTTTGTTCGTTTGTTTGAACCCGCTAATCTCAGGGACTACTGGTTGGAATTGGAAAATTCTTTTAGTGTTGGATAGTCCATTTCTTGAGGAAGGCTATAGGCTATATAACATCACGCTACAACCAACAGGTGCTGAGCAGCGTGGGTGAAACCGCGTGGAACAGCTAGTAAATAATAATCCTACTAATATTATAAAAGAGAATGTTTGTGAGGATGTATGGATCTTTGTTACTCTTTCACGTCAAAACTGCAGAACGGATCTTGATGAAATTTGTCACAGAGGTAGATTATAGTCTGGAATAATACATAGGATAATTGTTTTTTCGATGTCATGCGGACGAAGCCGTGGGTGCCAGCTAGTAAATAAATAAATTTATTACACATTCACTAGTTAGGTTTTTTACAAGCAAGTGAAGTAGGCCTACCATGACGTCTTAAAGCAGAACTTATTCCGCTGGGGGAAAGATATGGTGCTAGACACCCTGTATAGCTCTGTCTCTTTCCCTCAGTGGAATAAGTTCTGCTTTAAGACGTCATGGTAGGGTAGCTGATCTTCAGCCTAGTTTAAATTAATGACTTTTGATTTTGAATACATGTAACCTTGTTTTCATTCAATACTGAAATCATTATTTTTTTTCCCTTTTGTATTAATTTTTTTTGCACGCATGTTTTTCAATATGTATTTTTCCGTTCAATACATATTTCAACATTGGCGTCTAAAAACATCAAAAACTGACTTTATGGCAAATGTAATGCGTATGGATGTCATGTACACCGTTACTCTCCAGGATACACGAAAAATCCATGAAAGGATTTTATTGTATGGATTGAAATCCTTACTAATATTATAAAAGCGAAAGTGAGTTTGTTTGTTACCTCTTCACGCTTTAATGGCCAAACCGATTTTGATGGATTTTCTTACAGAGATAATTGGGAACCAGGAGACGGATATAGGCTAATTTTTTTGTAAAAAAATAGTAGGATATGAGGGAGAACGAGAAAAGAAAAGGGAAAACTTGGCGTTGCTATTAAAAATCAGTAAGGCGCAAGGGCAAAAACTGCAGGTACCAGGCACTGTGTTATACCGAATTAAACAAGACGAAGCCGCGGGCAAAAGCTATTTTTATATAAAATCTCAATATCCATTATTTTACGTAAAGCTACATAAAACATTTATCCTTTTAGCAATACTGTCACGAACAGCATCATTTGTGAACCCTTTTCGCGTCATGCAACTTTCCACTCAACGCGAATGAACGGCTGAATGAACGACTAAATGAACGAATGTGTAAGAGTGAACGAAAAAAGCTTCTAACGTACATATCTTGCCATTAAGCTAATGATTCGTACTTATTAGCAAGCTCGATGTTGCGTATCTACAAAGTTTTTGTAGTAGATAGTTTCGTCGTTTTTTTTTCAGGGTTCTGTGGTAAGAAAAGCCTTTTTTTTATTCAGCGTTGTTCGGGTGATTAACAATAAATCATTACCTTTTTTAACCGACTTCAAGAAAGAAGGTTATTTGTTTAAGTAATTTAAGAAAACTTTACTGACAGAGAAACCTATAAAGAAGCATTGTACAACTAATATTAATGCCACGTCTATAAGGTGAAAATAGTTTAGGCTTATGATCGAACGTGCAGTTAAAACCAACCCTTTTACGTCTAGGTCTTATATACCCTAACAAAATAGTATTTTGTTATTACTCATATGTAAAAATACGGGTTAATAAATAATTGCCAACTGTTTACGTCCAATACTATATTTTTTAAGTATTTTTTTTTTTATACAGAAGCTTATGACCTTTTGGTAATAAATAAAAAACTAGTTGCCGTTGCAAGCCTTCATAATTTTTTTTTCTATGTATACGTCTTTCTAAATTCGCCTTTCTGTATTTTTTTAAATTGTATGTACAATATAGATTAAGAATACGGTCCACAGGAACCGGATGTTCCCTTCCCATACTCCTTAATCATTAAAATCTAACGTTACACCAAATATTCTGCGCCATCAGGCTAATGTTGCGTACTTATTAGCACGGTCGATATAACATGTACATTCAGCAAAAGAAATAAGTAAACAGGCGAGTCAGATATATTTTTTTTTTCCTTAGAAACCGATTGACGTCGTCAACTGATTAGACCTGTTATACTGTATGGGTCAGAAAGCTGGGCTATAAAAAGGTGGATTAAAATGATTGCGTATAGCGGAGATGACATTGTTGAGATGGATATGTGGAGTGACAAGAATGCATAAAGTAAGGAAAGAGAATATTAAAGGTAATTTGAGAGTTGGGCCAGATACAGAAAAAAATGAAGGGAATCGTTTGTCTTGTTATGGATAATATACTATAAATAAATAAATAGAGATATAAAAGGAGGGACGAAGCACATGTGACTAAAACTGAACTTTGATGGATGGAGAGGGAGTAGAAGGTCTAAGAAAAAATTGCATGGATTGTGTGAGGAATGATATGAAGGAAAAAGTAGTAAATGATGCCGTGACGTCTGATATGGGAAAATGGAAGAAGAAAAAAAATCGTGATGCGCCGACGCCAAATAGAATGGGACAAAAACAGGAAAATGATGAATGATGATGATTAACGTTTTCAACTCAAATTTAATTTATTTAATGAACCGTTCTTTTTCTTGGAAAATTGCATTTTATTCGAAAAAAACATTTATGCCTTTTGTGTTACTTATCTCCTTTGCTGACTGTACACCGGTAATGTTCCTTTTTGCGGTATCAGCGTGAAGCGGGTTCCGTGGCAAGTTGGACCTTCGTTGTCTATCCCTAATTTTAGTTGAAATTTTGTTTTTGTCTGTTTGATTGTTTTGTTGTGTTTAATGGTTAAACTGTCAAAGTAACTTCAGTACATTTTTGTAACTCTGGTCGAATATTCTTCTTTTTTCTATCGAACATTGACAGCCTTACTTACACATTGTTCCTTTTACTCTCCAAAAAGGCTTTTTTGAGGCTGCGTTGACGCGCTGCTCGGGAGCGGAGCTGGAGGGAGTGATATGACGATGGTGACGTCATGATGTTCGAAGGCTGCGTTGACGTCCATTCGGGGTCACCAGTTTTGTGAGTGTTCCAGGGTAGTGTGTGCAGAGAGAAATAAATAGATTTCGAGTGCTGTATAAATCTTTACTGGATGTTAATATTACAAAGTTATATTTGTAGCGCGTGTGTAGCGGAAGGCGGTTTCGGGCGAACTGGTCGCCGGGCACTACGCGTGTGTGAGGAATATAAAACGACTGCGTCAGCGCCCCTACAGCTTGTATAAAATACTGGCCGTTTTTTTTATAAAAGGAAATACAAAGTAATTCAAGTTATAGATGAGACACATTTTATTTATAAAAAAAAAAAGAATGTTTTA
Source organism: Ochropleura leucogaster (assembly GCA_958449745.1). NCBI lineage: Eukaryota > Metazoa > Arthropoda > Insecta > Lepidoptera > Noctuidae > Ochropleura > Ochropleura leucogaster. Next base: position 11,715,937 of record OY288224.1, on the reverse strand, counting down.
AAAAGGTCGTTCTATTGAGAGCTTTATAGAGGCATTGTTTATTTAAATAGAGAATGGTTTTGTTTTTATTTTCCTGCCAGTTGTTTTTTTTCCTTACTAATATTATAAAAGCAAAAGTGAGTTTTTTTGTTTGTTTGTTTGTTACCTCTTCACGCTTTAATGGCTAAACCGATTGTAATGAATTTTGGTACATAGATAGTTGGGGACCAGGAGACGGTCATAGGCAAATTTTTATTTAAAGAAGTGGGATGTAAGTGAGAAAGAGGGAAGAAAAGGGAAAACTTAGCGTTGCTATTACAAATCAATAAGGCGCAAGGGGAACTGTATTACCCCAAATTTAATGCGGGCGAAGCCGCGGGCGAAAACTAGTTTATTATAAATCTGAAGATCTGTTGTTGGCACGTTTAGTATGCTATGATGCCGGGATGAATGTAATCAGCTGCGTATAAAAAAGATTTTGTTTATTTCATCGCTGTCACACTAACCTTGTCGTGAAGTGAGTGACACCTCCGAGTCATCATCTGCCTAGCCTTTTCCCAACTGTGTTGGGGTCGGCTTCCAGTCTAACCGGATGCAGCTGAATATCAGTATTTTACATGGAGCGATGCCTATCTGACCTCCACAACCCAGTTATATTATTGTGTTAGTGGGTAATACGATACCCCTTGGTAAGACTGGTTGTCAGATTTTCGGAACACTGACTACCTGTAACGGCTGTCAAAGATCTACAAATGACAGCCGGGACCAACGGCTTAAAGTGCTTTCCGAGGCACAGAGGAAACTCGGTATGTAACAAGTGGTCACCCATCTACAGACCAACCTAGGCAAACGCGGCTTAATCTAAAGATCGACCCGAGCGGCTGCTATTATTTAGCCACGATCTCCTCTTTAGCTATGAAGCTCCTCCTTACACCTACGAGTATAAAGCTTTCAAAAATATAATACACTGGTTGAATTCCAATAACTTAAAAATTTGCATGGAAAAAACAAAAATGTGTGTGTGTCAGCTCCGACGCACAACTGGAGTTTACTCCTTAAGTACGAGTATCTAACCATACGCAAAAAGAGTTTATTCAACTGAAAAAAGATTAATATCATATGAAAGGGTAAATTCACAAACTAATGAAAAAAAATTGCAATATAAATACATCGACACTGATAGAAACAAACAAGCCCAATAACATATAGTATATAGGTATAGTCGCCTATACAGCATACCATATGTTCGTCTTAATACACTCACAGGCAAATTAGAAAGTTGCGCACTAAAGGTGCGCACCAAAAACGTGACATTTTCGTTACTTTAGTAGGTTTTACCCCTCGGATTTTTCTCATACCGGGCGCCTTATATATGAAAATCGATTCTTAAGGAGTAAACTCCAACAAAAATGATCCAATTTAAAACAATCAAGATTAAAGCGTTAACACTGACTACTAAATATAAAGACGATTGAACAAGTTGTTAGTATTGCATTTCTGGGCATACACTTGGATCAAAACTGCGACTGGAAAAAGCATGTCGAAAAACTATACAACATTATTTTTAGTTTATGCGAAAGCCGAAACCCCTGTCCATTATTTTTATATTAAGAATCTATGTACGAAATTTCAAAACTGTATCATGAAAAACCACAAAGTTATAAGCTTGTTATGTCACCTGGATATCCGTACAAATACACTGTCACCAACGGCGCACGGCGTCCCTGCGTGGCGACTGTGACTCGCGCGCATTTTTTTGCCGAAATCCGGCCGGAGGTTTTGTGCGCTTGCGAATAAGTACTTAGTGTCGCATGGTGTCTATATTATAAACTTTTTAAATATTTTTCGGAAAAAATATAACATGTTGTAAAAATGATTGAAATCAATTCAGTTACTTATTCTGAACAAACTATATTCAGGTTTCGCGTATACTAAAAATAATGTCGTATTTGTGATAGACTGGACAGATTTGTCTATGCACTGAGAAAATTAAGAGATATACCTAAGCAAATCAAATTAACTAGTACCAAACAAAAAAAAAACAAATAAAAAAAAGAATACGGGTTTTTCTAACGGTACCTATACTCTTAATCCTACAAAATATGATTCAAATTCAAATTCAAATAGGTTAATTCGTTTCACATAGGTAAAAGTATGTTAATATACGTATGGTGTTAAAAATAAAAAAAAGTGTCTCACTATGTGCTGCCCTGCAAGGCGTACGAATATTTTTACATTTATAGTAGTGCAGTTTGTAGTTTATGCGAGTGTGAACTAATTATAACAGCCTACTACCTAATACTACAACAAAATAAATCTTTAATAAAATATACATTTAACGAAATACAAAGTAAGTAAACAATAACAGTCTCGTGTTGTAATGTGCTAATACCTTATGAACTTAATGTTAGTCTGGTAAATAAGTTAATACATAATTATTTATTTTATTTTTCCTCTAAGTATTCATTTATAGTATAATAAGCTTTTTGAATTAAGAAAAACATAAAAACCTACGGAACCACACATCACTCGCGATCCTTACAATACCTACCTACAGTTTCATACTTCGGCAGCTAGTTAGCGGGATGAAGGCTTTTTCCAGCTGATTACTGAACTGAGTAATTATGTGAGCGAAGTACATGGAACACAATAGTAACAGTTACACGCCCGACTTTGTCTTCATTCAGCGCTTTTTTTGCTTGAAAACAATGTAATTGGTTTTTGTGTTGTGATAATATGCAGTATCCAGTACTTCGTGCGGTGTCTAGATGCTTAAAACGTTGGAACGACTATAGTTACAGTGAATGTCATAGTGAATTTATTTTTTTAGTGACTTTAAAAAAGAAGGAGGGTCTCAATTGGAAGGTTTTTTTTTTGTTACGCGATTTCTTCGTCAATATATTGTGGTTCGATTTTTAAAATTATTTTTATAGTTAAAAAAATATACACTCAAAGAGGTGTCACATCAATTTTATCTGTATTGCTTGTATGTAAGATATAGACATATTATACAAGCAATACAGATAAAATTGATGTGACACCTCTTTGGGAGTATACTTTTTTAACTATGAAAATAATATAGACATATATTCGTCTGATAGCAATGAAAAATCAATTAATCAATTCTCGATAAGAATTTTGTGGGAAACCATCATGCCACTAATTTTCAAGATACAGAATCTTTATTTATTTTATTTTATTTATTTAAACTTTATGCACATGTATAAAAAACAATGTACAAAGGCGGACTTAACGCCTTGGGCATTTTCTACCAGTCTAGCTTGGGGTGATGCAGAGAGAAAACAAAGTAGGTGCAGGCTGCATAACAGAAAGTATACCTACCAAAGAAATATAAATATAATTACAATTGAAATATAACTATAAATACTTATATAACATACATACAAAACAAAATAATAAAAAAAAAACTTAAGAGAGTTAAATATACAAATACTTTATCTAGTTTGGAAGTCACTCTCACTTTCGCTTTTATAATATTAGTAAGGATCATATTATTGCTCTTAGTAAAGCTTATTATAGTATCCAAGAATTTATAAAAGATCCATAGTTTAAAATATAATTATGCATGTGCTAAATGTTTAAGGTTGGATATACCTAAGTTTAATGAATATTGTTTATAACAAGATGCAAGTTTAATTAACATAATATTGTGAAAGTTACCTACCATACGTGATATTAGATACTGCAATATAATTTTAGTAGTTTTAAAACATTTTGCTGAGCCCTAACAGGGTCATGTACTCATTAGTTATAAGCTTAGCGTGTTACTATTTGTAAATTATAAGACTTTAAACTGACATGGTTACTAATATTATAATTAACACTTGAAACGGGATATTTACCATGTTTATTATTTATATTGAGTTTCCAATATTTCGGCGATGTTGCAAACGCCACGATCGCGGATGAACATCCCGTAAAAATTAAAGTTGTAATATCCCGTATCAAGTGTTAATTATAATATTTGTACAATTATGCATCAAATTAAAAATAAATATGCTTCTTTTTTGCGGATGTGAAATCACCCAATAACTTCCCCCACTCTGGGCGGAGTGGGGGAAGTATCAGTCTTGTACCGACTAAAATCCACCCATGTTCCTTCTTTTGCCCTTTATATTCCGGGACCGCTGTATCTCTTTGGAATATCCCGCAAACCCGGCAGGAATAATGAATATAAAATAATAAATATGCTTTTTTGGCTTGAGTAACAATTACTACTAAAAAGGATGAAATAAAAACTTCTTCTAATACAACATTTTCTTTTTATCAATATAACAGTGATTATTCTCACTGTCTTAAATCATGATGCAATAGGTGTACACACAGCGGCACATCAACCTACATAAAACCATTTAACCTGATCTCTCTACTACGGTGTGCGTGCAGAGAGATCAGTAAGCCTACCATGACATCTTAAAGCAGAACTTATTCCACTGAGTGAAAGTGATGGTGCTAGACACCCTGTATAGCTCTGTCTTTTTCCCTTAGTGGAATAAGTTCTGCTTTAAAACGTCATGGTAGAGTAGCTGGTTATAATAGTTAAGTATAGGTCGATCTGCCGGCGTGTGTACTATGACCACTGGATACACATTGTGTATCAATAGACGAACGCCAACAATTCGCCAAAAATATGTATCTCCGATTTCAGCATATTCTTATCAAACAATCAAAAAATCTAGATATCGGGGTGCTACTGTGAAATTCATTTAAGAAAAACTTTGGTCCGGTTTTAGAATCGAACCTAATGTTCTCACAAACAACAGTCGAGTTCAAACTCGACTATATCTCGAAAAAATAATATAAAATATAAAATTCTCGTGTCACAGTTTTCGTTCCTATACTCCTCAAAACGGCTGGACCGATTTAAACGAAATTTTGTGTACATATCGGGTAGGTCTGAGAATCGGCCAACATCTATTTTTCATACCCCTAAGTGAGCAGCGGGTGAAACCGCTGGGCACAGCTATCTAATATATAAAATTCTCGTGTCACAGTTTTCGTTCCCATACTCCTCCGAAACGGCTGGACCGATTTAAACGAAATTTTGTGTGCATATCGGGTAGGTCTGAGAAACGGCTAACATCTATTTTTCATAGCCCTAAGTGAGCAGCGGGTGAAACCGCTGGGCACAGCTAGTCAAAATATATATATCGAAAAAATTTTGATACTTCAAAGTATCAAAATTTTTATTCCCCTAGGTGGGAAAACTGTTGTTTTACACACACATCATAACTTCCAAAACAAGCCCAAAAGCCGAGGGTCAAGGACTCATTTTAGAGTCTATGCATAATTTATCCGATTTGTGCGTGAACAACTATGTAGGACGACGTCTGGAAAGTTCTTTCACGAAAACAAAGCTACGGTTGCTGGTTGTTCGAAAGAGATACCGCGGCTCCGGAACATAAAGGGCAAAAGAAGGAACATGGATGCGTTATAGTCAGTAAAAGTTTTACAGTCCTTTCCGCTTGGCCCAGAGCGGGGGAAGTTATTTGATGATTTCCCACCCGAAAAAAAAAGCTTCACGATACCGATCTCTAAAGATTTTAAACGTTACCCGGCATAGCCTTGACATTCTGCTGTTCCTAGATTGTCTTTTGTTTTAAGCTATCAATTTTATTTCTGGTCACGTAAATGGGTTGCCTTCAAATGGGCTCACCATTTGAAGGCAACCCATCGGAAAAAAACAGTCATAGCAAGTTTACGCTGTCCAAAAGATGGCATGCTTTTTAAAATAGTTACTAGCTGGCACCCGTGGCTTTGCCTGCGTGATATTGAAAATTCCAGACTATAATATTCACCTCTGTTCCAAATTTCATCAAGATCCGTTCAGCCGTTTTGACGTGAAATAGTATCAAACATACATTCTCACAATAATTCGCAAAATAATATTTGTAGAACCAGCTGCGCTCGGCAGTTTCATTCGCGGGGTGATAGTCAAATTCACTTTTAAAAAAAAAAATGCCTCTGTCCGTCTCTAATAGGGTCCCAACTATCTCTGTACCAAAGTCATCAAAATTGGTTTGCCATCTAGGCGTGAAGACGTAACAAACAAACAAACTCACTTTTGCTTTTATAATATTACTAGCTTTCGCACGCGGCTTTGCACGCGTTAAATTTGGACTAATACAGTTCCCCTTGCGCCTTATTGATTTGTAATAGCAACGCTAAGTTTTCCCTTTTCTTTCCTCTTTCTCCCGCACATCCCATTTAAAAAAAAAAAAATTAGCCTATGTCCGTTGTCCGTCTCCTGGTTCCCAACTATCTCTGTACGAAAATTCATGAAAATCGGTTTAGCCATTAAAGCGTGAAGAGGTAACAAACAAACAAACTCACTTTTGCTTTTATAATATTATAGTTAGGACAGTAGGATTGGTATAATGAACAACATCTATTCATAAATCTTATATGTGAAAATTTAACTATCAATTGTTACGGCTGGACAGTAGCCCTACTATGACCTCTTAAAGCAATTCTTAATCCGCTGAGGGAAAGAGACAGAGCTATACAAGGTGTCTAGCACCATCTCTTTCACTCAGTGGAATAAGAATTGCTATAAGATGTCATAGTAGGGCTACTGGTTTTTGTTGGAACTTTTACTGGCAGATACCTATTATAAGAAGTACCTAACTTAAGCTACTCACACACGACGAAAAACAACAAAACGAACGACGACGGCACGGCACAGTGGCTGAACGATTGACTGCTGCGTTGCGTGTCGCGGGTTCGATTCCCGCACGAAACAAATATTTGTATGGCCTAGAAATACTTGAACCGGTTTTGGCTGTTTGTGAGTTTAATTGTTTGTAAACGCACCTACGATACAGGAGAAATTCCTAGTGTTGGGAAACATTAAAAAAAAAAACCTTTTTTGTACTCGAAAATTGATTCCATAATCTTTGTTCCGATATTTTCAACCATGGTACAAAAGAATTTCACAAATTACCCAATTTGAATCTCGAACGTGGAACACATAAATTCCCAATTAGGAGTTAATCTAACAAGTAGTATATTGTGCTTAACGCTAAATTAAATTAAGTCGTTTGTAGGTCAGCTTTAATATAAAAGAAAATGGCCACTAACAGGAAAAATATAATCCAATTTACAGCAGACGATCTCCCGTTACCAAAACGAAGGTACCTCAGTATTAGTGCAGGGATGTATAACCTTGGGTATCTAAATAGCAAGTGCGTGCATTAAAAAAAAAACAAAAATAGATTTTTTTATGATGATAAGATATAATATAAGATAGATAAGATATATTTATTTGCTCAAAAAAGTGTTTATATACAGAAAGAAAATGCATGTATGATGAAATAAAAATAATAAAACCGGCCAAGAGCGTGTCGGGCCACGCTCAGTGTAGGGTTCCGTAGTTTTCCGTCCGTCACTATAAGTACGTATTGTGTCGTATTAATGTTATTGTTTTGTTATTGTCAATTATATTTGAATTGTTTTTTGTTGATTATGTGTGATACTAATATTACCTAACTAAGTCTATTTCATATATTACTAACACTATGGACTAAGGTCTGCAAATAAAAGTTTTATTATTATTATTATAAGTGTTCCCACTTATGAGTTTCAAGGTCCGCAGCAAGCGCTCCGGCTCCGACTGGTGACGGTTTTTAGCGCGAACACAAAGGGGCTCCCCTTTGTGTTCGCGCTAAAAACCGTCACAAGTCGGAGCCGGAGCGCAAGCGCTCAAACCTCGACGACTAATTAGATTATGCACTCATAAATAAAATTACGAATATATGTAAGGTGTAAGTTACTTTACCACGGTAGGTCATGAAAGCACGGAAAATCATAACATCGACTTTTAAAAAATTACGTCATTACACAACGCCATCTATCGAACCATTTACGAACTGGTTTTTACCTTAACATTTTGATGGTGTTAAAAAAATAATTTTAGTTTTGTTCTAAATTGCCTTAACATGTTCTTAATAAAAGTTTTATGTAGTTATAAGATACCTCCAATGCCAAGGAGAGACCAACCGAACAATTCGGTAATACCCGATCTAATGTAATAAGTACCTACAGCGCCATATCTCGGGGAATTGGGTTACTAATTAATACTTTTGGATTGCGAGAACTGATTTCAATAATTCTTTTTTTATTTGAACAAAGATACGTTCAGGATAATAAAATATGTAAACGAAGTTTAAAAAAATGCTTGCATATACGATTATACTACAAACTTAGTCCAGAAATTATTTTGTACAACTTTTTGTCTTTTTTGTACAAAAACTGTTGTGTCAATCAAGTTCAAAATAATTTTCATAGAAAGTCTTTATAAAGTTCTACTTTTCAGATTTTTTTCATATTTTCTAAACTTATGGTTCAAAAGTTAGAGGGGGGGGGACACAATGTTTTTTACTTTTGGAGCGATTATTTCCGAAATTATTGACATTATCAAAAAATGATTTTAGTAAACCCCTATTCATTTTTAAATACCTTTCCAACAATATATCACACGTTAGGGTTGAAATTAAAAAAAAAATCACTTCCCACTTTACATATAGGGTGGCTACCCTAATAAAACATTTTTTTCCAATTTTTATTTTACCACTTTGTCGGCGTGATTGATATACATATTGGTACCAAATTTCAGCTTTCTAGTGCTAACGCTCACAGAGATTAAGCGAGGACGGACGGACAGACAGACATGGCGAAACTATAAGGGTTCCTAGTTGACTACGGAACCCTAAAAATGGTTCAGACATGTTTGCCATATACTATGGCGTACAAATGTTTAAAATGTTAACATTGTATCGACATTTAATAATCACGTACCAATATAATTAATTTTAAGTGAAATTAGCAAAAGATTAGAAGTGATAAAATTATACATGGCAAAAGTAAAAATGTCAGTGAGTTTAGTAATCATGTCAAAATTATAAAAGTTAAAGTACATAATAATATGTCAATTGTCTATGTCACAGTAAATGGTTCTGTCAGAAATTCATTTATAAAATAATATAAATATAATATAACTTTTGGTAACTTATTGTATATAATGGGAGCCATGCAAAAACACTATGATGACCCATGGTTAAGCGCCTCGTCTAGCTTTTCATGCACGAGTTTCAGTGTTAATTTTGAGCAAATACTAAAAATAAAAACTTCCCCCGCTCTTTTACTTAACCCAGAGCGGGGGAAGTTATTTGATGAATTCCCACCCCAAAAAAGGCCTGTTGATATCCTCATGATGTTACGCCACCGACCCAAGTGATAATCATACAATACCATTTTCTTGGGTTTGAATTCGAGACTTTTGACTTGGCAATCTGACGGTCACACCACTAAGCTATCTTTGCTCACTAATGTTATAAGCAAATTTTTACAGAATATAATTCCCTAACCAACAATTCATTGTAATTTTAGGATCCTAAAACTATAAAACAAACTTAGATCCAAAGTTCAGCTCTAAAACTCCCCTCTAAAGGTTGCTTACCTCTGCTCCCACGTACCAAAACAAACACAACATACATAAACAAACAGTTAATTAACTATATAAAACAGAGGTACTGCACCAACAATAATATTACTAATGTAAGGAACATCGTTACAAGCAAATGTTGTTGTAAGGCTGGCGTACAGTTGGTGGCAACTGTTGTTGGGCCACATAATGCGGGCAACTCTTAGATATGATTGCGTAGGTCAGAATCAGAATTAAATCACTCACATCTAAGACACCACATTTAAGAGGCGATCGGCGGTGGCAATCTCTCGCGTTTGGCCCTGGTTCAGTCCATGGACCGGGGCGAGAGGGAATGAGAAGCGGTCACCTCCTTCTGCAAAGCAGTCATGCTAGGGCCTCCGCCTGCCGGGGTCGCGGGTTGTTCGAAAAAGATACCGCGGCCCCGGAACGTAAAGGGCAATAGAAGAAACATGGCTGGGTTTTAGTCAGTACAGGTGGAGCGGGGGGAGTCCCCCGCTCCACCCAGAGCGGGGAAAGTTATTTGATGATTTCCCACCCAAAAAAAAAAAACGCCTGGCGTACAGTTGGTGGCAACGGTTGTTGGGCCACACAATGCGGACAACTGTAAAATGTGACTGCGTAGGTGTCAATATTAAATCAGTCATATCTAAGAGCTAGCGCGCACTAGTTACTTTTGTCAGGGTGACATTAGTAAATGTTTTTGTCACTGTTATGTCACGTGCCCAAATCGAAGTGCGCGCACGGAGAAAGACTGTTTTTTTTAATCGAAGTATCATTCGTCGACATGGTTTTCGAAGAGAATGATGGTCGTTGTCAGTGAATTTATCTCAATCATGGGAAAAAAACACTTGAGCGGCAATTTGCTTCTTGCCGAAATTAAGAAATGAACCCTACCCTAGCAAAGGCGGCACGCGAACGAGCCGCTCTGATATGTGCCGCGAAGGACAAGTGGCTATCGAGAATGACGCCTAGGTATTTGGTTTGCTTCTCCAGGGGATAGGCTTGACGTACATAGTGATCGGACTGGGTGCAAATGATGACTAAACATGATACTTTTGTCATCCGTGCGCAAAAATGTCACCCAGTTGTCACGTCGTAACATATGCGCACCTCCAAACATAGTCTTAACAGTTACCCTGACAAAAGTAACCAGTGCGCGCTAGCTCTAAGACACCACATCTGACTCAAATCTTGACAGGTGCACTGACACTGGTGACTTTTGCGTATGTTCACGAGCTCCTTGTGTACTAATATAAGGACGTGTGGCAAAGTTTCTCAAATCAAGCTATGCTCTCTAACGAATGTTGGTAACAAATGTTTGCCTAACGAATATGCGCAAACTGAATTCAAAAAACAAATGCTAGCGTTGTGAGTCGTTCCTTACGCCATTATTTCTTTCATTCTATGCTTTCCAATAAGTTTATGCAAAAAAATACAACTAGCGAAGTTCCCATTCATTAATCACTTTTGTTCTAAAAGTTAATTTTGCTTCTTTCTCCATCGGTACAGTCACGAGCAATACATCTAGACACACACAATCTACGGTTTAAAAAAATGCTATGTTCGTGAAACCGTATCAACTTGAATTAGTATAGTAGGAGGACATCTTTTAGTTTTTAACCGACTTAAAAAAAAGGAGGAGGTTCTCAATTCGATGTAGGTATAGTTTTTTTTAAATATTTGTTACGTGGTTACTCCGTCGATTGTAGGCCGATTTTAAAATTGTTTTTATTTGTTGTTTTTATAATCAAACAGGTATACTACCAAAAGGTTCCCATTTGAATTTTATCTATATTGCTTGGGTAATTTATGAGTTATTTTGTGAAATACTTATTTTTTCTTTGAATATATTGATGATATGCTAATACTTTTTAATAGCAATGAAAAATGAATACCTACTGAATAAGAAATTGTGTGAGATACTATCATTCCACAGTTAATAAGACTGAAATAACTTTTTTCCAAAAAAAACCGCCTTCCAAAAAACACAAAAAAAAACTGAAAATAAATTTACTTTCGAAAGTCGGTGGTAAAATATCTATAAATTAAACAAAAGTCACCGACTTCCGAAAATAACTAAATTCTAAATTCACTTTCCATCTCTTTCACTAAAATGAACAGAAAATAAATTTATTTTGGAATTAAACAAAAGTAACTATTGCTTGCGACTGTACACTGGTCGAGTTTGTATTTAAATATGTATGCAGTGATAATGGTAATTGGAGTGAATTGGTAATGTTATGGTAATTAGTAATGGGCTACTTTAGCTTGTAGATAATAATTTATAGGATGGCTTCCAGTATCAGATCAAGATAGCACTTTGAACTAATATATTGCTCATTCGGGTTATATGCTGATGTGATTACAATTGTATGAAATTTATAAATGTCTTACGTGCATGTGTCAAGTATTTAAGTATCGAATAGTCTTGGCTTTATAATGCCTTTTCTGTTGTTTATGTCATGTGCTAGAAAAATAGTCAAATTTTAAATAAAAAAAATATGCTCAGATATTATATTTGACTCAGTCAGCGGTTTTCAATTAATAATAATAATTTTTATTTACTAAAAAGTAGCGAGTTACAATCGTTTAAATTTAGGTATAGGCAATTGAGCTGACATTTTGTATTTTTTTTTGTTTGGATGATAATGCATGTTTGGATCTCGTCATTAATTTCAAGTTATTATGCTGTCCCAATTTGTGATCATAGGGTAAAAAGTAGTTATAAAATCTCTAAACGTATAGAAAAATAAATGTTTAAATAAATTTAAATTATACCAACACACCTTGTTAACTAGGTATTTCTTTTTTTAATTTCGTCTTAAAAAGTTCTTGTTTTTTTTAAAAAAAAACCTAACAACATTAAAAAATATATTATATATATATAAAAAAACTTAAAGAAAATAAATTATAAATAAACTAAAAAAAATCGTTTTTAACACTGTCAGTTGGTAAATTGACATAATATACCATGAGACAGAGTTACCAGTTTAAAAAAACCACACCCGTTTCTTTATGATATTAATTCACCTCACATTTTGTGTGTTAATCTGTTTTCCCTCTGACAGTGATTAGTTTTGCTGTGTATAACTTGTCACTATACTACCAACTACGTAGATACACGAAAGACCGTCGTTCGTCGAGTCGTACGCAAATAGAATCCCTAACAAGCTGATTGTGTCTCGCTTCCGTCCCGAATATTGCGCAAAACTTTGTCAACTGATTACTTACAGAATTAAGCTTGTAATCTGTTGTGGACCCACTGAATTTGTGACGAATTTTCAGTTGTTTTTGGAGCTCGAATATTGAAGATGTCAGGGTAAATAACCTAGCGGCATAAGAGTAGCTCATGCTGACGATAACTGACAAATGCTTGCACTGACTAGACAGGTCCACTCAATCTGTGTGGTGCTTTCTTTAGGAAAGCACCACACAGATACCATTTCAGACACTAATCTGCATGGTCCCCATGTAAGTTGACCAAGATTTTTGTCTGGACCTTAAAAAAGACTATGACCTCTGAGTTTGTTTCGGCTGTTTCTTCACAGAGTAGTCGGGAACGAAACTCATCTATCATCTATCTAGGCTCCTATACTTTGCTGACATCTCTGAGACGCGCGTGGAACACTGATGCTCAGTTGTCTACAGCCTTAGGCTAATAAAACAAGAAAAAATTGTGATTTTGAACTTAGACTGTGACTAGATTAAATACAAGACCTTAAAAAAAGAAGAAACACAAAATGTAATTAACAAAAAATAATACTGACGTAATTAGGCACCGACCGCTGCCTAAATTAAATATTTTTTGAGTAACTTCTAAAGCGTTCCTTTTTTATTTCTAGAGAAAATTACGCTGTTCTTTATTAGAAACTCTAAGACTACCAATCTATTGTTGGGGAGAAGTTTTAAAAACAACTTCAAGTGTTGATTTTCAAAAAGCCATTACGTGACCAGAAATAAAATTAATAGCTTAAAACAAAAGGCAATCTAGGTCCAGCAGAATGTCAAGGCTATGCTGGGTAACGTTTAAAATCTTTAGAGATCGGCTTCGTGAAGCTTAATTTATTTTTGGAAAGTTGGCTAGTACATCAAAATAAGTCCTAGGAATTTTCTTGTTGTGAAAAGTCAGTTTAATTTTTATTTGTTTATTACTATTCAAAATTCCAAAAAAAAAAAAAACAAAAAAGTGGAAAATAACATCCGGAAGACAGTGATTTAGCTGGTTTCATTGATTTTTTTGCCACCGTCTTCCGGAAGTAAGGTTGTTTTTTATTTCAGCATTTTTAGTTATGGTATAATGATATATTATCACAGAAAAGTATTTAATAGTCTTTTATCAGGCGGAAACAAGGTGCGTGCTTTCAACGGTTGGGTCATGCCGGTTTTGATGTATTCTTTCGGCATACTCAAATGGACTCAAACAGAACTGGACGCCCTGGATAGGAAGGTCCGTACATTGTTAACAGCATTTCGTATGCATCACCCACGTTCCTCGGTTATGAGACTGTATATCCCGCGGAGTTGTGGAGGTCGAGGCTTTTTAAACGCCAAGACTCTCCACAATCGTGAGATATGCAGTCTCAGGGAATATTTCCTAGAAAAAGACGTGGGAATGCATCGGGATGTGGTTGCAGTGGACAAAGGCCTCACCCCGCTCTCCTTGGCTAAAGAGAACTGGCGCAAACCTGTAGTGCTTGACACTAACGACCGCAAGGAGGTATGGCAGAGTAAGGAGCTTCACGGACGCTTTTTCCGGGTCCTACATGGACCCGATGTAGATCAATCAGCGTCCGTAGCCTGGTTACGTTCCGGGGACCTCTTTGGAGAAACCGAAGGTTTTGTCTGTGCAATCATGGATGAAGTTATGATGACGAATAACTACCGGAGATTTATTGTGAAGGACGGCACGGTTGACATATGTCGGGCATGCCACCGTCCGGGTGAATCAATTCGTCACATTATCTCTGGTTGTTCTCGCCTTGCTAACGGAGAGTACTTGCACAGACACAACCTTGTAGCCAGGATTATCCATCAGCAGCTTGCTCTTAAATACAACCTTGTGGAATCGGAAGTGCCGTACTATAGGTATGTGCCCGACCCAGTTCTCGAACATGGCAATATCACATTGTACTGGGATCGATCGATCATCACTGACAGGAGTATTGTTGCAAATAAACCTGATATAGTGGTGGTGGATCGATCAGAGCGGCGCGCAATGATTGTTGACATAACGGTCCCACATGACGAGAACCTTGTGAAAGCCGAAAAAGATAAACAAATCAAGTATATTGACTTGGCTCGCGAGGTTGTCGATATGTGGGACGTGGACTCAGCGATCATTGTGCCGATAGTCGTTACAGCCAATGGCTTAATTGCCAAGAGCCTCGACCAACACCTGAGAAGGCTCTCGTTAGACGACTGGATCAAGGGCTTGATACAGAAAGCGGTACTCCTGGACACGGCTCGTATTGTTAGGAGGTTCCTTTCTCTGGAGCCCTGACTGCCGGTAGCTTGGACCCTGTTCCCGATACCGGTGGGCTACTATTTTTATATTTTTAAATGTTTTTTTTTTTTTGTTTTGCTAAGAAATATGTAAAAATATAAAAATATGTAAACAAATAAATAAATGTCAAAAATATTATCACATATTTTTATCGAGTATTCGTTTTTCATTGTCACTAAGAAAGTAGTAGATCATTCGAAAAGACATAGAGAAATATTTATTACAGACTATAACTCATAAACTACCTAAGAAATATAAATGAAATTGATATGGAACCACCTAGCAAGTATCAAAAAACTCTTCCTTTTTTAGGGTTCCGTAGTCAACTAGGAACCCTTATAGTTTCGCCATGTCTGTCTGTCCGTCCGTCCGTCCGTCCGTCCTCGCTTAATCTCTGTGACCATTAGCACTAGAAAGCTGTTTTTTTGAAAAAAGCTAAAATTCATTTTTTAACACCATCAAAATGTTAAGATAAAAACCAGTTCATAAATGGTTCGATAGATGGCGTTGTGTAATGACGTAATTTTTTTAAAAGTCGATGTTAAGATTTTCCGTGCTTTCATGACCTACCGTGGTAAAGTAAGTTGGACCTTAAATATATTCGTAATTTTATTTATGAGTGCTTAATCTAATTAGTCGTCGAGGTTTGAGCGCTCCCCTTTGTGTTCGCGCTAAAAACCGTCACAAGTCGGAGCCGGAGCGCCTGCCGCGGACTCGCGGAGCATGCAATGTTGCACGCTCCTCCACCTTTAAACTCATAAGTGGGAACACTTATTGTGACGGACGGAAAACTACGGAACCCTACACTGAGCGTGGCCCAACACGCTCTTGGCCGGTTTTTCGAAGTCAGTTTAAAGAGGTTTCCGCCGGTATCGAGGGCAGGGTCCTAGCTAGTTACATTTTCAGACATATTAACTTCCTCACAATGCGAGCCATATCGAGGCCTTCTGAATCAGGCCCTAAAAACTAATTATTTTTCGTTTATTATTTTTTATACGTATTTCTTACTAGATGGGGCACGCGGCTTAAAAAAAAGTATCCTATTGTAAGTACCTTTGCCAAATTTAATCAAGATCCGTTGAGCCGTTTTGACGTGAAAGAGTTACAAATATCCATACATCAATCTATTCTCACAAACATTCGCATTAAATAATATGAGTAGGGTAAAACAAAGGCAAAAAAATCGTGTCGCACTTGGGGACTGCCGCGGTTAAGCTATTGCATAGCATTTTTTATCAACTTATGCAATAAATAAAATATCAACTTATGCAATAAATAAAAAAAACTAAATATAATATTTTAAAAGTACTTCCAATGAAAAGAAGTCGCAAAAAGAAAAACAAGACCTTAGGTTTGTTACAGCGTAATGTCAATTGACTATCCGATTCTCTACCAAACACGCTAATCGAACATTAGAACCGTGATTGAAATAACTGACTGTATTCGTAATGAAAGTGTTAGGTTTTTCGTTACGAAATTTCTGGATTCGGTCTCCACGCTCAAGGCCTGCGATAGAAGCTATGTAATAGCTTAAAATCTGAATTATTATTATTTAATTTGACCCAACAAAAATAATCTACTCAAACGCACATTTCGTTCAGTGTACGTCTGTCCTCAATCCCAAATGTTGTACCACGTAATGGGCGTTTCTGCTCCATTAGCTTTAGGACCCGTGTATCTTGCCCGTAGCTTGTACACCGACCACTAATTGTACTACCCAGGGCAAGAATTTAATGTTCGGTATAAGACGTTTTGATTTCTTGAGAGACGTAAGGGTAGAGCTATTCTCCTGTGCGGGGTTCGTGTTGTTTAATTATTAATGTGAAGGTTATATTGTATTATGGTACCTTAGATATTAATAATGATTCGCTAGAGGAGCTCGTGGCTAAATAATGTCAGCCGCTCAGTTATATCTTTAGGTTAAGCCGCGCTTGCCTAAGTTGGCCTGTGGATGGGTGACCACCCGTTACATACCGAGTTTCCTCCGTGCCCCGGAAAGGACGTTAAGCTTTTGGTCCCGGCTGTCATTTGTAGATCTTTGACAGTCGTTACAGTAGTTTGTGTCCCGAAAGTCTGACAACCAGTCTTACCAAGGGGTATCGTATTACCCAGTATTAACTGGGTTATGGAGGTTAGATAGGCAGTCGCTCCAAGTAAAATACTGGTAGGCAGCTACAACTGGTAAGACTGGAAGCCGACCCCAATATAGTTGGGAAAAGGCTAGGCAGATGATGATATGTTAGATATTAATTGTTTATGAATACAGTGGCCGTTACCCGTGAATATTTTTTTTACGAATGGGAAATCATCTAATAGTCATATAATCAGTTGACGGCACGAGTGGCGCAGTGGCTGTGCGATCGACTGCTGCGCTGCGTGTCTTTTTTTTTTGGGGTGAGAAATCATCAAATAACTTCCCCCGTTCTACGCGGAGCGGGGGGGGGGGGCGTGTCAGACTTTTACTGACTAAAACCAACCCATGCTGCTTCAATTGCCTTTTACGTTACGGGGCCGCGGTATCTCTTTCGAACAACCCGCAACCGCAGCAGGCGGAGGCCCCGGCAAGCCCCGCTTTGCTGACATCTTTTTGAGGCGCGCGTCAAACACAAGCGCGCCGTCGACACGGCCAGTTGTCAATAAACGGATGGACGGTGAGCAACCCATTGCTCACCGCACAAGATATATAAAATGTTTTTTAGACATTTTAATGAGTAGTATTTCATGGAAAACTTTATAAAAAAGTACAAAAAACTTAATTTTATCGTCGAAATATTTGCAAAAGATATTGGATTCTCTTCTGAATAAGGGCAATACCTATTTCCATTTTAAAAATATTTCAGTTGCAGCTCGAAGTTCACAATTGGTTTCACTAAATAACAATGGAATCCACCCTTATTATGTGAAAATGTAGGTGACAGAGGCCGAAGACACCTCTGCCATACCCTTCTCAAACACAGACGCGCTGTATAATCTACTTGTGATTACATACATTAAATAGAGCTTATGTGTATAGTAGTAAAGTTCCGAGTGCTAAATCATTAATTAAAACTGCGTTTGAAACAGATGGTGTTAACCGATTGTGATTACATTGGGTGAAAGAAATATGATTCTAGTAGCAACTAAAACTGTATTAACAATTACATTTTGATTAAAGTTGTTAAACTTTGTCATTGTGTTCTAAGTAAAATTCACACACCAACAGTTAGGAGGGTACTATGGAGCTGCAAACAGCAGTGACAAATACCAACGTGGTAAAACGACGTTTTTTTATTTAATAAGTTATATAATACAACGAAAAGTAATTTTGTCATTAATTACTATTAAACCATGATTTAATTTGGAATTCTCAGGATGAAGAAGAAACAACGGTATAAGGCTGCTAAACAGCCTGTAGCCTAAGTAGAGAGAAGAGAAATTGAGAGAAAGATATTCTTTTTCGATCATCAAGCGGATTTAAGTTAGCGTTAGCCCTAAGTAACTTTGCCACGCGGTCGAAATCGAGGGCGGAAGCTAGTTATTTTATAAATGATCAAGTTTATCTATACTAATCTATACTTAATATTATAAAGCTGAAGAGTTTGTTTGTTTGTTTGAACGCGCTAATCTCAGGGACTACTGGTTGGAATTGGAAAATTCTTTTAGTATTGGATAGTCCATTTCTTGAGAAAAGCTATAGGCTATATAACATCACGCTACGACCAACAAGTGCTGAGCAGCGTGGGTGAAACCGCGGGGAACAGCTAGTTTGTGATAATCTGTTAATAAATACAATTTTATTTTTACTAACCGACTACTTTGCGCTTAAGAACAACCCTTTTTTCTGGTATGTTAATGTAAGTCAAAGTTCCTGCTGCAGTTTTGAAAAAAAACGTCCGTTATTTAAAGTAATAAATGTATTTGTTTTAAAGAGATTCAAATATTAACAAGAGGTCGACGGGACTGAAAGGAAAAAAGCCAATACTTGTTACTACTTGATAACAAATTGGTCTTTTCAGTGTCACACACGGTTGGAAGGCATCATTCGTGTGTCCAAATCGAAAATATCATCATCATAATTTTCCTGCACTTGTCCCATTCTATTTGGTGTCGGCGCAACACGTTTTCTTCTTCCATTCTCCCCTATCAGACGTTCCTTACACAAACCATCCATATTTTCTTTGGTCTTCCTCTCGTTCTCCGTCTTTCAACATTCAAATCCCTCCTCACTCTTTCATTATTTCTTTCTAAATCGAAAATGTGATGGATCAAAAACTTTTTATGTCAATGTCGGCTCTCTAAATCTTGGTTAGTATGGTTATTCTTTTTAACCGACTTCCCAAAAAGGAGGAGGTTCTCAATTCGACCGGTATGTTTTTTTTCTATGTATGTACATCGATTACGCCGCGGTTAATGGACCAATTCGCGTGATTCTTCTTTTGTTCGACGCGAAATAGCTGCCAGGTGGTCCCATAAAAATTTATTTCAGTTTAGTCAAGTAGTTTTTATTTTATAGGCATTATTGTTATTTGGACGATGTTCTTTTAACGACACTTTGTATATTAGTATGTCGATAACTTTAACAGTTCTTATCCGATTTGCGTAATTCATTTTTTGTTCGTTAGGGTACATATTCAAGTTGGTACCCTAGTCATCTAGTCAGCATATGATGATGGGATCCCAAGGAAATCGAGAAGAACACTCTATTCATAAGCATATAACTGTTACGTTTCAGACAATATCATACAGTTTGTTCAACTATTTACGTTTGATGATGATTTCCTATGGATGAGCTGATGATGGAAGGTACAACTCCTCAAAGGTTAGGAGTTCAGAGAAAATTCTTTCAAAATTGTACGTACATATGGATAGAGAATAGTATTCCTTGAGGCTATTAGGTTGACCTTGAAGGTAAATCTCATTATTAACGTTTAGGTTTAATAGTGTTAAATGATTTTCTGTGATTGTTATTAAATAAATAAGCGAACATTCACATCATAGCCTACAGCCCTGTTGCCCAGAGTAACATGGGTGTGCGTTCTCCGCCTGGTGCACCTGAAACATCAGATATTTCGCGTCGAACAACAAAACATCACGTAAATCAGTACACACGTAATAAAATGAAAACCAACAAAAAGAAGAGAAAACATACCACCCGAATTGACAACCTCAACTTCAATGATGTCGGGGAGGAGAAATTTGAGCCTACACCTATTTGAATGCTATGTAATAGGGATCTATATTTTTTTAGGCGCGCAGCACCTTTCATGAGCCTACACATAGTTAAATCACTAAAAAGCAAAAAATAAAAATAAAAAACTACGTTAAAAAAAACCGACTTCCAAAAATACTAAAAATCGCAAAAATAGTTAAATAAATAAAAAAATACTAAAATGGAATATATAAAGCTAAAAACTATTAATTTAACAACTAAAAAGCAATAAATAACTTACGCAATTTATAACACCATCCTCTACTTACCTACTAACTACTCATTCTTTCCGCTTACTGCTTGGTTTGAAGTCGGTGCCAAACCATATATATTAATAACTCTAAAATGTGCTAAATTGAAGAACTAAATCGAAAAAAAAAATTGGAATTTTAAATGTTAATGGTGCCAAAAATTTTGTTGACCTTATTAAATCATGGAGAATCTTTAACACCGTGATTCAGTTCTAGCGTTTAATAGCACAACACGTGATATCTCTTTTACATTATAGATGGCGCTAATTACTTTTTTGTATAATGTTTATTGTACATTTGCTAATTATGCTGTGGTTTGGCACAAACTTCAAACCAAGCAGTAAGCGGAAAGAATGAGTAGTTAGTAGGTAAGTAGAGGATGGTGTTATAAATTGCGTAAGTTATTTTTTGCTTTTTAGTTGTTAAATTAATAGTTTTTAGCTTTATATATTCTATTTTAGTATTTTTTTATTTATTTAACTATTTTTGCGATTTTTAGTATTTTTGGAAGTCGGTTTTTTTTAACGTAGTTTTTTATGTTTTTATGTTCTAAAAACTTAATTATATTAAGAATAGAATAGAGCGATGACCAAATATTAACGTGTCTATTCCTTGTTTTTGCGAATGGGAATTTACCAAATAACTTCCCTCGCTCTGGGTGGAGCGGGAGGGAGTGTCAGACTTGTACTGACTAAAACACAACCCATGTTCCTTCTGGACAGACGACAAGACGGGCCTGTTGGTCTAGTGGTTAGTGGCTCTGACTGCTGAGCCGAAGGTCGTGGGTTCGATTCCCACCCAGGACAAACTTTGTGTGATGAGCATTATTGTTTGTTCTGTGTCTATGTATGTATTTATAAATTATATAAGTATGTATATCAGTTGTCTGGTTACCATAACACAAGCTCTGCTTAGCTTGGGATCAGATAGCCGTGTGTGAGTTGTCCCAAAATATTTATTTATTTATTATTTACTTCTATTGCCCTTAATGTTCCGGGGCCGCAGAATCTCTTTCGAACAACCTGAAACCCCGGAGTGTCCATCCCTTCAATTCTGTTTTTTTTTTATAGAAAACAGCTACCTATCTCACCGAAAAAAAATCTGTCAAATCCTGAATCCCAATTCCATTTTTGATTATGCAACACCTGATCCGATACGTCAGTTTCAATTTACAAACGCCCCTACACTTTGGACCAAAATACTACACCCAGTGTAGGTAGGTAAACGTCATTGCAAAATAACGGCTCACGTGAAGCAAGTCAATATGGCGCCGTTTCACCTGTCACATTACAGGCCACTTTCGATATTACACGGCAATTTAAAAAATTGGAACGTTACTTTTTTTTGCTTTTATTTGAGTATTAGTATTGAATTGACAGTCTGTGCGTGAAATGTAATTATTTGTGGACGATAAATATTGAATTCTGTCGCATCTGGTTACACTGGGTGTCAACGTAAACGAAATTTGGTAAGCATTACGGGGTGGCGCGCAATGAAACGCATGCATTTTTATTTTTGTGGATGGAAAATTATAAAATTGTTACAAAACCTTGGTTACATCATTCGTGTTGATGTGGTAAATTATGTGCAAACAATGTACCAAGACGTGCACATTAAAAGTGTCCATAGTAAAACAAAAATAAATAATTAATTCAAATAAATTGTGGCAACTGAAAGATGACCAGTCACAACTGACAGCGCCCGTTCTCGAACATGACGCATAGGTCAGCACCATTCAACTCAACCATTTTGAAGCAAATGATCTGACACACGCGCCACCATCAGCGAGACATTTGAGTGAACATGACATGCTCTCAACCGCCAGAGCAAATAAGTCAAGAAAATACTTAGGTTTCCATTGAATGATAGCTTTGTAGTACATAGTACTTAAACAATTTGGGTTATGCGATTATATAATGCTAAGAAAATGAATCTATACAATGCATAGATAGTTGTACAATCAGCAGTTCTAACAATACTATATAATGCTATCAATTTATTCGCCCCTGCTACCCTACCATGACGTGTTAAAGCAGAACTTATTCCGCTGAGGGAAAGGGACAGAGCTATACAGGGTGTCTAGCACCATCTCTTTCACTCAGTGGAATAAGTTCTGCTTTAATGTCATAGTAGGCCTACTGTTCTTGTGAAGCAGGACCGACATTAAGCCAAGCATTTTTGTCAGTAATATTATCGTCCAATTTATAATATTATGCTTGTTTACAAAGTGTGCGTTTAATACATGTTTTAAATTTCGTCTCAGTTCATCACTCAGTTCAAGGATATTTTGTGAAATTTTGTTATAGCCACTTAAATACCTTCCATGAAAGATGTATCTACTTTAGTGATGTGAAATTTTTAGAGAAGACCTGTGTCGAAAGACAAACTGAAAGAACTCAGAAATAAAAGCTTATTTTATTTATTTGTTTTAGTTACAATAGTTGTGTAGGATCTGTCGAACAGGAGATGGAGCATATCCTGCAAAGGCACTCTACACTGGCATTGAATTTTGGATGCATCAAAGACACCCCATTTGGCCAGATTATAATTATCTACAGCTGCTAATCTGGGCCCGCAGCTGGTAAACAGACATAATTATATTTTTTAATAATGGTTTTTATTCACAATAGTGAACAGTTTTTTTAAAGCTATTGTATAGCTTCTATCGCGGGCCTTGGGCGTGGATATTTCGTAACGAAAACACCTAACAATACGAATACGGTCAGTTATTTCTATCGCGATTCCTATGTTTAATTAGCGTATTTGGTAGAGAATCGGGTCGTCAATCTATATTACGCTGGATCAAACCCAAGGTCTATTTTTTTTTTGCGACTTATTTTCATTTGAAGTACCTACTTTTTAAATATTGTATTTGTATATTTTATATATATTGCATAAGTTTCCGAGTGCTACACGTATTTTTTTTAATAATTAAAAAAATCTGTCTGGTTTAGGCTCCAAACTTCTAGAAACCTCAAATGAAAACAAGAATAAACAACAAACGTTGGTTTTAATAAATCTCCATTTTTATAGTAAAAAAAAAGTACTAATTTCCGGTATAACAAGTTAAGTGTTGTCGAAGAAATTTGCATTTATTTATCGAAAAATAAGTATTTTCAAACGAGAAGCGGCGAAAATGGAAGGAATCATGAATATTTCATGATTTTTTTTTGTAAATTGAAGATGTTTGGAGATTGACAATAGCTTAGCGATATTGATTTTTCTGATAGAGAAATACTCTTGAAAGGAAAGAATAATTACGTTGTTTTTAGCACCTTTTTTACGGATAGAAAACCACCAAATGATTTCCCTTGCTGTAAACATACGAAGGGGGGGGGGGGGGTATGTCAGACTTTTACTGACCAAAACCCACCCATGTTCCTTCTGTTGTTCTTTATGTTCCGAGGCCGCCGCGGAATCTCATTCGAACAACCCGCAACGATACAATAATTGGTGGCTTTCGCGGCTGGGGAGCATAAGGTCCTCATTTCGATGTTCAGGCAATATAAAACCAGCAGTGTAATTAGGCTTTTCCTACAGAAATTTCTCAGTAGCTGCCACAGAGTCTGTTGTTTAATGGCAATAGACTCGTAGGTAATTTTTTTTTAATGTTAGAATTTTCCCCACATTGGGAGTTTCACGGAGCGCGCTAACAAACATTTAAACTCACATACACAAACAGCCAGACCCGGAACAACTATCTGTAGGTCATGCAAATATTTATTACGAAGCGAAGCAGTCAAACGCTTAGCCACTGCGCCGACCATGTTGATAGTATTAATCTCGATAAAAAATAGCCTAAGTCCGTCTCCAGGTTTCCAACTATCTCTGTACTAAAATTCATCAAAATCTGTTTAGCCAAAGACGTAACAAACACTTTCGCTTTTATTATATTAGTAAGGATAAGTAAGGATTGACAAACTTTAAAAATAGTTATTTTATTTAGGATGGTATTTAAAAGTACTTCAATTTATTCCCATTTCGTTTACCTAATTTTGCCTGTGTTGCACCAAATATACTGAATGTGCACCAAAATATGTTAATTAAAATATGTCATAACGAGCATCAGGAAAAAGACAGCACTACAATAAAAAAGTGTTATATCTTTATCCATTTTCTATTAATGCAAGTCGTTACTGGCGTAGGGGGTCGCAGTTTTAACCTAACCTAACCTACGCATTTTTTTAGCATTCAGGAAAGAATATTTGGTGCACGATCAGTATTTTTGGTGAACACAATATTTTTCCCTTTTATTTATTATGTGCAAGATAGGTCCAACTACAGTGCAAAGGCCTTCTTTCCTTCGTCCTGCTTTTTCCTGTCGTTCCAGCTCGTCACGCCATCTCCTCTTGGGCCACCGGGTTACCGGGTCCTGTTGTTCGAAACCCGATCGCTTGTTACTTTAGCCCAACACAGACGCGACACGCAGCAGAAAAATAATATCATACCGTAATGAACCCACACAAATTTAATTAAAGAAAACTAACGAAATTTCGACAAGACAATCTCGATTAACAAAACCGTATTAGAACCAGGATTAAGCCAACAGGATAGAACAAACTGACATTGCTTAGCTTAGCTCGTCCATGTAATTATGAGCTACCAGCGAACCGGCATGAACTGGTATAAACTGGAATTAACTGGATAAAACCAGATTGTGAGCAATATAGCCGGCCTGGATTTGGCCGCAATCTTAGCCGGTGGGGTGCCGGTAATGTCTCTTAGTGGTGTTTTGGATGTGGTATCATGGTTTTTGGCTGATTACTAATCAAAGAAAAGATTTGCGACCTGATGAAATCAAGTAGCGAAAGAATTGAACAATTAATTACTTTTACAATATTAATAGTTTTTTTTGTGAATGGCGTCTCGTATGAGGTTGTCGTCTGCTTAATTTAATTAGTATTTATTTAAGGCAGATTTCTGCTAACAGTTTTGTAATTGGATTTTGTTAAATATTTGTTCACCGCTGACGGAAAAACATTTAAACTCACATACACAAACAGCCAGACCCGGAACAATATATGTAGGCAATATAAACAATTGTTCCGTGCGGGAATTGAATTCGCAACACGCAGCGCGGCAGTCGATCGCTCAGCCACTGCGTCAACCGTGTCGTCGCAAATGGCAGCCTGCTTCTGAGTTTCTAATTGAAAAACCTAAAATAGCTGTCTGATCCGGGGGTTTACGCTCAGTAGTCACTCTTTTTTTTGGTTGGGAATATATCTATAACTAGCTTTTTCCCGCGGCTTCGCTCTTGTTAAATTCGGAGTAACACAGTTCCCCTTTTCTGATTTACAGGTACCTACTACCTGCAGTTTTTACCCTTGTGTATATTGATTTGTAATAGCAACGCCAACTGATCCCTTTTCTTCCCTCTTTCTCCCTTATATCCCACTTTAAAAATAATATTATGCCTATGTCGGTCTCCTGGTTTCCAAGTATCTCTGTACTAAAATTCATTAAAATCGGTTTAGCCATTAAAGCGTGAAGGGGTACCAAACAAACAAACTCACTTTCGGTTTTTTAATATTTGTAAGGATATCTTCTGCCCCGATTGGCTAATCTCCACTGAGATTGGCCACCGTGGCCAAAACGGTTAGGAGGACTGTAAAGTGCAAGTCTTCTATACTAACATGATTTAATCTATTTTTTACCAATTCGTTGTGAATGAGTGGACATGGTTGGCCTTGTAGATTCTTAGACGCTTGTTAACTTTTGTTAACGTATTATTTTATTTTTTGTAAAGTAAGCAATGACTTATTGTCGGGCCTACGCTGTCCTCTCATACTTAAGTGCTCTTTAGCACTTAAGTAACAGTGTAACAACAACATTGTAAAACTAAATGATTTTAAAAGAGTAACCATGGAGTTTCTTGCCAGTTCTTCTCCATTGGAAACGACCAACCCGAACCGTGCATCTTTTCTCGACGTTTTATAAGTGCCCATAGGCCTATGTAAAATAAAATATTTTGATTTGATTTGATTTAACAACAAAAATAAATTTGAGCTCAGTCTTGAATCACAAATGCCTTATCAAAATCTTCATACATCCAGTTAGCAGGCAAGAATAAACTGGCGTTTGTTTTCTTCTTACATTTCAATTATCTCATCTAAGGCGACGAAATTTCGTTTTTACTAAGATATTTTATTTTTTTCAACGTAATTAGATTTTTTTTTCGTCTGATATTAAACTGGTAGCGGGTATCTGCCCTTGGCACTGTCTTAAAATGTTTTTTTTTTCCTTTAAAAGTAAGGTAAAACATACATAAATAGAACGGCTTAAAAAAAAAAAAAAAACATCGCTTCCAGGATTCTTCTATACTTAGAAGTTAGACATTTTTTACAGCTCCAAGGGACCTCAGATTTGAGTATATGATTTTAATATCAAATCGATACTTCCACGCGTTTCCGAGTTCAAGGATCTTGACAGACAGATAGACAGACAGACGGACAACAAAGTGGTCTTATTAGGGTTCCTTTTTCGGGCCAGTGGACGGTGAGCAATAGGTAATTCACCGTCCGTCTATTGACAGTAGAATGAACATGGGTAGGTTTAAATTAGTACAAGTCTGACACTCCCTTTATAATTATCTAAATAATATCTTCTCCTAAATACCCTAATATCTTTTCCCGCTCTAGACGAAACGAAAGGGAGTATCAGACATTTACTGACTAAAACCCATCTATGTTCCATCTTTTGCCTTTGTGTTTCGAGGCCGCTGTATTCGCTATCACAAGACCCCCAATTCTGGCAGGCAGTGGCTCTGGCTAGCCCCTCTACTTTGCTGACGCCTCTTTGAATCGCGCATGGAGCACTCGCGCACCGTCCACAGACCCGGGTCTACGGTAGCCAGGATTCGATACTAGCCAGGATACGTTACTAGAAGGACGAACGGTCAGCTCACCGTCTACAGACCCGGGTCTACGGTAGCCAGGATTCGATACTAGCCAGGATACGTTACTAGAAGGACGGACGGTGAGCTCACCGTCCACAGACCCGCGTCTCCGGTAGCCAGGATTCGTTACTAGAAGGACGGACGGTGAGCTCACCGTCCACAGACCCGGGTCTACGGTAGCCAGGATTCGTTACTAGAAGGACGGACGGTGAGCTCACCGTCCACAGACCCGCGTCTCCGGTAGCCAGGATTCGTTACTAGAAGGACGGACGGTGAGCTCACCGTCCACAGACCCGGGTCTACGGTAGCCAGGATTCGTTACTAAAAGGACGGACGGTGAGCTCACCGTCCACAGACCCGCGTCTACGGTAGCCAGGATTCGTTACTAGAACGACGGACGGTAAGCTCACCGTTAACAGACCCGCGTCTCCGGTAGCCAGGATTCGTTGCTAGAAGGACGGACGGTGAGCTCACCGTCCACAGACCCGGGTCTACGGTAGCCAGGATTCGATACTAGAAGGACGGACGGTGAGCTCACCGTCCACAGACCCGGGTCTACGGTAGCCAGGATTCGTTACTAGAAGGACGGACGGTGAGCTCACCGTCCACAGACCCGGGTCTACGGTAGCCAGGATTCGATACTAGAAGGACGAACGGTGAGCTCACCGTCCACAGACCCGGGTCTACGGTAGCCAGGATTCGATACTAGAAGGACGGACGGTGAGCTCACCGTCCACAGACCCGGGTCTACGGTAGCCAGGATTCGTTACTAGAAGGACGGACGGTAAGCTCACCGTCCACAGACCCGCGTTTCCGGTAGCCAGGATTCGTTACTAGAAGGACGGACGGTGAGCTCACCGTCCACAGACCCGGGTCTACGGTAGCCAGGATTCGTTACTAGAAGGACGGACGGTAAGCTCACCGTCCACAGACCCGCGTCTCCGGTAGCCAGGATTCGTTACTAGAAGGACGGACGGTGAGCTCACCGTCCACAGACCCGCGTCTCCGGTAGCCAGGATTCGTTACTAGAAGGACGGACGGTGAGCTCACCGTCCACAGACCCGCGTCTCCGGTAGCCAGGAGTCCTCCCGAGGTGGCTGAGTTAGTTTGAGGGTCTGGTACTGGCAGTATACTTTGTATTGTAACTTCAACTTCTTTTAGCCTTTGCAGCTTCTTATTCTCGATGTGTTTTATTAACAAACATGTCCTGTTAATTTAGCAATTAATCATAATATGGCCGTTGGGCTTAATAAGGCTCGGTGGACCTCAACAAACAATGCCGAGAGGATATTGCCTTAATCACCATATTTGATGGGTTGATCTGTTGATTAATCGAGTCATACTGTTGTCTTTTATGTTGTTTTAAATTTATTATGAAGTTTGTTGTCTCAAAGAATTATTCTAGAAATTTCTTAATTGTTTTTGGTGGCGGGTTAGAGATTTGTCTTCAAGTTATGTTATTTGATAAGCAATAGGAGCAGCTTCAAACCAGCAAATTTATCGGCATTTGTCAACACGGTTTGCGCAGTGGCTGAGCGATTGACTGCTGCGCTGCGTGTCGCGGGTTCGATTCTCGCACGGAACAAATATTTGTTTGGCCTACAAGTAGTTGTTTTTGTTTGGCTGATTGTGTGCTTTATTTCTTTAAAAAAAAGGTCGTATGGCGCCTTGCCGGGCGTGCGGGTTGTTTAAAAGAGTTACCCCGCGGTAACTCTTACTAGAACACAAAAAGACACACATGGATGAATTTTAGTCAATAAAAGTCTCACAAGTAACACTCCTTTCCGCTCCACCCAGAGCGGGAGAAGTTTTCGGATGATTTTCCATTAGAAAAAACAGGTTGTGTTGCGCCACATTTTGGTAATCTACTACATACTAAACTTGTCAAAATCAACCATTATGCGATCAGTGATCGACCATTCTGACACTATTGTAATAACAGACTAAGGCCCCTGGCTCTGAACACTCTTAGTTTGAGTTGTACATGTGGCAAAAGAGCACGGCGCTACTAAAACCACCCTTATTTTTGGGATAGGAAATCATCAAATGACTTCCCCCGCTCTGGACGGAGCGGGGGGACTGTCAGACTTGTACTGACTAAAACCCACCCATGGTCCTTCCATTGCCTTTATTTTCCGGTGCCTCGGTATCTCTTTCGCGCAACTCCGGCACTAAAATCACCCTTAGAAAATAATGTTGATATTGGGTACAGACCCCATAGTGACATTATTTTCATTGTCATTGAGACAGCTTAATGAACGCGTTGTTCTCTAAATCTATTTATAAAGTTGTTTATTTTTTTTTTTTATTATGGTATTTATTTACTAGGACTGATAAAAGGCCGTGTCGACGGCGTGTTCGTGTTCCACGCGCGCCTCAAATAGATGTCAGCAAAGCAAAAGGGCCTGCCAGGGTAACCGCTTGCCGGAGTTACGGGTTTTTCGAAAGAGATACCGTGGCCCCGGTGAGTAAAGGTAAAATAAGGAACATGTTTGGGTTATAGTCATTAAAAGTCTGACACTCCACCAGCTCCGCCCAGAGCGGGGAAGTTATTTGATGATTTCTTTTCCGAAAATAACAACATAGTTTAAAACTACAAAGGTCTTGTATTGCCACGTACATACATTACAGGTGATCCTTATGCTCGTTATTACAGTTTAAAATAAACGACACAACACAACATTTTCTAACAAGAAAATTAAAAATTCACGATAACGTTATAAGTCATAAAGCTGGTAGAATGAACGTATTTTCTTCCAAAACATTCTTTTTGTGAAGGTTATATATAAAAATAGGAGAATGTTACATTTTCGTATACAATGTTACACCTGGTTTGGGGTAAAATGTTTTGATGAAGAAAGGGGCTTCTTTGTAAAATAATCCGTTATACTGTATTTCCTGAAAGAGCTTTCGAGAAACAAACCGGCTGAAATGTTTGTACAGACGCCTGCACATTAACCACTCTGCACGACAGGATTTTGACACATGACACATCAGCTGAATCGGTGGGGTGACGCGAATTGTCATGAAATTCAGGAATTCTCATCAATTTACAGCATTCAATTTTGTTATTAAAAATAAGTCACAGCGGCTGTTTCATACGATAATTTTGAGATTTATATTTCCAAAAACCTCCTATGGCCGATAAAACAGCTTCGATCTATTGTTAAATGTGTGTAAAATACATATTACTACACCCTTCCAAAAATTATTTACTTTAAAAACGCTGGAAATAATGCACATACATAAGATAACCCTTTGATAAAAAATCGGAAATCCAAAATAAAAACAGTGACATTCCATCTGCATTCTTATTTTTGCCATTTTACATATAAATTAATAAAAAAACACGATACAAATCTCGACAAAAAATACTACAAAATGTGTTGCAATATGACATTTCTTAGTGCTGACCGTAAAACTAAGTTCTATCATTACGATTAAAAAGTTGCATTCAACCTAATCGATAATCGTAATAGAGTAAACTTTCAAAAAAGTTATGGGACCATTGAGGAATTTATCTATGGAGATGGCATATTACTCTAGTATAGATATTATAGTTGTACTAATATCTATGATATCGATTAGAAAAAAAAGACAACAGCATTTTGTCTCGTGCTTTTTTGTTATGGTTTAATTATTTAGTTATGCGCCAAGATTTGGTAGGCACATTTGCTGTCAAACGGTTTCGAAATTTTGTAGGTCATGCTAATAAGGAGACCTTTGCGTAGCAGTAAGCGATATAGCCTATTAAAAATAGGCCGGCCAAATGCGAGTCGGACTCACGCACCAAGGGTTCCGTACAAACTGACGACATAAACGGTCGGTAATATCTTTTCTCTGCGTAGACTTGGAGGGTTGTTTTTTTTCACAGCTTCAAGGGACCACAGATTTGATATTTGGGTTGTATTATTTATTATGAGGTACGGAACCCTAAAAAGTATTTTTAAATAGTGTATCTCTATTTTTTGGAATTTAAGGACTTCTTTAGGAATTTAAAAGAGGCCTTCTCATAAACTTCTCAGGAATTCTTTAGGAACTTATTTATATCGGTCTTGCGCCACTTGGATGGGAAATCATCAAATATCCGCTCCTGTTAAACTTTTAACAAAAAGTCGTTGTCGTCTCACGGCGCCCGATCCCTGTAGCGTCTCCCGCGGTGGCTGGCTTGGTTTGAGGTTCTCTCCTTCAAACATCACCATCTCCTCCAGGACAGAGCGGTGCTCCGCTCAAAAGAGCAGACTGCCTGTGTACTCCAACGTGTCCTCCGGGCGATAGTCACATTGGTGACACCTGGGTGTTTCTTCCCGCCCGATGATGTGCAGGAACGTCCCGAAACCTTCGTGCTCGGTGAGGATCTGCGTCAGGTGGTAGGTGAAGTTGCCGAGGCGCCTCACTTTCCCCGCTCTGGGCGGAGGTGGGCGGAGTGTCAGACCCGCAACCCCAGTAGGGTCCTGCCGGGATCGCGGGTTGTTCGAAAGAGATACCGCAGCCCCGAGTAAAAGAAGGAACATGGATCGGTGGACATTAGTCAGCAAAAGTCTGACACTCCCCCCCCTGCTTCGCCTGGAGCGGGGGAAGTTATTTGATGATTTCCCACACCAAAAAAAAACCCCGGTACACGACATCAAGAAAACTCCAGGTTCAAAATCATTTTGTACCTGGAGTTTTCTTGATGTCGTGTACCGGGGTTTTTTTTCCATCTCAATTGTGGTCTCCCTCTAGGCCATTTTTACCCCAAGGCTTCCACTCCAAGAACACTTTAGTCTACGAGCCATGATTTAGGAAAGAATGAAAACGCTTTCCAAATAACTAATCCAACCATACTACAAACAATTTTGTCGAACAAATATAATTTATCTTGGCTGATTTTTTTTACTGACCAAGATCATAATAAGGTCGTTCTATATTCAACCTTATTTTTTTCTAATTGCAATTCACATTCTAATAGTAGGTACATACAAAGCCAAATTATTAATAAAATTGCAAATAAACATTTTAATATAAATTCGAACAGCGAGCGCATTCCTTATTTGAATTTTTATCTGAAAATAAAATTGGCGCGAATTCAGCCATAGATCAGATTCTACTGTTTGTTGTTGAGTCGGTTTTAGTGGCGTAAAAAATATTATTATCAATATTTATAGTATTTTACACGTATTACAAAATTATTCTTATTTTTATCTATCAATTTCTGATATTCCTTATTTTAATTATTCGAATTGATTGATTTACCAAAAATAATCGATTGAAATAATCGCATTTACACATCGCAAAATAAAAAAAAAAGAAATGGACGTCATTTTCGAAAGTGAATTTAGCAGTGGTTATGAATATTACGTGTTAATGGTCCTATTATTGCATATTACGATAAGCTCTGGGCATGTTCATGTTATTTATAATATTTGCAATGATATTTGTCTCATTTGTTATAGAATCTATTCGCGTCCGTGTGATTTAATGTGGAATGAAAAATGTAAACAAGCACGATTGGCGCGATACTTCGACTTTAGATTTCAAAATGTATCATTACTACTGCTAATATAAGTTCAATTACGAATGATTTCTTCACGTAATAAAAGGACACGTTAATCATGCCCAATAATATGAAGTTTAAATGTCCGAAAACCTACTTTTTTATGATTTTTAGCGTCGACCTACACTGCCATCAAAATGGCGATGATCGTAATTTACACATTTGGATTTTATAAGACATAATTAAGAAACTTACTCAATAATTAAAGAACTTCTAATGACGTTAACATATGAGATTTTTATTCTACTATCTTAATGAATGCACACCCATATTATTTTTTAACCAGAAAATAAAATATTTACAAAAATAATGAGGAGGTCATATGACTTAAATGTCCGACCCCTTTCGGGGCCAGTACCGAGCCAGCGGAGGTTTGAATGTCGAGCCCCCGAAGGGGTCCGTACCGAACTATACGGTTAAGCTACTACAATCTGTCAGATTTCTTTGATAGATTTTCGACTTTATTTCTAAAGTATTAGGTTCAAGGTTCATTGGGAAAAATTGACAGTTTCGGGTAGCTTGACCTGCTGGCGTTTGTACATAGAAAATTCAGAAATGGCCATCATTTGCCTAGCCTTTTCCCTTGTATTGGGGTCGGCTTCCAGTCTAACCGGATGCAGTTGAATATCAGTATCATCATATCTGACGTCCACAACCCAGTTAATACTAGATAATACGATACCCCTTGGTAAAACTGGTTGTCAGACTTTCGGAAAACTGACTACCTGTCACGACTGTCAAAGATCTACAAATGACAGCTGGGACCAACGGCTTAAAACGCTTTCCGAGGCACGGAGGAAACTCGGTATGAATATTGAAAAATGGTATACGCACTTTTTGAAAGTTAAGAATAAAAGTTAAGTCCTGAGTCATAGGAAGCAATCAAGTTCTTGTAGCTTACTTGGTCATAAAAAACATACAGTCCAATTGAGAACCTCCTCCTTTTTTGAAGTCGGTAAAAAAGAACCGGCCAAGAGCGAGTCAAACTTGCGCACCGAGGGTTCCGTACAAACTTGCGACATAAACAGCCATATCTTTTGACTGCGTAGATTTAGAGGGTTGATATTTCACAGCACAAAGGGACCATAGATTTAAACTTATAGTTTTAATTTCATTTGATAATATTCTTCACTCTTACTAATATTATAAAAACGAAAGTGAGTTTGTTTGTTTGTTACATCTTGACGTCTAAATAGCTTAACCGATTTTGATGAATTTTGGTGCAGACATAGTTAGGACTTTGGAGACGGACATAGGCTACATTAAAAAAAAGAGATAAATGAAGGAGAAAGAGGAAAGAAAAGGGAAAACGTAGCTTTGCTTTTACAATAAATAAGGCGCAAGGTCAAAAACTACAGGTAGGGTCGGCGCTACATGTTCTCTTCTCCTATTCCCCCTATCAGACGTCACGGCATCATTCACTCCTTTCTCGTGCATATCATTCCTTACACAATCCATCCATCTTTTCTTTGACCTTCCTCTCTCTCTCTGTCCATCAACATTCAGATCCAACATACTATGGAAAATAAGACTTTTTTATGATATTTTTTTTGTAAACATTCTCATTATTTTATAAATTGGTTTTCAGGCATCTAAATCATTTTAAAAACTTCCACACAAAATAAAATTGATCCGACATTCGGTCCGTGAAGAAAAAAAAATACTTTTTTCACGAAAGAAACTTCCTTCAAATTGTCAAACTATTTAATTAAGAGTATTGAAAAGTAGGAACGTCACGGCAAAAGCTAGTTAAAATGAAATATGAAACTTTTAATTAAGTTTTCCTTGCGTTTCTTTAGACAAGTGAAGTTAGTACTGAATCAAGTTTTTTCTGCGAAAGGCATAAATTTTGGCATATCTTCAAGGAGATTTATTCTGTTTGGGAATATAAAATAAGCAGATTTTTTTAGGCCTAGTAAAGTTTTAAAAATCTCAGTGTAGCCGAAGAGAGCCTGTCTTAAAATATTATGAAACAAAAAAATGCTCTTCGAATACTTTATGATTTTGACAAAACAATTTTATACTCAACAGTAAAATATACCTACTTACGTTACCGTAAGGTCTGAAGTCTGAAAAAGATAAGGTGTCAATCGATTAAAAAAAACCGGCCAAGAGCGTGTCGGGCCACGCTCAGTGTAGGGTTCCGTAGTTTCCCGTCCGTCATAATAAGTGTTCCCACTTATGAGTACTCTAAATTGCCTTAGCATGTTCTTAATAGAAGTTTTATGTAGTTAAAAATATACCGCCAATGCCAAGGAGAGACCAACCGAACAATTCGGTAATACCCGATCCAATGTAATAAGTACCTACAGCGCCATCTCTCGGGGAATTGGGTTACGTGCTTTCGTTGCAGTTTTCGGTGTTAATTTTGGATTCCGAGAACCGTTTTCAATAATTCTTTTTTTGTTTGAAAAAATATACGTTCAAGATAATAAAATATGTAAACGAAGTTAAAAAAAATGCTTGCATATACGTTTTTACTACAAACTTAGTCCAGAAATTATTTTGTACAACTTTTTGTCTTTTTCTACAAAAACTGCTGTGTCAATCAAGTTCAAAATAATTTTCCTAGAAAGTCCTTATAAAGTTCTACTTTTCAGATTTTTTTCATATTTTCTAAACTTATGGTTCAAAAGTTAGAGGGGGGGGGGACACATTGTTTTTTACTTTTGGAGCGATTATTTCCGAAATTATTGATATTATCAAAAAATGATTTTAGTAAACCCCTATTCATTTTTTTAAATACCTTTCCAACAATATATCACACGTTACAGACAGTTTGTAGCACCAAGCAATATTTTTTTTAACGTTCATCCTTTGGTAATTTTACCGTTAATAACAAAACTAAATTTGTTTTTTTTTTATAGTTTTTGAATAAAAACTTAAAAAGTCCCATTGTTGCACAAACGTAAAATCAAGTCTTATTCAAACTACATTTTATTGATACATTTTTCCAAAAAATATACCTTATACCAAGAAAAGTGTGGTAAAATTATATAAATTACTTTATAGGCTAATTAGCAATTTGAAGTAAATATTAATTTGCTAAACATGTTATTTTCCCAGCGCACTAAAATTATCGCTTATTATGGGACTAAAAAAGCAATTCTCGAAGACAAACTAAATTTACAAACAATTAAATAAAGGACCCGTACAAAAAAAAACACTACCAAACAAAAACCTTTTAGAGGTTTTTGTTTGGTAGTGTTTGTTTAGTTGACAAAAATAATATCGAAAATATTGTCCCTTTTTTGGGGTGGAAATCTTAATAACTTCCCCAGCTCTGGGTGGAGCTGGGGGGAGTTTCAGTCTTGTACTGACTAAAACCCACCCATGTTCCTTCCATTGCTCTTTACGTTCCAGGGCCGCGGTAGCTCTTTCGAACAACCTACAACCCCGGAAATATTGTCCCTTTACGTTTGAAAGAAGTAGAGTATTTTAATCCAAACGTCGTTGCTCCGGGGGACAGCTTTGCTTTTTATACGCTTATTTCATCTGCGTGCGTGCATTTCATCTGCTGTGTACTAATAAATCTATTTAGCGCTCCCCGACGCAAAGACGCTTGGAACAAGCCACTTTTTAGGTCAGGGATAATAAACAAGTACAAATAACAATGCAAATTTGTATCTGCGAATCTTTCAGTTGCAATTTCATCCATTTCCATGAATGCAACTAGAGTTACATTGTCAGTTTTGTATTCATGCATACTAATATTATAAAGTAGCTTTTGCCCGCGGCTTCACTCACGTTAAATTCGGGGTAACACCGTTTCCCTTTGCGCCTTATTGATTTGTCATAGCAACGCTAAGTTTTCCCTTTTTTTCCCCTGTTCGTCTCCTGGTTCCCCACTATCTCTGTGCCAAAATTGATCAAAATCGGTTAAGCCATTAAAGCGTGAAGAGTAACAAACAAACTCACTTTTGCTTTTATAATATTAGTAAGGACGTAAGGATTGTGATTAACAGTAGTTGTACTGATGTCGGGTTCCCTCTATCTGGCAGAATCTTGATACTCCGAAATTTATTTGGCATAACACACTTAGCATAATTTTCTTTAAACAAACATTATAAAGGCATAAAAATGATTTGGTATAATTATCATTTGGCATAATGTTTAAAACTTCGAATTAACTATGGCATACTTTTAAGATGGCAGAAATACATTTAGTATAATTACGATTCGCAGAGTTCAAATTTCGCATAATATATTATTTGGTATAATTTTACTTGGCATACTATGCAGACGGCAGTAATGGCTAGGTTAAAACTGCGACCTCCTACGCCAGAAACGACTTGCGTTAATAGAAAAAAGATTGTTTTAAGTAGGTTACCCGGAACTGAACTATTTAGATTAGGATACCTAATTAGTTATTGAATACAATGACATAATTTCAAATTCAATTAAACAATAACTAAAATAAATAACATTATTTTAAAGAAATAATTAATCAAAATAAATGACAACTAATAATGACAAAGATGACCCTCACTATAAACTTTCTACGATATGACAATTCTGCCGTTTAATTATCATCGATATAAAATATATTATGCCAAAAGACGATTCTGACTGTGAACTTTCTGCGATATGATGTTTCTACTTTTTAAATATTATGCATATGAAGTTTATGCCTAGAGATGATTCTGACTTACAAAATTATGAGGGGTCCACCCTTTATAACTCATAATTTTGAGGGAGAGGGAACCCAATTATGAGTTTAGAATGTATGATAAATGAGTGTCTGCTAAACTATTTTCTGCGAAGTGAAGTTTATGCCATCCGTTGTTATGCAAAATAAAATTATGACATAAAAAGTTCTGCTATAAAGGGTGGACCCACTGATTTCACGTGATTGGTCGAGACTTTGACAGGGGTTCCCTCTATCTGGCAGAAACTTGATGCTCCGAAATTTATTTGGCATAACACACTTAGCATAATTTTCTTTAAACGAACATTTTAAAGGCATAAAACTTATTTGGTATAATTATCGTTTGGCATAATGTTTAAAACTACGAATTAACAATGGCATACTTTTAAGATGGCAGAATTACATTTAGTATAATTACGATTCGCAGAGTTCAAATTTCGCATAATAAATTATTTGGTATAATTTCACTTGGCATACTATCTAGACGGCAGTAATGGCTAGGTTAGGTTAGGTTAAAACTGTGACCTCCTACGCACGAGCCGAGCGAGCGAAGCGAGCGGTGCCGCGGGAGCGGCCGGCGAGTGGCAGAAACGACTTGCGTTAATAGAAAAAAGAGATTTTTTTAAGTAGGTTACCCGGAACTGAACTATTTAGATTAGGATACCTTATTACTTATTGACTTCAATGACATTATCTCAAATTCAATTAAACAATAACTAAAATAAATGACATTATTTTAAAGAAATAATTAATCAAAATAAATGACAACTTATAATGACAAAGATGAACTTATTATGATAACTATAAACTTTCTACGATTTGACAGTTCTGCCGTTTAATGAACATCGATATAAAATATATTATGCCAAAAGACGATTCTGACTGTGAACTTTCTGCGATATGATGTTTCTACTTTTTAAATATTATGGATATGAAGTTTATGCCTAGAGATGATTCTGACTTACAAAATTATGAGTTTAGAATGTATGATAAATGAGTGTCTGCTAAACTATTTTCTGCGAAGTGAAGTTTATGCCATCCGTTGTTATGCAAAATAAAATTATGACATAAAAAGTTCTGCTATAAAGGGTGGACCCCTTTGACAGTTATCGACCAATCATAAGTAAGTAAGATGGCGGGAAGACCGCGGGCAGTGGAGTGACAATAAACTCGATACTCGGGCATTCTTGGCCGGACATTGCTACTTGCCACTTGTGTTGAATTCATATACCAAGCTTTTAATATTGTACTACTATAACTATAGTAATAAAGTTGATCTTCAAAGCCATAACGAGTATTTTCTTGTTAAAAGTCCCTGTGTCTGGGTATTTTTTTTTTATATCTTGGGACAACTCATACACGGCTATCTGATCCCAAGCTAAGCAGAGCTTGTGTTATGGTAACCAGACAACTGATATACATACTTATATAATTTATAAATACATACATATTATAGATAAATCACACCCAGACACAGAACAAACAATCATGCTCATCACACAAAGTTTGTCCTGGGTGGGACTCGAACCAACGACCTCCGGCTCAGCAGTCAGGGCCACTAACCACTAGACGACCAACAGGCCCGTCAAAGCATTATGTTGAAGCAGTGCGTTTTACACTTCTACTACTACCTTTTATAATATTAGTATGGATATAATTTTTTCTTTAAGCAAGTTTCTCTTCTATGAAAGCTGCTCGTAATATTTTATGTATTTTAACTTTTTAATTCAATCAAAATTTTATTTATGGCTTACGAACAGCCCCGCGGCTATTAGTAATGTATATAGTACGGATTTAAAACTTTTTGTACGCTTTGAATGTTGATAGGTAAATCATTTATTTTTATTTTAACAAAAGTTTTTTTTTAAGAATCATACAACTTTGGTCAAACAGCAATAAAAACTAATCTTTATAAATGTAAATAAAGACAATTATTTAAATAACTCCCTGTACAGTTTTAAAGTCATGCTCACAGATAAACGATCTAAATTTGAAAAACAAAGAACATTGGCCAAAGTAGATTCACCTTAATTTCAGAAGCGTTCATCAATGTAAAGTACAATCCTTACTTAATATTATAAAAGCAAAAGTGAGTTTGTTTGTTTATTTGTTTGTGACCTCTTCACGCTTTAATGGCTAAACCGATTTTGATGAATTTTGGTACAGAGATAGTTGAGAACCAGGAGACGGACATAATATTTTTTTGAAAAAGTGGGATGTGAGGGACAAAGAGGGAAGAAAAGTGAAAACTTAGCGTTGCTATTACAAATCAATAAGGCGCAAGGGGAACTGTGTTACCCCAAATATAACGCGGCAAAAGCTAGAAAACAATAAAGCAATGTTAAACATTATTTCACAAATGTTTATCAAGATGGCTTTATTGAAAAAAAAATGGCGGTGAAGTTAGTTTTGATTTTGCCTACGCTTTAACCTCTCAAGGACCGCCATTATTAACGTCAACGTAATCTGATTTTAATAATTTAAATAAATAATTTTAAAACTTTTCTTTACAACAAAATCAAAATCAAAAGTCATTTATTCAAATTAGGCTGATAATCAGCACTTTTTGAACGTCAGATTACAAGAGACAGTCCCACAAAAAAGCCCTGCCCTTCGCCACTTCCTAGTGTTTTAGCTGGGAAGAAGAAGTGGCGGAACAAACTCCCCAGCAACACATCTGTCTGTCAGGTTAGAAGAACCAGATTTTATACAATTCCGTTTATCACAAGAAGTTATAAAAAAATAAGAAATTATTCATTCATTGTCACTTGTCAGCTAGCAAACACCCATTATATATAAAAATAAAAATTACCCAAGTCTAAATACTAAATTCACCAGTCTAATGGGTGTGCCCGCTTACATGTGCAGTGAAGAAGTGTCAGGTGATAAACTAGGACCATAGTGCAAAAGAAATAAGCTAAGCATAAAAAAGATTTACCAATAACAGTAACAAAAAAATAATATATATTCAGTAAATGCTCGAGGTCACTAGTTAACCACATGTCAATAAATAAAAACACACAAAATGAAACAAGTATATAAAGAAAAAAAAGTAAAAATATAAAATTACATGACGAAGACATGTAACGTATCAATAAGCTAATTTGGTGAAAGAACATGAAGAGAAAAAAATAATAATCGTCTTGAGTTCAACACAGTGACCAACTATGCTTATCGTCTAAATAGTCGTTAATAGAATAGTATGCTTTTAAACAAAGGTTAGATTTTAACAAATACAGTTTTAAATCTGTCGGGGTTTGGTGGCACACATTTGTGCCAGCGGGGCTCAGCGGTAATACTTGTTTGCGCGCTGGGGCTCTAGAGGTTAAGTACTGTTATAAATCAGGGTTATTCTTGCTAGACCCAAACTTACAAAAAACTACTGTAATTACCTTTTATCTTAGTTCCATCGAGATCTTACTTTTAATAGTATTTTTACGAATTAAGTGCGGTTCCCAAATTTGTGTCTGCCCGACTATATTCTTTAAACGTTTGAGGATTCAACCCAATCTCACTTAGCCAAGAGTTTCTCTTACCACCCCAAACACATATTTCTTATCGCAGTAACAGAACCCGATGTAAAAGAGTACCCCATTAGCTCGCAACGTGTCGGGTTTCGCACTAACAAAGGGTACAGTGATATCAGCTTACTTCAATTTGTTACATTATTTCTTGGCTTTCTGGAAACTTTTGGATTGTTCAGAATAGAGGTTCTGCAAACGTGATTAAGTGAGAAGTGTGAAGTTAGAATTTGTGTGTAACTTAGTATGTATTTTGTCAGGTTATTGAAAGAGAATATCTACAGTACGGCCAACGAGAAGCGATACCAAATGTAAACAAAACCCATGCTAAAATCCCATCTAAAATGGCCGCCCGAATGTTGGCGAACCCGTCTTAACGTTGTCATGTTTTTGCCGGGAGAACGAGACATTACGACAAAGGCACAAGATGGAAAGAGCTAAACATTAGATTGTCAACGCCACAGTTGTTCTTTAGGTTGAATGAAATGACCTTTCGTATCGCTTCTACGTCTTTCTATCGTTGGCCGTACTGTAAGTATATGATGAGATCATGTACTTCTTAATTTTATGAACTAAAGAAACGAACAAAATAATCAGTGTTTTCCCAAAACACGCGCGGATTCACAAGGAATAGAAAGACAAAATTATCAAATATAAAATGTATCTTGTTTGCAAGAATACCCATTTTTGGATCTGCATCGGCACTAAAAACAATGATAATAGTACATTTTGATTCAGATAAGTAAATTTTGTCATTGCGGCTGAGACGAATGTATAGCCCGAGCCACCAGGCGATGGTGTTATAGAGCCAAACACAGCATTGAAATTTTTTGAGGTGAATCAAACGACAGGATTTTCAATGCACTTAAAGAGAAATTAAATAAATAATTTTAATATAAAACGGAACAAAAAGTATTTTTATCATGAATATAAATATGAAACTTCGGTTTAAATTTGTTGAAACAAACACACCGCTAAATCGCTATTATAATATAAGGCGATTTAGCGGTGTGTTTGTAATGAAAAGTTCAAACATTTTTGAAGTTAGAACTAAAATAAATGTCAATTTTTTTATTATGAGGAAACTACTTTATTAATAATCATGTTATGTTATGTATTTGTAATAATCTGTTGATAAACTATTTTTTTTTTTTAAATTGCTTTTAAAACATGCCCCTCTTCCCTCTAAAAAATCACCACCGGCTATTCGTTTGTTGTTGTCTGTGGTAAAATTAGAAAAACAAATTGAGAAAAAATCACGCATGTGTGGCATTACTCATGTTGAACCTTATCGTAGTGCAATAAAAGTTAAATTCGAGGAAATGTATTGAAAATTAATTTAGCTATCCTTACATAATCAACCACAATAGACAAATACAACCATTCATAATGCCCCCGAAGTACGGCTGGCAACAAAATTACACGTTCGACAAAGAGCGAGTACGGTCAGCAAATATGATGCATTTGGATTACGCTATTGTTAGTGGTCACTAGCTTGGAAAGAGATTGTACGAAATTTATCTGTTTATAGCTTTGGAAAATCGGAGTTTCTAGGAAATTTTGAAAATTGGATTTTACTCAGAAGTACGAAAAGTTAGTTGAACTATTTGTCATTAGTCGTTATGAACAGCAATGAAATGTTAACACTTAGCAAAAAAAGAAAACATTATTAAATACTAGCTTTCGCCCGCGGCTTCGCCCGCGTTAAAGTTGGGGTAATACAGTTTCCCTTGCGCCTTATTGATTTGTAACAGCAACGCTAAGTTTTCCCTTTTCTTACCTCTTTCTCCCTCATATCCCACTTTTTTAAAATAAAAATTATCTATGTCCGTCTCCTGGTTCCCAACTATCTATGTACCAAAATTCATCACAATCGGTTTAGCCATTAAAGCGTGAAGAGGTAACAAACAAACAAACTCACTTTCGCTGTTATAATATTAGTAAGGATGTACTTGTTAAATAACAGCGATTTATTAACGTTTAACGTTGTCACAAACATAGTATTTATAAAGCTCACGAAACGAAATAAGTTTTCAAAGTAAAAACCGTTATTTCACGAGAAAACTGCTTTTAAATTTACTACTGTTTTAGATTAGGACAAAGTTCAGAATGATGCAGCATTGTATCGTTAAAACTTAATACTTGCTTGTAGTAAGACTCAGAAACCTGATAGTTTGACTCCTAGTCTTACCACGCAGTATAGTGTTACCGTAGTCACTGCATTAAGATTCTAGTATTCAACTGCGTTCAATAATACTAAAAGTCGAATTCAATACATTTAATGTCGCAAAGTAGGTAAACGTCATGATTGTACTATTGCTTCACTTGC
Source organism: Ochropleura leucogaster (assembly GCA_958449745.1). Lineage (NCBI taxonomy): Eukaryota > Metazoa > Arthropoda > Insecta > Lepidoptera > Noctuidae > Ochropleura > Ochropleura leucogaster. The sequence goes on along the minus strand of OY288224.1, from coordinate 11,672,621 downwards.
TTTGGAAAAATAAAAAATAAATGTCACGAATGAAAATAACAATTAATCACTGAAACAAATAAACACGTTCATTTCACTCTGACGCGATGCTACTGTGTTGATTAATTGCAGCTACGGCGTAGCAACGAGGCGTAGCAGTGAGGCGTAGCGGTCCAGTGGTCTGCTACAACCGCGTAGCAAGCATAGAGAGGCTACGACGTAGCATGTGCTAGTTAGTTTCTGCGAAGTTGTCTCTTTGTAAGAATGTTGTTAGATTTTTGGTCTTTACATATGATAGCCATCAAATTAAAAAAATCTTTCAAGTTATGAAAAAAAAAGCTTGATTTTTTAAATTACTATAGTAATATGGGACATAATTACCCACAACTAAGACGAATTCAAAAACACCGCATATGTCAAATTCCGTTAATTGTTTTTGGCTGTGGAGCGTGCCAAGGAAAACATACACACATACTTACAATCACAGGCTTAAAACATAACCCTCCTTTTGGCAGTCTGGTTAAAAGACACATAGGTTTTTGAAGCATTATCTAACGATAATAATCATGGGTTTGTTCACATTTTACTACTACGAAACACAAAGAGCTATAAAACCTCAAATCTTCAATCTAATCGTTTCAAACAATCACTCGTCCCTAAGCCCCTATACTTCTGCCTACCCGTACACCTAAGAAGCAGGGCGTAAAGATAAGCCTTGTCCGTGTTTCCCATTACTGCGACACGTCGGTCAGATCTCACGATATACTGAGCTCACGAGTGATGTGGGCCTGTGGGATGACTCTTACACTGTACTGTAACTGAAATCCTTATCCTCACTAATATTATAAAAGCGAAAGTGAGTTTGTTTGTTACGTCTTCACGCCTGAATGGGTTAACCGATTTTGATGAATTATGGTACAGAGATAGATGGACGGACGTAGGCTACTTTTTTTTTAAAAAGTGAAAAATGAGGGAGAAAGATGGAAGACAAGGGAAAACCGATTTTGACATATTTTGGCACAGAGACAGTTGAGACCCTGGAGACAGACATATGATAGGCGTTTAACTTTTTTTTTATTAGAAATAAGGGGAAAAACAGGGAAGAAAAAGGAAAAACTTAGCATTGCTATTACAATTAATAAGGCGCAAAGGCAAAAACTACAGGTAGCAGGTACCTGCCAATCAGGAAAGGGGAACTGTTTTACATATGAATAAAAGCATGATGGATCTGAATGTTGATGGATGAACAGTGAGAGGAAGGTTCAATAAAAAATGGAGTAAATGATGCCGTGACGTCTGATAGCGGAGAATGGAGGAAGAAAACGTGTTGTACCGACCCCAAATAAAATAGGACAAGTGCAGGAAAATGATAATGGAATGATTAATTTATTCTTACACTAGCTTTCGCCCGCGGCTTCGCCCGCGTTAAATTTAGAGTGATACAGTTACCCTAGCGCCTTATCGATTTGTAATAGCAACGCTAAGTTTTCGCTTTTCTCCCTCACATCCCACATTTTTAAAATAAAAATTACCCGCCTATGTCGGTCTCCTGGTTCCCAACTATCTCTCTACCAAAATTCATCAAAATCGGTTTAGTCATTAAAGCGTGAAGAGGTAACAAACAAACAAACAAACTCACTTTCGCTTTTATAATATTAGCAAGGATTGCATGCCATTTTATAACCCATCAAACAAATCATGCACACTACGGTGTAACAACCGGCCTTAAACAAAAGCTCTCCGAGCGTCGAGCGTGCAGTCGAAATGGAAATTTAAACTTAATACGTTTATAATAATTCTCTATTCTGTATCAAGTCTTTGTTAAAGCTTGTGTGTGAAGCCTTTCGCGATAATTAAATTTATGTTAGGAGCTGCTAATTGCGTTTTATCTATGTGTGGGATGGGATATACATTAATAGGGAATTCTGCTTCAGTTGTTGTTGCTTGGCAAAGAAACATTATATATAAGTAAGTGTTGTATATTATATTTAATTTAGATACACTAACGTTTATGCCTTATCTATACAGGGTGGCCAGTTGATAGACGTCCAAAGAAAAAAATTAGATGCCTTATGCTAAGGGGTACCCGAATTACCCCCATGTATGTTCCGCGATTATTTGTAGTTTAGGAGCTAGAATTTTTTTAAGTACTATTTTCAAAATTTTCACCTACCATTAGTTTTTATTTTTTATGTCTTTATTCCTATCATTTATAGATATTCTTTTTTGTGGAATCTATTAGCGATAGCAATAGCTACCATGCAAAAAATATCCGTTTGCCTAGGCATTGTAGAACTTACCACAAAATTAGTCCAAAGTTCAAAATTACCATTAGAGTTCGATCATCAAAAATGTTCAGAGCTTAAAAAAAAAATAAGTTGGGGGTGCCAGAGGTTTCTAAATGATCTTAAAAACTTCTATGAACCTTCAACAGACAAAATCGGTAAAAAAATATAGAGCTTGATCGGGGATTATTTCCTGTAATTAGCGTTGATAGCAATAAAGGTATTTTTACAGTTATTGTTATAATTTGGGATTTCTTTATTTTTGCCACTTTTATGATAATAAAATAAGGTAGATAGTTTACAAATTTTATTAAAACACGTTACAAAAGGTTTTCAAAGTGCCGCCTTACCACAGAAATGCACAATCTACATCTACGGAGGAAATTGTCTTTTAGTTGTAAACCATGTCTCGTCTCAGTGTTAACCCTCTGCGACTGACGTGGTTCAATTTTCACAATTCAACTGAGGTGGTAGTACACGAGACACCATTTCAACAGCAAATATTTTTGTAGAATTAAAGTATGCAGCTAACTTATTCATATTTATTAGATTTCTGGCCTATTTTATATGTGAAATTTACTTGAAATAAAAAAAAAAACATTTGTATTTTCAAAATTAAACAATGTTTATTTACTTAATACAAATCAGTCTATAAATTTCTACTTAAACATTTATGACATAAAAAAAATACAAAATTTACTTTTTCAAGTTTTACACTATACATTTAAAAATTTAACACTTACATTAATCAGTCTAAAAAAAATGAGATACATTCGTTGGTTAACTTAAAAACTAGAGAGTTTCAAAATCACAGCTTTGATTGACAATTATCACACAGTGGCTTAGAGCACTGAAGGCAAATTGACTTCAAACAATCACAGCAACGGTATTTAGTTTGTCTTTTTATTTTTGTTGAACAAATATAACATAATTTTTTGCCACTTTGTGAAACAGATTGAACTACTGGAGGTGGAGGGGGGTATCACACAGTATTGATCTTCATCATCAATACCACTAAAGGCATCGTCACTTTCCTCTTCCAGCCAGTTCAATATTTCCTCTTCATGACTCACGAAAGTTCCAGCCGATGTTCTCTTACGAGCAGAAGTCCTTGGTTTAGGATTGTTACTTGAGGTATCCATCTAAAAACAAGTTAGGTATTATTATTTCCTGTAGCCTGTGTCACGCAGAGATAATATGTTTGCAATTCTATTAGAGAAAGAATTTAAAAAATCGTCTTACTATTCGAGTAAATTGTTCACAAACAAAAGTAGAAATCTATACTAATTGTAGTATAAGTATAGGTATAATATTTTATGAAATTTGGAAAATAACAAGAAATAATACATTACTTAAACTGACGTGGTTGTTTAGGAGACACTATGAAGGTATAACCATTTGACTGAGGTGGTAGTCTCGTAGACACTTACCTTAACTCTGACGTGGTAGTCTCGTGGACACCTTCCCTCCGCTACGCACGCGTGCACTCACTGCGTTCGCCTGCCGCACACTAACCGACGCGCGAGCCCTTTACAGTAAGGTACTCGCAGCGGTGGCGCTCACATTTGAAAAATGCCGGTAAAAAACGGGATTTTATATTTCGCGGTGTCTGTGGGACTACCGCGTCAGCCGCAGAGGGTTAAGTTAACGTCTGACAGCAAAATTGGTAATTCTTCAAGAACTTTTTGTAGGTGGCTCCATCGAGCTTGGACAGCGGTCTGGCTATGGATTCTCCATAGTCCGCTATCGAGAATCCTCATTCCGTAAGCTCATAAAATTTTCAACACCACTTCAGTGTGAACATGTGGTCCGGCGTTCTCAACGGTGAACTACCAATTACTTTACCACCACCATTCGAGCTGCCGTCCAGGCTCGTGGTGGTACGCACGGGACACTAACAATGAGGAAGAGCTAAAACGGAAAATTGAAGAAGCGGGAAATGTGGCGGGCCTGTTGGTGTAATGGTTAGTGGCCCTGACTGCTGCGCCGGAGGTCGTGGGTTCGATTCCCACCCAGGACAAACTTTGTGTGATTTTTTAACTTTGTCTGGTTACCATAACACAAGCTCTGCTTAGCTTGGGATCAGATACCCGTGTGTGAGTTGTCCCAAGATATTTATTATTTATTTATTTAATGTTGTAAGAAGTAACAGAGAAGCCTTTAGACTTTAGACAACTAAAAGACAATTTCCTCCGTAGATGTAGATTGTGCATTTCTGTGGTAAGGCGGCAATTTGAAAACCTTTTGAAACGTGTTTTTATAAAATTTGTAAACTATCTACCGTATTTTTTTATCATAAAAGTGGCAAAAATAAAGAAATTCCAAATTATAACAATAACTGTAAAAATACCTTTATTGCTATCAACGCTAATTACAGGAAATAATCCCCGATCAAGCTCTATATTTTTTTACCGATTTTGTCTGTTGAAGGTCCATAGAAGTTTTTAAGATCATTTGGAAACCTCTGGCACCCCTCACTCATTTTTTTTTTAAGCTCTGAACATTTTTGATTATCGAACTCTAATGGTAATTTTGAACTTTGGACTAATTTTGTGGTAAGTTCTACAATGCCTAGGCAAACGGATATTTTTTGCATGGTAGCTATTGCTATCGCTAATAGATTCCACAAAAAAGAATATCTAAAAATGATAGGAATAAAGACATAAAAAATAAAAACCAATGCTAGGTGAATATTTTGAAAAAAGTACTTAAAAAAATTCTAGCTCCTAAACTACAAATAATCGCGGAACATACATGGGGGTAATTCGGGTACCCCTTAGCATAAGGCATCTAATTTTTTTCTTTGGACGCCTATCAACTGGCCACCCTGTATATCCTTATCCTTACTAATGTTATAAAAGCGAAAGTGAGTTTGTTACGTCTTAAGCGAAAGCGAGTTTGTTACGTCTTCTCGCCTAAATGGCCTAACCGATTTTGAAGAATTTTGGTACAAAGATAATAGGGACCCTGGAAACAGATAAAGGATAAAAAATAATAGAAAAAAGGGAGAAAAGGGGATAAAAAAATTTAAATCAAAACGCGGGTTAAAGTTAGCGTTAGCCCAAAGTTACTATGCCACGCGGACAAAGTCGCGAGCGGAAGCTAGTAGAGTAGACTATATAAAATCACGAGATAACACTTAGGAGCTCAGCAGCGAATGAAACCGTTGGGCACAGCTAGTTAAACATATTCTTATGGTTTAATATCCCTTCAAGTGGTTAGTTCATTTTCAGGTTTTCAGATTTAAGCTAACTCATTAACTTAATTTTTTTGGGGGATTGGAGTTGATGACAAAAATACAAAAAATTCTGGGTTTTTATAGGTTTTACAAACAAAATAACATAAATAGGGATGTTACTTTAAGGAAACACTGCCGCGTGCGCGTTCGAGTTCCACGCGCGCCTCAAAGATATGTCAGCAAAGCAGAGTTGCTTGCCAGAGACTCCGCCTGCCGGGGTTGCGGGTAGTTTGAAAGAGATACCGCGGCCTCGGAACGTAAAGGGCAATAGAAAGAACATGGGTAGGTTTTAGTTAATACAAATCTGACACCCTCTCCTGCTCCGCCCAAATCGGGGGTCGTTATTTGATGATTTTCACATTCGCAAAAAAAAAGTGCGCAGCCAGTAATAATATTGTAGTTTATAAAAACTAAAAACACGCTTCTATTATGAGCATACCCTTAAAAAGAGGTCAATATACCGCACCTTTAATCCTACATCGTCACTATCATAAATAAGCAAATTATGCAGGAGAGCTATTGTATAGTGTGTATTATGGCAAACATTAATTGATATGAATAAAGTTATATTAACTTTTTAGGAATATTTTTTTTTATGTCATTAATAAATATTATATTAGATAAAATATATATATTTTTTAAATTTTACTTGCTGTTACTTAGGGGATATTAATTATTTAAAAGTTTAGTGACACTTTAGCTTTTTATCAAAAGGTGTAAAGTTATGAATGTGTCATTATATTACATGTAATGTCTACAATAATCTAGATTTGTACATAGCACTCACAAAAAACTGCACTAGACTGAACCAAAGTTTACCGGTACCAGTATTAGGTGTTACAGAAACGTCCCCATTTATCGACAACAATTCCTCCGTGAAACGTTTCAATTAAACTTTTGTCTGACCTGGAAATCGAAATCTAGGACGCGGAAGTTTGAAACTGGATACGGCTTAGAAAGATTAGAACAGTTTATGGGAGGCAAAGTCTTTCAGTGAAGTTCGTATCTTTGTCTTAAAAGGCTTAAAACTCGGCACAAGATGCAACTGTCATTGCCTGAAAAACCCTTACTAATATTTATAAAAGCGAAAGTGAGTTTGTTTCTTTGTTACGTCTTGACGCCTAAACCGATTTTGATGAATTTTGGTACAGACATAGTTGGGACCCTGGAGAAGGACATAGGCTATTTTAAAAAATAAAAGGGAAAACTTATCCCTTTTATTCCCTCTCTGTCCCTCATATATCAATCTTTTTTATTAAAATCAATAAGGCGCGAGGGCGAAAACTACAGGTAGCAGGTTCCTGCAAATCAGGAAAGAGGAACTATGTTACCCCGTATTTAACACGATCAAAGCCGCGGGCAAAAGCTAGTGACTAAATATTTTCTTGGTCTTTTCCTTTTTATAGGTAATAAATAAATAAAAATAAATAAGATTGTGAGACATAAGAATTCAAAGACATTTTGAATTTGATGTCCAGTGGGTTGCTGGATAATGTCTCTGAATTCGTTTGTCTTAGAACTCGGCACTAGATGTAACCGCCTCTCTCCTTCGTATCTCTTCCTCACAACTCCCAGTGTTGGTAATGGTAGAACACAGTATATGTAACTTTGGACCACTTCACAGTACCACCTATGCTGCTGATCTCAGGTCTGTTACCCGTTTTGCGATCCACAATCATCATTTTGGTTTTCTCGCGGTTTATAGTGAGTCCAAATTCGAGAATCGTACATTCTAGAAGTGGTGTTCTATGTCAGGCAGTGAGGAAGCCAGAAGAGTGGTGTCGTCGGCGTACCTGAGATTTGAGATCATGCGACCCCCCACCGATATCCCTTTATCCCATTGATCCAGTACCTTGCGCATGATGTACTCTATGTAAATATTAAATAACAACGGGGAAAGAATGCATCCTTGCCGGACACCTGCCAGCGTCTTGTAATTGGCTGAGTCAACCCCATCCACCCGAACTACCGCTGTTCCGTCTTCATACAGTCGTCTGATGAGATACACTAGGTGTTGTGGTACACCCATCTCTAGGAGTATGTTCCAAAGTTTGCTCCATTTGACTGTATCAAACGCTTTGCAAAAATCAACAAAGCAGAGAAATAGGGGTTTATTAAATTCTCTAGCCTTTGCAATTAATTGTCTTAAGATGAGAATTTGCTCGCGGATGAGAATTTGTAGATCCCTAAGAGTTTGGCAGAGTGCTGTATGTACATCGACATTTTGCTATAACAATCCATATTACCAACGTACGTACCTACGTGAACGAATATGTCGGTTACCAGTGGAGAAATTAGGACTTGTACTAGATACGCCCAGATTTATCGGATACAGCTCCAATCCTGTTACGTTTCCATTAAATTTGTGTATGACCTAGATATCGAGTGTAGGACGCCAGAGTATCATTAAAGTGATTAGAATAATTAATGGAAGATAAATAAATAAATAAATATCTTGGGACAACTCACACACGGCTATCTGATCCCAAGCTAAGCAGAGCTTGTGTTATGGTAACCAGACAACTGATATACATACTTACTTATATAATTTATAAATACATACATATTATAGATAAATCACATCCAGACACAGAACAAACAATCATGCTCATCACACAAAGTTTGTCCTGGGTGGGAATCGAACCCACGACCTCCGGCTCAGCAGTCAGGGCCACTAACCACTGGACCAACAGGCCCGTCAAAAGATGGAGTTTTTTTTTTCAGATGGAAAATCATCAGATAACTTCCTCAGGTATTTCCTCTTGAGGAAGACTGGTAAAAATGCCTTAGGCATTAAATCCGTCTTTGTACAGTTTTTACTTATGCATTAAGTATTAATAAATATATTTTTTTTGTTAACAGTTCTTTAAAATGGACTACAGCAAAATATATTAACAGTAACTACTGATGTACGATCTTTTATTGCAATGTTTTAAATGTGTAGCACATTTAAAATGCTTTACTAATAAAAACATCGTAAGACTACCCCAACATCCTTAATATTTAAGATAGAAATTTGTATTTGGTTTAGTAAAAAAAACCTCATTTTTTACTTGCATCATCAAAACAGAACTAGCTTTAAAACAAAAGAATACCATCTCAACGTTAATTTACAGCATTTTCTGAGAAAAAGGAACTCGTTACACTTAATAGAAGAAAAGCGTTATGTGCCTTAATGCCCTGAATTCCTTAGCAAAGTGGTTTTGGCAATAAAAAGAGACTATTACCCTATTGCTATCTCCTTTAAGGGGGTGAGGAGGGTGAAATGGAGGTTGCATCATTTAGAGTCAATTCCAATCCTTGTTTCCAATTGATTTTGTTCTTACTTTTTTTCTAATGGAGGCTTTTATCGTCAAAAACAATGGAACATTATTATAAGTTTGCCTACAGTTAACCACAATTTAAAGTGAACCTATTATATTTAAGGTTGTAAATTATTATTATACACTAAACAAACCAGCAAGTATTGTTTCCACATTTAGACATTATTCAACAATTATAGTTTAAGCAAAAGGACATTAAATTGTTTATAAAATAACAAAAAAACACATAAAGAGTACAAAACATATTTTTTGTTGATATTGCACTGCAAATTGAATCTTATTTCCATTATGTGTAGGTGTTAAAAAACCAAAGTTACATAGTTGTTAACAGTTTTGAAAAGCATAAACAGTCCGTATCAATTCAGATCAAAGAGAGGGCGTAGCGGCTAAATGTATTGCTTAAAAGAATCAGACCGCTCGCGACGCCGTGTGCCACTGCGCTTCTGACCCGACTCTTTTAAGCAAAACTATGCATTTTTATATAGAAATAAAGATTAAAATAGTTTGACATTGTTTTTGCCAGCCACTACGCTTCCAATTTTGTGTTAAGGCGCTGTACAAAGCAAACACTTCGTAAAACGTCTAGATTTTCATCCGCAAAGTTAGCCGTATCAGTAATGCCACTAGCCAAAAAAGAAATTACCATGTATAGTTAAATACTTAAAGTAAAAAAGACTTCAAGATCAGTTTACAAAAGTGGTGTAGTACTATGAAAAAAACATGTTTAAAAAGAAAAAAAAGGTGTACTTGTGTCAGACCACGCCCAGTAGGCAGCTAGCCTCACATCCACGAATACCTAAAGATAAGCTTGTTACTGCGCCTTAATAGAGCCTAAGTCAGTTTTTACAAGTAGTAAGTATCCCAAATGTCTGACGACCAGTATTACGCAGTACTAACTGGGTTGTGTAAGTTGACAAAAGGCATTTGCTTCATGAATAGAATTCAGTTTAATCCAGTAAGACTGGACACCGACCAACAACAAAGTAGGTAAAAGGCTAGGCAGATGATGTTTAGAGTTTTGGAAACTTGGTTGCGAATACAGAATTTTTTCGTTGTATTTAGTTAATCGCTTTCTGCGATAACGCTTTTAAGTCGTGGAGGTTTAATTATGATACAAAGGCATCGGTTTCTCTCGTAAAGTAGAGATGATGGAGTTACCTCCTTCTGCAAATCAGTCATGCTAGCGAAGGAGGTGGCTGGGCGTTTGAGGGAGAGAACTTCAAACCAACCCAGCCGCCGCGGGAGATGCCCCGGACGTCGGGCGTCGCGAGACGACTCCCGACCACCGTATATGCGGGCCTGTGGACGGTGAGCAATGAGTAGCTCACCGTCCGTCGATTGACGACAGGCTGTGTCGAGGGCTTGTTAGTGTTCCACGCGCACCTCAAAAAAAATTCAGCAAAGCAGAGGGGCCTGCCAGGGCCAACGACTTGCGGGTGGCGGATTGTTCGAAAGAGATACCGCAGCAATGTAACATAAATGGCAATAGAAGGAACATAGATGGGTTGTAGTCAGTACAAGTCTGACACTCACCCCCGCTGCACCCAGGGCGTGGGAAGTTATTTGATGATAGCCGATCCGCAAAAAAAAAGTGGAGATAGACACAGTTCATGATATTTTCCTCGTTCCTCTGCATCACATGTCAGAAGAAGGCGGTAGGTCAGAAGTCTATATTCCTCAATACGGCCCGCATTGTGACGAGGTTCCTGTTTTTAGAACCTTAACCAAAAATAGCTTGGCCCCTGTTCCCGATATCGATATCTATGATATATGTTTAAAAGTTTTTCTACACTTATGTATATTTTTTAAGAAATATTTAATAATGTAAATCATAATTATGTTTTATTTAAAATGTATAAAGTAAAAAGCACAAAGTGATAAATAATAATGAATCATGTTAATAAAGCGAATGCTCTTTGCGTTATTAATTAATCGAACGTTAATTTTAAATTACACAACCAAACATTACTGTAACATTATGCCTACAGATAGTTGTTTCGGTTCTGGCTGTTTTTGTATGTGAGTTTAATGTTTGTAAACGCACCCACGATACACGAGAAATTACTAGTGTGGGGCAACGGTTTTTTTTATATATATACTAGCTGTGCGCAGCGGTTTCACTCGCTGCTCAGTTAGTAGCATGAAAAATAGATGTTAGCCGATTCTCAGACCTACCCGATATGTACACAAAATTTCGTTCAATACGGTCCAGCTGTTTTGGAGGAGTATGGCAACGAAAATTGTGACACGAAATTTTTATATATTAGATGAAACTGCAACCTTTTCCCTTATGTTAACCATGGGAAAATCCGCCATTTCATCTTGTATTGAAAATATTATTGTTTATTAAACAATCCTTGATATATCCTTAGTTGAATTTATTTTTTACGAGTTGCGCTCCGCGGTTTCACTCGCGAGGTGATTTAATATACAATATATATTTATGAATAGTAGCCAATGTGTTATTCTGATGTATTAGCTATATTATTGTAAAGTTTAATTAAAATCCATTCAGTAGTTTTCGCATTTATAATATTAGTAGAATAGTAAGAAGTAGGATAAGCCAGACAATCATTTTCAAACGATTACTCCTTAATCGACTACTCAATACCTTTCTTTGCTTCACCATAATGACGTGTTTACCATGATTTTATAATATTTTGATCATTAAATACCCTGTAGGGCACAGCAACAGGGTAGTAAGTTTACTTTTCTATTACTCAATTTTTTCAGGTTTTTCAGGAAATTATAGATTTTTGTGGCCAAATACAATGCTAAAAAAAATTATTTCGCAGAATAAACGTTATTAACATTTATTACTGCGAAATAACATTTTTTTATGAATTAGAAGAAATAAGCAACTTAAAATGTACAAATCTATGCTGTACCTATGAATCAAATTTAAATTTTTAAATAATATAAGTGTTTCTGACTCCTGATGTAATTTATATTAATTAAAAATATTCTTATTATCATTGTCATAAACATCACAAGGAACACATTAATAATTTGATTAAAACAGCTTAACTAAATACAAAAACTTCTCAATTACTATTGAAAGCAATAATAAAACCAAATAAAAACAATAATAAACTTCTTAAGAAATAATCAGAAAAATATTAACGAAATCTACTCAAAGAAAATTTCTTTGTTCTGTAATTTACCTAGAATAAGCAAAACGCTTGTACCAAGTTGTTGATCAAAATATTTTGCTACGATCCTCGTAGCCGCGTAGCAAGTTGCTACGCCGTAGCACGAGTGCTACGCTGCAAAGTTTAGTTTACACTTTCCGATTTATTACGACGTTTAAGAAACCTTCTTGTATTTTATGTGCTTGTGTATCAAGAAGTGGCTGTTTCAGGTTTTAGACTACAGTTGGGTGTCTGAATATCTAAGTTTTGCTTGCTGTCATTTGCCTTATTTATACCTGCGGCTTCGCCCACATATGTAAATTGACACACAGATAAACCGTGGTAAATTTTAATTAAAATCCCTACCCTTTAAATAGAGTTAATCGCGTATTTCGCGTACTAATAATTATGGATGTGGCATTAATTATTCTGTAGTCTGACTATTAATTTCAAATCTATTTATAGAAGATAATACACAGAGAACTCCTACATAATTATGGACGCGCCCACTTAAGAAATTCAAGCAATCAAGCCAAAGTTAAAGTTTGTGACTACAATATGCTAACATACACTATGAATTTATGTACAACGGGCTGCATCAGTTAGGTCCTTGAAAGTTATTGACGGGCCTGTTGGTCTAGTGGTTAGTGGCCCTGACTGCTGAGCCGGAGGTCGTGGGTTCGATTCCCACCCAGGACAAACTTTGTGTGATGAGCATGATTGTTTGTTCTGTGTCTGGGTGTGATTTATCTATAATATGTATGTATCTATAAATTATATAAGTATGTATATCAGTTGTCTGGTTACCATAACACAAGCTCTGCTTAGCTTGGCATCAGATAGCCGTGTGTGAGTTGTCCCAAGATATTTATTTATTTATTTTAATACAACACGGGTACAAAATGATGCAGCTATTTATACGTTATTAAGAAGGAAAGGAAGGCATTTATAATATAAATATGAAGTAGGATTCCAAGTAAATGTAACCTCTTTTGTACACTGCCTTATTCACATAACAAGTATTCGTGTTTAAAACACATAACGAATATGCACAAAGACAAATTCAAACTCCCAGGTATCACAGTAAATGAAATATACTCAAAAAACCGGAGGCTTACATTTTCAGCACGAAAAAAATATTAGTGAATAAAACTGCTCAACACAGAAAAGTGTAAAAAAAACTTCTTCGATCTTTTTTTTTGGTAAAATTTTCAAAAGCGAATAATGCATTGTTAAAGTTTTTTTAAATATTCATGACCGGGTTTTGTTATATTTATGGTATTAATTCATAATAATAATACCAGTCTATAATTGTCCCACTGCTGGGCATAATCCTCTTGTGATACAGAGAAGATACAAGCTCGAAAACAATCTTGCTCAAAACGGTTTGGGTAAAATAACAAATATAATTATATAGGTTTTCCCACGATGGTTTCGTCCACCCCTGTCTGTGATATCTAAGATAAACTTTAGAAAGTCCATATGCATTGAAAAAGTCATATAAGTACTTGCCTGGATTTAAACCCAAAACCTCATGCAAGCATTTCTCTGGGACCCGGGTTGTTCGAAAGAGATACCGCGGCCCCGGAACGTAAAGGGCAATAGAAGGAACATGGGTGGGTTTTAGTCAGTACAAGTCTGACACGCCCCCCGCTCCGCCCAGAGCGGGGGAAGTCATTGGATGATTTCCTACCCGAAAAAAAAAGCATCTCCGGGACACGACATTTTTTTAAGTTAATTTATTATGATAATGCATGATGATTGAAAAATTCTATCTGTTATTCCAGATTATAATCTTCCTCTGTGCCAAATTTCATCAAGATCCGTTTAGCCGTTTACTCTTTCACGTCGTATAAATGCGAATGTTTGTGAGGATGGCCTCACAAACATTCGCATTTATAATATTACTAGCTGGCGCCTGCGGCTTCGCTCGTGTGATGTCGAAAAAAAAAGTATTATTTTTGTTATTCCAGACTATAATTTACATCTGTGCCAAATTTCATCAAGATCCGTTGAGTAGTTTTTTCGTGAAAGATGATCAAACATACATCCTCACAAACATTTACTTGTATAATATTATTATATAGTAGGATTATAATATAAGAAGGATAGTTGGATGTACATATTTAATTGAAACTATAAAATTAAAATTTTCTTCAAAGGAAACTAAGGAAATGTTCAGAAAATTCTTACAACATCAACGTTTTGGTTAAGTATAGGTATGTAGATAGTACTTCTCGCTTTTCCATTAAACATTCAGCATCTAATCTTTCTGAAAAGCGTAGGAAAACAGCTTGTTAGCAATAAGATATCTTAGTTTCGAAAACTGGAAGCTAAACCAATTCTCGCTTACATTTTTCTAAATAAATAAGAGAGCTGAAATTTCTGACAAGCAATCTTACAAAATGTTATTTTCTAGAGTTCAACATAATAATGTTGCTCCATACCAGTAATTTCCCCTGTATCGTCGTGGGTGCGTTTACAAACAACATTTAAACTCACATACACAGACAGCCAGACCCGAAACAGCTACCCGGTGGTCAAACCCGTGACTCGCGGTAGCCTGAGCTAACCGTGTCATCAATCCATGCCGTATTATATTTTTTGCTTGTATCCCTATAGAATATAGAAGAGACTCAGTACTTAAATAAATTATCTGATTTCAATTCAGTTACAGTAATTTGAATCATACCGATCTTAAATACAGTTCAATTTTGTTTTTAATGGACAATAAAATGATCAGTTTTCAATCTCTCAGTCACTTGTTTTTGTAAAAACATCTGAATAAACAAACGAATAAAATACCTTTTTCAGTGCATTTTCTTTTACGTTCCCTGTTTGCAATAAAAGTGAGATTCATTCTAGTCTAACTAGTCATGTAGTTCTGTGAAAGAAGTACGGCACTTTTGTTTCTTTTAAATTGACACAAATATTTTCACTACAATATGATGTATGTTTTTTTTTTTTTTTAGTTTTTGACATTTTAACATTTTTATAGCTCGTTCTTTCCTTTGAAAGCATATTTGAAAAACTATATAAAACACGTAAAACCGTTTCTTAACGTGCTCTACGAAACGGGTGGTCACCCATCCACAGACCAACGAAGGCAAACGTGACTTAACTTTAAAATTGACCTATATATTTGCTATTATTTAGCTAAAAGCTTCCGTCCTATAAAGACTTAAGAATTCTGGAAAAATCTCATAACACTTTTTGCCCGACTCACAATGGTTTTTTTTTATAAAGAAACGTTACCCTAAGATTTTCTTCTATATTATGGGTGCGTTTACAAACATTTAAACTCACATACACAAACAGCCAGACCCGAAACAACTATCTGTATGCCATACAAATATTTGTTCCGTGCGGGGATCGAACAAGCGACACGCAGCGCAGCAGCCAATCGCTCAGCCACTGCGCCAATTTTGTCGTCAAATAGTACTAGAACCTCAAGTTTGCGACCGCGAGACCAGTGGAGTAGCTTAATGACATAATAAGTACACAAAACACTTAATTTCGACTCAGTTAACACACTTCGTTAACAACGTGCTATTAAAGCCTAATTATCGCACACGTAACGTTAATTTACATGACACACAAAATTGTACTAGAAAAGCAAAATGTACAATTATGTATGTACTAGCTGGCGTACGCGGCGATGCCCGCGTGATATCGAAAAAAAAATACCCATGTGTTATTCTGAACTATAATCTACCTCTGTGTAAAATTTCTTCAAGATCCGTTCAGCTGTTTTGACGTGAAAGAGTAACAAACATCCATACATCCATCCTCACAAATATTAGTAGGATTATAACCTGAAGATTTTAAATGACAAGGTTAGCATCTAAATTGTTAGTACTTTCTGGAAAAAATATTTTCAAACGTTTTATGCTATCTAATTTTAGGGACAGTATTGTAATTATGTATCTGTAGTATACAATACTAGCGGCCCGATACGTGCTTCGCTACGTATTTACAAAAAAATGTGATGCAGCGCCATCTGCCGGACAAAATTGTGAATCTAAACCATTCCCAGATCCTCTTGAACACACACAAAAAAATTCATCAAAATCAGTCCAGTCGTTTGAGAGAAGTTCAGTGACATACACACTCACAGAAGAATTATATATATAAAGATGTTTACATGCTAAATTCTTGCTACTAAATAGAATTAATGACAGAAACTTACTCTCGAGTGGCGCCGTCTGGTTAAGCCAGCTTAAAAACGGTAGCCCTTATTTGCATCGAAATCTGTCAAGTCGTTTCTGCTCATGTAATTGTTAAGAGTACGCGTTAAAGTATGGAATACTAGTTTTTGCCCGCGGCTTCGCTGGCGTTAAATTTGGGATATCACAGTTCCCCTTTCCTGATTTACAGGTACCTGCTACCTGTAGTTTTTGCCCTAGCACTTTATTTAATGTAAAAGCAATGTTTAGTTTTCCCATTTTTTCCTCTTTCTCTCTCATAACTCAATCTTTTTTTTAAAAAAGTTAGAGCTAAAGTAAGTACTCCTGCTATCATATGGTACTTGTTTGTAATACTAGCTTTTGCCCGCGCGTTTAATGTGGGGTAACACAGTTACCCTTGCGCCTTATTGATTTGTAATAGCAACGCTCAGTTTTCCCTGTTCTTCCCTCTTTCTCCCTCACATCTCACTTTTTTTTAAAAATCCCTATGCCCGTCTCCAGGGTCCCAACTATCTCTATACCAAAATTCTTTATTTTTTATCCAGGCGCAAGTGTTATTTCTTCAAAAAACGAGTGAAACCACGGGCCATAATTAGTTTAACGATTTCAGGTTTGAAACCGTTCAAATTCCATTACAATTCTATACATAGCTGAAACAAGTCCTCATGATGGTAATTACTGTTTTGTAATTGAATTTCACTCACACGCGTTAGCTGTCATATACAGGGTGCTTGTAATTAGCGGCAACTGTCGACCGATGTAATGTTTGATTGTTTTGAACGGCTTTTTGTTCGTGGTAACGGTAGAGGGATAACTGGTTTTTATTTGTTACTAGCTTTTGCCCGCGACTTCGTCTGCGTGGCATAGTAACTTTGGGGTAACGCTAAGGCGCAAGTGCAAAAACTACAAGTGGCAGGTACCTGTATATCAGGTTTTCCTGAGCTCGCGTTTAATTTGGGCTGCCGCGGGCAAAAGTTAGTCTTCTATAAAAGTGTGGTTTTTTTTAAAAAAAAACCACACTTTTCAAATTCAAATATTTGTTAGCCTACAGATAATTGTTATGGGTCTGGTTGTTTGTGTATGTGAGTTTAAATGTTTGTAAACGCACCCACGCTATAGGAGAAAATCTTAGAGTAACGTTTCTTTATAAAAAAATATATTGTGGGTCGGGCAAAATAGAATGAGAATTTTCGCCAGATTTTAATGGGAATGAGGTGGTATTGTTTAAGTTTATAAATGTGACTAAAAAAAACTACAAGTGGCAGGTACCTGTATATCAGGTTTTCCTGAGCTCGCGTTTAATTTGGGCTGCCGCGGGCAAAAAATAGTCTTCTATAAAAGCAAGTTTAAAAAAAAAAAAAAACGTTTTCCCACTCTAGGAATTTCTCCTGTATCGTGGGTGCGTTTACAAACATTTAATATCACATACACAAACAGCCAGACCCGAAACTACCTGTAGGTCATACAAATAGTTGTTCTGTGAGGGGTTTGAACCCGCGACACGCAGCGCAGCAGTCGTTAGCTCAACCACTGCGCCAACCGTGTCGTCGTTTTGGAAAAGTTACCATAACAGGGAGCTTTTTACGAAAAAATATTTTTTCCTTAATTCTTTGTTATAGCAAATGTTTCGGTTAAAAACATTCAGTAAAAAAAGTAAAATCCTTGAAAACTGTCTTCGTTACCCAATTTCTTTTGAAACTTTGAATCCAACGAAATATTTGTAAACATTTTTCTTAAGCATTGTACCTTTTTAAACCTTCGTCAAACCATCGTCTAGGGTTGGCAAAGGTTTTCCTATTCAGTCTTATAGTGATGGAGTTAACAAGCTATTTCCAACGAAACCTCCTTACAATAAAGTTCTACCTTTACTGTTGGTATCACGTTGTTATCCTTCAAAATATAACCTTAGTAACCCCATTTATAATAAACCGTAGTATTTAAATTTCAACCTTAGATCTGCCTAGATAAAGTTTTATTTACAACTGTCATGTATTCGCATCAACTTATTTTAAAAGCTGTGCTTTTGTTATTTATACTTTATCTCTTTAAGTTAAGGTTGGATACAGTTGTAAGCGAAAGTTTGTATTTTAACGCGACCGAAATCGTAGCCGTCATTACAGCTTTGAATAGTTGATTCATTTTCGCTGCATTTTCGTATTTTTTTCTTAAAGACTTTGCAAAAGAAGTCTTTTTGAGTCTGAAATAATGATCGTTTTTGTATGACCCGTTCAAAGAAAAAGGTTTCAAAAGTACACAGTAGAGTTCTAGCAAAAGATATAATTGAACAATGAATAACAGAAACAAGTCTAAAAGTATGAAATTTAATTTGATAGTTAGTCAGACTGATTTCTTCATCATTTCACAGGAATTTCTCCTGTACTGTTGTTGATCTTTGAAAATTATATATTATTATACATACGTACAAAATGTGTCATGTATTATGTCGAATAGACGATCGGTCTGATTGTCTTTGAGACAACAAGATTAGCCAATCAACCGTCATAGTATCAGATGTGAAGGCATAATTTATATGACTAGGAGATTGAGCGCGAACGCTAGATAGCAAATTAATAGCTATCCATCTTATATAATGGTCTATTATCGTCAATATGCTGTAAACATATAGGCTGTCCATTATTTGGTTACATATGTGTAACAGCGTATATATAGCCTAGCTGGGCCCCGCGGTTTTACTCGCGTGGTAATGGAATATGATATCGAAAAAAAAGGGATCATAAAGTGTTATTCCAGACTATGGTCTAGAGGTAAATTATGATCTACCTCTGTACCAAATTTCATTAATATCCATTCGACCATTTTGACGTCAAAGAGTGACAAACATCCATACATCCAACTATCCATCCTCACAAACATTCGCATTTAAATTATTAATAGGAAGCACGAAGTTGGATAGTAATAATCGATATTGCAATTATTATAAACGGCTGCTAAGGCCTAGATACTAACATAAATAACAAAACACTAATGTAGGGTACATTAGTGTTTTGATATTTATTTATTGTTACTATATTGGTTCGCAATAAATGTTTTGATTTTGACTTTAATTTTGATCCCCGCACGGAACAAATATTTGTGTGACCGACAGGTAGCTGTTCCGGGTCTGGCTGTTTGTGATTTTTTGTACTCGCACCCATGATACAGGAGAATTTCCTAGTAAGGAGCAACAAAAAAAAATACCAATGTACCAATAGCATCATCTGCCTAGGCCTCAACTATGTTTGGGGGCGTTGCATACTAGTATTTCACATGAAGCAACTACCTACTGACCTACTGTAAATGAAGTCACGAAACAATATAAATTCTCACCAAAAATGAAACCAAAACGTCTTTCACTGTCACAGTAATTTATAAACTTAAACAATACCACCTCATTCCCATTAAAATCTGGCGAAAATTCTCATTCTATCCTCGCAATTATACCGAACATTACATTGTAATAAGAGACCCAAACCGTTTCATTTGACGTCGGCACTAACTGTGCCTACCCTCTATAGAACGAAATAACGCGCAATTATGACGTGCGCTAAAGACAGGACCCGTATTTAAGGCTTAGTTTAGACTTGACAGAACGGGTCGGAACGGTTAAATAAATAAATAAATATCTTGGGACAACTCACACACGGCTATCTAGCCGTGTGTGAGTTGTATTGTGTTATTTACTTAAACTCTGCTTAGCTTGGGATCAGATGATCCCAAGCTAAGCAGAGTTTGTGTTATGGTAACCAGACAACTGATATACATACTTATATAATTTATAAATACATACATATTATAGAATAAATCACACCCAGACACAGAACAAACAATCATGCTCATCACACAAAGTTTGTCCTGGGTGGGAATTGAACCCACAACCTCGGGCTCAGCAGTCAGGGCCACTAACCACTAGACCAACAGGCCCGGTTGTCAGAAGTTTGTTTTCGGTTTTCTGACAGATCCTTAGAACGGATCCCGCAGGGTGATTTATGATCACATAAGAGTGATAGATGGTAATAATTGTTGCTGTGAGTTCTTGTCTTATAATGTAACAGAGTTTATCTCAAGTTGACCACTCAATTTATCAAGTTTGTGTTTTCTATGAAACATGTAACTTTCAAGGCAAAACAGCATTTATACCTTATTAGATATCTGTTACAAATTCTGTAAATTTTTGAAATATTACTTAAGCTATCATAACCAGGGTGGAAAAATAGTTTCATACATTTTTTTTTTAATTTGCCCCTCGCTAGTAATTTCTCCTGAATCGTGGGTGTGTTTACAAACATTTAAACTCACATAAAAATAATTACTTGTAGGACATACAAACATTTGTTCCGTGCAGGGATCGAAGTCGCGACACGCAGCGCAGCAGTCAATCGCTCAGCTACTGCGGCAACCGTGCCATTGTCATATAATTGCATTGAACTAATTATATTTATGTTCATTCAGCCTGCCAGAAAACACATATAGAAATACCAAAAACATTGAAAACTCGCAAAAACTTCATGAACATGCAAAAACGGACCGCACTCATACAGTGTGTAACTCCCCTAACATTATATAGAGAAGGGTTCGCACAAACGACATGTTGTAATGACGGGAAGCCGTATGCCCGCTTCCGATGTAACAGATAGCGTAATGATACCCACAACAAATAGAAAGGAAACATATTTTTGTATGGAAAACGCTGCGTTGTTAATGTTTGTGTGTGAGTGCTATAATGGCTGTTTTTTTGTAAAGTAAAATATTTAAGTAGACTTGCTTTTATGTTATGTACTTTCTTTTGGTTTTGGCAAAAGCTTGCGTTTTTATTTGTAACTAGCTTTCGCCCGCGGCTTCGCCAGCGTTAAATTTGGGATAATACAGTTCCCCTTGCGCCTTATTGATTTGTAATAGCAACGCTAAGTTTTCTCTTTTCTTCCCTCTTTCTCCCGCACATCCCACTTTTTTTAAATAAAAATTAGCCTATGTCCGCCGTCTCCTGGTTCCCAACTATCTCTGTACCAAAATTCATCAAAATCGGTTTAGGCATTAAAGCGTGAAGAGGTAACAAACAAATAAACAAACTCACTTTCGCTTTTATAATATTATTAGTAAATTAGTAATTAGTAAAGTAAGGATTTGGCAATTCCTTGTTGCTTGGCAATTTTTTGTTAATCATTGACTACAAGTCTACGAGCTGAGGTTGTGCGTTCAAAGCCTTTTTTAATGGATGGGAAATGATCAAATAACTTGAGCGGGGGAAATGTCAGATATGTACTGGCTAAAACCCAGTCATGTTTCTTCTTTTTCAGGGGCCAAGGTATCTCGAACAATCCACAACCCCGGCAAGCGGTGGCTCTGGCAGGCCCCTCCGCTATATTGGCATCACTTTGAGGTGCGCGTGGAACACAAACGCGCTGTCGACACGGCCTGTCGTCAGTAGACGGGCGGCGGTCACACAGAATGGTAGAAATTATTTTGATAATTTTCATTTCTGTAAAAAAGGCTCAGACACTATATACAGTGTAGCCATAGCTATGATAGCAGATTGCACAAAAAATATAAATAAATAAATAAATAAATATCTTGGGACAACTCACACACGGCTATCTGATCCCAAGCTAAGCAGGGCTTGTGTTATGGTAACCAGACAACTGATATACATACTTATATAATTTATAAATACATACATATTATAGATAAATCACACCCAGACACAGAACAAACAATCATGCTCATCACACAAAGTTTGTCCTGGGTGGGAATCGAACCCACGACCTCCGGCTCAGCAGTTAGGGCCACTAACCACTAGACCAACGGGCCCGTCGATATATATCCCTCTTATATACAAAATTACAGGCCTTAACGACCTCACAAACTTGATTTATCTGCTATCAATAAATAAACAGGCCTGCACAAAATAATATCGCGAAAAAATTAACATAGTAACCAATCTTTGGCGCCACGATTACCAACACACTTTTACATAGGAACAATACGTAATTATATTCTATAAGGTTATCACTGAATAGGTTAATTACAGAAGGTTTAGTTGGTAGGAAGTTTTCAGTAGAAACTACAGAGCTGGAACGCGCGTTGCTTGTTGGAGACTCGCCTCTTATTAAATGTATTTATTGTTCTACAAAAATGTACATACATAATTTAAATGACACTGAAGCCCACACTGGGAGACCCTGTGGCGTGGAGTTCAGTCTCTTTCGTCTATTGTGGAACAATATATAATCGTATTTATTTTTTAATAAGCCTTGTGCCATTATAAAAAAAAACCGGCCAAGAGCGTGTCGGGCCACGCTCAGTGTAGGGTTCCGTAGTTTCCTGTCCGTCACAATAAATGTAAATGTTCCCACTTATGAGTTTAAAGGTGGAAAGCGCGGAAAATCTTAACATCGACTTTTAAAAAAATGACGTCATTACACAACGCCATCTATCGAACCATTTATGAACTGGTTTTTACCTTAACATTTTGATGGTGTTAAAAAAATCAATTTTAGTTTTGTTCTAAATTGCCTTAGCATGTTCTCAATAGAATTTTTTTTTAAGATGAGAATGCCAAGGAGAGACCAACGGAACAATTCGGTAATACCCGATCCAATGTAATAAGTACCTACAGCGCCATCTCTCGGGGAATTGGGTTACTAGTTAATACTTTTTTAATAATTTTGGATTGCGAGAACCGATTTCAATAATTCTTTTTTTGTTTGAAAAAAGATACGTTCAGGATAATAAAATATGTAAACGAATTAAAAAAAAAAATGCTTGCATATACGATTATACTACAAACTTAGTCCAGAAATTATATATTAATAATTATAATATGTTGTGTCAATCAAGTTCAAAATAATTTTCATAGAAAGTCCTTATAAAGTTCTATTTTTCAGATTTTTTTCATATTTTCTAAACTTATGGTTCAAAAGTTAGAGGGGGGGGGGACACATGGTTTTTTACTTTTGGAGCGATTACTTCCGAAATTATTGACATTATCAAAAAACTGATTTTCAGTAAACCCCTATTCATTTTTAAATACCTTTCCAACAATATATCACACGTTAGGGTTGAAATTAAAAAAAAAATCACTTCCCACTTTACATATAGGGTGGCTACCCTAATAAAACATTGTTTTCCAATTTTTATTTTACCACTTTGTCGGCGTGATTGATATACATATTGTTACCAAATTTCAGCTTTCTAGTGCTAACGGTCTCAGAGATTAAGCGAGGACGGACGGACGGACAGACAGGCATGGCGAAACTATAAGGGTTCCTAGTTGACTACGGAACCCTAAAAAGATTAAAATAGAGATTGTATGAGAGTGCGACTGATGATGAGTGTTTAGCGGAAAAGAATGCCTCAATTCTGAGGAGTCTAATAAAACTTATACATTACTAGCGAAAATATGGGTGTATTAGATATATGTCTGCTCTTGATGTTTATATAAGTATTCAACAGCATGGTTGGCGCAGTGGCTGAGTCATTGACTGCTGCACTACATGTCGCGGGTTAGAACCCCGCATGGAACAAATATTTGAATGACCTACAGTACGGCCAATGAGAAGCGATACCAAATGTAAACAAAACCCATGCTAAAACCCCATCTAAAATGGCCGCCCGAATGTTGACGAACCCGTCTTAACGTTGTCATGTTTTTGCCGGGAGAACGAGACATTACGACAAAGGCACAAGATGGAAAGAGCTAAATATTAGATTGTCAACGCCACAGTTGTTCTTTAGGTTAATGACCTTTCGTATCGCTTTTTATTGGCCGTACTGTACAGGTAGTTGTTCCGGGGTGTTTGTGTGTGAGTTTTAAAAGGATGGTATTTAAAACTGTAGGTGAAAAGTGAAGGGCCTTAAGTCACATTTTATAAAGTATTCAGTAGAGCTCATTAAAGATGGCCATACCTGAAATTAGATATTAAAATCGACACAGTCAGAAAAATAATTATCATATCATTGTCAAATAAAAAGTATGATTATGATGGATACTTAAGCTATTAAATTGAGATATTTTTTTAATAAATATAGTTCCTTAAGGCTGTATTATCGGACTTAAGGTTCTTTAACTTTTAAGATTTATTATGATATCTTAAAGTATGACGGTACTTACGTCTTTCCTGTACAGTAAATTTAATTATTTTATAAGTTAGGTACGATACAATATCATGGAAAATGTTTTAAAAAGTAAGTTACATACAGTGCTCTTGTGAGCTAATGTATTATAAAAAAATATGAAAAATGGGTGGAATCCTTTGCAGAGCTTTCGGGAAATCGTGCAACTTTTTTTTTGGTGCTTGTCGGGCTTGCGGGTTTTTCGAAGAAGAAGAGCCATGGTGTTTCATGGCCGCGGGAATAAGCACCGTCGGGATTTCAGCTGAAGGTAGGAGGGGTTCGCATCGGTGTCCTCGACAGCCGGTGGAATTTCGTGGAGTATTTCCGACGTGTGGCTCCCAAATTGGAGCGGACCGGGGCTGTTTACAAGCGGCTCCTGCCCAACCTGAGCTATGCCGGAGTCGTGCGGGTCCATGTCCCTTTAGCCCCGGTATGGGCGCGTTCTTTAGGGCGGCGCGCCACCCACGGTCGTAGCCATTAGGCTTATCCGGGGCTACAGCACGATCTCCGGCGAAGCGGCGAGCCTCCTTGCCGGATTGCCACCTTGGGATCTGGAGGCGATAGTCCTTGCGCACCTGTATGAGTGGCGCGCACAGGCACTACATCGGGGGGAAACTCCGCTACCACGGCGAATTGCCGCTTAGTGGACAGACCTCCAGCGCGATCTCATGGTGGCATGGAGAGAGCGACTGTCGCAACCCCGTGCAGGGCATGCCACAATAGTAGTGGTAAGTCCCCTCGTCCCCTTGTTGAGGAGTGGCTGGAGAGGCGCCATGGCGTCCTCACCTACCGCCTGACGCAGGTCAACCCCACCCCTGGACACTGCAGCCCCCGTAGTGAGGGCTCTCACACGCATGATGGCGTTCACAGTCGAGCGCCCCTTGCGAAACCATACTGATGTTCCGCAAGATTCGGATCCGTCCCCACAAGGTGCCCGACGAGGCGGTTTGCAATAACTCTTTCAAAGAGCTTGCCCACCTCGTCGAGCAGCACGGTGGGCCGGAATGCGGACGGAGAGTCCGTAGAGTGCCCCGGCTTCTGTATGAGGACCAGCTTCCCCGTCTTCCAACGAAGTGGGAACTGGCGTCTCTCTAAGCATGCGCTTAGGAGCCCAAGTGGTCGGGGCCCAAGAGCCAAAAGCCTATTCGATTAAGCCACACACCTATAAGCACAAGAAAGGGGGGGGGGGAGTGTCAGACTTCTACTGACTAAAACCCACCCATGTTCCTTCTATTGCCCTTTACGTTCCTGGGCCCCGGTATCTTCTTCGAAAAAGCCGCAAGCCCGACAAGCACAAAAAAAAAAGTTGCAGGATTTCCCGAAAGCTCTGCAAAGGATTCCACCCATTTTTCATATTTTTTATAATACATTAGCTCACGAGAGCACTGCATGTAACTTACTTTTTAAAACATTTTCCATGATGTTGTATCGTACCTAACTTATAAAATAATTAAATTTACTGTACAGGAAAGACGTAAGTACCGTCATACTTTAAGATATCATAATAAATCTTAAAAGTTAAAGAACCTTAAGTCCGGTAATACAGCCTTAAGGAACTATATTTATTAAAAAAAAATCTCAATATAATAGCTTAAGTATCCATCATAATCATACTTTTTATTCGACAATGATACGATAATTATTTTTCTGACTGTGTCGATTTTAATATCTAATTTCAGGTATGGCCATCTTTAATGAGCTCTACTGAATACTTTATAAAATGTGACTTAAGGCCCTTCACTTTTCACCTACAGAAATAGTGAACAATATTAAGTAACCATACGATCTTTCACTTTTTCACGTCTAGGGACTTAATGTTATTTATAATTCTACATCTGCGAAATTAGCGGCTGTAGGACTTAATGTCTTTTACCATTTGATCAATTCGGGTATTCTGAATAAAAATCATTTAAAACCCAAAAATGACAAAAAATGGACTTAAGGTCCTTTAGCTTTCACCTACAGAAAAGTACTTCAATTTATTCCCATTTCGTTTACCTAATTTTACCTGTGTTGCACCAAATATACTGAATGTGCACCAAAATATGTTAATTAAAATATGTCATAACGAGCATCAGGAAAAAGACAGCACTACAATAAAAAAGTGTTATATCTTTATCCATTTTCTATTAATGCAAGTCGTTACTGGCACTCGCCGGCCGCTGCCGCGGCACCGCTCGCTCCGCTCGCTCGGCTCGTGCGTAGGGGGTCGCAGTTTTAACCTAACCTAACCTACGCATTTTTTTAGCATTCAGGAAAGAATATTTGGTGCACGATCAGTATTTTTGGTGAACACAAAATTTTTTCCCGTTTTAAAATCTTTGTAAATGTTAGTGTTGGGCAACGTTTTTTGAACAAAAAAAGTACTTGTTTTATAAATGTTTTTTATTTAATGCAACATCAGAGACTACCTACCGTATTTCCTCTCTTCCTCCCTTAAATCTATGAAAAAACTCTCTTTCAGCGATGAGACTGCCTATGGTAACACCCTTTTTATAGTTTCTATACTGTAATTTATGTGGTTTACATAATTAAGAAAATTTTACACATTTATTTACAGCATGGACGATTTACAGATTAAAAAAAAACTTAATAAAAAAAAAACCATAGACAACAGCAAGCCAATTACAAGTCTTCTCGTATAGTACAGGCGCCTGCACATGAAGCTACTACAATCTGTCAGATTTCTTTGATAGATTTTCGACTTTATTTCTAAAGCATTAAGGTTCACGGTTCATTGGGAAAAATTGACAGTTTCGGTTAGCTTGACCTGCAGGCGTCTGTACCAGACTAAATATTCAAAATGAAGTGTGAGTACAACCAGCACTTAACACATTAACCGAACTTAATAAAAGGCTACATAAACAAAACTAAACAAATAGTTGACTGAAACAACACATCTAACTTAGATACAGCTCTGACCAACCCCTATGAGATTACAAGCGTGACGTTATGTTAGAAGGTACGGTCTGTCTCCCAAAAAGCACGCTAAGCTATTGATCCTCGGCGGCGATCTCTCGCGTCCAGCCCTGGTTCAGTCCATGGTCCGGAGCGAGAGAGAATGGGAAGCGGCTACCTCCTTCTGCGAAGCAGTAATGCTAGTGAAGGAGGTGGCCGGGCGTTTAAGGGAGAGAACCTCAAACCAAGCCAGCCGCCGCGGGACACGCCCCGGACGTCGGGCGCCACGAGACGACTCCCGGCCACTGTTGATGCGGGCCTGTGGACGGTGAGCAATGAGTAGCTCACCGTCCGTACGTCTATTGACGACAGGCCGTGCTTCGGCGGCGCGTTAGTACTTCACGCGCGCCTCAAAGAGATGTCAGCAAAGCAGAGGGGCCTGCTAGACCCTCCGCCTGCCGGGGTTGCGGGTTGTTCGAAAGATATACCGCGGCCCCGGAACGTAAAGAGCAATAAAAGGAACATGGGTGGGTTTTAGTCAGTACAAGTCTGACACCCCTCTCCGCTCCGCCCAGAGCGGGAGAAGTTATTTCCCTGCCCAAAAAAAAGGTATTGATCCTAGTATTAGTCCATCACATTTTGCAAGTAATGTTTAAGTCCTATATAATAGGGGCGATGCTATTGCTGCTAAGAATTTCCTGATGAAAGCCCTACAGGCACTTTGCCTGTCCTCCTGAGTTCGATTCATTTGTTTGATCAGCAGTGACGCTTGCAACCACAGACTAGACCAACGAGGCAGCTTTTAGATGAAGACCGCTATAATGTGTGCGTACATTTTCACTCGTCGTACAAACTTAGCCTTCTGTATCTATCTACTCCATGCCACATTCAGTTTCCAAAATTTTAATTACTACCAAGCTCAGCAGGAACCAAGCGTTAATTATTCAACAATGGAAGCCCCGCCAGCAATTGTTTTTCGTGAATTGCTATTATATTGCATCATATCGGTTTATATTTTATTTATGAAACTTCGTCTGGCAATAATTTCGGACTGTCAGTTTGGCAAATGAGTTGCTGCCATGCTGTAGGCCATGTTTGTAATCCGTCAGGAAAGTTTGAAATGGAGACAGCTTTTGAATTATTGCGCTGTTTATTTATAGTTGTTTTGAAGACTTTAGAAAAAAGTTTTCATTCAATGGAGGTTTTTTGCAACTTTTTTTCTTCCTAACTTTATTTGTCGGGGTTTAAAATAATTTGCGTTTTAATTCTGGTTCACATCTGAGGCCTATCGCAATTTTTTTTAATTGCATTTTAGTTAAATTGTTTGCAACAGTTCCAATCAGTCTCTCACATACTTACTAATATTATAAAATCGAAAGTGAGTTGTCTCCAGGGTCCCAACTGTCTCTGTACCAAAATTCATCAAAATCGGTTCGTGAAGACGGAACAAACAAACTCACTTTCACTTTTATGATATCAGAAAGGATGCTAAGAGGCATTTAAATGACTACCAAAAGATTATTGTAAAGTTGGAATTTCAACTCTCCACGTGTAGCTGAAAGTTGAAATTCCAACGCAAAAAAACACATAAAGTTGATTAGGGCTAGATAAAATCTGTAGTTAGATTACTCATTTGTCGTAAAATAATATAAGACAGTACTTTGTTTAAGAACTAGCACGAGCTATGTCCCTCGTGGTTAGGTACAAGATTAAACATTCAAGGTTAGTAGCAAGGCTAAGTACTCAGAGAGCGCCGGACGTAATCAAGTCTTATTAATTGTGAAGATTACTGTACAGAAAGACGACTCTACCGTTAAAGTAGACTGGCCTGTTGTTCTAGTGGTTAGTGGCCCTGACTGCTGAGCCGGAGGTCGTGGGTTCGATTCCCACCCAGGACAAACTTTGTGTGATGAGCATGATTGTTTGTTCTGTGTCTGGGTGTGTTTTATCTATAATGTGTATGTATTTATAAATTATATAAGCATGTATAGAAGTTGTCTGGTTATCATAACACAAGCTCTGCTTAGCTTGGGATCAGATAGCCGTGTGTGAGTTGTCCCAAGATATTTATTTATTTATTTAAAGGCTTACACTCCCCACCGCTCTAGAGCGGGGGAAGTTATTTGATAATTTTCCATCCGTAGAAAAAAAAATTGGCCAAGAGCGAGTCAGACTTGTGCACCGCGGGTCCCGTACAAACTTGTGACATAAACAGACACATATATTTTGACTGCGTAGACTTAAAGGGTTGATTTTTTCACAGCATAAAGGAAACACAGAATTACACATATGGTTTTACAAATTTACTAGCTTCCGTTCGCGACTTCGTCCGCGTAGAAAAGTTATTTTGGGCTAATGCTAAGTTTAACCCGCATAATAAGAGAAAAAATATATATTTTTCTCTCCCCTTTTCTTCCCTCTTTCTCCCCCTTTTTTCACTTTTTAAAGCGCAATATCCGTCTCCAGAGTCCCGACTTGTTCTGTCCCAAATGCATCAAAATCGGTTTGTCCATTTAGGCGGGAAGACGTAACAAACTCACTTTCGCTTCTATAATATTAGTACAGATTGAGTTATTTATTCGATACCTCAACGCGTTTCCGAGATAAAGAGTCTTGAAAGCCAGAGGGATAACAAAGTGATCCTACAGGGGTTCCGTATTTTTCCAGTTAAGGTATGGAACTCTAAAAAGGGAACTATGGAACTCTAAAACTCAATTTATGATTTTAAATCCAACATCACATCTAAAAGGCTCGTTCATAATTATACTCCGTATGTTTTGAAAAAAAAAACTAGACTATTTACTTAATAATTTGATATAGAATATCTATGAGTGAGGATTAAATGATGCCAAAACGTCTAATGAGGGAGAATAGAAGAAGAAAATATGTTGAGCCGACCCTAAATAGAATGGGACAAGGGCAGAAAAAATATGATGATAGAATACGAATATCTATTTCATCCATAGAACTTTGTATGAATTCTTTATAAAGTTACATCTAACGTGGACAAAATAAAACGATAATTGCATGTGACAAATAAACAAGTTCTCTTTCTCCCATTCTGTAATCAATAAATTCCAATTCACTTAACAAATCAAATGCAACAAAAACAAGCATCGAATGCGTGCCAATACAAAAAAGCAACATCTACAAATGACTATAAATATGTATACAGTAGGTCCAGCACCCAGTGCTACAACAGTATCAGTATGCGTTTCATTTCATCCGAATAGCAACTTTATTCAAAAGGCAATAAAGACAAATACTTTGATGGATTTCTTACAGTGTGAAAATATTATACACATTCGTAAAGCGATATAAAACAAATCACAATCACGAATGCCTAAAAGTGTTTATGTGTGCGTGCGCTTTCGTTTATTGTTCAAAGTTAGCTTTCTGTCTAAATACTTATTCCGTGGCACTATTTTGTACAAAATTTATGGCTACACAAAAGAGGCGTTCGTTTAGAGATATATTTTCAGAATTCATTAGTGCTTTAGCAGGAGAGCTAGAGGATAATAGTGCTGTGTATTGTAGAGAGTATTTGTATTCAAATTATATTTCATTATTTTGTTCACTTTATTTAAGGACCATTCATATGTATCGACTTATAATCAAAATCTAAATATTTTTATTTCTCATAGGCCTACATGGGCACTTGTCAAGAAAAGATGCACGGTTTGGGTTGGTCGTTTCCTATAGAGAAGAACCGGCAAGAAACTCCATGGTTACTCTTTTAAAATCATTTGGTTTTACAATGTTGTTGTTACAGTGTTGTATTTAAGTATAAGAGGACAGCGTAGGCCTGACAATAAGTCATTTTTTACTTTACAGAAATTAATATAAAATAATACGTTAACTAAAGTTAACAAGCGTCTAAGAATCTACAAGGGCAAACATGTCCACTATACTACACAAATGTAAAAAAATGCAGTGAAAGGTGCAGAGGGTCGACTGCTGCGCTGCGAGTCCCAAATAAATATTTGGATGACCTACACGTAGTTATTTCGGGTCTAGCTTTTTATAAATGTGAGTTTAAATGTTTTAAATACACCCACTATACAGGAAAAATTCTCAGTATGGAAAAATGGTTTATTTAAATAAAAAAAGATCCTAAACGAAAGATTTCGTGACTACATAACAACAGCCAATTTTTAGGTTAAGCCGTGCTTGTCTAGGTTTGTCCGCAGATGGGTTTCCTTCGCGCCTTTTTTTTTGGGGTAGTAAATCATCAAATGACTTCCCCATGGGGCATGTCAGACTTTTACCGACTAAAACCTCCGTGCCTTGAAAGCACATTTAGCCATTGGTCCCGGCAGTCATTGTCTGTTGATACAGATAGTCGGTGGGATGAAACTCTGACAACGTATCATACCAAAGGGTATCGTATTACCCAGTACTAACTGGGTTGTGCAAGTTTGATAGGCAGTCACTCCACTCTACAGTAGATTAAAAACTAACCCTAACAAGTAAGGAAAAGGCTAGGCAGATGATTGTAAACAAAGATAATAATTGAAAAGATAGTTTTGAAAGTTGGACTTTCAAAACTATCTTTCACAAACACCTTCTTTGTCAGATACTAAGTCAATTTGGCTGAATAGAAAAAATATAAATAGACAAATGCCCCAAGAGAAAACTGCCAAATACGATTTATACGATCACTCCAACACAGTCCTTAGGGAAAACACGTAACTTAACATTACGCAAGTAACTTCCAAAGGTATATGCAGAGGAGTACTTTATAGAACACCCACAATTCAACAACCATAGTTAAGTCTCAAACTCAACAACTATTTATATTTTTTTAATTTGATTTGTTTACCATTTCTGTCTTTGACATTTAACAATTTTAAAATTTATATTGTTCCTTATTGTATTTTTTTATGTTTGACATCCTATTTTTGTAACTAAATTTCTATCTTTGACATTTCATTATTGTTATCCATGTGGTATCCTTATTGTTATTTTTATTTTCTACACAATGAATATTATTTTGAAATAAAATACTGATGACTTTTGACTCAAAGCATTTATTTCAATTGGACTACTACAGGCACTTTTGAATGTCAAGAAACAAAATGTTGAAGCTACAGTCTCGGTCACAAGGCATAATCCTTACTAATATTATAAAAGCGAAAGTGAGTTTGTTTGATTGTTACCTCTTCACGCTTTAATGGCTAAACTTAATCCTTCCGATTTTGATGAATTTTGGTACACAGGTAGTTGGCAACCAGGAGATGGAAATAGGCTAAAAAAAAAGAGGATGCGAGGAAGAAAGAGGGAAGAAAAGGGAAAACTTGTTAACTGTGTTACCCCGAATTTAACGCGAGCGAAGCGGCGGGCAAAAGCTAGTAACTAATAATACACAAATATGACGTATTAATCAACCACATTTAGCTCAACCATTTTGAAGACAACTAAATGACCCAATACACCAGCCACCATCAAAAAGACATTTAAGTGAACATGACATTCTCGCAACTCCCAGAGCATCGTCAACTCAATAATAGTACATAGTACTCACACAAATTCTAATGTCAGCAAAGCAGAGGGGCCTGCCAGGGTTTCGGGTTGTTCGAAAGAGATACCGCGGCCCCGGAACGTAAAGGGCAAAGAAAGAACATGGGTTGGTTTAGTCAGTACAACTCTGACACTCCCTCCCGTTCCACCCAGAGCGGGGGAAGTTATGATTTCCCATTCGCAAAAAAAAGCCTAATTTCATGACTGCGTCATGCTTCCGTAGTTCCTTAGAGAATAAAACCTACAATACTCCACATGCAAGTAGTAAAATTTCCATATCAGCCAGGAAATTAAAATTTAAGCCAATCTCGACCATAAAAGCTTGGATAGTTCTCTTGAGACGGAAAATTATCTAACTTACACGGAGTAAAATCATAAATGTATGCCCATTTAAAATTCTAGCGTACTCGTCCGTGATATGGAAAGCGAGTGGGTTAATTCTTTTCTACGTACTTATTACCGTTTTCGACTAAACTGCTGAACTAATTGAAGGATTTTTAAATGTATACATGTTTTTTTTCGCGGTGCTTTTGTTTTTTTCGGTAACGTTCGTGAGATTTCCGCCAATGTTCGTATTTTTTCGGGCACATCGTGTGTTTTATGATGGAAGAATTCGTGGCCAAATAATAGCAGCCGCGCGGTTCGATATTTTGGTTAAGCCGCGTTTGCCTAGGTTAGTCTGTGGATAAGTGACCACCAGTTACATACAGTTTCCTCCGTGCCTCGGAGAGCATGTTCCCAGCGGTCATTTGTAGATCTTTGAAAGTCGTTACAGATAGTCAGTGTCCCAAAAGTCTGACAACCAGTCTTACCAGGAGTATTATATTATCCAGTACTAACGGGGTTGTGAAGGTCAGATAGGCAGTCGCTCGATGTAAAATACTGATATTCAGCCGCATCCGGTTAGACTGGAAGCCGACCCCAACAGAGTTGGGAACTTCTATACCCATCGTAATATCAATAAAAATGTAATACCGTTATGGCACTACATTGTTTGTAGTGTAGATTTATTCAAATTTAATTAAAACGGTATATTAACAACTAGCTGTTCCACGCGGTTTCACCCACGCTGCTCAGCACCTGTTGTCGTAGCGTGATGGAAATGGACTATCCAACACTAAAAGAATTTTCCAATTCCAACCAGTAGTCCCTGAGATTAGCGCGTTCAAACAAACAAACAAACTCTTCAGCTTTATAATATTAAGTATAGATAAGTAATAAGTATAGAAAAACGTGAAAACAGAAAAAAAAACAACAGTAAAACATGTAAACAACATGCAATGAGTTCATTTCTAACCAACAGACTAGCAAACTTTCTTTCTTACACCAGAGATATTAGCAATACTTTTTTACATGTACTACACCTTAATTTCAATTATATTAAACTACCACGTATTCTCATAAATATAAAAAGCAAGTTTAAAAAAAAAACAGGAACAAACTGCCTATCCTACTAACAGAAAACTAATTAAAAAAACAAAAACCGATCGGCCCCATCTGACCCACTTGTTGAACTCGTGTAAAATATTTATAGAACAAACTGTACGTATGGTGCACTAGTCCAGTATTCATTCCATTCATATTGGATCCCTCGCTTATTGCTCTTGCATATTTTAGAGGCTCGATCGGTAGGTAAGGTGCATTTTTCTTGTAAGCTCTTTTCTGTTGGAGTTTTCTATAATTGATTTTGGAGGCTGGTTAGGTATTTACACTAAATAGACTCTTTTTTTAACACGTCAAATAACTCTCGAATGACTTTCGAGGAAAGTTTCAGACTTGTACTAACTAAAAGTCACCCATGTTCCTTCTATTGCTCTTTACGTTCCGGGGCCGCGGTATCTCTTTCGAACAACCCGCAACTCCGGCAGGCGGAG
The DNA here is from genome assembly GCA_958449745.1 of Ochropleura leucogaster. Classification (NCBI taxonomy): domain Eukaryota; kingdom Metazoa; phylum Arthropoda; class Insecta; order Lepidoptera; family Noctuidae; genus Ochropleura; species Ochropleura leucogaster. Next base: position 11,638,077 of record OY288224.1, on the reverse strand, counting down.
GCCCTGACAGGCCCCTCTGCTTTGCTAACATCTCTTTGAGGCGCGCGTGAAACATTAACGCGCCTTCGACAAGGCCTTTCGTCAATAGACTGACGGATGGTGAGCTGCCCATTGCTCACCATCCACAGGTCCGCAGCTACGGTGGCCGGGAGTCGTCTCGTGACGCCCGGCGCCCGAGGCGTCTCCCGCGGCGTCTGGGTTGGTTTGAGGTTCTCTTCCTCAAACGCCCGGCCACTTAATCCGCTAGCATTAATGCTTCGCAGAAGGAGGTGACCGCTTCCCATTCCCTCTCGCACCGGACCATGGACTGAACCAGGGCCGGACGCGAGGCAATAGACTTGCGTTTGCCCGCAACTATCCGTATGTGAAGCGATGATGCAACTTAGAGTGGAACATGCTACAAAGAAACCGATTTACTCGAACTTTGAGTAGATCCAGATTATAATGATCACGGAACAGACAAGTCTACATTCCATAGATTGACCGTTCGCACACTATTAATGTAGAAACATAGTGCTTTGTTCGGGTTCGTGGAATTGTAAACATATAACAGTGGCGCTTCGCCGTATCTCTGCTCGTCCAATGATAGAATGGAATTGGGGTATTAGATTGTGTAGTTCTATGGAAGACTCTCCGAAATGTATCCGATAAAAAACCGATTTACTTGAAACAACTACTGGTACAGTACTTTCACAAGCTATTATATCTTGTGACCAGGACTGTAGCTGTGTGTAGTAATGGTCGAATTGAAATAAATGATATTGTTTTTTTTTATTTTTATGACTTTGATGACACCGTTAGCGCAGTGGCTGCGATCGACTGCTGTACTATGTATCGCAGGTTCAATCCCCGTAAAAAGGAAATATTAGTATGGCCTACAGATAGATTTTCCGGGTCTGGCTGTTTGTGTATGTGAGTTTAAATGTTTGTAAACGCACCCACGCACAACATTCCTTTTATATAGAAAAAATGCGGCGATGTTGAAGGCTTTGGAACTTAGCTTGGATAAAGCAGTCGTTATCAATAAGCCCCTTGACAAAACACGTGAATTCGAACTTGTACCAAGAAATCGTATATGATACGCGTGCAATGAGATATTAAGCGACACTTAGTATGTATAGCGATAGCTTTTGTTTAGAACTGCAAGTATTTGGTACAAAGTTTTACGCAGGACCTCAATTGCGTAACACTAATTTGTAGAAAATTCCTAATCCACATAATCTATGGAAGTCTACAAATTATGTTTGTTTTGTACAAATAAGCAGAATACTTGTGCCTATTCTGCTTATTGTTAGATTTGGGCGTACAAAAACGAGCACATAATTATAATGTGCTTGTTTGTTCTTGTTAAAAATACTCCTTGTCAATACATCTCGTTGTCAAGGCATCACGCGTGAATGGTTAGACTAATTTCACTACTTCTGTTGTTTTTTTTTGGAACAAAGTTCCTTATCGCGTGTTTCGAAAAGAGGCTGGACGGACAAAATTAAGACCAAAAGTTGTAACTATACTTTTTGCTATAGTTGTAAGCCGTGTGGCGTGCGCGTGTTTCTCTGCCTCTCTCTCTCATAGAAAGGGAGGCAGTTACTTTCATTTCAACTTTCTATTTCGCATTGAACAATGTAGTATCGCGACGATTATTTTTGTTGAGTGTACACAGGTTTTTTGTAAATAATAACTTCGTTCCATCCGCGTGTCGTTTGACACCTCTCAAGTTTATTTTTATAAATAAAAGGTATTTAAACAAAACAATATCAGACAAGTGCAAGCGTTTTTAAAAAAGAGTGAAAAGTAACGCTTGCACCTGTGTCGATAGAAACTGTTGCTTAAAAATGGAAAAACAAATTGTAGGGATATCTGAGAAAATTCTTAGGATTTTCGACTTAATTAACTCGAGTCGCTACGATGCGTCCCGGACAACCGTATTAAGCACAGTACGCATGTGTAACACATCTTAAAACCCATCTGCACGTGCAGACAATGTAAATAGAACAACGAAATACTCTCATTACCTGCCTCGTTCACGTCCTCGGGCAATTCAACCTGCAACGCAACTTCGCGTGTCTTCTGCCAAGTATAACTAAAAGTTGTAACTAATTCTGAATTTGCGCGTCCTCCTTCCAGCTCCGACGGAACCTAATAGTTCGTCCTGCCATAGCTTATTTATAATTGATATGTATACTTAAAAGATTTTTGGCATAGGTCGTGGAAATCATAACTAGTAAGTATTTTGTTTTGGATGGGATATCTTAAAATAACTTTTCCCGCTCTAAGTGGAGCGGAAAAGAGTGTCAGATTTTACTGACTAAAACTCATCCATGTTCCTTCTTTTGCCCCTTGTGTTTCAGGGCTGCGGGATTTCTTTCAAACAACCCGCAACCCCGCAATCAGTCTCTTAATGTCCATAAGCGACCTTAAATCAGAATTGGAATTTATTCCTGCAAAACTTTTTACAATAGTGACTTATTGAAGGTTGCTAAGCAAATTTCTTTTCTATTTATTACTAGCTTTTGTCCGCGGCTTCGCTCGCGTTAAATTCGGGGTAACACAGTTCCCCTTTCCTGATTTACAGATACCTGCTTCCTGTAGTTTTTGCCCTTGCACCTTATTTATTATAATACCAAAGCTAAGTTTTCACATTTCTTCCCTCTTTCTCCCTCATTCCTATGTCCAGACGGACATAGGTATATTTAAAAAAATAGGAATAGATAGGAATATCTGGAGACCCAGATTCCCAACTATTTTGTACCATTAAATGCATATAAATTTATCAACATCGGATTAGCTATTTAGGCGTGAAGACGTAACAAACAAACAAACTCACTTTCGCTTTTATAATATTAGGTAAGGATTTCGCAGTCACAGCGGCACGTGTTCGCTCCATGCCGCTTGAACGCGTAGGTCATGGCCAAGCCATAACGACTAGAAAAGAGATACCGTATAACAGGAAACTTTTATATCTTTTCCGTCGATTCTCGGAGTTTCGCGGAAATCCTTAAGACTTGGAACAAAAGGGGAAGAATGAATGTTCGGAACCGTGAGCTCCGAGTGATAAAGGGTGAGCAAAGGCCAATGGTTAGCGTGTTGTGACCACGTCACTATATAGTTTAGGGAATGTTTTTTTTACGCAATTATTATCATACAATAGAATAGAATATGTTCTTTATTTGCACAGAAAGTAATAACATATTACTAATATTATAAAAGCGGAACAGAGTATGTTTGTTTGTTTGTTCCCTCTTCACGCTTTAATGGCTAAACCGATTTTGATGAATTTTGGTACAGAGATAGATGGGAACTAAAAGTCGGACATAGGCTATTTAAACAAAAAAAAAGATTGACAAATGAGGGTAGAATAGGGAAAACTTAGCGTTGCTATTACATCAATAAGGCGCAAGGGGAAAAGCTGCAGGTAGCAGGTACTGTGTTATACCGAATTTAACGCGAGCGAAGCCGCGGGTTAAAGGTAGTAAAATAATAAAGAGCTTTATTTAAATTACATAGGACATTAACATACATGTTTTGGAGATCACGTTTTAAGCAAGGAGATGCTTGTGTTAGGTGACTCCAGTCTTCCACTTTACATTTAGAAGTGTATGCAATTGAAAACAAAGTAAAGTAAAAGAAAAAAAAAGAAAATTAAAATGCAATAAGTAACGCACTTGTGTGGCGTATTTTTTTTTTCGGGTGGGAAATCATCCAATGACTTCCCCCACTCTGGGCGGAGCGGGGGGCATGTCAGACTTGTACTGACTAAATGCCACCCATGTTCCTTCTATTGCCCTTTACGTTCCGAGGCCGTGGTATCTCTTTCGAACAACCCGCAACCCTGGCAGGCGGAGGCTCCGGCAAGCTTTGCTGACTCTCTTTGAGGCGCGCGTGAAACACGAACGTGTCGTCGACACGGCCTGTCGTCAATCGACGGACGGACGGTGAGCTACCCATTGCTCAGCCGTCCACAGGCCCGCATCTACGGTGGCCGGGAGTCGTCTGCTTGTGTGACGTATGCGAGTGTGATTATGAGTGTGGGTGATTGCGTGAGTGTATGTGCGTGAGTGTATATAATAGTGTACTGTACGATTTCCGTACGGGAATCGAACCCGCGACACGCAGCGCAGCAGTTAATCGCTCAGCCACTGCGCCAACCATGCCATCAAAGTTGAGTAAAGGCAGATGATGAAGCCGATTATTGTGATCAATCAAAATATTATTGCCAGGTTTTCAAAAATAATTATCTGTTAAATTCTTAAATGCTATCTCATTGTTCATGAAGAAGTTTAAAACGGCAGCACAAACGGAATCATAATCCTTACTTAATATTATAAAAGCGAAAGTAAGTTTGTTTGTTTGTTACCTCTTCACGCTTTAATGGTTAAACCGATTTTGATGAATTTTAGTACAGAGATAGTTGGGAACCAGGAGACGGACATAGGCTAAAAATTTTTTGAAAAAAGTGGGATGTGATGGAGAAAGAGGGAATAAAAGGGAAAACTTAGCGTTGCTATTACAAATCAATAAGGCGCAAGGGGAACTATGTTACCCCGAATTTAACGCGAGCGTAGCCGCGAGCAACAGCTAGTCAGTTAATAATTAATGAATTACGTTATCATTCGTAAAATGGTCACAAAGTGACAATTCACGATATTAACTGCCTCTGTGACTATTTTAATGATTTTTACGTACTTATATTTTTACTAGCTTCCACTCGCGACTTTGTCCGCAAGGCATAGTTACTTTGGACTAACGCTAACTTAAACCGCGTGATGATAAAAAAAATATCTTTCTCTACCCATTTGTTTCCTCTTTGTCCCTCTTAACCTACTTTTGTAATAAAAAGCCTACGTCTATCTGCAGGGTTCCAACTATCTCTGTACCAAAACTCGTCAAAATTGGTTTTGGCCATTTAGGCGTGAAGACGTAGCAAACAAACTCACTTTCGCTTTTATAATATTAGTAAGGATCCTAGTTTGATTCTGCTAAAGATTTTTAGACTTCCAGTCGAATCTATCATTATTAAGCATATAACCTACCTTCTATTGACACTGAACAGAAAATAGTTCCTAGAATATCCTACAAATACAGCAAGAACAGCCACCCCATCTCTGTAGGCATTACAAAATGTATGAGCGCGCCCCTATCGCGTAATAGCGTAAATAGCTTCGGGCAAATCGCTTTGTAGACACCAATTCATGGTCACTATACCATGTATCGTTTTCAAGTTTTTTTTGATAACGCCAGAACAATGTTTTGTTGTACTAACCCTCGAATACTGAAACGTCACTTAAAATTTGAGGGCTGCTTAACATTTGAGCAGCTCTTAAACTTTAGATTTTGTATGGTCAAACGTCACTTCTGAGTCTCTGTTAAACTTAAGTGGGACTTAAATTTTGAGTGACGTTTCAGTATTCGGGGGTAAGTGAAAGAAGGGTGCTGTTTTATCGTCTGTTGTATGGAATAAATGGTCGGAGAGATAAGAGTGACTGATTCTATGAGGAAGGAAGTGAAAGGAATTAGAAATTGTGGGGTTTTTTTGTGGAATATTCGAGATGGTCTGTTGTTAGGCGTATAGAAACAAAGAATTTTAAGACAAAGAGATTTATAGAGTAGATTTAGTGTGAGTTATTTTTTATCGACGTCTACAGAAAGGACGACACAGCTGGCGTAGTGGCTCAGTGTTCCACTGCTGTGCTGCGTGTCGCGGGTTCGATTCCCGCACGGAACAAATATTTGTATGACTTACAGATAGTTGTTCCGGGTCTGGCTATTTGTGTATGTGAGTTTAAACGCACCCACGATACAGGAGAAATTCTAAGTGTGCAACATTTTTTTCCAGCCATTTCAGTTATAGTTCGTGAAACTACATATATGTTAAATACTAATATTATAAAAGCATTAATATTATTTATGTATAATCCTTACTAATATTATAAAAGCGAAAGTGAGTTTGTTTGTTCGTTACCTCTTCACGCTTTAATGGCTAAACCGATTGTGATGAATTTTGGTAAGTAGATAGTTGGGAACCAGGAGACGGACATAGGCTAATTTTTATTTTAAAAAAGTGGGATGTGAGGGAGAAAGAGGGAAGAAAAGGGAAAACTTAGCGTTGCTATTACAAATCCATAAGGTGCAAGAGGAACTGTGTTACCCCAAAAACGCGGGCGAAGCCGCGGGCGAAAGCTAGTATTATATATAAAACGATCGTCATATATATATATATATATATTCGTTCCCATTATATATATATTGCGTAAAACATGCATGATTGACGCCTTCGTGAAAATCAGTTTACACCTTGCCTAGAAAGGCATTGTGTGTTTGCATATGACACAATGTAGCCGCACATGCATGAACTAATAGAAGCGCTACAAACAATATTCGAGGCCGAATTTGACGAAACAAGCTCAAGCTAGCTATTTCAAGGCATTGTTAAACATGTCACAGGCCGTCAGTAGCAACAAGTCAACTTTGACGTTCACTGGAACGGTATATAACGTTTGTATGAACACCACACCGGTAGTCTTTAGAACAGAGATGGCGAACCAATGGCACGCGACACAACGATTTAGGCACACAAACAATTTTAATCATATCTATACTATTACTATATTACTATATCTATACTAATATTATAAAGCTGAAGAGTTTGTTTGTTTGTTTGTTTGAACGCGCTAATCTCAGGGACTGCTGGTTGGAATTGGAAAATTCTTTTAGTGTTGGATAGTCCATTTCTTGAGAAAGGCTATAGGCTATATAACATCACGCTACGACCAACAGGTGCTGAGCAGCGTGGGTGAAACCGCGTGGAACAGGTAGTCTTTAGATAAGAGATGGCGAACCAATGGCACGCCACACAACGATTTAGGCACACAAACAATTTTAATCATATTTTAAATCGCCGGAGCGATTCGTTATTTTCAGAGATGAATAAAATGAATTCGCTTAGAAAACGTTTAACGATGACTCTACTAGCCAGTTACAAAAAGTTTTGAATGAACTCTATCTCTTTTTAACAACCCGCAACTCCGGCGGGCGGTGGCCCTGACATGCTAATATCTCTCTCGCGCGTGAAACTCTAACGTGCCGTCGACACGGCCTGTCGTCACTTGACGGTTGGACGGTGAGCTACCCATTGCTTACCGTCCACAGACCCGCATCTACGGTGGCCGGGAGTCGTTTCGCGACGCCTGACGCCAGTACTGTCTTCCACGGCGGCTGGGTTGGTTTGAGGTTCTCTTATTCAAACATCTAGCTACCTCCTTTGCTAGCATAACTACTTCGCAGATGAAGGCTTTTTATTTCCATTCATTAAAAAGCTAGAAACTGAGGAGCTCGTGGCCAAATAATCTTTATCTTGATCTTTAGGTTAAGCCGCGCTTGCCTAGGTTGGTCTGTGGATGGGTGACCACCCATTACATACCGAGTTTCCTCCGTGCCTCGGAAAGCACGTTAAGCCGTTGGTCCCGGCTGTCATTTGTAGAACTTTGACAGTCGTTACAGGTAGTCAGTGTTCCGAAAGTCTGACAACCAGTCTTACAAAGGAGTATCGTATTACCCAGTATTAACTGGGTTGTGGAGGTCAGATATACAGTCGCTCCATGTAAAATACTGGTATTCAGCTGCATCCGGTTAGACTGGTAGCCGACCCCAACATAGTTGGGAAAAGGCTAGGCAGATGATGGGAAAAAGCTAGAAACAGGTTTTTACCCCCTTATTCTACTATACTTCCTCCTTAACTACAAGATTGCTAACTTTTTGATCTTCTCATCGAGAACCTAATAACAGTCTGACCCTAGCAATCGCATTGCACAAGCATACCTTGTAGTATATTTGTTGTGTTAGTACCAATCAAAGGGGTGCAGTCACTAGAGAGTGAAGGCATCGCTTCACATCGGCCCAAGGGCAAGCTAACGGGCGTGTACAGTTAGGAGCATAAGTACTTTAACCTCTAGACCCCAAGTGGCACAAAAACGTGCCAGTAAACAAGTATTACCGTTGAGCCCCGCTGGATTGAAAATTGTATTTGTATTAAAGTCTTAAAATCGTTTCTGAATGAATGTTAAGAGCCCGCCCGGCGGTGCTTGACGGATAGTTGACGTAAATAATGGCGGACCTTGAGAGGTTAAACATTAATTTATCTGTAATAATAAATAAAATAATGTGTCTATTCGTTATTTAAAAATAATAGTTTTTTACTTAATTCATAAGAAAATTTATACGGTATCCTAACTTAATATTATAAAAGCGAAAGTGTGTTTGTTTGTTTGTTACGTCTTCACGCCTAAATGACCAAACCGGTTTGGAATTTATTTTTTTTAAATTTGAGAAAAGAGGGAGAAAGACGTTAATTTTAAGATGGAGTGAATAAAGAGTATAAAATAAATTATTAAGTAACAAAAAATAACCACGTCCATTACGACATCCTACATACGTCCTGAGTTTAAAAAAAAATCAGTGAAGCTAATAAAACCACTGTGAATTGACCGTGACCCAAAGTCAGAGATAAATGAACCATACAGACATGAGTCACATTGACGAAAAGCCGTGTCGACGACGGCTCGTTAGTGTTTCACGCGCGCCTCAAAGAGATGTCAGCAAAGCAGAGGGGCTTGCCAGGGCCTCCGCCTGCCGGGGTTGCAGGTTGTTCGAAAGAAATACAGCGGCCCCGAAACGCAAAGGGCAATAGATTATATATATATATATGATTACATGGGTGGATTTTAGTCAGTAAAAGTCCGACACTCCCCCCCACTAAGCCCAGAGCGGGGGAAGTTATTTGGTGATTTTCCACCTAAAAAAAAGGAAATCATGTCACTAATCTTCACACATCCTATATAACAGTGGTCAGTCGACTTTAGAGGCGTCAATATTACAGTTAGCGAGAATTCTCAGTAACTGTACGTAAACTGGTAACCGAGAATTCTCAGTAACTGTAGGTAAACTGGTATTACGTAAACAAACATCGTGTCTACTAGTTTGTTAGCTATGCTACACACCTAGATCTAAACTGGGACAACTCAAAAACAAACATTTCTTTAGGAGACAAAAAGCAATACTGTTTGGATAGGAAGATTTTTAAAACTTATTATGATTTATAAAAAATTGCCTTACACTGAGAATTTCTCACACACACACACAAAACATTCTCCAACATAAACAAAGAAAAATCTTAAAAAAAAAACTTGAAAATGTCCACAAAATTGCTAAGCTTTTCCGTGCAATTTGATATGCAAGTGTTGTCGCCTGTTAAATATTTATGAGGTCTGGTAACACCCGACACCCAGACGTCGCGGGCTTCTCAAGTACTTTGTAAACTGCTTTTCATTATCATATTTTAAACTGTTGTGTAGTTTTTAAACTTGTTATAAACATGGATTTTTGTTGTAGTCGTTAGGGAAGATTTTGTAATGGATTTTTCTACAAAATATATTCCAGAAAAATATATGAGATTATCTTCTACAAGGGGCTTTGCTCGCGTTATAATTAGAAATAACTCCATGGGAAAGCTTTAAAAGTTATTTATAACACTAGAAGTTAGCATAGTTTTTTTTTATATAAACAGAGTTTTCGGAATCGGGTCAATATTTTCGAAGAATACACCTTACATACACACTTACAAACAAAATTTACCTTTAAAAAATAAAAGGCTACTAGCAGTGCCCAGGTTTTACCCTCTACAGAGAGCCGCCCTTATGACATAGGGCTATGAAAAATAGATTACGACCGATTCCCAGACCTACCAAATAAACATTTTATAAAAATCGGTCAAGCCGTTTTGGAGAAGTGTGGCAACGAAAATTGTGACACGAGAATGTTATATATGTTACAGTCAAAACTCTTAGCTAGTCAAAAGTACTATTGACTAGCAAAATCAGTCAAAAGCACTTTTGACTGAACAGTTTGGTCAGAAGTGGTTTTGACTAAAAAATATTGGTTTTTAGTACTTTTGACTGAACAGTTTGGTCAGAAGTGGTTTTGACTAAAAAATATTGGTTTTTAGTACTTTTGGCTGCAAATTTGCGGTTAAAAGTACTATTGACTGACGCTCTTAGTCAAAAGTAGTTTTAACTGCAATAAAGCATCAGTCAAAAGCACTATTAACTAACACTAGGTTAGGTTAAAACTGTGACCTCCTACGCACGAGCCGAGCGAGCGGAGCGAGCGGTGCTGCGGCAGCGGCCGGCGACGGCCAGAAACGACCTGCATTTATAGAAAAAAGAGATTGCTTTTAGTTGGTTACCCGGAACTGAACTATTTAGATTAGGAGGCATTACAAGGCCAGAGAAACCAGGACCTTTCTAATGCTCATTGGGCCGAAAATTAACGTTATTTTCGTCGAAACACCTGAATAATGCCTAATGCCTTTTTATCAGTCCGTTTTGTCCCACTGCTGGGACAAAACACCACCTTATTCCTTCCCACCTCTTTCGGTGTTTAGTTTTCTCTAGCCAATTAGTCTTTAATTAAGGAACAGTTGATGGTAAAATAAAGAAAAAAAATATATTTACACAATAAGTAACGCAAACAATATAAGAATAACAAAACTTTAATCTAGACATAAAAGATGTCATGTATTAGTGTGACTTACTGCTGCGCCAATTAGATTAGTATATACAAGTAAATAAACACAGAACGCCATTTTTTTTTTGTAATATTTTTTCTGTTTCTTCACATACATTCTTTTTAATTGACTTCAAAAAAGAAAGAGGTTCCTAATTCGTCAGAAAAAAATCATTTAGCTTCTGAAACTCGGTCGCAAAAAAGTCAACGATACAAAAAAAGTCACCGATTGTCGGAAGTAAAATTATTTTACACTTTTTAATTGTATTTTTTGGAAGTCGGTTTTTTCAGCCACCGACTTCTGAAGTAAAGCTTCATAATTATTAATGTTTAATTTTATTGCCATGATGAAATAACCAAATAATGCACAAAATTTATTATTATTCTTATTTAATCACTTATTCACAAAATAATGTATCTTGACATTTTCTTTAAATTTACGATAGACTTCTGGTGGCATTTTTTTTGTGTAATATAGCTTGTGTTTTGTGGTCTATACTATGACATTGTCCATATTTTGTAATTATCCATATTTTGAGTGGACAGTGTGGGCCTTGTTTGGTTTGAGTCCTAGACGCTTGTTAAGTTTTGTTAATTTTTTATTTTACGTTTTGTTAAGTAAGCAATGACTTACTGTCGGGCCTACGCTGTCCTCTCATACTTCAGTACTAACGCTGTAACAACAACATTGTAAAAGCAAATGATTTTAAAAGAGTAACCATGGAGTTTTTTATCGGTTTATCTGCATAGGAAACGACCAACCCGATACGTGCACCTTTCCTTTACGTTTATAAGTACCCGACCTACGTGTGTACTTGTGTGATTCTTTTTGATTTGACACATCGACACAAAACCAGTTTTTGCGGATCTCTCATACTACGGGATATTTATTTGTACAACCCGTAGTTAGATCAGCATAAACTGGTTTGGTAAGGATTTTTTTTAAAATTTATTTGAAGGGTTTTGTCGCTTAGCGACCACATCACCCAGTGCAGGAAAAGCTTTTTATAATCTATTTAACACTTAATTACGATCTACTTATTACTAACTTATACAATTCTTTTGCTTCCTCGGACATTGGAAAGGCAAGAATGGAATAACATATACCGATGATATTGAACACGTTGATTTGTCCAAATACATGAATTCTATTATGTTCATTCCGGACACATTCCATCAGAATATGAAAAACATAATCAATGACTCTTAGTTAAGGTTGGTGTGTCGTTGTGTAAAACAACACAAAACATTATGTAAATGTGTTAACAAAGCCAATATAACCCCAAAATCGGTTACGAAATCAAATCAAAACTATCTAGAATCAAATTATTACAATTCCGCCTGACAACATAAATTGTAATAACATTATGTACCTACATGACGCTTGTATTCCCAAAAGGTTTAGCTGAAAGTGTACCTAAGATTACTCAATTGCTACGACTGATAATTTTTAATAGAAAAAGTCAATAACTCATGGTCATTCTTATTTTTAAGCAATTGCATAGTTTCTATCGGCCTTGAGCGTAGAGACCGAATCCAGAAATTTCGTAACGAAAACACCTAACATTACGAATACGTTCAGTTATTTCAATTGCAATTCCAATGTTTAATTAGCGTGTTTGGTAGAGAATCGGGTCGTCAATCAATAATACGCTGGATCAAACCTAAGGTCTAATTTTTCTTTTTGTGACTTTTTTTCATTGGAAGTACTTTTTTAAATATTATATTTAGATTGTTTTTTTTTTATATATTTCTTAAGTTGATAAAAAATGCTATGCAATAGCTTTACCGCGGCACACGTATTGCGACACCTATTTTTTATTTTTTAACACACACTAGATATTTTTCTGGTATTGTGAGTGCGTTTACAAACATTTAAACTCACATACACAAACAGCCAGACCCGGAACAACTATTAGTTAGATCATCATTACTAACTTCTGGATCATATTTCTTCGCTTTGGAATGGGCAACTACAGTACTTTCACAAGTTATTAAGTCTTGTGACTGGGACTGTAGCAGCATCAGCATTTTTGTTTTCACGACATTCAAATGTGCCTGTAATGGTCTAATTGAAATAAATGATTTGATTTGATATGCAAGCTTGTTGCATCAATATCAAATGTTAAAAGTTGTTACACATATCTTAAAAGTTTTTACATATTTCTGTAAAAAAGAAAATATCAAATCATTTTCTTTTTTACAGAAATATGTAAAAACTTATAATATATATGTGTAACAATGAATTATCGGAATACATATCACATCGTTGTAGTACTCGTATTTCAATATTTATGTTGCATATTTCAAATATTTATGACGCATATTGCAATGACATATTTAAGTTGCATATAAACCGCTACCCAGTCTATACTGTGGTTGGATCGGTAATACATTGTGATAGGAAATGATTAAGAGCAGCTGCGTACACAAATTACGTCTGAAATTCCGATATAATGTATGGCCATTATGTGCTATAATCGATCTGTTATATATTTGGAATCAAAAGCGTATAATAGAACATAGCAACAATAATATTATTATTATAGTGTTAGGAACCAAATACAAGCTTTGGTGTGACATCTTTTTTCATTCAATAGCATAGGAATATAATATACAAAACCTAAAATAATTATCCACCCTATTGTTTTATTATTATTTTTTAATAAATCTCCATCCGACTACTTCGACTTTATAAAGACTGAAAACAAAATAACAAAATGTTCTCAAAGCAAGTTCAACTAAAAAATAAAAGTCTAGAATAAAGAAAAAGAAAACAACTTCAAAACATTCCAAAATGAAATAAAAACAAGAACTTAAACCTCTGAACCGCAAAATATGCAAAGGCTACAGTATCTCATTCAGCCTTGTCGTGTTATGATAATCTTACGCAACTGGGGCCCGCATTCCTAAACTCACAGCTGTTTATGTTACAAAAAGTTTTTATTTTAAAAACAAACGAAGATGTATACAACCTCCTTACTGTGTTATTTTGTGAGACTGAAATCCAAGGAGGATTTAAAAGGGTTTCTAACTTAAAATTTCCGTTTACTTATCAACTAGAATTTGTGGTTGAACTGTTTTTGAAGTTTAAGAATAATACGGTAGGGTTTGTTTTTGGTAATGATAGATAGATAGAATATTCTTTATTATGTACACCATACAAGAAACAAGATTAACATTAGACAAACTTATAAATAGGGTGAAACAATGGGCGGTCTTATCGCTAAAAGCGATCTTTTCAAGACAACCTTTGGATGGATTTAAAAAGAGGAGAAACAGTACTGTAGGTAGTCTGTGGCGTAACATTTTTATAATTAATTTAAAAAAAAAATTACACAAAAACAAATACTTATATATAAATACATATAAAATAACAATCATGAAGAGCAAAGAAATATTTAATATTGTTGTTTACGGAGAGAAGTAATGGGTTGTTCGAAAGAGATATCGCGGCCAAAGAACATAAAGGGCAAAATAAGGAACATTGATAGATGTTAGTCGGTAAAAGTCTGATAGTCCCACTCGCTCCATCTAGAGCGGGAGAATTTCTGGTGACCGAATTGGTGGTGGTGGTGGCGAAAAAACGGACTTCGTTTATTTAATCGGATTTTGTTATTTATTTAAGCAATTAAAGTCTGTTCTTAGATTTTTTGAGCCCTCGCCCCGGTACGCAAGTCTGACTCAAATTTGACCGGTTTTTGTCTGTTTTCCGTGTGTACAGACGCCTGCAGGTCAAGCTACCCGAAACTGTCAATTTTTCCGAATGAACCTTGAACCTAATACTTTAGAAATAAAGTCGAAAATCTATCAAAGAAATCTCACAGATTGTGGTAGCTTGATGTGCAGGCGTCTGTACATAAACCGTTAAATAAATGAATAATAAAGCTAAACTAAACACAACACGTACTAATGCAAATCCTACTGTGTTTGTGAGGATTTATGGATGTTTGTTAGTTAGTAAAAAATGAGAGAGAAAGAGGGAAGAAAAGGAAAAATTTTGCATTGCTATTACAATAAATAAGGCGCTAGGGTAAAAACTACAGGTAGCAGGTAGATACTTAAAAATCAGGAAAATGGAACAGTGTTACCCTGAACTTAACGCGGGTGAAGCCGCGGGCAAAAGCTAGTAAATTTAATAAAACGAAAAAGCATAACTCAATTTCTACTGACACATTTACAAACAAAACACATTAGAGTAGTCTTTTACACCCCATTTACGTCACAAAACTAAAACTAAACTACAACTAAGCTAAAACACATCGCGCTCTATATTCCACACATAACACAGTTCTGAATAAAGCTAACGTACTTAATTACATTTCACACTTTAAAAACTAAACAAAAATAATTTAAGAGGATAAACCCAACTAAACTCACTAAAACAAAAAAGCATAACTCAATTTCTACTGACACATTTACAAACAAAATACATTAGAGTAGTCTTTTACACCCCATTTACGTCACAAAACTAAAACTAAACTACAGCTAAGCTAAACACATCGCGGTCTATATCCCAAACATAACACAGTTCTGAATACAGCTAACGTATTTTACATTCTACACTTTAAAAGCTAAACAAAAATAATTTAAGAGGACTAACCCAACTTAACTCACTAAAACGAAAAAGCATAACTCAATTTCTACTGACACATTTACAAACAAAACACATTAGAGTAGTCTTTTACACCCCATTTACGTCACAAAACTAAAACTAAACTACAGCTAAGCTAAAACACATCGCGCTCTATATTCCACACATAACACAGTTCTGAATACAGCTAACGTACCTAATTACATTCCACAATTTAAAAGCTAAACAAAAATAATTTAAGGTGACCCAAATAAATTCAACAAAACGAAAAAGCTTATCTCAATTTCTACTGACACATTTACAAACAAAACACATTAGAGTAGTCTTTTACACCCCATTTACGTCACAAAACTAAAACTAAACTACAACTAAGCTAAACACATCGCGCTCTATATCCCACACATAACACAGTTCTGAATACAGCTAGTTACCGCTCCGTTCATTAGACCTATATTGTGCGCCCCGATATTGAGTTACCAGCTACAGGAAATACGAGACGATGTTCAGTATATAGTTTCTTATATTTTGGCTTTCACCTGGTTTTATCAAAAGGATTTTTTTTTAAGAAATTGTGAGTTGATGACGATGTTTGGATGGTTTTTATAGTGACGTAATGGCATACTTTTAATTCCATTAGAATGAATGAAGGACATGTGACTAAAAGAGTAATGGATCTGAATGTTGATGGACGGAGAGCGAGAGAAAGGCCATAGAAAAGATGGATGGATTGTGTAAGGAATGATATGAAGGAGAAAGGAGTAAATGATGCCGTGACGTCTGATAGGGGAGAATGGAAGAAGAAAACGTGTTGCACCGACCCCAAATAGAATGGGACAAGGGCAGGAAAATGATGATGAGAATGATCTCTTTGGGCATTAATATTGTCCCCGATCATAAATATAAATAAACAATTAAAACCATTTTTAATAAACAGGGGAAAACGAACAACATTGTCATCAATAAAATTAAGTCATCATTGTCGATGCAAATGAAACGTATCCTAGCAATTATCTAATATATAACGGTGTTAGTAACCAAACTCCTTCGAAACGGTTGGACCGATTTCTATGAAATTTTGTGTGCATGTGTGTCTGGTTTGAGAATTGGCCAACATCTATTTTGAAAACCCCTAAATGATAAGGAGGACCTGTGCAGCGAGTGAAACCGCTTGAAACAGCTAGTATAATATTTAAATTTTGCTCGGTCATTGAGATATGGGATTACAGTTAGAAGTTACAGAGAACATGTATTTTTTGCCCTTGCGCCTTATTTATTGTATGCAAAGCTAAGTTTTCCTTTTTCTTCTCTCTTTCTCCCTCATTTCTCATTTTTTTTAAACCTATAATCTAACCTATGTCCGTCTCCAGGGTCCTAACTATCCCTGTACCAAAATTCATCAAAATTGGTTTAGCCATTCAGGCATGAAGACGTAACAAACAAACAAACTCATTTTTGCATTTATAATATTGGTAAGGATTTACTCGCCAAACTTTTCGTTTGATGGCGAAATGCGCTCGTTTTTTTATAAGCACACATACACTTTATACTATCTAACTAAACGCTAAATTGTACTGCTAGCCCCGCTGAAGTATCTTAACTCTAAATAAATATCTTAGGACAACTCACACACGGCTATCTGATCCCAAGCTAAGCAGAGCTTGTGTTATGGTAACCAGACAACTGATAAATATACTTACATAATTTATAAATACATACATATTATAGATAAATCACACCCAGACACAGAACAAACAATCATGCTCACCACACAAAGTTTGTCTTGGGTGGGAATCGAACCCACGACCTCCGGCTCAGCAGTCAGGGCCACTAACCACTAGACCACAGGCCCGTCAAACTCTATTTACTTATTAAGGGCATTTTTCCTTCAACTAAATAGAAATAGATTTCTTGGAGTTGATAGCAATCAGGACCTATTCATACTTCTTTCCTATTGGTTGTTTCATAGAAGTTTCAGTTTTTTTACGCAACTACGCTAAAGTTAATAATCCTTACTAATATTATAAAAGCGAAAGTGAGTTTGTTTGTTTGTTACCTCTTCAGGCTTTAATGGCTAAACCAATTTTGATGAATTTTGGTACAGAGAAAGTTAGGGCCCTGGAGACGGACATAAGCCATTTTTTAAATAAGATGGAGATATGAGGGAGAAAGGGGGAAGAAAATGGAAAACTTAGCTGTTTGTGTATGTGAGTTTAAATGTCTGTAAAAGCACCCACGACACAGAAGAAATTCCTAGTGTGACTATACCTATAATACTCTTGTTATGTTATAGTCGGTTTCAAGGAAAATACCGGTTACATATAGTATCGGAAATTGCATTATTGACTTCTACAAACTTGCTTACTGTGAGTTTCAAGATATTGTGCGGTTTGCTCTGTGTAACCAATGTCGACATTCAATATTGTGTACCTTGTACCTAATTAATGTTGTTTCAGTTTAAACAAATATTGACTTTATGTTATATCTAACTAGCTTACCCCCGCGGCTTCGCCCGCGTTAAATTTGGGGTAACACATTTCCCCTTGCGCCTTATTGATTTGTAATAGCAACGCTAAGTTTTCCCTTTTCTTCCCTCTTTCTCCCTCACATCCCACTTTTTTTAAATAAAAATTAGCCTATGTCCGTCTCCTGGTTTTCAACTATCTCTGTACCAAAATTCATCAAAATCGGTTTAGCCGTTAAAGCGTGAAAAGGTAACAAACAAACTTACTTTTGCTATTATAATATTAGTAAGGATAGGGTAGTTTCAAGGGTCAAAGTAATTACATTCTATTTAGTCCGTCGTTTAAATTATTCAAAAATAAGGAACACGTATTTTTTTATTTTTAAATGAGACCTAAAATGACAATGATATAGCCCATTAAAGTAACGTGTGACGTCACTTGTTGCGAGAAAATGCAGCAACGCGTGACGTTACTCGTGTCCCTTATTTTTAAATAATCTAAAAGACGGAGTAACGTAATTTGTTTTTTTTTAAACTAGCCTCGGAGGAGCTCGTGGCTTATTAATAGTAGCCGCCCAGGTCGATCTTAAGATTAAGCCGCGCTTGCCTAAGTTGGTCTATGGATGTGTGACCACCCGTTACATACCGAGTTTCCTCCGTGCCTCGGAAAACACGTTAAGGTGTTGGTCCCGGCTTTTATTTGTAGATCTTTGACAGTCGTTACAGATAATGTCCCGAAAGTCTGACAATCAGTCTTACCAAGAGGTATCGTATTACCCAGTACTAACTAGGTTATGGAGGTCAGATAGGCAGTCGCGTCATGTAAAATACTGGTGTTCAGCTGCATCGGGTGAGACTTGAAGCCGACCCCAACATAGTTGGGA
Organism: Ochropleura leucogaster; assembly: GCA_958449745.1. Lineage (NCBI taxonomy): Eukaryota > Metazoa > Arthropoda > Insecta > Lepidoptera > Noctuidae > Ochropleura > Ochropleura leucogaster. Next base: position 11,619,581 of record OY288224.1, on the reverse strand, counting down.
AAAGGCTAGGCAGTATTACGTAGGTACGCTTGTTGGCTTTACAACAAGCATACCTGCTGCTAGATGCGGGTCTGCGAGTCTGTTGTGAGCAAAGAGTAGCTCACCGTCTATCCGTCTGGTGACGACAGGCGGAGTCGACGGCGCGTTAGTGTTCCACGTGCGCCACAAAGAGATATCAGCAAAGCAGAGGGGCCTGCCAGGGCCACCGCCAGCAGGGAACAACACGGTTCCAAACAGATATCGCGGCCCCGAAACATACGGCAAAAAAAGGAACATGGCTGAGTTTTAGTCAGTATAAGTCTGACACTAACCAATAATAAGATATTTAATGACTTTCTATCCGAAAAAAAACGACGGCAACACTAGTTGACAAACTTTTGGGACACTGACCCCCGAATACTGAAACGTCACTCAAAATTTGAGGGCCGCTTAACATTTGAGCAGCTCTTAAACTTTAGATTTTGTATTGTCAAACGTCACTTTTGAGTATCTGTTAAATTTAAGTGGTACTTAAATTTTGAGTGACGTTTCAGTATTCGGGGGTGAGTATCTGTAACGACAGTCAAAATTTACAAATGACAGCCGATATCAATAACGTACTTTCCGAAGCACGGAAGAAACTCGATATGTTACTGTTCACCCATCCACAGTTCAACCTAAGCAAGAGCGGCTTAAACTTAAGTTGACCAAGCGGCTGCTTTTATTAAGCCATAAGCTCCTTTAGCCAAAAGGACTGTTTACTTGAGTATAAAGGACTGTAGTTGGTAACCTATTGAAATAAAGACCGGAATCCCAAAACCAAAACTCCCCCGTGTGAAAACTAGCTAAAGTTATCAGTAGAGCTGTAATCACGAGCATCAAGACGCACATTTCCAGCATAAACTGTCCTTGCTTTCTATACATTTCATGTACAGCGAGGGATCCTCATAAACTGGTTATTACAGCTCAAATGGTCGGCGCATCAAGACGTAAATTTCCGGTATAACCTGGCCCCACTTTGTATACATTTCCTGTACAACGAGGGATTCGCGTAAACTGGTTTTGTTCAAGTGCTCGCCGTGTATAGTACACAAATGTAGTTCCGACCTCGTTAGCCCTCATTGTTCTATGTGTTTCATGAATAGGTGATCAGATCTGCGTAGCCTTTTTCTAACCATGTTGTGCTAGCTTTCAGTCTAACCAGATATGGCTAAATACCAATACTTTTTATGGAGAGACTTTCTGGTTTACAAATAAATGTAATTTATTCAAACTTCGCTGATGATCAGCATTTTTCATATCTTTATTTACATTCCATAATATATAAAGATCTTAAAACAGGCTTAAAGCTAAGGTACAATAAATGGACCCTGTAGGGCACATCAAAGAGTTTAAAATAATTTTGAAATAAAATTAATCATTTTTTGAACATCATTACACAAGTTAGTCCCTGACTTGTGTAATGATGTTCAGAAAAACGCCCACCCTTTGTCATTTTTTAGTATTTTAGCTGGGAAGAAGAAGTAGCGGAAAAAACTACCTACCAACATAAATTAAAAAATTAAAATCTTTGCCTCACACTAGGAACTTCTCTTGTATCGTGGGTGCGTTTACAAACATTTAAATTCACATACACAAACAGGCCGACCCGGAACAACTATCTGTAGACCATACAAATGTTAGTTACGTGCAAGGATTAAACCCGCGACACGCAGCGCAGCAGTCGATCGCTCAGCCGCTGCGCCAACCGTGTCTTAGACGAAAAGATTCTATGAGGACAAAAAGGGGTTCAAAAAATGCAAATCGTGTTAAACTCTTCCTAATACATATGCCGACCGTACATAAATCAAAGTATTGCACATTTTTTTTGGGTTTTTTTCTGTCTTTAAAGGTACTACGGACCATTTGAAAAACGTATAATTTCAAATTCTATTTCTAGGGAATCCCTAAATAATTTGGCGTTGTTAATACCATACTTCATCATCTGTCTGCCTGCCTGGGTCTGGTTGTTTGTGCATGTGAGTTTAAATGTTTGTAAACGTACCCACGATACAGGAGAAATTCCCAGTGTGGGGCAATGTTTAAAAAAACGCGAATCTCCCTAGCCTGTTCCAACTATGTTAGGGTCGGCTTCCAGTCTAACCGGATGCAGCTGAATATCAGTATTTTACATGGAGCGACTGCCTATCTGACCTCCATAACCCAGTTAGTATCTACTGGGTAATACGATACCCTTTGGTAAGACTGGTTGTCAGACTTTTGGAACACTGGCTATCTGTAACGACTATCAAAGATTTACATATGACAGCCGGGACCAACAGCTTAACGTGCTTTCCGAGGCACGGAGGAAACTTGGTATGTAACGGGTCACCCATCCACAGACCAACCTAGACAAGCGCGGCTTAACCTAAAGATCGACCAGGGGCCTAAGTCTGCTATTACAATAGTGTCAGAATGGTCGATCACTGATCGCATAATGGTTGATTTTGACAAGTTTAGTATGTAGTAGATTACCAAACTTGTCAAAATTAACCATTATGCGATCAGTGATCGACCATTCTGACACTATTGTAATAGCAGACTTAGGCCCCTGAGCAGCTGCTATTATTTAGCTACGAGCTCCTTCAGTAGTTAATACCGTTCTCAAAGTACTCAATATTTTGTAAATTTAATTCTTCAAAACAACGCTTCATCGTGTCAGGACTTAATACAATAAGCAACAAAGCAGTCTGTTATATGAAATACTCGAAAATCGACTAATCATGATTGATACAAAGCTTTTACGGAAGAATGGCAGACAGATTTCAAACTGTCATGCGCTTCATTTTATTATAATACAGATTGTGCCCCTCCGTGTTACCCGTTTGAATAATTTAGGATTTTAAGGTACCGTCTTTACGGTGAGCAGCGATAAGTAAAAATAAAATAACCGAATTTGGAAATATTGCAAAAAAATATTTTTATTTTTCTCTTTTCTCGTTTTATCATTTCGCATAAATGCTTTTTATTTTCTACTTTACTACAAATTTTATCCACATATATTATAATATTAATTTATTATTTTATGGAGAAAAGATTTGTCTGTCTGATTTTAACCTTTTTTCACTAATAGAAAGCTACATTATTAGGAAGTAATATAAGCTATACTACATCACGCTACTAGCCACGGGAGCGGGGCAGCAACTAAAGACGCGAGTGAAACCGTGCAAGACAGATAGTATAAGATATTTGGATATCATTAACATAGATTTTGACGGGCCTGTGTTAGTCTAGTGGTTAGTGGCCCTGACTGCTGAGCCGGAGGACGTGGGTTCGATTCCCACCCAGGACAAACTTTGTGTGATGAGCATGATTGTTTGTTCTCTGTCTGGGTGTGATTTATCTACAATATGTATGTATTTATAAATTATATAAGTATGTATATCAGTTGTCTGGTTACCACAACACAAGCTCTGCTTAGGTGATGATAGGGATCAGATAGCCGTGTGTGAGTTGTCAAGATATTTATTTAAAAACGATCAAAAAATACGCTTATCTATAACCGAATTCATAAACTTGTCTAACAAAAATAAATAAAATTAATATACAACCAACGCGCGTGAATTTACGTGATGCTTTTTTTCATTTAGAGGAAGAATATGCTAAATGAAAAATAATCACATAAATCGGACCGCTAATTACGGGGTAATCGATGAAAATACATAAATATAGCCGAGCATAGAACCTCATCCTTTTTAGAACATACTAGCTGGCGCGCGATTTCGAAAATATAGTATCCTATGTGTTATTCCAGGCTATAATCTACCTCAATGCAAAATTTCATCAAGATCCGTTCAGCTGTTTTGACAACTACCTGTACATACACATAATTGTACAGTGCGAGAATTGTGTCGTCAAAAAAATTCATTACCATATGCTTATTTTCTCCCATGCATTTTGGAATTTGCTTCCAGTCTAACCAGATGTAATTAATTACCAGTATTTCACACGAAGCGTCTGCCTATCTTAACCCTATATCCCAGTCACTAGGCAACACGATAAAGAGACTTTTAGGTTTCTGAATTCCCGAAACTGGGTCTTAATCAATGATTAACAAAACACACGCGATCAAAATCACTAACCACGTACAATTTGAAACGCGCCATAGATGGCGCTAGCTTCGTTAGGGCCTTTGTTACCCAACCCGTCGCTTGCCGCGTGGTTCCAACAAATTGCAGTTCTATACACGTAACATCGAAAGGGGGAGGGTTAAGCAATCATCATGATACCCCGTATTAGTATTCGGTGTCGAATTTGCTTTTCTGTGGTTCATTTATTTCGGGAATCATTTGCTAGTATGGTTTTGAATTTAGGTTCATTAATCTTGGACGTGACTTGGTAATTATTGTGTGGGTCGATATCTTATGTAACGTATTTAAAAATTAATACGTCAAAGCGTAATTAGTGAGTTGCAATCTCATTACTAAGACGAGGAAAAATAACTGTCTTGACCAGTTTTCTACAAAAAAAACTTAGCACGTATTTCCGAGAGGTTTTTGCATACAATCGGCCAGAAGAAAATTACCCAGGCGTTTCCTTCGTCGTGTGCACTATTGAAACGTTCGTCCGGAGGATACGATAGTGCACACTGTGGTGGTCTTCTCCGCAATGTTGGATCACCGCTATATCCTCGTAGAGGCGATCAGCGGCGGCGGCCTCTTGCGACCGGCCCTGGTTCAATCCATGATCCGAAGCGAGGGGAAATAGGAAACAGTCCTTCTGCGATGCTAGCGTTAGAGGTGGCCGGACGTTTGAGAGAGAGAACCTCATACCAACCTGGCCACCGCAGGAGACGCTCTGGGCGTCGGGTTGACACCCAGTCACTGGAGACGCGGGTCTGTGGACAGCAAGCAATGGGTAGCTCACCGTTCGTCCGTCTAAAGACGATAGGTCGTGTCAATGGCACGTTCGTCTTCCACGTGCACCTTAGAGAGTTGTTAGCAAAGCAGAGGGGTCTGTCAGGGCTACTTCCTGACAGGGTTGCAAGCCCAAATACGGCTCGTTGCATCTTATCTTGACCGGTATCATTAGATTCATCTTAGTAGTGAAAGTGACACTTGACACATTTTTGGCGCCATACAATAAAAATTTAATCGATAGAGTTCTCACTCTGTATTTAAATACTAGCTGTTCCACGCGGTTTCACCCACGCTGCTCAGCACCGGTTGGTCGTAGCGTGATGTTATATAGCCTATAGCCTTCCTCAAGAAATGGACTATCCAACACCAAAAGAATTTTCCAATTCCAACCAGTAGTCCCTGAGATTAGCGCGTTCAAACAAACAAACAAACTCTTTAGCTTTATAATGTTAGTATAGATAGAACAAACCATAAAATTCTAACATCCCCAAGATTCCGTTGCTATCCATTTGCGGTGTAAACTCAATCAGCTCCTCGTACTAATATATTCTACGCCATCTTGCCGACCGAGGTAATTACCTATTTCTGGAGCACTTCATTAAATACTTGCCTTATTGGTCTTGGGGCCGTCCGCAACTATCAGCTGAGCTGAGCTGAGCTATAAGGTCCTGGGAACGATGCCCTGCTACCATTCTACTGAGGGAAAGAGACAGAGCTATACAGGGTGTCTAGCACCATCTCTTTCCCTCAGTGGAATTAGTTCTGCTTTAAGATGTCATGGTAGGCCTACTGGTCTATAAAAGAGTTATTGGAGTTTTCCTACAAGAATTTCTCTTGTTAAGTATTGTGATGCTAATCAAAAACATAACACTGTCACCTCTAACCCTTCAGGCAGAATTGTACTTAATATTTCACCCGCTTTTCATCATCTTTTGCCACCAGAAATCTAAAAGCTGCTAAGAGAAAATTCTGATGGTAAAATACAATAGCTTTTTGCTTGACCTACGAATACGACTAATATGCCAACGAGGCAGTGTCTGCCGATAACGGGTTTCAAAACCACTATTATCTTCTTTTCTCAAGTAATTTTGAGGTCGGCGCATGTCTTCTTGCTCCATACTCCTCTCTTATCATTTCATCTGACACCTCCTTCCTTGCCATATTCACACAGTCCATCTGTATTTCCTCTGTCATATCAATCCACAAAAACCATTTTTTAACTATTCATAAACTTAAACTCAACTTAACACAAAATCAACTCAAATTCTACTAAGACTCAAATCAAACTAAACTGAACTAAAATCAAAGTAACTGATCTAAAGCTCGATTCAAACTCAAAGTATTTATTTCAATTACACTGCATTGTTTGGTCTACATGGTTGGTGCAGTGGCTGAGCGATCGACTGCTGCGCTGCGTGTCCCGGGTTAGATCCCCGCACAGAAAAACATTTGTATGACCTACAGGTAGTTGTTTCGGGTCTGGCTGTTTGTGTTTAAATGTTTGTAAACGCACCTTTGTACAGGTAAATTCCTAGTGAGTTAATTTTTTTTTATGACTACGTTACCCTATTAACGTAGACATAAAAAAAAACTCAAATCAAAGTAAACTGAACTCAAATATGTAAATATCTTGGGACAACTCACACACGGCCATCTGATCCCAAGCTAAGCAGAGCTTGTGTTATGGTAACCAGACAACTGATATACATACTTATATAATTTATAAATACATACATATTATAATGTGATTTATCTATATCACCCAGACACAGAACAAATAATCATGCTCATCACACAAAGTTTGTCCTGGGAATCGAACCCACGACCTCCGGCTGAGCAGTCAGGGCCACTAACCACTAGACCAACGGACCCGTCGTCAAATCAAGCTAACACATCTAAAACTCGATTCAAACTCAAAAAAAATATTTCAATTGGACCATTACAGGTACTTTTGAATAGAAGAACAAAAAGTCAAGAAAAATAATCAACGTACAAAAGGGCCAATCATTTCCCCTTTGACAAACGTCTAAACTAGATCTTGGACAAACCATGATATTCCGTCTCTTAACAAACTTCCCTATTCGAACATAGTCCATTCGAGATAATTAACAGTTTCTGAAACACTTCATTAACATCTGTTTGAGAAACTTCAGTAGCTTGCAACTCTTTGATGTGGTTTTGTATTGAATTTGTCAAGAAGGTTTGCTTTTGAGTAGCGAAGAGTATGTATGCATATAGAAATTGTATTGATGTGGTTGATTGAATAATGTACCCTAACGACGAAACAATCGGAGGGGTCTGCTAAGGAAGTGTTCTTGTGTGCCTGCCGGGGTTGCGGGTTGTTCGAAAAAGATACCACGGCCCCGGAATATAAATGGCAAAAGAAAGAACATGGGTGGGTCTTAATCAGTAAAAGTCTGACAGTCCCCTCCGCTCCGCCCAGAGCGAGAGTTTTTTATTATCACGCGGGCGAATCCGCAGGGCGCAGCCAGTAATATTATAAACGCAAAATTTTGTTTGGATGTTTGTTCACGCAAAAACTACGGAATGGATTTTATAATGAAACTTTACAATAATATAGCTTATACATCAGAATAACACATAGGCTACAATTCATAAAGATATATTATTGTATATTAGCTTCCGCCCGTGACTTCGTCCGCGTGGCAAACTTACTTTGAGCTAACGCTAACTATAACCAGCGCGATTTCCCTTTACTACCTTCTTTCTCCCCCTTTTCTTACTTAAAAAAATAGCCTACGTCCGTCTCCAGGTTCCCAACTATCTCTTTGCCGAACAAACAAACTAACAAACTCACTTTCCCTTTTATAATATTACCACGCGAGCGAAACCGCGGGGCACAGCCAGTCTAGAATACATGCATGATGTTGCAGTGTTTTCATAGAACTAAAGAAACGCAATTATTGACTTTATAAGAACTTTTAAAAAAAGAACTAAAGATAGTCAGTTGTTTCGAACGATACATTTGAATATAGAAATCCTAGTCTCTGGAGAAAAATGGTAATACAGACCATTACAGCTTCATATCTTTTCTTCAGCCAGATACACTCATGCATAATTCCCAAATAACTCGCCTCTGAATTTCAATATGACATCAGGCCTTACATTACCAAGGAAAAACAATAATAACAAGACGTTATAATAATGTACTATTGTAATATTTTTGTTATATACAGTGTGTTTTATTAAATTGGGGGAGTATGGGGGTTATTCTGAAATATAGTAATGTAACTTTTGGATTAAACGGAATAAGTATTGCTATTTGTTGTATTATACGGAAAAATATTTCTTTAAATCGAAACAAAGACAGTGTATATGCCTCTGTCTGTCTCCAGGGTCTCAACTATCTCTGTACTAAAATTCATCAAAATCGGTTTAGCCATTTAGGCGTGATGACGTAACAAACAAACTGACTTTCGCTTTTATAATATTATTAGTAAGGACGTACAGATGACGGCTTCGTGAAAGGTTTGTTTATACCATGTATACGTACAAACTGTAATTACTAAATACCACAGCACCACAAGTTTAATCCAAATAACCCCTTACCTACAACCCCTCGACCCCTTTACACTGACATCCCTTATATTCGGAATACAACGTCTATTATAAAAAGCACCATGTTCCTTATCGGGTACAGCCCTCGGGCGAAACACGGGCCTCAATGGTAGTGCCTTAATAATGTAATTTTAGTGAGTTGTGTGGCTTTGTGTTCGTAGTGGGGGGGTTATAGTTCCTGTTTTAGCCTTTTGTTGGGATAAATAAACACCCTGTATTCTTTTGATAAACAATAAGCAGTCTTTTAGGTAAAATGATGGGTTACACTGAAACAGAATGAAATAGTACATTTTAATAAATAGTAAATAGACTGAAATAGACACTGAAATAGTACATTTTGATTTAAGTGAGATAACTTTGTTATTGCAGCCGAGACGGAATTAACGCATAAGCCGCCAGGCGAGAGTGTTATAGAGCCGAGAACAGCAGTGACAAATTCTCACGTGAACTATGTTTTTCAATATACTTCAGAGAAATTAAACAAAAAGTACTTTTATCATTAATAAATATATGAAACTATGATTTATTTTGATTGTTTTTTCATACTGAAGAAAAAACAAAGGCATGACATCGCTAAACAGCCTAATATTAACAATAAGATTTTTGAATTTATAACACAAATAAATATCAATTAGTTGTTAAATATTTTTTAAAATGATTATGTTTATTTGTGATATTCTATCTGCTCGTGGCAAAATAATAGCAGCCGCTCAGGTCGATGTTTAGGTTAAGCCACACTTGCCTAAGTTGGTCTGTGGATGGGTGACGACCCGTTACATACCGAGTTTCCTCCGTGCCTCGGAAAGCACGTTAAGCTGTTGGTCCCGGCTGTCATTTGTGGATCTTTGACCGTCGTAACAGACCGAAAGTCTGACATCCAGTCTTACCAAGAGGTATCCAGTACTAACTGGGTTATGGAGGTCAGATAGGCAGTCGCTCCATGTAAAATACTGGTATTCAGCTGCGTCCGGTAAGACTGAAAGCCGACCCCAACATAGTTGGGAAAAGTCTAGGCAGATGATGATTGATTCAAAGCCACAACAGCAATTTAATCTTATATTTGACGGGCCTGTTGGTCTAGTGGTTAGTGGCCCTGACTGCTGAGCCGGAGGTCGTGGGTTCGATTCCTACCCAGGACAAACTTTGTGTGATGAGCATGATTGTTTGTTCTGTGCCTGGGTGTGATTTATCTATAATATGTATTTATAAATTATATAAGTATGTATATCAGTTGTCTGGTTACCATAACACAAGCTCTGCTTAGCTTGGGATCAGATAGCCGTGTGTGAGTTGTCCCAAGATATTTATTTATTATTTATTTATTTATTTATATCAGGAATCTGAAATGAAATTCTTAAATAAATCAAAACTCATTTCCTTCTATAACAACTGATACGTTTCCATTATCCAGTACAATAATTTCACATTTCAATTTCAAAGAAAAATTGGAACAAGAATTTCTCCAATACAGACTTTATGAAAAAAATAAAAATATACGGTATTAATTAAAAACGACTGCACAGACAATATTAGCTGAACTAAATTAACTCGGATAGAACAAATGACTGAATGGAAGATGGAAAGAACGAAAGGAATTAATGAGTCTTGCAATCAATGTAAAAGTTCAATTCTTATTTTAAATTCCGAAGTAATTTGTTGGAGGATTGACATTTCAATTCCTTGAATGCGGACATAGAGGGAGCGAATTGATCGTATATGTTTTTTTTGTATCGATTTTACTTTAGAATGTATTCTGAAGCAGGTCACCGAATATTAGATTATACTAGTTTCCGCCCGCGACTTCGTCAGCGTGATATTAAAAAATGCTATGTGTTATTCCAGACTATAATCTACCTCTGTTTTTCATCAAGATCCGTTCAGCCGTTTTGATGTTAAAGAGTAACAAACATCCAAACATTCATACATCCATCTATTCTCACAAACATTCGCATTTATAATATTAGTAGGATTTCTGATATTTCGACACAGTTGCACACGCCATTTTCACGGATAAACTGAAGTTATCGCGGTAGAAAAAACTGTCTGCTCATAAACATCTATCCATAAAGGTAAGTTTAGGTAGACCGATTAGTCTACCCTCTTCCTGCTACCCTACCATGACGTGTTAAAGCAGAACTTATTCCACTGAGGGAAAGGGACAGAGCTATACAGGGTGTCTAGCACCATCTCTTTCACTCAGTGGAATAAGTTCTGCTTTAAGATGTCATAGTAGGCCTACTGATTCTTTTATTGCGCTCGGTACCGCTAGCACTGTCACTCACAACTGGATTCTGTTCTCGACACACGAAACTCACCGTATTCGGTCCCGAACTTTTTCGGCACTTTTTGGTTTTTAAATAATCGAACCAGTAGGTACATTCCTGGGTCTTGACGGTTGAAACCCATTCTGCCGATTAAAGTTTCTATATTTGGTCATTTCGATTTCTCCTCTTACCGGTTTAGTTGTGTGTATGTGTTTGTGTATGTGTAGTGGTGTTCTATACTGTCTGCCTGTTTTTCAAATTTATATATTACTAGCTTTTGCTCGTGGCTTCGCTCGTGTTAAATTTGGGGTAACACAGTTCCCCTTTCCTGATTTTCAGGTTACCTACCTGTAGTTTTTGCCTTTGCGCCTTATTTATTGTAATAGCAAAGCTAAGTTTTCCCTTTTCTTTCCTCTTTCTCCCTCATTTCTCCCTTATATTAAACAATAGCCTATGTCCGTCTCCAGGGTTCCAACTATCTCTGTACCAAAATTCTTAAAAATCGGTTTAGCCATTTAGGCGTGAAGACGTAACAAACAAACAAACAAACTCACTTTCGTTTTTATAATATTTTAGTGACAATATCAGTTTAAAATCTTATAAAAGTAATAAATACTTTGTAATACACTTACTCGAAAACTGGCTTTTTTTGCACTACAATTAATATATTTCACTAGTTTTAATAATAATATGTTATTTAGCGATGTCGTGCCTTTGTTTCTCCTTCAGTATAAGAAGAAAAAGCGCGGAGAAAAAACAAATTAAGTCATATTTATCTTGATTAATGACAAAAATACTGTTACGTTATTAAATTCTCCGAAGTAGGTATATTGATTCACATGATCATTAATTGTCACTGCAGTTCTCGGCTCTATAAGACCCTCGCCTGGCGGCTCGTGCGTTAAATCTGCCCAAACAGCAATGACAAAGTCTCCTCATTTGAATCAAAATGTACTATTTCTAATTTGAATCGAGTTTAAATCGAACTCTCTCCTCTGTTTTCATAGACCCATTTATAATTGTTTGTATCCTTTGGAGCTAAACTCAATTATGTTGTGCGTATCACTTCATAATCGAATCAATTTGTCGCGTATTCACGACTAAGAGCTACTTGCTTTGAAATATTTGTGTTGTTCATATTATTATTAAACTGGTCGTTTTAATTCTGAATTAGTCGTGTTTAAGACCTTACAGAATATGGCGGGATAAACAACTATCTATGTACAGACGCCTGCAGATCAAGCTACCCGAAACTGTAAATTTTTCCCAATGAACCTTGAACCTAATAAAATACTTTAGAAATAAAGTCGAAAATCTATCAAATAAATCTGACAGATTGTAGTAGCTTGATGTGCAGGCGTCTGTACCAAAACTCATAGGAATCGGTTCAGCCATTTAGGCCTGAAGACGTAACAAACAAACAAACTCACTTTCGTTTTTGTAATATTAATAAGGATTACAGTAGGAAGTAGAATAAACAATAGTATATTTTGCCACTAAAAATAACATCCATGCTTTTTTAGATAAGGAAAAAGTCAAAATACTATGACATTTATCATCCGTGCTATCGTCCTTGCCCCGAACACACTCTGATAAAATGGGGTACACGTCTTCTTCTATATTGCATAATAAACAATTAGCTGACTCAACTTCACCATTATATACGGAAAACTGTTCAACGGAATGTGACCTTCTTTTTTTTTGCGTGTGGAAATCCTCAATGGATGTCCTCCGCCATAATCATTGCGGAGGGGTCTGTCAGACTCCTACTGACTGAAACCACGCGGTGTTCCTTCTCGTCACTTCTGGCAGGGGTCCGGGGACACATTTGCATTCCACACAATCACCCCAGCAGAACGGAATGTGAACTACAGTACGGCCAACGAGAAGCGATACCAAATGTAAACAAAACCCATGCTAAAACCCCATCTAAAATGGCCGCCCGAATGTTGGCGAACCCGTCTTAACGTTGTCATGTTTTTGCCGGGAGAACGAGACATTACGACAAAGGCACAAGATGGAAAGAGCTAAATATTAGATTGTCAACGCCACAGTTGTTCTTTAGGTTAATGACCTTTCGTATCGCTTCTCGTTGGCCGTACTGTAAGCTAAGTCTCAAAGCCAATACTATTTCGGGTCTGCTCATATTAGCTAGAATTTTTGTCTACCATCAACTTCTATTTTTCCATAAAACATTACTGCGAAAAGAAATGGTCCTAGGAGTTTTTTTTTCTTATCTAAGGAGCAAATTAACATATTAAGTACTAGATTTTGCCCGCGGCGTCGCTCGCGTTAAATTCGGGGTAACACAGTTCAGCAATTCTGATTTGCAGGTACCTGCTACCTGTAGTTTTTGCCCTTGCGCCTTATTCATTGTTACAGCAAAGCTAAGTTTTTCCTTTTCTTCTTTTATTCTCCTTCATTTCTCAGTTTTAAGATAAAGAAATATCTTATGTCCGTCTCTAGGGACTCAACTATCTCTGTACAAAAATTCATCAGAATCGGTTTAAACAAACAAACTCACGTTCGTTTTTATAATATTAGTAAGGATTAGTAAGGATAATCTGTACGATGTATTTTTTTACCAACAATAAAGGCATTTTCTCTTAATTGAATGTCCATCCCGAGCGATCAGTATAAGGACCGGAATGTCTTGAGTAGTTTCAATTTCTTAGTGGACTTGCTACTAAATTAGGGTTGGCTAGTAAATAAATATTTAAGAAAAAATATTAAAGGCATTTGTTCTCCGAATAATTGCGTTTTATTTTTTGTTATAGATCATACCAACCCCGATATCTCCATGTTTCGAAGGTTCCTACCTTCGAAACATGGAGATATCGGGGTTCAAATTTCCAACTATTTTATTTGTTATTTAAAAAATGTTGCCCCACACTAGGATTTCTCCTATATCGTGGGTGCGTTTACAAACATTAAAACTCACATACACAAACAGCCAGTCCCGGAACAACTATCTGTAGGTTATACAAATATTTGTTCCGTGCGGTAATCAAACCCGCGGCACGCAGCACAGCAGTCGATCGCACATATTACGGTGGCGTATAGTCTAGAATTGGTTTTCTGGTGTCAGCCACTGCGTCAACCGTGCCGTCTTTAAGTGCAATACATTTATTATAGTTATATTTTTGATATCGTTTTTTTGCTTTCACCGACAAGTTAATTTATTTCTCTTTTAGTGTTTTTTTAAGTCGGTTGTTTCAAGTATCATGGACAAAACCGTCCACCCTTTTTATTTTATTTTTTTTCGGGTGGGAAATCATCCAATGACTTCCCCCGCTCTGGGTGAAGCGGGGGGGCATGTCAGACTTGTACTGACTAAAACCCACCCATGTTTCTTCTATTGCCCTTTACGTTCCGAGGCCGCGGTATCTCTTTCGAACAACCCGCAACCCCGGCAGGCAGAGGCTCTGGCAAGCCCCTCTGAACCGTCCACCCTTAGGCAACCTTCGCGTTGAAGAAGCATTTTCTTAAAGATAGTTATTCATGCGGTTCACGTGACCTGCCCAATCCCATTTGAGCCTGGCTTTTTTACGTATGTCTATTATTCCTGTTTTGAGCTTTTTTCTTTTTAGAGTTCCGTAATTCAAAAAGTAAAAACGGAACCCTTAAGACCACTTTACTGTCCGGCATGGGGATTTATTATGACGATACCGAGCTGAAAATCTTTAATTGGCATCCATTGAAATGCTTATAATGCAAAATTTTATGTCTATCAAAAACCGAAAATTAGGCCAGGTAAATTTCTATTGTTTTTTTAAAGGTTAGTTAAAATTGAAGCTAAGATTGTGTTAAAAAATAATAAAGCAAGCTATCTAACACTAATGAAATTATTAATATCGTAATGAATAGTGACAGATTGTAGTAAGCAAAAGTGTAAAAAAATGTTTTGATGGTATAAAACATACAGTAAGAGCTAGCGCGCACTAGTAACTTTTGTCAGGGTGACATAAATGTTTTTGTCACTGTTATGTCACGTGCCCAAATCGAAGTGCGCGCACGGAGAGAGACTGTTTTTTTTATCGAAGTATCATTCATCAACATGGTTTTCGAAGAGACTGATGGTCGTTGTCAGCGAATTTATCTCAATCATGGAAAAAAAACACACTTGAGCGGCAATTTGCTTCTTGCCGAAATTAATAAATGAACCCTACCCTAGCAAAGGCGGCACGCGAATTAGCCGCTCTGATATGTGTCGCGAAGGACAAGTGGCTATCGAGAATGACGCCTAAGTATTTGATTTGCTTCTCAAAGGGGACAGGCTTGCCGTACATAGTGATCGGACTGGGTCCAAATGATGACTTGACGTGACATTTTTGTCATCCGTGCGCAAAAATGTCACCCAGATGTCACGTCGTAACATGCGCGCACCTCCATACATAGTCTTGGACTTAATAAGAGTGACGAAACAGTTACCCTGACAAAAGTAACCAGTGCGCGCTAGCTCTAAATATTCCAATAAATACACCTTATTTTTATAATACAATTTAGATTATCGAACAATATTCAACACCTTATAAATCACAGGTACTTTAGCATCAAAATACCAGAACCTTATAATACATGTGCGTCACAACCCTACCCTTTTAGGGTCACCCAAATCCCAAACATAGCACAAATTCTTAACCCCAACGCTATGTAACAAAAATTTTGTTCTCATTACAACATTTTTATGAGAGCTGAACTCAACGAGTGAATGGAACACCGAGTGAATGAGTGAACGAATGAATGGGAATAACTGAGCGTGACTCGGTGATTATTTCGCGGGGTTGTGTGTAGTAAAAATAAAAAAAAAATGGCGGAGTTTTGTTTTGGTGTTCGGAAATTCTGTTTGTGTATGGTTTGGTGATGTGTTCATCGTGAATTGTTTTAAAGCGAGTGTGAACGGGTAAATGTTTGTGAATTAGCTTATCGTGAAACTATATTGCTGGGTTGTTGACAGTGACGGGTAGAATATCTTATTTGGGTTCCGTGCCTTAATAGAAACTCATATAGGATAAATAACATCCCATAAAGGATCACTTTGTTGTCCGTCTATTTGTCAAGACCTTTTATCTCAAAAACGCGTAGAGGTATCGAGTTTTTTGGAGTTTACTCCTTAAGAATCGATTTTCATATATAAGGCGCCTGGTATGAGAAAAATCCGAGGGGTAAAACCTACTAAAGTAAAGAAAATGTGTCATGTTTTTGGTGCGCGCCTTAATAATATAATGGTATGCTGTATAGGCGACTATACCTTTATACTATATGTTATTGGGCTTGTTTGTTTCTATCAGTGTCGATGTATTTATATTGCTATTTTTTTTCATTAATTTGTGAATTTCACATGAAATTAATCTTTTTTCAGTTGAATAAACTCTTATTGCGTATGGTTAGATACTCGTACTTAAGGAGTTAACTCCAGTCGTGCGTCGGAGCTGACACACACACTTTTTTTTTCTAAACTTTGCCCCACACTAGGAATTTCTCCCGTATCGTAGGTGCGTTTACAAACATTTAAATTCACATACAGCCAGACCCGAAACAACTATCTGCAGGTCATACAAATAGTGCAGCAGTCGATCGCTCAGCTACTGTGCCAACCGTTCCGTTAATTAAAATCATATACTGAAGTCTGTCTGTACATAAACAGTAAAAGCAATAATAAAAAGTCAGATCCCAACTGACAAAGAACCTTGGTGCTGTGAAAATCCTAGGCAGAAGATGTAGCTGTTTTTTTTTTTTCTCGGTTTGAGTATTCGCCACTGACGGATTTAAAAGCTAAGGAATCAAATGAAAAAGGAGATATGGCTGTTTATGTTACAAATTTGTACGGAATCCTCTTCTCGGTGCGCGAGTCCGACTCGCACTTGGCCGGTTGGTTTTTGGTTGTTGTATATTTTGATACTTCAATACGTTAATGGGCTAAATTAATCGACCAATCGAATTTTTTGACTACTTGTACATATTTATATTATTGTTTAGCTCTATTTGTAAAGCAATCTTCCCACAGATTTAGGCTAGATTATTAAAGCTTCCACAATATTAAACTAGAATAACCGCAGTAGTGAAGTTGTTACTGGACGAATCTGTGAACAGCTTCTTCCAATCCCAAGACAGTAGGGCTTTTTTTTTTTCGGGTGGGAAATCATCCAATGACTTCCCCCGCTCTGGGCGGAGCGGGGGGGCATGTCAGACTTGTACTGACTAAAACCCACCCATGTTCCTTCTGTTGCCCTTTACGTTCCGAGGCCGCGGTATCTCTTTCGAACAACCCGCAACCCCGGCAGGCGGAGGCTCTGGCAAGCCCCTCTGCAGACAGTAGGGCTAACTTAAAGTTTACCTGAAACACACACATACACACACACTCACACACACAAAAAACCTACATGCACATATCATAAAAGTGCGCTTCTTTCTGTATTTTTACTTTTTGCCTTTTATTTTTCGTTTCCTTTGTTCTCAATTGCATAATATAATGTATAATATTAAGTGGAAGGTCAGAGTCACTAAACACAAGTACCTCTTTGCTTAAAACGTGATCACAAAACTAAGTATGTTACAAAAATATGTAATTGAAACAATATTTTTTTATTTTATATAATGTTTGTGAATAATTTACCTTAATAGATGTGAAAAATAACTATAGTACTCATTAAAAATAGAATTAATTAATTTCAATGAGAAGGTTTCGTACGGATCAACCCTTTGATAAACTAATGACGATCTGAAATCTAATGAAACAAATGAAGGACACGCGACTAAACAAGTCTATTTGAAAATAGAATGGAATACGAAGCTAAGTACTTACAAGAATTAATTGAGACTGTGGAGACGAAGAAAATCCATAGGAGATACATTTCTATAGACCTGAAACAAATGAAAAATGTTTGAGAATAAATATGTTAGTTTAAAAAGAAAAGAATACACACGCTATAAATTACTTATCATTTTCAATTTAAGTTTTTTAATTTAAGTTTTCTAATAAAAATAATTATTAAATTATTATTTTTATTAGATTTTTTTTTAAATATAATAATTAATAATATTAAAAATTTAAACCATAAAAACATTATTTATATACAATTTTTTTAAACAGTTTTTTTTTATATTAAAATATTTAATATAAATTAAAGTAAGGGTATAGATTTTTTAAGCTAGTAACCTCATTTCATAGTCAATGTCAATTTGATTGACGTAAATGGATGTCGTTTTAATTTGTAAAATAGTAAAATACTAGCACATAACAAAACACAATCAAATTAAAACTTACTTCTTGTGTTTGCAAGAAATCTTATTATCTACTATTTTTATAACCATAGATTTGTGTCGATTCCGTTTTCACAAACTAAAAATTAAAGATTCCGGCAAAATGACAACCTCCTTCTTTTTTTAAGCCAATTAAAAATAAGACTAACCCCCGAATACTGAAACGTCACTCAAAATGTGAGGGCTGCTTAACATTTGAGCAGCTCTTTAACTTTAGATTTTGTATGGTCAAACGTCACTTCTGAGTCTCTGTTAAATTTAAGTGGGACTTAAATTTTGAGTGACGTTTCAGTACTCTAAAATCTCATATATTTTTCTTATTCCTGTCAAAAGTTGTTTCTTATTCCTAACTTAAATATTATATAATTTGATAGCATTAATATAGTGTTAATTCAGTAACTAAATTTAGAGGAAATGAAAATCTTGCTATTCTGAAATAAACTAGTGGTTGTCAAGTTATATAGGATTTTAAATAACAAAGTACGTTGAAGTGAATGTTCTCCTCTTTATTCATTTATACTTTTATAACTAAATTTTTAAATTTTTCTTTAAAAAAAATAATATATATATATATAAAATTAGGTCTCCGCCGAGTCGATCGAGTCGATCGAGAGCAGGGTCCAAGCTACCGGTGGTTAGGGTTCCAGAGACAGGAACCTCCTCAAAATGCGGGCCGTATCAAGAAGTACTGCTTTCTGAATCAGGCTCTTAATCCAACCGCCTAAGGAAAGCTTCGAGAGATGGTCGTCGATGCTTTTGGCCATCAGGCCATTGGCCGTAACTACTATCGGCACAATGACAGCCGAGCTCACATTCCACATATCGACAACCTCGTGTGCCAAGTCAAGATATTTGAGTTGTTTCTCTTTCTCAGCTTTCGAAGTGAATGTTATTATTATAATTTTCACCTTTTTGTGTCTTGTTATCTTCCCTACATCATTATTACATAGGTTTTATTACGCTGAAATACATTTAAGAATATTTTGTAAACGCTTTAGTATTTTTTTTTAGAAACCAAAACAATCTCACCTAAAGTTCTTAATTATTCTGAATGTGCATAATTAGAGGATCACATTGGTCGCAGATAACAAAAACAAATACAGATTTGTATATACTTACGTATTATATTTATTAAAATACTAGCTTTTACCCCCGGCTTTACTCGCGTTAAATTTGGGGTAACACAGTTCCCCTTGCGCCTTATTGTTTTGTAATAGCAACGCTAAGTTTTCCCTTTTCTATCTTTCTCCCTCACATCCCACTTTTTTCAAATAAAAATTAGTCTATGTCCGTCTCCTGGTTCCCAACTGTCTTTGTACCAAAATTCCTCAAAATCCGTTTAGCCATTAAAGCGTGAAGAGGTAACAAACAAACAAACACACTTTCGCAGGACTAGCTTTTGCCACCGGCTTTGCTCGCGTTAAATTCGGGGTAACACAGTTCCCCCCTTTCCTGATTTTGCAGGTACCGGCTACCTGTATTTTTTGCCCTTGCACCTTATGGATCAAACCTAAGATTTCCCTTTTCTTCCCTCTTTCTCCCTCATTTCCAACCTTAAAAAATAGCCTATGTCAGGTTTGGTTTTCAGGAGGTTTGGCTTGATATATTAGATAACAAACTTAATAAAACATGAATAACAAAGCCTTGTATTCTATAAATATTTCGCTGCTTACTTGATTACATTTAAATATATATATATATATATATAACAACATTGACGGATCCTTTTAACTCGCAACCTTTTTTCCACTAAAAGGCAACATTAAAAATTATTAATTAAATATCCGTGTACAAAGACAAGCTAAATATGGCATCGAATATCCTTTTAGTTCACTGATCAAAGTATCAACAAGGTAATGAACAATTAACTTATATTTTTAAAAGCTTCTATTTACGGTGGTAATAGGGTGAAATTTCAGGGTGTTTTTTTTTTGATGACGAGAATATTGTACAAGATAAAATTAAGCGTCTAAATTCCAAAGGGCTAAACAGAAGTGTATCCTATACATAACTCTGTTAATTTTTGCGAATGGGAAATCATCAAATAACTTCCCCCGCTCTGGGCGGAGCGAGGAGAGTGTCACACTTATGCTGACTATTGCCCTTTCAAGTTCCGGAGCCGCGGTATTTCTTTCGAAACAACCCGCAACCCCGGCAGGCCCCTCTGCTTTACTGACATCTCTTTCATCTCTCTCTTTCATCGCGCTGTCGACACGGCCTGTCGTCAATAAACAGACGGACGGTGAGCTACCCATTGCTCACCGTATACAGGCCCGCATCTTCCGGTGGCCGGGAGTCGTCTCGTGGCGGCTGGGTTGGTTTGAGGTTCTCTTCCTCAAACACCCGGCCACATAATCCGCTAGCATTAATGTTTCGCAGAAGGAGGTGACCACTTCTCATTCCCTCTCGCTCCGGACCATGGACTGAACCAGGGCCGGACGCGAGAGATCGCCATCGAATTTCTTCTTCCCTTTGTCTTCTTTTTTCAAAAACATAATCATTCTATCAATATCGTTCTGATAACAGTTATTAAGATTCTCGCAACGATTCAGCTCCAATAAGTTTGTATGCCTTTGTTCCGTTTCAATACAAAATAACAACGACTTTTTAGGGGCCTCGCGCACCGCGATTTTTTAAATAAAAACGCAAAATGATTTTTTATTGAAAATCAACAAATAGCTCCTCCAGTGACATAGCGTTTGGAGCGGGAGGTAATGTCAGCCTTGTACTAACGAAAATCCATTCATGTTATTTCTTTTGTTCTTTGTGATCCGCGGTCGCGGTCATCTCTTTCGAACAACCCGCAACCCCGGCAGGCATGGCTCTGGCAGGCCCTTCTGCTATGCTCACATCCCTTTGAGGCGCGCGTGAAACACGATCGCAACGTCGACACGGCCAGTCGTCAGTAGACGGATGGACGGTGAGCAACCTATAACTTTCCCCACACAAAACAAAAACCGGTCAAAAGCGAGTCCAAACTTGCGACATAAACAGCCATATCTTTTGACTGCGTAGACAGAGGGTTAATTTTTTAACAGCACAAAAGGAACACAGTTTTTTTTTTAATTTCAACTAGATTCCTACATTCGTTCCCGAGATAAAGGGTCTTGACAGACAGACGGACAACAAAGAGATCCAATAATGGTTCCGTTTTTTCTTTTTGAAGTACGGAACCTTAAAAACAGGACATCTGACATGTCATTGATCCATAAACGTAGCCACATGGGTGAGTTTATGCAAGCCTGTGGACGGTGAGCGATGGGTAGCTCACTTTCCGTCCGTTTATTGATGACAGGCCGTGTCGACGACGCGTTTGTGTTTCACGCGCGCCTCAAAGAGATGTCAGTAAAGTAGAGGGGCTTGATAGGGCTTCGGCCTGCCGGGGTTGCGGGTTGTTTGAAAGAGACCGCGGCTCCGGAACGCAAAGGGCAATAGAAAGAACATGGGTGGGTTTTAGTCAGTAAAAGACTAACACTCACTTCAAACTCCACTCAGAGTAGGGGAAGTTATTTGATGACTAGCTTTCGCCCGCGGCTTAGCTCGCGTTAAGTTCGGTATAACACACCAAGCAGACCTGCAGGTTTTGCTCTTGCGCCTAATCGATTTGTAATAGCAACGCTAAGTTTTTCCTTTTCTTCCCTCGTTTACCCTTATATCCCACTTTTTTTAAATAAAAATAGCCTATGTCCGTCTCCTGGTTCCCAACTATCTCTGTACCAAAATTCATCAAAATCGGTTCAGCTATTAAAGCGTGAAGATGTAACAAACAAACAAACTCACTTTCGCTTTTATAATGCCACCCCAAACAAAATGGGTCAGTTTAAGGATGAGTGGCCATACTATACATTTACAACTATATATTTACAGTCAACTATATATATATATAGTAACAAGCTTCTCATAAAACCCACAACAGCGAGGCATCTCTACAAAATACGCCATACGCGAAGTTCCTTATACAGAAATCAATTTAAATCGAAACTCCGAACTCTGTAGACTTTTCAATCAAAATGCTTCGGTCAAGAAGATTTTTTTGAACGTACACGATGTTTTGTTTGCAAGCGGGTGGTTCATTATTTCAAAACTGCTGTTTGAAAAATATTCGAGTATAATTTCGTATGTGTTTGTATATTTTAAGGAGCTCGTGGCTAAATAATAGCAGTCGCTCGGGTCGATCTTTAAGTTAAGCTGCACTTGCCTAGGTTGGTCTGTGGATGGGTAACCCGTTACATACCGAGTTTCCTCCGTGTCTCGGAAAAAACGTTAAGCCGTTGGTCCCAACTGTCATTTGTAGATATTTGACAGTCGTTACAGGTAGTCAGACAACCAGTCTTACCAAGGGGTATCGCATTACCCAGTACTAACTGGATTGTGGAGGTCAGATAGGCAGTTGCCCCATGTAAAATACTGATATTCAGCTGCATCCGGTAAGACTGGAAGCAGACCCCAACATAGTTGGGAAAAGGCTAGGCAGATGATTGTATATAGGAGACTGTATAGGAAACGACCAACCTGAACCGTGCACCTTTTATCGAAGTTAAAAAAGTGCCCATGTAGGCCTATGTGAAAAAAATATATTTTGATTTTGTGTAGAATGCAATTTGTGTCCCCGCACCCCAGCCAGAAGTGTCGAGAAGGACCACCGTGTGAGTCAGTAGGAGTCTGACGTATCCCTCCGCCACACCATGACGAAGAACACCCATCAAGGATATCAAAGCAAAAAAAAAGACATCTTCCTCAGTAGACTCATCATTGTCACCGTTCATAACTTGAATTTACCTTATTTTTGGGTCATTTTGCCCTTGCCCCATTCTATTTGGGGACAGCGCAACACATGTTCTTCTTTTATCCTTCTGTGTTAGATGTCACAGCATTATTTACTTCTTTTTAGGGTACCTTATAAATTTAAAAACGCAACCGTTATGGGATCATTTTGTTTTTATTTTGTCTGCGGTCTATCAAGACCTTATCTAGGGAACGAGAGAAGGTCGAGTTGAAATGAAAACAATTTACTCAAATCTATAGTCCAATTTTTTGTGGTCCTTCTACAAAAAAATTGGACTACAGATTTGAGTAAATTGTTCAATCATCAAATAGTTTCCCCCCTTTCTGGGCAGACCACATCCATGTCCTTTCTTTTGCCTTAGTGTCCCAGGGCCGCGGTATCTCAAACGAACAATCCACAGCCCAAAATTTACGATGCGTTCACAAAATAATCACGAATCATTCACAAACATTTACACAACTTTAGTCAGTATAGGCTTTCGTACTTTGTTGTCAACTTCATACATTATTTAACATACATTAAGGAAAATATTTGCAAACTTTTAAAAAGGGCATTCGTATACAAATTCTACTTCGTGGCACAAATTTGGTGCGTTGATGGCGAACCTTTTATCGATTTTATTGGTTGAAAAAAACATAAAAACAAGCAATTTATTTGTGGTACGATTTTATGGCATATATGACATTATCATTGCGTTGAAGCTAAACAGGCTTTTGGGATGCGCGTCGTTTATTTCACATTGTTTGGATTTATTTTGAAATCATTTTTAGAATTACGTTTTGTAGCTTTGTTTTGTTTTTGGAGGGCTTCCATTTTTCTTTACTGTTCTTTTTTTAAACATACTTTGATAAACTTCACTTGTAACTAAAAGCCGGTTTTTGATTGAGGTAGATTTTCGGTCAATAAGATAAGATTTTTTATTTGCACAAAAATGTGTGTGCATATGATTCCATGCTTGATTGCATGATTGAGAAGCTCGTTGCTAAATAATAGCAGCCGCTCAGGTCGATCTCGAGGTTAAGCCCGCTTGCCGAGGTTGGTCTGTGGATGGGTGACCACCCGTTATATACAAGTTTTCTCCGTGCCTCGGTAAGCATGTTAAGCTATTGGTCCCGGTTTTCTTATGTAGATCTTTGACAGTCGTTACAGTAGTGGCCCGAAAGTCTTACCAACAGGTATCGTATTACCCAGCATTGCAGTCAATGCCAGTCAATGGTTAATATGGTTATATAGGTCAGATAGGATTGACACATTAATATTTTATTAGAATAAGTATAATTAAATAATTTTGCTGTAACTGATTTCAATAAAAATAATGTCATTATTTGGTTAATGTACTTATTTTATTTCACAATTATTTTATACTCTTGGCTGTGCCCTACACTGGGGTAGAGTGCAATTTTTGTTTCTGAATTTTAAGTTTCCTAGTTTTTCAAACAGTGATCCATCGTAATGGAAAAGCTCATGCAAAATACCAGCTTTCGAAGTCAATATCTTGAGTTGGCGCATAACGTCTATGAAGTTAGAAGAAAAAGAGTTACAAATAAACATTTATTCCCGATATTAAAACCGTAAATTTTACTGAATTTGTACTTAAAACTACTTGTACAATAAATAACTAAATTAAATTACCATAAAAATAACATTTCAATGTTTAGTATCAGAAGTCCCAGTGTCTTCTGTTTGACGGAAATACTGAGATTTGGTGTCAAAAATTGGTATTTCTTGCCTGGATTTTATTCTAAGGTACAATACGATTTAATTAATTTTAATTAGTTTTAACCCCCCTTAAGATCTTCACACTTTATGGAATGCAAATAAGATTGTGTATATGAATGTGAAACTTATATTATAAAAGATAAATTAAAATTGATGATATCAGTATTGTTTGACAGAAATATTGTAAATTATTTGTAATGAGATGTTTATCTAAGTATTATTTTTCAACTTTATCTGCTTTTGTGTTGTTTTTATAATATCATGCTTTCATTTTACTATCCAAAGTTATTATGATGTTTATTTTATTGTTTTTTGCTGACTAATTTATCTACTTTCTGTGTTATGAAATTTGTTTTCCGAAATAAATGATTTATTATCCATACTAATATTATAAAAGCGAAAGTGAGTTTCTTTGTTTGTTACCTCTTTTGGTACAAAGATAGTTGGGAACCATGAGACGGACATTGGCTAATTTTTTTATAAAAAAAAGTGGGATATGAGGGAGAACGAAGGAAGAAAAGGGAAAACTTAGCGTTGCTATTACAAATCAATCAGGCGCAAGAGCAAAAACTGCAGGTCTGCTTGGTGTTTTATACCGAATTTAACGGGAGCGAAGCCGCGGACAAAAGCTAGTTATTAATAATTTTATGTTTCGCACGAAAAATCGACATTAGTTAATCACCATAACATCTATACCAAACGTAAATCCTCTCCCACCAACTCTTGAATAAACGAAAAACGTTCAAGTACTGCCACGAAATGTACAATTACACTGGAGGTCCATTTTAGTGCCCACAGCAGCGTCGTCGGCGCGTTCCCGCAGTAAACACGATAATAAAACCACAAGGGACCTATCTAGAACGCGATCAGCGGCTCATGAATAAATTTATGCCACTTTTTTAGGGTTCTGTGCCTCAAAAATATGAAACAAAACCCTTATTGGATCATGTTAATGACCGTCTATCTGTCTGACAAGACCCTTTATCTTTTGAACGTTTGAAATTAAAACCATAAACTACTTTATTTGTTCCATTTGTGCTGTGAAAAATCTACCCTCTAAGTTTACACAGTCAATTTTATTAGTCTTCAAACTGACATGGTTAGTTATATTGTATAACGGGCTGGTGTCCGCAACTCCACGTCTGAGGCGCGTATTTTGCGTATGAATATATGATAACACTTAAAACTTATTAAACAAACATCCATCCACAATAACTTCAGTTAATCCGTGATCATGGCGTTTGCAACATCGCCGAAATATCGGAAACTCGATAAAATAACAAACATGGTAAATACCCCGTTTCAAGTGTTAATTATAACAGTCAATTTTGTTTTTTGCCCCACACTAAGAATTTCTCCTGTATCGCGGGTGCGTTTACAAACATTTAAACTTACATACACAAACAGCCAGACCCAGAACAACTATCTGTGGGACATACAAATATTTGTTCCGTGTGGGGATCAAAACCGCGACACGCAGCGCAGCAGTCGATCGCTCAGTCACTGCGCCAACCGTGTCGTCAAGATATGGCTGTTTATGTCGCAATTTTGTACGGAACCCTTGGTGCACGAGTCTGACTCGCTTTTGGCCGGATTGTTAGAGTTCCGTAGCCAGAGGGTGTCGATGTCGCCGAGATCCTTTAAATGTTTCCCAGTCCGTTCATCTGTCTACTGCAATATGTTTCATTCATCATTTTTCTGCCCTTGTCCCATTTTATTTGGGGTCGACGCAGCACGTTTTCTTTTTCCATTTTCCCCTATCAGACGTCAACACCTTTCTCCTTCATATCATTTCTTACACAATCCATCCACCTTTTTTTTAAATAAAACGCTGCCCTACACTAATAATTTCTCCTGTATCGTGGGTGCGTTTACAAACATTTAAACTCACATACACAAACAGCCAGACCCAGAACAATCATACAAATATTTGTTCCGTGCGAGAATCGAACCCGCGGCATGCAGCGCAGCAGTCGATCGCACATATTACGGTGGCGTATAGTCTATAATTGGTTTTCTGATTTCAGCCACTGCGCCAACGGTGCCATCTTTACGTGCAATACGTTTATTAAGGCTAAATGTTGTAGGGAACCCTTCGCGTATCCCAACTCGCACTTGCCCGGACACTTTTTAAGACATACTTTAGTTATAGGTTGCTGCGAGCGCCCGTTTTTTATGTCATTATGTGGTGGCGCGTTTTAATGTTGCGATATGCGTTTTATGTGACGGTAAAGGATAAATTGCTGTTGTTATCTTTTAAAGGTGTTGAAGAGATTCTGTGTGACTGACTGTACAAACGCCTGCACATCAAGCTACTACAATCTGTCAGATTTCTTTGATAGATTTTCGACTTTATTTGTAAAGTATTGGGTTCAAGGTTCATTGGGAAAAATTGACAGTTTCGGGTAGCTTGACCTGCAGGCGTCTGTACCTCGCGGTTACACTCGCTGTTCAGCTGCTTTGATAGATATAATAAATTTAGAATATTCTTTATTATATACACCATACAAGTAACAAGGATAACACGACAAACTTATGGGTGACACAATGGGCGGTCTTATCGCTAAAAGCGATCTTTTCGAGACAACCTTTGGATGGATTTAAGAAGAGGAGAAACAGTACTGTGGGTAGTCTGTGGCGTAACATTTTTAAAAAATAATTTTCAAACAATTTATAAAAAAAATAATAAAAAAACAAATACTTATATATAAATACATATAAAATAATAATCATGAAGAGCAAAGAAATATTTCATGTTGTTGTTTAAGGAGAGAGGTAGTGCTTTTTGACCATAGTTTTAAAAATAGACGAGGTTGAGCGCTCCTTACAGACACGGGCAGGGCATTCCATAGCCGAACAGGTTGAACTGTAAAGGATTTTGCTTAGTGTTGTAACTTGGTGTTATTTAGCATACAGTCTTGCTCGATAAATAGGCTATCCAACGGGTTATTGGATATAAGCCCCGGAACACAAAGGGCAAAAGACGGTACATGGATGGGTTTTAGTTAGTAAAAGTCTGATTCTCCGATCCGCTCCGCCCAGAGTAGGAGAAGTTATGTGAAACAACTTACTTTCTAACTTTACGCAATGAAAAGATATGGCAAGCTATTTTTGGAGTTTATTGGAGTTTACTCCTTAAGAATCGATTTTCATATATAAGGCGCCCGGTATGAGAAAAAGCGTAATAAAATAAAACGGCTAACAATTGACAGAAAAATCACATAAAAACACAAAAAACATCCTCCTCTTTTTTAAGTCGGTTAAAAAATATTTTGTAACTATTTATTGGAGTTTACTCCATAAGAATCGATTTTCATATATAAGGCGCCCGGTATAAGAAAAATCCGAGGGGTAAAACCTACTAAAGTAACGAAAATGTGTCATGTTTTTGGTGCGCACCTTTAGTGCGCAACTTTCGAATTTGACTGTGAGTGTATTAAGACGTACATATGGTATGCTGTATAGGCGACTATACCTATATACTAAATGTTATTGGGCTTGTTTGTTTCTATCAGTGTCGATGTATTTATATTGCTATTTTTTTTTTCATTAATTTGTGAATTTACCCTTTCATATGATATTAATCTTTTTTCAGTTGAATAAACTCTTTTTGTGTATTCGAGTATCTACTCGTGCTTAAGGAGTAAACTCCAGTCGTGCGTCGGAGCTGACACACACACTTTTTTTTTCTTTGTAAGAGAACCATTTAGTTACGCTGTCATTTGTGACAGGTCTTCTCTGTGCTGGCTCAGTTTATTTAGATTAACGTATGAAATAATTAATTATAATTTTTGGTTTTATTCTGCACACTTTTAATGAGCTCGTTTTAAAACATCGTTGTCACAAAAATGAAAAATTTAACCATGATTTTGTAAAAATATTTTGATTTAAAAAAATGTTAATCCAGAGTAAAAGCTTAGAATAATAAGATTTTGATTAATAGACTTACAACCTCTACAAACAAGGTAAAAGAGGTTCAGAATATCACATATTTACGAATCGTTTTTACGTCCAAGCATCAATAAAAATGTATAATTTTTAAGGGAAATCCTTACTAATCCTTACTATCCTTACTAATATTTTAAAAGCGAAAGTGAGTTTGTTTGTTTATTTGTTTGTTTGTTTTTTACCTCTTCACGCTTTAATGGCTAAACCGATTTTGATGAATTTTGGTACAGAGATAGTTGGGAACCAGGAGACGGACATAGCCTAATATTTTTTTGAAAAAATAGGGATGTGAGGGAGAAAGAGGGAAGAAAAGGGAAAACTTAGCGTTGCTATTACAAATCAATAAGGCGCAAGGGGAACTGTGTTACCCCGAATTTAACGCGAGCGAAGCCGCGGGCAAAAGCTAGTATCACATATTTACGATTCGTTTTTACGTCCAAGCATCAATAAAATGTTATTATTTTAAAGAGAAATAAAACTGTCATCATTCACAAAAACAAAATGTTTCTATAATAGAGTTCTCAAGAGTAAACTCACCTACAACATATAAATGAACTAGCTTTTCCACGCGGTACCACCCACGCTGCTCAGCACCTGTTGGTCGTAGCGTAATGTTATATAGCCTATAGCCTTCCTCAAGAAATGGGCTATCCAACACTAAAAGAATTTTCCATTTCCAACCAGAAGTACCTGAGATTAGCGCGTTCAAACAAACAAACAAACTCTTCAGCTTTATAATATTAGTATAGATACAACCACCTGAAAGATTGAAACAAGAATAATGTAAGAACGAGAACTAGTGTATAGATCGCTCTTGGGACTCTAACAAATTCACTCCGAAAACGCAATATTCATTCCCTATTCATAACGTAAGAACAAGAAAGCTTCTCTAGACGTATAACAACCGACTTTACCCACGTCAAAAATGATGACAAGTGACATTCTGCAAAATAATGGTCTGTCACAATTCTTATTATTTGTATCTTGTCAGTATAACGAGATGGCCGGCGCCTAGCAAAAAAATCATAGCAACGTGTTTTTCTTAGATATGTCTTTGCTGTGTCTTTTATGTGAGGATCGGTGCTTTGTCATTTAAATGACGATGATAGACGGTGAAATATTATTTGTTTTGACTTTATTTTAATATGCATTATCTATCTAATATATATGTTGCAGTCAAAACCTAACCAGTCAAAAATACTTTTGACCGTATGCTTTAGTCAATAGTTGACTAAAATAACAGTTAAAAATACTTTTGCCCAATGGAGCTGGTTAAAAGTACTTTTGACTAAAATAATGATTCCGTCAAAAGTGGTTTTGACTGGTTGTATTAGTCAAAACTCTTAAAAAGATTGTAATGCCTCCTAATCTAAATACAGTGAAACTTGGTTAAGTGGGACCTCCATAACTGGAACTCATGCTTAGGTCCCAACACTTTGGCACTGAATTACCTCTGTTAGTGGGACGAGGTAAGCCTCTATACTATACCTATCTGGGATTTGTTCTTTCGATTTATCATCATAGTTGCCTCTATAACTGAGACAGCGAGTAAATTTTATATGCATAAACCTCTGTAACTGAGATAACATTGTTTGTTTACTCATTCTTATTCTACCCACAAATTCCACACGTAATTCCAAGTACGTAAGAAATTTTGAGCTTCTATTACCTTCAGTTTTAGTTTCGCTTTACTATCATACAGATGTTTATTTGAAACATGCCAAAACGAAGCTACAATCGTTATCATTACGTGAAAAACTGAAGTTAATATCCGTCTATGAAAGTGGGAAGACACGCGAAGAAGTTTGTGCCGAATTTAATGTGCCAAAATCTACTCTTTGTAGAATAATTCAGAGTAAACATAAAATTGAATCACAATGTTCTGAAGGACAAGGAAAACTAAAACATGTACGTTTATCAGAATATCCTGCACTAATGAATCTATTAATGGAACCCTCTGTAAATGACACAGATATTTATTTATACCTGTATATCTGAGACACTGGGTAAGTGGAATACATCTATAAGTGAAACGACATTGCAGGTCCCTTGATGTCTCACTTAACCAGGTTTCACGTAGTTCAGTTCCGGGTAACCAACTAAAAACAATCTCTTTTTTCTATAAATGCAGGTCGTTTCTGGGAAGTCGTAGGAGGTCACAGTTTTAACCTAACCTAACCTAGTGTTAGTTAATAGTGCTTTTGACTGATGTTTTATTGCAGTTACTTTTAACAGCAAATTTGCAGTCAAAAGTACTAAAAACCAATAATTTTTAGTATAAACCACTTTTGACCAACCTGTTCAGTCAAGAGTGCTTTTGACTGATTTTGCAAGTCAATAGTACTTTTGACTAGTTAAGAGTTTTGACTGCAATATATACAATTCTCGTGCCACAGTGTTAGTTACCATAAGTACTCCTCTGTGCAAATCAGAAAAGGGGAACTGTGTTACCTCGAATTTAACGCGAGCGAAGCCGCGGGCAAAATCTAGTTTTAAATAAAAAAAATAAACAGCGTAACAGTTTTATTATAATTATAATCTGAATAAAACAAAAAAAAACCCAATGAACTGACGTGATACTAACACATATAAAATACACATAATATACAAAATATGTACCTATAAAAAGACATGGCGTGTCTTTTTGTCTCGCTCGCCCCTCCAATCGCGTCACCTGATTTACATTGAATCAGCCTTCAGGTCCACACAACCTAACCCTGACACAAATAACACACACGCTGGACATACATCCCAAACACACTCCTGTGACAGACAGACTGACATGTCAAAATGACAAGGGTTCATTGGAACACAAGCGTAGGTATACAAAAGTAACAATGTTAAAAATGGAACCCGACAAAAGTTCGGGTGTACTGGTGAATCTTGACGGCCGCTGACAATCCACCGAAATAATTAACTGTCAGAAATATAAGTACTGATATTATACCGAATCTGTCGAGAAATAAAATGTTATACTGTTTTATTGGGCATAGGAATATTTTTATGAACGAACTAGCTTTTGCCCGCGGCTTCGTTCGCGTTAAATTCCGTTGTTACACAGTTCCCCTTTCCTGATTTATAGCTACCCTACCATGACGTGTTAAAGCAGAACTTATTCCGCTGAGGGAAAGGGACAAAGTTATACAGGGTGTCTAGCACCATCTCTTTCACTTAGTGGAATAAGTTCTGCTTTAAGATGTCATAGTAGGCCTACAGGTACCTGCTACCTGTAGTTTTTGCCCTTGCGCCTTATTTTTTGTAATTTTGCAAAGCTAAGTTTTCCCTTTTCTTCCCTCTTTGTCTCTCATATCTCACTTTTTTTTAAACAAAATAGACCATGTCTGTCTCCAAGATCCCAAATATCACTGTACCAAAATTCATCAAAACCGGTTTAGCCATTTAGGCGTGTAGACGTAACAAACTTTATTGACTCGACGGTTGCCCTGGTGCTTGAGAGATTGTCATGCTCACTTAAATGTCTCGCTAATGGTGGCGGGTGTGTCGGGTCATTTAGCTCCCTTCAAAATGGTCGAGCTGAATGGGGCTGATCCATACGTCATGTTCGTGAACGGGCGCTGTCGCTTGGGACTGGTCATCTCTTAGCTACCACGGTTTGTTTTAATTCTTCTATTAAACTCGTGCTAATTATTGCTTTTACTCTGGACGCTCTAAATGTGCTCGTTTTTCTACATCGTTCTCACATTATGAATAATCTCAACATGAATGATGTATCCATGATTTTATAAAACAGTATGATTTAAAAGAGTGTCCATGGAGTTTCTTGCCCATTCTTCTCCATAGAGATCTACGCATTGGAATGGGCAACTACAGTACTTTCACAAGTTATTATGTCTTGTGACTGGGACTGTAGCAGCATCATTTTTTTTGTTCTTGTTTTTATGACATTCAAAAGTGCCTGTAATGGTCTAATTGAAATAAATGATTTGAGTTTTGAAACATACTTACAAACAAACAAACTCACTTTCGCTTTTATAATATTAGTAAGGATGTAATAAAATCTAGATATACATACTCGTATATAACTTACTTTATTAGTTACTATGTTAACATTTTCTGTATCTCTAATTAATACGAAGTTTTTCATTTATGTAGTTTTATTTCTGGGCAAATAGTCTCTTAATATACTTATAAAAATAAATATTTTATTTTATATAAAGTCAATTTTTTTAGTACTTATATCTACCAGAAAAATCAAAACAAAACAATTATAAACTATACGGCATACGGTACCATAACATGTATATTGTTACACACTTTGTGCAGTGGCTGAGCGATCGACTGTCGAGCTACGGGGCGCGGGTTTTATCCCCGCATGCAACAATTATTTGTATGACCAGGTTTCGGGTCTGGATGTTTGTGTATGTAAGTTTAAATGTTTGTAAATGCACGCACGATATGGAAATAAATTCCTAGCGGGGAGCAACGTTTTGTTTTTTTTAATTAGGATATTATATTTTTTTTAATAGGTACTTAGATACAGAAAAAATCATCAAATAACTTCCCCCGCTCTGGGCGGAGCGGGTCAGACTTTTACAGACTAAAACCCACCCATGTTTCTTCTATTGCCCTTTACGTTTCGGGGCCGCGGTTTCTCTTTCGAACAACCCGCAAACCCCGGCAGGCAGAGGCTCAGGGGCCTTAGTCTGCTATTACAATAGTGTCAGAATGGTTGATCACTGGTCGCATAATGGTTGATTTTGACAAGTTTAGTATGTAGCAGATTACCAAACTTGTCAAAATTAAACATTATGCGATCAGTGATCGACCATTCGGACACTATTGTAATAGCAGACTAAGGCCCCTGGTAAGCCTGCTTTGCTGACATCTCTTTGAGGCGCGCGTGATACGCAAACGCGCCGTCGACACATTGATGGCCGACCCGGTTGGCTGTTATCCATATATTGACGATAATCTAGAATCCATCTTTTCCATTTTCCTACTTACATACATTATCGAGATAAAGCCAGTAACACAAAGGTTCAGTAGACTGGTATTGGAAGCCAGCCCTAGGGAAATTATTGGCTGCGCACTAAATATGGCACATGATTTATAGTATGTGCTAGCCTTAATTCTGTTTAAATTTCATCGATGCGAATATTTTGGGCCACGTAACAGTTTGGTTACTGAAATTGTTAATTGAGCATCGAATCGCCTAAAATAAATAGTTACAAAATATTTTAAAACCGACTTAAAAAAAGAGGAAGATTTTTTTTTGTGTTATTTTATATGATTTTTCTGTCAATTGTTAGCCTTTTTTTTATCTCGCTTTTATTACCTTCATTTGTGAAATCTATGTATGTATGAAAATCTTGGAATCTTAATTTAACCTACTAACCGTCTTTGATTAGGATGAAATTTTGCACACGCTCTAAATTCTGATGACAAATATGACAATACATGACTACCTAAGAAACGTCAAATCCAATATGGCAAGATGGCGGACTGGCTGTTTGAAATCCACCCCCAACTATATGCGCTAGGGTATAAAGTTGAAAAAGTATTAGTGACTGCTGAGCGATAACGATTGTCGTCTGCTGCCGACTGCTGTTCAGCTAAAGGGCCAGAACCTTTATAGCATCACTTTGTTTTCCGTCTGTCAGACTGTATGTCTGTCTGTAAAGACCCTTTATAACAAGAAAGCCTGCTGTGGGCCTACTATGACGTCTTAAAGCAGAACTTATTCCACTGAGGGAAAGAGATGGTGCTAGACACCCTGTATAGCACTGTCTCTCTTCCTCAGTGGCATTAGTTCTGCTTTAAAATGTCATAGTAGAGTAGCAGGTATTCATTCAAAACCATATTCTCAAGTTTATGGTCCCTTTTTTTTTGGGGTGGGAAATCATCCAATGACTTCCCCTTCTCTGGGCGTAGCGGGGGAGCATGTCAGACTTGTACTGACTACAACCCACCCATGTTCCTTCTATTGCCCTTTACGTTCCGGGGCCGCGGTATCTCTTTCAAACAACCTGCAACCCCAGGCAGGCGGAGGCTCTGGCAAGCCCCTCTGCTTTGCTGACTCTTAGTGAGGCGCGCGTGAAACACGAACGCGCCGTTGACACGGCCTGTCGTTAATCGATGGACGGACGGTAAACTATCCATTGCTCACCGTCCACAGGCCCGCATCTACGGTGGCCGGTAGTCGTTTCGCGGCGCCCGGCGCCCTGGGCGTCTCCCGCGGCGGCTGGGTTGGCCTGATGTTCTCTCCCTCAAACGCCCGGTCTCCTCCTTTGCTAGCATTACTGCTTCGCAGAAGGAAGTGATCGCTTCCCATTCCCTCTCACTCCAGACCATAGCCTGAACCATCGCCGATCGCCGCCGCCGATCGCCTCTACGAGGACACGGCGGTGCTCCGCCCAAGCTGGGCAGACCGCCACTGTGTGCTCCACCGTGTCCTCCGGGCGGTCGTCACAATGGTGACACCCGGGCGTTAGTTTATGGTCCCTTAGAGTTCAAAAATCAAACCTCTAAATTTACGCAATCAAAATATATGGCCTTAAATTTCACAACTTTGTACGAAACCTTCAGTGCTCTAGTCCGACTCGTACTTAGCTGTTTTTTTCTTGTAACATTAATTAGTTGGTCTTGATTACTAATTATATTTATCAGCATTATGTAATACCTAGACAGCGTTATCACTCTCAGAGCAAATAAGTGGCTAATTTATATTAATTAGTAGAAAGAACTGTCTCGGTGGTCAAGTAGTCGAAATCGCAAAAAAGGACCAAAGAGGTCCTTTTTTGCTTGCTCAAAAGCGATTTTTCAAGACAACCTTTGGATGGATTTAAAAAAGAGAAGAAACAGTACTGTAGGTAGTCTGTGGCGTAACATAAGGATACTGCAGCCCCAAAACATAAAAGAAAAAATAAGGAACATGGGTAGGTTTTAGTCAGTAGAAGTCTGACCCTCCCCCCAATCCACCCATCAGCATTAAAAAGACAATAGTTGCCAGAAAATTAACAAATGATTTAATTATTAAGATTACTAAGGCCCATAGCACACGGCGTATTTTAGACGCACAGATTACGCGCGTATACGCAATTCAAACGAGATTCAATCTCAACATTTGTTTCACATTAGGCGATCGTGAAACGCGACTCCACTGCGCGTATACGCGCTGATGCAGACGCGCTGTAGTCGCAGCACACAATTCCCCCTGCCTTTACTCCGCTCTTTTGTATGCGCGTTTGTATTGCTTCATAAGCGCGCTTGTATCATCAATGCAACCGCGACGATCAGAGTCTACGGCGCCGAAGACGCGCTTTCCTGAAACGCGCGTCTTCTGCGCGTTTTAAATACGACGTGTGCTATTTGCCTAAGCTACGAATCATCGAAGACAAAAGTTTATTATTTCAAGTTAATTCGTTCGTGTAAAGCGAGCTTCAATTTTGATGTAGATATCTGTTTACCGTCTACTGTAAAATTATATCGCTCTTTGGGGAGTTATTTGAGGTAAAGGTTATTTCAAAGTTGGAATAATAGCTACTGATTTGCTATTGTAATTGTCAGTGAAGATAGGGTCAGAAGTTATTTCGTGGGTGGTGTGATGGTTGTATCAATCGAGACGTCTCGAGTCGTTTGCTACTATCCTTACTAATATTATAAAAGCGAAAGTGAGTTTGTTTGTTTATTTTTTTGTTTGTTACCTCTTCACGCTTTAATGGCTAAACCGATTTTGATGAAATTTGGTACAGAGATAGTTAGGAACCAGGAGACGGATATAGACTATGTTTTTTCAAAAAGTGGGATGTGAGGGTGAAGGAAGAAAAAGGAAAACTTAGCGTTGCTATTACAAATCAATAAGGCGCAAGGGGAACTGTGTTACCCCAAATTTAACGCGAGCGGAGCCGCGGGCGAAAGCTAGTTTGAAAATAAAAATATTTTTTACTGTGGGCATAGTTATTAAAAGATGTCTTACCAAATAAGCACACAAACATGTAATATGCGTTATAGTACGGTATTATACATTTCGATAATTTATTTACGTTTTAAAAAAAATACGTGTGGCACTCGGCGACTGAAACGGTAAAGCTATTGCATAGCATTTTTTAACAATGTATGCAATTAATAACACATAAAAAAATCTTTACTAATATTATTATTATAAAAGCGAAAGTGAGTTTGTTTGTTACGTCTTCACGCCTAAATGACTGAAAAACTTTTAATGAATTTTGGAACAGAGACGGACATAAGCAATTTTTTTTAATTGAGTAATGAGAGAGAAAGGGGGAAGAAAAGGGAAATTTAGCATTGCTATTATAATAAATAAGGTACAAGGGCAAAAACTTCAGGTAGCAAGCACTTGCAAATCAGGACCTGTGTTAGCCCAAATTTAACGCGAGCGAAGCCGCGGGCAATAGCTAGTAAATATATATATTAAGTACCTTATAAAACAATTACTCAAAACACCCCAACCAAGAATAAGCCTTACAGCAACCCAACAAATTCCGTACCTAATCCTAAAAATGTAAGCAAAGTAAGAAAAAAAAAATCCAAAAATTTCTATTTGCCCCTTCGTATTTTATTCAGTACTTTTATAGGCCCTACCGGAAGGGTCCGGGGTCCAGGGGCCCGAGTTCTATAATTACATCCTAAAGGTCCAAGCCCATAGGCTCCGCTCTTTACATATTTATAGGGGAAATTGACTTCCGTTTTAGGGCAGAAAGAAGTCGGTCAACAAATCCAGTGAAAAGTTTTCTAACCTTTTGTGTTTTAAGAGTACGTTGTATTTGATCTTTTCATTTGTTATTTTATCTTGTAACGTTTTTTTTTTGCGAGAATGTGTGAATGGATTTTTATAAAATACTAGCTGTGCCCAGCGGTTTCACCCGCTGCTCATTTAGGGGTCTGAAAAATAGATGTTGGCCGATTCTCAGATCTACCCGATATGTACACAAAATTTCGTTTAAATCGGTCCAGCCGTTTGGGAGGAGTATGGGAACGAAAACTGTGACACGAGAATTTTATATATTAAACTAGCTGTGCCCAGCGGTTTCACCCGCTGCTCATTTAGGGGTCTGAAAAATAGATGTTGGCCGATTCTCAGACCTACCCGATATGAACACAAAATTTCGTTTAAATCGGTCCAGCCGTTTGGGAGGAGTATGGGAACGAAAACTGTGACAAGAGAATTTTATATATTAGACTAGCTGTGCCCAGCGGTTTCACCTGCTGCTAGAGGTATGAAAAATAGATGTTGACCGATTCTCAGACCTACCCGATATGTACACAAAATTTCGTTTAAATCGGTCCAGCCGTTTCGGAGCAGTATGGGAACGAAAACTGTTACACGAGAATTTTATATATTAGATGTGCCAGCGGTTTCACTTACTGCAAGTCTGCTCAGTGTCGTAGCGTGATTTGATATGGCATTTTAATTTCGTAAAATCATGTCTATTCAATATTTCAAGTCAATTCAAATTCTCTCTCAACTCGACGGGCCTGTTGGTCTAGTGGTTAGTGGCCCTGACTGCTGAGCCGGAGGTCGTGGTTTCGATTCCCACCCAGGACAAACTTTGTGTGATGAGCATGATTGTTTGTTCTGTGTCTGGGTGTGATTTATCTATAATATGTATGTATTTATAAATTACATAAGTATGTATATCAGTTGTCTGGTTACCATAACACAAGCTCTGCTTAGCTTGGGATCAGATAGCCGTGTGTGAGCTGTCCCAAGATATTTATTATTATTTATTTTCGTCCATTTATTGATCTCTATACATAAAATTACATTTTTAAATATTTCTTATAATCATAAAAAAAAAAACATTTAAAAATATAAAAATAGTAGCCCACCGGTATCGGGAACAGGGTCCAAGCTACCGGCGGTCAGGGCTCCAGAGAAAGGAACCTCCTAACAATACGAGCCGTGTCCAGGAGTACCGCTTTCTGTATCAAGCCCTTGATCCAGCTGCCTAACGAGAGCCTCCTCAGGTATTGGTCGAGGCTCTTGGCAATTAAGCCATTGGCAGATACGACTATCGGCACAATGATCGCTGAGTCCACATCCCACATGTCGACAACCTCGCGAGCCAAGTCAATATACTTGATTTGCTTATCTTTCTCGGCTTTCACGAGGTTCTCATCATGCGGGACTGTTATGTCAACAATCATTGCGCGCCGCTCTGATCGATCCACCACCACTATATCAGGCTTGTTGGCAACAATAGTCCTGTCAGTGATGATGGAGCGATCCCAGTACAATGTGATATTGCCATGTTCAAGAACTGGGTCGGGCTCATACCTGTAGTACGGCACTTCCGATTCCACAAGGTTGTATTTTAGAGCAAGTTGCTGATGGATAATCCTGGCTACAAGGTTGTGTCTATGCAAGTACTCTCCGTTAGCTAGACGCGAACAACCGGAGATAATGTGTCGTATTGATTCTCCCGGACGGTGGCATGCCCGACATATGTCAACCGTACCGTCCTTCACAATAAATCTCCGGTAGTTATTTGTCATCATAACTTCATCCATAATTGCACAGACAAAACCTTCGGTTTCTCCAAAGAGGTCCCCGGAACGTAGCCAGGCTACGGACGCTGATTGATCTACATCGGGTCCATGTAGGGCCCGAAAAAAGCGTCCGTGAAGCTCCTTACTCTGCCATACCTCCCTGCGGTCGTTAGTGTCAAGCACTACAGGTTTGCGCCAGTTCTCTTTAGCCAAGGAGAGCGGGGTGAGGCCTTTGTCCATTGCAACTACATCCCGATGCATTCCCACGTCGGTTTCTAGGAAATATTCCCTGAGACTGCATATCTCGCGATTGTGGAGAGTCTTGGCGTTTAAAAAGCCTCGACCTCCACAACTCCGCGGGATATACAGTCTCATAACCGAGGAACGTGGGTGATGCATACGAAATGCCGTTAACAATGTACGCACCTTCCTATCCAGGGCGTCCAGTTCTGTTTGAGTCCATTTGAGTATGCCGAAAGAGTACATCAAAACCGGCATGACCCAACCGTTGAAAGCACGCACCTTGTTTCCGCCTGATAAAAGACTATTAAATACTTTTCTCAGGCGGCCAAAGAAGCGTTCCTTCAACGATTGCTTCATGTCAGCAACATTGATGCCCAGCGCTTCCGACATCCCCAAATACTTGTAGGTTTCGGTTGCTGAGAGGGATCTAAGGTTTATGGAATCTGAGAGCTGGGTTCCCACAGATTCCACAATTTCCCCTCGCTTTACATGCATGACCGCACATTTGTCCACACCAAATTCCATCCTGATGGCGCTACTGAAAGTTTCAGTTACCTTCAGTAGCTTCATCAGCTGCAAATCGTTGGGGGCAAAGAGTTTCAGGTCATCCATGTAAAGGAGGTGAGATATAACCTGACCACCTCTCCTCAATCGATAGCCCAGACCTGAATTCTCCAGCAACGTGCTTAGAGGATTCAAGGCTAAGCAGAACCAAAGTGGACTCAAACTATCGCCCTGGAATATACCTCGCTCTATCCTTATCGGTTCACTATTCCTCAGAATCTGCCGACATCCTGGATAGCGAAGGACCGTATTCCATTGCCTCATACACGAGCTCAGGAAGGTGCGCAGAGTTGCATCAACTTTGTACAACTCTAGCACCCTCATGAGCCACGTATGTGGCACGGAGTCATAGGCCTTCTTATAGTCTATCCAACATGTCGACAGATGTCTTCGAGAACGGCGAACCTGTTGACTAATGGCCATATCAATGAGGAGCAGCTCCTTAGTACCGCGGGACCCGTTCCTACATCCATTTTGAGAAGCAGACATGATAGAATTGTCATCAATGTGTTTAGTGATTTTAGCTCTCAAAATGGATGTAAGAACTTTATAAAGTGTCGGAAGACACGTAATTGGTCTATAATTTTTGGGTTCCGCCGTACTACCCGATTTATGGAGCAGGTGGGTTATACCAGTTGTCAGAAACCTGGGTAGCGACCCTGACTCTAAGGCTGTCTGGAATAGGGTTGCCAAACAAGCGTGCGACTTCTGAATGTTCTTTATCCAGAAGTTGTGCAGTCCGTCCGGCCCTGGAGATTTCCAATTAGGCAGCGGACGGACAGCACAAGCTACATCTTGGGGGCTGATTGTTAAGGCCCCCATTTCTGGTATGGGGTCACACGCTCGTTCGACTTCCCGAGTCCATTCACCTTCGGTATGACTGACAGGCACCGACCAGATGTTGCGCCAAAACAAACACATGGCGTCATCATCCGGCAGGTGCGTCTCAGACACACCTTGGTCCGGTCGCTCCCAGGCTCTATACACCCACCTTTCATCACTTTGGAATGTGCGATTCAAAGTGTATCGTTCCACCCGCCGCTTATACCTACGAATACGGTTTGCCCATGCATATACTTTCTGTTTCAGGAAGTCGATGCGCTCTGTGATGCGGGACATATAGTCTGGAGGACTTATGTCAGTCCCTGCAAATGCCCGCCTCACAAAGCGCATCACTCGAGGTCGAGTGTTGCCCTCCCTGAAACTGATTAGTTTGCCAATGAGTGCTCTGGCCACACCAATACGCCGCTCAATCCTGCACTGCCAGAATGGAACAGCTGGTTTCGGTCGTGCAGCTCTGTCATCAGGAAATTTAACGTGAGCTACACGACACGCTGCTACAGCCGCACAATACAGGATTGAGTGAGCATCAGTGAGGTTTTCGCAGTTGTCAAAATAGTTTGATAACTGCGAATCCAGAACAGCCACCAGCGCCCTATTTTTATTATGCATGGGCAAACGAGGTAAGCGTGGTCTAAGTTCGGGCGATATGTACCGATATTCTCGAATCGCACCCTCCAAAGCACTCCTCATTTCCTCATTGCACTGGGTACTTACATTAGTAGCCATGTCATTACTTACCTCGTCAGCGTGACTAACTAGTTGGTGGGACTGTGGTGGAACCACAGCCTGCGACGAAGAGGTAATGACCTGGCTACTCTGCATTTCGGTTCGCAAGCGATCAAGTACGGTGTCATCCAACATACGATTACGCTGGATTACCCGCACCTGATCCGACAGTCGTTGTGCCGACACGTTGACAGCTGGCTCAAGCACCTGAAACAGAGAGAGCATGCGAACACGGTACGCGGTCAGGTTGTTTCCTCCCTCTGTAGCCCCATAGTATGAGCGCATGACGTTTTCATTGATGGAACTAGTCCATCGCATGCGCTGCACACTTCCGCCGGGAGCTGGGACCCTATCAGAGGCCGGTGGGCCTCGAAGTCCAAAACCGTCCGGCGGCCGGCGTCCTCCCCGTCGACGAGCAGGTGGTGGCGTCGTGGGCGGGGAAAAATACTCGTCGCTCGAGCTCGACGCAACTGCCACGGCCGGTGTCACAGCGCTCACGACGAGGCTGGGTTCCGGCGGCGGCGAGGCGGAGCTGAGCGACGAGCCCGGAGGTGGATGGCGTGCGCTTCTGGCGTGAGCTGATCTGGTCAACATTTTCTTTTTGTCTTCAATTTCATATTAGGTGTATTTTTGATTTTGTAGATGACATTTGTCATTTATGTCACCTTTTTTCTTTTTGCTTCTATTTGAACTATTTAATTTCATTTTGCACTGGAAATCGATTGATGAGGTTCAGCTATTGCAACTTTAGATGTAAGTATTTGTATAAACTGTTAAAAAAATATTTTTTGAATAAAACTAAGATTAAAATTACAGGAGAAGAAATTGAAGTAGTTGACACTTCAAGTGTTGCCAGATTATTATTATATTATTATTTATTTATTATTATTATATTCATTTAATTGTCTGAATAATTATGGTACATGATAAATGATGTTTATTTTGCAAGTAGGTTTTCACAAACACTTTTACACGTAATTTTTTTTTTAAACTAGATGAGGCCGGTGTTTCGTACCCGACTACTCTGAGAAGAAACAGCCGAAACAAACTCAGAGGTCATAGTCTCTTTTTAAGTCCAGACAAAATAATCTTGGTCAACTTACATGAGGACTATGCAGATAGTGTCTGAAATGGTATTTTTAAGAAAGCACCACACAGATTGAGTGGACCTGTCCAGTCAGTGCAAGCATTTGTCAGTTATCGTGTAGCTCAACTCGTATCCCAAGGATATTTTATAGTCTTAAATATAAACAAAGGTCTCACCATATTCTACCACTGGAGGCGCGCAAATATTTGGGGTGCATTCATATAATTTTTAAGACAAACATTAAATAGGAATTAAAATTACAGTTAGTGGCATGTCAGTTAAATAAATATTATCGATATTCAATTCAATGTCAATGGTTAAAAAATCATCAAATAACTTTTGCCCCATTCTGGGTGGAGAGGGGAGGAGTGTCAGACTTGTACTGACTAAAACCCACCCATATTCCTTCTTTTGCTCTTCATGTTCCCGGGCCGCGATATCTCTTTTGAACAACCCGCAACCTCGTCAGGGTTTTCCAACTTTATGCTCAGTATATTGGGATCAAATCTTACACCCGTCTCCTGTCAAATAAAATGATGCCGGTACAATCTCATGAGAGGAACTAAATATATTGATGTTGTCAATTTATTGCAAGATTTGATAGAAGGAAATCCTTGGAGACTTATCGTGGTTTTACAGTGGTATGTTATCCTTACTTAATATTATAAAAGCGAAAGTGAGTTTGTTTGTTTGTTTGTTACCTCTTCACGCTTTAATGGCTAAACCGATTTTGATGAATTTTGGTACAGCGATAGTTGGGAACCAGGAGACGGACATAGGCTAATATTTTTTTTAAAAAGTGGGATGTGAGGGAGAAAGAGGAAAGAAAAGGGAAAGCTTAGCATTGCTATTACAAATCAATCAGGCGCAAGAGCAAAAACTGCAGGTCTGCTTGGTGTGTAATACCGAATAATAATAACGCGAGCGAAGCCGCGGGCGAAAGCTAGTGGCTTTATATATCTGCATAGAATTTTTAACCGATTTCAAAAACAGGAGGAGGTTCTTAAATGGTCGTAATCTTTTATTTTTAGGTATGTCCACCGATTCCCCAAAGACGCCTGGAGGGATTTGCTCATTAGTTAGTTTTTGCCCTAGCTCCTTATTTATTGTAATAGCAAAGCTAAGATTTCCCTTTTCTTCCCTCTTTCTTCCTCATAGCTCACCACCTGCTGCTCAGCTCCTTTTCTGGAGACGGATACCCTTATCACTCAGGGGTATCATACATAGATAAGAACAATTCCCATTCCTACCGATCGAACCTAAAATTTCATAAAAGCTAGCGCCTTATTGATTTGTAATAGCAACGCTAAGTTTTCCCTTTTTCTTCCTTCACCCTCACATCCCACTTTTTTTGAAAAAAAAAGTGGGCTTTGAAAAAAAAATAGCCTATGTCCGTCTCCTGGTTCCCAACTATTTCTGTACCAAAATTCATCAAAATTGGTTGAGCCATTAAAACGTGACGAGGTAACAAACAAACTCACTTTCGCTTTTATAATATTAGTAAGGATAAGAAAAAAGGTAGATAAACGACCGTCAACTTAACCATTTTAATTAAATTGCAAAAACAAATGACAAACAACTTATTACGTACATGAGCCAAAAATACACGAGATTTATTAACAGATAAAATT
Source organism: Ochropleura leucogaster (assembly GCA_958449745.1). Taxonomy (NCBI): domain Eukaryota; kingdom Metazoa; phylum Arthropoda; class Insecta; order Lepidoptera; family Noctuidae; genus Ochropleura; species Ochropleura leucogaster. The sequence goes on along the minus strand of OY288224.1, from coordinate 11,575,578 downwards.
GAATATTTTTAAATTAAATATTTATAATTTTATCTTAAACAAAAATCTAAAAATTATTTTTATGTTGATAGCAATCAACTTTTGTTAACCGCAATATAAAATTAAGATTAGTTAATAAAATTAACTGAGGTCATTCAAGATCATTAAATTAATTATTGCCACTAAGTTCAAGTGGTCGCAATTGTAACTATAGCTGAGATTAAATAAAATAAAAAAATAAATATCTTGGGACAACTCACACACGGCTATCTGATCCCAAGCTAAGCAGAGCTTGTGTTATGGTAACCAGACAACTGATATACATACTTATATAATTTATAAATACATACATATTATAGATAAATCACACCCAGACACAGAACAAACAATCGTGCTCATCACACAAAGTTTGTCCTGGGTGGGAATCGAACCCACAACCTCCGGCTCAGCAGTCAGGGCCACTAACCACTAGACCAACAGGCTCGTAAATTGCGTCTTGGGTTCGATTCCTGGAACGGGTATATTGCTATTTCGTTTTCCACCCTCCTTGAAAGCGTGTATTTTTAATAATATTTTAGTAAGTAGCTGGCGCCCGCGGCTTTGCCTTAGTAATCTTCGAAAAAAAATGTGTTATTCCAGACTATTAATCTACCTCTAAACTAAATTTCATCAAGTGGATCAGCCGTTCTGACGTGAAAAAGTAAAAAAACATCTATACATCCATCCATCCTCACAAACATTCGCATTTGTAATATTATAGTGGAGTTGTAGGACATGCGCCTATGACTTAATTGCCAAGAGCAAAATCAAAAGTCATTTATTTAAATTATAGTCACTTCCTAGTGTTGTACTAAGAAAAAGATATGGCAGAACAAACTATCCAGAAACAAATCTACACTGTCTGTAAAGTAAGAACAATAACTCATAATTTTCCTGCCCTAGTCCCATTCTATTTGGGGTCGGCACAACACGTTTTGTTCTTCCATTCTCCCCTATCAGACGTCACGGCATCATTTACTCCTTCTGCATATCATTCTTTCACAATGCATCCATCTTTTCTTTGGCCTTCCTCTCACTCTCCGTCCATTAACATTCAAATCCATCACTCTTTTAGTCACATATGCTTCGTCCCTCCTCATCAAATAAGAACAATAACTACGTGGTAAAATGAAGAATTTATTTACTAGCTTTTGCCCTCGGCTTCGCTCGCCTTACATTCTGAGTAACACAGTTCCCCTTTCCTGATTTGCAGGTACCTGCTACCTGCAGTTTTTGCCCTTGCCCCTTATTGATTTGTAATAGCAACGCTAAGTATTCCCTTCACATTCCACTTTAAAAAAAAGAATAGTCTATGTCATTCTCTCAACTATCTCTGTATCAAAATTCACCAAAATCAGTTTAGCCATTAAAGCGTGAAGAGGTAACAAACAAACTAACTTTCGCTTTTATAATATTAGTAAGGATGGCCTCAGGACAGCTAGTACATATCAATAATAAACCTCGACCAATACCTAAGGAGGCTCTCGTTAGGCAGCTGGATCAAGGGCTTTATACAGAAAGCGGTACTCCTGGACACGGCCCGTATTGTTAGGTTCCTTTTCTCGAGCCCTGATCAGTAGCTTGGACCCTGTTCGCGATACCGGTGGGCTAATTTTTAGAATTGTTTTTTTTTTTTAATAAGAAATATGTAAAATAATGCCCAGAGTTGGAAGGATGAACGCCCAATGGAAAAGGGAGGCGTTTGCCCAATAGTGGGACAAAATAGGCTTCTAAAAAAACCGGATCGAGTCAGACTCGGGTACTGTTAACAAAAAAATAATATTTTGAAATGTCTTTTTTTTTGTTGTTGAGAAGAAATATGTAAAAATATAAAAAAAATATGTACAAATAAATAAACGATCATAACAATTTTTAAGAGCTGACATTTTTGTTTTATGGCACTGTTGTACAAACGATAAAGGAAAACAAAAAGAAACATGCACTTTGCTCTTGCATAAAAGTATTAAACGAAACATTTCAAACCTTGTAGATAAAAATCAGTCAAGCGAGAGTTGGATTCGCCCACCAAAGTTCCTTAAAAACTTGATTTTGTTTTTAGAAAAATACAAATAAAAAAATTAGTTTTTTTTTTGGGGGTGGGTAATCATCAAATAACCTCCCCCGCTGAAGGCGGAGAGGGGGCTAGTGTCAGATTTGTACTGACTAAAACCTACCCATGTTCCTTCTACTGCACTTTATGTTCCAGGGTCGCGGTATCTCTTGCTTGACTTCTGGAATCAAATTTATTTTTCAGTCTTTTTGTCGGATTTTTTCCGTCTTTATAGTCCATTTCAGACCTTGTAGATTAATTTAAAAACCCCCGACCCAAAAAAAGAACGCAATTATTATGACAAAAGGTTAAAAAATTAATAACTTTAACACTACGTAAGTACCAACTAAAGCATGCCAGACTATGTACTCGGGACCTTTATGTCGGAGGCATAACCACTAATTTTGAACTGCAAATGATTATCCTGGCCTGCTGTTGACCGTACGCCTGAATTTCTTTATTAAATTTTGTCGCTTTGGGGGACCGCTTTTTACCTTCATAAATACTTACCTAAATCAAACGATTTCTACCGGTAAGGTACAACAGTCGTTTGTCTTGGTATGGACATGTAATGAGGAGGGATGAAGGACATGTGACTAGAAGAGTAATGGATCTGAATGTTGATGGACGGAGAGCGAGAGGAAGGCCAAAGAAAAGATGGATGGATTGTGTAAGGAATGATATGAAGGAGAAAGGAGTAAATTATGTCGTGACGTCTGATAGGGGAGAATGGAAGAAGAAAACGTGTTGCGCCGACCCAAATAGAATGGGACAAGGGCAGGAAAATGATGAAGGTACAACAATCGTATTTTAAAACTAAATATGTATACAACCACCATGATACAATAACAAATAACAAATTTAAAGTCAAAGTCAAACATTTATTTGCTAATAAATATGGTTACAAAAGTTCGTATAATAGACAGTGTAAAAGCAGCTTAGCATATTTAGTCATAATATAACGACATGCATTTTTTTTGTGCTTTTAACATTATTTATATTCAAGGAATTCCTGCAGAGTATAAAAAGCATTCTCAATTAACCACGTGTGTAAAACTTTTCTGAAGCGGACCATTGGAAGTTCTTTTATTTTTTCAGGAATCTTATTATATATTTCTATACACATAGGAAAACAACTTCGTCTGTATAATTGTGTTTTCGTTCTAGGCATAATGAGTCTGTTAGGATATCTAGTATTGAAATTACATTTGTCTCCCACTTTTCCAAACATCTTTGGGTGAGATTTTGTAAATTTACATATTTCCACGATATAGATACTAGTCAATGTAAGTAATCTAAGTTTCTTGCACAGTGGTTTACATGAAGTAAGTGAGTCTACATTGCATATCGCGCGTATACATCTCTTCTGTGCGATAAAAGCTCTTCCGAGATGCACCGAGTTTCCCCATACTAGTATACCATAGCGCAGTATTGAACCAACATATGCATGATAAGCCTGTAATGTGGCTTGTCTATGATGATGTGGTCGACGATGAAGCACGCTTACCTAGAAATAACCTATTCACTCTTGACTTGAAGACCCCCAGGTTATAGCTGTCAGGAAATACAGACTCCGGCAGGGAATTCCACTCCTTAGCAGTACGCACAATGAAGGTATTCCCAAACCGTTTAGTGCGTGTGGGAAACCTTCATTTAGAAATGAGTCGATCGCAATTTCTAGGAGTTTTTTTTTACTTCTTAGGCCTGCGATATTCTGATGAAAAATATTTAATGAGTGACAGTTAGTTTTTTCATTGGAATCTACGTCTTTGACCTTACTAAACTCATTACCGTACAGGTTTATTAGCGGTTGATCACGGAAAGTTCTAGTTGAAGGTAAAGTACTGCTAATATCTGCGAAAAAAAGTATTATTTGGGGTATTTTTATGTGGTCTCTGATCCTATGCGGATTTCGTTTTGTTATTCGGACGTATGGAACCCTAAACATTTGAATGTCACAAAGTTCTTATTATTTAACGACAAATAGTTTCAAGTAAAGTCAACCCGGAAGGCAATTAAAGGTTTTCTTGCAAGCGCTGGCGTTTCTTAGAAATGTCTATATTATAAGCCTCTAGTAATACTATTTCCTTAATCTTTTTTTTTTTAGAACGAAGTTCCTTATCGTGCGTTGCGAAAGGGGACAGACGGAAAAAATAAGACCAAAAGTTGTAACGACACTTTTCGCTACAGTGTCTCTCTCTCTCTCTATCCCACTCTCATAGAAAGCAATTCAGTTATTTTTGTTTCGTCTTTCTATTTCACATTGAACTGTGTGGTGTCGCGACGATTATTTTTATTGAGTGTGTACAGGTTTTTTGTACTTAATAACTTCGTTCCATCTGGGTGTCCCTTGACACCTCTCGAGTTTTTTTTGGTATTTCACAAGCGTTTGGCCGTAATTCGCATAATGTGAAGCAACTCAAACATTGACGAGATTTAAATTATAACTAGCTGTGCCCAGCGGTTTCACTCGCTGCCCATTTAGGGGTCTGAAAAATAGATGTTGGCCGATTCTCAGACCTACCCGATATGTACACAAAATTTCGTTTAAATCGGTCCAGCCGTTTCGGAGGAGTATGGCAACGAAAACTGTGACACGAGAATTTTATATATTAGATAATATAGATACTAAAGCCCTAACCACCAGTAGCTTGGGACCCTACTCCCGAAACCGGTGAAAACCCAAAAACTTTATATCTATTTTTAAATGTTTTTTTTTTTTTTAGATTATTTCAAAAATGTTTCGATACTTTTATAAAATGAATAAAGAGCGACTGCCTATTTGACCTCCACAACCTAGTTAGTACTGTAATGATTTATGAGATGTGGTTGGCGTTTATTCGTTATAAAAGAATCTTAAAACACTTTGAAACTATATTTTAGTTTTTCATTTAACAAATACATGTCACATCACTGAAATGCTATTCTCTTTATTTCTATTCTCTTTTTAAAAAACTTGAGAATTCGAACATCATTGCAAACCAGCCTGTACTCTTTAAGGTTTGATTAATGGTATAAAACCTTCACAGAACCGAGTAATACGATACTCTTTAGTAAAAGAGTTTGTCAGACTGTAGGGTCACTGAGATCAACGGCTTAATGTACTTTCAGAGACACAGAGGAAACTTGGTATGTAAATGGTGGTCACCCATCCAAGGACCGACACAAGCAAGCAAGATTTAACCTGAAAATCAACCGATCGAATCGATATGCGGTTGTTCTTATTTAGCCCTCTCTCCTCATCCTTACTTCCTTACTATAATATTATAAAAGCGAAAGTGAGTTTGTTTGTTTGTTACCTCTTCACGCTTGAACGGTTAAACCGATTTTGATGAATTTTGGTACAGATATAGTTGGGAACCAGGAGACGGACATAGGCTAATATTTTTTGGAAAAAAGTGGGATGTGAGGGAGAAAGAGGGAAGAAACGGGAAAACTTAGCGTTGCTATTACAAATCAATAAAGCGCAAGGGGAAATGTGTTACCCCAAATTTAACGCGGGCGAAAGCTAGTATATGATATTCCTACCAATTTAGTAAATGGGTTACCCGTATTATCAAATGCACTGATTAGCAGTATTAAGAGCCAGCGGCCAAAGCTTAGGGTTGCGTGTCCAATTCCCACATGGAATATTATGGGGCTGGATTACAATTTCCGGAGACAACTTAGTCGATATGAACTAGATAAGTTATGTGTAAAAGTAACCTTATCGAAACCGAAAAGCGCTTAAATTCCCCTGCGTATCTATGATTTCTTTATTTTATTCGATATATCTGGGTTCTTTCTAGATACGTGTATAATAAGGTCTAAGTTGTGACGGCATGGTTGGCGCAGTGACTGCGTGTCGCGAGTTTGATCCCCGCACGGGACAAATATTGTATGACCTACAGATAGTTTTTCCGGGTCTGGCTGTTTGTGTATGTAAGTCTAAATGTGTGTAAACGTTTCCACAATACAGGAAAAGTTCTTAGTGAGGGCAAGGTTTAAAATTTTTTTTTGATTTACAAAAATCGACAAAGGTAAAAAGCGGTTTTTTCGATTTCCGGCAAAACTAAAAGCCCTATCGAAAAAATTCAAATGGCAAAGTTGTAGGCAATAAAAAGATCTAAAACTATTGCATCCACCCTTTTTTTACATAACCTCAAAATTTATGCGAAAAATTCAAAACCTCCGGGCCATCACGACATTTTTTAACATTCAATATTAAACTGAAACAGTTATAATACTGTTTTTGTTTGTTCCAGAAACATTCTATAAATATTTTTAGGAAAAAAATATTATCCTTAAGTACAAAAATTATAAAAGCGAAAGTGAGTTTGTTTGTTTGTTACGTCTTCACGCCTTAATGGCTAAACCATTTTGGTTCAGAGATAGTTGACCCTGGAGACGGACTTAGGCTATTTTAAAAAAAAAAATGAAGAATGAGGGAGAAAGAGGGCAAAAAAAGGGAAAACGTAGCATTGCTATAACAATAAATAAGGCAATAGAGCAAAAACTACAGGTAGCAGGTACCTGCAAATCAGGAAAGGGAACTGTGTTATCCCGAATGTAACGTTAGCGAAGTCACGGGCGAAAGCTAGTTTTATTAAAAGGTAAAAGTTTCCTTAAGTTAATTTGCTTCTTACTCTACTTAAAATAAATTCGCGCTTCTTCTTTGAGGAGTAGGAAAAACCTTAGAACGCCACGTGATACGAACTTCATTCATTTATCCACGCCTTTTGATTCATCAACATTCATTCATCTTGTTACACACGCTCTCCAAAATTGAAATCAAAATATTTTTATTTCACATACGGCCAACGAGAAGCGATACCAAATGTAAACAAAACCCATGCTAAAACCCCATCTAAAATGGCCGCCCGAATGTTGGCGAACCCGTCTTAACGTTGTCATGTTTTTGCCGGGAGAACGAGACATTACGACAAAGGCACAAGATGGAAAGAACTAAATATTAGATTGTCAACGCCACAGTTGTTCTTTAGGTTAATGACCTTTCGTATCGCTTCTCGTTGGCCGTACTGTAGGCCTACATGGGCACTTATAAAACGTCGAGAAAAGATGCACGGTTCGGGTTGGTAGTTTCCTATGGAGAAGAACCGGCAAGAAACTCCATGATTACTCTTTTAAAATCATTTGGTTTTACAATGTTGTTGTTACAGCGTTAGTACTTAAGTATGAGAGGACAGCGTAGGCCCGACAATAAGTCAATGCTTACTTTACAGAAAGTAAAATCCTTACTAATATTATTATAAAAGCGAAAGTGAGTTTGTTTGTTTGTTTGTCACCTCTTCACGCTTTAAACCGGCTAAACCGATTTTGATGAATTTTGGTACAGAGATAGTTGAAAAAAAAATGGGATCTGAGGGAGAAAGAGGGAAGAAAAGGGAAAACTTAGCGTTGCTATAACAAATCAATAAGGCGCAAGAGGAACTGTGTTACCCCAAATTTAACGCGGGCAAAGCCGCGGGCGAAAGCTAGTAAAATAATAAATAACCATAGTTCACAAGGGTCTAAGAATCTACAAGGCCAACCATGTCCACTTATTCCCAACTAATTGGTAGAAGAGAATCTATACAAGAATAAAACGGTTTTAAGGGTCCATAATGATCTCAATTATAAACTATCACCTAATTACACATCTTTTTTGTTAACTTTATCGTACAGCTACCCTACTATGACCTCTTAAAGCAATTCTTATTCCGCTGAGGGAAAGAGACAGAGCTATACAGGGTGTCTAGCACCATCTCTTTCACTCAGTGGAATAAGAATTGCTTTAAGATGTCATAGTAGCCCTTCTGTACTTGTACAACTGTGTCGTTGGAGCGTTTACAAACATCTAAACTCACATACACAAACAATAAGAGGAGGGATGAAGCACATGTGACTAAAAGTGTGATGTATCTGTATGTTGATAAACTCGGTATGTAACGGGTGGTCACCCATCCACAGACCAACCTATACAACCGTGGCTTAACGTAAAGATAGACCCAAGTGGCTGTTATTTCCGTCACGAGCAACTCTATGTTTTTTTTTTTTTATTTTGCCCTACACTAGGAACTTCTCCACTATCGTGGGTGCGTTGTTGAAGACAAATGATCAAAAAATGCTATGTACTACTACGGTTTGGAAGGTCATCGCAGTTTTTTGAGGTGATTGTATTTTAATTTGGTGATAGATCTTCAGTGATATACAACGGCACTCTTTAATAAATGACAGCAAATCTGCCGTGATTGCTGCAATCACATGTATAAGTATGGGTTTCGCCAGGGTAGGCAGGCGGTTGGGAGCAGGGTGACCGTATCCCCTAGGGGATGATGCATATGATTTCTGAATTGGTTAATACTAAAGCATAATATAGATACTTAGTATTTAATCTATAGCTTGATGTGGAACTAAAACTTGTATCTAAGACGGGACTAAAGCTAAAAATAAAAACGTTTTAACCGTGTTTGCGTATTATATCATAATACTATAACTAAAAATGCTGAAATAAAACATTTTAGTAAAAAAAATAAAACCGACTTCTAAAAAAAACTAAAAACTGGAAAATAACTTTATTTCCGGAAGTCGGTAGTAAATAAAGTCAACAAAACCAACAAAAGCCACCGACTTCCGGAAATAAAGTTATTTTCCAGTTTTTAGTTTTTATTTAGAAGTCGGTTTTATTTTTTTGTAAAGCCAACCTTCTGCTGTATTCTGTGATACACCTGACCTTTTTTAAGGATATTTCAAACAAAATTGCTGTGAGTAAACGATTTTCAAGGCAGTCGCCTTCCGGCGTTTCCGGTTTCAAAATTGTTTGCGAAAATTCCTGTAGACATTTTAATTAAGTTTTTAACATGGCTTCTATGGTCTTGTCGTTATTAGCAGGATAGCGGAACATAAAGTAGTGGGTTCAGTAGGTAGCATAAAAGGGTTCTAAGATTTAAAAAATCATATACTCCTATTTCTCCATCTGTATTTTAATGTAACCCACATTCGTTGCAAATAAATTATTTAATAATGATTTATTATGTATTTGATTTGATTTATATCATACACTAGCTATTCCCCACGGTTTCACCCGCGCTGCCCAGCACCTGTTGGTCGTAGCGTGATGTTATATAGCCTATAGCCTTGCTCAAGAAATGGACTATCCAACACTAAAAGAATTTTTCAATTCTAACTAGCAGTTCCTGAGATTAGCGCGTTCAAACAAACAAACAAACAAACTCTTCAGCTTTATAATATTAGTATAGATATTAATAATTAAAATAATTTGCATTCAGACATGTCAGACTTTCGGAACACTGACTAACGGTTCAAACATTAAAAAAACGGTTAAAAAACCGTTTTTGAGGCACAGAGGAAACTCGGTATGTAACGAGTGGTAACCCATCCACAGACCAACCTAAGCAAGCGTGGCTTAACGTGAACGACTCGAGTGGCAATTATTATTTAGTGACAACCTCCTCTACCAAACAATTTTAATTACATTCCCCAGTAATTTTAGTCAACCGTCGTTCGTCAGTGAGCCGTATTTATTATAATAATTAATCATCTGTTTCACAGATGACCCGTCCGAATTAATAAATGAAACGCTCTTCCAACGTCAAGAAGCATAAATATGCAGCTACGGCCAAATGAATCAATTTAAAATTATTTAAAACAGGAATATTGATGTTAAAACGTATGTTTATATTGAATACTAGCTGTTCCCCACGGTTTCACCCGCGCTGCTCAGCACCTGTTGGTCGTAGCGTTATGTTATATAGCCTATAGCCTTCCTCAAGAAATGGACTATCCAACACTAAAAGAATTTTCCAATTCCAACCAGTAGTCCCTGAGATTAGCGCGTTCAAACAAACAAACAAACAAACTCTTCAGCTTTATAATATTAGTATAGATTGAATATTTATCACAGTTATTTATCACCGTTATTTCACACAGTTGACAATGCATGAAGGGATTGGAGTTACTTAATATCCAAACAGGGTAATAATCAAGTTTAAGTAATGCTTAATCGTCGAGATGGCCCAGAAGTTGAGACCTCGCGATTAAAAAACAAAAAACTACTTTTCTGTATCGTTTACAAACATTTAAAATCACATTCACAAACAGCCAGAATCGAAACAACGATCTATAAGTCATACAAATATTTTAACCGAACCCAAAAAATGCAGAGTGAAATATACATAACTAGCTGTTCCACGCGGTTTCACCCACGCTGCTCAGCAGCTGTTGGTCGTAGCGTGATGTTATATAGCCTATAGCCTTCCTCATGAAATGGACTATCCAACACTAAAAGAATTTTCCAATTCTAACCAGTAGACCCTGAGATTAGCGCGTTCAAACAAACAAACTCTTCAGCTTTATAATATTACTATAGATTCCTATGGATCATCTCCCGCAGTGGCTGGGTTGGTTTGAGGTTTTATCTTTCAAACGCCCGGCAACCTCCTTCGCTAGCATGACTGCTTCGCAGAAGGAGGTGACCGCTTCCCATTCTCTCTCGCTCCGGGGCGCCACTGCCAAAGAGAATGGCATAGAACTACTTCATCATGTATCGATAGGGGTATTCTTTCTTGAATTTGGACTTTAATATTCCTATACTATAGGAACCCTTTTTTACAGATGAGAAATCTATACTAATATTATAAAGCTGAAGAGTTTGTTTGTTTGAACGCGCTAATCTCAGGAAGTACTGGTTCGAATCGAAAAATTCTTTTAGCGTTGGATAGTCCATTTCTTGAGGAAGGCTATAGGCTAAATAACATCACGCTACAATCAACAGATGCTGAGCAGCGCGGGTGAAACCGTGGGGAACAGCTAGTGAGAAATAATCAAATAACTGCCCACGCTCGAGCGAAGCGTCAGAATCCACTGACTAAAACCCAGCCATGTTCCTTCTTTTGCCCTTTATGTTCCGGGGCTGCGGTATCTCTTTCGAACAACGCACAACCGGCGGGAAACATGTAGGAACCTTCCTTTGTACCTCCGGTTTCAAGTCTATATTATCAGTTTTAACGTCAGTTAAATCCTTACTAATATTATAAAAGCGTAAATGAGTTTGTTTGTTACGTCTTCGCGCTTTAAAGGCTAAACCGATTTAGATGAATTTTGGTACATAGATAGTTTGTACACTGGCGACATAGGCTAATCTTTATAAAGTGGGAAATGAGAGACACAGGGAAGAAAAGGGAAAACAATCAATAAGGCGCAAGGGCAAAAACTACATGTAGCAGGTACCTGCAAATCAGGAAAGGGGAACTGTGTTACCTCGAATTTAACGCGAGTGAAGCCACAGGCAAAAGCTAGTACTCTATAAGAATTTGTGTAAGATATTATCACACCACAACTAAAAAGGTTAAATAAAACACCTTTGTGCAAAAGGAAAAACATCTTCAAAGTAACCAGCATCAGTAGTAATTAAAAACTTATTTAGTCGTACTATTGTTGGTCTTTGACGTAAATATACCCGCATACCTATGTTATTATTTATGCAAGCAATTAGATGTTAATAGCTGTGCCCAGCGGTTTCACTCGCTTCTCAGATCCTTAGTGTCGTGGTTTAATGTAATACAGTTTTCGTCCACTTATTGTTTTCTATACATAAAATTATATTTTTAAATATTTCTATATAAAAATAGTAGCCCACCGGTATCGGAAACAGGGTCCAAGCTACCGGCGCACATAGGAGTATTTTAGTTGAAAAGTTGGCCAAAATTATTTTAGTGTCTAAATGGTCTTAAAGCAAGATAATAGGTTTAACTGTAGTATTTACAAGGCATATGGATAGATAAAATCAATGATAAAAAAAATTACTCCAAATAATTGCATTTATTACTCAAGAAACTACTAAAAATAATTATTTTTATCAAGGAATTCTTAATCAGATGACGATCCCGTCCACGGTTCTTCGTCTGATGTATCTTCAACTTCGGCTGATTGCAGTGGAATATCGTCATCAGTGTCCACTACTTCCACAGATTCAGGAATTAATCACCTACAAGAGCAAACAAATATAGAACTGTAGTTCTATATTTGTTCGCTCTTGTAGGTGATTGTGTTATTTCTTGAAGAATTTTCGAGACATCCACTTTACCAGAAGAACGTAGTTTCATTTGAGCTGCGTACGTTATCACCTCGGTGTCAATAGTCTCTCGAATATTTTGGGTCTTTCTTCTTTTGCTGCGCTCGCTCGATTCTCTGAACGATTTTGTTGGACGTCCGGGTTTAGTGGCTCCAACAGGTAATTCTAAACTTCCCAGAAGCCAGTTATTATTATTTTTTGTGAATAAGTTTAATTTTCTGCTTGCCGCCGACCACTTCTGCTTAAATTCATGTTTAAACACGGACAATTTGTGTTTTATGTCTTTTATTTGATCTTCCGAATAAGAACTTCTACTCAGCAAATATTCTTCAAGAAATTCGATTTTTTTTCCACATTTTCTCCTTTCCGCTGTTGCATGATGTCAAACAACTGTTTTCTAGACATTTTTTTTATTCCCGATGAACCTAATAACAAAGAAAATAAATCTATAAGAAATTGTCTAATTACTAAAAAAAATACCTCAGGCGATATTTACGTCTTAAAAAACGGAATTCGCAAACATTCGCAGCTTTTTATTTCTAAATACATAAGTTGACTATCCATTCTTTAATATTGTATAACAAACGTCATTAAATAAAGCTCAGAAGTATTACAAAATCTTTCGACAACATTGGAACTATGTAAAAAATGAACAATTATTTATGTCTTATTTCAAAGTAACATAATTTTTCAAATAGAAATGAATTCGAAGCGAAAGTGTATAAAAAATACAGTACATACCTGCTTCAAAAGAATCCATAATGCAGCAATAAACACAGAACAAAAAAGGATCATAAAAACGTAACCAAACAAGTGATATTCGGAAGGTAGCCGATAAAAGAAACGTGCGTAATTCACAAGTGTTAACTTCCGACTGACGGGACCGCGCTGCGGTGCGTCACACAAAAAAAGCTTACGTCTTTTATTGTTCTCTGTCTATTCAACTCTCTCAGATAACGGATGTTAAGGACATAGCACGTGTTTTAAAAAATCGACTTTTGGCCACCTTTTCGACTAAAATACTCCTATGTGCGGCGGTCAGGGCTCCAGAGAAAGGAACCTCCTAACAATACGAGCCGTGTCCAGGAGTACCGCTTTCTGTATCAGATGCCTAACGAAAGCCTCCTCAGGTATTGGTCGAGGCTCTTGGCAATTAAGCCATCGGCAGATACGACTATCGGCACAATGATCGCCGAGTCCACATCCCACATGTCGACAACCTCGCGAGCCAAGTCAATATACTTGATTTGTTTATCTTTTTCGGCTTTCACGAGGTTTTCATCATGTGGAACAAACATACAGTCTATTATTTTTAATTATCGGGAATATTTGGTGGAGCTCACACGGATGGCTTCCATGCGCAAAAAAACAGCTTCCTTACTGCAACGCTTGCGTAATACTCGTAACAGCATCCTGAAAATGATTGCTGGTAGGCCCGACTGCCCCATTCAAAGCACTGGCTGAAATTAGCCATAGGTTCGTGTAATTAAGTAGTACTAATAACACTAACATGGTCTATAAGCATTTTCTGTAACTAATTCACTAACAATTGTGGATTCTACCGGGTCTGAAATTAAGATTTATTTTTATTTTCTGAGCTATTGCATAGCCTATCACGGGCCTTGAGCGTGGAGACCGAATCCAGAAATTTCGTAACGAAAATACCTAACACTACGAATACCGTCAGTTATTTCAATCACGATTCCAATGTTCTATTAGCGTGTTTGGTAGAGAATCGGATGGTCAATCGACATTACGCTGGATCAAACCCAAGGTCTTGTTTATTTTCTTTTTGCGACTTCTTTTCATTGGAAGTACTTTTTAAATATTATATTTAGATTTTTTTTATTTATTGCAGAAGTTGATAAAAATGCTATTAATAGTTAACAACAGCTTTACCGCAGCAGTCCCCGAGTGCCACACGTGTTTTTTTCAATCCCGTCAAGGAATCGCGTTTCCCATACAAACTTTGCTACCCTGCTTCACCCTCTTTGAGGTTGAATTTTGCAAAATTTCGTCTTACTGCTAAAAGGATCCCTATGCAAAATTTAAGACTCCTTACACTTTTATGTGTCTTGGATAATTTTGAATAGGTACTTACTTACATTTTTTTCGATAAAATAAAACTCGGGGCTGCGAAATCGACATACACCCGACCAATCAACCAATGGGCGATAAGAAAAAACGACACGGTTAAAGGGGCTCTTAAGGACAAAATTGTATTTTTTAAGAGGTAAACCAAAAAAGGTACGAAATAATTGGTTATGACCGAGACATGAAGGCTTATGTATTTTATTGTTATGTGTACAGTAAAAAAAAACAGATTGGCCTTTTTATTCCTGACGACAAATCATCAAATAACGTTATCAGACAATATTCGCCAATTTCCGGAAGTAAAGTTATTTTCTACTTTATTTTTTCGAAGTCGGTTTTATTTTTTACAAAAAAATTGTTTATATGATTAAAAATTACGGACATTGAGAACATTAATTTCGTCAATAAAGCGTTAAGGAAAATATTTTACCCGCACACCAAACAACAGACTTGATTGTACAAAAACAAAATTACAAAAAATAAAGTACGACCAAAACGAGTTTACTAAATTATATAAGCGTGGTAACAGTTCATTTACCGCAGTATAGTCAATGGAAGTGATACAAATTGATATCGGATATTTAATAAAAAATGGCGTCGTTGTTTATTTTAAGACAGTAAGTATGTATTTTTTAGCTTATGATTAGTAGCCTTACCTAGAACTGACTATGTAAACAAATGTTAGAAGTTAAAGGAGATTGCCAGAATTGGACTAAAGTATTACAGAAACGATATGTATCTTTAAAAAAACTAGATATTTTACTGATTAAAAATAACATGTAACAATAATAACTTTCTACTGGAAAAAGCTACAAATTATAATTTTAAATATGGTTTTTAATTTAATATTCGTCTAAAACCAGCTCCGTAAACAAGCTGTCAGGTCATTTAAAGATCGTCCTAAAACTCGTAAGTATAAATAAATATTAAAAAAAAAACGATATCTATTTTGTTCTAACACCTGTCATGGACATTATAATCATTTATAAACGAAAAAGGAAATGTCCTTTTTGATGATGATTGATGAAATTATTTTTGTTGAAGTAATAGTTATGTGTGTATTTAACAGGAACTTCGTTCTAAATCGTGTATCGGGAAATTGTTTCAAAACGAAAAAATATCGGTGTTTGTCAAAATGACAATGACAATGTCACGTCATTCATTTTCGTACTCGTGCCTAATTCCTTTTTTGTGCTATGCAATAGTATGCTAATAGTAACATACAACTATGTAATCTAATGTGTCTATTCGATTATGGTGTTAACATTTTGGCATTATAAATACAACTCTCACCATTTGCAAACCAACTTTTTTTCTTCAAAAAAATCTGTCTGATATTATATATATATATGAACAACACATAAATGGTTACTAAATACTACTGGTTTACACATTTAGCCCAACGATGTATGGATTTCTGGCGATCTTCTTTGACCCAAACCTATGTTTGAATAACTATTCATGAAAAGCTAGTCACGTCATTCTAATCTTTTATCTGAACCCTTATTAGATCACTTTGTTGTCTGTCCATCTGTCTGTCTGTCAAGACCAACTCTGCAGTCCCTTTGTGCTGCAAATGGTTTTAATTTCAACTTGATACCTCCATGCATTCCCGAGATAACGGGTCTTGACAGACAGATGGACAAAACAGTGATCCTATACGAATCCCGTTTTTTCCTTTTGAGTTACGGAATCCTAAAAAGTTGGTAAAAATAATCTGACATACAACAACATTTTCAAATTATATGTATAATCATGTGTATTAATGTCAATCTAATATATAAATTTCTCGTGTCACAATTTTCGTTCCCATACTCCTCCAAAACGGCTGGATCGATTTAAAGGAAATTTTGTGATTATCGGATAGGTCTGAGAATCGGCAAAAATCTATTTTTCATACCTCTAAATTAGCATCGGGTGAAACCGCTGGGCACAGGTAGTAGACTAAAAAATAAGGTTACCAGCTTTAAAACAATTCATAACCTTATTTAACCTTTGTTTCTTTCATTTCTTTTTTTAAACTATAATAGTTTACTAGAGTAATTAAAACCTTATTGTTTTAACCCTAGCTCTACTAATGCGGGTTTGTTTACTGATTATCTGTAGGTATATTTTAATTTAGTAACGTTTGTTAGTTTATTTAAGCAGGTGTGTTTATAGGCTATGAGCAGTACTTGTAAATCCTACACGTATGTAAAATAAATGTGTGGTGAATTATTAAAAAAAATATGTGTTGTGAAATTATACGTTTTGTAAGTAGATATTTTTTTAAAACAACGGCATTGACATTCAGATCTTCGCGGAATTTCCCTATTGACGATACACACGAGTATTTAAACGCTTTTAATTCTTTCCTGTTTTTGATAAATGTACAGACGCCAGTGATTATTCCCAATGTCCACCACTTGTCTGGCCACCACTGGGGGACAGCGAGAAAACTTTAAAACATTATTCTCGTTGCAATTAAAATTGATTGACAATTTAAATTGATGGCCAGTGGGAATCGGATCAAAAGAGTTGTGCCATTGTCTCCCAACAGCGGCTATAGGGAATGTTAAAAAATCCTTGTCGCTGCCCACCAGTGGTGGCGAACGAAAATAATTTACAAAGTTGTGACGCTGTCCCCCAGTGGTGGACAACGAGAATAATGTTTTAAAGTTGTCTCCCTGTCCCCCAGTGGTGGCCAGACAAGTGGTGGACATCGGGAATAATCGAGACGCCAGCAGGTCAAGCTACCCGAAACTGTCAATTTTTAACAATGAACCTTGAACCTAATACTTTAGAAATAAAGTCGAAACACTATCAAAGAAATCTGACAGATTGTAGTAGCTTGATGTGCAGGCGTCTGAACACACATAATACATTAAGAGAAATCCGTTCCTTTTGAGGTGTGGAACCCTTTTAAGCTCGTAGGAACCCCAAATGTTCCACCACCAAAATCCCAAACTTACTTAATTTAAATAACTTAAACACAAAACCAAAAGAGAATACAACAATATCAAGTATCCAAGTTCAAAGATTTAATTAATCATCAATAGATCGTGTAGCGCCCTTGTTTCAAATTAACAACAAAGGAGACACCCGGACGCTTTTTGATTCAGAATTAGGGCAAGCCCGGGACGACCCAAACCCCACTCTATTACGAAAACAATAAAGTGATAATTTACCTACAGGTATTCTGTGCAATAAAGGTGTTAATGGCATAGAAATAGCGGATTGTAGGATAGGAAATATCCTATTTCTAATATCACACTAATGGAAAAGAAAGCAATTAATCTGTATAAAAAACTAAACAAAATATTTTCTTGCAAAGGGAAAATAAAGAACAAATGCACAGAAAATACACACACACACTAATACACAATACATACACACACACACACACACACGCAGGCACACACACAAATAAACTACACACTACCCTAGTACAGTTAATCTAATATATAAAATTCTCGTGTCACAGTTTTCGTTCCCATACTCCTCCGAAACGGCTGGACCGATTTAAACGAAATTTTGTGTACCTACATATCGGGTAGGTCTGAGAATTGGCCAACATCTATTTTTCATACCCCTCAGTGAGCAGCGGGTGAAACCGCTGGGCACAGCTAGTATTATAAAAGATTGTATAATATATGTGTGACGGTGCATGTTTGTTACTCCATCACTCTAAAACATCTGCTCCAGTTTGGCTGAAATGTTTTATGTAGACAGTTTATACCTTGAATATACACACAGGCTTTTTATCCAGTCTTACCAAGGGGTATCGTATTAACTGGGTTGTGGAGGTCAGATAGGCAGTCGCTCCATGTAAAATACTGATATTCAGCTGTATCCGGGTAGACTGGAAGCCGACCCCAACATAGTTGGAAAAAGGCTAGGCAGATGATGACCTCAGTTTGTTTCGGCTGTTTTTTTTTTAGAGTAGTCAGTTATAAAACACTGGCCGCATATAGTTTAAAAAAAGAAAGACTTTGTAAAAACCTTTTTGCAAAATAAACATCATTTATCATAGACTCTTTGAAACTAAAGAACGTTTAGGATAATTTGAACGATAAATTGTTAATTGTTGTAAAATTAGACAGCAATAATTAATTAATACGCTTTGTTTGCAGGTATCTACAGTGATGATGAATTTAGTCTAGAAACAAGATATTGTGAACAAGAAAACGCTAAAGAAAATGAGAATGATTGTTTTGTTATAGCTGAAGAAGTAGATAGTCATTATGGGCCTATCACCGTTGGCTAGACAAGTAAGTACTAATTGGTTATTAATGAAAAGCTTTTGTTTCAAGTAAGCCAGTTACAGGGACTTTTAAAAGATGAATACAACGATAACAATAAAAATGAAGCTACAGTCCCAGTCATAAGGCGTAATAACTGTGAAAGTACTGTAGTTGCCCATTCCAAAGCGTAGATCTCTATGGAGAATAATGGACAAAAATCTCCATGGACACTCTTTGAAATCTGGATATTGTAACAAAACCTTGGTTACTTAATAATGTCGTGATTGTGCATTATGTGAAAACGACGGCGACGTAGCAAGTCATGCAAAGCTAAAGTGTATATTTAAAAGAAACAAAAAATACAATTGAAAAATTAATAATCATAATTAGTTGTGGCAACGGAAAGATGACCAGACAACTGACAGAGCTCGTTCGCGAACTCGACGCCGCATGGATCAGCACCATTTAACTTAACCATTTTAGAGGAAACCAAATGACGGTTGCGGGTTGTTCGAATGAAATACCGCGGCCCCGGAACAAAATGTGCAAAATAAGGAACATGAGGCAAAATATTTGATTATTGCCTATCCGCAAAAAAAAACAGACCCGAAACGTAGGTCTAGGCTCTCAAGTATTTGTTCCGTGCCGGGATCAAACCTACAACACGCAGCGCAGCAGTCGATCTCTCAGCGACCGCGCCAATCGTGTCGTCAAGACTTTGTCAGTTTTTATTTATAGAGACACTAACTTAATTACATTTCTGTAATTCTATTTTTAAACTAGACAAAAGGCCTTATCGATCTATTAAGCTATTGCATAGCTTCTATCGCGGGCCTTGAGCGTGGAGACTGAATCCAGAAATTTCGTAACGAAAAAGCATGCACTTTCATTACGAATACGGTCAGTTATTTCATTCGCGATTCCAATGTTCCAATGGCGTGTTTGGTAGAGGATCAGTAGGCCTACTATGAAGTCTTAAAGCAGAACTTATGCCACTGAGTGAAAGAGTTGGTGCTAGACACCCTGTATAGCTCTGTGTCTTTCCCTCAGCGGAATAAGTTCTGCTTTAAGACGTCATGGTAGGGTAGCAGGTAGTCATATTACTCTGGATCAAACCCAAGGTCTTGTTTTTTCTTTTTGCGACTTCTTTTCATTGGAAGTACTTTTTAAATATGATATTTAGTTTTTTTTTATTTATTGCTAAAGTTGATAAAAAATGCTATGCAATAGCTTTACCGCGGCGGTTTCCGAGTGCCACATGTATTTTTTTCTTCAAATAGGGCCACTGTTTTTTACAGCCAGTATTACCTCGTATCTTGAAACAGGAATCTTTCGACTTAGATTAACAACGTTTCTATTGCTTTCAAGATTACTGTAACCAAAACCGTTCGTTTTTATTGTATCACCTCTCTTTAAGTATTTCCAGGGAAAAATGTGTTAATCCTACTTGTGTTCACTGGAAACCTTTTTTAACCAACTTTAAAAATGGAGGACATTCTCCACAAGAAGTTTTTTGTGTCGCCATCATTGTAGGTCGATTAAAAAAAAACGAATTTGTTTACTTTCGAAGGAGTCCCTTATTAATTGTATCTATTTTGCTGAAGTAGTTTATGAGTTATCGTTACTAATATTATAAAAGCGAAAGTGAGTTTGTTTGTTTGTTACGTCTTCACACTTAAAATAAATGGCTAAAACGATGATGAATTTTGGTACAGAGATAGTTGGGGCACTGGAGACGGACATAGGCAATTTTTTTTAAACGTTAAACAGAGAAATGGAGGAGAACGAGGGAAGCAAAGAGAAAACATAGCTTTGCTATTACAATAAATAAGGCGCAAGGACAAAAATTACGTGTAGCAGGTACCTGCAAATTAGGAAAGGGGAACTGTGTTACCCCGAATTTAACACTAGTGAAGCCGCGGGCAAATGCTAGTACTCCATAAGAATTTGTGTGAGATATCATAACTAAAAAGGCTGAAAAAAACCCTTTGTGCAAAAGGAAAAACATCTTCCAAGTAACCGGCTTCAGAAAGTTATCTAATTTTCCGATAGTTCAATGTTTGTCGGAAGTCAGTTTTTTTTTTACAAAAAAAGGTTACAAATGTTTTAGAATTTCAAGTAACCTTTTATGAAATTAATTTTAAAACTACATTGATGTTAATATGATGTTTCTAACTAAATAATTACAAGATGAATATTAAAGTACTATCTGGTAACCTTATTTCATATTTAATGTCAATGTGATTGGCTTAAATGTATGTTGTTATAATTTGAATGCGTTTTGTTTTGTGCCAGACATTTTGTGTACGCAAAAAGATCTTATACCTATTATTTATATTTGGAAGAAGAGAACGACGAAAAAATTGTCTTTGGTTTTATCAAGGGTATTTTTATTCTGATTTTAAATATACATTTTCAGTTTCTGGTGGCTGGTTCAACGCATTTGGCAGCACTCTCAGCTGGTGGGGTGATTGCATACCCCAGCGTGTTGCTTGAGCAGCTCAAGTCCAATGACACCATCATACAAATAGACTTGCATAGAGGATCATGGATTGGTATGTGGCAGTATGATTGACTTATACGTTTGACGGGCCTGTTGGTCTAGTGGTTAGTGGCCCTGACTGCTGAGCCGGAGGTCGTGGGTTCGATTCCCACTCAGGACAAACTTTGTATGATGAGCATGATTGTTTGTTGTGTCTAGGTGTGATTCATCTATAATATGCGTGTATTTATAAATTATATAAGTATGTATGTCAGTTGTCTGGTACCATAACACAAGCTCTGCTTAGCTTGGGATCAGATGGCTGTGTGTGAGTTGTCCCAAGATATTTATTTAATTAACAAAACGGTTCTGTGGACGGTGAGCAGTGGGAAACTCACCGTCCGTCCGTTTAGTGACGACAGCCCACATGATCAACAGTCGAGGTGCAGTTGAGGCACAGGCACATAAGAAGCACGCCGCAACAAGATTTTCTTTACAAATGTCGTGTGGGCGACGCGCCTTAGTGTTCCACGCGCGCCTCAAAGAAATGTCAGCAAAGCAGAGCGGCGTCAAGACCACTGCCTGCTGGAGTTGCGGGTTGTTCGAAAGAGATACCGCGGCCCCGGAATAAAAAAAGGAACACGGACTGGTTTTAGTCAGTAAACGTCTGACACTCCCCTCCGCTTCGCCCAGAGCGGGGAAATTATGAATATTTGTTAATTTCATATCTGTAAAAAAAAAACTCCTGAAATTATGTTATGTATTCAGAACAATTATTATTATTAAGGTAAAAAGAGAATAACTATGTTAAATACGTTGGTATGATAAAAATCTAAAACTTTTTGAAGACAATTTCCGAAATAAAATAGAAATACTAGATCGAATCTTTATTTATTTTCCTAAAAGAAGATAAACATTGGAATACTTTAAAAGACCCTTGACCTTGACCATGACCTTTATAGTTAAGAACATGTCTCAGGGGGCCTTTAAATCTGTGGTAAATTACAGTGGTAGAAAATAGATTCCCTAGCAATTTATATAAACTCGTCTCCTGCGTAAATTTTTCCCAACAAATATAGGAGGATTTCTTGGCTAAACAATAACAACTGGTCGGGTTTAGCTCGATCTTTAGGTTAATGCGTGCTTTTTTTTTCGGGCGGGAAATGATCAAATAACTTCCCCCGCTCTGGGCGGAGCGGGGGGTCATGTCAGACTTGTACTGACTAAAACCCACTCATGTTCCTTCTATTGCCCTTTACGTTCCGGGACCGCGGTATCTCTTTCGAACAACCCGCAACCCTGGCAGGCGGAGGCTCTGCCAAGCCCCTCTGCTCTGCTGACATCTCTTTGAGGCGCGCGTAAAACACGGCCTGTCGTCAATCGACGGACGGACGGTGAGCTACAGGTTAAGGCGTGCTTGGCTAAGTTGGGCCATAGATGGGTCCCACATAACTTACTAAGTTTGCTCTGTGTCCCGGAGAGTACGTTGGTTGCACGTTTGTTGGTGGAACTGTTGGTCCTGGCTGTCTATTTCACAATACTAGTATTAAGCATAAGATTGGAAAATGACCCTACCGCAGTTGATAAAATGTTAGGTAGATGATGAATTTTCAACCCACCCTTCTCTATCAAGTAGTTAAGTAAAGATTTTTCGCCCTCTATCACTCATAAACTCCGTTTTATTTGACTTTTTGGATTGGAGATGGTTACAAGAAAATACAATACACGTTTTTCTGGGTTATATTAATTTAATAAAAAAAAATAGGAAATATTGTTTGTAACTTGCAACTTGCATATTACTTGCAACACTAAGGTCAGGAGTCGTATTTTTTGGTACTAGCTCGTTAGTTCCAAATGTGGACTATACGGTCCAGTACGCTATTAAGGTATTAAATCAATTATTAAAAAGTTTCCTACAGTCTACACAATGCTATAGAGGGTTAAGTTTTCAAAATTCTGTCTTTTCCAGGTTCCGTACACGGTATAGCTGGTATCCCAAGCATTCTTCTGCCAATCATCATGCAGAACCGAGGCAGGAGATTCGCGTTCATCCTTAGCTGTATCTTTCTCATAACTGGTTGGATGTTTACATACCTAGCACAAAATATCACGACGCTGATAATCGGAGAGTGCTTTCACGGTCTTGGGACCAACAGTCTTATAACCGTCAGTTTTCTAAGCGTTTCCGAAATGGTACGACCAAAGTTTAGAAATACAAGCCTACTGCTGTATGGTACTGTTCAAGCTTTAGGAATATCTTCAGTAGGAATTATAGGCCGGTATCTGCATTGGAAAACGGTTGGATTGATCATGTGTTCTCCAGTTTGTGTAGCATTGCCTTTAGGCTTTGCTTGGCCTGAATCACCATCTTGGTTGGCGTGTAAAGGTAGATTCAGAGAATGTGAACAGAGTTTCGTAAAACTTAGAGGGACTGACGAAGAATCAATGAAGGAATTAAAGGCTATTGTCAATACACAGAAAGAGAATTTGAAGAACAAATCCGGAGCAACATTTCAAAATTTACGCGAGACAATTAAGAGTAGAGATTTCTATCTACCAACCTTACATACTTTTGTATTAATCAATGTTTTGTACTGGGGTGGGGGAATGCCCGTCATAATATACTCTACAGATATGATTTTTAAAATATCTGGCAGGTTTAATGAACATGCAAAGCTGGCTATGGACGTTTTGCTTTTCACTGGATACAACATAGCAACAGTTCTAGTCCAGTTTTGTAGTAGCAAAAAGGTTATGTTATTCAGTATGTCCGGGTCTGCTGTTTCAATGTCAGTTACTTCTATTATGACATATTTACAAAGTGTAGGGACCATTCAAAAGGATTTTGGGGTGTATTGTTTGGTAGGTTTTGTAGCGTTCCTGAGTTTGGGATCGAGTTGTATTGGGTTTTCTATATCAAGCGAAATAATGCCCGTTAAACATAGAGGCGTAGGGGGATGTCTATATGTTATCTATACATGTGTTCTCCATTCTTCATCGTTGAAAGCATACCCTTATTTGAGCGTGTTTATAAATGTGTGGGGTGTGTTTTTGCTTTACTCTGTCTACGCTATGTTGTCAATTATATTCATCTGGAAATACGTGCCAGAAACTAAGGGTAGAACGTTGCAAGAAATCGAGGAGTTTTATAAGTATGGCAGTTTTAAGGATGGCGAGAAAGATGAGGCTGTTGATGTACCTTTTATTAAGTCTGATATTAGTTAGGTTTTGGCCCAAAGATCAGCATTGCTGTCTGATGCACCTGCACTGCTTACTTACAAAGCTCAAACGTGAACGCACGGTATAAACGTAACATTAATGAGTCGATTTTAAGCGAAACCTTTTTTTTCGGGCTACAATTAATTCAATTCTCGCACTCTGGGCGGAGCTAAAAGACACTCCCTTTAGCTCCGATTTAAGAAACCGTCGAGATTTTATGTCCAGCATGCTGGTTTCCTTGTAAAGATAAAATACGGACATGAATTTAAAAAAAAAAACTGAGTTCGCGCTTTTTTTTGCGGATGAGTAATCATTAAATACCTTCTCTGTCAGAAATTTTTACTTGTACATATTTTAAGTCAATTCATAGTTTTAAATATATTTTTATCTAATTTAACTAAGTAATGAATAAATAGTTTATAAAAAATCATATTAATGTGGACTCAGCGATCATTGTGCTGATAGTCGTATCTGCCTATGGTTTAATTTCCTGGAGCCTCGACCAATACATAAGGACGCTCTCATTAGGCAGCTGGATCAAGAGCTTGATACAGAAAGCGGTACTTCTTGACACGGCTCGTATTGTTAGGAAGTTCCTCTCTGAACCCTGAACCCTGACCGCCAGTAACTTGGACCCTGTTCCTGATGCTGGTAAACTACTTTTTTTTTAATAAGATATATGTAAAAAATATAAGCACTTGTACAAAAATAAATAAACGATAATTTGTAACAATATTGATATTGTTTTATTTAATAATTATTCATCCTTTATACTTGTAATGTATGCATATTAACATAACATCGCGCCTGTAATACCAAAAGGATTAGTCAGAGATGTACACGTGGCAACACATATAGCTGTACATTTCCATTATAACATGACAACACTTTGAATTGATTTTTCGTACAATGAGATTTTCTTAAAAACTGGTTTTGTATAGCTTGATTAGTCGACGGGTGTACTTTCGACAGTTACGTCTAAGTTTAATTATAAAGAGCAAGCCTATTACCCACAACTGGGCACAAACCCTGTCTGCGTGGCGTCCACTAAGAAATTCCTGATCAAAAAACTATAGGGTTTTTTCACACTCTCCCCGATCCGCATCTCCAGGGTTCCGTACCTCAAAAAGAAAAAACGGAACCTTTACTGAATCACTTTTTTGTCTGTTCGTCTGTCTGTCAAGACCCCTTTTGTGATTTATCTACAATATGTATGTACTTATTTATCTATACTAATATTATAAAGCTGAAGAGTTTGTTTGTTTGTTTGTTTGATCGCGTTAATCTCAGGGACTACTGGTTGGAATTGGAAAATTCTTTTAGTGTTGGATAATCCATTTCTTGAGGAAGGCTATAAGCTATATAACATCACGCTACAACCAACAGTTGCTGAGCAGCGTGGGTGAAACCGCGTGGAACAGCTAGTAAATTATATAAGTATGAATATCAGTTGTCTGGTTACCATAACACAAGCTCTGCTTAGCTTGGGATCAGATAGCCGTGTGTGAGCTGTCCCAACATATTTATTTATTTATTGTTTCTTTGTTATGTCTTCACGCCTAAATGACCAAATCGATTTTGATGAATTTTGGTACAGAGATAATTGGGAACTTGGAAAGGGACATAGGCTAAAAAAAATCAGAATAGTAGGAGCAAGAGGCAAGAAAAGCGGAAAGAAAGATTTTTTTTTAGATCATCACTCGGGTTTATGTTAGCATTAGCCCAAAGTAGCTATGCCACGCGGACGAAGCCGAGGGCGGAAGCTAGTACCAAACAAATCTATCTGCCCATTACATAAAGTATTGAATACTCCTGGAAGTCGGCTTTAAATTTAAAAACAATCAATTACTGGAAATACAAAAGCTGGCTGTTTGGTCTTTGTTTATATTTTTTTATGGAAATACAATTCGTGTGAAATGTGAAAACTGCGAGATTTTTAAATGAAAGCTATTTTTTTGTTTGACACGATTATTAAAATATTTTTTGGGAAAATACTTTTACCTGTTCCTTTTATTTTGGGGTTGAAAGAAAAAAAAACCTCATCCTTATTATTAGGGTCCCGTACCTCAAAAGGAAACACAAAATCCATATAGGAGCACTTTGTTGTCCATCTGTCTGTCAAGACCCATTATCTTGGAAAAGCGTATCGAATTAAATTAAAACTACTCAAAGTGGTCAAAAACAAGGCTTTAAGTGTACGCAGTCAAAAGATATAGCTGTTTATGCACACAAAGGAGTATAAAAGGATACTAGCAGATGGCTTTCTGTGTTTCTGAATAACCCTATGTGAAAAGGCAGATGCTTTCTGTGTTTCTGAATAACCCTATGTGAAAAGGCAGATGGCTTTCTGTGTTTCTGAATAACCCTATGTGAAAATCAAGATGCTTTCTGTGTTTCTGAATAACCCAATGTGAAAAGGCAGATGGCTTTCTGTGTTTCTGAATAACCTTATGTGAAAAGGCAGCTGGCTTTCTGTGTTTCTGAATAACCCTATGTCGAAAGGCAGATGCTTTCTGTGTTTCTGAATAACCCTATGTGAAAAGGCAGATGGCTTTCTGTGTTTCTGAATAACCCTATGTGATAAGGCAGCTGGCTTTCTGTGTTTCTGAATAACCCTATGTGAAAAGGCAGATGGCTTTCTGTGTTTCTAAATAAACCTATGTGAAAAGGCATATGGCTTTCTGTGTTTCTGAACCTTATGTGAAAAGGCAGATGGTTTTCTGTGTTTCTGAATAACCCTATGTGAAAAGGCAGATGCTTTCTGTGTTTCTGAATAACCCTATGTGAAAAGGCAGATGCTTTCTGTGTTTCTGCCTAACCCTATGTGAAAAGGCCTGAGTATATGTATGGCCTGAGCACAACTAACAAAGTATGCAAGTTTACGATAACTTTGAACACGAGTTCTTAGTTGGTAGTCAAGCTACAAACTATGTTATCGACAAGTTATCCATTCTTGGAAGACATGAGCGTAAATTATTTGTTTACTCTACATAGCACGGCACGTTTGGTAAAGTGGCTGAAAGATTGACTGCTGCGCTGCGTGTCGCGGGTTCGATTCTCGCACGGAACAAATATTTGTATGGCCTACAAATAGTTGTTTCGGGTCTGGCTGTTTGTGTATGTGAGTTTAAATGTTTGTAAACGCACTCACGACGCAGGAAAAATTACTAGTGTGGGGCAACGTTTTTTTTTTAAAAAAGACATACACATAGGAGTAACAAAAACGGGTTCTCTAAAGACGTGTTGGCGTTTTCAGACTTATATTAGTTTTAAGTCTAGTTTCCCTCACGATGTTTTCTTTGGTGTGAAAAATAGAAAAAGTTACATTGGGACGTGTTTGGATTTGAACCCACAATCTTGAAGCAAACACTTCGTAAAACGTCTAGATTTTCGTCGCAAAGTTAGCCGTATCTGTACATGCCACTAGCCAATTACTTACCACTAAACAAAACAAAAAATTACCGTGTATAGTTCAATACATAAAGTAAAGAGTTAAACAAAATCAGTTTACAAAAAACTAGTACTACAAAAAAAAATGTTTAAAAAGACCAGGAAAAAAATTTTCGTCTCGAAATTCTCAATTTTTTCAGCGACAACCATCATATTTTTTATATCTTTAACAAATAAAATTGTATAGGCTAAAGAGATATCTAAAATTTTTCAAAAAAGTCAAACACGGAGCTGTATTTTATTATATTCAATAAAAACTGCAAAATGACCTACATTTTGGCGGACATGATATTCAAATAGAATCAAATACCGAAATATTTTCGACCTTATTTCTATTCTTTCGATGCAATACTGTCGTGTACTTGTGTCAGACCATGCCTAGTATGAAGCTGAAGATTAGCTTATTGCCGTGCCTAAAGACATCTACTAATAATATTATACCATAACTTAAAATGCTAAAATAAAAAACTTTTTTTCTAAAAATCAAACCAACAAACAAGTCACCGACTTCAAGAAGTAAAGTTTTTTTCAACTTTTTAGTTGTTTTTTTTGGAAATCGGTTATTGCAATATGTCATATAAAAAAATTACGTTGCCCAATCTAGTATTTCTCCTTTATCGTGGATGCGCTTACAAATATTTAAACTTAAGTACAAAAACAGCCAGACCCAACCAACAACTACCTGTAGGTCATAGAAATATTTGTTCCGTGCGGCAATCTAACCCACGACACACAGCGTAGCAGCTGATCACTCAGCCATTGAACCAAACGTGCCGTCAAATTGACAGATCAATTCCTACAAAATCACTTCCGTGACACTTCTATGAACCGTTTCTGTATACAAATATACCTGTACACAAAACATATATTCATTGTCGTTTTCCTATAGTTTCTACAGACAGTGTGGACGTTAAATTAAATGATTAATGGACTGCAGATCATATCTAAGTACTTACCCAAGTCAATCTTGACTTTAGTTAAGTGACAGTTCCAAAAAAAGACTTTCAAGTTTCATAATTTAAACCTTAACGACCTCAAAATCAGCTTTCGCTTTTAAATTCAAAACAGATAGTTATCAAGTAATTAATACCGCACAAACAAAAGTTGTCAACAACTCAGGAAGCCGTCAGAAACTTAGATTGCTACTCAACAAACTTAAATTAGTCCTTCAATACTTACCAAAAAGGTTCAACACTCAGTGTAGCATCACCAACAATGAGGCCGAAACACAAAACGTTCGATACAAAAAAAAGAAATCACTTCGAAAAAAAAAATACTCTTTTTCGAGCGTTCGAAAAAAGAAGTGTCACAATTTTCCCGCGAAAATGAAGGGAAGGACGCGACCTCCCCCTTCCGTCGTTTGAGAGCTACTGGCTGTGCGGTTGAGCGCTGCAAATGATGTTCGGAGTTTGAAAAGTTAGGGTAGGTCCTCTGTGTTGAGGGGTTGAGGGTAGTCTAGCGAAATTGGAGTATATTTTTTTACTTATCAAGATCAAAGTGTTCTTTACAATGCTATTTAGAGGGATCCTGGTAAAAACTCAGATGGAAAACAAAAGACATGATTTTGAAATGTTTTCCATATTTTATAAGATTCAACTACCCTCTGTTTGTTAGGTTTTATCAATATTTTTGTATGTGATGTGAAGCTTTTGTGTGGTTTGAATTAATTATTCTGTGGTTTGGGGTTAAAAGCACTTGAGTTTTTTTTTATATTTTTAAAGGGGCTGATGAAAAAATGTTTGCCTGTTTCTCGACTATTTATGTAAAACCGTTATTTGATATTTCATTCGTTTTTGGGTTCCGTACCTCAAAAAGATAAAAGAAACCTTTATAAGATCACTTTTTTCCGTCTGTCTGTCTGTCGTTTCATCACATTATCAAGACATTGTTTTCCTTTCATTTAACTTATGAAGTTTGTTAAAGAGATTTCATCCTTATTGACCCTAACGATCGATGCAATAAAAGTACAGGGTCTAACTTTTACAGATTTTAGTCGGTTCCATTACCGTGTGCGGCAAGCGAATTTAAAAAAAAATCTTTGAATGCCGTTTTCTTTCTTTTCAAAATTAAAGGAATGTTTTCTTTTAGGAAAATTTTCTATCCAAAGTAATAAGAGTACTTCCCCTTCAGGTGGCATTACAAAATCCCACCCTGTATAGGTAGTAATTCGGTTTCTTTTCACTACTGCGATTTAAGTTTCATAGCGTTGTGTTTGGTTTACCTTATCGCCATCCAAAATAATAAAAAATAAATATCTTGGGACAACTCACACACGGCTATCTGATCCCAAGCTAAGCAGAGTTTGTGTTATGGTAACCAGACAACTGATATACATACTTATATAATTTATATAAGTATGTATATCAGTTGTCTGTATATACATACATATTATAGATAAATCACACCCAGACACAGAACAAACAATCATGCTCATCACACAAAGTTTGTCTTGGGTGGGAATCGAACCCACGCCGTCCGGCTCAGCAGTCAGGGCCACTAACCAGTAGACCAACAGGCCCGTGAAATATCTTACCCCAAAAAGGAATATTTCATCCCGCTCCGCTTCTCTTAAGTAAGACAACCCTTATACCACGTGACCGCATTCTCGCGCGCTATCACTCATTGAGTTACGAATTTCGGACACAATTTATTCGCGATCCTGTTCATTAATGGAAACAAAATTTAATATTAAATACCAAACAATATTTTTGGAGAAAAAACACGTTTGGATGTTTGTTACTCTTTCATGTCAAAACGGCTGAACGGATCTTGAAGAAACTTGGCACAGAGGTGGATTTTAGTCTGTTACACGTAGGATTTTTTTTCGATATCACGCGGGTAAAGCCGCGGGCGTCAGCTAGTTGGATAATGCATACATTGTAAATGTCTGTATTTTTTGCAGATGGTTAATCATCAAATAACTTCTCCCGCAGTAAGAGTCTGCGTGGGTTATATAGTCAGTAATAGTCCGACTAGTGTCAGACTCTTACTGGCTCATCATCATTTTCCTGCCCTTGTCCCATTCTATTTGGGGTCGGCGCAACACGTTTTCTTCTTCCATTCTCCCCTATCAGACATCACGACATCATTCACTCCTTTCTCCTTCATATCATTTCTTTCACAATCCTTCCATCTTTTCTTTGGCCTTCATCTCACTCTCCGTCCATCGACATTCAGACTCTTACTGGCTAAAACTTATTTTGCTCTTTATGTTCTAGGGCCGAGGTATCTCTTTCAAACAACCCACAAACCAAATTTCACAGTATAGAAATTGTATTACGTAAGATATTTACATATGATCACTGAACATTTGAATACTAGGCTTAGTAAAATTTCACGATGTTTATGTTGTCCCTATTTAGATCTAGATGTGCGATATATTACCCACGGAGTCTAACTCATAAAAAAGTATGGAAGAAGAAATCATGCTGCGTCGTCAGCCACAGATATTTTGAGGGCTAGAGAAAGGAGATTTTTAGTGTTTTAAAATTAGAATATGTAGTTTAACGTAATAAAAGAGTTACACAAAAAAAAGTTAAGTGACAGAGGGGTCTGCCAGGGCCTCCGCCAGTCGGGGTTGCAGGTTGTTCGAAAGATATACCGCGGCCCCGGAACGTAAAGGGAGGTAGAAGGAACATGGGTGGGTTTTAGTCATTACAAGTCTGACACCCCCCCCCCGCTCCGCCCAGAGCGGGGGAAGTTATTTGATGATTTCCCACCCCAAAAAAATAAATTGTTCTGAATAGTTACAGTTCTGATAACAACATCTGTGTGACTTGCCTCATTTACATTTTTTTTTGCAATATTTTTCTTATTTTTGTATAGATTCGTTGTGAATGAGTGGACATGGTTAACCTTGTAGATTCTTAGGCGCTTGTTAACTTTTGTTAACGTATTATTTTATTTTACGTTTTGTAAAGTAAGCAATGTCTTATTGTCGGGCCTACGCTGTCCTTTCATACTTAAGTACTAACGCTGTAAGAACAACATTGTAAAACCAAATGATTTTTTAAAAGAGTAACCATGGAGTTTCTTGCCGGTTCTTCTCCATAGGAAACAACCAACCGTAACTGTGCACCTTTTCTGGACGTTTTATAAATGCCCATGTGAAATAAAAATGTTTTGATTTTAAACGTGTTATTGTTTCAACAATTCTCGAAATAGGGATTGGTTTGTTTTCCGAAAAATGAGTTTTTTTATATTCTGGGTACTATGTAAATCCTTGTTTTTTTAACGATGTACAGACGCCTGCAGGTCAAGCTACCCGAAACTGTCAATTTTTCCCAATGAACCTTGAACCTAATGCTTTAGAAATAAAGTCGAAAATCCATCAAAGAAATTTGACAGATTGTAGTAGCTTGATGTGCAGGCGTCCGTACGAATACTCCACGTGTAACGGTATCGTGTTATACTCGTAAATAACTAGTTATCTTGAGCAGTTGCATCGATCTTTAGTTCTGATTCGCTCCCGTAAGTAGTAGCCTGATGTTATATAGCCTATGTTACTTACTGATAATGTTGATTCCTATTAGTGTAAAAATGGTTAAAACTGGTCCAAAAGTTTTAGTTTTGGAGCCTATCCGATACAAACAAACAAACAAATCTTTCCTCTTCATAATCCTTACTTAATATTATAAAAGCGAAAGTGAGTTTGTTTGATTGTTACGTCTTCACGCCTAAATGGCTAAACTGATTATGATGAATTTTGGTACGGAGATAGTCGACACCCTGGAGACGGGCAAAGGCTTTTCTTTTTAAAAAAGAGTGAGAAATGAGGGAGAAAGAGGGAAGAAAAGAGAAAAGTTTGCTTCGCTAATACAATTAAAAAGGTGCAAAGGCAAAATCTACAAATAACAGGTACCTGCAAATCAGGAAAGGGGAACTGTGTTACCCCGAATTTAATGCGACCGAAGCCGCGGGCAACAGCTAGTATTTTATAAGTATAGGTACAAAACATCTCATCTGTAAAAATATTTCATCATCTTTTCATAGGCGAATATATACCAGCTCCTTTTTTATGGGTGGTAAATCATCAAATAATTTTCCCCGCTCTGCGCGGAGCGGGGGGGAGTGTCAGACTTGTACTGGCTAAAACCCACCCATGTTTCTTCTATTGCCCTATACGTTCCGGGGCATCTACCAGCTTCTTACAGCAATATTAAATTAGATCATCTTCTAGTTTCCAATCTTAAGAAGTTTTTAAAGACTCCCCCTTACTTAGACGCTTATATTTTTAGCTAAGATGTGTGTGTATGTTTGTTACCCTTTTACACTCAAATGTCTAGACCGATTTGAATGAAATTTGGTATGTAGCTTATACCTTGGATTAACACATCCGCTACTTTTTACCCGGATCCTTGAAGGAAACCGCGGGGCGCTAGTTGAGAATATAACTTACACGAACAGCAGAAGTAACTTAGTTATCAAAGCAGTGATAATTCTATCAGCGAAGTTAGAAATGCAAGTTTCATGCGGGCAAACTTGAACGGGAGTTAGACTGTGGGAAGGTACTTAGAGGTTGTTGTGTGACGAGATTTTAATAGATACTGAAGGGATTTTTAAGGACCTTATTTTATAGTTTAAAACAAGTAAGCGTCCAACTCGCGCGCTGAGGGTTCCGTACGAACTTGCAAGTAACTAAATGCACGGAATATTGTTCTTAAGAAAAGATTAGCTGTATTGAAGAAAAAAAATTGCGATTATTCTATTATTGAAAACAAAAAAAAATTGCGAAATCACTTGTTTCAGCCTTTTTTTTTTTGGGGAGGAAAATCTTCAAATAACTTGCCCCGGTCTTGGCGGAACGGGGGGAGTGTCAGACCTGTAGTGACTAAAACCCACCCATGTTTCATCTATTGCCCTTTGGTTCTGGGGCCGCAGTACCTCTTTTGATCAACCCGCAGCCCCGGCAGTACGCATATGGCTAACTCCAAAACCTTCTACTAAATGCCGAAGCTTCCAGAATATTATCTGGATCATTGGAATGCTGAAGACTTTCCGTCTTACGAAGCGGATCTCCTCGGCGTATTACCACAAGATGCATATGTATGAAGTGACGCGCTCCGGGCTCCTGGGAGCTATACTTCAACATATGGTGTGTTAGAACAGAAATTCAGGTATACTGACCGTCTTTTCGAGGATTCCGGTTACCTCAAACGGAAAAAAACGGGACCCTTATTGGATCACTTTGTTGTCCGGCTGTCCGTCTATAAACGCGTAGAGGTATTGAGTTGAAATTAAAATCATTTACTCAACTCTGTAGTCTTATTGTTCTATGAAAAATCAACCCCTTTATGTATACGCAGTCAAAAGATATGGCTGTTTATGTCGCAAGTTGACGTCGTCAATAGACGGACGGACAGTGAGCTACCCATTGCTCACCGTCCACAGGCTCGCATCGGTGGCTGGGAGTTATCTCGCGGCGCCCGGTGCCCGGGGCGCCCCCGCGGCGGCTGAGTCGCTTTGAGGCTTTCTCCCTCAAACGCCTGGCCAACTCCTTCGCTAGCATGACTGTTTCTCAGAAGGATGGGTAAGATGGAGCTCCGATCCGATTCCGTACCTAAATGCTCAAACGGACCCTTTTACTAAGACTCCGCAGTCCCAGCTATCTTTCAGTCACCAGACTGGCATCAAATGTTTTACAGATATTTTTTTTATAGATAATGTGTTTCAGTTTTCTGCAATAACAACAAATACTAAAAAAACAGTATGAATTAAATATTTAATTTACAACAAATTTATATAGGTATTTTGGCGTTCTTAGACACGTTTTTGACTGGAATTCTTACTAATATTACAAAAGCGAAAATGTGTTTGTTTGTTACGTCTTCACGCCATAATGGCTAAACCAATTTTGATAAATTTTAGTACAGAGATACATAGTTGGGACCCTGAAAACGGACATAGGCTTTTTTTTTAAAGTGGGAAATGAGGGAGAAAGAGGGAAGAAAAGAGAAAACTTAGCTTTGCTATTACAATCAATAAGGCGCAAGGCCAAAAATTACATGTAGCAGGTACCTGCAAATTAGGAAAGGGTAACTGTGTTACCCCGTATTTAATGCGAGCGAAGCCGCGGGCATGAGCTAGTAAAAATATAAAGAGAACTGATACAATTTTTGCAATAAAATTATATTTGATTATTTCAATTTGTAGCCCTTTTGAATTTAAGCAGCGAGCTGTTCTATTAAATGTGTTTATAATACACTAGCTGGCACTAGTGGCTTCTCCCGCGTCATCGAAAATAAAAGTATCCTGTGTTATCCCAGATTATAATCTAACTCTGTGCCAAATTTTCATCAAGATCTGTTCAGTAGTTTTGACGTAAAAGAGTAACTCACAAACATCCATACATATATCCTTACAAACATTCGCATTTATAATATTAGCAGGATTTAATAGATTGGACCTTCTACACCTATTTACTATTTGGCTTGAAGATAACGTGGGTGATGCTACAATAACAATTCTGTATAATATTGACGGGTTGCTAGTTTATCTTCTAATATGTGCTTCATACATAATGCGCTGTTCCTCGAAGTTAATATTTATGTTACGATAATTGAGTAGCTCAGAGTGAGAGAGATATTAAAGCTCTCACCGACTTCTGATTGGTCGAGACCAACTCAGTAATAATCTTTGCCTGAAAATACATAAACATTTTACTTCTTTCATGTTCCCACTCTTTAATGTAGCCGTTTGCCAGCAAGTTACCAGACTTCAAAGCTACCTAGACCAATGCTGGCACCGCGAGATGACGACTTAAAGCAGAACTTATTCCACTGAGGGAATGAGATGGTGCTAGACACCCTAGATAGCTTTTTCTCTTTCCCTCAGTGGAATAAGTTCTGCTTTAAGATGTCATGGTAGGGTAGCTGGTCACCGTAGTTGCGGGTCTGTAGACGGTGAGCAATGGGGTAGCTCGCCATTCTTCCGTCAAGTCATGATGTCTCCAGGGTCCCAACTATATCTGTACCAAAACTGATTAAAATCGGTTTTACCACTTAGGCGTGAAGACGTAACAAACAAACAAACCCACTTTCGCTTTTATAATATTAGTAAGGATAGTACTTCTGACCGTTTTCGGTGACGGCGGCTAATCGCATCGGCGCAGAAGTTATTATAGTGATTCATTTTCTTCCCACTTTCTCCCTCATTTCTCACTTTAAAAAAAATACCTATGTAAGTCTCCATCGTCCCAACGTGACCGCTTGTAGCTTTTAATAAATTTTTAATTTTTTTTTTTTTAAATTCTTAAGTATGAAATCTCATGTCATATTTAAAAAAGTTACAAAGTATCTATAGAAATAAATAAACGATATAATAATAATCTTTGTAGTGCTTAAAACTTTTTGGGAAAAAAATCACCTGGTAGACTTTAAATACCTTTAAAAAGAAAAAAGATTTCTCTTCCCGCTTTGTGGCCAATAAATCTTCTCACTTAGAAGCAGACAAAAAAATAACTTAAAAGACGTTTAACAAATTGTCATTGCCCCCAAACTTGGTAGATGTCAGATAACAAACAAAATTACCACTGCACTTAATTAAGCGTCAATTATAAATGAGTAAGACTCTATTCGGATACCGGTAGAACTCAAATTCGAGTGTGCAAATATTTGCTGAGCTGTAAATGGAAGTTTGTGCGAAACTACAAGAGAAGTCGATTTAAGTTTGGCGGCAAGTTCATAATGATTTCATGAATTACAAATCAAAGTTGAGGGCGCAACGTTTTAGTGACATGTCTCTCGCTAGCTTCAGATTTATAGCGAGTTTTATTTGCTTGTAAACTTTGTATTTTTTTTTTCGCAGTTATATTGTAGGGGTAATAACAACCTGCCGGAAGAGATACCCCGGCCCTGGAACACAAAGGGCAAAAGGAGGAACATGTAAGCGTTTTATTCAGTACACGTCTAACAGCTCTACCCAGCGGGGGAAGTAATTTACCCCTCCCTTCCTCTGAAAAAAACTGCTGTTTTTTTACAAAACTGCCAAACATATGTACATAACTAACATTTGTATTGTTCAGCAGATGTTTTTAAATTACCTTTGAAAAACTTCTATATTGCAGGATTCAAAATGGCGTACTGAATTCGTAGCAACCGTCTTTGCCCTTTTTTGATTGTAGCATATTTATTTAGCTTATAATGTCAATACAGTCACGCCGTGGGTATCTCCATTTTTTCGCGGATAGGAAATCATCAAATAACTTCTCCCGCTCTGGGCGGAGTGGAGGGGAATGTCCGACTTTTACTTACTAAAACCCACCCATATTCCTTCTTTAGCCCTTTATGTTCTGGGACCGCGGTACCTCTTTCGAACAACCCGCAACCCCAGCAGGCGATGCATCTCTTTGAGGCGTGCGTGGATCACATACGCGCCACCACTGTGGGCTCCACCGTGTCCTCCGGGCCATCGTCAAAATGGTGAACCCGGGCGTTTTCTCCCACCTGATTATGTACAGGAACCTCCCGAAACTTCCGTGTCCGGTGAGGACCTGCGTCAGGTGGTAGGTAAGAACGCCGTGGCGCCTCTCCAGCCACTCCTCAAAGAAAGGACTTACCGCCACTATTGTGGCGCGCCCTACATGGAGTTGCGACAGTCGCTCTCTCCATGCCACCATGAGATCGCACCGGAGGACCTGTCCACTGAGCGACAATTTGTTGCGGTAAGGGAGTTTCCCCCCAGTGTAATGCCTCCGCGCGCCACTCAAACATGCGCGCGAAGACTATCGCCTCCAGATCCCACGGCAAGGAGGCTCGCTGCTTCGCCGGAGATCGTGCATTAGCCCCGAATCAGCCTAATGGCTACAACCTTCTGGGGCGCGTTCAGGTAGTGGGCGTAAAGAACGCGCCATGGCCCTTTACGGGGCCCCAGTATGGGCATATTGGGGCCCCGTAAAGGGCCATGGACCGCACGACTCAATCGGTGTCCCTTTTTTTTTTTTTTTTTCGGGTGGGAAATCATCCAATGACTTCCCCCGCTCTGGGTGGAGCGGGGGGGCATGTCAGACTTGTACTGACTAAAACCCACCCATGTTTCTTCTATTGCCCTTTACGTTCCGAGGCCGCGGTATCTCTTTCGAACAACCCGCAACCCCGGCAGGCAGAGGCTCTGGCAAGCCCCTCTGCTTTGCTGACTCTCTTTGAGGCGCGCGTGAAACACGAACGCGCCGTCGACACGGCCTGTCGTCAATCGACGGACGGACGGTAAACTACCCATTGCTCACCGCCCACAGGCCCGCATCTACGGTGGCCGGAAGTCGTCTCGCGGCGCCCGGCGCCATGGGCGTCTCCCGCGGCGGCTGGGTTGGGCAGATGTTCTCTCCCTCAAACGCCCGGCCACCTCCTTCGCTAACATTACTGCTTCGCAGAAGGTGGTGACCGCTTCCCATTCCCTCTCGCTCCGGACCATGGCCTGAACCAGGGAATCGGTGTCCCTTACACACAGTTTAATTTACTACTACTCCGAAATCCTAACTAAAATTACAACGTTCAACATCTATTTACAAACTACACGTCGTAATATTTCACCCGACTATGTCTGTTTGTATGTCTGTCTGTGCGCCGAGATCCGTCTTAGCCAAACATTTGATTTGCGTCGAGATGAGATTTAACTCGCTCTCGAATTATTAGAGTCTGGTAAACACCATGTGGGTTAGGGTAAGGGAGTGTGCAGGCTTGGTGGAAATGATTTTGTCGGAAGTATAATTTTAATCAACTTTAGAAATGGAACAGGTTCTCAATTCAATTGTATTTCGTCACCTGTAGACCGATTTTCAAAATTCGTTTTATGATTAAAAGGTTCCATATTAATTTTACCTAAATTGCTTTGCAGTTTATGTGTTATCTCATATATGTATTATTACAATACTAAAAAGACGGGAAATATATTTCCAGAAATCACCGACTTCCGGAAGTAAATTAATTATTGTTAACCCCAAGTATAATGGGATGAGGCCGGAAGATATCAAGATCACAAAAAAACATACATACATAGACTGATGAACACATTACCCTCCTTTGCGGTGCGCAGTCGGGTAAAAAAGGGAAAATCAGCACAAAATTCCATCATGAAGTCGTAATATTAGTAAAAATGTAATTGTGTACCGATTTTTCCTTCCTACCTTACCTTTTTTGGAGAGGGGTTTAAAGGTAGATAGTAGCCAATTTTCAGACTTACTTAATGTGCATAAAAATTTTCATAAGAATCGGTCGAACCTTTTTGGAGGAGTATGGGAACGAACATTGTGACACGAGAATTTTATATATTAGAAGATGAAACCGTTGCAATATTCCTTACTAATATTATAAAAGCGAAAGTGAGTTTGTTTGTTTGTTACCTCTTCACGCTTTAACGGCTAAACCGATTTTGATGAATTTTGGTACAGAGATAGTTGGGAACCAGGAGACGGACATAGGCTAATATTTTTTGGAAAAAAGTGGGATGTGAGGGAGAAAGAGGGAAGAAAAGGGAAAACTTAGCGTTGTTATTACAAATCAATAAGGCGCAAGGGGAAATGTGTTACCCCAAATTTAACGCGGGCGAAGCCGCTGGCGAAAGCTAGTAGACTATAATGCTTACTTTGATTTAGAAACGGAAAACTGCAAAATAAATTAGAACTGCAGTCGACATCCCAAACGCAATTTTAATTATTTCCTTTATATGTTCAGTTTTAAGATATTATTATATATTTTAAAATTAAGTTTCACGTGTTTCATTTTGTATTCTTTCTTTGTTTGATGTTATGTACACTTATGACAAGTGCCAAATAAACTATTTTCTTTCTTTCTTACTTTAATTTCAATCCTCAAACAAGTCTGAACGCTCCCTAACCAGCGAGTGAAGACGTAATATTATTACATTTCCAATTTTAGCAGATCGAGACACGACAGATTTTAGTTTGATTTGCTTACGACTGGTTAATTTACACGATACGCGTTATTAAATACAATATATCTGCAATTTGTGAAAGGGATATTGCAATATGGGGATGTGGCAAATATTAAGGGGGAATCGGAGAGGATTAATTGAGATGGAAAATTTGTATCAAGATTGTTATCTAAAATCTTAATGGTAAACGCTAGGTCAACATCAATTCTGGCCTGAATTTCTTGGGTTGCAGGTTGTTTGAAAGTGATACCGCACCTCTGGAACACGAAAGGCAAAAGACAGAACATAGATAGGACGCCCAGACCGGAATCTATCTGAAATTTTCATCCGCTTGTTTATTAAAAGGTCTTGGTAAAATGTTATTTATTGAATACTAGCTTTTTTCCGCGGCTTTGCTCGCGTTAAATTCGGTATATCACAACCTGCTACCTGTGGTTTTTTCCTTGCGCCTTATTGATTTGTAATAGCAACGCTAAGTTTTCCCTTTTCTTCCGTCGTTCTCCTTCATATCTCACTTTTTTTTAAATTAGTCTATGTCCGTCTCCAGGGTCTCAACTAAAAATGGTATTCTTCAAAATCGGTTCAGCCATTTAGGCGTGAATACGTAACAAACAAACAAACAATCTCACTTTTGCTTTTATAATATTAGAAAGGATTTCCACGAATCAGAACAAAGCGCTACACATTTGTTCTGTAAAACTCTATTCTGTGAAATTCACACTTCTCAGATTGTCGATAATTATAATCTAAATTGGCACTACCACTTAAGGGATATCTTCAGTGATTCTCTAATATCGTGAGCTTTCGATATTCAAAGAGATCTCTTCAAAGTTCCCGTTGATCGAATTGTTTAGACAAGCATGGTCTACTCTGAGTCACCCCATTGCTTCACGTTAGGCGAGTTGCGGCATAATGCATGCAGTAAAAAAAAAACATACAGTCGAATTGAGAACCTCCTCCTTTTTTGAAGTCGGTTAAAAAGTAAAAGAGTGCGAGACGGAATAATATCAGCGAATTCCTTACTGAGAAAGAATTTTGCATTAGTATTTGTCCGTATGTTAAAAATTGTCTTCGTATGTTATAAATTTTATTGTAATTGTAAATTAGTCTGACATTATTTTTATTGTTATGATTTGACTTCTAT
The DNA here is from genome assembly GCA_958449745.1 of Ochropleura leucogaster. Lineage (NCBI taxonomy): Eukaryota > Metazoa > Arthropoda > Insecta > Lepidoptera > Noctuidae > Ochropleura > Ochropleura leucogaster. The sequence goes on along the minus strand of OY288224.1, from coordinate 11,534,940 downwards.
TTATTAATAACTTTATAAATAATTGTCATTAATTTTATATTTGAATGTTAATTGTATGCCTATGCGACGGTAAATATTTAGAACTATATAATATGAAAACATCTATCGAGGTCCCTACGTACCTACATAAGGTTAAGTCAAAAACCGAGGTGGAGAGCGTAATTTGTGTTCAACACGCCCTAGAAATAGTTCTATGAGTAATAATAAATATTTTCTGAAACAAGGTAAATAAATTAAATAAAAATCGTATGTCAGCATGTGCGCATAGATAATCTAAAGCTAATGAGACAATAAAAAAAAATGCCATTTTCGACATGTCTTTATGTACGTAGGGACCGTCGCTATGTACAAATTACCCATGTGTGTAAAGAATAAATGATTTGATTTGAGACATCAGAATCGGTGGGGCCATTAAGGCGTGAAGACGTAACAAACAAACTCACTTTCGCTTTTATAATATTGTAAGGATTATCTCCACACGTTCTCAAGATAGAGGGTCTTGACAGACAAACGGTCATACAAGCAGATGAACAACATAGTGATCCTATAAGAGTTCTATTTTTAGGGTTCCGTACCTTAAAAGTAAAACTGGAACCCTTATTTGGAAAATTTTAGTCAAAGAAAACATTCCTTTATTTTTGATTTATTTCAATTAAATTAATTTAATATTTTATTGTTTCCTTTTAATTTTTATAAAGTTTGTTAAGAAGATTTCATCCTTATTGACCCTAACGATCGATGCAATAAAAGTACAGGGTGCAACTTTTACAGATTTTAGTCGGTTCGATTACCATGTGCGGCAAGCGAATTTAAAAAAATCTTTGAATGCCGATTCCTTTCTTTTCAAAAATAAAGGAATGTTTTCTTTGCGTATTTTTTTTATCTAAAGTATTAAGAGTACTTCTCCTTCAGGTGGCATTACAAAATTCCACCCTGTATATATATACGGTGTGTGAGTCCAACTCGCACTTGTTTGGTTTTCTTCCTTTTGAAGAGCGAAACCCTAATAACATAGTTTAATTAAAAATACCAAAGTTAAATTCTTAATTAGTAACAGCAGAAAGCCGTGCACATATTTTTATGTTCGTTCCGCAGCAAAAAAAGCAAACAGAGCCGGACTCAAGGAAGCGGCACAAATGCAAAAGATCTCAAGCCGGACATCTAGTAATAAGCTACGAGAAAACTCAATTTAACTTTACCATGATCTTGTTAATAAAATTCATAAATTACAAATCAAAGTTTGTTTCGTTGGGGAGATAAAAAATAAGTGCCCGGAGTACTCGGACTTGGGAAACAGTTTTTAAATCCCATAGCCCTCCCAAGGCCCGTTTTGTCATTTGATTCACGGCTTTCGATCGTCTTTTTAACCGACTTAAAAAAAAGAGGAGGTTCTTAATTCGACTGTTTTTTTTTTGTATGTTTGTTACGCAATTTCTACGACGATTGTGGGCCGTTTTTCATTTTTTATTGAAAGGTTAATATACTCCCGAAAGTACATCAAATTCTATATTAATTCTTGGGTAATTTATGAGTTACTAGCTTTTGCCCGCGGCTTCGCTCACGTTAAATTGGGGGAACACAGTTCGCTTTTCCTGATTTGCAGGTACCTGCTACCTGTAGTTTTTGCCGTTGCGCCTTATTTATTGTAATAGCAAAGCTAAGTTCTCCCATTTCTTTTCTTCCCTCTTTCTCCCTCATTTCTCTGTTCAAGAAAAAATTGCCTCAAATCGGTTTAGCCATCAAGGCGTGGCTTTCGTTTTTATAATATTAGTAAGGAAATCTTCTATAATACATTTTTTTTCTGCTAATGTAACTACATGGACTATATCCATACTAATATCGATTGAAAGCAATGAAAAAAAATGTGAAATCCAGTAGGGTTACCATGATATCTTATAGCAGTTCTTATTCTTGTGTGAGAAAGAGATGGTGCTAGACACCCTGTATAGCTCTGTCTCTTTCCCTCAGTGGAATAAACTCTGTTTTAAGACGTCGTGGTAGTGCAGCAGGTATCGACTTATCTACCTTTAAAACAAAAATAAAAGGCAAGAGCACAATTTGATTTGTAGATTAAAAGGATATTATTAACATGGCTTCTACGAATACGTACCATATTTCCTCATTCGCTTTGTTTTTTTTTTCTATATTGATTTGTATTTATGCAGTTTAATGAGGAACTCGTAAGTAAAAATAAAAAGCCAATTATGATTTTATCCACGCTTAATTACGCTTACTATTTTCTGTCTATTTTGTTGGACGTTTTTAGGGTTCCGTAAAAAACGGGACCCTCTTACTACTCTGTCGTCCGTCCGTCAGTCGGTCTGTCACTAAATTGCATTTCATAAACCGTATAATAGTTAGAAACTTGAAATTTTCACAGATGATGTATGTATTTCTATTGCCGTTATAACAACAAATACCAATAAAATGTTTTTTTGTGGTTTTATAGTTGTGTGGGTTGTATTTTTCGATAGTACATATGTGTGTATATATATACACATATGTCTAATTCTTTGACAGCCTGAACTGTTGTAATAAAGGTGTCTTTGATTTCGTTCCAGTTGTGTGACGTAACCCTACGACCCTTATAATATAAGGGTCAAATCACAGTGTTACATATTATGTTACACTGTGGTGTGTTCCTAAGACATATTGTGTAACAAAGAAAACAATAATAAAAAATATATTTTGACTAATGCAAGATCCATTAAGCGATATTGAGTTTTAATTAAAGCTAATTCAAGCTAATGGACAATATGAAAAGCTTTTTGTGACAAAAGAACTTTTATCATTTCCATTTATTGTAGAATATGTTTATTACTGTTAACATTATCTTTTTCTTTTGACGGGCCTCTTGGTCTAGTGGTTAGTGGCCCTGACTGCTGAGCCGAAGGTCGTGGGTTCGATTCCCACCCAGGACAAACTTTGTGTGATGAGCATGATTGTTTGTTCTGTGTCTGGGTGTGATTTATCTATAATATGTATGTATTTATAAATTATATAAGTATGTATATCAGTTGTCTGGTTACCATAACACAAGCTCTGCTTAGCTTGGGATCAGATAGCCGTGTGTGAGTTGTCCCAAGATATTTATTCTTTAGATGATAAAGGAAATAGATTGATTGATTTTGTTTCAGAAAATCTGTTTAATAAGTAGTTTTTTTAATACCTTTTGGATATACTTTTTTTTTGCGAGAAATCATCAAATTACTGCATTTGTTTTACAATATTTTCGTTGTATTAATTTCCTAGGCTAATTTTATTTTTCTCAGCAAGTGCTTTCAGAGTCCTTTTAGATGTCACTGTCAAAATGACATCTGTAAATGGCTGTAGATTACGCGATAAATTCAAATGGTTAAGAAAAACCATAACGCTATAGTGGTTTTCATTATATGTATGGAATATTTTAGAGCAGACGTAGCTACTAGCAGTGATGAAATTGTAATGACCAAAAAACTATTGTTGAAGATTACGCAAATCATAGAATGAAATTCGAAATAAGAACTTTCAAAAATTTTTAAATCTAGAAGGAAAGAGGTTGAGTCAACAGAGGAGGTGAAAACCCACTGTTACAGTTGTCTATAAATGGTGCAAGGTGGGTGCAGGTACACTTAAGTAAATAAGCCTCTGTCTAACTCTTCAGGGATTGTAAGCGTGAAGTTTATATTCAATGCATATTTTCAAAACTGAAGCCAGAATCTTCATCATCATGTGCCTAGCTTTTTCCCATCTATGTTGGGGTCGGCTTCCAATCTAACCGGCTGCAGCTGAATATCAGTATTTTACATGAAGCGACTGCCTATCTGACCTCCACAACCCAGTTAGTACTGGGTAATGCGATACCCCTTGGTAAGACTGGTTGTCAGACTTTCGGAACACTGACTACCTGTAACGACTGTCAAAGATCTACAAATGTCAGCCGGGACCAAAGGCTTAACGTGCTTTCCGAAGCACGGAGGAAACTCGATATGTAACGGGTGGTCACCCATCCACAGACCAACCTAGGTACGCTCGGCTTAACCTAAACATCGACCCGAGTGGCTGCTATTTTTTAGCTCTGAAGCCAGAATCCTACTAGTAATAAAATATTATAAATAGAAATGTTTGTGAGGATGGATGGATGTATGGATGTTTGTTACTCTTTCACGTAAAAACGGCTAAACGGATCTTGACGAAATTTGGCATAGAGGTAGATTGTAGTCTTGAATAACACATAAGATATATTGTTTTTTGATATCACGCGGGCGAAGCCGCGGGCGCCAGTTAGTCTGTTATATTTAGCCCGATAAAAGCTGCGGGGCTGCCGACCTCGGTAATTAATTAAAAAATAATCTTATTTCAATAACGGAAGCCACAATATGCAATGAGTCGGATTTTCAAGTCATAATGATTCCCCTTTATGCGCAGTGCTGTTGCGCTGAAATATTTTTATTGTGTTCAATATTTCGTTATTGTTCTTTTGTTTAATTAGGATTCTTTTGTTGCAGTTCGTGTTGTCTGTCGAGTAGGATTTGTTAATGAAGTGTGCACTCGCTTTTTATGCTATATGAAATTTCATGCCTTATTACCAGACTGACAAATAAGTTTTTTTTGTTTTTATAAAATTACTTGGTATGGTTTTTAAAAGTTAAACCCATTTTTAGAGCGTGGGAAGTTATTCAATGCTTTCTTATTGGTTATAAAAACTAAATACACTTTAATACGGGTCTGTAGACGGTGAGCAATGGGTAGCTTACTCCGTCTGTTGACAGGCCGTATCGATGTGTTCCACGCGCGGATCAAAGAGATGTCGGCAAAGCAGGGAGGCCTGCCGGGGTTGCGGGTTGTTCGAAAGACATATCTCGGCCTCGGGACATAAAGGGCGGTAGAAGGAACATGGGTGGGTTTTAGTCAGTACAAATCTGACACTCCCCCCTGTCCACCAAGGGCGGGGGAAGTTATTTGATGATTTCCCATCCGAAAAAAAAGCCTGGTATTGAGAAAGGGTTGATGAAAGACGAAGATTTTTAGAGTGTGTAGTTTATTTAGGTTTTGTTTTATCTAGCTTGATTGAGTTAATTAATAACTTTAGAAATTAAGTCATGAAAATGTGTTGCGGTTTTTGAAATCTAATCGTAAAAAATCTTCTTACAGGCGCCATAGCCACTGCCTGCCGGGGTAGCGGGTTGTGCAAAAAAGATATCGCGGCCCCGGAACATAAAAAACAAAAGAAGGAAGATAGGAAAAAGAAAGTACCTACATGCGAAATAAGTACGTCATAATCATTACAAAAGTCCCATTTAAGAGACAGACAGACATATCGATAATACTAAAACGGTTTTGGGAGCAAATCTTAGAATAATTCGGATTTCTCAAACGTTATCAGGAGGTATTAAGCAAACGCTTTCAGATTATCTTGCCAATCGCCCGACGGATCCTTCTTTACTTGGAAGTTGGAAATAATATAGATGTGGTATCTCTTTCAAAGTTTTAGAGATATGGACGCGTTACCGTCACCACATCTACACCACACACACACACAAACACACACACACACACAAAAAACTGTATCTGATAATTCGTGCCAGCTATAATCGGCTACTAATTATAATATTATTTGTGTACTTCGTAATTGGCGTAATGTTTTATATAATAATTTTAATGTTAATGCACATCAAGCTACAACAATCTGTCAGATTTCTTTGATAGATTTTCGACTTTATTTCTAAAGAATTAAGGTTCAAGGTTCATTGGGAAAAAATGACAGTTTCGGGTAGCTTGACCTGCAGGCGTCTGTACTATCAGCTGTGAAGTTACCTCTCATACAATAAATAAATTAAATTAACCTTTAACTGTAGCGTTTGATGACCTCTTGAAGCAATTCTTATTCCGCTGAGGGAAAGAGACAGAGCTATACAGGGTGTCTAGCACCATCTCTTTCACTCAGTGGAATAAGAATTGCTATAAGATGTCATAGTAGCCCTTCTGAAGGGCTACTATGACATCTGACACCCTGTATAGCTCTGTCTCTTTCCCTCAGCGGAATAAGAATTGCTTCAAGAGGTCATAGTAGGGTAGCAGCAGGTAGGCGCAGTGGCTGAGCAATCCACTGCTGTGCTGCATGACACGGGTTCGAACCCCGCATGGAAAAATATTTGTATGATCTACAGGTAGTTGTTTCTGGTCTGGTTGTTTGTGTATGTGAGTTTAAATGTTTGTAAACGCACCCACGATACAGGAGAAATTCCTAATGCCGGTAACGGATTATTTTTTATCGTGGGCCATACATTTTTATTTAAATAAGAAGAAAAGTCTAAATAATAAAAGTAATATATAAATTAACTAACTTTTGCCCGCGGCTTTGCTCGCGTTAAACTCGGAGTAACACAGTTCCTATTTCCTTATTTGTTTCTAGCGTCTTATATAATGTAATAGCAAAGTTAAGTTATCGTTTGTCCGTCTCCAGGGTCCCAACTATCTCTGTATCAAAATTCATCAAAATCGGTTAAGCCATGTAGGCGTGAAGTACGTCTTCACAAACAAATAAACTAACTCATTTTCGCTTTTCTAATATTATTATAGTAAGGAAGTAAGGATTAATTCATGATGATAATCTATACTTATATAATACTAGCTTTCGCCCACGGCTTCGCCCGCGTTAAATTTGGGGTAACACAGTTCCCCTTGCGCCTTATTGATTTGTAATAGCAACGCTAAGTTTTTCCTTTTCTTCCCTCTTTCTCCCTCAGATCCGACTTTTTTCAAAAAAATATTAGCCTATGTCCGTCTCCTGGTTCCCAACTATCTCTGTACCAAAATTCATCAAAATCGGTTTAGCCATTAAAGCGTGAAGAGGTAACAAACAAACAAACAAACAAACAAATAAACAAACTCACTTTCGCTTTTATAATATTAGTAAGGATTATAAAGCTGAAGAGTTTGTTTGTTTGTTTGAACGCGCTAATCTCAGGCACTACTGGTTGGAATTGGAAAATTCTTTTAGTGTTGGATAGTCCATTTCTTGACGAAGGCTATAGGCTATATAACATCACGCTACGACCAACAGGTGCTGAGCAGCGCGGGTGAAACCGTGGAGAACAGCTAGTGAAAAATAATAGTCTACTAATGCCTTCTCCGTTGACAAAGTCCAAACTAGGATCTAAGATGTTACCTAGATAACGTTTTCCAAGTTCTACGTCGAAATATCAAAGCTTCGAATAATATTGGGGACCACAAAAGAGGATTTTTTCCTTCTAATGCTTTGAATTTTGTTGATGTTATCGTGTCTTTATTCGTCTTATATTTTCTATTGGTTATAACATAATTTTCATGATGAATAACTTATTGTTATTCGAATCTTAAATGTGGTTAAACGATAGTGTAGTGTCTTAAACAACTATCCTTACTAATATTATAAAAGCGAAAGTGAGTTTGTTACCTCTTCACGCCTATATGGCTAAACCGATTTTGATGAATTTTGGTACAGAGATAATTGGGACCCTGGAGGCGGACATAGACTAAATTAAAAAAAAACAAGATTGAGATATGAGGGAGAAAGAGGGAAGAAAAGGGAAAACTTAGCATTGCTATTACAATAAATAAGGCGCTAGGGCAACAACTAAAAGTAGCAGGTACCTGTAAATCAGGTCAGGGAAACTGTGTTACCCCGAATTTAACGCGAGCGAAGCCGCGGGCAAAGGCTAGTACTAAATATTTCTTTGCTTTTCAAGATTATTATTTTATAAGTATGTTAAACATTTGTATTTATATACAGGTATGTGTGTTTTAAAGTGAATTTTTTATTACATAGTTTCATTTTTTTTGTCTGTGTATTGCATGTCGCGTGACGGTCGGCTGCGGAGTAGGGACGTCTAAAAATGTATGTATAATGTGAAAAATGTTTCGTTTTTACCGTGTTTTCATAAAACCACGAAATAGTTTTTTTATTTTATTTTATAAGTAAATTAATGTATTAATATACAAGTATTAGTTTTTTTCTAAATAAAGCTATTATTTTTTTCAATTTACACTACACACTACCTACAGTACTGTCTTTCCTCCTTTAAATCCATCCAAAAGTTGTCTTAAAAAGCGATAAGAAGGCCTATTGTGTCACCCTATTTATAAGTTGTATCCTGTTATTCTTGTAACTTGAATGGTGTACATAATTAAAAATATTTTATCTATCTAGTGTATAAAATCTGGTTCTTCTAACCTGACAGACAGGTGTGTTGCTGGGGAGTTTGTTCCGCCACTTCTTCTTCTCAGCTAAAACACTAGGAAGTGGCGAAGGGCAGGGCGTTTTTGTGGGACTGTCACTTGTAATGTGACGTTCAAAAAGTGCTGATTATCAGTCTAATTTGAATAAATGACTTTGATTTTGATTTTGATTTTGAGTGTCTTGCCAGGATCAATGCGTGGACAGGTGTTCCCACCACACCGAGGCTCTTTAAAATAATAACTGGGTTGTTAAAGTTAGATAGTCAGTCACTCGATGCAAAATACTGAAATTCAGCTATTTAAAAAGCTAGGCATATGATGAACGCAATAAAAACTGGTCCTAAAGATCGCAGAAAGGACCACTCTTTTCCAAATAAAATCACCGACTATTATTCACTAATTTAAATAAATTACTTGGTACCTACTAGCTTTGCCTGTACTTTGCCCGTGACTTCATTTGCGTTCAATTACCTGCCCCTTCTCTCACTTTTAAAAAAATAGCCTATGTCATGCCAGGGTCCCTATATCAACTATACCTGTACCAAAATTTATCAAAATCGGTTTTGCCATTTAGGCGTGATGACGTAACAAACTCACTTTCGCTTTTATCATATTAGTAAGGATTCAAGCCTTATGTCTTCACATCAACATTTGCATTAGTTCCTAAGAAAGTAATCAACAAATTAAACAACATTATTGTATAAGGGTTTTTATTTATCTAAAATAACATTTCACATGCCGAAGTAAAGCAGTAAGTTATCGACACACTTTTATAGTTATTAAACAATGAATTGACGGGCCTGTTGGTCTAGTGGTTAGTGGCCCTGACTGTTGAGCCTGAGGTCGTGGGTTCGATTCCCACCCAGGACAAACTTTGTGTGATGAGCATGATTGTTTGTTCTGTGTCTGGGTGTGATTTATCTAGAATATGTATGTATTTATAAATTATAAAAGTATGTATATCAGTTGTCTGGTTACCATAACACAAGCTCTGCTTAGCTTGGGATCAGATAGCCGTGTGTGAGTTGTCCCAAGATGTTTATATTTATTTAATTATGTAAAAAAAAAATAGTATTCCATGCCTCAATAGGGAAAAAATGGAGCACTTTGTTGTCGGAGGTATTTAGTTGAAATTAAAACCATACTGTAGTCACTTTAAACTGTGAATGTATGAACTCTATAAGTCTACGCAATCAAAAGATATGTCTGCTTATGTCGCAAGTTTGTTAGGAATCGTAAATGCGCGAGTTTGACTCGCTCTTGGCCGATTTTTTGTACTTATTCATTCTATACTTTTAACTATTGGCAAAGTAATTTCAGCTTCCTCCAAATCTCTAATCCTAACAAAAGAACCATAATTATAAAAATCCTCAATTTCTTGCAAAGTTCTGTTTTTAGTCTCTGGCACATATATCCAAATCAAAATAGTACAAAACAAACAAGAAACACCCAATAACAAAAACGTCCATGAAATGTTAATACATAGAATTATATACGGTAAAGATTTCACTGTCACTACGTAGAACAAACAGGTTAATATATTGAATAATGCTCCACCTATTCCTCTGTTCTTTACTGGCATCAAATCAATAGCTAATGCATACGTGATAGGATTGAATCCGGAATTACAGAACACCATATATCCTAAGAAACAATAAAGGAATAGAATCGAATCCTTTGATATTACTCCAATACTTTGCAAATACGAGACTAAAGAACAACTTAGCAAAGATGCAATGCAGCCCAATGACGTCGATAAAACAGTTTTAGTTTTAAAATACCTTATTAATATTAAAGACATTAAAGAACCAGTTAATAAAGTACAAACGGTTACTACATATCCTATTACAGCAACTTTAGGATCTCCAATAGCTGTTTCTAGAATATCTTTGCTGTATATAAACAAAGGTAATGCTCCACTAATGTAGAAGTTCACCAGGATCAGTAACATGTACACGCTTGGTAGATAAAAGTCCTTCCTCTTCATTCTCTGCCAAGTTTCTTGAATCTTCGTCTTCTTAGAAATACTCCTTCTTGTCTCTTTCTGAGCTGCTATCAACGCTTTTAACTCTTTTGCCGCTTCATCATCATTTGTTCCTCTAAGCCATTCAAAAGCTTTTTCACTAGCTTTGAATTTCTGTTTATAAGCCAACCAAGATGGCGATTCAGGCCATACAATAGCCATTAGTAAAGCAATGATTACAGGGCCACATAAAATCATAGCTACTGTCTGCCAGTTCAGTACAGTTCCTAATAATGTGACCAGTACCTGCCCTACAGTTTGGTTAATGATTAGAAGTACCATTGATGTAGACCTATATTTTGGAGCCAACATTTCACTGACTGTCACAAGGTTGATTATTGTTAAACAGTTGCTGGATAAACCATGGAATATTGCTGAGAGTAGGACCATAAGCACATCCTTTGCTGCAAATGCTAAGATCCAGCCGATTAGGAGAAGTATTGAACTGCCAATGAAGGTGTATTTTCGTCCTTTCCATTGCATTATAGTTGGCATCAGCGTTGCTCCTATGCCAGCAACTCCATGCATTGATGCTGTAACAAAAAACATATTATATGAGAGGAGTTATGCGTTGTTTATGCAAATATGTTGACGGTGGTGGAAGGAGGACAGTTTGTTTTTGGGATGGGAATTCGTCAAATATTTTTCGTCACACTAAGCGGAGCGGGGGTAGTCAGAATTTACTGACTAAAACCCATCCATGTTCCTTCTTTTGCCCTTTGGAACGTGGTATCTCTTTCGAACAACTCGCAAACACGGCAGGCAGTGGCCTTAGCAGGCCCCTCTGCTTTGCTGACATCTCATAGATGCGCGTTGGAACACAAACGCACCGTCAATATTGCCTGACGTGACTAGACGGCTGGACGGTGAGCTATGCATTGCTCATTTTCTGCTCGCACTCTCATTGTCTACAAAACTGCGTCTTCGGTAGCCGGAAGTCGTCTTGTGGCACCTGACACCCGGAGGGTCTCTCGCGGCGACGAAGGATAGTAATTGCACTATATAGTGTCCCAGAAGCAGGTTGGGGTTATAAATGGCTGAGAAAGTACGTTTACTTGTTGTTCCTGCATCTGGTCTATCTTTTGTCATGACTAGACTTTATTTGATTGGTCATTGAAAGTGAAGAAAGAGAGGATGGACCTGTCCATGCGCACATACTTCTGTACTTCAATATTTTGAGTGTCAATGGCTAATCTATATTATAATAATTGCTATGTGATATCTACTAGAATAATGTTAAGAATGTATAAACTATAGTTATTAATATGTTTCGTTCTTATATTAATTTTTGTACATGTTTTTAAATATCTTTACATTTTTTTTTTATTCAAAACTAAATAAAACTAAAACCTTTTAAAATAACCTCCTACTATTTTTAAAGTCGGTTATAAAATAGTGGAACATTAGTATCGGAAACAGGGTCCAAGCTACCGGCAGTTAAGGCTCCAGAACGACTAATCTCCTAACGATACGATCTGTGTCCAGAAACATCGCTTTCTGTATCAAACCCTTGATACAGGCATCTAACGTGAGCCTCCTCAGTATGTTGCGGGTTGTTCGAAAGAGATACCGCGGTCCCGGAACGTAATGAGCAACAGAAGAAACGTGGGTGGGTTTTAGTCAGCAAAAGTCTGACACGCCCCCCCCCCCCCGTTCCGCCCAGAGCGAGGGAAGTGATTTGACGATTTCCCACCCGAAAAAAAAAGCCTCCTCAGTATTGGTCGAGGCCCTTGTCTTATTTTGTTTATTTTTTTATATTCTTTCTTTGTCTAATGTTGTGTGCATTTGTGGAATATGCCAAATAAACTTTCGTTTTTCTTTAATTCTGTTTGATCCGGGTTTTCATCAATAAGCATTGAGATTAAAACAAAAAGACGCTTTACTTTTTAATGGCTTACCTATCCAAGTTAGTGTATCCAAATCTGTATGTATTGTGGTATCTTTTGTTTGAAACTGCTGCAGCAAAACGCATGGGTACCCTAAGGAGCCACCCATGGATATTGCTGCCAACTGTGGTGCGGCTGCCACGAACATCTGGAGATATTAATAAATAACTTAATCAAAATCGTTACACCCGTTCAGGAGCTATTGACACAGACAGACACACTTCAAACTTAGAACACCCTTGCACGATTTTTGGTAGGAGAATAAAAAATATTGTGATTATTTAATTACAGAGATTTTACTATCTCGTTGGTTTAGATAGATAGAATATTCATTATTAAGTACACCATACCAATGACAAGAATAGCAGTATACAACTTATTAGTAGGGTGTGCGGTCTTATCGCTAAAAGTGATAGCGTGACGACACGGTTGACGCAGTGGCTGAGCAATCGACTGCTGCGCTGCGTATCGCGCTCGCGGGTTCAAACCCCGCTCGCAATAAATATTTGTATGGCCTACAGATAGTTGTTCCGGGTCTGGCTGTTTGTGTATGTGAGATTGAATGTTTGTAAACGCACCCACTATACAGGAGAAATTCCTAGTGTGGCGCAACGTTGTTTAAAAAAAAAGTTGACCCATGCGGTTGTTATAAATTAACCACAAGTTCACAACATAACCGAACATTTCTACTTACAACCAAATAAGATAGCTTGAAGATACAAAACAAATATTCTCATTAAGCGATCATTGTTCTAGCAAACACTTGTATACACAACATCGTAATTACAGCAGAACACTTGATTACAAGATAATTATTTACCAACAAATGGTTTAAGTAAATGGTTTGGTTTAGTACTAGAGATGGGACTGAGTGATTTTGGCCGAATAGTCGGTTGCTTATAGGTCAACTAGTTGGCTCTGGTATTCATTGTTTTTGGTAGAGTTCAGATGGCATTGGCAGTGACTACAAACATAACATTCAGGGTAATGCTGTAACTGCCACGTTTCTGTAGTGCCTCAGTAATGTTTGCTGACGCACGCACTATATTTTTTGATGGGCTGTGGCGAACAAAATCTTCCTCGCTACTCCACAGGCTGCGTGGCGCGGCGGTACCTGTAGTTTTTGCTCTAGCGACTTATTTATTGTAATAACAATGCTAAGTTTTCCCTTTTCTTCCCTCTTTCTCCCTCATATCTCAAACTAAAAAAAAAGCCTATGTCCGTCTCCAGGGCCCCAACTAGCTCTGTACCAAAATTCATCAAAATAGGTTTAGTTATTTAGGCGTGAAGACGTAACAAACAAATCACTTTCGCTTTTATAATAATAGTAAGGATTGTATGTACTAACACCACGCGAGTGTAGTGTTTATATATATACATACATACATGCTATATGCCGAAATAGATTCACTCCTATCCTTTCAAATGCAAACAGCGTAGTTCGAAATAACGTTGTTTGATAATTTCTCAAACGCTTGGTCAAAGTTTACTAGGAAACGTATTCATGAAATTCCAATAGTGACGGTCAAAAGCATACAATATGCAAGGGAAACATTAAATACTAGGCACGGATTATTAATTTCATGGAAATCTTGCAAAATATCACTGGTTTTCGGTTTGATGTGGTATTTTAGTATTGAATAATTATGAATAATCTTGGTCGAAATTTGAATAAGTTTAGTAGCAAAACTTTACTGTCGTTTTTAAAGTTAAATTATCCGTTTTCATATTTAGTTAGAAGTTTTGGTTTGCTGTGGTATAAAAGTAATGAATATGAATAAACTTGGTCGAAATTTGAATAAGGTTAGTAGCAAAACTTTACTGTCGTATCTAAAGTAAAATTAACCATTTTCATGTTTAGTTAGTAGTTTTAGTTGATAATTAGTATTGTTTGTTTTTTTTTCGACAAGAAGGTGTGAGAAGGTTCCTCTCTCTGGAGTTTTTAGTTTTTTCTTATATATTTCCTCCACGCGTTTCCGTGATAAAGGGTATTGACAGATAGACCGACGGACAACAAAGTGATCCAGTAAGGGTTTCGTCTTTTCCTTATAAGGTACAAAACCCTAAAAATATGTAACTCGCACCGTGATGGACAGTAAATAGTATAGTAAAGCATACACATAGTTTATCCCGTTGAATGTCGTTAAGTTTCTACGGAGGAACATAAGACAAAATGCCACAAGTGTCTTAAGTACCCACGGGGGAACTTTATACGGTGTAGATATTAGTTTAAGGCGCTATACAAAGCAAATGCTTCGTAAAACGTCTATATTTTCGTCGCAAAGTTAGACATATCTGTACATGCCACTAGCCAGAAAAAAATACCGTATATAGTTTAATACATAAAGTAAAGATTTAAATAAAATCAATTCACAAAAGTGGTCTAGTACTACGAAAAAAAATGATTGAAAAGACCACGAAAAATGGTTTTTCGTCTTGAAATTCTCCATTTTTTCAGCGACAACCATCATATTTTTTATACGTATAACAAAGGAAATCTTATAGACTAAAGAGATGTCTAAAAGACGCAACTGTATTTTTTTATATTCAATTACCTAAAACTGCAAAATAACCTACATTTTGGCGTATTCAAATAAAATCAAACACCGAAATATTTTCGACCTTATTTCTATTCTTTCGATGCAATACTGTCGTGTACTTGTGTCAGACCATGCCCAGTATGCAGCTAGCCTCACTTCCGCGAATACCTAAAGATTAGCTTGTTACAGTTGTTACCGCGCCTTAACAGTAAAATCTTCGTTTTCCTACCTACTTCGCTAAAACGTTACTCATAAATTCGACGAATTTTCCCGCGTTTGTTGAGGAATTTAACAGGTTAAATCGTTATTTAAAAGCAATTCAGTACTTACTTGCTTGACAAAAGGTGAAAAGTTCATGGTTGACACTCCGAAAAATCCCCACGAATTTAAAATAAAACTGTATGAATGTTTATTTTCAATATTTACTACCGACAATGTCCTATTTTTATTTCACATTTTTGCACAGAATAAAAACATAATTTGTTTTATAAAATAATTAATTATGAATTGCTATCACAAATATGTTTTCTTGTGCCAACATGGGCCTTAAAAACAAATGAGTTTTTTTTTTTAAACTTGAAAAACAATTAATACGATTAAATATGAAACAATATTAATGGTGATATTTAATATAAAATATTTTACCGATTTATGTAGTAGGTAATATTAGAAGTTTTTTTCAGAATTTCTGTTATTTACTTATTTTATAATTGGTAACACATTTTTTCACGCATTACAAAATTACATTAATCAACTTTTTTGGCACAGACACAAGTGCTGTCAGTTTTACAACAAACTTGATAATAAATATAACTGTTGAATGTCAATGCTTTTTATAAAACAAGTTGCGTTTTTTTAGAGGTCCTTTGTACATTGGTTAAATCCTTAAGTCACTTTATAATTGTCTCTGTTAATACATAGTGATACAAAGTATGGGTTTTTTTTTGGTGTGTGAAATCATCAAATAACTTCACCCGCTCTGGGTGGAGCGGGGGGGACTGTCAGACTTGTACTGCCTTAAACCCACCCATGTTCCTTCTATTGCCCTTTACGTTCTGTCGTAACTCTTTCGAATAACCCGTTATATAACGTATAGGTGTTCTAAAGATCTGAAGATAACCTAATTCAAAAATCTAAAGTTAAGAACCAGTACATGGAGCGACTGCCTTTCTGGTCTCCACAACCCAGTCAGTACTTAGTAAATGAAATGTATGAATGAATAAACTCTATTTCGGATGGCATAGCCTTATAGAAAACTTAAACTAGTACCTATAATATTTAAAAATATTGTCACTGAACTTCTCTCAAACGACTGGACCGATTTTGATGAATTTTTTTGTGTGTGTTCAAAGGGATCTGGGAATGGTTTAGATTCACAATTTTGTCCGGCAGATGGCGCTGCATCACATTTTTTTGTAAATACGTAGCGAAGCACGTACTGGGCCGCTAGTGAATTTATATAAATGCGTTTAATTAGTTTTTTTTTAAACGTTACGTTACCGTTTGGTAAGACTGGTTGTCAGACTTTCGGTAACAACCCTAAAAATTCTACAAATGATAGTCGGGAGGTTGGTCCGAGGGTTCCAAAAACCAACCTCCCTCCAACCTACTTGCAACTTTGCACTTTAATAAGATACTGAACCCAAACAATATTCAACAAATTAAATTATAAATATGGACTGAACACAAGTGCATAAAACTCATGTCATTGAATAAGATATGTATCATACATTTATGTGTCGCTTTTTTATTATGATTATTTTCCTTATCCTTTAATTTGGTTTTTTTTTATTTAAACCGACTTCTAAAAATCCAAATCAAAAGTCATTTATTCAAATTAGGCAGATAATCAGCACTTTTTGAACGTCACATTACAAGAGACAGTCCCACAAAAACGCCCTGCCCTTCGCCACTTCCTAGTGTTTTAGCTGGGAAGAAGAAGTGGCAGAACGAAATCCGCAGCAACACATCTGTCTGTCAGGTTATAAGAACCAGATGGGAGTTCTCAATTCGTTTGTATGTTTGTTACGCGTATTCTTCGTCTACTATGGGTCGGTTTTAAAATTCTTTTTATAATCGATAGGATTTAAAAAACGATAAAACAAACTAAATTCACCGAATACCGGAATCAACAATATTTTTTACTAGATAGTGTTTTCTAGAAAACGGTTTTATTCTTTTTAAATAGGTCCACCTATTTAATTTGCCACGCAGATAGTTTTTTATAATCTGAATTCCACGGCCGCGTTCTCTTTCGAACAACCCGCAACCGTGACAGGCGGTGGCTTTTGGTTTTTAAGAAGATTAATGTAAATTAATGTAAGGAAGGTAAACGGTTAATTTGAATCTGGGACTTAACAATTTGTATCTGAGTATTCGATTATCGAATTATCTGTTTCGCTCGTCTTCGATAGTATATTTTTTTGTTTTTTTTTTTTTATCCAACAAAACGTTGCCCCACACTAGGAATTTCTCCTGTATCGTGGGTGCGTTTACAAACATTTAAACTCACATACACAAACAGCCAGACCCGAAACAACTATCTGCAGGTCATATTTGTTCCGTGCGGGAATCGAACCCGCGACACGCAGCGCAGCAGTCGATAGCTCAACCACAGCGCCAACCGTGCCGTCAGTCAGTCAATAATCGATATATCGATATCGAAATCATACTTATGTGTAATATCATAAATGCGATGTTTGTGAGGATGGATGTTTGTTACTCTTTCACGTCAAAACGGTTGAACGGATTTTGATGAAATTTGACACAGAGGTAGGTTATGGTCTGGAATATCACATAAGATACTTTTTTTCGATATCACGCGGGCGATGCCGCAGGCGCCAGCTAGTAATCGATATTAGTATTCTCAGAATTTTTGTTGATGTATTTCGATGTTGTGAGTTTTGTAAAACAGGTTATGATAACATAACATTACCTCTGTTTTCTTCGACAGATTGGGCACAAGTGCATTAATTGGTTGACATCGTTTAGCCACGAGCTCATCAGCATCCATAATCCTTACTAATATAATATAAAAGCGAAAGTGAGTTTCTTTGTTTGTTACGTCTTCACGCCTAAATGGAAAACCCGATTTTGATGAAATTCGGTACAGAGATAATTGGGACTCTGGAGACGGACATAGGCAAAATTGAGGGAAGAAAAGGGAAAACTTAGCTTTGCTATTACAATAAATAAGGCGCAAGGGCGAAAACTACAGGTAGCAGGTACCGGCAAATTAGGAAAGGGGAACTGTGTTAACCCGAATTTAACGCGAGCGAAGCCGCGGGTAACAGCTAGTATGTATATAAATGTGAAAGTAACTGTGTATGTTAGTATGTTTTTTTGTTACCTTTTTATGGTGGTATGTCGAATCTTAATGAAATTTGGAAACAAGTTACATTTCAACCTGTAGAATAGGCTAGTTATAGAGATAGAGAGATAGAGATACCGCAGCCCTGGAACACAAAGAGCAAAAGAAGGACCATCCATCTCATCCCTAACAAAAAGGAAACAAAAAAAGTGGAAAAAAAACTTTACTTCCGGAAGTCGGTGACTTTTGTTGGTCTCGTTGACTTTTTTGCCATCGAAGTAAAGTTATTTTCTACTTTTAAGTTTTTTTGGTAATCTTTTTTTTTTTGAGGTAGGGAGGTATACTATCAAACAAAAAAGAAAATTTCGCAAATCGGTTCAGGCGTCTTTGAATAATGCGTCAACATAAATAAAAAAAAAGATTCCGTTGAATTGAGAACCTTCCTTCTATTTTTGAAGTCTATTAAAAAGTCCCGTTTTCCCTTTTGAGTTACGAAAAGATAAAAATATTTGGTAGACATTCAGATTTTCCGGCGAGATATTATGTAGTTCGTAGTAAAGCAGTTGATAATAATTGAATCGATAACGATTCAAAAACCACAATTAGCACCGCGCACGCCACAAAACGTGATGACGGAATAAATCACCAATTTTCAATACCAACCTAATTCGAATTTCGATAAATTGTCGCGAGTTACCATTGAATTACTGGATGTTGTGCACTCGCCTATTTATCCGAAATTCCGATTCGCGACGCAAATTATGACGATTACAGTTATTTCGATTGTACAGAGAGATAGATTTGATGGAAGTGGCTTGGTTTATTTTTGAGAACGAATTTGGTTCCTGGTATAGCGTGAAATCGGTTAAAATACTTTTTTTTTTGCGGATGAAAAATCACCAAATAACTTCCCCCACTCTAGGCGTAGCGGGGGGGGGGAGTGTCAGATTTGTACTGACTAAAACCCATTGTGGGTTTTAGTGTATTGCCCTTTATGTTCCGGGGCCGCGGTATCTCTTTCGTACAACCCGCAACCCCGGCAGGCGGTGGCCCTGGCAGGCCCCTATGCTTTGGTGCCATCTCTTTGAGGTGCGCGAGAAAAACTAACGCGCCGTCGACACGACCTGTCGTCACTGGTCGGATGGACGGTGGCTACCCATTGCACGCCATCCACAGACCCGCATCTACGGTGGCCGGGAGTCGTCTCGCGGCACCCGACGCCCGGGGTCATCCTTTAGTGTGTTTTGAAAATCGGTTTTTTACGATTAGATTTCAAAAATTTATTTAAACTAAATAAATCAAAACCTAAACAAACATGCCCCTCAAACAAATTTTCATCTTTTTATGCTCTTCTTACCCTTTACCAATACCAAACCTTACACCACAACTTTAAGATTCAATTTCCCCTGTCTCTTCGGACAGGGCCAACAGTCTTCACAGTAACTAAAAATTCAGCTCATATAAGTCGTTTATCACTAGTACACCTGGAGCTGGTTGTTTAAGCTCTAAGTTTGCCTTGCTTGCGGGAAGTCGGAGAGAAAACTGAATCATGACAAGCATAGTAATTAGCTTGATGTACATTCAACAAAAGATTTATGTAACCGGGCTCGCCATATATATTTTTTAAACTTAACTAGGAATTTCTCTTGCATCGTGGGTACCTTTACAAAAATTTAAACACACGTAGAACTAGCCATGCCCGTGACAACTACCTGTCGGTCACACAACTATGTGTTCCATGCTAGGATCGAACCCGCGCCAAGCGGCGCATCAGCCAATTGCTCAACTACTGCGCCAATCGTGCAGTCAAGTATTGATAATCAAGTACAGTAAACAAATCTGGTTGAACGCTGATACCTAAATGAGAGATGTTTATATATCTTCGGGATCAAGGGTTGTACATTTTTGTAATATCCATATCCTTACTAATATTATAAAAGCGAAAGTGAGTTTGTTTGTTTGTTTGTTACCTCTTCACGCTTTAACGGCTAAACCGATTTTGATGAATTTTAGTACAGAGATAGTTGGGAACCAGGAGACGGAAATAGGCTAATATTTTTTTGAAATAAGTGGGATTTGAGGGAGAAAGGGGGAAGAAAAGGGCAGACTTAGCGTTGAGATTACAAATCAATAAGGCGCAAAGGGAAATGTGTTACCCCAAATTTAACGCGGACGAAGCCGCGGGAAAAAGCTAGTTACTTATAATATGGATATTACATGGATATTATTATGCCAACTGATTTTTAACAAAATAAAATTGGTGAAATAAATCTAATGTTGTTTTTGTTTTTTCTGAAACCAATTTACGACTTTAGGATAGAATAGAATATACTTTATTGCACAACAAAATTTAAACAAAACTGTCTTACAAAAAAATGCTAAAACTATACTTTAAATCGAATTTAATTAATTGAAATAACTTATTGTTTTCCATCAAATAAGTTTATCTTTATTTTAAAAACACGGTGTTTTTTGGGAATTTAATTTGTGTCTGACTCGCCTGGTTACTTATCTATTTTGCTGATTGTACAAAATATAAATTTCGCTTACGACGCTTTGTTGCTAACTTATGTTTTACAACAGAAACAGTATTTTTGCTCGTAAATGGTTTACTTCGGCTTATTGTTTAAAATCTGATAAACAATGTCTGTTTTCGAAGACTTGTCTTAATCAATCAATTAGTTGATAAAAGAATGCAATATTAATTTTATTTATTTGTGATGCAATATTCATTTTTTGGAACGAAGTTCCTTATCGCGCGTTGTGAAAGGGGGCTAGACGGAAAAAATTCTTACGAAAACTTGTCACGACACTTTTTGCTATAGTAAGCTTTTGTAAGCTGTGCGGCGTCGCATGTTTCTCTGTCTGTCTGTCTGTCTCTCTCTCTCTTATAGAAAGCAAGCCAGATATTTTCATTTCTATTTCGCATTGAACGGTGTGGTGCCGCGACGAGAACTTCGTTCCATCCTGCGTCCCTTGACACCTCTAATTTTTTTTTACTATACAACTCGATACAGCTACGTGTACCCGAAATAAAGGGTCTTGACAGACAGACAAGGACAACAAAGTGATCCAATAAGGGTTCCGTTTTTTTTCTTTTCGAGGTACAGAACCCTAAAAAGGATAGATAGAAAGGATGGACAAGAATAGAATAAGTAAAAAATTTTGAAGTGTCAAGGGACCCGGATGGAACGAAGTTCCTATAGAAATGAAAATATCTGGCTTGCTTTCTATAAGAGAAAGAGAGAGACAGACAGAGAAACATGCGACGCCGCTCAGCTTACAATAGCAAAAAGTGTCGTGACAACTTTTCGTAAGAATTTTTTCCGTCTAGCCCCCTTTCCAAACGCGCGATAAGGAACTTCGTTCCAATAAATTACTTGTATTCTGCTGCTATTGGTTAGACTGGAAGTCGACCTGAACTTTATTGTAAAAAAGCAGATGATTAATTAATTTGACTTTAAAATTCATTCAATGTGATCTTTAATCAATTAACAACGAACTGAAAAGTCCAATGCAACAATGGAGGAATTTACAAACGAGAGCTGCAAAATTCCAAAAATAAATCATTTCCAACAATAATACATCTGTGTGCCACTGAAGTGCAAATTGAAAATTAATGGTACGCCATTTTGTAGGCTCTGGTGCAACAATTTCAATTGTTCCATGTTCAAATATTATGTGTTTGAATAAAACGGAATTTAATGTTTTAGCAATTATTAGGTTGTGTAATTATTTGTTGTTAATAAAATCACTGGTATGATAAAACTATTCACTGGTTTAATTTTTTACTACGTAGATAACTGTACTACCAAAAAAGAAAGCAGATGGATTCTCTTAGACTTTAGAAAAGAATAGAATAGAATAATTTTATTTGTGTACAAACATGATACATAGGGTCTTCTTTTAATATATAAAATTCTCATGTCACAGTTTTCGTTCCCATACTCCTCCGAAACGGCTAGACCGATTTAAACGAAATTTTGTGTACATATTGGGTAGGTCTGCAGCTAGTATAATTATATTATTGTGAACTTACATGTTTTACCATATAATGGCATATTGAAAATTTCAAAGCATATTGTTATTGAATGAATAAACTTTATTTCGGGTGGCATAGACCCATAGAAAACTAATATAACATTGTTTAACATACACAGGCACATTAAAACAGATTCCATATCATTAAAAACCAGATTTATCATAATAACAGATGCAATATCATTAAAATAGATTCAACACGATTTTGACGGGCCTGTGGTCTAGTGGTTAGTGGCCCTTACTGCTGAGCCGGAGGTCGTGGGTTCGATTCCCACCCAGGACAAACTTTGTGTGATAAGCATGATTGTTTGTTCTGTGTCTGGGTGTGATTTATCTATAATATGTATGTATTTATAAATTATATAAGTATGTATATCAGTTGTCTGGTTACCATAACACAAGCTCTGCTTAGCTTGGGATCAGATAGCCGTGTGTGAGTTGTCCCAACATATTTATTTATTATTATTAAAAAATATCATTAAAAAACAGATTCAAAATCATTAAAACAGTTTCAATAGCACTAAAATGGATTCAATATCATTAAATAAATTAAATTAAATTATTATTAAGTTATCATGAAACAAACTAAATCTTAAAAATTTTGAAGTATAAGGACATGGTTGATGAGATGGCAAGTAATATAGAAATATGGAAGAAGAAGACACGTTGGGCCTACCCAAATAAATTGGGTTAAAGACAGAAGAATGCCAGTCATGCCGGTGCGTTTGCGTTCCACGCGTGCCTGAAATAGATATCAGAAAAGCAAATGAGTAAGGAGACCAAAATCAAAATATTTGTATTTCATATAGGCCTACATGGGCACCTATAAACGTCGAGAAAAGATGCACGGTTCGGGTTGGTTGATTCCTAGGGAGAGGAACCGGGTAGATACTCCATTTTTGCTCTTCTAAAATCATTTGGTTTTACAATGTTGCTGTTACAGCGTTAGAACTTAAGTATGAGAGGACAGCCTAGGCCCGACAGCAAATCATTGCTTACTTCACAAAACCTTAAAATAAAATAATACGTTAACAAAAGGGCCACGGCTAGGGCCAGCTAAGGCTACCACTTTCTGGCGTTGTGGGTTGTCCGAGAGAGATACTGTGGCCTCTGGACACAAAGGGAACAGAAGAAACCTGGATGGCTTTTAGTTAGTAAAAGTCTGAAACTCTTTCTGCTCCGCCCAGATCGAAGCAAGTTATTTAAAAAACTTTCCACTCGAATAAAAAGAGCAGGAGATTGATGACCAAGTGAGAATCTTTCCACCTTTTTTTCCTTTTGAGGTTCAAACATGGCAGATTCCAAACAATGATGTTAATATGGATGAAATGTCTACTGTTTGACTTTTCAATAAGCTTTCCATAACTAGGCCTAGAGCTTAATAGAAAGACAAAGCCTAGCTTCGAATCCTGTCCGACTTATCTGCACGTTTTCAACTGTCAAAAGTTTCGCGATGTTCAACTAGCATTGACGTTATTGGAAAATGTTCATCGAATAGTTCTGTTTATTCAACTTCATTTGATGAGCTAGTTGATATTTTTGTTCAATATTGAATGTTCTCTAGTGATCTGTTTATTTTTAACACGTTTTTAGCAGCTTCTATTGTAAGATAAGTTACGTCGTTCTAAATCCAATATGGCGCAATCCAAATATGCCTGACTTGTCATTTTCTATCTTCAAATGAAATGATTTGCTTATGATTAAATGATCTACTTCTTTAGGGTGCTATTTTTTATTTTTCTTTAACTTTAACGTTTCTATTCAAACTTTATGAATATTTTAAAAATATTGTGCAAAGCCAGATTTAATGTTTTGCGCATTTCTCTACTAGTAAAACTTATGTAAATTATACCTCATCCTTACTAATATTATAAAAGCGAAAGTGAGTTTGTTTGTTACATCTTCACACCTAAATAGCCAAACCGATTATGATGAATTTTGCGTCGCAATGTCAACTTTAAGGCATTTGTGCTGCGAGTACCAACGTGTTATCTGCACCTTGTCTTGGAAGAGAACTTTTGGCCGCAGAGAGTGGTGTTCCGGCGCTTCCACGGACAAGTGCCACATGAACGACACACGGACGAAGCCCTGGTGGTTAATAGTGTCATGCTCACTTAAATGTCTCGCTGATGGTGGCGGGTGTGTCGGGTCATTTAGCTCCCTTCAAAATGGTCGAGCTGAATGGGGCTGATCCATACGTCATGTTCGTGAACGGGCGCTGTCAGTTGGGACTGGTCATTTTTTAACTACCACGGTCATTTTTAATTTATTTAGATTTAAATTGAATTTTATTTTTATTTACTCTGGACGCTCTTACTGTGCACGTCTTTCTACATCGTTCTCACATATTTGTATAATCTCAACACGAATGATGTAAATACTATTTTGTAAAAATATTATAATTTAAAAGAGTGTCCATGGAGTTTCTTGCCCATTCTTCTCCATAGAGATCAACGCTTTGGAATGGGCAACTGCAGTACTTTCACAAGTTATTATGCCTTGTGACCGGGACTGTAGATTCATGTTGTTTCTTGACATTCAAAAGTGCCTGTAATGGTCTAATTGAAATAAATGATTTGAATAGATTTGATTTGATTTGAACGCGCAGTGACATAGTGCAGTGAAGTGCTACTAACATAGTTGTTAAGGATTTATTTACTAACACGAATTGTATTAGCTATGTACTTATATGTTTGGTATTTATCTATGGGCCTAAGATGCCTGAAAATAAATGATTTATTATTATTATTATTTGACATAGGCTATTTTTTATAATGAGATAAGGGCCAAAAGAATGGGAAAAACAGATATTTTTTCGATCATCACGCGGGCAAAGTTGCGGGTGGAAGCTAGTAATATTATACTATCGCAGATATCAAAAAATTACATATTCAAAGACAGAATGATTGAATGATGATTAAGTTTTCAGTTAATCTACAGCATAATAGACATATAAAGCCTAGTTTTGAAGCCTGTCTGCTTATCAGCAAGTTTTGAACAGTCTAAAATTGCGCGATGTTCAATACCATTTATGCTATTAGAAAATGTTGATCGAATAGTTCTGTTTATTCAACTTTCATTTGATGAGGAAATTTTTGTGGAATATTGAATGTTCTCTAGTGATCTGTTTATTTTTAACACGCTTGTGTTAGTTTGTATTGTTAGCTAAGTTACTTAGTTCTAAATCCAATATGGCTAAATCCCAAAGATGGCAGACTAGTTATTTTTTATCATCAAATGACAGAGTTTTCTGTTAAACTGTACGATAAATACATTACTATACATATAGGTACCACATTTTTAGTTTTCTTTAACTTTGTTTTTTTTTTAAGTTACGTCGTTCTAAATCCAATATGGCAGAATCTACAGGCTACATGAAGTTACATGTCTAAATTCCCACAATTCTCATTAGGTACCCGTTTAAATGAATCGGAACAGGTTTGGATGAATTTTAACCGACATAAAAAGGGAGGTAGTTCTCGAAATCCACTGTATTTTTTTATTTTGTATGATGCGGGCCGATTTTCAAAGTTTTTTTTTTATAATCGTAAGGAATACCGAAGGGATCTCATAGAATTTTATCCGTGTTAATTGGGTAATTTAGGAGTAATCTATACTAATACTATACTAATATTATAAAGCTGAAGAGTCTGTTTGTTTGTTTGTTTGTTTGAACGCGCTAATCTCAGGGACTACTGGTTGGAATTGGAAAATTCTTTTAGTGTTGGATAGTTCATTTTTTGAGGAAGGCTATAAGCTATATAACATCACGCTACGACCAACAGGTGCTGAGCAGCGTGGGTGAAACCGCGTGGAACAGCTAGTTTTCTATAATACTTATATTTTTCTTGTAATGTTTATGGACGATATACTAAGATCTATTAGTAGCAATGAAAAATGAATCTATACTTATATAATATTAATATTATAAAGCTGAAGAGTTTGTTTGTTTGTTTGTTTGAACGCGCTAATCTCAGGGACTGCTGGTTGGAATTGGAAAATTCTTTTAGTGTTGGATAGTCCATTTCTTAAGGAAGGCTATAGGCTATATAACATCACGCTACGACCAACAGGTGCTGAGCAGCGCGGGTAAAACCGTGGGGAACAGCTAGTACTCGATAAAAAATCGTATAAGATACCATCGTACCACAACTAAAAAGACTGAAATAAACTACTACTACCGTCAACAAAACGACTTTGATTTTTTCAAAATAAATAAATCAACGTATGGAATAAAAAACTGAGCAACGCAAAAGGTAGTTTTTCCGGAAGTTTAATTCAAATTCTAAGAGGTTTTATTAACTCACTCAACGATAAAAGATTTTTGGTCAATTGTCTTGCCACGAAACTCCTTAATACTACTTTGACGATAAACTCGAATTAGGAATACCTACCAAGGCCAGCGGAGACACCATAAACCAACAATTTAAACGAAGAAATCCCAAAGACAAAAGCGTAGATCCTTTTTACCTAAATTGCGTGCGATTTGCACTAAGTAGGACGTACTGGACGCATTCACAGGCCGAATGTAACCGTTTATGATCACATGACAACCTTGCTAAAGAAATTCAACCTTGTTTTAGAAGACATAGAGTTTAATATTGGTAGATTCTGGATACAAGATACTGTGGTTCCCACATTACGATTGTATGACAATACTGCAAGAGAAATTGAACCTTATTCAAAAGATTTAGGGTAGCTACTTTAATAATTTGGAGACAAGATAGTGTGGTTTTCCCAGTTATGATGGCATGAAAACACTTTGAAGAATTTGCAACTGTATTTTGAAAGTGTTTGGGTGTGTTTTTAAATGGATGAGGAGACAAGATGGTGTGGCTTCCCGTTCTAACTGAGTCTTTGCGTTTAAGAGGAATATCGTGTCGTTTGCGTTGGATAGAATATTTTCTAATGTTTGAGGCGTTTGTTATGGTTTGATTCAACTTCGTTGAGTTAAAAAAGGTTATATAAGTGGTGTAATGTGGTATTGTAGTTGTCTACGGCACATTCGCTCAAGCTTCTTATGATGTTCAATCAACCAAAAACTCATTCATTCGTTCGCATCAATCAATCTGCATTCATTAGCCCATAATTCATTACTCTAAAATCTATACTAATATTATAAAGCTGATGAGTTTGTTTGTTTGTTTGTTTGAACGCGCTAATCTCAGGGACTACTGGTTGGAATTGGAAAATTCTTTTAGTGTTGGATAGTCCATTTCTTGAGGAAGGCTATAGGCTATATAACATCACGCTACGACCAACAAGTGCTGAGCAGCGCGGGTGAAACCGTGGGGAACAGCAAGTATTTAATAATTGATTTGTTAAAAAGGTCCAAGTAAATCCTATTTTCTATAAAAATCTTTGTTTGATTTATCGCAAACAGTAGTCGATCTGCAAGACAAAGACATCTATATTAATTACCAGAGTTGCTTAGGGGGAATTGGCGGTTTTAGAAGCCAGATAGACCCACACACCGAGGACTTCATAAGTACTTTCGACATTAACAACCATATCTTTAGACTACGTAGACTTAGAGGGTTGATTTTACAGCTCCTAGAGACCACAGATTTTAGTATTTAGTGTTAATTTCAAATTGATACTCGTGTGCCCGAGTTAAGGGTCTGGATAGACAGACATACGGACAACCAAGTGATTCTATATACAGTGTGGCCAGTTGATAGGCGTCCAAAAAAAAAATTAGATGCCTTATGCTAAGGGGTACCCGAATTACCCCCATGTATGTTCCGCGGTTATTTGTAGTTTAGGAGCTAGAATTTTTTAAGTACTATTTTCAAAATTTTCACCTAACATTAGTTTTTATTTTTTATGTCTTTATTCCTATCATTTTAGATATTCTTTTTTGTGGAAACTATTAGCGATAACAATAGCTACCATGCAAAAAAAAATCCGTTTGCCTAGGCATTGTAGAACTTACCACAAAATTAGTCCAAAGTTCAAAATTACCATTGGAGTTCAATAATCAAAAATGTTCAGAGCTTAAAAAAAAATTGTAAACTATCTACCGTATTTTTTTCATAAAAGTGGCAAAAATAAAGAAATCCCAAATTATAACAATAACTGTAATAATACCTTTATTGCTATCAACGCTAATTACATGAAATAATCCCGATCAAGCTCTATATTTTTTTACCGATTTTGTCTGTTTAAGGTTCATAGAAGTTTTTAAGATCATTTAGAAACCTCTGGCACCCCTAACTTATTTTTTTTTAAGCTCTGAACTATTTTGATTATCGAACTCTAATGGTAATTTTGAACTTTGGACTAATTTTGTGGTAAGTTCTACAATGCCTAGGCAAACGGATTTTTTTTTGCATGGTAGCTATTGTTATCGCTAATAGTTTCCACAAAAAAGAATATCTAAAAATGATAGGAATAAAGACATAAAAAATAAAAACCAATGTTAGGTGAAAATTTTGAAAATAGTACTTAAAAAAAATCTAGCTCCTAAACTACAAATAATCCCGAAACATACATGGGGGTAATTCGGGTACCCCTTAGCATAAGGCATCTAATTTTTTTCTTTGGACGTCTATCAACTGGCCAACCTGTATAAAAGTTCCGTTTAGGAACTCTAAAAAGAAGGCTTTTATATTCTTAATAGTATTCAGAATTCTTTTTTTTTTTTAAAAGCGATGCCTACACTAAGAAATTCTCTTGTATCGAGGGTGCGTTTACAAACATTTAAAATTCATATTCTTGAGTTCACAGTTCTTGAGTTTTTGAAACGTTCACAAACTGCGAGTATGTGGACGGTGAGCAATGGGTAGCTCACCGTCCGTCTGTCTATTGACGACAGGCCGAGTCAACGCCGCGTTCGTATTTTTCGCGCGCCTCAAAGAAATTTCAGCAAAGCAGAGGGGCCTGCCAGGGCCTCTGTCTACTGGGGTTGCAGGTTGCTCGAAAGAGATACCGCGGCTCCGGAACATAAAGGGCAAAAGACGGAACATGGGTGGGTTTTAGTCAGTAAAAGCCGCCCAGAGTGGGATATGTTATTTGTCGATTTCACGACTGTAAAAAAAGCGTACCTACACAAACGAACTTGACATGATTATGAACAAAGATTTTGAAATCTATTCAAAGATCCTACCTTAATTTCAGTAATTGTTCACTACATCTAATGTATTATCCTTACTAATATTATAGAAGCGAAAGTGAGTCTGTTTGTTTGTTACGTCTTCACGCGTACATAGCTAAACCGATTTTGATGAATTTTGGTACAGAGATAGTTGGGACCCTGGAGACGGACTTAAGCTAATTTTAAAAGAAAAAAACGTGCGATATGAGGGAGAGCGAAGGAAGGAAAAGGAAAACTTAGCAATTATTACAATAAATAAGGCGCAAGGGCAAAAACTGCAAATAGCAGGTACTGTGTTTTTCCGAATTTAAAGTGAACGAAGCCGCAGGCAAAACTAAGTAATTAATAAAATCTCATTAACAAAAACACTCAAAAACTTAAAACATTCATCACAAACTTTTGCACTTAAGAGTACACAGTAAAACAAAAGAATTACTCCCTCAAACGGCTGCATTCTTTTTAATACGAGACAGAATAAAATCTTTTTTTTAAACGCGGTCATTTTCAAACTATTTTCCTTAGCACTCTGCTATTAGCCGTACAAGGGGGCGAAAAACAATAGTTATTTGTTTGCAAGCCCAAGTTTCATCCCTTACACAATATAGCTCTTACTGCATTCGTTCGTTCGTTCGTTCACTCATTCATTCAACCCCTTTAGCGGTAAGCTTTATAGTTCATTCGTGAAATGAGAGTGAATCGTTTTTCATTTTTTGTTTCTCTTTTTGTAATTATATTTGTGTGGGTTGCTTTCGTAATTATGATGTTTATTTAAATTCTCATTTAGTCATCAGACATCGTATTTCAAAGCTTAAAGTTTTTAAATAATCAATTAATTTTTTTAGAGGTTTTAGAGGAAATCTTGTGTGACTAACAGGCTTTTATTATCATTTAAATTGTATATAATGAGGCTATAAGTTCATATTTTTTTTTAGGAAAAAATATTTTCTTTTTAGAGCTTTTAAATAAAAGGCTTTTTTTATTTATTTTAAGTTATAGCTGGCTAGGTTACGTATCAGTGTTACAAGGTCGTTTACCGATAAATTTAGAACAATTCAGCTTTTCAATAAGGAGACCTTTTAGTGTTTTTACCCTACTTAAGGTCACGAATGCTTCACCACCAGCTTCAAGTTTAAGTGGATTACGGCGTAGTCATTTTTTCTCTTAATGATCCCTTTCATTTGATACTCATATTGTAGAAATACATTAAAAATAACTACGCCGCCATCTTGGATGGTCCGCCATATTGGATTTAGAATAATGCCAAATTATTTTTAAGTTACTCTCAATAGGCCTTTTCACTTAATACTCGTATTGTAGCAGTGCATTCAAAATAACTACTCCGCCATCTTGGACGGTCCGCCATATTGGATTCAGAATAACGCCAAATTATCTTTCAAGTTACTCTCAATAAGCTCTTTTATTTGATACTCGCATTGTAGCAGTGCATTAAAAATAACTACTCCGCCATCCTGGATGGTCCGCCATATTTATTCAGCATAACGCCAAATAATTTTTCAAGTTACTCTCAATAGGCTCTTTCATTTGATACCCATATTGTAGAAGTGCATATAATATATCCTTACTAAATTAAAAAAGCGACAGTGAGTTTGTTTGTTTGTTACGTCTTCACGCCTAAATGGCTAAACCGATTTTGATGAATTTTGGTACAGAGATAGTTGGGACCCTGGAGACGGCATAGGCTATTTTTATTTTAAAAAAAAGATAGAGTTACAATAGAGGAAGAAGGAAGAAAAGGGAAAACTTGGCATTGCTATTACAATAAAAAAGGCGCAAGGGCAAAAACTATAGGCGCAAATCAAGAAAGGGGAACTGTATTACCCCGAATTTAACGTGAGCAAAGCCGCGGGCAAAAGCTAGTATATTTATATAAATACTGCATCCTCTACAGTTGCACGCACTGTGACTGTAGACAATGAGGTATCAGAGATGAGACAATGGCCGCTGTTGTTACCTTATATTAGAACACTCGCTCTGACGGGGTAGGCAGGACTGGTGGTTGTAAACACAATTTGGAAATGTTAAGAAAGTGTTTGGTTTTTTTTTGCGGATGTGACATCCTTAATCCTTAATAATATCTTTACTATATACTATCCTTACTAATATTATAAAAGCGAAAGTGAGTTTGTTTGTTACCTCTTCACGCTTTAATGGCTAAACCGATTTTGATAAATTTTGGTACAGAGATAGTTGGGAACCAGGAGACGAACATAGGATAATATTTTATTGCAAAAAGTGGGATGTGAGGAAGAAAGAATAAATGAATTTCTCCTGTATCGTGGGTGCTTAGCCACTGCGCCAACCGTGTCGTCAAATATATTATTAATATATATTTGTAGGCCAAACAAATATTTATTCCGTGTGGGAATCGAACCCGCAACACGCAGGGCAGCAGTCAATCGCTCAGCCGCTGCGCCAACAAAACCGTCTAAGTTTTTGATGAGTTTCCGATCCGCAAAAAAAAAAAGCTTCCCAACCAAGTAGTTATGAATATGAAAGAAGGTTAAGCTACTAACAGATTTTGTCGACAAACTTAAGCTTTGCCTAAATTGACACTTATAAAGTTGGGCTCATCCCAAACTTGTGTTGCACCAAGTTTCCGTGCCGCAAGTTTCGCAAATGATGTTGACAGTTATGTCATGCCTTAATTAAGATTTTCCTTGCAAAAAATTACATTATTGGGTTTGAGTATTTTAGAGGAAGTTTGTAAGTTGCGCCTGTTACAGAAAAAAATGAAATGGAGTGATTTGTCTTGACATGTAATAAAGAGAGACGAAGCGCATTTGACTAAAAGAATAATAGATGTGAATGTTGATGGGTTGAGAGGGAGAGAAAGGCCTAAACAAGATAGATTGTGAAAGGAATGATATAAAGGAGAAAGGAGTGAATGATGCCGTGACGTCTGACAAGGGAGAATGGAAGAAGAAAACATGTTAACGTGTTGAGCCGACACTAAACAGAATGGGACAAGGGCCGGAAAATCATAACGGGTTCATCCATCAGGAATTTCTCATTAGCAGCCTTGATGGATGGATTTTTGCATGGTTGATGGCAATAGAATCTTAGAAGAAACAAAGAAAAACTGTTTATTAGACTCCCACGGGACGAAATTATGAAACAAAATTAATTATAAAAAAACCGACTTCTAAAAAAAACTAAAAACTGGAAAATAACTTTATTTCCGGAAGTCGGTGGCTTTTGTTGGTTTCGTTGACTTTATTGACCACCGACTTCCGGAAATAAAGTTATTTTCCAGTTTTTAGTTTTTTTTAGAAGTCGGTTTTATTTTTTTGCTAAAAAGTTTTTATTTCAACATTTTTAGTAATAGTATTATGATATAATACGCAAACACGGTTAAAAAGTTTTTATTTTTAGCTTTAGTCCCGCCATAGATACAATTTTTAGTTCCACATCAAGCTATAGATTAAATACTAAGTATCTATATTATGCTTTAGTATTAAATCACTTCAGAAATCATATGCATCATCCCCTAGGGGATACAGCTGATACTTGATCTGATGTTTATGTTTCTTAATGACTAGGTGAGGGGTGGGGAGGAGATACGGTCACCCTGCTCCCACTCGCCTACCTACCCTGGCGAAACCCATACTTATACATGTGATTGCAGCAATCACGGCAGATTTGCTGTCATTTATTAAAGAGTGCCGTTGTATATCACTAAAGATCTATCACCAAATTACTGCGATGACCTTCCAAACCATAGTAGTACATACCATTTTTTGATCATTTGTCTTCGACAACTTCTAAAATAAAATCGACGAATGAGAGAATGTATCATCAACGTACAAGAAGTCAATCTAATACGTATTATTAAAGATAACTCAAAAACTGCTTGTCGGATCTTGATATTTGTTTTATGGGACCAAACGACAACCACCAGCTTTCGAATAAAAAAAGAATCATCAAAATCGGTTCACTCAGACCTGAGTTATGAGGTAACAAACACAAAAAAAAAAAAAAAAACATACAGTCGAATTGAGAACCTCCTCCTTTTTTTGAAGTCGGTTAAAAAGAACAACGAAAAGTTTGAAAGCAATATTAAAAAAAGGCAATTATATCTTGCCCGTCCTGGAAACAAAAGTGGGGGAGTGTCAGACTTGTACTGACTAAAACCCACCCATGTTCCTTCCATTGCCCTTTATGTTCCGGGGCTGGGGTACTTCTTTCGAACTAACCGTAACCCCAATATAGGAGCCTTTTTATTATATGTATTACCTTTCGATTATAAAAATAATTTTGGAAAACGGCCCACAATCGATTGACAAACATACAAAAACACAGTCAAATTAAGAACCTCCTAGTTATTTATTGCTGTCGGTTCAAATAACAAAATCCAGACAAGATACCACACAAACATTCTAAAAACTGTTAACAATTTACTTCACAAAGAGAAAAATGCTAAAATCAACACGACCCTCCCAAAGTACCTTTAGAAAAACTAGTTGTGAATCAGTAGATTTAAGGCAAAAGTCACGTGAAACAAACGAAACGTGAGATGAGACAGAAATATAGAAGATACGTAAGCGAAAAAAGGATGGGAGATGACGCCGACATCATACAAATGTCGTCATTGAAAGCTAAAGTTTGGTAGATGAAAGTAAATGTATTTGTAAGGTGTCTACACTTTTTCTCTTTGAGATTTTTCTATGCGATTACGGTATTTGTGATGTTACCTAGTATCTTTGTTACCTTCTATCTAGTTGACGGCACGGTTGGCGCAGTGGCTGAGCGATTGACTCTTGCGCTGCGTGTCACGGGTTCAATTCTAAGAGGTAGTTGTTTCGGGTCTGGCTGTTTGTGTTTGCGGTAAACGGTTAGGAGGACTATTTTATTTATATAGATATTAGCTGTGCCCAGCGGTTTCACACGCTGTTCACTTAGGTTATGAACAATAGATGTTCGCCGATTTTCAGACTTACGAAATATGCATAAAAAAAAACATAAGAATCGGTCGGGCCGATTCGGAGGAGTATAAGAACGAAAATTGTGACACGAAAATTTTACATATTAGTTAAACATACATAAAAATCTTTGTTTTCTAAAAGCCTATCGTGTAACTTTTTGTACATTGTGCTTTAAATAAATAAATAAATCGCACTTGACCCACAAAGAAAATAATTACATGATACCCATGTAATTATTTTCTTTGTGGCAACACATTTTTAAAAAGATTTGGAGATTGCTAGGTTTGATCCGAACAAAAATTTTAAATTTCATTCGACTTTTATTTCTGGGATATTCATCGTTATTCATCGTGGGTTATGAAAAAAGTTTTTCATTGCGAATCACCAATCCGTGTTTCAAGCACGATGACTGGTAATTTTTCCCTGGATAATGAAAAAACGGGTCAAGTGCGATTTATTTATTTATTTAAAGCACAATGTACAAAAAGTTACACGCTAGGCGTACAACTAATGAGTACATGACCCTGTTATGGCGCAGCAAAATGTTTTAAAACTAGTAAAATTATATTTTAGAATCTAACATCAGATATGGTAGGAACTTGGTAGAAATTTGGACAAGCTCACCGAGAGTTCCGTACGTAAAAAAATAATTAACTTACTTCAACCTAGGTAGATGATATTGTATTTGACATAATAGATTCGAGTTGATACTTTAAATTCTAACGCATATACATGTTAAAAAAAGAAGTTCGTAACCACTATTTAGGTTCGTCTACCAATTTTTTTTTTATGTTTTTACTTTATGTCATACGATATCATGTGTTTTCTAGTATTTGTATAAGTAGTATACTTTGTCGAAAAGTAATAGTTTAAATATTTTTTTATACCCTATCACATTGTTGTCGTATTTTAACCCAAGGTTGACTATTAGAGAATGCTCTACGTCAATATGCATTTATTCCGCCTATGTACCACTATTGTACATGAAGTATAAATAAATAAGACTCAAGCAGATGCATAGAATGTCGGATGTCCATTAGAGTTAAAACCATTAGAAGCAAGAACGACACACAAGGGTCCAAAGTTCAGTCTTACGGGAACACATCATAATGTCATAAAAGAGTTCGTAGGTAGGAACTAAGGGGGCGTTCATAAAGTACGTGAGGTGTTTTTTTTTTAATTTTCTTTCCCTCCTTCCCCCCTAGGTGAGATTTTATTCAACACCCTCTCCCATCCCCCAATCTCACGTGATATTTTTACACAATTACGTACTAATTAGTACAATCTGGATTAAATGGAAGAAAATAGTATATATTTTTTGTTTCATTCAGAAAAAAAAATTGCATGATATTTGCCGATACCCCCCCTTCCCTCTAACGTAAGATTACATAAGATTTTACTCAACCCCCTCCCCCCTTAAACATGTCACGTATTTTATGAACACCCCCTAATGTCAGAAGCCATGAGTTGAATTGTCATGTGTTGTCGTATAATGATCCTTTATTACAACACTAGCTGGCGCCTACAGCTTCACCCGCGTTTTATCGATAAAAAAGTATCGTATATGTTATTCCAGACTATAGTCTATATCTGTGCCAAATTTCATCAAGATCCGTTCACCCGTTTTGGCGTGAAAGAGTGACAAACATCCATACATCCATCCATCCTCACAAACATTCGCATTTATAATTTAAAAAAATATAACATTTTTATTCCATTTTTTTTTAGTTAATATATTTTTTATTTCAGCTTTTCTACCAAGAGATATTAGCATATCGTCCGTTTGAATTAGAAAAAAATGCAATATAGAAGGTTACTCATCTAATATATAAAATTCGCGTGTCACAGTTTTCGTTCCCATACTCCTCCGAAACGGCTGGACCGATTTCAACGAAATTTTGTGTACATATCGGATAGGTCTGAGAATCGGCCAACATCTGTTTTCCAAACCCCTAAATCAGCAGCGGGTGAAACCGCTGGGCACAGCTAGTAAATTATGTGAACAAGAAAGAAAAAAAAATCAAAGAATTATTCTCTATTATATATAATAGATATGTCAAAATAATTATATCCACCCCATTATTATTGAACACACTACTGACTAAATAATTTACTACCAAACAATTTAAACTCGCTTAAACTACAACTTTAAACTGTTGCGAAACTAAATCGAACACGTTAACCTGTTCCGGTAACTTTTATACGATTCAATGTTTACTTGTTTATTTAACGTCGTTTTATATTGTTTTTAAAAGTAGTCTATTCTATTTATTACTCAAGTGATTTGAGTGTAATAGAAGGTGATTTTTGCAGTATTATCTATTTATTTCTAAATCACTTTTACAATTTAACATAATTTTGTACATGCAAATCTATCAGGGTTTATCTATTTGCTCGCAAAGCGTTCCTTTGTCCTTATACATTTTTTTTTTAAACTTTGCCCCACACTAGGAATTTCTCCTGTATCGTGGGTATGTTTACAAACATTTAAACTCACAAACAGCCAGAACCGAAACCGAAAGGTCATACAAATATTTGTTACGTGCAGACATCGAACCTGCGACACGTAGTGCAGCAGTCTGTCGTTCAGCCACTGCGCTAACAGTAAATAAAATAAATATCTTGGGACAACTCACACACGGCTATCTGATCTCAAGCTAAGCAGAGCTTGTGTTATGGTGACCAGACAACTGATATACATACTTATATAATTTATAAATACATACATATTATAGATAAATCACACCCAGACACAGAACAAACAATCATGCACATCACACAAAGTTTGTCCTGGGTGGGAATCGGACCCAGGACCTCCGGCTCAGCAGTTAGGGCCACTAACCACTAGACCAACAGGCCCGTCAAGAAGAACTGGCGGAACAAACTCCCCAGCAACACAACTGTCTGTTAGGTTTCACGAACCAGACTTTAGTAATATCCAAGGTACACATTACAATTATAAATGATCGAAGATCAAGAGAACGCCTCATTTCCCGAACGGTTAAGCAGTGTAGCTAATAGAGAGTCACGCATCAAATTTGTAGTCTTCTGATTTTGAAAGCAATTTTGGGGTGAACATAAAGATAGTAACTTTGAGACTCTATCCAATGCCTTTGTACACACGACGACACATCAACCTATACAAAACCAGTTTATGCGGATCTCTCATTGTACTTGAAATCTATGGTGTACGATCCGTTGTTGGGAGAGCAGCATAAACTGGTTTTGTATAGGTTGATGTGTCGTCGTGTGTACCAATATGAAATTTAAAACAGTGCAGTAGAAGAAAATGATTGATTTATTTTGAACTAGTTGGCGCCCGGGCGCGTTAAAAAAGTATCTTATGTGTTATTCCAGACTATAATCTACCTCTGTGTCAAATTTCTTCAAGAACCGTTCAGTCGTTTTTACGTGAAAGAGTAACAAACATCCATACATCCATCTATCCTCACAAATATTTGCTTTTTTAATATAAGTAGGATGATTTAGGTTGTGATATATCAACATTCTGCCAGTTATGTTTAAGTCTCATTTAATAGACGATGAGCATATTGCTATTAGGTACAAAACCACGCTAGGAATTTCTCCTGTATCGTGGTTGCGTTTACAAACATTTAAACTCACATACACAAACAGCCAGACCCGGAACAACTATCTGTAGGCCATACAATTTTTTTTTCCGTGCTCGAATCGTACCCGCAACACGCAGCGTAGCTGTCGATCGTTCAGCCGCTACGTCAACCGTGTCGTCATAATCTTATTTTTTTTTTGTGGACGTTTGTAATACAAGCAACTCAAGAAACCCAAACTCATACGCATAAAACAAGACTTAAGTCCTTATTAACAACAAAACTAAGTAGTTAAATCTAGAAACTAGATAGTTCGCTTTTAAATCGGAATTGAATTCACATTGGAGCGTCTCTCTGTATTCGGGTGAGGCGCCTGCCGCTTATTCGATTTGTTGCTAGTACGAGATTTGAGTTTGTAAGACTTTTTGTACAGGAACGTTTAAAGGGGGTGGATGCGGCAATATATTTTGAACCAATAAATATTATAGTTCGTAGCTAAATGTAATGGCTGCACAATTGGATTTTCAGGTTGAGCTGCGTTTACCAAGTTTGGTCCATGCATAGTTGACACATTTTTTTTTTTGGATAAGACGTCATCAAATACCTTCATGCTTTTGGCGGAGCGAATGTGAGTGTCTAACTGTTACTGAATAAAATCCATCCATGTTTCTTCTTTTGCTCTTGGCGTTCGGGCAAGAGCCGGTAAACCAGGCAGGACTCGCAACTCTGGCAAGGTGACTGATTCATTACATACCAAGTTTTCTTCCGTACCTCGGAAAATACGTTGAGCTGTTTATCCCAGCTGTTATTTGTAGATCTTTGACAGTCGTTACAGCGAGTCATTGGCTGTAAGTGAAAGGGCGGGATGGTCAGTGTCCTAAAAATCAAACATCCACTCTTACCAAGCGATATCGTATTTTTAAGTACTTATTGGGTGATAGAGATCAGATAAACAATTCCCCCATGTATACAATAAGGAAGCCCAAAAAAAAATGGATGGTTTGTGTTAGGAATGATATGAAGGAGAAAGGAGTAAATGACGCCGTGACGTTTGACAGGGGAGAATGGAAGAAGAAAACAGGACATGGGCATGAAAATGATGATGATATAATACTCAACTGTATCCAGTTAGACTGCAGACCGACCTCAACTTCAAAGGTTTATTCAAATGCTGATGTTCATTTATTTTTTTTAAATCAGAGAGTGCCGCATCCAAATCAAAATTCCCGACTATAATCATCATAGCTGAAGGGTCTTGAACAAAATCCTCTCCGGGGAGAACTATTGAATAGAAGCGACTTTCAACTAGCTGCGCGAACGAAAGTGAACTAAGATACAAGTGCATTAATTGATAATTTATGCATCGATGACCTGCTTGCGACTATATGGATGTAGGTGACAATTTTGTAAAGAACATAGGTAATATAATTAAAAGTGAAAGTGGGTTTGTTTGTTACGTCTTTACGCGTAAATGGCAAAACCGATGATTGGTGCAGGGATAGTTGGGACCCTGGAGACGGACATAGACTAAAAAAGTGAGGAAAGGGGACTCCCCCTTTGGGGGAAAAAGGGGAGAGAAAGATTTATTTTTTTCGATCATCACGCGGGTTAAAGTTAGCGTTAGCCTAAAGTAACTATGCCAGGCGGACGAAGTCGCGAACGGAAGCTAGTAATAACATATAAACTAAATCGCTTGAAGTCTGCCCATATATCTATCTTCTATATATATATATCTATAATATAAAATGATCGCAAAATGTGTTGGTAAGCGCATAACTCAAGAACGCCTGGACCAATTTTACCAATTCTTTTTTTAAATGTTCGTTGAAGTCTAAGGATGGTTTTTACGGCAAGAAAAAATTAATGCAAACCAATCCAGACACTTAAGCTTGAAATAGTAACAATTATCCACACACATACAAACTTCCACCTTTATTATATTAGTGTGATGCAGAAATAAACCTTTTTTTGTGACAAAAAAGGTTTGCGCATCTACAACAAAAAGCACACAGTTTAGTTTTTAAAGCATTTAATCAAAAGAAAACTCCTCTAGTCTCATACCGCATAAGTTGGAAAATGTATAAACATGCAATGACGCATCATATAACAATACATCTATCTCCCTCTAACGTACGGACTGACCTGCTAGTGAAAGAGACGGAGCACGTTTATAATCTGTCAACAAGTACACGCTAATTGCACACTCGGGTTGTTCCGTAGGGTGGCAATGAATTCTCAATAAATACGGACGGTTTTGATTTTTTTTTGGGAAATATGTAGTGAATAAAGTCTTGATCATGAATGAGACTGGTAAAGTGACGTAGAA
The DNA here is from genome assembly GCA_958449745.1 of Ochropleura leucogaster. Taxonomy (NCBI): domain Eukaryota; kingdom Metazoa; phylum Arthropoda; class Insecta; order Lepidoptera; family Noctuidae; genus Ochropleura; species Ochropleura leucogaster. Next base: position 11,495,007 of record OY288224.1, on the reverse strand, counting down.
TGAACAGTCTGCAAGAATATTAATACAACCGTATAAGACTGGTTTTGAAGATAAATGGACATCTTTAGAGGAGGCCTACACCCAAAATGAACCCCATTTTGGGTGTAGGCCTCCTCTAAGGATGTCCATTTACAGTATAAAGTTTTATAAAGTTAATGCTAACATTAGAAATAAGAAAAAACTAACATACAACTACCTCATAGAAAATGTAAAATTATCTCAATCTGCTAGAAATAAAAAGGCATTTTATTTTATTTATAAGACTGGCAACTCACAATGCCTAAAGAGATACCGTGGCCCCGGAACATAAAGGGCAAAAGACCCGAAATTGGCACAAAGACGCAACTAGTGCCACACCAAAAAAAAGGGCAAAAGAAGGAACATGGTTTATAGTCAGTCAAAGTCTGATACTCCCTTTACTCTGATATTTGATGATTTTCCATCCACAAAAAAAGACTGGCAACTACTAAAACAGGTTAAAAGCCTTTTTTTTATTGAAAATCACCAGATGAACCGCCCGCCTTGTGCGGAGAGGAAAGGAGTACCAGGTTTGTATTGACTAAAACCCGTTTTAAGTTCAGTATTTTACTCTTTGTGTTTCACGGTATCTCTTTTGAACAACCCGCAACCTCGGCAGGCCCTGGTAGGCCCCTTTACTTTGCTGGTATCTGTTGGCGGCACGGGTGACACGATACGCCACAACCGTAACAAGACGGATGAAGAGTGAGCTACTCATTAATTACTCACCGCCTACAGACCCGCGTCTACGGTGGCCGAGAGTGGTCTCTTGGCAGCCAATGTTCGGAGCGTCTCCCGCGGTATCTGAGTTATATTTAGGTGCGATCCCACACGTCCAACCACCGCCTGTGCGCTAATATAATTGCTTCGCAGAAACTGGTGACCGTTTCCGACTCCGTCTCTCTCCGGACCATAGACTAAACCAAGGCCTGATGCAGGAGGTCGCCGCCGCTAATTGCCTCTACTAGGACACAGCGGTGCTCCGCTTAAGTGAGGCAGACCGCCACGGTATGCACCACCGTGTCTCCCGGGCGATCGTCACAGTCGTGACACCCAGGCGTTTCCTACCGTCCCGTTATGTCCAGCAAGGCAAGAAAAACATAGACTTTGCATATTAATAACTTTACAGGAACTTCTGAACCAAAGTTTGCCTAGAATAATAAAAGTTGGAATGCATGTCTATGTAAAACTCTTTGCAAGTTTGTTCTAAGTCAGGGTTGGAAACTGTATCAAACTTCGTTTATGAACAAACTGCTTTTTAATTGTGGTCAATACAGTTAGAGTGATTAAGGCAGAAGTTCCGATGGGTCTTTTTATTGATAAGAAATGCTCAAATAACTTTCCCCCCCTGGGCGGAGCAGGGGAGTGTCAGATTTTTATTGACTAAAACCCTCCCGTGTTTCTCCTTTTGCCTTTATGTTTCAGGGCTGCGGTAGGTCTTTCGAACAACCTGCAACTCCAGCAGGTGGTGGTCTTGGCAAGCCCCTATGCTTAGCTAATATCACGTTGAGGCGCGCGTGGAACACTGACGCGCCGTCGATACGGCCTTTCGTCACTAGACGAACGGACGGTGAGCTACCTATTGCTCATCATCCACAGACGGTGGGTGGGAATAGTCTCGCGAGCTCCGTTTGGTCTCTCCGTACAATTTCGATTACATCACAATTCTCAACACAGACACTCTTTCTTCAAACAAATCATTTCATCCTTTCTGAAATAACTAATTTTTAAGAAATAACTTTAAATTTTTTACTTAGAAAAACAATAATTAAATCCAGACAAACTATGACATTTTGTATATGTATGTGTAGATTTAGATATATAATATGCAATGTAGTGTTGTTCACAATTATTGATTTATATAATTATTCTTCAAGCACCATGGAGATATTGTTTGAACCTCACCCAGCAGTCGTAGAACAAAATATTTCACAAGACCTATCCCAACTTACTTCGTCATCACGGTCACACTAAGCCGGCAGTATGAATGCACCTCGTTAATTAGACGGTTTATTAGAGATTCAAGTGTTGTACGCTACAAATATACAAGGCAGAGTTTTATACCTACCTCTTAATCACAGTAGGAGTTAGCAGTAAACCAATGCTGCCATTTTATTTGGTTTGAGTTTTTTTTTTAAGTGAACGTTGCTCCACACTAGAAATAACTCGTGTATCGTGGGTTTGTTTACAAACTTTCAAATTCACATACACAAGCAGCTATGTGTAGGTCATACAAATATTTGTTCCGTGCAGGGAACCCGCGACAGCGCAGAAGTCGATCGTTCAGCCATTGTGCCAACCGTGCCGTCAACGTCAGCTGACAGCGTTAAGTCGTTTTTTTTTATGCCAATTTTTAGTTCTTTCTATTTCGCGTGGTTAGTCCCTTTTTTGCGGATAGAATGGATAAAATGATGTAAATAATTATGTTTGTTACTCTTTCACATCAAAACGGCTGAACGGATCTTGATAACATTTGGCACAGAAGTAGATTATGGTCGGGAATAACACTAATGTTTTTTTTTTTCGATACCGCGCGGCAAAGCTGGCGCGGGAAAAGCCGCGGTCTTTGCCCGCGCCAGCTAGTCACCACATAAAAAAGAAAGAAAGAAATAAACATGAAACAATCATGAAGGATGAGCAGCAAGTTTTTTCTTTGTTGAAATACTGTTTGATAATTCTACTATGGTTATGCGCTACAAATATAAAAGGAAATGTTTTCTGCCTACCTCTTTATGGTATGTAGAAACCCTTTTAACCGTTCTGTTATTTTGTTGTTCTTTGAACCCTTTTTTATTATTTAATAAGCTTTGTGCATATGCGTGGTGTTCTTGTTTTTATAATGGATTCTATTTTTAAAATCTGTGTCACCGCATAGTATAATATCTTGACCTAGTGGTTAGTGACCCTGACTGCTGAGCCGGAGGTCGTGGTTTCGATTCCCACCCAGGACAAACTTTGTGTGATGAGCATGATTGTTTGTTCTGTGTCTGGGTGTGATTTATCTATACTAATCTATACTATATACTATAATATAATATTATAATATATATCATATTATAAAGCTGAAGAGTTTGTTTGTTTGAACGCGCTAATCTCAGGGACTACTAGTTAGAATTGGAAAATTCTTTTAGTGTTGGATAGTCCATTTCATGAGGAAGGCTATAGGCTATATAACATCACGCTACGACCAACAGGTGCCGCGCAGCGTGGGTGAAACCGCGTCTATAATATGCATGTATTTATAAATTATATAAGTATGTATATCAGTTGTCTGGTTACCATAACACAAGCTCTGCTTAGCTTGGGATCAGATAGCGCTGTGCGAGTTGTCCCAAGATATTTATATTTATATATTTGCATGGCTTTTCAGAAAAGCGCTATTCAAAAATGTCTGTTACAAATTGTGGATAGATGGACAGTTATTCCGTGTAAAATATTTTATTTTATAATTTACTAGCTTTTGGCCGCGGCTTCGCTCGCGTTAAATTCGGTAGCGCCTTATGGATTTGTAATAGCAAGGCTAAGTTTTCCCGTTTCGTCCCTCTTTCTCCCTCATATCCCACTCTTTTTCTAAAAAAAAATAGCCTATGTCCATCTCCCGGGTCCGAACTATCTCTGTACCAAAATTCGTCAAAGTCGGTTTGGAAATTTAGGCGTGAAGACGTAACAAACAAACAAACTCACTTTCGCTTTTATAATATTAGTAAGGATTGATTCACTAAGCAAGCAAGTTCAGTTGCCTCAAAATCCTGGATCAGCTTGCAAACTACTGCTTGCAGTACCCTCCAGAACCCAAGATCGATATTACAGTTCACCGAGTGGAATAGTTAGGGGCGAAACTTGTGTGGCACACTGTTCACCGTCGTTCTTTGAGATTCGGTGGAGCCAATCAGTGCGCTTCAAAATTTAGAACTTCTAATTATTTTGGAGAGTAGCGAAGGATTTTGTGCTTTTGTTCTTGATCTTTGATTAACAAAAGATTTCAGTTCTTCGAGGGTAGATAGGTATCTAAGAAGTAATCAGTTGTTTGACTTAAAAATTTAAACAGAGATGTTTAGTTTTAGGGTTCCGTAACTCGAAAGGAAAAAACGGAACCCTTATTGGATCACTTTGTTGTCCGTCTGTATCTGTCTGTCTGTCAAGTTCCTTTATCTCGGGATGGCATGGAGGTATAGAGTTAAAAATTACCATACCATAAACCATATAGACCTACATACTGTGAAAAAATCATCTTATTTATTTATTAAAACTTCATGTACAATTAGTGCTTCATTAGGCGGACTTAATGCCATAAGGCAGTAAGTGCAGTGAGGCAGTTCTCTACCAGTCAAGCTTTTGGTTAAATCATTGTGATAGGGTGCAAAAAAATATCTTTATATCATACCTATTTATTTGATTTCAAGACCTTATATACTATATGGCAATAGAAGGAACATAGGTGGGTTTTAGTCAGTAAAAGTCTGACACTCCACCCCGCTCCGCCCAGAGCGGAGGAAGTCATTTGATGATTTCCCACCCCAAATAGAGACCTTATATACTTATACAGGTACTAATACACATCTACAAGTAAAATAAATACAATGAAATATACAAAATACTAGCTGTACCCAGCGGTTTCACCCGCTGAGGTTTAGGGGTATGAAAAATAGATGTTAGCCGATTCTCAGACATACCCAATATGTAGGTACCCAAAATTTCATAAGAATCGGTCAAGCCGTTTCGGAGAAGTATGGTGACACGAGAATTTTATATATAAGATAGGAAAAAGAAACCGGTCAAGAGCAAGTCACATTCTCCGTTATCGTGGCTGCGTTTACAAACATTTCAACTCACATACACAAGCAGTCAGACTCAAAACAATGATTTGTAGGCCATACAAATATTTGTTCCGGGCGGGGATTAAACCACACCTTCAAAAGTACAGAATAATTTGCTATGACGTTCAAATTCTTAGGTTGTTTAAATGGAGAATAGAATAGCCTTTTTTTTCGGGTGGGAAATCATCCAATGACTTCCCCCGCTCTGGGCGGAGCGGCATGTCAGACTTACGTACTGACTAAAACCCACCCATGTTCCTTCTATTGCCCTTTACGTTCCGGGGCCGCGGTATCTCTTTCGAACAACCCGCAACCCCGGCAGGCGGAGGCTCTGGCAAGCCCCTCTGAGAATAGAATAGCTTAGCTTTGGAATCAGAGTGTGACAAGTTTTGCTGAAATGATAAACTAAAATCTAGTCTTAAAAGTGTTTTAAGATTCTTTTAATCACCGGGGGAAACTCCGCTACCGCGGCATATTGCCGCTCAGCGGACAGACCTCCGGCGCGATCTCATGGTGGCATGGAGAGAGTGACTGTCGCAACCACGTGCAGGGCACGCCACAATAGTGGCGGTAAGTCCCCTCTTTGAGGAGTAGCTGGAGAGGCGTCATGGCGTCCTCACCTACTGCCTGACGCAGGTCCTCACCGGACACGGAAGTTTTGGGAGGTTCCTGCACATAATCGGGCGGGAGGAAACGCCCGAGTGTCACCATTGTGACGATCGCCCGGAGGACACGGTGGAGCACACAATGGCGGTCTGCCCAGCCTGAAAAAAAAATAAGTTTCTTTTAATTACGATATTTCTACCAACTCCTATAATAAAAATCCTAGAATATGTATTCTATCTATTCAAGTACCAAATTTCATAAAATTCCGTTCACACAATTTCAACAGATATCGTTTAAAACTTCCACATTATACAATAATCTAGAACGAAGAAAAACACAAGCAAATCAATATAAGTAAGGTATCAACTAGGATTGAAGCGGGGACAGTAAAAAGAGTTATCAAATAAAGAGGGCTATTCAATCCAGATAAAAGGTTTGCGATCCAGATGTCTGCATCCATTTTATTTCAACGTATAATTTTGAAGTTAGAATTTCAAGATAGGTAAGGCTTTTTAGATGAAGTTAATGCCTTTATATTTCTGGGTTTTGGATTGTATATCGGTAGGCGCCTTTTAAGTTTATGCAGAATATGGGGTCCGGGGTTCAATTCCTTTTTTTGGGATAATTCTTATTAAGGTTTGCCGCATGAACACGACTTCGTTTTTTTCAGAGCCACGAGGATGTTAAAAATGTTTATACATACACTACCGTATCCTATCTACTATAAACCAGCCGCCTTTTTTTTAATTTTTGATATTTAGGTACTTAATATTAATTTTTATGAATGAAAAATCCTACTTTATTATTATTTAATTATTATTATTTAGTTTGTGGCGATGGGTAGATAGATGTATCGATGTTTCTCACTCTTTCACGCCAAAATGGCTGAAAGGATCTTCATGAAATTTTGCACAGAGGTAGATTATAGTCTTGAATAATACATAGAATTATTTTTCGATATTTACGTGGCCACGGGCGCCAGAAAGTTTTAAATAATCAATTGTTTAACATTCGTATGCTATTAATGCTTAAACTTTAGTTTTTTTTTTTACTCTAGGGAAATGGGCACATTTTCTCTTGACAGCTATGAACAGGCATTTTATGATGTCTTGTATTTTTTTTTTACCTTAATTCACTTTAGCTCTTATATTTTTAAATGTTTCTTTAAAAAAATATTTGTGTATCGAGTATCGAGAGCACGGTCCAGTAGTAGCCACCGGTGCGATGTTTAGAGCTCTACACACAGGAATTTCGTCACAAAGCGGGCCGTTTCGAGAAGTACTGCCTTCTGAAAAGGGGTCCTTGATCCAAATGCCTAAGGAGAACTTCGACAGATAGTCATCGAGGCTCTAGGCCATCAGGCAGAATGATAGCCTAGCTTACATACCACATGTTGATAACCTTATGTGATTAATTGAGATATTTTAATTGCTTCTCTTTATCAGCTTTCACGAGGTTCTCGTCATGCGGGATTGTTACATCGATTATATTATCATTACGAGGCGCGCTGGTCGGTCTATCATCAGTATAACATGTTTTTAATAGTGACTAGCTTTTGCCCGTGACTTCGCTCGCGTTAACTTTGGGTAACACAGTTCCCCTTTCCTGATTTTCAGGTACCTGCTACCTGTAGTTTTTGCACTTGCGCCTTATTTATTGTTATAGAAAAGCTACCATCCCTTTTCTTCCCTATTTCTCCCTACAAAAAATTAGCCTTTTCCGTCTCCAGGGTCCCTACTATCTCTGTACCAGAATTTTATTCATCTAAATCTGTTCAGCCATTAAGGCGTGAAGGCGTAACAAGCAAACACACTCACTTTCTCTTTTATAATATTAAGTAAGGATGTTTGTCTAGTCGTATTTTATATTAATTTAAACTGAATTGCTGAAATGCGAACAAACATTGTTAACAGGTGATTCGATTTAACACTACGATCTTTACGATACGAGTCGAATCGAGTAATAAAATTCATACGAGCGAATATTTTCGTTTCGATTCCGATTTGATCTGTGGCGTAGAGTAATCAAAACAGAGGCTTTTGAATAATAAATTGGTTGGTTATGGTATCTATATTTTGTCACATTGCCATTTCAGACGAGCATTTCGAATTAAAGTTGTATTTATTTATGGATATATTTAAACATTATATAATTATTAATACAAGTATTTATTAATATCTAATATATAACATTCTCGTGTCTCAATGGTCGTTCCTATACTCCTGCGAAACGGCTCGACCGATTCTTATATTTTTTTATGCATATTCAGTAAGTCTGAGAATCGGCTACTATCTATATTTCAAACCCCTAATTGAGAAGGGGACTTGAGCAGCGGGTGAAACCGCTGGACACAGCTAGTTTACTTAATATAATTATTATGTAAGTTATAATGAGTACACACACATATTTTTCTCGTACTCTCTCACACACTATTGTCTACATTTCGTTGTAATATCTCCTTTCGCAGGTCTGCTGGCAGTTTCTTAAGAAATAAGCAGTAAATTTGTAGTCAATTTAATTATTCTTTTGCCTGGTTTACTGTTTTATAAATTGTTAAATAATAAATAAGGGCAAGGTTTTTTGTTAGTTGTAACTCAACACTTAAAAAGCAGCATAATAGATGCGCACTAGAGCAGTGGAAAGCTGATTATAAGGTCCTACGTTTGATTCCTTTTTTCTATTAGGAATTTCTTAAAAGCAACCACAAACGACGACAAATCTGGTTGAACGTTTATGCCAATACGTGACTATTGGCATAAACGTTCAACCAGATTTGTCGTATATCAATAGTCAAGCTCCTATTAAGAAAGAAAAAAAAACATTTGACAAGTACACAAGTCAAATATATTAATTTGAATAGACTATTAAAGGCACTTTCGAATATCAAAAAGCAAAAACATGAAGCTACAGTCCCAGCCACAAGACATTATAACTTGTGAAAGTACTGTAGTTACCCATTTCAAAGGCGTTGATCACAATAGAAAGGTATGGACTCTATGGACACTCTTTTTAATCAAATCTTTACAACTTTCGGGCAACAGACTACCTGTAACAACTATCAAGGATTATTATTTATAAGCATTGCTATTATTTAGCCACGAGCTCCTCGCACCGCCATACCGCATCCCCAAAACATAAAGGGCAAAAGAAAGAACAAGGGTGGGTTTAAGTCAGTAAAATTCGGACACTCCCCTCCGCCTCCGCTTCGCCCAGAACGGGGGAAGTTAATTGATGATTTCCTATCCACAAAAAAACCCCATAAATACTCTAAGGCACACAGCATTTTCCCCTGAATAATTTAAAAGTTGATCCTGCAGGCCTACCACCAACTTTTAGTGAACCATTCACTTCCGATGCAATCCAGTATAAGTACCTAAACTAAATCGCGCAGATTCGTACCATGAAGTGCCTTTAGCTGACAGGCGTTTGAATCTCTCGCGGACTGAATAAAAGATCGAAATAGGCGATAAGTATGACGCTGTACTGGGAGGCCTACCATGAACTGTTATTGCGATTCAATGATGACCTAAAATAAACTATTTCGCTATTTCATACCACAATATCCTTAATAGGATCCAGTTTAGTCAACACCAAATCAAGTCGACAATTGCTTCGCAAACTGTTTTCGTTCACTCATTTTTCATACCATGAGGTGACCTATCGACCTGAAATAGATAGCTTATATGTCAAAGTAGCCAATTCAAAAAAAGTTGTTATTTCTTGGCGTGAAATGAGTCATTTGGTAAATAACTCTATAAAATTGTGATAATATACGTAATTTAAGGTATTTCAGTCATTATTCGTATTACTTATTAATATAACTTCAAATAATACTAATAAAATTAAGTAAAGAACTTACAACAATTAAAAGAAGGATGGTCATTTCGTACCGTACACTACGAAATGATGGCGTCCTAACATGCCATTAATATGTAGGTATATGAAAAATACCGGTATTTTTGAAGGTCTTAAAATACACAAGAAACATAATTTTAATTAAATCTAACCTACCATTAGGTACACATCCTCTCATTTACTCTTCTAACCTACCATTATTCAGTTTGTCAATACATTATGCAACTTACGTATTGAAGACTGAAAGAATAAGTATTTAGCGACTAACTCTCTTCAGCCAGACTTTTCCCATACATTGAATTATTGTGGTTTGTGTGATGTTACGTCATCTTTGGTTTTTTACAGCACTCGTTATGCAGGTTAGAGCAAATTAAGAGTAGTTTTCACTGAATTATCGGTCAAAATCCGTCGTTAAAGCGGACCAGTCTCCATGAGTCGGCTTGACACGGTGGTCGACCAATTCACAGACAAACGGTTGGTGAGATTTAAAAGATGTCCGTTTTTTGGTTCTTCTGATTCTGAGTAATCGAAATAAATATAAACGGCATCTTGATTACCTGCTCGCTTAATACTAAGTACACTTTTAGACTGCGCCGCGTCGAGTCAGGTAAAAGGATGTTGTTGATTTTAACCTCAAAGTATTGATGAGATAATTATAAAGAAAAACCGTGGCTATCTAAATATGATTTTCAAACAGGATAGTGCTTATAATATAAAAACAAACCTGCTGCTTTATCTTGGGACATGAAAAAAAAGTCAAATCCAGCTTCTATAGAAATTTGCCCATTGTTCTTTCAAAACTGCTGCTAAATCTGACAAGAGTAGAGGTGCGTTCCTAACTCGTCTTAAACAATTTATTTTAACAACAACACTAAGCAATCCTTTTATATTTCTAAATTAAATAATTATATAAACTACTATTATTTAATGAGTACTAAAAATGGCGTAATGGTATATAATTTGAAGCTAGAAAACGTAATTTGAAAATGTTTTTGCTGTATCTTTTATACAGATTAAGAGTTTCGAAACGCAACGCATATGGTGCGAGTAAAAGAGACAGACTTGTGTAACAATTGTAGAGCGTCATCTCTTTCTCACACCGCGGACCACAGACAAATTTCGATCTTTCATTCAGTCCGTGAGAGATTCAAACTACTGTCAGCTAGAGGCACTTCATGGTACGAATCTGCGTAGGTACTTATACTGGATTGCATCGGAAGTGAATGCTTAACTAAAGCGTAATTCACACATAGATCGGGCGCGGGTCGGGCGCGTTTCGAGACGGGAGTACAGCGGGTCTAGTTCTTTGTATTTATATGAAAGACATCACACTGAAAGCGTGTGCTGGTCGGCCGCGGAGCGGGTCGTGCGCGGGAGCGCCGCCCGTCGCCCGCCAGGCGCCACTACAAACAGCGCGCGGGTGCGCGGGTCGGGAGCGGGCATAACGTCGTTCTATTCTTCGTAATTATTAATACACGTACTCTACGTAAGGCACTCACACTGGCGCGTGTGCGGGTCGTGCGCTGCGCAGGTTGCGAGTTTGTTTTGTGAATATTTACAAAAAAGAATTCGATTTTACTGAAAATGGATCTCAATGAAAAAATTATTGAATGTGTTCGTAAACATAGTTGTTTGTACGAACCAAGTGATAAAAACTACAGAAACGCTGTAGGTAGTTGTTGCTGGCCTCCAATTTGTATCATACAACTCTTCAAAACTCGCCCTTGACATGTGAAAATATTTGTAAAATCTATCTTCGTACGTTTCACGTACGTTATATTATTGTAGACTTTTTTTACTGATTTCATGAAACCAGATTCTTTTTCGTTTCTGTGCTCTTCTTTTCAAAATAAGTAGAAATAATAACTCTTCGTCCGCGTTAGCAGGCAACACTGCATTTGTTGCCTGCTGAATCCGCTTTCGCTAACATGGCATGCTCGCGGCGTACCCGCCGACGACCCGCGCCCGCGTTTTGTGTGAGGGCGACGAACAGCGCGTGTCACGCGAGAGACGACCCGCGCCCGCACCCGCTCTGTGTGTGTATTGCACTTAAAAGTTGATGGTAGGCTTAGTTGCATAAGTCTGTCTCTTTTACTCGCACCATATGCGTTGCGTTTCGAAACATAATCTGTATATCTGTATCTCATGTCAGATTTGACTACTTAGCTACTGTTTTAAAAGTTTAATAATTGTTGTTATTAATTATTACTATATTTAAAGTTATATTAATTAATAATACGAATAATGACGTAAGTATTCTTTTAGAGTTTATGTAATATTTATAAATTAGGCGGTTCTTCTAGCCGGTCGGCGACCATCAAATCATTGTACCGATAGTAACGGACTAATCGCAAAGAGCCTTGACCAACACTTTAATTCACCTTCCCGTGGCGTTTCTCCATCCACTCCTCAAAGAGGGATTGTACCGCCGCTTACTTTGTTATCTTAAATGCCCAGCAAACCTAAATGCCAAAGTAATTTAAGTGTTTTTTTATACAGTGATATATCGCGTCGAAGAGTATCATATAATCAACTGGAGCAGCTATGGGAATTTTTAAATAAAAACAAAGCCATAGCAACAGGCTATAATAAAACATCCCAGGCTAGGGAGTTTTCAAAAAGAATGTGGGTTGAAATAGCCCAGAATTTAAATTCCCATGGTGATGGTGCCAATAAAGATTGGAAAGGATGGTGCAAAGTAAAAAGAATTCATATTCACTAATAATTATGATTATGTAAAAAAAAAATCTTTGAAACTTATCAATAATGTATATTTTTAGTATTGGAATGATTACAAATGTAAATTTAAAAAAAAAATCTACAAAAACATCTTTCTTCATTTTCAACGGGTCTAACTATTGCTATTTGTGTGCAGCCTATGCACCCCAGTACACCGGGGATGTGAAATTTTTCATAAAACCTGAAATAAAGTTTGTGTATACAAATTACTATTAAACAGGTTTACCTGGTTTTTAATAGTAAGGAATAAAGATAACAAAATAATTTAACCTTGCCCTTATTTTATTTCTTTCATAATTTTTTTTTGGAAAAGTAATATATTTTTTTCTCATCTCAGGAGAATCAATCCATGCCGTTACTTTTGCTATTGCAGAGGAAACTGTTTGTTGAGCTATAGAGTGAGCACTGATGTTTCCGATGGGTCTTTGATATGACCCTGTCGCATAGAACGACAGTGTAGTCAAAACCTAAAACAAAAATGCAAATTAGTGTAACAGAATAATTTACTAGGGGTACTTAGGTGCAAATAACTTATTTTAATGTGCCTTAAAATGATTATCGTTTTACCTTTGTTTCTACTGATAAATCAGTAGATTTTGTTGGATTTTTCAACAATGGCCTCAGTTCATCACACAATTCTAATACCAACTGTTTAGACAGCCGATATCTCTTTATAAATTCTGCATCTTCCAATTCAAAAGGGTCCGATTGTTCCCGTGTCATTCGTCTTTTTTGTCGACGTATTGCGTCTATTTCAGTATCATTTTCCATAAATTCAAAAAGAACTAATTCATCAGACATCTACAATGAAAAATAGCTATATAAATCACTTTTTTTACATTTAACTCATCGGAAACACTAAATATTCAACTGAAAAACCTTGGATTTCAACTCTTCAATAATGGTTTCTGTGGACGACAGATACCACAATTTTGCCAATAACACGTGTACTGGTAATAAAATAACAAACGCTGGAGAATATTTAGCAAGTAACCACAGTAATTCAAAAATTATAAAAACAATAAAGGTATTTCTTTGCAGATTTAGATTATGAATTCATGACAGAATGACAGAAACAGAAAAGAGATATGATGCTCTGTGGAAAAGAGACTAAAAGCAAAAAAAAACGATCCAAAAAGTTTCAACTTAATTTTATTAATTTCGATGAATTTACATAGTTTGAAAACAAAACGAGAAAATATGAGATAGATGATGATATGAGGAGGAATGATTTCATGAAAAGAGAACCGCAATTTGGGAAAGGAGAAAAATATATCGTCCACGTTTCCTTCATCCAAACAACAAGGTTTGTTGGGTATCTCAGGTTGAATATCTCCAAAAAGAAAGACGAGAGAATTGAAGGTAGGCACGAAGAAGACAAGAAAGTTCTAAATTAGAACGCCGACATGAGTCAAAGATGGAAGATAATTGGTCCAGCTTACCAAGCAAGGGATGATCATAATTTTGCACCAGTTTAAAAATAAATCTCAATCAATAAACTCAACTTGCATAGCATTAATAGGAGACGACTTCATCGCCCCAAGAATAATACGTAAACACTGATTGAATTTCATCAAGTTTTAGATGGTCAGATTTATTACAAGGATCTAATAAAAACATACCATAATCAAAGTGACTACAAACTATAGCATTGTAAATCAGTTTACAATGAAAATTAGCTATAGAAATCACTTTTTTAGGTTTAACTCATCAGAAACACTAAATATTCACCTGAAATACCTTCAATTACGTATACTATCACAATTTTTATAAAGTTATTAACAAAATGACTCATTTCACGCCAAGAAATAGGAACTTTTTTTGAATTGGTACTTCATGGTATGAAAAATGAATGAACGAAAACAGTTTGCGCAATTGTCGACTTGATTTGGCGTTGCCTAAACTGGATCGTATTAAGGATATTGTGGTATGAAATAGCAAATCAGTTTATTTTAGGTCATCAATTGAATCGCAATAACAGTTCATGGTAGGCCTCCTGGTGTTTGTAAGTCAGTGCAGCTTACAGTACACATTGTAATATCCGTTTATCAATCAATTTACATATTGAAGCATTGGCATTAATATTGAACGACATCGAATATGTAATGCGATGGTGTCATGGCCCCGGTGAGTTCGCGATCTGGTGGCTGAGTTTGATGCCGTAGTTTAAATTGGAAAAAACGTTTTTTTCTGCAGGTGTAAGCGGGCACACCCGTTAAACTGGAGGATTGGATATGCTTGGGTATATTTTTCTATACCGATATTGTAAAAAGTTTTTTTTACTCATACGAAGCTTTATTATTTTATTTTATTTGGAACAACAAACAATTACATAATAAAGCATAAAACGGGTAAAACCATGATTCTTGTAACCTGACAGACAGATTTGTTGCTGGGGAGTTTGTTCTCCCACTTCTTTTTCCCAGATAAAACACTTGGAAGTGGCGAAGGGAACCTTTTGGGGAACCTAGGTAAGCGCCGCTTTACCTAAAGAACGATCCGAGCAGCTGCTATTATTTCTCCACGAGTTCCGCTGTATTTGTCATGCAAGTTTCTTAAATTAAGTAAGTGCATTAAATTGAATTTTACTCGAATAGTTTTTTTTTATTAACATACATGAATAAATTCTAATCTCAATACTTAATAATACCTTCACGGGTAGAACAAGGTTAACGATCTTTTTGTTATCTATCTGTTACTTTTATCCCAACGAACGCGGTCACGTCGATGTGACGAGTTGAAATTTTTAAAAAATCCATATACTTACTCAAATCAGTGTACCCTTAGAGCTGTAAAAACAAAAACAAGCCAAAATAAATGGCCTTTTATGTCGTAAGTTTGTACTAAAGCCTCATTTCGCGAGTCCGTCTCGCACTAGGCCGATTTTTTTAACAAGTAGTATATATACAAGGGCAAGAGTAGGACCTAACACGTCATCCGTACCGTAACTACACGTAGACTATATCTCGGTGAATTACAACGGCTCGTCATTAAGCGATGCGAATTATACGGATTATTCATGAGCTCCGAGCGAGACTTAAGTGTTATTTTGACTACAGCAACATTAATATCTAGCAAACCAAACAACATTTAGTTTGACGTTAACCAGATCTAGGACTAAATAGAGTAGGTGTGTGAGAAGCAAGATTGATGTTTAAAGTCTCGTACAAAACGTCTAAATTGGCGCAAATATGCCCAGCAATTTTTTTTTTAAAACGTTGTCGCGCACTAGGAATTTCTCCTGTATCGCGGGTGCGTTTACAAACATTTAAACTCACATACACAAACAGTCAGAGCCGAAACAACTATCTGCAGGTTATACAAATATTTGTTCCGTGCGGGAATCGAACCCGCGACACACAGCGCAGCAGTCGATCGCTTAGCTACTGCACCAACCGTGCCGTATTTTGTAAAAGTATTACTGTTTAAAACCCACCCGTGTTCCTTCTTTTGCCCTTTATGTTCCGGGACTACGGTATCTCTTTTGACCAACCCGCAAACAGTGGGCCTGGCAGACCCGTCTCCTTTGCTGACATCCTTTTAAAACGCGCGTGGAACACGAAAGGAAGACTGGTGCTCAGACTTTCAGGCCACTGTCTACTTCTGAGGACTGTTTAAGACTCCAAATTACGACGAGCACACAAAATATCAACCCTTGTCCTTGCGCCTTATTTATTGTTATAGCAAAGCTAAGTTTTTCCTTTTCTTCCCTCATTTCTCACCTTAAACGAAAAAAACTAGCCTATGTCCGTCTCCAGGGTCCCAACTATCTCTGTGCCAAAATTCATCAAAACGGTTTCACCATTAAGGCGTGAAGACGTAACAAACAAACTCACTTTCCCTTTTATAATGTCCTTATCCTTACTTCCTTACTAATCCTTACTAATATTATAAAAGAGACAGTGAGTTTGTTTGTTTGTTTGTTACCTATTCACGCTTTAATGGCTAACCCGATTTTGATGAATTTTGGTACAGAGATAGTTGGGAAACAGGAGACGGACATAGGCTAATAGATAAAAGTGGGATGTGAGGGAGAAAGAGGGAAGAAACGGGAAAAGTTAGCGTTGCTATTACAAATCAATAAGGCGCTACCGAATTTTACGCGAGCGAAACCGCGGGCAAAAACTAGTTAAAATAAATGTCAAAAGATTCAAAGGACCATGGGGGATTTTGTATGAACCCCGTCCCCACCCTTCAACAGACTTGGGATGCGTCTCGATTTGTTCACTGGGACCCAGAAAAGTCTAAAGTACCTGTGTTAGTTTCAAAATCAATTGGGTTTATTTTAAAAAAATATTTTACTTTAAAACAAAAATCATTATTTTCTACAAACAAAAAGCATATTTTCACGTAAACAAATGACGATTCTATACAAAAAAAATACTTGGTTCTCAAACGGAAAATCTTTGAAAACATTAACAGTATTCAGTTGATTAATATACATTTTAAGTTATTAGTAAGTACATCTAAAGCATGTCAAACGATACACTACTAACTTTTTATTTGCGGATGGGAAATCATCAAATAACTTCCCCCGCTCTGGGCGGAGCGGGGGGAGTGTCAGACTTGTACTGACTAAAACCCACCCATGTTCCTTCTGGGCAATAGAAGGAACTTGGGTAGGTTTTAGTTTTACGTTCCGGGGCCGCGGTATCTCTTTCGAACAACCCGCAACCCCGGCAGGCGGTGGATCTTGTTTTGCTGACATTTCTTTGAGGCGCACGTGGAACGCTAATGCGCTGTCGACACGGTTTATCGTCAATAGACGGACGCACAGTGAGCTACCCATTGCTCACGGACAGGACGCCATTGCGCCTCTCCAGCCACTCCTCAAAGAGGGGGGACTTACCGCCACTATTGTGGCGTGCCCTGCACGGGGTTGCGACAGTCGCTCTCTCCATGCCACCATGAGATCGCACCGGAGGTCTATCCCCGGTGTAGTGCCACTTATACAGGCTTGCAAGGACTATCAACTCCAAATCCCAAGGTGAACAGCGTCGAATTAGCCTGATGGCTACCACCTTTTGCCCTTTTTGGGGCGCGTTCAGGTAGTGGGCGGCACGCCGCCCTAAAGAACGCGTCTATACCGGGGCCTCGTAAAGGTCCATGGACCGCACGACTCAGGCATAGAGCCTACGGCAGGAGGCTTTTGGGCCCCTCAGATTTAAAATACTATTATGCATTTGTGCTGGTGCGAAGTATTTATGTCGCCCTAACCCCATATACCATACAATGGATATAATGTGCGATTGATCGTAGACAATTGTAAGCTTAATTATGATAGCTCCCTTTTTTTTGCTGTCGGGGGGAAACTTTCAAAAGGCAACCGGTCTTTGGGGACAAGACCGGAGAGTGTAGGAGTTTTACCGCACTAAAACCACCTAGGTGATCACCATCTGCACATGAGAGGAGGCCCTGTTTCCTCTTAATAGACCGGTCCAGAGCTCTCTCTGTGCTACGCCTGTTAAGGCACATCAATGTAGCGACTACACATAGGTCACCCCTGAGCCTCGCTGTGCATGTATGCACGACAGCACGTCACCACGGTGCTGCCGGTTATCTGTGAGCTCTCACTGAACGCTCAGAGTCCCCACTCTGAACGCCCGTGACCCCAAAGTCCTACCTGCTTTAAGTGTTGCAGTTGGGGTTTCGGCGTGTTAAGCGGCGAGACGGTTGCCTCCTCGACTTCTTCTCCTACTGTGATCTGCGGAATGCTCTTTTCCGCTGCAGACTGTTAATTTTAGTGCTAGAGCGTCGGACGTCTGACAGCCTATTTAACCAAACAGGCGCCCTATAAAGGACCATCGATCGCACAACCCCCGCGTAAAGGCCGCAAACTTCTTCTCATTGCCCCCCAAGATTGGGAACCAGTCTGTGCAAAGCGCTTACTACCTATGCAACTCGGGTAACTAGGCGCTCGAAGTGCTCTTTAAATCCCCACCGAACGTCCAAAGTCAGGCCAAGCGACTTAATAAACTTAAAAACTTTATTTCGTCCCTCCTGAACTTACGCTTCTCCGACTCTGACTGACAAGCTGGGTGGCTCTCTGGTCCTTGTCAGCTTATGGAACCAAAGTGCCTCAGTTTTAGGTGGCGCTATCTCTAGACCCACTTCGCGGATCGACGCCACAACCTTTTATAGTCCCAGCTTTGCAAGCTGAAAAGTCTCTTCAGCAGTGTCCCCGCCAGCTAAGCCCAGGGTGTCATCCGCGAAGCAATTACTATTAACGCCAACGGGGAGATCAATACGCAGAACCACATCGTAAGCGAGGTTCCATAAGAGGAGTCCTAAAACAGATCCCTGCGGAACTCCGCACATAATCTTCTTGCGACGAACGCTACCGTCCCGATCCTCATAGCAAATATATCTGTCACGAAGTTTTAACCCTATATATCGCACACTAAGGAAATGTGTGAGTAAAAGAGAAATAAATATATGAAAAAACAATATATCATAAAACCTAAACCCCACGTATTTGACATTTGTCGCCATAGTAAAAAGTTCTCCATTCGAGTCGATCTTTCAAATGACACGTGTTTCTAATCTGTTGGTTGGTGGGGACGTTTCTTCCCATGGTCCTTTCATAAAAAAAATCTCTTATAACTATATAAATAGTTACAACTTAGCCAGAAACACCTCGAGAAACACCAACATAACGATTCTAAACGTTTCACCACAGTTAATATATAATTTACATTCATCTTTCCTGACCCACATTATATTCCATTTACCTCGCGTTAACCTCATAATTACACGTAAATTCTTAATCGTCAAATTCTTAACCCACTTGAAGCGCCCAAATTCTCACCACAACACAGAGGGGTGACAACAACAAAAGCCCCCAATCACCCGTTTTGTGTATAAATGGAACACCCACTCCTATTAAGACGAAGTTAAATCCCCCAAATCCTCCAAAAAGTGGGGGACTGTTAAAGAATTTTAATTTTCCCGAATTAATTCTTATTCATTTTTCAACGAGGGATACGGCGAAGGAAGACTGGTCTTGGAATATGTAGAACTGGATAAGAGGAGACCGTTTGTGAAGTTTTGTATTAAGTAGTATTGTGTTGGATATGCTGTTGTGTGAAATAAAAATATTATTGGGAGGTGTGGATGATCTTCTTCAGTAAAATTTAAGTTACTTCTTACTTTAAGTTAGTTGGAAACATAAAAATGATTAGTTAAAGTAAGTCATTCTAAACCCAACATGGCGCACTTTTAAAGATGGTGGACTAGTTATTTTTAAGTATTCCAATGATACAGATAATGATCAAATGAAAGGGTTTGCTAAATAATACGTGAAAATGAGTCTAATAAATATTAAAAAAAACTACTGTCAATGTATAGTTACAAAATGTTTAAAAAGTTATTTTCGTATTTTACTGATAAACCTTTTCACAATCATCTTTTAATGCTCTGGTCTAATTGTTGTTACTTGCCCTTTAATATTGTTGTTGTTACTTGAGGTTGACGCAAATAGTTTTATACATTCTTCTCAGACAACTTTCACGCTATTTAATGTCACACAGCCAATCCATCGTTTCATTGGTCTACCTCTCACTTTCATTAAACTGTATATTCAACACACTTTTAATAACATGCGATTCATCCGTGGGTGTTAAAAAGCCGAACGAGTATAAATTGCTTCCAGATCCATTTCATATCCAGCTCAAACAATCCAAGTAAAATTATAACCGCTACAAAACTCCGCGCAGACGGATTACAGTACCATTTTTATACGGCGAGCTAGGTTTGTTTTTTATGTAGTCATAGCTCCCAGCGTTTCTGTAAGCGATCCCCGAGTTTTATGTGTACCTTGAATTATATTCCATTGATTGCTATGTACTTTCCTTTCTTCCATCTGTAAGAAAATGCTAAAGGAGAATAGATATTTGAATTTTAAATTAAGAACTTTGTATTCATTAATGTTTTACTTTAGTTTTGTGTTTAGGTTTTAGGAATGAGTGTTAGATAGATTTGTTAGTTAGATATAGTACGGCCAACGAGAAGCGATACCAAATGTAAACAAAACCCATGCTAAAACCCCATCTAAAATGGCCGACCGAATGTTGGCGAACCCGTCTTAACGTTGTCATGTTTTTGCCGGGAGAACGAGACATTACGACAAAGGCACAAGATGGAAAGAGCTGAATATTAGATTGTCAACGCCGCAGTTGTTCTTTAGGTTAATGACCTTTCGTATCGTTTCTCGTTGGCCGTACTTATAGATAAAGTTTGAGTATGTATGTGAATGGAGCTACATGTTGATACTTATAGGCGTGTTGCGATGCAATACTACATCCAGAAGGGCTACTATGACATCTTATAGCAATTCTTATTCCACTGAGGGTAAGAGATGGTGCTAGACACCCTGTATAGCTCTGTCTCTTTCTCTCAGTGGAATAATAATTGCTTTAAGAGGTCATAGTAGGGTAGCTACTATATCTTACTTCCTTACTAATATTATAAAACCGAAAGTGAGTTTGTTAGTTACGTCTTCACGCTACAATTTTGATACAGAGATAGTTGGGTCCCTGGTGAGGGAGAACGAGGGAAGAAAAGGGAAAACTTAGCATTGCTATTACAATCAATAAGCCGCTAGGGCAAAAATTACAAGTAGCAGGTACTAAAAAAACAGGAAAGGGGAACTGTGTTACCCAGAATTTAACGCGAGCTAAACAGCGGGCAAAAGCTAGAAAAACTAAAAATGCGAATGTTTATAAGGATGTATAGATTTTTATTACACTTTCACGTCAAAACGGTTCAACGGATCTTGATGAAACTTGGCACGCAGTTAGATTATAGTTTGGAATAACACTTAGGATATTTTTTTCGATTCTCACGTGAGCGCCAGCAAGTTAAAAATAATCTAGTTCAACTACATAATTTTGACGGCAGGGAATACTAAAAATACAACCATGTTTTTTTTGTGGATGGGCTATCATCAAATAACTTCCCCCATGAGCGGGGAGGAATGTCAAACATGTATTGACTAAAACCCACCCATGTTCCTTCTATTGCCTTTTATGTTCCGTGGCCGCGGTATCGCTTTCGAATTACTCGTAACCTTAGACGATGGCCCTGGCAAACTTTGACGGGCCTCTTGGTCTAGTGGTTAGTGGCCCTGACTGCTGAGCCGAAGGTCGTGGGTTCGATTCCCACCCAGGACAAACTCTGTGTGATGAGCATGATTGTTTGTTCTGTGTCTGGGTGTGATTTATCTATAATATGTATGTATTTATAAATTACATAAGTATGTATATCAGTTGTTTGGTTACCATAACACAAGCTCTGCTTGGCTTTGGATCAGAAAGCGGTGTGTGAGTTGTCCCAAGATATTTATTTATTATATTTATTATTAAACTCCTCTGCTTTGCTGACATCACTTTAAGGCGCGTGTGGAACACTAACGCGCCTTCGACACAGCCTGATGTCAATAGATTTTGTGAAGTCTCTGCCAGATAAACACCTCTGCCTCACCCACTAAAGCGTAAAAGCGTGATGATTAACAGCTAAACCTTAACCCGTGTCGTGTAATATTGACACACAAGTTTCAGTAATCAGGTACGGTTCGTACTCCTGTAGGCCTACTATGACATCTTAAAGCAGAACTTATTCCACTGAGTGAAAAAGATGGTGCTAGACACCCTGTATAGCTCTGTCCCTTTCCCTCAGCGGAATAAGTTCTGCTTTAACATGTCATGGTAGGGTAGCTGAGGTGTACTAATAAGATTCAGTTGGCGACATGGCACGTGTTTAGTTGAAAGTTTTTGAATTTACATAAATCGATCGGGGTTCTCGTTGATACAACGTAATATAAGGACACGGTTGGCGCAGTGGCTGAGTGATCGACTGCCGCGCTGCATGTTGCGGGGTCGAATCCCGCACGGTACAAATATTTGTACGGCCTATAGATAGTTGTTCCGGGTCTGGCTGTTTCTGTATGTGAGTTTAAATGTTTTTAAACGCGCCCACGAAACAGGAGAATTTCCTAGTGTGGAGTATAGTTTAGAAAAAAAGATATCACGCCCGTTATATCCGGAGAGGAGGCAGGAAGAGGGTGGTTCGAAAGAGATACCGCTGCCCTGGAACATAAAGTGAAAAAGGAACATGGTTGGGTTTTAGTTAGAAAAAGTCTAACATTCACACCACTCCGCCCAGAGCGGGAGAAGTTTTAAAAAAAAAACGGCGAATACCGAAACAGACTCGCAGCGAGGATTTCGAACGTACTTCGGTACGACATATCTTTTGACTGCGAAGACTTAGAGGGTTCATTTTTTCACAGCACAGAAGGACCACAGACTTGAGAACATGATTTTATTTTTAACTCGATACCTTCCCAAGTTCTCAGGATAAAGCGTCTTGAACGGCAGGAGGAGTAATATTACTAGAGAAGACGTTAGGTAAAGAAAGACAGATAACGGTAGCGCCTTATAGATTTGTAATAGCAAAGCTAAGTTTTCCCGTTTCTTCATTCTTTCTCCCTCACATCCCACTTTTTCTTTAAAAAAAAATATCTAATGTCCGTCTCCTGGTTCCCAACTATCTCTGTATCAAAATTCATCAAAATTGGTGTAGCCATTAAAGCGTGAAGAGGTAACAAACAAACAAACTCACTTTCGCTTTTATAATATTAGTAAGTCACTGTTTGTGCAAGCTGCAACCCTAAGACAGATTTAAAAAAAATGCAAACTCTTAAAAAAAGAAAGAATCTACAACCGATCAATCGACAAAAACTTCTTGTTATTTCAACAAGAACCAAGCAAGTCTTGTTTCGGATTATTTGTTAAACAAATGAGGTGTCATTAGGGCTGTCTCGCTTTTGAATTTGTAAGAAATGGTCACATTCTGTAAGGACAATGATATTATAAGATGGCCGCCGTGTAATGATTTGAGAAGTGATTGAATAATAGCAGCCGCTTGGGTCGATCTTTAGGTTAAGCCACGCTTGCCTAGGTTGATCTGTGGATGGGTGACCACCCGTTACATAATGAGTTTCCTCCGGGACTCGGAAAGCACGTTAAGCTGATGGTTTCGTCTGTCATTTGTAGATTTTTGACAGTCGTTACAGGTAGTCATTGTCCCTAAATTCTGACAAGCAGTCTTACCAAGGCGTATTTTGTATTCTCCTGAATCAACTAGGTCGTAGACGTAGCTGCATCCAATAAGACTTTCCAAAAACTGCAAGCTTTTTAGCATTCAGATGTTTTCTCAAGGAACGTTGTATCGAATTAAAGTATCATCTATGTATTCATTCAAGTTGTACACTTTCTATGTGAGCAATTTGATTCTTTTTTTTTGCTATTTTTTGCGTATAAGAGTAACAAACATCAAAATATCTTCCATACATCCTGAGAAGCTGTCGCATTTACAATATTAATTAGAATGCAATCTATTTACTGTTGCAATCTTTTTTTCTTTTTTGTGTAAGGGCCCTGCTAGGTCCACAGCCTGCCAGGGTTGCGGGGTGTTCGAAAAAGATACCGTGGCCCCAGAACACTGCTTAGAACTACTGTCTCTTTTTTGCTGTGTATATACATTGTAATATTTGTAACCTATGTAAAACCCAAACACTTCTATAATCAACAAAATTAATCACGATGGAACGGCCATTATACCCTCAAAACTGCGTTGCATACACATTAATTCTCTTTGTGTCAACCCTGCGTGTATTGTTTTGCATCCACAGGGAAGTGGGGAAGTGGGAGGGGGTACTTTTGAATTGTAAATGCGTTTCTGCATAGTCCACGGTGTAATCATTGTTTGTGATGATTCCAGATTGATGTTTGTAGGTTTAGGTGTGGCTAGAAATGGTGGTTTGTATTTGTTGCTAGTTTTGCTTTGTAATTTTTCCGAAGCGAAATTCAACAGAGCGAAGTGAGGGGTCTTAGTTATAGAATCCATGACGTCACATTTTGTGAACGAGATCCAGGCCCCAATGAAGGATGCAGCATCACTACTCACCCGGCTGGATAAATAGGCACATGTAGATAAAGTTATAAAAATTGGAATGCCATGCACCTAAACCTCGTCCAGAAGACACAGTAGAGCATACAGTGGTGGTATGCCTAGCTTGGGCGGAGCCCCGCCGTGCCTTCGTATAGGCGATCTCTCGCGTCCGGCCCTGGTTCAGTCCATAGTCCGGAACGAGAGCGAATGGGAAGCGATATAAATGCGATCATAAATGATACCACTGATAAACAAAGCAACTACAAATAATCAATAAACTAATATTTTAATAAATATTGAATTTAAAATCTTATTGTAATGCAAAAAAAAAAATCACGCACCACCACAGTAACACCTACACATGCAAATCAGCAGAATTATAATAAAATAAAGATGAAAATATATAAGAAAACACATTGCTATAAATAATTGTGCAAAATAGCAACTATATTATTATAAAACAGAGCTTCCTCTCCTCTACCCTTTTGCTGTGCCCTACAGGGTCCATAATGATCTCATTATTATAAACTACCACCAAAGTACACATTATGGTAAAGCAATAAAGATATTGAGTATTGAGTTGAGCGGTCACTTCTTTTTGCAAAGCAGTCATGCTAGCGAAGGAGGTGGTGGCCGGTCAGTTGAGGGAGAAAACCTCAAACCAACACAGCCGCCATGGGGCACGGCATAGGCAACTCCTGGCCACCGTAGATGCGGGTCTGTGGACGGCTAGCAATGGGTAGATCACCAACAAAACTAGTGTTATACACGTGCCTCAAAGAGATGTCGGCAAAGCAGAGGGGTCTGCTAGCGCTACCGTTTGCCGAGGTTGCGGGTTCTCGAAAGAAATACCCGGCCCCAGAACTTAAACGGCAATAGAAGGAACAGGGCTGAGTTTTATTTTTTTACCTATTATGTAGTATCGGGAAAAGGGCATAGACCGATACCTACCTACTCAAAACGTATTGAAAGTATGGTTCAAGAAAAACAGAGAGCAAGATAGAGTGAGTGAAAGAGATAGTTTGTACATTGTAAACTGTACAGAGGAGTGGGAAAAGGTTGCGAGGGCTGATTGTGACTTTTCTGGCTCGAGTGCGACAGTACCTATAATTTTTTATTTTTTGCTTTGTATTTGTGTCAATTTCAAAAAATCTTAACCCCTGTTTTATTACACTAAAATAGAATCAGACAATTTATCTTAAAATTATTTTTTCGTACCACTTGCTCAAAAAAGTGACATTCTATGCCACAAAAAGCGAACATAACAACTGTCATTATTAATCTGTCAAAAACAGGGAAAGAAAATTGTACTGAATTTCATTCATCCCCTAGGGAGAGAATGTGATTTAAAATTGGAATACTTAATACTGAACTACATCTGTGTTTACACCATTGAGTTTGTAGGTATATAAAGCATTAAGCATCTTTTTTTAAAAAGAACACGCAATTAATATGCAGTTATGATTATTAAATAAAATTACCAAAACCGACGAGGTCGTATGAGCTTGATGCCTTTGCTTTTCCGACAAAACATATTAGTCTAGGAATTTGCCGCGATTTTGTTTTCTTCAAATATAAACGTTAAGTTTATTTTTATAAATAAGTTAATGTTTTAAAAATACATTGTTAAATCAAAACGACAGTGACAGTGTTTTGTAGGATTCCATCAGTGCAAATGCTGCCGCAATCATACTCATCAACAATAAATGTACCAAACAAAAGTGTAGTTCTCTTCTATACTAATATTATAAAGCTGAAGAGTTTGTTTGTTTGTTTGTTTGAACGCGCTTATCTCAGGGACTACTGGTTGGAATTGGAAAATTCTTTTAGTGTTGGATAGGCCATTTCTTGAGGAAGGCTATATAACATCACGCTACGACCAACAAGTGCTGAGCAGCGCGGGTGAAACCGTGGGGAACAGCTAGTTATAAATAATTGGACCAATGTTCGAATCTTAACTTTTACTTTTAATGTCATTACCTTTAATAAATGCTTATCTCATATTATTACTGTGTTAATTTTTTCGCAAATGGTACGAAAAGTAGAGTATTTTCCTCGGTGATAAAGCTGTCTTAGTCTTGGGTAAACTTAAATCTCTCGCTACACTCAGGACTCGTCTTAAATCCCTCGCTTCGCTCGTGATTTAAGTTTTTAACACCCTCGCTACGCTCGGGAGTAAACCTCGAGTCCTTCGTTACACTCGCGATTTAAATCGTCACCCACGACAGAAGACACTGCTTTATCCCCTTGGTTAATAATCTACTATTTTTATATCTAATTTATAAAATTTTCGTGTCACAGTTTTCGTTCCCATACTCCTCCGAAACGGCTGGACCGATTCAAACGAAACTTTGTGTACATATCGGGTAGGTCTGAGAATCGGCCAACATCTATTTTTCATACCCCTAAGTGAGCAGCGGGTGAAACCGCTGGGCACAGCTAGTATCACTATATTTCTAACAAAAATTAAGTAACTTAAGTAAGAACAAGAAACAAAATACCAACACCAAAAAAACAAATATAAAGAACGCAGAACTAGCAAGAAAAAGAAAGTGTCTTCAACAGTTAGAACGGTGGAAACTAGTTTAACGGAAGAGTTTCTGCGGTTTTAACTTTACAAGCAGTAGATATTGAAAACTGAATGTATATGGTAAAATATTAAAAGTGACTTATTATTCTGTGGAATAAGGTTGGTTTTTTTTGTTTAGTGTGCGATCCGCCAGTCTATGGAATTTGCTGTCAGCTTTTCTATTCCTTGGTCATAATAAACTGAATCAAGAGGCTCATCGGCAACGACGCGCTGGTTGAGTCAAAGCTCCAGAGCCTGGAGCATCGCCGACGCGTTGCCAGCCTTTTGGTTTTCTATCGGTTACATTTCGGAGTGTGCGCTGGAATTGCATAGCCTAATTCTACAAGTCTACAAGACGTACGGCGATGCGCCACCGTTACATGGTAGACATCCCGCCCGCACGCACTAAACGGTTTGGGAATACTTTTATTGTGCGTACTGCTAAGGAGTGGAATTCCCTGCCGGAATCTGTATTTCCTGACAGCTATAACCTGGGTGTCTTCAAGTCAAGAGTGAATAGGTTATTTCTAGGTAAGCGTGCTCCATCGTCGACCACATCATCACTTACAATCAGGTGAGATAGTGGTTAAACGCGAACCTATCACTAATAAAAAAAAAAAAAAAATCTCTTCAAAGTTCGATTGAATTGCTTTCTTTAAGGTAACGTTTAACTTTAAGAAAGCAATTCAATCGAACTCCATACTAAGTCGCATCGTTACTTCACATCAGGCAAACACATTATATTTTGTACTAGCTGTCTTGCGCGGTTTCACCCGAGTCTTTAGTTCCTTCTGTCTCGTGGGTACTTTCCTTTCTGGTAATGTAGCTTCCTATTAGAAAAAAAAATGTTGGAATCGATCCAGTATTTTTGAAGCCTAACCGATGCCTAATCTTCGCAATCCCAATAATACTCTTGGGAGATATTTTTCTATTTTTAATTTTTTTGTGGAGAAACTTGGGTCTACCAACCTCAACCATTTGGATAATACCCAAGTAAGGTTATACTAACATAATTACTGTTTCATTGCATTACCAAGTCAGTTCTTAGAAAACGCGTTTTTCCAAACACCAAACACAAACCAAACTGTCTACAACAGGACCAAGAGCTTTACATCAAAACACAACGAAATCTCGTCTCGGAAATATAACCTCATTACACTTCAATCATCGAATTCGGTACAACGCAAAACAAAATAATAAACAACTTCAACTCGATGCTCGCTGTAATCGTTTTCAATCGAGTCAGCGTCGCTAAATCGAATTATTCCCGTCCCGACGGCCGTCCGCAACTTTGCCTGTGCCTGTTTTTCTTTTTTTTGCAGAAAACTTTTTTACTCTGTGCTCCTTTTAGAAAGCATGGTGTAGCGAGCTCGTGAATTTTAAATTTCGATTGTCTTACCTACTGGCTGGTAGGTTTTTACATTTAGATTCTTCTTTGTCATATTCTTGTCAAGACAGCGTTTTATATTTGTCTCTTTTTGTGGCCGGCCTGTATTGAAGACGAGAAGAGATGAAATGTGTTGACCACTGTTATACAGGATGAAATTTCGTAATGCCACCTGAAGGGGAAGTCCTCTTAATACTTTGGATAGAATAAAATTTAAGATTTATGTTTTCCTTTCATTTAATTTATGAAGTTTGTTAAAGAGATTTCATCCTTATTGACCCTAACGATAAAAGTACAGGGTGCAACTTTTACAGATTTTAGTCGGTTCGATTACAGTGTGCGGCGAGCGAATTTTTAAAATCTTTGAGTAAAATTTTCTATCTAAAGTATTACGAGTACTTCCCCTTCACAAAATTCAACCCTGTATATGTGTGTGTCAACATGTTGTATTTGTAACCTAACCTACGAACAAACAAGTATGTTTTTAGCTGTCAGTAGTTTCACTTGTGTAAATCTCCACGTAGCTTTGGTGGGTCGGTTAAGTTGAAAAAAGAGTAAGTCTTGTAATTGCTTAGGTGAGCCTACGCATTTGGTGGCCATGCGCACAGCGGAGATGAGAAAAAAGTTGACGATGCCCGGTCGGCTAAAAGCGGTTTGCAGATTACGATATCAACTACAATACAACAGTACTTTCATGAAAATACGATGTTCGTCTAATATTCTGTTTTTTTTTTACAAATAAATAAATACAGGGTCAAGATTTGGTTTCAACTTTTTCTTTTGTAACGGGAATGAAAAAGTTTTGATTCATAGAACCAATCCGGCCATACAATGCGCATTTTTTTTCTTAAATAGTGACAATCTTATCTAGATGGCCAGTTACAATTCGTTTACAACTTTTAAGACTCAAGTCATTAAATATGTAACTTCGCCAGACTCTTTGAAAAAGATTCAGTGCCAAAGAAAAACCACTCTTATGTGCCATTACTTTATTTCTGGAACTCCAAAAATGCCTTCACAGCTTTAAAAACAGTTGTACTAAATTCCTTTGGCCGCTCAAAAGCTGCGAAATGCCCGCCTACAGCATAATTTGAGGTGCCCAGTAAGTTAGGATACTTCCAACGGAGAATGAAGTCTGGACTGTGAACTAAATCATGCTTGAATCGAAGACCCCATGTTGGAACTGATGTTGGTATTCTGAAAATGAAAATGGGAGGTTAATAAAGTCTTTTTAATAATAAACTATTTTTTTTTATTTTGTCACGCACTAGGAACTTCTCCGATGTCGTGGGTGCGTTAACATTTAAACTCACATACGTAAACAGCCAGACCCGCAAATTTAACATTGCAATTTGTTGCAATCGACGTCTATTCAATTCGTTCTGTCTTGGTACGCCGGCTCCATTATTGAAGCCAAATAATATAATTTTCGTACCACTTGCTCAAAAAAGTGACATTCTATGCCACAAAAAGCGAACATAACAATAGTCATTTTTAATCTGTCAAAAACAGGGAAAGAAAGTTGTTGTTGTTGTTGTTGTTGTTGTTGTTGTTGTTGTAGTTGTTGTCAAGAGTCCTTGCACTACTATTCAACTTGTGTATTAGTCATAGTTATTTACCCGAAGACTTAATGCACACAGTCGTAGTGCCTATTGTCAAGGATAAGACGGGTGACTCATCGGATTTGTCTAATTACAGACCTATCTCGGTTGCGACTGTCATAGCTAAGGTGCTGGACAGTTTGCTTGACCAACAGTTGGATAAGCACCTCCATTTGCATGACGCTCAGTTTGGGTTCAGATCAGGGTTGTCAACTGAGAGTGCTATCTTCTGTCTCAAGCAAACTGTTCAGTACTATACTGACAGAAGCACGCCTATATATGCGTGCTTCTTAGATCTTTCAAAAGCTTTCGATTTAGTGTGTTATGACAAGCTGTGGCAGAAGCTACAATGTGAAACAGATGTGCCGGATGAGGTTGTATCTTTGCTCCGGCACTGGTACAGTAACCAGCAGAATACTGTTAGATGGAGGGGTTCACAGTCGGACGTATACAGGTTGGAATGCGGAGTGAGACAGGGTGGCTTATCCTCTCCTCGTCTTTTTAACCTGTACATGAACCGGCTGATCGGTGAGCTCAGCAGCACTAATATTGGATGTTCCATAGACGGTGTGTGTATGAACAACATAAGTTACGCGGATGATATGGTGTTGCTGAGCCCTTCGGTCAGTGGGTTACGTAAACTTTTGCGCATTTGTGAGTCGTATGCGGAGGCCCACGGGCTCAGTTACAATGCTAAAAAGAGTGAATTCATGGTCTTCAAAGCCGGTACCAAATGTTACTCATCTGTACCACCTATCACTCTTTGCGGCATCGCTTTAAAACGGGTGCAGCACTTCAAGTACCTGGGCCACTGGGTCTCTGATGACATGTGTGACAATCTGGACATTGAGAGGGAGCGCAGGGCGCTGTCTGTCCGGTGTAATATGTTGGCTCGCAGGTTTGCGCGATGTACTAGGCCTGTAAAGGTGACATTATTTAAGGCATATTGTCAGTCGTTTTACACGTGCAGCCTGTGGGCCAACTTTACGCAGCGGTCATACAGCGCCCTGCGTGTGCAGTATAACAATGCTTTGAGGATACTGTTGGGGCTTCCGAGGTTTTGTAGTGCTTCGACTATGTTTGCTGAGGCGCGTACGGACGACTTTTTTGCGATTATAAGGAAGCGGAGTGCTTCATTATTAAGTCGCGTACGTAGCAGCCCGAACAGTCTCCTAAGGGTGTTGTCCGAGCGGTGGGACTTGTCCCTGATACAGAGGTGGATGCAGCTTCATGTTAGCGCCTCTCCCCGTATTTTTTGACATTATTTTATTTTATTTAATATTTTATCATTATTTTTATTATTGTACTATGGGAATTTGTATTATTTTAATTTAATTGCTGTTTTTAAAATTGTATGTGTTTTTGATTATTTTACTTTTTTTTTTTTTATTTATTTTAACGTGTAATTTGTTGTCATTATGGACTGTATGTCTGAAATAAATGAGTTATATATATATATATATGTACTGAATTTCATTCATCCCCTAGGGAGAGAATGTGATTTAAAATTGGAATACTTAATACTGAACTACACCTGTGTTTACACCATTGAGTTTGTGTAGGTATATAAAGAATTAAGCATCTTTTTTAAAAAGGAACACGCAATTAATATTCAGTTATGATTATTAAATAAAATTACCAAAACCGACGAGGTCGTATGAGCTTGATGCCTTTGCTTTTCCGACTTAACATATTAGTCTAGGAATTTGCCGCGATTTTGTTTTTTTTCAAATACATAAACGTTAAGTTTATTTTTAGAAATAAGTTAATGTTTTAAAAATACATTGTTAAATCAAAGCGACAGTGACAGTGTATTGTCGGATTCCATCAGTGCAAATGCTGCCGCAATCATACTCATCAACAATAAATGTACCAAACAAAAGTGTAGCTCTCTTTATAAATAATTGGACCAATGTTCGAATGTTAACTTTTACTTTTAATGTCATTATCTTTAATAAATGCTTATCGCATATTATTACTGTGTTAAATTTTTCGCAAATGGTACGAAAAGTAGAGTATTTTCCTCGGTGATAAAGCTGTCTTAGTCTTGGGTAAACTTAAATCTCTCGCTACACTCAGGACTCGTCTTAAATCCCTCGCTTCGCTCGTGATTTAAGTTTTTAACACCCTCGCTACGCTCGGGAGTAAACCTCGAGTCCTTCGTTACACTCGCGATTTAAATCGTCACCCACGACAGAAGACACTGCTTTATCCCCTTGGTTAATAATCTACTAATACAATACAATATAAAATAGTATATAAGTAATATTTTTATTCAAAAGTTTTAATTGGTAAAATCACAATTATTTAATCATTTATGTACACACAGTAGAAAAGACAGGGATAAACAAAACACATAAAATTTGAGTACAAAGGTGCTGCTTATTTCTTAAAAAATATCTGCCAGCAGACCTGCGAAAGGAGATATGAGAACGAAATGTAGTCGATAGTGTGTGAGAAAGTAAGAGAAAAATATGTGTGTGTGTAAAACCGCCCAGGGCAATTATGACCAGTGAGGCCTGCCAGGGCCACCGCCTGCCGGGGTTGCGGGTTGTTCAAAAGGGATACCTCTGCCCCGGAACGTAAAGGACAATAGAAAGAACATGGGTGGGTCTGACACTCCCTCCCCCACTTCGCTCAGAGCAGGGAAAGTTATTTGATGATTTCCCATCCAAAAAAAGCCCAGTGGCCCTACTATGACCTCTTATAGCAATTCTTATTCCGCTGAGGGAAAGAGACAGAGCTATACAAGGTGTCTAGCACCATCTCTTTCACTCAGTGGAATAAGAATTGCTATAAGATGTCATAGTAGCCCTTCAGGGCAATTATGACCAATTATGTTTTGACGTCAAAACTAATCTTCCTTAGTTGTAACCTGTGACATTGAGAACTCACTTCAAAGTTACGAGCGCCACTACTTTGATCTCACATCACAATACGACATGACATGCTACGTCATCTGTCATGTCTCACCTTCATCACTGTCTCGTGTGGATTCGGGCTATGACGCGTTAGAGTATAATGATCTTCACAACACTTCACGCTGTTGTTAGTCGTGTTATATCAGAAAGCTCTATGAACTTATTTATAGCCTACAAGTTTTTGCCCGCGGCTTCGCTTTCGTTAAATTCGGGGTAGCACAGTTCCCTTTTCCTGATTTGCAGGTACCTGCTACTAGTAGTTTTAACCCTTACCGTCTTATTGATTGTAATAGCAATGCTTAGTTTTCCCCTTTTTCTTCCTCATATCTCAATCTTTTTTATAGGCTACTTTCACCTACTCTACCCTACCCTCACTACCCTAACATAGGGGGTTAAAGTTTGTGTGGGATTATTCGCAGTTTTCAAGGTAGGAAGCTAAAAATCGGTGCATACAATCTTTTTTATCAACAAAACCTGCAAATCAGGAACCGCCTAACCCCGAATTTAACTCAAACAAAGCTGTGGGCAAAAGCTAGTCCTTACTAATATTATAAAAGCGAAAGCGAGTTAGTTAATTTTTTTGTAACAAACAAACAAAGTCTTCACGCCTAAATGGCTGAACTGATTTTGATGAATTTTGGTACAGAGATAGTTGAGACCCTGGAGACGGACTTAGACTTTTGTTTTTAAAATTGAGAAATTAGGAAGATGAAAGGTAAACTTAATTAGCTTTGCTATTTGAATAAATAAGGGACAAGGGCAAAAACTACAGGTAGCAGGAAAATTAGAAAAGGAGAAGCGTGTTACCCAAAATTTTACGCGAGCGAAGCCTCGGCCAAAAGCTAGTTGTAAAATAAATAAAAAACACACTTACCGATCAATAGCTTTTTCCACCACCACATCTTCAAAATACTCCTTATACGTTCTCATAGAAGTAGTAATACTTCGACTGATCCAGTACATCATGATGTTGTCCAGGAGTTTGTCGTAAGAGTAGTATTTGTCCAGACCACCTTCTGGGTCAAGCTTGTTGGCAGGATCGGTGAAGATCATGAATCTATCCAGAATGTAGGTCGCTAGTCCTACTGGAGAATCTTCCAGAGCAATACCTGGAACGAGGTTTAAATTAAAAATATTTTAGTTTAACGCTAAAATAATATTTGTTTTGTTCAGGGAAGGAACCCGCGACACGCAGTGTAGCAGACAATCACTTAGTCACTACGCCCCCTGTGTCGTCAAAAAATGCTGAAGTAGAGTTTGACAAATTCTCAATTTCAAATTGTCAATTTGTAATTCTCAATTTCAAATTGTCAATTTGTAATTCTCAATTTCAAATTCTCAATTTGTAATTCTCAATTTCAAATTCTCATTTACAAATTCTCAACTTCAAATTCCAATTTGCATTTTCGAATAATGACTTTCAATAACTCTTTGAAATGACTTTCAATGCAAATGCATACGTTTTCAAAACTGGAACGGTGGTAAATGCCGTCGAACTCCTATACCAATAAACTTTATATCTATAAATAACAGAACCTGAGTCCAGAACAATATACTCTCCGAAAACCCAACCAATGAATTTATAGCATCCACTTAAACTGAGAACAATAGACAATTTAATTCTGTTTCATTTAGCATTTTTTGCCTCTTCATTCATTTCATTTTCCGTCCTCAAAGTTTAATACGCTTTGTCCAAGATTATTTTAGTATTACGATGATGAAACAGTGAGTTTGGTGGCTTTTAAAAGTTTTTAAATTAGTCGTGAAATATTGTTAGTCTTTTATTACTAATTCTAAGAATTTTACTAACACATTGGATCTTGTTGCCTGAAAATAAAGAATTTATTATTTACTAGCTTTTGCCCGCGGCTTCGCCCGCGTTAAATTTATGGTAACACAGTTCCCCTTGCGCCTTATTGATTCGTAATAACGCTAAGTTTTCCCTTTTCTTCCCTCTTTCTCCCTCACGTCCCTCTTTTTTAAAATAAAAATTAGCCTATGTCCGTCTGCTGGTTCCCAACTATCTCTGCACTAAAATTAATCAAAATCGGTTTAGCCATTAAAGCGTGAAGAGGTAACAAACAAACTCACTTTCGCTTTTATAATATTAGTAAGGATTATTATTACAGTCGACTGTAATCATTTTGCCACGCTCGTACGCCAAAACTATTGATTTGACAAAAAAAGATGATTACATGAATTATAGGAAATTTTTTCTAGTTTCATTTATTGCATAGCTATTTTGATCGTAAAATGAGTCAGAAAGGAGATATTGTCAAAACACTGTTTTTAGACGCCATTTTTCCAATATGGTGGCGCGAGGGGCAAAGTTACGAGGTGGAAAAGTTGAAGTTCGCAAAGAACACATTGAAATCTATGAAATTAACAATATTCTAAACTGCCGGAAAACTTTCCAAGTAACCTCATTTTTTAGCACCAAATAGCTGTACTATACGGAGCCCTAAAACATTCTTATGCAAGGCTACAGATTAGCATAGAGCTGGTAACCCTGTTTCATAGTTAACTATCTTCCGCTCGCGACTTCGTCCGCGTGGCATTACTTTGGGCTAACGCTAACTTTAATCTGCGTGATGATCGAATCCCCTTTCTTTCCTCTTTCTCCCCTTTTTTTCACTTTTTTTAGCCTATGTCCGTCTCTAGGGTCCCAACTATCTCTGTACCAAAATTCATCAAAATCGATTCGTCCATTGGCGTGAAGACATAACAACACAAACTCACTTGCGCTTTTATAATATTAGTAAGGATGTCAATTTGATTGACATAAATAACTTGTTATAATTTGAACGTGTTTTGTTTTGTGCCAGCACTTTTACATTCAAATTGAATGATTAAAGTTTTCATTTTTAATTAATTAATGAAATGCCTAATTATAATAAATAAATATCTTGGGACAACTCACACACGGCTATCTGATCCCAAGTTAAGCAGAGCTTGTGTTATGGTAACCAGACAACTGATATACATACTTATATAATTTATAAATACATACATATTATAGATAAATCACACCCAGACACAGAACAAACAATCATGCTCATCACACAAAGTTTGTCCTGGGTGGGAATCGAACCCACGACCTCCGGCTCAGCAGTCAGGGCCACTAACCACTAGACCAAGAGGCCCGTCAAATGATTGTACTACTAGTAGTAAAACTGTAGCGCCACTACAAAACCCTATTACAGCAAAAAGAACTAAAACGCCATCTATGACACAAATGAAGAACTAACATCAACATTCTACATTGCGCCAGCCAGCTTATACCTGAAAACTAGCTTGAAGCGAAAGCACTCCTAAAAATGCCTTTGAGGATACTCCTAAAACTTCAAACTCCTTGAATATGTGAAAAAAAAGAAAATATATTCGATTTTTTTTTACAACCAGCCAGTAAGTAGTCGTCTAGATCAAAAAAGTTAAAGTTTTTTAGCTATAACCTACTTGGTAAGAAATGATATAATAATTGAATAATAATTTCAAATAGTATGTGTTGCTTGGACTCTTTTGATGTGTGTATTTAATACTTAATACTGTACGTTAATTAAATTAGTAAACTAATTACTTTGCAAAAGAAATATCTCTTAAATACTTACCAATAGAATCCGGTTTAGTCCCCTGCAAATGCATAAACCCGAACTCTTCCAAATAGAATTTAATCTTATCAACAAACGGGTACATCCGATCTGCATACTCATTGGCCACAAACGTTGGCCATAGCGATCCCAACAGCCAAATCAGCTGTGAATTCTTGGACAAGTTCACAGGGAAGTTGGTGTGGAAGCCAACAACTTCATCGGGGAATATTGTAGCCATGTGTGAGCCAATTATGTGGCCAAAGTTACCGCCTTGAACGTAGTAGTGTTTGTGGCCAAGTTTTTGCATAAGGTTCCTCATTATAATTGCTATTTGGTGCGGAGACAATCCTGGACGAACTGGGGCCTGAAAATAAAGGTTCTCGTTATTTCTTTGACTCGGAAACATCACTGTTTCGTCCTAAAGAGATATAATAAGAAATGGAAAACTTTTATGGGTTGAATTAAGGAAAGATATTGTTTTAATAAAAAAGTTTTTGAAGTAAAAAATAAACGCCATTTTTGTTTTGAACGTAATTAAAGTTTCATGTTTCTGAGCTACCAAAGACGTAATACAGGATTTCAGCGATAAGTATAGTCACAGTAAAGTTTTTGGAACGCAAATTTAAACTCAAATTAGGTAGACAACTTATTTGTAGTTTTCGTGAAGTCAAAGATATTTGAATATTTATTTTATTAATTGTTATTCCATTTACATCAATTTAGTCCCAATTTCTGCACTCAGAGACGCTACTCGAAAACCAATCAATAATCACCAACATCATTGTTTGATGGAACAAGTTCCAAGTTAGGATCTATTCAAATATGTATAAAAAATTCTCGTGTCACAATGTAACCCATACTCTTCCGAAACGGCTCAACCGATGTTTATGAATTTATGCATGACTCAAACTCAAAGCATTTATTTTAATTAGACCATTACAGGCACTTTTGAATGTCAAGAAACAAAATGAAGCTACAGTCCCGGTCACAAGGCATAATAACTTGACTGAACAGGGCCCACCTGTCCAGTCAGTGCAAGCATTTGTCAGGTATCGTGTAGCTCCAGTGTCTAAAGTACTTTCACAAGTTATTATGCCTTGTGACCGGGACTGTAGCTTCATATTGTTTCTTGACATTCAAAAGTGCCTGTAATGATCTATTTAAAATAAATGCTTTGAGTTTGTGTCCACTAATTCTGTGTGGTGCTTTCTGAAAAAGACCATTTCAGACACAATTCTGCATAGTCCTCTTGTAAGATGACCAAGATTTTTGTCTAGACCTTAAAAGAGACTTAAAACTACTAATTACTATAAATTACTTACGTCAGAAAATCCAAATCCAGGTAAGCTTGGTACAATGACCTCAAAAACAAAGTTATATCCCGGCCTTTCTGCAGTTAACAAAGGTATTGCTTCATAAAACTCTCTGATAGAACCTGGCCAGCCATGCAGAAGGATTAGAGGAAGAACCTGTAACAAAAAAGGCAATTGAAAAAAATACGTGTGGCGCTCGGAGACTGCCGCGGTAAAGTTATTGCATAGCATTTTTTATCAACTTATGCAATAAATAAAAAAATACATATGCAATAAATAAAAAAATACATATGCAATAAATAAAAAAAACATATGAAATAAATAAATAAAAAATCTAAATATAATATTTAAAAAGTACTTCCAATGAAAAGAACGCAAAAAGAAAAAAACAATCCCTTGGGTTTGATCCAGAGTAATGTCGAATGACTATCTGATTCTCTACCAAACACGCTATTAGACAATAAGAATCGTGATTGAAATAACTGATCATATTAGTAAGAAATTTCTTGTTAGGCTTGTTCGTTACAAAATTTCTGGATTCGGTTTCCACGCTCAAGGCCTGCGATAGAAACTATGCAATAGCTTAACATATATATAATATAATTCAAATCGACAGTTCGTTCTTTTCTTTTTAAAAAAAACTATGCCCCACACTATGAATTTCTCCTGTATTGTGGGTGCGTTTTACAAACATTTATACCCACAAACAGCCAGACTCGAAACAACTTGACGGCACGATTGACGCAGTGGCTGAAATATCGACTGCCAAGCTGCGTGTCACGCGTTCGATCCCCGCACAGAACATATATTTGTATGACCTATAGGTAGTTGTTCCGGGTCTGACTGTTTGTGTATGTGTGTTTGAATGTTTGTAAACGCACCTAGTGTGGGGTAACTTTAAAAAAAAAATTCAAATTTTTGTTGACCTAGTATGCGCGCTAACTAGCTCTAGATCAGGGAAGGCACGCTAGTTCCCATAATACCTGGGGCAAGTGTGGGAAGAGAACAGCTGGGTGGTTTTAGTTGGTCGAGTCTGACAGACCATTCTGTCCACGCCCGGGTGGAGGATGGCTATGAGGATTTTCCAACCCGGCAAAAATAAGGAATCACTACCAACTCATCCCGAATAAACTATCGGCCGAAAGTTGGCGTACTCAGTCAAGTTAAACAAACGAAAACCATTTTTTTGTAAGTTAAAAATTCTCTTAGGCTGGGTTGCACCATCTTACTTTAACATTAACAAACATCGAAAATTCAGTTAAAGTAATGGTTAGGCCAAAAATGAGTTGTACCATTTGACAAATAGTTAAATGACGTCATAACTTTAACCGTAACAGTAACCGATCACTTTTCGCTGGTTAGTGTTAGCGTTTGTGTTAAATTAAGCGTCAACTGTCAAACGCGTTGAATAGACAAATCAATAAAAAGGTATAGTACGAGATCCGGCTGCAGAATCAGTGTACTCATCGAGTGTTTGCTGAAAACCAAATTTTTATACATATTCATGATTAGGAGAATTTATATCCACCAGGTTGCCTATCAAAATGTGGCCGCTAGTATTTTTAATTAAATTATTAATAATTCATAATCCGTAAGAAATTTCATTGACTTTTTTTTTCAATGAAATGTCGTCTACTTTACGGCAACATCTATAAAGACTCTGAAAAATTATGGTTGCCGTTGCGCACCTGGCCGCACCTCTTCGCAGCCAGGTATACACAGGTATGAATTTGTTACATTTATACACCCACAACGTACATTTATAATTTATATATCAAATTAAAGCTATTTTTTTTCTGTATATTATTATATACGGTTGCTTAATTAAATCTGGCCGCCAATAAGGGTTGCTGGCTAATAAATATAGTAAATATTAAAAGTAGAGTGAAAGAGAGCTAGCGCGTAACACCACTAGTCAGACGAGGATAGCGATTGCCAGCTGTCGGACGGTTTAAAGCCATTGCGCATGCGTCAGATGTTAGTGTTCTCAACCTCCGATTCAAACAATAGTAGGTACGACTCAAAATAATAAATACTCCAAAAGAAACGTCTTTCTTTTCTAAAATTATTAATAAGTTAATTAAAAATACTAGCGGCCACATTTTGATAGGCAACCTGGTGGATATAAATTCTCCTAATCATGAATATGTGTAAAAATTTGGTTTTCAGCAAGCACTCGATGAGTACACTGATTCTGCAGCCGGATCTTAGACTAGTAGGTACTTTGTTTGAAATTTTCGTCCATGTTTTTATTTTCTCCCACAGTGCACCAGAACCCGAAAGATTATTAAATTAAAAATATTTCTAAGCTTCCTTGAGAAAAATATTTAAAATTAACCGACACCGAGCTAACATCAATAAAATGAAGTGACACCGATGACAGCGCAGAAACGAGTTTTTACGTTTTTTATAATTAGTATTGCCATATTTAAAAATGTTACCTGCGTCGAACTTGGGGTAAATCACGCCTCATTTGACTTGCAACACTTTTAACTTTAACAAATCTAATGAATTCGCTGGTGCAACTCATTTTGCTGCAACTGTTAAAGGCAGCGTTACTGTTAGTGTTAAATTTGACACAAACCTTTACTATAACTTCTTCTGTGGCGCAACCCAGCCTTATTAGTAAAAGGTTTAGTTAAAAGAAAAAAACTTTGTATATTGTTCCACTAGAGAGAACAAATACTGAACCTCACCTCGCAGGGTATCATAATGTGGAGCTCAGTGTCATTTAAATAATGTATGTACTTTTGTTTTGTAGAACAATAAATCAAATAAAATAAATTATTTTGATGTCACTATTTCGTTCTACATCCATGAATCCGTGCATCTTACTTACTAATACTATACTATATTACTATAATATATATTATATACAATGTGTCCCAGGGATAAGTGAATCCATTAGATACGTTTTTTATAGTAGATGTAATAAAAATTTAAGCATAATTTCGCGTCTTTACAAAAAATATATCTAAAGCCGCTAAGTCACAAATATAAATGTAATTATTAATAAATTTGTACAAATATTCAAAAAACGCCGGGCGGTCACTTATCCCTGGGACACATTGTAAAATATATCCTTACTATCCTTAGTAATATTATAAAAGCGAAAGTGAGTTTGCTTGTTGACATATTTGTGTGACATACCTTCAAACTCCTTCCTTTTGAATTTTGGTACAGAGATAGTTGGGACTCAGGAGACGGACATAGGCTATTTTTTTTAAAAGAGTGATAAACGAGGGACAAAGTGGGAAAAAAAGGAAAAACTTAGCATTGCTATTACAATAAATAAGGCGCTAGGGCAAAAACTACAGGTGGCAGGTAGCTGAAAATCAGGAAAAGGGAGTTCCCCTTTCCTGATTTGCCTTATCCCGAATTTAACGCGAGTGAAGCCGCGGGCAAAAGCTATGTATAAAAAACATTTGTAGATCGAGATATCCGGTGAGCAATCTCAAAAATGCCAATATTTTTCAGTTACTGAACGACACATGTAATCAGTTTTAGCTGGTTCCAATCCGACTGGATTTCAGTGTAGAGCGTGGGATTGCACCGAGTAAAATCGTTAGCCATATACCGGTTCTCATCGAAGGTACGTGGAAACTTTATCTTTAAAAATTCTGAACGAGAAACCGGATCAAAACGTAATCTTGCGTTTGAAATTGAATTGGACGTTTTTGAAAGTTCGTGAAAGATAGGCAACTTGATAATTTTATTATTTGAGTGAAAAATAAGTCCTCCTTTCAACCGACTTTAAAATAAAGAGGAGGTTTTCCATTCAACTGTTTTTTTAGGTTTGTTACGCGATTTCTCCGTTGATTATAGGCCAATTAAATATATCCCATATAAATGTTTTATATATTGCTTGGGGCTTTTTGGGTAATTACCTTCTTTAATACATAATATAGTTTCTTCCAATTGATATGGTCAATGTGCTAACATTTCTAGTAGCAATGAAATATGAATACTTGATAAGAATTGGTGTGAAAAAAACGTCATACCAAACACACAAAAAAAAATACAGTCGACTTGATAAACTCCTTCTTGTTTAAGTCGGTCAAAATAACTAGTGCAAATGGGCACTTGTAGCTATAAAACCGACTTCCAAAAAAACAAAAACTAAAAAGTGGATTTTTTTTTAACTTTTTACACTGCTTTCCGGACGTAAAGTCTTCTTTCCATTTTTTATTTTTTACAAAAAACGTTTTATATTTTAGCATTTTTAATTATGGTAATATATAATCATAATATCACATAATTTTTATCGAGTTTACATTTTCCATTGTGACTAAAAGATTAGCAGATTATCCATATAGAAATAGAGAATAAAACATGTACTTTAAACGACAACTCATAAACTACCTAAGCAATAAATTAAATTGCTATGGGACGATCTGGGAAGTATATTTACCCTGTCAAACAAAAAAATAATTTTGCAAATCGGTCCAGACGTCTTTGGGTAATCGGTTTAAAAAAACGATTCCGAAAAATTGAGAACCTCCTCCTTTTTTTCAAGTCGGTTAAAAATATCCTAGGCCTATACTACTCGATAACAACTTACCACTACATTTACATCAACCTTCGGCTTCACATGAATGTATTGAATATCCAATCCTTGAATATTAGTCCTGTATTGCTCAAACTGATTAAGGTATCGCTCTCTTTCAGAAAAATTGTACTTAAAGATCCAGTAGTTGAAGATCTTAGCGAAGGCATCTGAATGTACTCCATACGTCCAGGCCGTGTCTTCAAAACTTTTCTTCTTATTCGCTGATCTTCTGTACATTTCGAAGAGCCAACGAATTTCTGCGTTCATCTAGAATGAAAAGATAGTGGAATCAATATTATACTTAAGACATATTAAATGATAAACGATGTTTATTTTTAAAATACATTATTACTAACATGATATCATGTTTGTAATAATGTATTTGAAAAATATATCTACTTTTTTTAAATTAAATAAATAAATACATCTTGGGACAACTCACACACGGCTATCTGATCCCAATCTAAGCAGAGCTTGTGTTATGGTAACCAGACAACTGATATACATACTTATATAATCTAATATATGTAAACAAAACCCATGCTAAAACCCCATCTAAAATGGCCGCCCGAATGTTGGCGAACCTGTCTTAAGGTTGTCATGTTTTTGAAGGGAGAACGAGACATTACGACAAAAGCACAAGATGGATAGAGCTAAATATTAGATTCAACGCCACAGTTGTTCTTTAGGTTAATGACCTTTCGTATCGCTTCTCGTTGGCCGTACTATAAATATCCTTGTTGTAATTTTTATTTTCAATGTCAAAAAAAATTATTCCTTTATTTTTTCTACGTTTGACATCCTTTTTATAATTCTATTTTTATTTTTATTTAATAATATTGTAATCAACATTTAATCCTTTTTGTAATTTTTATTTTTACACAATATACCTATATTGTTTTAAAATAAAAATACTTATAACTTGGGAACCGAAGACAGGACCCCTCGCTCACCAATACCTCACCGCTTGTGACTACTGTACCAACATAACAGCGGACGAAACCGATACAGATCACGTCGACACCTTAACGAAAATAACTCACCGATTCCGAAAACACAATCCGATAAGGTCTTATAGATGTATCTTGTGGTTCCGTAGCATTTGGACCCCACCATTTATTCAAGTCTAGTTCAGGCATTTCTGGTACAGTCATAATATCTTGATACACATTGTAAGCAAACATGGATATGCCTATTAATGCTATAATTGATATAAGCGATGATAACTGAAAAAAAGAAATTTGCTGCTTAAATTTAGAACGGCCAAAAATCTATATAATGCAATTTTATTTATATTGCAAAAATCGTATCAATTCTCTTTAGCTATATTTTTACATGCAAAATGTGTAAAATAACTTTACTTCAGGAAGCCGGTGACATTTTTTGGTTTCGTTGACTTTTTTGCCACCACCATAAAGTTATTTTCCATTTTTTAGCCTTTGAATCGTACTTACATTTAAATTACTACTTTCTTTTAACTCCTTCTTTCCGCCATCTTTCTTTCCTTCTAAACTCTTTTCTTCAATTTTCTTTTTAACTTTCTTACCCATTTTGCGTGTATCACTATCAACTAACTAAATATCACTAAACAACACCGCTATATCATCTTATCTATCGCTGTTATCAATATTAAAGGCTGATGTGTTAACAATTAATCTGTTTACATAACTTTTAATTTATCGATAATGGATATTTAGAACACTGATTGGTTTTTAATTTTCGAATAATTTTGTTGAGTTCGTATTCATGATTGATTTCGAATTCCAAATTCAAAAAAAAAAGAAAAACTATTTCTCTACTCAACCTATTCGTGCAACTGGCTGAAAATCTCCCACTTGGACATGAATTGGATAATTGAAACCATTAACCAATAATTTAAAAACACAATTTTTCTGAAAGAACACCTAAGAACTCTGAAGACCTGAGAACTCCATTCATTTCAAAATAATTTTAAAATTCGATTTTTAGTTGCTTTTAAATCAACAAATAGTTGCATCATTGACTTGACAACTTAGTGATGTCATCGGTTGCGAGTCTCATACAAAATCTATGGGGGAAGCGTTTTGACGGCTCATAAAAAGTATATCAATTGATTGGTGGTGTCAACTACCCTATTACCATAGCTGACCTACACGCGTAACATGACCACCGTAGAAACGAGTTTTGTCGACCGGAGAATCGACAATGATTGAAGAAAGATTCCTATCGTCGTAGGCATGGCGACATTTTATAATAAAATAATTATCTTGGGACAACTCACACACGGCTATCTGATCCCAAGCTAAGCAGAGCTTGTGTTATGGTAACCAGACAACTGATATACATACTTATATAATTTATAAATACATACATATTATAGATAAATCGCACCCAGACACAGAACAAACAATCATGCTCATCACACAAAGTTTGTCCTGGGTGGGAATCGAACCCACGACCTTCGGCTCAGCAGTCAGGGCCACTAACCACTAGACCAACAGGTCCGTCAAAAATAGGCATGGCGATATTTGACACGTACAATTGAAATGTTTCTTTTCTTCGATCGACATAAGTCTACAACGTTGAGCATG
This sequence comes from Ochropleura leucogaster, assembly GCA_958449745.1. Taxonomy (NCBI): domain Eukaryota; kingdom Metazoa; phylum Arthropoda; class Insecta; order Lepidoptera; family Noctuidae; genus Ochropleura; species Ochropleura leucogaster. The sequence goes on along the minus strand of OY288224.1, from coordinate 11,450,523 downwards.
GCGACAATATTTTCTCTACTTTTGTCACTTGGGGGTAGAAATAACTTTCTTAATGATATGTCAAATAGAAATTTAGGTCATCTAATCGGACCTAAACAAAGATTATTAACTTCAAGGAAGGTTTTAAATAGGCTTAGGACATAGGTTGTTCGAAAGATTTACCGCGGCCCCGCAACGTAAAGGACAATGGAAGGAACATGGGTGGGTTTTAGTCAGTACAAGTCTGACACTCACGATTACCCACCCCAAAAACAAAAGACAGTGCTCCACTTTGCTATTAAGCCAGAATCCACAGCAGCGTGTGTATTGAATAAACTGTTGTTATCATAATTTCACAGAAAGTGTCTCATATTATGAATAAATATACGTGTACGTACTCTCAATGAAAATTATTTATTACTATACTAGCTTTCGCCCGCGGCTTCGCCCGCGTTCAATTTGGGGTAACACAGTTCCCCTTGCGCCTTATTGATTTGTAATAGCAACGCTAAGTTTTCCCTTTTCTTACCTCTTTCTCCCTCACATCCCACTTTTTTTTAAATAAAAATTAGCCTATGTCCGTCTCCTGGTTCCCATCTATCTATGTACCAAAAATTCATCACAATCGATTTAGCCATTAAAGCGTGAAGAGGTAACAAACAAACTCACTTTCGCTTTTATAATATTAAAGTAAGGATTCGATTTATCACGGCTCGTTCATACCCCAAAAACTATCAAAATATAAACCAACAAAACATCAAAACTTCTTTCCCAAAAATAAAATTCTCGAACACTTACAAAATTGATAACATTCCTTAGCGGTCCAGTCAACATTAGTTTAAAAGTAAGATATATTCGCTACACATACTGCTTGACCAAAAAATCTTGAGACCCGGTGAAATCTGGTACTACGTTTAAAATGTACTGCATTTGACAGTTGGATGACGATTTTCTTAGCAAGCAGCGCCACCGTGATGTCTCAAGTTATGTTGGTCGAGTAAGACGTGGTTTTATATCGAGAGTGCAGTTTCTGGGTCATTCGTTTCATGTGGCGAAGTGCAGTGCCTTCAAAGATGTAGAGACACCATGTTTGCTTGTTTAGAGGGACCCTTTCTGAAGATTGTATAGGAGAGTAATCTCGTTAATTACAAGCTTTTCATTCAGTGCGGTTTCAGTTGGGATGGTGATTTGCTCAAGTATTTTATGTAGGTAAATGAAATGTAAGCTGACTAGTATTTTCATGATTTTAAGAAAAATGGCTGGGAAATATATTTGAGAAACTATTTTTTTTGCTGAACGGAAAGTAAACAAACAAAATGGTCGCTTAAGCAGAATCGTAATAAAATTAATAATATGAATTACTTTGCCATTCGTAAAATGGTCACAAAGTGTCACAGACGCAGTTAATATCGTAAATTGTATGATATTAACTGCGTGTGTGACCATTTTAAGAATTTTAAGGTAAATCATATTATAATAGGAACTAATATGAGTCTGCTAAAGCCGCAATTTTAAACCTCAGATAAATTATGCAGAATGAACTGCAATAAAAAAGACGATTCGTTCGGTTCAGTTCAGTTTACGTATTAAAGGCCAAGAAGGTGCACAAACAAAGTTTAAATTCAATTTTCTTTACGCAAAGGCAGATGTTATTCATTTGAATTCGAACATTTGATTTGATCCCGTTATTTGTTGGAAAAATCTGAACTTACAAAACATGATCAGAGTACCTACTATGATCTCTTAAAGCAATTCTTATTCCACTGAGGGAAAGAGAGAGCTATACAGGGTGTCTAGCACCATCTCTTTCCCTCAGTGGAATAAGAATTGCTATAAGATGTCATAGTAGCCCTTCTGACCTCTAAATAGCATTCCTGAGTCCGGATTTGTGAATATACAACCTCCTTTTTAATTTTACAATACATTTTGATTAGCTGATCTTGTCAGTTTCTATAACGGAGCGGGCCTGTGGACGGTGAGCGGTGTGAATGGGTAGCTCACCGTCCGTCCGTCTATTGACGTCAGTCTGTGTCGACGGCGCGTTAGTGTTTCACGCGCGCTTCAAAGAGATGTCAGCAAAGCAGAGCCATGCCAGGGCCTCCGCCTGCCAGGGTTGCGGGTTGTTCGAAAAAGATACCGCGGCCCCGGAACGTAAAGGGCAATAGAAGGAAAATTGGTGGGTTTTAGTCAGTACAAATCTAACACCCCCCCGCTCCGCCCAGAGCGAGGGAAGTTATTTGATGATTTCCCACCCAAAAAAAAGTGGTGGAGTTTTAGACTAGAGTAATTCTGTTCGAATAGGGCAAAAATAAAACCAAACTCAAGCATAGATGTCGTTTGATCATAACCTATCTCAAAAAAAAAATACGTGTGGCACTCGGGAACTGCCGCGGTAAAGCATTTTTATCAACTTAGGCAATGAATAAAAAAAATGTGCATTTAAAATAAAAAAATCTTAATAAAATATTTAAAAAGTACTTCCAATGAAAAGCTTGCAAAAAGAAAAAACAAGACCTGGGGTTTGATCCAGAGTAATGTCGATTGACTCTCCGATCCTCTACCAAACCCGCTAATAGAACATTGGAATCGTGATTGAAATAACTGACCGTATTCGTAATGAATGTGTTAGGTTTTTTCGTTACGAAATTTCTGGTTTCGGAATCCACGCTTAAGGCCCGCGAAAGAAGCTATGCAATAGATATATAATAAATTTGGTCACCCTACCTGCGTTACGTGTTAACTTACAAGTAATAACGGAATGGTTCCGCTTTATTGCTGTTTATGCTCACCCTTGGTTTGCTGTCAAGTAACCTTGAAGGATATACGCAAATGGTTGCTTCTGTCATTACACAAAGAGGAAGCTTGATGATGTGGGGAAAATGGGAGCTACCGCGCTTTAATTCCGCTAGAGGCGTTAGTGTAGCGTGAGGTCTTCAAAAATGTCAGATATTTCACGATTGTGATCAAGTTTCAAGAATCTCCTAATTAATTATGATTTGAAGATTTAAAATAATAAGTCAAGGATCAAAATTTTTAGTACTTCGAGGAAAAATGATTTTTAAATCTTTCCTGCTAGCTAATTTTAGAGACAGTATTGTGAATATGTATTTATACACTACAAATACATTTCACAGACATTGACAGATAGACAGACAACAATGTGATCTTATGAGAATTTAGTTTTTTTCTTTTGAGGTACGGAACCCGGAATAGACTCAAAAAAAATCCGTGCTAGTCGGTGACTTTTGCTAGTTTTATTAACTTTCACATAAAAAAAATAATTTCTTCAAAAACGGTTCATGGCGAAAATTCCATTTCCTACTAATATTATAAATGGGAATGTTTGTGAGGATGGATAGACGTATGGATGTTTGTTACTCTTTCACGTCAAAACGCCTGAACGAATCTTGACGAAATTTGGCCCAGAGATACATTATAGTCTGGAATAACACGCGCGCCAGCTAGTTATTTCATAAACAAAATAAGATAACCGTCATTCCACAAATTGCATTGCAAATGATTAAATTCAGCAAAATTCGTGCAACCACAATTAAACAGTTTTCGTTAGCCAATTAACGATTCTAACTAAATATAGAAACGGCAATACATACATTAATGGTGATAGTCGTTGTGCGTTATTCGAAAGGGTTAGACGCGTCGCCCACACGACTAAGAGTCGAGGCGCAGTCGCGGCGCGGGCGCAGCGCGGGCACGTTAGGCGCGTCGCCCACACGACATTTGTAAGGAAAATCTTACATCAGATTGACGCCGCAACGAGATTTTCTTTACAAATGTTGTGTGGGCGACGCGCCTAACGCGCCCGCGCCCCGTCTGCGCCTCGACTCTTGGTCGTGTGGGCGACGCGCCTTACCGTGACCCGGAACACAAAACAAAGTATATGGATGGGTTTTAATCAGTAAAAGTCTGACAGTCCCCCTACTCCGCCTAAAACAGGGAAAGATTTATTCGATAATTTCTCATCCGAAAACAAGAACGAGTCAGACTCGCGCACCGAGGGTTCCGTACAAACTTACGACAAAAACGGCCATATCTTTTGACTGCGTCAGTGAGGGTTGATTTTTTTTCACAGCGCAAAGGGACTACATACATACCTGTAATACCATAATTTCAACTCGTTCTCGAGATAAGATAAAGGGTCTTGACAGACAGACGTAGAACAAAGTGATCCAACAAGGATTCCGTTCTTTCCTTTTGAGGTATCTATACTCTAAAAAAAAACACTACTTACAAAACAAAATCGAGATCGTGCAGCAATTGACTGAGAAAACGTTGAAAATATTTTCATAAAAACACAACTGAATAGGTTTTTTTTCTTTTGGCAACCATCAACAACTCTTCGCATCTAAAAATAATTATAATAAAACTAGCTTCTACAAGCGGCTTCGGTCGCTTTAAATTTTGGGGTAACACAGTTCCCCTTTCCTGATTTACAGGTACCTGCTACCTGTAGTTTTTGCCCTTGCGCCTTATTGATTGTAAAAAGCAAAGCTAAGTTTTCCCTTTTCTTCCCCCTTTCTCCCTAATTTCCCACTTTCCCACTCCAGGGTCCCAACGATATCTGTACCAAAATTCATCAAAATCAGTTTAGCAATTTAGACGTGAAGACGTAACAAACAAACTAATATTAGTAAGGAAGTAAGGATTAATTCATTAAACCAAAATTACCATTCAACTCAAAGAAATTGTAAACATAGAACAATGGCAGCTCGCTTCGAACACAGGTTCAAATCAAGGAGTTGGTATACCATCTGAAATATTACGACAAAAACTCCAAGCTCATCGATATTCGTGTCCCACTTCTGCGATCGCAACATTCTGAATACCAAAATGGCCGCTACGACATCGGATTTTAAATTCTTATTAAATTTACACGCTGGATTGAGAATATAAAGAGATTCTGTAGAGTTACTTGCTTCTTCGTGTTATCTTTCTATTGTATTATTTGGTCGTTCGATTGTTATTTAATTATCATTGGTGAGATTTAACTCCGTGACTTTTAAGCGTCGCTTAAAGTTTTAGTTTTTTTTTTAGTACTGATTTTTGGACATTCAAATTAAAATAGGATATAGATACAGCTTATTAAAAAAAAAAAAAATAAACTAGCACGTGTGGCTGCTAGCCGTGATCCAAAAACGCTATGAGTCAAAAGAAGATTGTTGAAGATGAAAGGATTTTTTTTTTTAAACTTTGCCCCACACAAGGCATCTCTCCTGTATCGTGGGTGCGTTTACAAGCATTCAAACTCACATACACAAACAGCCAGACCCGAAACAACTATCTGCAGGTCATACAAATATTTATATGTAAAATCTCACTAAAATTTTATCTAGTATTAGTTTTCCTTTTTTACTAAAAATATAATAGTAAATCATCCATACAGGCATATTAAATAATATGTATACAAATATGTAAAACCAAGCAATATAAATAAAATTTAAATGGGACTATCTCAAAAAAACCCTTTCGAACAAAAAAAGAATTGTGAAAGTTGGTCCACAGTTGGCGGAGTAATCGGTGAACATACATAAAAACAAATACAGTCCAACATAGAACCTGCTCCTTTTTTAAAGCCGGTGTAAAATTACGACTTTTAACACCAAAGAAAGCAAGATTTTATAGTGGGTTTGAAAATACCCTTAGAAAGCAATAAAGGGTATAAAATGTACCCTTAATGATACCGAAAAGCAGGTGACCTGATCGACACTTGCTTTGCAGAAGGGCCTGTCAGGACCACCGCCTGCCGGGGTTGCGGATTGGAAACATAAAGCGCAAACGAAGGAATATGGGTGGGTTTTAGTCAGTACAAGTCTGACAATCTCCCACCAAAGCGGGGTAAGTTATTTGATGATTTTCCATCCCCAAAAAAATGCTGCCATCAATTCGTCCACTGAACAAAGCATCAATAATCACCACCGTCCACGATTTCTCCCCAATAATCAATACACAATTGGATAAAACGTCAATTTTCGCAAAAGAGAAGCGAGAAATGATTGCAAATAAATTGGCACATCTAAAGCCACGCTGTCAACAAATCAAATCAATTGATAATTCGAACAAAAATCTTTTACAATTTAACTGAAGATGTTCGAATCTTCATCCATTATGAGGATTAGGGCTGTCTGTGTGGATCTGGTTGTGGCCCTATTGATGGGAGGGAGCGGGTTATAGTATTAGGGGATTTGAGGAGTGTGAAGGCTGAATTGTGAATATTAAGTGGAGAGGGTGGTTGTGTGGGGGTATAATGATGAGCTGGGATAAGGAAATGTTTTGGTGCATTGTGTTAGAAAATTTATCATTTTTAAGTTTAGGGTTCATGGAGATAACATGCCTGGTATCCCCATTTAATATTTAATCCTAATAAAAACCGAGAAAGATAAACAAATCAAGTATATTGACTTGGCTCGGGAGGTTGTCGACATGTGGGATGTGGACTCAGTGATCATTGTGCCGAAAGGCGTATCTGCCAATGGCTTAAATTTCCAAGTGCCTCGACCAACACCTGAGGAAGCTCGCGTTAGACGGTTAGATTTTACCTGTCAGAGTTGACTTTGCAGCTGACAGAGTTTACTTTGTAGCTGTCAACGTTTACTTTGTAGCTGTCAATGGTTACTTTGTAGCTGACAGAGTGTACTTTGTAGCTGTCAACCTTTACTTTTGTGCTGGTAACGTTTACTTTTTAGCTGTCAGCGTTTACTTACTGATAACTTTTATGGACTTTCAGGATAATTGAGTCACAATTCTTCTTCTTTAAGTCCCGATGAAACTTTAAATTGTGTTAAACCAAAGGCCTTATCAAGAGCGCTCGATGTATGCATTCACTTTAAAATATAAATAAAATTTGTTTCACAATATATAATATTGACATAATTTTAAAAATTCAATGGAATTTTTGAACGATACTAATTGTGTTTTTTAATATAATTTAACTAAAACGCTATGTAAAATTGTAATTTCAGGTCAAATATCAGCCAACTGCGCAGCTCTAAAACTTTCTTTAATAAAAACCTGAAAGGTGCTAGCATCTGAAAGAGATTCTTAGAAACCGATTTTGATGAATATTTGGTTTTTGGTACAGAGATAGTTAGGACCCTAGAGACGGACATGGGCTAACTTTTTTTTTTAAAGTGAGGCAGGAGAAAGACGGAAGAAAAGGGAAAACTTAGCGCAATGCAAAGGTACCTACTGTTACAATAAAAAAGGCGCAAGGGCAAAAACTACAGGTAGCAGGTACCTGCAAATCAGAAAAGCGAAACTTTGTTACTCCGAATTTAACGCGAGCGAAGCCGCGGGCAAAAACTACTAAAATATATTTTCAGTACTATGACTTAGACTCTTAACTAACATCTTTTTAGGAGGCAAGTACTCTCCACCCATCCATTTGTAACCTTGCAACATTAAAATCATCCCTCGCCGCTCCGCTCACCACACAGTCCACCACCAATCTCCAACGTCGGCATTATGTAGATTAGACGTCTGCTTGTCTTGTCGAATCGAACGAACGAATGAACGATTCCCGTCCCAGTTGGTGAATGATTCGTTCTGATACTCCACAAACTATATTTGCGGAGTATATTTGAATTTTATGAGAGAACGACTGGTTATTTATAGATTTGAAAAGTGAAGCTTACTCAAAGAGATTAAAGATATTATAGAGGAACTAGAACTACTGGACAGGTCCACTCAATCTGTGTGGTGCTTTCTTAAAAAGACCACTTCAGACACTAATCTGCAATAGTACTCATGTAAGTTGACCAAGATTTTTTGTCTGGACCTTATAAGAGACTATGACCTCTAAGTTTGTTTAGGCTGTTTCTTCTCAGAGTAGTCGGATACAAAACACCGGCCTCATCTAGTTTAAAAAAAAGACGTGTAAAACTGTTTGTGAAAACCTACTTGCAAAATAAACATAATTTATTATTTACTAATAAATGACCCGATTGGACAGTTGTCCCTCTTGACTCGTAAATCGGAATGTAACAAGGAGTACAGAGTTTCTATCGAACGGGTGCGTATCTCTTTTTTAATCTTTGTTCCACACTAGGAATTTCTCCTGTATCGTGGGTGCGTTTACAAACATTTAATTTCCGGGGTTGCGGGTTGTTCGAAAGAGATACCGCTGCCCCGGAACGTAATGGGCAATAGAAGGAACATGGGGGGGTTTTAGTCAGTAAGTCTAGCATGCCCCCCCGCTGTAGGCGGAGCGGGGGGGCATGTCAGACTTTTACTCATTAGATGATTTCCCACCCGAAAAAAAAACATTCAATTTCACATACACAAACAGGCCATACAAATATTGGTTCCGTGCGGGGATCGAACCCGCGGCACGCTGCGCAGCAGTCGATCGCTCAGCTACAGCGCCAACCGTGTTGTCATAAACACTTCATTGTAGTCTCTTTTTGGGGTTCCTTCCCCCTTAAGAAAAAACAAAACCCTTATTGGATGACTGCTGTCCGTCTGTCTGTCGGTCAATACTATTTATCTTGGGAACGCGTATTGGTATTGAGTTTTAATTAAAACCATAATATACTCAAGTATATAGTCCCTTTGTGCTGTGAAAAAATCAACGCTAAAAGTCATGTAGTCCTCTAAGTCAGGATAGTAGACTCTCTGCTAATAAGAAACCAAATAACACTTTGCCCTGCCCAGGAATAGAACTGAGGACATCAAGAACAGCAATCCTGCCTGCTAAACCAGCGAGGCAGTCTCTCTCAATCTCCTTTAAAATCGACATCATCATCTGCCTAGCCTTTTCCCGACTATGTTGGGGTCGGCTTCCAGTAAAACCGGATGCATTTGAATGAAATGCAGTATTTTACATGGAGCGACTGCCTATCTGACCTCCACAACCCACTTAGTACTGGGTAACACGACAACCTTGGTAAGACTGTTGTCAAACTTTCGGAACACTGACTACCTGTAACGACTGTCAAAGATCAACAAATGACAGCCGGGACCAACGACTTAGCGTGCTTTCCGAGGCACGTAGAAAACTCGGTATGTAACGGGTGGTCACCCATCCATAGACCAACCTATTCAAGCGCGGCTTAAGATTAAGCCACGAGCTCCTCCGTTAAAATCGACATAAAGTATAAAAAAACACTATCCATTTAACTATTATTTCACACCGAATCTACCCTTAATAGCCAAACAAACATACACTACACAGTTTAACTCAAGTTATACACTGAAATGTCATAGCAAAATAGTGTTCCCCCTTATCTAGCGTCCGACGGCCCGGTATGACGTATTGTGTTTTATAACCGAATACAAAACGGTTGCCGCGGGAAAATGGACGCTACGATGGAAGGAAAGTTTTTAAAATAGGTTTTATTAGAGATGGGAATGAAGTAGTTGTACAATTTGGTATGTACCTATCTAGGTACATACCAGAGTGTACAACTACTTCATGCTAATCCTTACTTCCTTACTAATATTATAAAAGCGAAAGTGAGTTAGTTTTTTGTGTTTGTTACGTCTTCACGCCTAAATGGCCAAACTAATTTTGGTACAGATATAGTTGGGACCCTGGAGATGGATATAGTCCAAAAAAGTGAGGAAAAGGGGAGAGATTTTTTTTTGCGATCATCACTCGCTTTTTAGTTAACGTTAGCCCAAAGTAACTATGCCACGTGGACGAAGTCACGGGCGAAAGCTAGTTTTAGTATGTTTTGGTTTTACTCTAAAACGGTGTTTTAGTTTTTTCGGGTTTGATATCATAATAACTTCCCCCGCTTAGGGCGGAGCGGGAGGGAGTGTCAGTACTAAATAAAACCCAGCCATGATTCTTCTTTTGCCCTTTATATTCCGGGGCCGCTGTATCTCTTTCGAACAACCCGCAAACCCAGACTCTAAAGAAAATGTTTCATCATTTACTCCTTTCTCCTTCATATCATTCCTTACACAATCCATCCATCTTTTGGCCTTCCATACGTCTACATTACGATTCATAAAGTCTTTTAGTCAAAATGTCCTTCGTTCCTCCTCATTACATGTCCATACTAAGACAAACGATTTTCTTAATTTTCTCTGTAAAAGGCGCAACTTTCAAACTTCCTCTACTATACTGATTTCTTACTTTATTCATTCTTGTCACCACATATCTGTCTTAACATTCTTCTACATCCATTCGTTGTTCATCCACCTTTTTTACAGCCCAGCATTTTGACCCTTTTTTTTCCGGGTGGGAAATCATCCTATGACTTTCTCCGCTCTGGGCGGAGCGGGGGGGCATGTCAGACTTGTACTGACTAAAACCCACCCATGTTCCTTCTGTTGCCCTTTACGTTCCGAGGCCGCGGTATCTCTTTCGAACAACCCGCAACCCCGGCAGGCGGAGGCTCTGGCAAGCCCCTCTGCTTTGCTGACTCTCTTTGAGGCGCGCGTGAAACACGAACGCGCCGTCGACACGGCCTGTCGTCAATCGACGGACGGACGGTGAACTACCCATTGCTCACCGCCCACAGGCCCGCATCTACGGTGGCCGGAAGTCGTCTCACGGCGCCCGGCGCCATGGGAGCATTTTGACCCTTACAGTACGACGGGTCTAATCACGGTCTTGTATATTTTTCCTTCTTACTAAGGCATCTGTGGGTCACAAGTTGACGTCTGTTATTGTGCACAACCGTGCCAATGCAATGCTTAATGTAATTTTGAACGTGATGCCAAGTTAGGCATAAAATACAAACTACTTCCGGATGTCGTTGGCAAAAAAGTCGACGAAACCAACAAAAGTCACCGACTTCCGGAAGTTAAGTTATTTTCTACGTGTTAGTTTTTTTTTGAAGTCGGTTTTTTAAGGTTTTTATTTCAGAATTTTTAGTTATGGCTTAATGATATAATCCCATTTTTTATCGAGTATTCTTTTTCATTGTTACCAAAAAATTAGCAGATCATCCATTAGGAACAGTAGAAAAAATATGTATTATAAACAATAACTCATAAACTACCTATTCAATATAAATAACATAGATATGAGACCATCTGAAGTGTACTCTATCAAAAAAACAAAAAAAAATTGCAAATTCAGGCGTCTCTGAGTAACCCACCGAATTGACAAACTCCTCTTTATAAAAAAAAATGGCAGCATGTCAATGTCATTTTACTGTCAAAGAATCTTTTATCATTGTTACATCGAACGGTGAACTTTATTCTATTCGAAACACAAAACTAAATTCAAAATGGCTGCCGAACCGTCACAGTGACAGCTAATAGCGGCCAGCTCTTATCTCATATCGGAACATGAAGTTTGACGTATTGAGTTTTATAGGCGGCTACTTGAAAACGGTTTTTGGTGAGACGTTTCGATGCGCATATACGAATTTATTGGGAATTGGCAATAAACTGAGTATTGATGTGTTTTTGAACACGTTTTCGTGTTACCGTCAGTTAACATAACCATAAATTTGAGTTCCAGTTGATTAACCTTTGCTCTGAATAGTTACAGTACTTGGGAACGGGCGCTGTCAGTTGGAACTGGTCATCTCTTTTTTATTTAATTTTTTTCTTTTACTCTGGATGCTCGCCCACGACACGCAGTGTTGCAGTCGATCGTTCAGCCACTGCGCTAACCGTATCTTCAAGTTGAACAGAATACCCGGTTTTTTCAAACCATAATTTAATATATATAATATCATCAATATCCAACACGTTAACAAAATTTCGCTACCTAAATTAATTTAACCCTGAATTTTCACTACAGCATAAGTTTATCGAAGCATTTAAACTCACATCGATACGAGAAACCCCATCCCTAACCTCAGCATCATCTTCTATCAAATAACTTTACAACCAGTCATCGTACGGATGAAAATTTTGCTGAAAATTAGTTCGGCGTGCGTCGTCGCCTGTAATCTCGAAACTGAATAGGGGACAATTTGTGATGTCACATGCAGACATTTTCATCACACGGAGCTCGGTGTTCGTGGTAGCGGCAATATGCGAGCGATGTTTTTCGCAAGGTATAATCATTTGCTATAATCATCTGCATTTTACCCAATTATTTATCGATTTATTTATAAAAGATAAAGATATCTTTATCTTAAAACTTAAGTGTGTATAAAGATGATTTAAAAAAGAAAGAAATAAGCAGTACCTTTGTACTTAATTTTTTTGTTTTTTATCCTGTCTGGTCTCCTTGTTTGTTTTGGCTTAAACCATGGGTCGAAGTTAGGTTCTTACAAACACCTTTATACGCCTTTACCACTAAAACGTTGCCTCACATTAGGAGTTATTCCTGTATCGTGGGTACGTTTACAAACATTTAAACTCACATACATAAACAGCCAAACCCGGAACAACTATCTGCAGGTCATACAAATATTTGTTCGGTGCGGGAATCGAACGCGCGACACTCAGCGCAGCAGTCGATCGCTCAGCCACTGAGCCAACCGTGCCGTCAAATTATACGAGGTCGATATATTAGATGATGCCGTTTCGTACCCGACTACTCTGAGAAGAAACAACCGAAACAAACTCAGAGGTTTAGACGAAAAAGGTTGGTAAATTTACAAGAGGACTATGCAAATTAGTGTCTGAAGAGCACCAGGACTCGCGCATTGAGGAATCCATACAAACTTGCTAAGACTTGGGCTGATTATTTCACAGTCCTAAGGGATCATCCTACTAATATTATAAACTAGCTTTTGCCCGCGGCTTCGCTCGCGTTAAATTCGGGGTAACACAGTTTCCCTTGCGCCTCATTGATTTGTAATAGCAACACTAAGTTGAGGATGATGATATCTTTCTCTCCCCTTTTCTTCCCTCTTTCGCCCCCTTTTCACACTTTTTTAGCGTCCGTCTCCTGGTTCCCAACTATCTCTGTACCAAAATTCATCAAAATCGGTTTTGCCATTAAAGCGTGAAGAAGTAACAAACAAACAAACTCACTTTCGCTTTTATAATATTACTAGCTTTTGCCCGCGGCTTCGCTCGCGTAAAACTCGGTAGCGCCTTATTGAATTGTAATAGCAACGCTAACTTTTCCCGTTTCTCACTCACATCCCACTTTTTTCAAAAAAATATTAGCCTATGTCCGTCTCCTGTTTCCCAACTATCCCTGTACCAAAATTCATCAAAATCGGTTTAGCCGTTAAAGCGTGAAGAGGTAACAAACAAACAAACAAACTCACTTTCGCTTTTACAATATTAGTAAGGATAAGGATAGTAAGGATTAGTAAGGAAGTAGGGATGCGAATGTTTGTGAGGATGGATAGATGAACATACATCTATCCATCCTGTTCATCTATGTGCTACTCTTTCACGTCAAAACAGCTGAACGGATCTTGATGAAATTTGGCACAGAGGTAGATTATAGTCTAGATTAACACAGAGGATACTTTTTTTTGACAACACGCGGGCGAAGCCGCGGACACCAGCTAATAAATAAAGAACTGGCAGGTAATGACAATTTATGACAGAACATAATCTTGGCTCTAAACTACCACATCCATGACCCTCTACATATCCTACATAATTGTCTCTGGTTGAATTCCACACATAATTATTTCTGGCCACAGAGCGATACGTCCGGGCTGTAGATGACAATTAATGCCGGGAAATAGGTCATGAAGATCCTCTGTGCGACTGACAATGTGTTCTATACTTTGTATTGATGGTACATTGTTCTTTTGTGTCGGTGTTGGTAATACTGTTCATACATAAGAGTATTTATTCATTTAATGTATAAATAGTAACGCAAGGCCAGACGCAAACCAGATGTCGGAATTAGGCAGAGTTATTTATGTACAGACGCCTGCCATCAAGCTACTACAATCTGTCAGATTTCTTTGATAGATTTTCGACTTTATTTCTAAAGTATTAGGTTAAAGGTTCATTGGGAAAAATTGACAGTTTTGGGTAGCTTAGACCTGCAGGCGTCTGTACTTGCATCGAAATTTTGATGTTAATATGGATCTTCCCACTCTCATTCAACTCGAACTCATTAGTTATAAGCTGAACTAATGAGTGCATGACCCTGTCAGGGCGCAGCAAAATGTCTTTAAACTAATAAAATTATATTATAGAACCTAATGGTGGTGTACGGTAAGAACTTTCACAATTATTATAATATATAATAATTAAACTTAAATCTAACCTAAAACTTTTAGCACATACATAATTATTATATTTTAAAATTATATTTTGACTTTGAATAGTAGGTAGGTACAATATGTGGGAAATGTAATTTGTGTTTTAAATTATCTGCTTGTTGGTCTTGTGGTTTTAAGTCAGACTGTTGTTATTGAATGGTGTTATTGAGTTTTTGCACTAAAAAATTCCTGAAACGGATTTTGGGAATTTACGAAGCTGCAAAAAACTTACGCCTGCCATACTATTCCTAAACAAATGCAACTCTTGAAAGCAATAATCAAAAAAGCGTTTGGACAATCAAGTTCGACGAAGCACCAGAGAGACAATTTAAGCGTCTTACGCCCGGTTCCAATAAACAAAAACGATTCGTTTTGCTTACGGATAGTTGAATTTTGACATAAGTCTCATAGAATTTTAGAGACGACTCCCGGCCACCGTAGACGCGGGTCTGTGTACGGTGAGCAATGGGTAGCTCACCGTCCATTCGTTTAGTGACGACAGACCGTCTCGATGGCGCGATTGTGTCATGCGTGCCGAAAAGAGAAGTTAGCAAAGCAGAGGGGCCACTGCCCGCCTGGTTTGCGGGTCCGTCGAAAGAGATACAACGGCCCCAGAACATAAAGGGCAAAAGAAAGAACATGAATAGGTTTTAGTCAGTAAAAGTCTGAATACCCATCCGTTAAAAAAGTAGATTTATTACCAAAACCTCGACTTCTTACTCTATTGAAGCATCGTTAGCATTCTGGTTAGTGCAAGCAAATTTAGTTCGGTTGAAAGTGTGAACATGTCAAACAAGCGTGGCGGTAGTGATTAAACTCGCTTTTGTAATGGCCGGCGTTGTACAGGGTCCGTTAAGGTGAAAGCGTCGTTGTAGCCCGCGAAATATAAATTGTTTCAGGCACAATGTCAAAATGTATGTTGTCTTTACTAATATTATAAAAGCGAAAGTGAGTTTGTTTGTTTGTTGTTGTTATTCTTTATGCCTAAATGTCTAAACCGATTTTGATGAATTATGGTACTGAGATAGTTGGAACCCTGAAGACGAACAAAATCTAACTTTAAAAAAAAATAAGAGAAAAAAGGGAAAACTTAGCATTGATATTACATTAAAAAAAGGTGCAAGGGCTAAAACTATAGGTTTCCCGCAAATCAGGAAAGAGGAACTGTGTTATCCCAAATTTAAAGCGAGCGAAACCACGGGCAAAAGCTAGTTTAAAATACAAATCGCGACCGTAACAAGTAACACCGTAACAGTACAATTTAATTGAAGTGACGAAACTTTTTCATTGCATTCTAGGCGGAATTAATACACGAGCCGTTAGGCAAGGGTGTTATAGAGTTGAGTTGTTAACAATAGTGACAAATTCCCACGTAAATCAATACACTTACGGAGAAATTAAATAACAGAACGGATAGTATTTTTTTCATCCTGTCGGGGTTGTGGGTTTTTAAAAAGAGATACCGCGGCCCCAGAACATAAAGGGCAATAGAAGGAACATATGGGTGGGTTTTAGTCAGTAATAGTCAGACACTCCCTCTGGGCGGAGCGGGGGAAGTTATTTGATGATTTCCCACCCCAAAAAACAAAAGTATTGGAACGAAGTTCTTTATCGCGCGTTGTGAAAGACGGAAAAAATTCTTACGAAAAGTTGTCACGACACTTTTTGCTATAGTAAGCTATTGTAAGCTGTGCGGCGTCGCATGTTTCTCTGTCTGTCTGTTTCTCTCTCTCTTAAAGAAAGCAAGCCAGATATTTTTATATCTATAGGAACTTCGTTCCATCCGGGTGTCCCTTGACACATCAAAATTTTTTTTTTCATGAATCAATATGAAACTATGATTTAATTTGTTTTTTCCACGCGCTTTTTCTTTTCACACTGAAGGAGATACAAAAGTAGCACTTATGTCCCGACTACTAACACTCGTAGTTACTAAGATTTTGTAAGAAGTCAGTGATTTTCCCTTTTATTTATATAGACAGAAATCAAAGGAAAACTCATTAATTAATTCTATTTGATTTAAAACTTAGTCGCACTTAATCAACACTCCAATTAATTTCAAGATTAATGTTCATCCCTATAATTATTTTCTTAATGGTCTCTTTAATTTTTGACGGGCCTGTTGGTCCAGTGGTTAGTGGCCCTGACTGCTGAGCCGGAGGTCGTGGGTTCGATTCCCACCCAGGACAAACTTTGTGTGATGAGCATGATTGTTTGTTCTGTGTCTGGGTGTGATTTATCTATAATATGTATGTACATATTTATAAATTATATAAGTATGTATATCAGTTGTCTGGTTACCATAACACAAGCTCTGCTTAGCTTGGGATTAGATAGCCGTGTGTGAGTTGTCCCAAGATATTTATTATTTATTATTTATTTATTATTATTTAATTATTTAAAAATAGATCATTATCAATAATTTGAAGTCATGATTTCAAAACATCAGGTAACTAAGAAGCGTCATTGAACAATCTTTGATAAAAAAACCGGCCCGGAGCGAGTTGGACTCTCTCACCAAGGGTTCCGTACAAACATGTAACAGTAACAGCAATATCTTTTGACTGCGTAAACTTAGAGGGTTGATTTTTTCACAGCACAATAAATAAAATGGTTTTATTACAGACAAAGTCCATTTGGTTAGTACAACACAACAAAAAAATAAAAATAAACTAATGTTAGTACTTAAATCTACCAAAAAAAATAATCATTTTTTGAAAGAACACCTTATTCTAGACCTGAGAACTCCATTCATTTAAAAATAACTTTAAAATTCGATTTTTAGTTGCTTTTAAATCAATAAATAGTTGCATCATTGATTTGACAACTTAGTGACGTCATCGGTTGCGAGTCTCATACAAAATCTATGGGGGAAGCGCGTTTTGACAGCTCATAAAAATATACGCCACACTTGCATGTAGGCGTATCCATGTCCCACCTCTTCATCATGTGCTTAGCCTTTTCCCAACTATGTTGGGGTCGGCTTCCAGTCTAACCGGATACAGCTGAATATCAGTATTTTACATGGAGCGACTGCCTATCTGACCTCCACAACCCAGTTAGTGCTGAGTAATGCGATACCTCTTAGTGAGAGATGTTGTCAGACTTTCGGAACACTGACTGCCTGTAACGACTGTCAAAGATCTACAAATGACAGCCGGGAGCAACGGCTTAACGTGCTTTCTGAGGCACGGAGGAAACTCGGAATGTAACGGGTGATCACCCATCCACAGACCAACCTACGCAAGTGCGGTTTAACCTAAAGATCGACCCGAGCGGCTGCTATTATTTAGCTACGCGTACCCTGCGCATTATGGAGGCGCATCGCTTTTTTTTCGGATGGGAAATGATCAAATAACTTCCCCCGCTTTGGGCGGACTGGGGGGGCATGTCAGACTTTTACTGACTAAAACCCACCCATGTTCCTTCTATTGCCCTTTATGCTCCGGGGCCGCGGTATCTCTTTCTTACAACCCGCAACCCCGGCAGGCGGAGGCTCTGGCAAGCCCCTCTGCTTTGCTGACATCTCTTTGAGGCACGCGTGACACACGAACGCGCCGTCGACACAGGCCCGCATCTACGGTGCCGGTGGCCGGGAGTCGTCTCGCCGCGAGAGGCGCATCGCTTGTGCATGATGGCATGAAACCCATCTCGCTTCTGCAAACATGCCAATGCGAAGCACTGCAGTAACGCGGCAACCCCGTCAACACCCTGAATGCATTATTATATTGGACGCGCAGATTGCTGTATGCGCTCTGCGTAATGTTGACCCACAGACTGCATGTATAAAAAAAAGAATCACGCGAATCGGTCCATTAACCGCGGCGTAATCGATGTACATACATAGAAAAAAAAAACATACCGGCCGAATTGAGAACCTCCTCCTTTTTGGGAAGTCGGTTAAAAAGAATGACAGTACAAAAGGCCTACAGAGTTGAGTATAATGGTTTTAATTTCAACTCAATACCTTTACGCGTTCCCGAGATTTAGGGTCTTGACAAGCAGATGGTCAACAAAGTGATTCATTGATAAGGGATCCGTTTTTTTCCTTTTAAGGTACCTACGGAACCCCGGGCGGTTTGTTCTTTGCGGGTTGTTCGAAAGAGATACCGTGGCCCCGGAACGTAAAGGGCAATAGTAGGAACATGGGTTGATTTTATTCAGTAAAACTCTGACACTATCCCGCTTTGCTCAAACCGAGAATTGAACTAGAAAACATAATGCTTAGCAATGGCGATAATTAAACCACTCAAGGCGAAAATCATGACGAAATTATTCCTTTCTTTGCGGATCTCTAAAATCCTTTCCATTGATGACAGACAGGTTAATTGGAGAGCTGTATCGGTGACACTAATGACGTCTACCCCCCCCCCCCCCTCCTACCCTCCCACCACCACATCCCTTTGCTTCAACCGTGGTTTCAATCCTTTCACGAAGTATCGAGTTTTTTTTTGTAAAGAAGACATAATGACATCTACTTTGAGGGAGAGTAAATCAATGGTGGCGATGTTTTCAAGCAAAGGTAGGTAATTTAATCAATCTTTTTGATTGATTGTTATGGCATTTCAAATTAAAACTTACATAATCACGACCCATGGTCGCACACACATTCATACACACACAAACACATACACATACATACAAACACATTTAAAAACAAGTGTTGCTAATTATTTTTTTTTCTAAATTTAACCGTTGCTCTAAGTCTATTGTAATTTTAAACGGTAGTAGAGTTAAGTGTCTTTATATTGTTAATATTTAAGGGAGAGAGCGAGATAGCCCCAACACAAGTATTTTTAATAACTTACTGAGGTTATCTCATTTATAAACAACTAGCTTTTGCCCGCGGCTTCACTAGAATTAAATTCGGTGTAACACAGTTCCCCTTTCCTGGTACCTGCTACCTGTAGTTTTTGCCCTTGCGCCTTATTTTTTGTAATAGCAAAGCTAAGTTTTCCCTTTTTATCCCCTTTTCTCCCTCATTTCTGTCTTTTTTAAAGAAAAAAAGTAGCCTATGTCCGTCGCCAGGGTCCTCATCCAATTCATCGAAATTGGTTTAGCCATTTAGGCGTGAAGACGTAACAAACAAACAACCTCACTTTCGCTTTTATAATATTAGTAAGGACTTACGCGTAATTTCTAATTTGAAAACCAAACGTTCATCTAAACTTTAAAATAGAAATTAGTTGTCGGTACAACACCTTGGATACAAACTCCTAAGAGATACACTTCTTGTTGCTACCTTATGCCCTGGTACAGCATAGAATGCGATAGATATGCGAAAACATAACAAAAATAAATGATCACTGACTTGAAAGCTGAAATACCAATAGAATCAGTGTGACTACATTAAAAACTCTGGCGCATAAAATGGACGCCATTTTTAACCGACTTCAAAAAAAGAAGGAGGTTCTCAATTCGTGGGAATCTTTTTTTTGTGTGTTCACCGATTACTCAAAGATCGACTAGTTAGCAAAATTATTTTTATGTTTGATAGGGTAAACTTCCTAGGTGGACCCATATCAATAATTGTATTTATATTGCTTAGGTAGTATATGAGTTATCGTCTGTAATACTTTTTTTTCTCTATATCTATTTGGACGATCTGCTGATCTTTTAGTAATAATGGAAAATGTATACTCGACAAATGGTAGATTATAGTCTGGAATAATACATAGGATACTTTTTTACGATATCACGCGGGCGAAGCCGAAGGCGCCAGCTAGAAATAATATAAAAACTATGTTCTTTTCAAAGTTGTAATTTATCTCCCTACCAAATATCATTACGATCTGATCAGCCGTTAAGACATTATTTTTTTATTCATATAACTATTTGCATTGTGTAAGAATAACATAAATTAACCGTAAATAATAGTCCCACAATAATTAATTTATAATAGCTAAAGAACAATAATGAATAAATTTCAGAAATACAAAAACAATAAAAAAATTGGAAACAATATTATAAATATGTCGATGGATTATAAATAGTCATTGTATTAATTATTATAAATAGATGTCAAATGATATGTCATACAAACAAAGACACAATTATATAAACAAACAGAGTTACTCTCACATTTATAATATTAGTATAGATTAGTATGGATTAGTTTTAATTGGTATGGTATCGTATGGATTGGAATAGATTCTTATGTGTTGGTATACCATACCAATCAAATTTACCAACCTATACTTTGAATTAATATGGGTTGGTATGGATTGGTTTGGGTTGGTATGGATTGGTATGAATTATTTAGTATAGTACGGATTATTAGAAATTAGTCTGGAAATGGATTGTGTCGCTTCGCATTTGTTACTCACATACCCTTACTGCGAACACTACACCGACCTACCATCTCAAACTTATTAGTATTAAGTTATTGTCAAGTGTTGGAGTTTCGCGGTTAAGTTAGAACTTGCCAACTGTTCACCCAGTCCATGTTACATAAATTAAATATGTCTGTTACTATGTTATGTTTAGGGGTTAAGATGTTTTAATAAAAACTTGAGAGGTGTCAAGGGACGCCCGGGTGGAACGAAGTTATTATGTAAAAAAAAAATTGTATAACCTACACTCAACAAAAATAATCGTCGTGACACCACACTGTTTAATGCGAAATAAATAGACGTAACGAAAATAACTGGCTTGATTTCTATGAGAGAGTGAGAGAGAGAGACTAACAGAGAAACACGCGCACGCCACACGGCTTACAACTATAGCAAAAAGTGTCGTTACAACTTTTGGTCTTTCATTTTTTCCGCCTAGCCCCCTTTCGCAACGCGCGATAAGGAACTACATTCCAATAATATTAGACGCAATATCTGGGTATGTAAAATGAATGATTAATGGTGAAATAATAAGATGCCCACTAACACCGACCCTATTGGTAAGGCATTTCTGAACGCACAACAGCTTAGTACCCGCTACCAGCAATCGTGTTTGACCAGATATATGAAGGATGTAAGGATCGTAGCTAATGGCGTTCAGTGGTGTCTGCGTACCCTCATAATCATATGATTTCCAAATCGGGCAAGGCGTAATCAGATTTTTCCACCAGTTTATTTATTTATTTAAACTTCATGTACAATAGTGGTACATAAGCGGACTTAATGCCATAAGGCATTCTCTACCAGTCAACCTTTGGGTAAAATAAGACAACATTGTGATAGGGTACAATACATAAAATATCTAAAACAATTTTTGCGAAAACATATATTTTTATACGGATACTAATACACATATACATATCAAATAAACTAATATATACATTTAAAAATAAATAAAAACGAGAACTTTAACAGTAATTACAATGACTTTTAATTGGCAGACGGACCTAAATAGTGGTTACGAAGTTTAGTTTCAGTTACAGTCCGAGTATGTGCCAAGATTGGTGCCCAAAAAGAGTTTGGAAAATGATGCAGTATCGTTTTACAAAAAGAGGAGAAAGGAAAAAAAAGAACGTGTTGCGCCGACCCTGTCGGAACGGGAGAAGGAAGATGATCCCTATGTCTCAAGAAAATTGTAATACTTATCTTATCAACGAGAAGCGATACGAAAGGTCATTAACCTAAAGAACAACTGTGGCGTTGACAATCTAATATTTAGCTATTTCCATCTTGTGCCTTTGTCGTAATGTCTCGTTCTCCCGGTAAAAACATGACAACGTTAAGACGGGTTCGCCAACATTCGGGCGGCCATTTTAGATGGGGTTTTAGCATGGGTTTTGTTTACATTTGGTATCGCTTCTCGTTGGCCGTACTATATAATTATCTATAAAAGCTTGTTTTTAAATAATAACAGCCCTTTGCGTCGACCTTTCCGTTCATTCCCATAACTTCGATTTATTATTTCGATCGTGAAACTAGTGAGTTTGTTTTTTCTCAGTTGTTCATTTCGTGGTTTTTTTTTAAACCACCCAGAAGTAGAGGCACTTCTGGGTGGTTTAAAAAAAAACCACGAAATGTCGCTCACTACGACCCCGCCACCTCCTTCTAACCTAAATCTATCCGAGTCGGGGTGCCCCCAAGTCTGTTGACGGGGTAATCGACTGCGGGTTCCATTCTGGGTTCTGGTTTAAAAAAAAATTCTTTCTAGTTCGACGGTGGAACAACTGAGAAAAAAAATCTCACTAGTTCCACGATCGAACTATTGAATCGAAGTAATGGGAATGAACTGACCTTTCAAGTAAGCCGTGGTTGTCCAAATTGGTGGCACTAAACCACAACAACATACCGAGTTTCCACCGTGCCTCGGAAAGCACGTTAAGTAAATGACCCCAGCTGTCTTTTATACATCTTTGACAGTCGTTACAGGTATACTAAGGCCAACTAGCAGCGATACGAAAGGTCATTAACCTAAAGAACAACTGTGGCGTTGACAATCTTATATTTAGCTCTTTCCATCTTGTGCCTTTGTCGTAATGTCTCGTTCTCCCGGCAAAAACATGACAACGTTAAGACGGGTTTGCCAACATTCGGGCGGCCATTTATATGGGGTTTTAGCATGGGTTTTGTTTACATTTGGTATCGCTTCTCGTTGGCCGTACTATATAATTATCTATAAAAGCTTGTTTTTAAATAATAACAGCCCTTTGCGTCGACCTTTCCGTTCATTCCCATAACTTCGATTTATTATTTCGATCGTGAAACTAGTGAGTTTGTTTTTTCTCAGTTGTTCATTTCGTGGTTTTTTTTTAAACCACCCAGAAGTAGAGGCACTTCTGGGTGGTTTAAAAAAAAACCACGAAATGTCGCTCACTACGACCCCGCCACCTCCTTCTAACCTAAATCTATCCGAGTCGGGGTGCCCCCAAGTCTGTTGACGGGGTAATCGACTGCGGGTTCCATTCTGGGTTCTGGTTTAAAAAAAAATTCTTTCTAGTTCGACGGTGGAACAACTGAGAAAAAAAATCTCACTAGTTCCACGATCGAACTATTGAATCGAAGTAATGGGAATGAACTGACCTTTCAAGTAAGCCGTGGTTGTCCAAATTGGTGGCACTAAACCACAACAACATACCGAGTTTCCACCGTGCCTCGGAAAGCACGTTAAGTAAATGACCCCAGCTGTCTTTTATACATCTTTGACAGTCGTTACAGGTATACTAAGGCCAACTAGCAGCGATACGAAAGGTCATTAACCTAAAGAACAACTGTGGCGTTGACAATCTTATATTTAGCTCTTTCCATCTTGTGCCTTTGTCGTAATGTCTCGTTCTCCCGGCAAAAACATGACAACGTTAAGACGGGTTTGCCAACATTCGGGCGGCCATTTATATGGGGTTTTAGCATGGGTTTTGTTTACATTTGGTATCGCTTCTCGTTGGCCGTACTATACTCAATTGTATGAAAGTCTGACTAGTCTTAATAAGAGGGATACTCGTTGGTAAGAGATACCCACAACATAACAGATCAAATAACCAGCTTCAGTGTTCAATTTGTTTTAGCTTAACCATATTTTGTTTAATTCTAGAACGGGGGGTTTTATTAAAAAAAAACGTTACAAGTTCCTTCATGACACATAATAGATACCTGAGGTCATCGAAAAACCTGAGGCTGGAGATGCCGGGCGCGTTCTACTAATTTCTACGATAAATCCTTTACAGTTCAAGCTGTGGCTATGGAATGCGCAGCCCGCCTCTCTCCGGGTAAGGAGCGCTCAAACCTTGTCTACTTTTAGAAATATGATGAAAAGCACTACCTCTCTCCTTATACAAGAATATAAAATTTTTTTTTGGTCGACATGATTATTTTTATATGTAGGTATTTATATAAATTTTTATATTTATTTTTGTTTTTATAAATATAACTATTCATTTTAAATAATCAAACACCACAGACTACCTATAGTAACGGCTCTCCTCCTTTAAATCCATCCAAAGTCGTCTTGAACCAATCGCTTATAGCGATAAGACCGCCCATTGTGTCACCCTAATTTTATAAGTTGTATACTGTTACTCTTGTAATTTGTATGATGTACATAATAAAGAATATTCAATCTATCCATCTAATAAGAGAGAAACTCCTTGGTAAGAGACGCCCACAGCATAACAAATCAGGGAGAGAACATCTGCCCAACCCAGCCGCCGCGGGAGACGCCCATGGCGCCGGGCGCCGCGAGACGACTTCCGGCCACCGTAGATGCGGGCCTGTGGGCGGTGAGCAATGGGTAGTTCACCGTCCGTCCGTCGATTGACGACAGGCCGTGTCGACGGCGCGTTCGTGTTACACGCGCGCCTCAAAGAGAGTCAGCAAAGCAGAGGGGCTTGCCAGAGCCTCTGCCTGCCGGGGTTGCGGGTTGTTCGAAAGAGATACCGCGGCCTCGGAACGTAAAGAGCAAAAGAAGAAACATGGGTGGGTTTTAGTCAGTACAAGTCTGACATGCCCCCCCGCTCCGCCCAGAGCGGGGGAAGTCATTGGATGATTTCACACCCGAAAAATAAAAAAAAAAAGCATAACAAATCAGATAACCAGTCACTCCATGTAAAATACTGGTATTTAGAAGCCTCGTTTAGACTGAAAGCCAATATGGTTGGAAAACGGTTAGGCAGATGTTAGAATAAAAATTCCAAAGACTTGAAATAAGAAGTGGGTTTCAATTTGAAACAATACCTTTATTCGTAATATCCGAATTCTAACTCATCTGAAAAACTTTTAGGATTATTTGCCCACTAGTGATGTGACTGATATTCGATTTCAATACCTACAGACGAATGCTGTGAATTTCAGCTGCCCTATTATGACGTCTTTAAACAGAACTTATTCCACTGAGGGAAAGAGACAGAGCTATACAGGGTGTCTAGCACCATTTCTTTCTCACACAGGAATAAGAACTGCTATAAGATGTCATGGTAATCCTTCAGGTCGGTGTTCCCTACTAAAACACAAAGGAAACTTGGTACGTGACAGGTGGTCATCCATCCACAGACAAACCTAGGCAAGCGCGACTTAACGTCAAGATTTTCCGACCAGCTGTAATTATCTAGCAATAAGATTCTCTATTTTATAAAACAACTAGCTTTCGCCCGCGACTTTGTCCACGTAGCATACGTACTTTGGGCTAACGCTATCTTTTACCCGCGTGATGATCGATAAAAAAAATCTTTGTCTCCCTGTTCCGGATCTTCACATCGCGCCGGTCAGTGGGATCGCGCGATGCTACGTCATCTGAACGCCCCACCAAACGTATGGCCCTCGACCATACCGATGGGCACACACTCGCTCACTCGCCGTCACTTAGCGTGCGCATACATCGGCCATTTTTCATTTGTACAATCACAGAATTTTATAATATTATACAGTCCTATGGAAACGGAAGTTTTATTTAGTCGAGACCACCAGCATCACAACTGGAGCTTGACACTCAAACAGTGGTCCTTCGAGCTAACAAAGTGGTTCTACGAAGAAGAAATTCGCCGTCTTTGTCGCGTCACATCGCCCGGCGCCCGTGGACTTTGGACTGCCTACCTCGTGCCTCGTGCCTACAAGCAGTAGAAGACAACTCGAGGACAGTCTACCCAGGGAGGAACATATTTCTGAGTGAGTCCGTTCCAATCTCCTTAATTCCTGTCTTTCTAATTTCCTTCTTCCAGGAATTTAAAATAGCTATATCACGGATCAGGCATAGTTGATCTCTTCATATGTTATAGCTTTTTACATGTTCATTTGCATTCATCAAGTTAACGTTATTTTTATAGATTTATCCATTGCTGTTCTTAATTGTTCGCTTATCGCACCGGTGCACGGTGAATGAATGGACACATATTTTTTTAGCGTAAACAACCTCATTAGTGACTTTTGCTTATTAAACCAGTTTGCACACCTGGCTCAATTACGTCTTACAGAACAGCTGATTTACCGTTAATCGTCGTCTTGTGCTTAACTAATTCGTTTTAATTCCTATTCTTTTATTTTTTTCTTGTTCTTTGCCTTTTTTGCACTTTGACCCTTTGCTTTGTCACGCCTACCTACCATTATGGCTGATGTTAAACTAAAGGAACTTATAAAGAAGCGTGGAAGCTTCAAAGCCAAGCTTACGCATTTTAATAACTTTTTAAGGTTGCTGCCTAATAATACAGACTTAGATAATTTCCAAGAAGTCGAATTACAAGGTCGTTTAGCTTTAATGGAAACGCTATATAAGGAATTCGACGTGTTACAGACTGACTTGGAGCTGCTGTCGGAGAACGCGGATGACATGTATACTGAGAGGGAGCAGTTCGAGACGCAGTATCATGCGTTGGTGGCGCGCGCGAGAGCTACCCTCGCCCCCGCTCGCTCCTCCTTGCCCGCCCTCGTCTCTGCCTCTTCCACCGATGATCTCGCGCAGCACGGCTCTGGTTGCAAACACGACTTCGTTCGACTGCCCAAGATAGACTTGCCTCACTTCAACGGGGACTATCAGCACTGGCTTGAATTCCGAGATACGTATCTTTCCCTTATACACAATAATAGTAGCATACAAGACATAAATAAATTTCATTATCTTCGCGCAGCTTTAATTGAAAGCGCATCTTTAGTTATTAAAAGTATCGATTTTAAAGCCGATAATTACAGTATTGCTTGGCGAATATTAACCGAAAGGTACGATAATGAGAACCTTCTTATCAATAATCATGTACAGGCATTATTTAATCTTGAACCTATTCAACAGGAATCTTCTAGCGCATTACGCAATATGATTGACGTCACAAACAAAAACATTAGAGCTCTTGAGACACTTGGACATCCAACCAAACATTGGGACATATTAATTATTTACATGATGTCAAAGAAATTAGATTCTGTAACCAACCGTGAGTGGGAACAATTTAAAAACAATTCAGACACATTTCCAAGCTTAAAACAATTCCTAAAATTTATTTCTAACAGAGCAGACTTACTTGAATCTATAAATCATCATAACAACACATTATTTACAAACAATACATCAACTAAAAACACAAATGAAAATAATAAATCTAAAAACTATCATATTACAACTAAATCTAAACCTATTCGGCATTCTGAGAATATCAAGTGCCCTATGTGCACTCAGAATCACTTTTTATTTAGTTGTCAACCTTTCAGAGACCTTAACATTGAAGCTCGTATTAAAAAAGCATCAGAAAGCAATGTTTGTATGAACTGCCTTCGACCTGGTCATACAGTAAAGCGTTGCAATCTTTCTCATTGCAAATATTGCAAATCTAAACATAACACCCTCTTACATAGGGAGTCATCAACAGAAAACAAGTCAGGGGACAATGTAGCATTGTCAACAAATGTCATTTTACCCCCATCAAATAATTCTCAAAATCTTATTTTACTTTCCACAGCCTTGGCTAAGGTGGCAGACGTTAATGGAGAACTTCATACTGCCAGACTCCTATTGGACAATGGCAGCACCTCCAACTTCGTTACCCGTGAGCTCTGTGGGAAGCTTGGTCTGGTGACTCACAGCACTAGGTCCACCGTCACAGGTATTAACGGACAAGTTTCGAGTACCACAGAAAGTTGTTCTCTTCATTTACAATCTTGTTATGGTAGCTATCAGGCGACTGTAAGCTGTTTTGTCTTACCAACCATCACCCAGACGATGCCTGGCTCTTACGTGGATAAAAAATATATTACCATTCCGCCAGGTATTCAATTAGCAGATCCTTCTTTTAACATACCTTCAGCTATTAATATTCTTGTAGGCGCTGAGGTATTTTGGGACGTCTTAGGTTCCGACACTATTAATTTAGGTAAACATCAACCTAGATTACAGTCATCAAAATTAGGTTGGCTTATTTCGGGCTGTGTCATTCAGTCTCCGCGTCATACACAACCTTCTTATTGTCATTTTCTTTCACATGAGGAGTCTAAACAGCTGACTCGCTTCTGGGAACTCGATACTGTATCTGCTGGCAATTGTTTTTCTTCTGATGAACAGGCTTGTGAAAAACTTTTTAAAGAAACCACACGTCGTGATACAAATGGACAGTTCGTGGTCACCATACCTTTAAAGGACTCGCCTGAGTGCTTAGGTGACTCTTATGTACTGGCCAAGCGTCGATTTCTCGCCCTCGAGCGTAGGTTTGAGCGGGACTCCACTTACAAAACCAGATATTCACAATTCATTCAAGAATATATTGACCTTAAGCATATGACAGAACATTCCAAAACCAAATATAATTCAGATATAAACCATAATTTTTTGCCTCATCATGGTGTTGTCCGCGAGTCTAGTTCGACTACAAAACTTCGCGTAGTTTACGACGCTTCAGCCACCAGCACCTCGGGCAAGTCCTTCAATGACATCCAAATGGTAGGTCCCATCGTACAGGAAGATTTGCTATCCATACTTTTAAGATTCAGGCAACATAAATTTGTTGTAACGGGTGACATCGAAAAAATGTACAGAGCAATCTTAGTCGAGCCTTCTCAGCGCACCTTACAACAAATTCTGTTTAGATTCAATTCTTCAGATCCTTTAAAGAAGTATACACTAAACACAGTGACTTACGGTACTTCTTCAGCTCCTTATCTAGCCACCAAGTGCTTGGTGTCTCTTGCAGATCAATGTTCAGACCCAGAAGTCAGTCAGTCTATCAGACGTGATTTTTATGTAGATGACTATTTAAGTGGTGGTGACTCGATTGAGTCAGTCATCAAACTTTGCCAAGGTGTAGTTAATACTCTCGAGCCTGCAAAGTTTCACCTTCGTAAATGGCAGTCAAATTGTCCTAAGATACTTGAGTCAGTCACAAACCTTAACACAGACAATAATAATAAAACTTTAAACTTGAATGACACTCCTAGTAAAACACTTGGGTTGTACTGGGACCATAAATCAGACACACTTTTCTTTTCAATGGAATTAAAACCTATATCTAAAATAACTAAGCGTAATATATTATCATTAGTAAGTCAGGTGTTTGACCCTCTTGGCCTCGTTGGGCCATGCATAGTACAGGCCAAACTTATATTACAGCAGCTGTGGTTGTTAAAATGCAACTGGGATGATGACGTACCAAACGAAATAAAAACTCAGTTTCTTCAGTTCATGCAATCACTTTCAGCTCTCAATTCTCTTCAAATTCCTCGTTGGGTATCTAATAATAATCCGATTTCTATTGAAATACACACCTTCACAGACGCTTCAGAACGCGCTTATGGTGCGTGTACTTATATTAGGACGGTTGCACTCGACGGAACAGTTTGCGTTCGCCTTTTAGCTTCAAAAAACAAGGTGGCTCCCATAAAACCCACAACCATACCACGCTTGGAGTTGTGTGGCGCGTTACTGGGAACACGACTATATATGAAGGTACGCAAATCACTCACTCTAGACTTCAATCACTGCTACTTTTGGTGTGACTCAACGATCGTCTTGAGTTGGTTGACTACATTGCCGAGTCGACTTGATCAGTTTGTCCGCAATAGAGTGAGTGAGATCCAAGAAGCTACGGCCGGCCAGTCGTGGAACTACGTGCCCTCAAAGAGCAACCCTGCCGATCTTGCATCTCGGGGGGTGAAGGCTGATTGCATCAGCTCGTTCACTCTTTGGTGGTCGGGTCCAGACTTCTTAAATCAGAAAGAAATACAATTTCCCACTTCACCCAATACACAAATACATTCATCATCTAAAATATCTTTCCACACAGTTGCTGAACAGAACAAAACAAATCATAACAATTTAATATCCAAGTTAATACACAAAAAATCATCATTCACATCATTAATTAGAATCATAGCTTATTTACAAAGATTTATTAATAATTGCAGACAAAATAATCATAATAAATCATCTTACCTAACATATTCAGAATTAAAGTCATCACAAAATCTTATATTACAGATTTCTCAGCAGGAAATGTTCCCTGAGGAATACAAATGTCTTAAAACCAATCAGCCCTTACATAAAAAGAATCGGTTGATTAGTCTTTCTCCTTTCATCGATTCAGATAACTTAATACGCGTTGGTGGACGTCTTAACAATTCAAACTACAGCTACGACATTAAACACCCTATTCTATTATGTAGTAAAAACATTTTAACTAAAATCATATTTGAAAAAGAACACAAAACACTTTTTCATACAGGACCTCAACTACTTCTAGCACACATTCGACTCACCTACTGGCCTTTAGCTGGCAGAAACCTTGCTAAGCAGATAGTGCGTAACTGTGTTCGTTGTACTCGCTTTAAAGCTCAACCTGTTCAGGTTGTCATGGGCAACCTACCAAGTGATAGGACGCATCTCGAGTATCCTTTTCTGAATACAGGGCTTGACTACGCCGGGCCAGTGCTGATAGCCGACCGCAGAGGTAGGGGATGTAAGCTTGTCAAATCTTATATTTGTGTTTTTGTCTGCTTTGCAGTCAGAGCTGTGCATCTGGAGCTCGTTGCTGACCTTACCAAAGAGGCTTTCCTTGCGGCCTTCAGCCGATTTATTAGTCGTCGGGGCCAACCTCAGCGCGTGTACTCCGACAACGGCACTACATTCGTGGGGGCTTTCAATGAGCTTTCACGCTTCTTAAAAGCTTCGTCAAACAGCTTAGCATCAGAGATTGCAAACAAGGGCATAGAATTTAAATTCATTCCTGCCTACTCCCCACATTTCGGTGGCATTTGGGAGGCTGCAGTAAAATCCACCAAACATTTACTACGTCGAGTCATGAGCCTAACTCACTTGACATATGAAGAGCTCTCAACTTGTTTAATTCAGATAGAGGCTATTTTAAACTCCAGACCTTTAACACCTCTATCCACTGATCCTTCTGATCTCTCATACCTTTCCCCATCTCATTTCCTGATTGGACGACCACTCACTTCAGTTCCTCGTCCTCAGATTACTGACTGCAACATCCAGCGGCTTCATCGCTTCCACAGAGTGGAAAAGCTCCGACAACATTTTTGGCAGCGGTTTTCTAATGAGTATGTGTCTCTCCTGCAGCAGAAAACCAAATGGCAGACAGCTGGGCATGACCTGAAGATAGGCACCATGGTCTTAGTGAGAGACGCTAATCTCCCTCCTCTCCTGTGGATGCTGGGCCGAGTGACAGCCGTAAAACCAGGATCCGATGGGCATAACAGAGTCGCCGAGATCCTAACAAAGAAGGGCACCATTACACGTGCATACAACAACATCTGCCCTCTTCCCGTCTCGACAGCATCATCTTGAAGCCTTTACGTACTTCAACCCGGGGAATATGTTCCGGATCTTCACATCGCGCCGGTCAGTGGGATCGCGCGATGCTACGTCATCTGAACGCCCCACCAAACGTATGGCCCTCGACCATACCGATGGGCACACACTCGCTCACTCGCCGTCACTTAGCGTGCGCATACATCGGCCATTTTTCATTTGTACAATCACAGAATTTTATAATATTATACAGTCCTATGGAAACGGAAGTTTTATTTAGTCGAGACCACCAGCATCACAACTGGAGCTTGACACTCAAACACTCCCCTTTTCTTTCCTCTTTCTCCCCCTTATCCTACTTTTGTTTAGCCTATGTTCGTTTTCAAGGTCCCAACTATCTTCGTAACAAAATTTATCAAAATTGGGTGAATTCAGGCGTGAAGACGTAACAAACAAACTCACTTTTGCTTTTATAATATTAGTAAGGAAGTAAGGATTTCTCTAACAATGAGTATACCACGATTACTACAGCACGGCATAGTGATCAATCGGGTGGTAAGCTATGCGTCGCGAGTTCGATGCCAAGATCAAACAATTGTATGACCAACAGGCAGTTGTTCCGGGACTATACAACAAACTATTTTTTTTCCTCATGTGAGGATAAAATAGAGTAGGGACTATTTTTTTTTAAATTCCCTTTCGGATTAGCCACATCCCTAGCACCATTCCCCACAGTAATAAGAAGCTACAAATTGTATCCCAACAAGAGAGAACAAGCTTATTCCACGATATTATTAAGTTTCCACTGTTTCCCAATAAATTACCAAGTTGGGAGAGGAACGGACCGACTTTTTGAATATCATTAATTTTAACGACGCCTCGAACTCAGTATTAATCAATGTTATAATGATTCTGTTTGTTTGAGATTTTGTGGTAACCATTTTTCATTCGTGTATTAGTTACTCATAATCAAATCAAATCAAATCATTTATTTCAATTAGACCATTACAGGCACTTTTGAATGTCATGAGAACAACAAAAAAAACCGGCCAAGAGCGTGTCGGGCCACGCTCAGTGTAGGGTTCCGTAGTTTCCCGTCCGTCACAATAAGTGTTCCCACTTATGAGTTTATTATTTGTTTGACGTTGAACACTAGAGAATTGTATTTTATTATTATCCAAGTATGGGAATAGTGCGTTAACGTAAACGTGCTGCGAATGACTTAAACTATTATATAAACTATCATAGACCCGTAATATTCCATTGATGTAATAAATGCAAATCCAATGCCCCACAAACCGGACTTCTCTCTCCGCCATATATAATTTATAAATGACACTCAGGCTCTATTAGTTCCGGGTAAAGAAAAAGAGACACTTCTCTAGGTCGAAACGATGTGTGTTGGCCTGTTGGGATAACAAATCATGAAAGGCGCGCACAGCGTCGTCCTCAACATGATTATCACTGTTCAAAATATACGAGAACATTTTAATAAATAAATAAATAAAATAAAATATCTTTATTTCAGACCCAGAAGAGTCCATAATTTATTAGTGAATTAGTAACAGAATATGCTTATATACTATGTTAGTGTTATTAGTACTTCTTATTTACACAAACCTATGGCTAACTTCATCCAGTGCCCTTGAATGGGGCAGTCGGGCCTACCAGCAATCATTTTCAGGATGCTGTTACGAGTGTTACGCAAACGTTGCAGTAAGGAAGCCGCTTTCTTGCGCATACCGGACAAATCAAAATCAAACCTCGACAACTAATTAGATTCTGCACTCATTTATAAAATTACGAATATATTTAAGAGCAACTTACTTTACCACGATAGGTCATGAAAGCACGGAATATCATAACATCGACTTTTAAAAAATGACGTCATTACACTACGCCAATCTATCGAACCATTTAAGAACTGGTTTTCACCTTAACATTTGATGGTGTTAAAAAATGAATTTTGGTTTTGTTCTAAATTGCCTTAGCATGTTCTTAATAGAAGTTTTATGTAGTTATAAGATACCGCCAATGCCAAGGAGAGACCAACCGAACAATTCGGTAATACCTGATCCAATGTGAAAGTACCTACAGCGCCATCTCTCGGGGAATTGGGTTACTAATTAATACTTCTGGATTGCGAGAACCGATTTCAATAATTCTTTTTTTGTTTGAAAAAAGATACGTTCAGGATAATAAAATTTGTAAACGAAGTTAAAAAATGCTTGCATATACGATTATATTACAAACTTAGTCCAGAATTTTTTTTGTAAAACTTTTTGTCTTTTTTGTACAAAAACTGTTATGTCAATCAAGTTCAAAATAATTTTCATAGAAAGTGCTTATAAAGTTCTACTTTTCAGATTTTTTTCATATTTTCTAAACTTGTGGTTCAAAAGTTAGAGGGAGGGGGGACACATTGTTTTTTACTTTTGGAGCGATTATTTCCGAAATTATTGACATTATCAAAAAATGATTTTAGTAAACCCCTATTCATTTTTAAATACCTTTCCAACAATATATCACACGTTAGGGTTGAAATTAAAAAAAAAACACTTCCCACTTTACATATAGGGTGGCCACCCTAATAAAACAATTTTTTCCAATTTTTATTTTACCACTTTGTCGGCGTGATTGATATACATATTGGTACCAAATTTCAGCTTTCTAGTGCTAACGGTCACAGAGATTAAGCGAGGACGGACGGACGGACGGACGGACGGACAGACAGACATGGCGAAACTATAAGGGTTCCTAGTTGACTACGGAACCCTAAAAAAGATGCTGCTACAGTCCCAGTCACAAGACATAATAACTTGTGAAAGAAATGTAGTTGCCCATTCCAAAGCGTAGATCTCTATGGAAAAGAATGGGCAAGAAACTCCATGGACACTCTTTTAAATCATAAGGTTTTAAAAAACCATGGATACAAATCATTCATGTTGAGATCAAAAATACATGTGAGAACGATGTAGAAAAACGAGCACATTAAGAGCGTCCAGAGTAAAAGCAAAAACAAGGGTAATCTATTAGATAAATAAATAAATTAAAACAAACCGTGGCGGCTAATAGATGACCAGTCACAGCTGACAGCGCCCGTTCACGAACATGACGCATATATCAGCCCCATTCAGCTCAACCATTTTGAAGGGAACTAAAGGACCCGACATACACGCCACCAGTACCTAATAAGTAATATAATCTGCCAATGGCTTAATTGCCAAGAGCCTCGACCAATACCTGAGGAGGCTCTCGTTAGGCAGCTGGATGAAGGGCTTGATACAGAAAGCGGTACTCTTGGACACGGCTCGTATTGTTAGGAGGTTGGTCCTTTCTCTAGGGCCCTGACCGCCGGTAGCTTGGATCCTGTTCCCGATACCGGTGGGCTACTATTTTTATATTTTTAAATGTTATTTTTTTTATGTTTTTCAGAAATATTTTAAAATGTAAATATATGTTAGTTAGACAATAAATGAACGAAATTATAATATACATTATATTTAATTAGCCTTATGAATAAACTAGGTTCCGTCCACGGCTATGCCTGCGAAAATCGGTTTGACGGCAAGGCTGGCGCAGTGGCTGAGCCGTCGACTGCTGCGGGTTCGATCCCTGCACGGAACAAATATTTGAATGACCTACAGGTAGTTGTTTCGGGTCTGTCTGTTTGTGTTTGTGAGTTTAAATGTTTGTAAAAGCATCCACGATACAAGAGAAAAAATAAAATATTATGTTACGTTTATTTCATATTATTTTACATTTTCTTACATTTATTGTTTTCTCCACATACCATTATTTTTTTAAATATTTCTTAAATTTATAATATATTTAGGTACATTAATTACTAAACATATTTATTATTATTTTTTGCACATAAGGCACCTAACTACATTTGAACTATTTTGCACAATTTGATTTAAAATTAATAACAAAATAAATTAAACTAACTTTGAGGAACATTATGTTGGAGGTAATAATTTTGTAATAATCTGTGGAAGCTTTTAATTATTAATTTAGTTATTTATTTTTATTATTAGTCTGTAAGTTTAACTAAAATATAAAAAATAAAATTATATAAATACTAGCTTCCGCCCGCGACCTCGTCGTCATTTGGGGTAACGTCCCGCATGATGATCGAAAAAAAAATATCTCTCTTTTCTTCTTCCCAACTATCTAAAAAAAAATCGTTTAGTCATTTAGGCGCGAAGACGTAACAAACAAACTAATTCACTTTCACTTTTATAATATTAATGATAGTAGGATGTTAGTGTATCTTGTAGATTCTTGGACGCTTGTTAACTTATGTTAACGTATTATTTTATTTTACTTTTTGTAAAGTAAGCAATGACTTATTGTCGGGCCTACGCTGTCCTCTCATACTTAAGTGCTAACGCTGTAACAACAACATTGTAAAACCAAATGTTTTTAAAAGAGTAACTATGGAGTTTGCCGGTTCTTCTCCATAGAAAACGACCAACCCGAACCGCGCATCTTTTCTCGACGTTTTATAAGTGCCCATGTAGGCGTATGTGAAATAAAAATATTTTGATTTTGATTTTGATATCTTTCTACGATTAAATTGTTCGCCACCCCTGGCCTATTGCAGGTATAAATACAGCTCAAGTATAAACAATAGCCCGCATGTGCGGCGTGTTCAAACACATTACCGAAGTTCATTCATAATTCACAAGTTAAACGATTTAGCCTTAAACACTGAGAATTAAACTTGCTCTGTGTTTAGTATATTCTTTGTTTACTTGCTCTTAAGGAGTGCCATGGTGATGGAGGAAACGGTGGGGTATTATGGAGCTTCGCTGGTGAATCAAAACTTTAATGACCTGATAATGCCTATGGCATATAATATAATGTACTAGCTTTTGCCTACAGCTTCGCTCGCGTTACATTCGGGGTAATACAGTACGCCTTTCCTGATTTGCAGTTACCTGCTACCTGTAGTTTTTGCCCTTGTACCTTATTGATTGTAATAGCAAAGCTAAGTTTTCCCTTTTCTGCCCTCACTGTCCCAAATTTCACACTTAAAAAATAAACTTATGTCTGTCTCCAGGGTTCCAACTATCTCTGTAAAAACGTTACATATAACACTTAACATTTTTTTTTACAATGTATATGACAGTGTGCTTATGATAGACTAGCTGTTCCACGTGGTTTCACCCAAGCTGCTCAGCACCCGTTGGCCTTAGCGTGATGTTATATAGCCTATAGCCTTCCTCAAGAAATGGACTATCCAACACTAAAAGAATTTTCCAATTCAACCAGTAGTCCCTGAGATTAGCGCGTTCAAACAAACAAACAAACTCTTCAGCTTTTTAATATTAGTATAGAATTATAGATGATAAATGATGTTTGATTTCCAAGTAGGATTTCACAAACACCTGTATACGTCTTTTTTTAAACTAGATGTAGCCAGTGTTTCGTACCCGACTACTCTGAGAAGAAATAGCCGAAACAAACTCAGACGTCATAGTCTCTTTTAAGGTACAGACAAAAATCATGGGCAATTTACATGAGGACTATAAAAATATCTTATTTTATCTTATCTTATCTTATTGGTGTCTTTTTTTTTTTTTTTTTTTTTTTCGGGTGGGAAATCATCCAATGACTTCCCCCGCTCTGGGCGGAGCGGGGGGGCATGTCAGACTTGTACTGACTAAAACCCACCCATGTTCCTTCTGTTGCCCTTTACGTTCCGAGGCCGCGGTATCTCTTTCGAACAACCCGCAACCCCGGCAGGCGGAGGCTCTGGCAAGCCCCTCTGCTTTGCTGACTCTCTTTGAGGCGCGCGTGAAACACGAACGCGCCGTCGACACGGCCTGTCGTCAATCGACGGACGGACGGTGAGCTACCCATTGCTCACCGTCCACAGGCCCGCATCTACGGTGGCCGGAAGTCGTCTCGCGGCGCCCGGCGCCATGGGCGTCTCCCGCGGCGGCTGGGTTGGGCAGATGTTCTCTCCCTCAAACGCCCGGCCACCTCCTTCGCTAGCATTACTGCTTCGCAGAAGGTGGTGACCGCTTCCCATTCCCTCTCGCTCCGGACCATGGCCTGAACCAGGGCCGGACGCGAGAGATCGCCGCCACCGATCGCCTCTACGAGGGCACGGCGGTGCTCCGCCCAAGCCGGGCAGATCGCCACTGTGTGCTCCACCGTGTCCTCCGGGCGATCGTCACAATGGTGACACCCGGGCGCTTCCATCTTATTGGTGTCTGAAGTGGTCTTTTTAAGAAAGCACCACACACGATTGAGTCGACCTGCCCAGTCAGTCAGTAACCTAATGAGATAGTAAACATACATAATATTTAGGTAGACTTGGCTCTTGAATTATTGTTCTAGTGAAGTGTACATTTGCCTTTTGTATCGTCGAACAATACCACAACCCTCACTCTTAACAAAAACAAAGAAATCATTTCCCCACCATTTATTTTCACGTCACATACGCCTCGCATACGCCTCTATTACGTCACATGTCACAATAATCGTGAGGCGTCAATAATATTCAGATCACGCGTGCACCGCACGGGAATCGAACGGGCGACCCCGGGTTTATTTACCACCGGGTGTGGGGTTGTGCTATAAATCTCATTTGTTATGTATTGTGGTTTTTTGTTATAGGCTGGTTTATATTGGGAGAGAGAAATATTATATCTTCACGCCTTATTTGCCGAAGAATTAGGTAGGGATGAGTATATTAAAGGAAGTTTGAAA
Organism: Ochropleura leucogaster; assembly: GCA_958449745.1. Lineage (NCBI taxonomy): Eukaryota > Metazoa > Arthropoda > Insecta > Lepidoptera > Noctuidae > Ochropleura > Ochropleura leucogaster. The sequence continues at coordinate 11,412,592 of OY288224.1, read as the reverse complement.
GTGTCTTGGTATGGACATGTAATGAGGAGGACGAAGCGCATGTGACGAAAAGAGTGATGGATCTGAATGTTGAAGGACGGAGAGCGAAAGGAAGGCCAAAGAAAAGATAGACGAATTGTGTAAGGAATGATATGAAGGAGAAAGGAGTAAATGATGCCGTGACGTCTGATAGGGGAGAATGGAAGAAGAAGCCGTGTTGCGCCGACCCCAAATAGAATGGGACAAGGGCAGGAAACTTATGAGTTAGGCAGGGATGTACCTAGCTATAGTACATGAAGTACCACCATGAAAGTTCTTTAGACCTGAGGTTCCAGGTTGTTCGAAAGAGATACCGTGAACTCGTAACACAAAGGACAAAAGAAGGAACATAGACTGAACGAATATTTTAGTCTGTAAAAGTTTTATTTTTCTTAAAAAACGTTGCCCCACTGTAGGATTTTCTTCTGTATCGTGGATGCGTTTACAAACACATGAGCTCACATACACAAACAGCCAGACCCGAAACAACTACATCATACAAATATTAGTTCCGTGCGGGAATCGAACCCGCGACAAACAGCGCAGCAGTCGATCCCTCAGCCACTGCGTCAAACGTGTCGTCAAAAAGTTTGACACTCCCGCCCGGAGCGGGGAAGTTATTTAATTATATCTCAATCTAATAAAATGGTGCCATAAAGAAGAAAATTTAAATTTTACCCCACACTAGGAATTTCTCCTGTATCGTGGGTGCGTTTACAAACATTCAAACCCATATACACAAACAGTGAAACCTAGACCAACTGTCTGTAGGCCATATAAATATTTTTTCTGTGCGAACATCGAACCCACGGCACGCAAAGCAACAGTCGATCGCTCAGCCACTGCGCCAACCGTGTCGCTAAACGATGAAAAAGATGTTCTTGGTATGCTCTAGGAGATACTTGAAATTGACTACCTCGGTACAAGTACAACTACAGTACTTTTACAAATTATTTTGCACTAGCTTCCGCCCGCGGCTTCGTCCGCGTTAAATTTGGAGTAACACATTTCCCCTTGCGCCTTATTGATTTGTAATAGCAACGCTAAGATTTTCCTTTTCTTCCCTTTTCCTCCGTTACATCTCACTTTTTTCCAAAAAATATTATGTCCGTCTCCTGGTTCCCAACTATCTCTGTACCAAAATTCATCAAAATCTGTTAAGCTGTAAAGCGTGATGAGGTAACAAACAAACAAACAAACTCACTTTCGCTTTTATAATATTAGTAAGGATTGTGTCTGAGACTGTAGCTTTTTTTTGTTTCTTGACATTCAAAAGTGCCTGTAATAGTCTAATTGAAATAAATGCTTAGAGAATGAGCTTGTTTCATTCAAATACTAGCTTTCGACCGCGACTTTGCCCGCGTGGTAAAGTTACTTTGGACTAACGCTATTAACTTTAAGCCGCGTGATGATCGAAAAAAAATATCTTTCTTTCCACCTTTCTTCTTTTTCTCTCTTTTTATTTAAATTAGCTTATGTCCCTCTCCACGGTCCCAACTATCTCAGTACCAAAATCATCAAAATCGGTTTGAGATATAATTGAAATAAATGCTTTGAGTTTGAGTTTGAGTTTGCTGGTTCAGTGGCCGCAATTACATATATGTATAAGGAGGGACGTGTAGAAGGGCTCGTGGCTGTATAATAGCAGCTGCTCGAGTCGATCTTAAGGTTCAGCTGCACTAGCTTAGGTTGGTCTCTCGATCTCTCTGAGCAGCGGGTGAAGCCGCAGTGCACAGCTAGTCTAACTACAATAACTATAAAACTTTTACAAAAAATCCGTGTCCATTTTTGTACTAATAAATAAATAATAATAAATATCTTGGGACAACTCACACACGGCTATCTGATCCCAAGCTAAGCAGAGCTTGTGTTGCTAACCAGAAAACTGATACATCTAATATAATTTATAAATACATACATATTATAGACTAGCTGTTACACGCGGTTTCACCCACGCTGCTCAGCACCTGTTGGTCGTAGCGTGATGTTATATAGCCTATAGCCTTCCTCAAGAAATGGACTATCCAACACTAAAAGAATTTTTCAATTCTAACCAGTAGTCCCTGAGATTAGCGCGTTCAAACAAACAAACTCTTCAGCTTTATAATATTATATATATATACAATAATATAGTATAGAAGTATAGATAAATCACACCCAGACACAGAACAAACAATCATGCTCATCACACAAAGTTTGTCCTGGGTGGGAATCGAACCCACAACCTCTGGCTCAGCAGTCAGGGCCACTGACCACTAGACTCTTTCTGAATGTCCATTTTCTTAACATTAGACTTCATTTTCATGCTCATCCGACGAAGAACTTTCGTTTCTCCCCACGGAACTCATAAAAACTAAAAACGAATCAGACTTACTCCTGACTACTACTCGCGTACTATATACAGGATGATTTTCTAACTCAAAGCATTTTAGCCTAGCTTCCGCCCACTGCTTTGCCAGTAAAATTAATTAATGTGTTATACAAAATCCATAGGCGCGTCGCCCACAAGACCACGAGTCGAGGCGCAGTAGCGGCGCGGGCGCGTTAGGCGCGTCGCCCACACGACATTTGTAAAGAAAATCTCACATCAGAGTCACGCCGCAGCGAGATTTTCTTTACAAATGTCGTGTGGGTGACGCGCCTAACGCGCCCGCGCCCCGTCTGCGCCTCGACTCTTGGTCGTGGGGGCGACGCGCCTTACTATCCTTACTAATATTATAGAAGCAAAAGTGAGTTTGTTTGTTTGTTACGTCTTCACGCCTAAATGGCTAAACTGATTTTGATGAATTTTGGTACAGAGATAGTTGAGACCCTGGAGATGAACATAGGCTTAAAGAAAGTAAGAAAAGAAGGAGAAAAAGAAAGAAAATGGGAACGAACGACATTTTTTTTCGATCAACACGCAGGTTAAAGTTAGCGTTAGCCCAAAGTATCTATGCCACGCGGATGAAGTCACGGGCGGAAGCTAGTGAAATAATAATCGGAAATGTACCACAAGCGATGATGCTCCTACCACAAAAATATTTTTACTAGGCTTGACGTCGGGGTTTTCATTAGCGAATAAAAAAAAACATGGCCTGACCATGTTTTTTTTTATTCGCTAATGATTGGTTTGAACTGGCGAAATAATGTTGCAAAAATACCTCTGTTTAATTCTTCGGGAGTATATACATGCATGATGTTATCTTATCTTATACTTATATAATTATAAATGTAAGGATGTTTGTATGTTTGTTACTCTTTCACGTCAAAACGACTGAACGGATCTTCATGAAATTTGGCACAGAGGTAGATCATATATAGAAGGTAGGTCTGGAATAACACACAGGATACTTTTTTTATCATCACGCCGGCAAAGCCGCGGGGTGCAGCTAGTAATTTAATAAATGCGAATGTTTGTGAGAATGAATGGATGTTTGATAGTCTTTCACGTCAAAACGGCTCAACGGATCTTGATGAAATTTGGCACAGAGTTAGATTATGGTCTGGAAAGACACATCGGTAATTTTCTTTTCGATATAATGCAGGCGAAATAGCAGGCGTCAGCTAGTGTGTGAAAAGTTCCATTTTCACTTCATTCTCTCCTTCACGAAACTCACTCTGTATATTGTATACATATATATCTATATATACAAGTACATTACACACGTCGGGTAGGTCACATATAATTTCTCGAGGGAGATCCGTCCGTTGGCTTCAGTGTACGGCACAGATTACCTGAAAACGGGTCAGTGGTACAATGCTGTCTTGTTCTACTTCATGGATATACATAGTTGCTAGGTAGACTGTGGTTGATTAACGTGGTCTTGTATTGCAGTTATGTTAGCTGGTAGGTCACGCATTGGAGAAACTTACGAAGATTAAGATAAGGCAGGTTTTTTTTGGTTCTTTGAGATAAATTGACACTCATTGATGTCATCCTGTTGGTACGGCCAACGAGAAGCGATACCAAATGTAAACAAAACCCATGCTAAAACCCCATCTAAAATGGCCGCCCGAATGTTTGGCGAACCCGTCTTAACGTTGTCATGTTTTTGCCGGGAGAACGAGACATTACGACAAAGGCACAAGATGGAAAGAGCTAAATATTAGATTGTCAACGCCACAGTTGTTCTTTAGGTTAATGACCTTTCGTATCGCTTCTCGATGGCCGTAGTCTACTATTTCTGTCAAACGTTTCCTATTCAAAAATTGATTTAAGTGGCACAAGGTAATTTATGATCTAGTAGTAGTGAAAATTACAATCTCGATAAGTGACGTTTTTCATAAAAAAAAATTGTAGCTGTCAAACTAAATCGGACTATCTTAATACACTACTACTTAGGAATTTCTCAAGTATCTTGGGTGCGTTTACAAACATTTAAACTCACATACACTAACAACCAGACCAGAAACAACTATTTGTAGGCCATACAAATATTTGTTCCGTGCCGTACTCTATAAGCATCCAGAATGTTGTACAAAACACAACCAAGGACGCGTCAGTTCATTAAGTTGGTTTATATTCAGGAGCACGGGCGCATCACCTAATCTTTTTAATACCCAATTTGCGAAGAATTTAATATACTTTCAACATGCAATGTTTTATACTGAAGTGTTTATGAAATGTTAAGTGTTTAAAGAAGAATAGAGAAACATCAAAGTGGACTCTCCCGTTTTTCCTTGCCGACTGACATATATTTTCACAGAAAGATAAACTGTCGTATTTAGGGTTTCGTAACTCAAAAGGAAACAACGGAACCCTCATTGGATCACTTTTTGTCTGTGTGTCAAAACAGAAAGCCTGACAAAAGTCGGCGTTTGAGGGAGAGAACCTCAAGCCGGCGCCGGGCGCCGCGAGACGACTCCCGGCCACCGTATATGCGGGCCTGTGGACGGTGAGCAATGGGTAGCACCGTCCGACCGTCTATTGACGACAGGCCGTGTCGACGGCGCGTTCGTGTTTGACGCGCGCCTCAAAGAGATGTCAGCAAAGCAGAGGGGCTTGCCAGGGCCTCCGTCCTTGCGGGTTGTTCGAAAGAGATACAACTACTTGTTCGAAAGAGATACGGCCACTGAACAGAAGGAACATCGGTGGGTTTTAGTCAGTAAAAGTCTGACACGCCCCCCCGCTCCGCCCAGAGCGGGATAAGTTATTTGATCATTTACGACCCCCAAAAAAAGGGGTTTTAAAAAAGGGCTCTGTCATTTACACAACCCTAAAAAAAGTAAAACATCCATTTCTGTTGTTTTTTTTAAACTTTGGTTAAAAGACAACTGTAACCTCATTAAGTTATTCTATATTCAGAGGCACGAGCTCATGATCGAATCTTGAAGTACTGCTTGCGTCTCAATATACTTTAAAACCACACAACCGGTTATGTCGTCTCGTTGCACAGAACGACCAATTTTCAGTATTTTGTAGGGTTTCTGTAAAGTTCTTTTTTAATTTTAGGATATTCCTTTTTCAAAATATAAAAGCCGAATATTAAAAAAGCACGCTCTAAAAAGTTTTAAACAAAAATATAATTATCGTCTATAAATTTTTATGTACATGTTTTTAACAAACTAAAAATATACAAAACTTATAGTAAAAATCTGTTTAAGAAAAAAAAAGAAAAATAATAATAAACAATTTATTTTTTACTTGAATATATTAAGTTCCCAGACGGCTTGCAGCATTACCGTATTAGATGGCAATGCTAATTCGTTGGCCGAAATATGCCAGGCCTCTGGAAACGTGAAGAGGCGACCAGCCGCTTGGCGATATCTCAAAATACACGCCATTTTTAATGTTTTTAATAAACTTGATGACTACTGTTACAAAGATAGCATACGACCACGGCTATCCATTTATATTAAACTAGCTGTTCCCCGCGGTTTCACCCACGCTGCTCAGCACCTGTTGGTCGTAGCGTGATGTTATATAGCCTATAGCCTTCTTCAAGAAAAGGACTATCCAACACTAAAAGAATTTTCCAATTCCAACTAGTATCCCTGAGATTAGCGCGTTCAAACAAACTCTTCAGCTTTCTAATATATTAGTATAGAATCGCAAATTCAATTGGACAAGGAGTTTCCCTCCCCTCCCTACCCCTCCCATCAATATGAATTACGGTACAATTCGTATAATAGCCACAAAGTGACAATTCATAATATGACCTTAATTTTCCTCAAATAAAATAAATATTTTTTTTTTACGACAAGACGGCTAAACGGATCTTGATGAAATTTGGTACAGAGGTAGATTATAGTGTCTGTAATAACACTTAAGATACTTTTTTTATATCACGCAGGCGATCGTTGGGCGCCAGCAAGTAAAAGGATAGTAATATGAATTACGGTACAATTCGTAAAATATGTAGTTACAACGTGACAATAAAATTCATAATGTAAACTATGTTTGCCACTACGGCCTAGGTTTTGTACAAAAATATTGTAGTAAAAATAATGACGTTTATCTAAGCCATCTTGTTGTTAAAGGAAAATACGGGTACTCTATTAAGGAAGACCACGTCAGAACAAAATATCTGAACAGTACAAAGGCCTATTACGGTACCAATACAAAATTTATCAACTTTTTCAATCATAAATGTTTGAGGGGAAACCAACAAATATTGGAGAATAAAATGTGTATATTCTAGCTTCAAGATAAAATCTCATATTTATTTACTAGTAGATACCCCCGACTTCGTACGCTTTAAATTGACGATGACAGTTGTCAATTGTTAAAAAAAATATTACTTTATATGAACATAATGCACTATTCCTTACCTCTATAAGTTTTCTGAGTGATAATAGATATTCTTTATCCTTCCCCACGTTGAAATCTATCTGCGTGTAAAATTTCTTTACGATCTGATCAGACGTTTAGTCAAACAAAATAAACATACATTACATTAGTATAGATTTTCAATGCTAAAATTCATATACTTATTTTTAAACTTGTTAATGAAGCTTGTTTTGTTTACCAAGACTAGTTAAAAAATATATTTGGTAATTATCATTTCTTTTTCTACTTGATTAGCTGAGTTTTGGCAAAACTATTAATAAAAAAAAATTGAACCAAATAACAGTGCTACATACCAAACTTCACCATGACTTTAAATGAAAAAGCCATAAACTGGCTGACTTAATTAAAGAACCAAAAAAAAACAAATTGTCTCCAAGATATCTCCTAAGTCCATGGTCACCTTAAATATCTCGAACGTGACTGCGGGACCCGATATTCAATTTCCTAGTTTGCGATACAACGATAGTATTTTTAAAGTGTTTGTGTTTCGGCGACGTGAAGGCAATATGACCGGCAGATGGCGTGTTTAACTTTACCCTGTTTTGGGAAAAGTTGTTTGATTTCTCAAATGGGTTTTAATAGCGAATCTTTTGTGGTGGTAATTGATACGCATAGTATTTTCAGTCACAAGACGATACTATCGATATCTTCTGAAGCAGGCAGCATGTACTTAAAAAGTTGGAATTTGGGGTGGGTAATCATCAAATAATTTTCCCCGCTTTGGACGGAGCGGGGGGAGTATCAGGCTTTTATTGACTAAAACCTACCCATGTTCCTTCTATTGCCCTTTACGTTCCGGGGCCGCGGTATCTCTTTCGAACAACCCGCAACCCCGGCAGGCGGAGGCTTTGGCAAGCCCGTCTGCTTTGCTGACATCTTTTTGAGGCGCGCGTGAAACACAAACGTGCCGTCTACACGACCTGTAGTCATTAGACGGACGGACGGTGAGCTACCCATTCCACAGGCCCGCATCGCATCCCGGTGGCCGGGAGTAGTCTCGCATCAAACTAAGGTTGTCTGGCAGAAATAGCTCAAGGTATTATTCTGCTTTTGTACTATGTTTTTTTACATGTGCATGGAGCTTTAATAAATATACCTACATATTATTCAACATTTGTAAAGATTAAAATCAATGCTGTGTTAAATCCGCACCTAAGTGTAAAAACAAAATCACATCAACTACGTTTTACAGATAGCTACTAATTAACACTACACTTATTTTCCAGAATTAAATGTAAATGAACTTATTTAGTACATCTAAATCGTCATCGCGAATACTGCCGATCAACTGTTTTGCAGTTTGGCAGGAGTTTTTAAAGTGGTCATTGTGTATTTTCTATGAATGAACATTTTAAAAAAAGGACTCTATTATTATTTAATTTTGGTGCCCAACTGGGTCAGCATCCGATTATTATGGGCCCAATTGGGCGCCAACATTATTTGGGCTCTGTATGACTTTTTATTTCTTTATAACCAACTTATATTAACAGTAAACACCACACATACAAGTTATCGGTCGTTAGAATTAGCAAAACCAATGTATTGTAGTTCAAAAATAGCAAATAAAAAACAAACAATATAATTCACGGAGATGACATACTATATAGACAGACAGACATACATAATGACATATAAATCAGTTACAGCGAACATTTATATAATTATCATTCTATTTATTTTAGTATCACGTCAGTTCATTGGATTGTTTTATTTTATTTTGTAATTTAATACTGTTTTGTTTACTTTTTTAATTTAAAATATTTATGTATGCTTTTATTCACGGATTGACCACTGAAATCCAGCGCTGTGCTGTGGGCTCCCAAAGCACAGCATCATGCTGAGTGGTGACCAACCTGTCGCAGTTACGACGTGCAAGCTAATCCTTTTTTATGATGCTTTGTATGTTCAATGATATTTTTTTTTTATTTGTGTGCTCATTTTTTTCTTTCTTTTTTCTTAACGTAGTATTCCAATTTAACCATCTCTGTCTCAACTTTTAATCTAGTTTTTATTGGCGCCCGACTGGGACATTTTTGTTTGAAACTACCTTCTTGCCCAATATCATGTTTTGCACTTAAAGGTTTGTGAAGTTCAAGGGTAGTATATTTCTTGTTAAAGTTAAGACTAGTTTCGCAAGATATTATTACTGGAATCTGAACTAAGCTAGCACAAGCGATCATTTCCCAAAGGTCTTGTTGCTCTAACTGTAGTTTAGTATCATAACCCGAATAGTTCTCACTACTTTTAGATAGATAGGTAAAAGATAATGACATGCGATAATTTATAATTTTTATTTTTTAATTTAAAAGAAATAATTGAAACGCAACATCACCTTATTATGTTTTCAATAAAGAAGTTGGAAGTGAAATTTTTATTTTATTTTAGTCTTATCCTACTTCCTACTCAATATTATAAATACGAATGTTTGTGAGGATGGATACAGTATGGAGACCACATATATGCAATAAATTATACTACATACTTGTTATCGCCTTTTCTGACGCTATGCAAAAAATTAAGGATATCGGTCCAGTAATTAGGTCAAAAAGTAGAGTTTTAATTTTGAACAAATACTAATAAACACTCTGTAGAATTGTATCAATAGGTCAAAGGTTCAACGAACTTGAATTCTCTAACATTGAAAAGCGACGTTGCCACGCAGTGCAAAACTACGAACTATCACCACGACGCTGTTACGTACCTATTCTAGTTATTTGCCTAAATGTAAAATTGGTACACCTAAACGATAGGCTGGAATTTCATGTAACAAATTTTAATTCATTGTTCGAGTGCGCAAACTAGGCGTGTAAGAGGCCGCGACCGCGGACCGCGCTGCCTGACTCCCACATTTATTTCGCTGCTAAATGGATTTTAATACTGTGACGGTGCGGCCCACTACCTTTTTCTCACAGACAGAAGACCAGTACAGAATGATTATTAAATTTAATGTTAATATTGTCTTTTTTCTGTATACTAGTCCTTCGAATTTCCTCTTGAACAACGTCCCTGATGAAAACATTGTTTTGCAATTTACACAAACACAATTTATCAATGGGATGCGCCTGCATTTCCTGCAGGTGTACGTCGGTAACGGTGTCTTTTGGCGGCTTCCTCACTAGGCACGCGGCTTTTTTCAAAGGGAATGAATTGCTGTCGGCGCCGGCGCCGGCGCGGCTCGGGGCAGGCCGGCGGGGTGGGAGGGAGCGCGGGGTGCGCTCGCGCCACGTAGGGAAGGGCACCTGTTATTGACCATTAATAATGATCGATAAAAAGCTGTTTAGTTTTAAATACTTTAGGTGGTGTTTTTAGAATTATCGTGCTGTTATGATAATTCTAAAAAACACTGTGCCGTAAATATTTAAAGCTAAACTAAGCTAATTTTAAGTGTTTTCTTATTAAATACTAGCTTTCGCCCGCGGCTTCGCCCGCGTTAAATTTGGGGTAACACAGTTGCTCTTGCGCCTTATTGATTTGTAATAGCAACGCCAAGTTTTCCCTTTTCTTCCCTCTTTCTCCCTCACATCCCACTTTTTTTAAATAAAAATTAGCCTATGTCCGTCTCCTGGTTCCCAACTATCTATGTACCAAAATTCATCAAAATCGGTTCAGCCATTAAAGCGTGAAGAGGTAACAAACAAACAAACAAACAAACAAATAAACAAACAAACAAACTCACTTTGGCTTTTATAATATTAGTAAGGATTATTAAGTAGATTTAGAGATCAAAATAAATAAAGTAAACAACAATCATTTTTGAATTGCTTTTACCTATTAAAAAATCGTACTTACGAGCTTATTATTAGTTACTAAATTAAATTTCTATTGTTACCGATCGGCTCCCGGGCGATCGACAGAACCGTTTGATACTCAGGAACTCACAAAACGTTAGTTTCGTTTTTTATTGTTAATAATTTGTTAATTATTAAAAATATTAAAACATTCGAATTACACAAAGATATTGTATTCTAATGCCTTGTTTAGGTAGTAGGTAAATAAGTGTAAAAAGTTATCGATAAGCGCTTACGCCGTTCGCCCTACATTACTTATAAGGTACTTTTATTTTTTTCGCTATTTTAGATTTCGGAAGTTCCGTTAGGTTCCGCTTTGTCAGTCACGTGCCGCTGGTCTTCCGGGTAGTGTGTGTCTTTCGCATAAATTTCGTAGACTTACTTGAGCGCATTGCTTCAAAACGCGATTTTAGACCTAAGTACTTAGTTTAATATTGTTTACAGTGAAATGGACACTTATTAGTTTATTAGTACTTGACTTTGTGTGTGTGTAAATTGTGTTTTTAAGTTTTATGTTGTGTGTCATTTTTTACGGTGAAATTGACACTTGACTTTTGTGTACGCGTGTTTTTTGTACAACAACATTTTTACAGTGATGCAGAGTACACAGACATGGTGTTATTGTATGGCGAATGCAGGCAAAATGCCGCCTTAACTATACATACCTATCGTGATATAAGTTTCTATTCTTTTTGGAACTAATGAGCAATATTTAATTTATTTAGTTCAGTTCAGTTATCGCGAAATAAACATGTGGCGGTAAAAATTAACTTAGTGAATTTAATTTTCGTCGCACATTGTCAAACGAATCAAAGTGGCGCGCCGACATGCGTTGTTGCCGCACTTCGCTCCTGGGGTCAAGGTACGTTGTCTAAACAGAGTGTTTACTTTTACTCAATTTATTTTGATATTTATTTTGTTTGAAAATTTCACTTTTTTAATTTTCGGTTTTTAATTTAAAATTTATTTTTGATATATTTCTGTGGACTAGTATTACTTGAGGTTTCATTTATTGCCTAGATGTGAGCTCCATACTGTATATCGATGTATGGATGTATGTTTGTTACTCTATCTTGATGAAATTTGGCACAGACGTAGATTATAGTCTCGTATAAAACACAAGAAACTTTTTTTTCGATATCACGCGTGCGAAGCCGCGTATGCCAGCCAGTATTTCATAATATCAAAGTTATTTGATGTATAGCGGCAGATTCAGCTTTTTAAAAAAATTTAAGTGCCCCAGTTGGGCGCCGAAATCAAGTGATCCACCAATCGTATAACAACAACTCCAAAAGTTCTTAAGTCTTATGTGAATATTGTTTCGTTTGGCTTCGTAGTACATCTTGCTTGTAACACTACTAGACAGCTGGCTTAAAAGGTCCCACTCCATAGCAGTATAAGCTACGCTTCGTACAGGATTTAGTAACTTCCCCCGCTGTGGCCGGAGCGGAGAGGAGTGTCAGACTTGTACTAACTAAAACCCACCCATGTTCCTTCTATTGCCCTTTACGTTCCGGGGCTGCGGTATCTCTTTCGAACAACCCGCAATTCCCGGCAGGCGTAGGCCCTGGCAGGCCCCTCTGCTTTGCTGACATCTCTTTGAGGCGCGCGTGACACTAACGCGCCGTCGACACGGTCTGTCGTCAAAAGACGGACGGACGTTGAGCTACCCATTGTTCACCGTCCACAGGCCCGCCTCTACGGTGGCCGGGAGTCGTCTCGCAGTGCTGGATGCTCAGAGCGTCTCCCTTGGCGCCTGAGTTGGTTTTAGGTACTCTCCCTCAAACGCCCAACCAAATCATGCTGTGCAAGATTGTGGAGTTCGCTGTATATGAACCGAGCGTCTTATATGGTTTACCTATGACCACATCCTACGTTACGTAAACTACTTTAATTAGCAGCCCTTTTTAGGATTCCGTATTTTAGAAGGAAAAAATGGAGCCCTTTTTTGGATCACTTTATTTTCTGCCTGTCTGCGTTTTCCCGAGATAAAGGCCTAAAAAAAAAAAAATATTTTTTAGAAAAGATTGAGATATGAGGGAGAAAAGGGAAAACTTAGCATTGCTATTACAATGGATAAGGCGCAAGGGCAAAAACTACAGGTAGCAGTTACCTGTAAATCAGGAAAGGGAAACTGTGATACCCCGAAAGCTAGTAATAATATATTGTTTTATATCGGTGGATGATTGACTTTATCCTCAGTTAAACTACATAGGTCTACCCAAATAGTTAGTATCCCTGGGGTCCTATAATGTAACTAGTAACGAGCCGTCTGGTACTGGCGTGTAATTCTCACAAGATTGACGTTTTCGGGTCGGACGATCGGCCTCACTAATTGTGACCCTGATTGTTTCGTTGTGAAACGACCGTGGATTTTGGTTTTATATATTGTATCAGTAAGACCGTCATTGTAAGCATAGAATTAGCAATTTGAGTAAAAACTTTTTTTAAGGTTATCTATTGATTTATTCGATTATCGTTCTAATGTCAACTTCATTAAAACAGAAAATCACCTAAACTTATCGAGTATCATTGTTGAACGTCGTCTTACTGGCTGATTCACCACTTCCTGATTTTTTCAACTAAAACTACCATGAAGACATTACGCTGGACTTCAAAATATGTAGATTCCAGTAATTTTATTGGCACCAAAACTCTGAAGAACAGAGTAAAACGACTTGGTAAAATAAATCGATACGCCAGCGCAAAACTTCCAGCCCAAGCATTCCACAAAGAACTATTCCAACTGCAAAAAAAAAACAAAATTCAAATTCAATACGTTTCAAAAGGATCTACGTTTAAAAATGATATTCAAATGAGTTCTAAAAAGGACACCGAAAGCCTGTGAGACTACGCTAGTGTGTGGATGAATGCTCTAATAAGCAAGTACACGCATGGTTTGCTCGCTAAGCGGTGTTGCTCTGTGAAAAAACGCGGCAACTTCGTATAGAGGTTTGAATTTTTTTTTACCTGGCCACATTAAAAGTTGCGTTGGCATTCATAAGTTTATTCGCTTTTCGAAATGGTTTGTTTTTAAAATAGCCGGTATAAGTTTTATGTGTTACTGTTTGTGTCAAAATCATTGGCTGTAAAAAAATGGATGAAAAACCTTTGCACGTAGCGGAGATGAGAATGTTGGGATGGATGTATGGAGTGACAAGAATGGATGAAGTTAGGAATGAGTATAGTAGAGGAAGTTTGGAATTTGCGTATGTTACAGTAAAATTAAAAGGGAGCCGTTTGTCCCTGTATGGACATGTGATGAGGAAGAAAGAATCGCATGTGACTAAAAGAGTGATAGATATGAATGTTGATGGATGGATTGTATACGAAATGATATGAAGGAGAAAGGAATAAAGTGACAAGGGCGGGTAAATGATAATTTTGATTCTATATGAGGCGGGATAATTGGGTCCACATAGGATGCAAAGGCGAGAGAAATGTTCACAACCCGCTTTTGACAAGTTAGGTTTTGTTTTGACAGTACCTAACTAAGAAACTTTCCGGAATTTTAAGCGTCTATGGGTCGCAAAAACCTGGGTACTTGCCCAGATAGGCCTATGCAAAATTCCACAATATTTTTTTGTGAATGTGAAATCATCAAATAATGTCCTCCGCACTGGACGGAGCAGAAGGAAGTGTCTGACTTTTTCTGACCAAAACCCACCCATGTTCTTAGTTTACCTTTTATGTTCCGGAACCGCGGTATCTCTTTCGAACAACCCGCAACCCCGGTATCTCTTTCGAACAACCCGCAACCCCGGAAAATATCCCTGTTTCACTATTTTTTCCCCACTCTATAAAAAAATCACAAGTTTATGTGTAAAAAAAACACTTTCGGTAGAAAAATAAAAATAATTAGATATATTTTGTAACACAAAGCAAAATAATATATACGAAAATATATCGTTGTTGTCTAGATAACAAAATTAAGTAAAGATACTTACTTTGGCATACATAATGGCATGGATCAAAGTTGACATACATTATCTTAGCGAAACCAGCAGAAAGGGTCGCGTGTCGCGTCACAACATGTTCTTAAAGCGAATAGCGTTATAATCAGCGTGGAGCGTTTTATGCGACATATATCACGCGGGATATACAGTCGTACAATGTATATGTGCGCAGAGCAGACTGGGATAGAGGCTGCCAAGTTTGTGCCAAATGCAGTTTTATGAAATTGAACCTGTTTGACTTAGATTCAGGGGTCACAAAGTGATAATTCACAATATTAAGTGCGTCTGTGACCATTTTTGGAGGTTACTCCTTAAGAATCGATTTTCATATACAGGGTGGCCAGTTGATAGGCGTCCAAAGAAAAAAAATACATGCCTTATGCTGACTCCTTATTTCCTGTAATTAACTTTGATAGCAACAAAGGTATTTTTACAGTTATTGTTATAATTTGTGATTTCGTTATTTTTTCCACTGTTATGATAAAAAATACGGTAGATAGTTTACAAATTTTATTAAAACACCCTACAAAAGGTTTTCAAAATGCTGCCCTACCACAGAAATGCACAAGCTACATCTACGGAGGAAATTGTCTTTTTTTTTCTTTACAGGAAATAATCCCCGATCTAGCTCTATATTTTTTTGACGATTTTGTCTGTTGAAGATCCATAGAAGTTTTTAAGATCATTTAGAATCCTCTGGCACCCCTAACTTATTTTTTGTTAAGCTCTGAACATTTTTGATTATCGAACTCTAATGGTATTTTTGAACTTTGGACTAATTTTGTGGTAAGTTCTACAATGCCTAGGCAAACGGATTTTTTTTGCGTGGTAGCTATTGCTATCGCTAATAGATTCCACAAAAAAGAATATCTAAAAACGATAGGAATAGACATTAAAAAATAAAAACCAATGTTAGGTGAAAATTTTGAAAATAGTACTTAAAATACTTCTAGCTCCTAAACTACAAAAAATCGCGGAACATACATGGGGGTAATTCAGGTACCCCTTAGCATAAGGCATCTAATTTTTTTCTTTGGACGCCTATCAACTGGCCACCCTGTATAAGGCGCCCGGTATGAGAAAAATGTGAGGTGTAAAATCTACTGATGAATGACCTTGAATGACCTCGTTACGTTTATACACGGACGAGGTCATTGTATTTAAGGAGTAAACTCCAGTCATGCGTCGGAGCTGACACACACACTTTTTTTTTAACGTAATACATATAGTTTATTTTATTTCTATAATGTGTATTAGCATCTTTAAAAGTATATAAATCTCATATGCAATAAGACAGTACACCAGGCAATCCGCCTTCATCTATTTCATCTGATCTACAATAAATTAAATAAACTTTTAAATATTTTATCCTATGACATATTCAGAATGTAAAAAAAACTTAAATACACTGGATAAATTATACTTCGACATCGAGACACTGTTACAAAATATCATACGATAATATAACCTTACCACAAGGGACACACTCACGCACACACACACACACACAAACACATATAGCACACCACATCACAACACATGCCTAGAAATAAGTTGACTTTCTTTAATATGTGCACTCTAAATTATTACTGTTGCTGCTTTTAGAAAAACGGGGTCTCCTAACACTTTTAAGTATCTAATACTTAAAGGAAACCAGAACTGAAATAAATTATTATTATGAAATTGTTAGATCTAATATATAAAATTCTCGTGTCACAGTTTTCGTTCCCATACTCCTCCGAAACGGCTGGACCGATTTAAACGAAATTTTGTGTACATATCGGGTAGGTCTGAGAATCGGCCAACATCTATTTTTCATACCCCTAAGTGAGAAGCGGGTGAAACCGCTGGGCACAGCTAGTATTATATAAGTTTTCGAAAACAAAAACTTATATTTTTATATTTTGTACCCTATAACAATGTTGTCGTATTTAATCCAAAACTTAGCTGGTAGAGAATGGTCCATGTATGTACCCCTATTGTACATGAAGTTTGAAATCAAATTATTTATTTCAATTAGACCATTACAGGCACTTTTGAATGTCATGAGAACAAAAAAAAAAAAGATGCTGCTACAGTCCCAGTCACAAGACATAATAACTTGTGAAAGTAATGTAGTTGCCCATTCCAAAGCGTAGATCTCTATGGAGAAGAATGGGCAAGAAACTCCATGGACACTCTTCTATATCATAATATTTTACAAAACCATGGATACATCATTCATGTTGAGATCAAAAATACATGTGAGAACGATGTAGAAAAACGAGCGCATTAAGAGCGTCAAGAGTTAAAACAAAAACAAGGGTAATCTATTAGATAAATAAATAAATTATAGCAAACCGTGGCGGCTAATAGATGACCAGTCACAACTGACAGCGCCCGTTCACGAACATGACGCATATAACAGCCCCATTCAGCTCAACCATTGTTCATATTATCTATACTAATATTATAAAGCTGAAGAGTTTGTTTGTTTGTTTGTTTGAACGCGCTAATCTCAGAAACTTCTGGTTTGAATTGGAAAATTCTTTTAGTGTTGGATAGTCCATTTCTTGAGGAAGGCTATAGGCTATATAACATCACGCTACGACCAACAGGTGCTGAGCAGCGCGGGTGAAACCGTGGGGAACAGCTAATTCTTCATATTTCCTGAAGTCTCTGTCCCGGGACGCTACTCTGTATTCCCGCCGGCAGCGATACCGCACACAGGAAGAGGCGCGCTTATCTGAACCAGCAACAAATTCGCCGCGTATTTTACATGACGAAATATTAAGAGCAACGGTTACAATGTGCAACTTCCAAACGGAAGCACTATTTATTTTTGCTATTTACTTATATACTAGCTTTTGCCCGCGGCTTTGCTTGCGTTAAATTTGGGGTTCATAGTTCCCCTTTCCTGATTTGCAGGTACCTGCTACCTGTAGTCTTAGTCCTAGCGTTTTCCCTTTTCTTCCTTCTTTCTACCTCATTTGTTACTCTCATATTTATAAAAGCGAAAGTGAGTTTGTTTATTACGTCTTCACACCTAAATGTCCAAACTGATTGAGATGAATTTTGGTACAGAGATAGTAGGGACCCTGGAGACGGACATAGGCTAAAAGTGAGAAATGAGGGAAGAAAAGGGAAAACTTAGCTTTGCTATTACAATTAATAAGGCGCTAGGGCAAAAATTACAGGTAGAAGGTACCTGTAAATCAGGAAAAGGGAACTATGTTACCTCGAATTTAACGCGAGCGAAGGCGCGGGCAAAAGCTAGTCATACACACACGTCCTTGTGACCTGTAATAAAGGTATTTCACAACCTACCATAGGCACCAGTGATTCACAAGCTATCGAAAAAAGTATCCTATGTTAACACATAGGATAGACTATAATCTATCTCTGTTCCAAATTTCATCAAGTTCCGGTCAGCCGTTTTGACGTGAAATACTAACATAATATTAGTAAGATAGCTGGCGCCCGCAGCTTCGCCTACGTATATATCGAAAAAAAAGTATACTGTGTGTTATTCCCGGCCCTAAATTTACCTCTGTGCCAAATTTCATGAAGATCCGTTCAGCCGTTTTGACGTGAAAGAGGAACATTTTTTTAACCTTGCCCCAAACTAGGATTTCAGTACCGTGGGTCCGTTTACAAACATTTTAACACACATACACAAACAGCCAGACCCGAAACAACTACCTGTAGGCCATACAAATATTTGTTCAGTGCGGGAATCGAACTCGTGACACGCAGCGCAGCAGTCAATTGCTCAGCCAATGTGCCAACCGTGCCGTCAAAAATAAAAAAATAATAATTATATAAATCACCAAGTCCAGGTTTCCTTCGCCGTTGTCTGTGATAGTCTAAGATAAACTTAAAAAGAATATTACATATGAATTGGAAAAGTCATATTGGTACTCATGCAGGAGGGATATAAAATCCTTAACCTTACTAATATTATAAAAGCGAAAGTGAGTTTGTTTGTTACCTCTTCACGCTTTAATGGCTAAACCGATTTTGATGAATTTTGGTACAGAGATAGTTGGGAACCAGGAGACGGACATAAGCTTTTTTAAAAAAAAGTGTGAAGTGAGGGAGAAAGAGGGAAAAAAAGGAAAACTTAGCGTTGCTATAACAAATCAATAAGGCGCAAGGGGAACTGTGTTACCCCGAATTTAACGCGAGCGAAGCCGCGGGCAAAAGCTAGTTGACTTAATAAAACGATGTTAATTACAGCCATCAGACACCTTACAAAGAGCAAGGGAAGTATTTTTTAAATACTTGTTTTCATTCATTTCAGAAAGTTTTTCCAGTATTTTAATTTAAACTTAGCGAAGTATACTTCAGAAATACGGCAGTTTATTTCAAAAGACTTGGTTTTTATTTTAGTGCTTTTTATTTCGAGAATTAAACTTTAAACTTTTAATTAAATGCTGTGCTGTTGTGGAAAAATTAAATGCTTGCATAGTATTAAATACCTTCAATATTTTGCTCGTAATTTTTAATAAAAATGTACAAAATGGTTTCAGATAAATACTTGTGTTTATTTTTTAATAGCTGGCGCCCGGCTTCGCCCGCGTGATATCGAAAAAAGTACCCTATGTGTTATTCCAGCCTATAATCTATCTCTGTGCCAAATTTCATCAAGATCCGTTCAGCCATTTTGACGTGAGAGAGTAACAAACATCCATACATCCTCACAAACAGTCGTATTTTTAATACAAGTAAGAAGTAGGATTTTTTAAAAGGACATCGGTTGCTTATTCGTGTGTCAGTGTCTTTTTTACGTTTTCATACTGAAACGGGCCGTCATGGATTCTCTAATCACACTCAGCGACAGTGAGACGACTCCCGGCCACCGTAGATGCGGGTCTGTGGACAGTGAGCAATGGGTAGCTCACCGCCCGTCCGTCTATTGACGACAGGCCGTGTCGACGGCGCGTTCGTGTTCCACGCGCGCCTCAAAGCAAAGCAGAGGGGCCTGCCAGGGCCTCCGCCTGCTTGGGTTGCGGGATGTTCGAAAGAGATACCTCGGCCCCGGAACATAAGGAGCAATAGAAGGAACATGGGTGGGTTTTAGTCAGTACAAGTCTGTCACTCCTCCCCGCTCCGCTGAGACGCGAGTGAAGTTATTTGATGATTTCCTTCAAAATACACAACTGCATGTCTGAAACAATTGTTCTCTTTATGTTAACGGGTGTTGATAGTAGCGACACAGTTTTTACTTTTGCAGCTATCATCGTTTTTTGGAGTTTACTCCTTAAGAATCGATGTTCATATACATATAAGGCGCCCGGTATGAGAAAAATCCGAGGGGTAAAACCTACTAAAGTAACCAAAATGTGTCACCTTTAGTGCGCAACTTTCTAATCTGGCTGTGAGTGTATTAAGACGTACATATGGTATGCTGTATAGGCGACTATACCTATTACTATATGTTATTGAGCTTTTTTCTTTCTATCAGTGTCGATGTATTTATATTGCAATTTTTTTCATTAATTTGTGAATTTACCCTTTCATAAATGGTATTAATCTTTTTTCAGTTGAATAAACTCTTTTTGCGTATGGTTAGATACTCGTACTTAAGGAGTAAACTCCAGTCGTGCATCGGAGCTGACACATACACTTTTTTTATTTTTATTTTTTTTTATTTCCTTACCGCAAAAAAAAACATAAAAACTCATTTTTTAAATTGAGTGTTATTTATTTGGTCTACCACCAATGCTTTATATGACACTAACAAATTAAAAAATCTTATCATGTTTTTAATATTTGAGATAGTGTAACAATTACTTAAAGGTAAACACCAGATGAACTATTAGGAATATAGTAAATAACGGTACGTTAGTTATAAACTATTATATAATAAATTGAAACACATTACCCAGTCGATGGCAACGGTTGGGTGAGTTTATGGACGAAACGCGGTAGACTAGTGATGCGCCTTATTCTTGGCATCTTAAATATATCAGACGAATTAAGGTCGAGGCCGAATAATTATAAAACTTTTGTTAGTTAATATAGCACAGTTTCTTTCGTTTATTGATTTATACACATACTAACTTCCGCCCGCGACTTCGTCCGCGTGTCATTGTTTCTTTGGCTTACGCTAACTTTAGCACGTGTGATGATGTCCGTCTCCGTCACAAGTATAATATCCTTACTAATCCTCACTCCTTACTTTTAATATTATAAAAGCGAAAGTGAGTTTGTTTGTTTGTATGTTTGTTACGTCTTCACGCCTAAATGGCCAAACCGATTTTGATGACTTTTGGTACAGGGATATTTGGGACCCTGGAGTACACACTAGACTAGTCACATAGTCTAAAAAAAGTGAGAAAAGGGAGAGAAAGAAGGAAGAAAAGGGGAGACAAAGATGTTTTTCCATCATTGCGCGTGTTATATTTAGCGTTAGCCCAAAGTAACTATGCCACGCGGACGAAGCTAATTGGCCAAGAAAAACATAGGCTACACTATTGCTCAAAAATCGTCCTCCAAATAATTTGCTAGTTTTCGGCCAATGACACCACATCTCTACCAACACCTAAGTATAGAATGCACCTCTTGATATACTGCAACAAAACTAATGTAGCGAATAAAATTCACTGTATCGCATCTGCGGACACCTTTGTGCTTTAGTACTTAGAGTGTATTTTGGAATGCTTCTCTTGTAGGTAGTTAACAATCGGTAATGGTCGATTTCATTTATTGTTGGTCAGGGTTCAGTTCATAGAAATATTACAAAAAAAAATATCTAAGTGCGCGAGTGTATACGCACACACAAGGCTCAAAGTTTTTTTTTTTATTACAAATTTTACACTCAATCGCAAAGACAAATTTGTTTTTCATAATGAAAAATCATCATCTTTCGTTAAAAGTTTTTCATATATAGTGCAATTTTCTTTTATTGCTCCTTTTCTCGTTTTAGAAATTAGAAGATTTTTTTTAGATAGAAATGCAGAAAGAGTATTGTTTATTATGTACACCATACAAATTACAAGAATAACAGTATACAACTTATAAATAGGGTGACACAATGGGCGGTCTTAGCGAACTTTTCATGACAACCTTTTTTTTCTTTTTTTAAACTCACCAGCCAATGAGTTAAGAAAAAAGTATATGGATATACGATTTTGTAATAAATCTGCTTTTTTAATATTTTTGTAATTACAGCGTTAAATAAAAGACACTTATTCTCCAAACTGTGGTGCCAACAATCTCGAAATTAAATGGTTGTGTCAGTCCGTATGTCAGCAAAAAAAAAGCAAATCCGAAATTTCTGTTTACCAATTTGGGAACGGAACCCAAAAAAAGATTCCTGTAACATAACTACAGTACGGTCAACGAGAAGCGATACGAAAGGTCATTAACCTAAAGAACAACTGTGGAGTTGACAATCTAATATTTAGCTCTTTCCATCTTGTGCCTTTGTCGTAATGTCTCGTTCTCCCGGCAAAAACATGACAACGTTAAGACGGGTTCGCCAACATTCAGGCGGCCATTTTAGACGGGGTTTTAGCATGGGTTTTGTTTACATTTAGTATCGCTTCTCGTTGGCCGTACTGTATTTGGTAAGCAATTTAGTTTAGTTTAGTTTAAGACAGCCTTAAACAAGCGGTCAACCAAAACACTATGAAGAAGTTATGTAAGAAGAGACGGAGAGACATACACAAATACAGTCTGAAATCATAACCCTCAGCTTTAGTCGGGTAAAAAACATTTGACAACAAAAACAACTATATTTTTAAACACTGTTCCGCTGGTTGTTTCGAAAGAGATACCTTGGCCACGGAACACAAAAAGCAAGAGAAGGAATATTGATGGGTTTTAGTCAGTAAAAGTCTGATACTCCTGTAGTCTCCACCCAGAGCGGGAATCTGTTAAGGAAAATATATTTTCAATGAAGCGATCATGAAAACAGCCCAAACATACGTCTCAAAATTAAGCCGAAATTCATATCTTAACTCCAATCGTTCTCAGCGATTAACTTCGATTCAGAATCCATACAATACCATCTTTCAAGCTTGTTTGGTTCGTACAGTCAACGTCAAAAGTATGTGTATCAATGTGGTAACAGAGATTTTATTTTTTATTGGAGTTTGCTCCTTACGAATCGATTTTCATATATAAGGCGCCCGGTATGAGAAAACTCCGAGGGGTAAAACCTATAAAAGGAACGAAAATGTGTCACGTTTTTGGTGCGCACCTTTAGTGCGCAACTTTCTAATTGGCTGTGAGTGTATTAAGACGTACTTATGGTATGCTGTATAGGCGACTATACCTATATACTATATGTCATTGGGCTTGTTTGTTTCTATCAGTGTCGATGTATTTATATTGTTATTTTTTTTCATTAATTTGTGAATTTACCCTTTCATATGATATTAATCTTTTTTCAGTTGAATAAACTCTTTTTGCGTATAGTTAGATACTCATACTTAAGGAGTAAACTCCAGTCGTGCGTCGGAGCTGACACACACACTTTTTTGTTTCTACTCTGTTTTGTCTATGCATCACTCTAGTGTTTAGTAGAAAATGCTCAAGGCATTTACTCCACCTTTGAACTGTTTTTACTAGTGCATTAAGTTTTTTTTTTGTAACATATTTGTAGACAATACCCATTGTTTAAAAGACCTGGCCAAGAGCGAGTCAAACTAGCACAAATTTGCAACATGAACTGTCATATCTTTGGACTGCTTAGACTTATAGTATTGCTAGCTTTTGCCCACGGCTTCGCTCGCGTTAAACTCGGAATAACAGTCTGTTCCCCTGTCCTGATTTCCAGGTACCTGCTACCTGTAGTTTTTGCCCTTGCGCCTTATTTATTGTTATAGCAAAGCTAAGTTTTCCCTTTTCTTCCCGTGAACGTTAAAGTGAAGAAAGATAGATATGAGGGAGAAAGTTCTCCCTCATATCTATATTTCTTCACGTTTTCCCAATCCTTGTCTATGACATCATATCTTGGACGGTCGCTGTATATAGTCAGTGCCCCGAAACTCTGACAACCAGTCTTTGACGGGCCAGTTGGTCTAGTGGTTAGTGGCCCTAACTGCTGAGCCGGAGGTCGTGGGTTCGATTCCCACCCAGTACAAACTTTGTGTGATGAGCATGATTGTTTGTTCTGTGTCTGGGTGTGATTTATCTATAATATGTATGTATTTATAAATTATATAAGTATGTATATCAGTTGTCTGGTTAGCATAACACAAGCTCTGCTTAGCTTGGAATCAAATAGCCGTGTGTGAGTTGTCCCAAGATATTTATTTATTTTAGTCTTACCAAAGATTATCATATTACCCAGTACTAACTGGGTCGTGGTGGTCAGAACAGCGCTCTATGCAAAATACTGGTATTCAAACAAAATAATAAGCTATTCAAAATTAGAAAACAATCTATTCTATTCAGCTGAATCCAGTTAGACTGGAAGCCGGCCCCAATACACTTAAGAAAAAGCTAAGCAGATGATGATATTCCACCAAAAATCCTATCGACTGTACGTTGTACATACGACGGCAGGTCAACCTGTTAAAAACTATTATAACCAGCTACCCTACCATGACGTGTTAAAGCAGACCTTATTCCGCTGAGGGAAAGGGACAGAGCTATACAGGGTGTCTAGCACCATCTCTTTCCCTCAGTGGAATAAGTTCTGCTTTAGGATCGCACCGTAGTAGAGAGATCAGTTACCCTACCATGACGTGTTAAAGCAGAACTTATTCCACTGAGGGAAAGAGAGAGCTATACAGGGTGTCTAGCACCATCTCTTTCCCTCAGTGGAATAAGTTCTGCTTTAGGATCGCACCGTAGTAGAGAGATCAGTTACCCTACCACGACGTGTTAAAGCAGAACTTATTCCGCTGAGGAAAAGGGACAGAGCTATACAGGGTGTCTAGCACCATCTCTTTCACTCAGTGGAATAAGTTCTGCTTTAGGATCGCACCGTAGTATAGAGAGCACATACCCTACCACGACGTGTTAAAGCAGAACTTATTCCACTGAGGGAAAGAGACAGAGCTATACAGGGTGTCTAGCACCATCTCTTTCCCTCAGTGGAATAAGTTCTGCTTTAGTATCGCACCGTAATAGAGAGATCAGGTTAAAATGGTTTTTTGTAGGTCTATGTGCCGTCGTGTGTACAAGGTGGGTAGGTATATATTGATCTACAAAACCAATGTAGTGAACACAAATCGTATCCTGGACCTCTATGCTTGAATACACTTTGAACGCGTAAGTATCTTCACACCATTTCCCTTGGATGAGCTGGGCTGTAAGCTGGAAGTAGGTTCTGTTGCTACTGGATAAGAAATAGAGCATGATAATCGGTCATAGCAATGTTGTTTGGTTTGGTTTTAGGTATACCGTGGTTTCACTTGCACTGAATTATCAGAATATCCGATACAGGAGAAATTCCTAGTGCTCAACTAGGAATTTCTTCTGTATCGTGGGTGAGTTTACAAATATTTAAACTCACATACACAAACAGCCAGACCCGGAACAACTACTTGTAGATCATATAAATATTTCTTCGTGCGGGGATCGAAACAACGACACCCAGCGCGGCAGTCGATTGCTCCACTACTGCGCCCGCCGTGCCGGAGCCTTATTGCAGTACCTTGCTGAGATGATAGTTGATTGTCTTTATTTTGTATTTTTTCTTTAATTATTTTATCGATTTTTAGTTATATTTTAATACTAGCTTGTGTCCTCGGCCTCGCTCGCGTTAACACACAGTTGTAGTTTCATGATTTGCAGGTACCTGCTACCTGTAGTTTTTGCCCTTGCGCCTTATTTATTGTAATAGCAAAGCTAAAAAGTGAGAAATTAAGAAGAAAAGGTCATGTTTCCCTTGTCTTCCCTCTTTTTCCCTCATTTCTCACTTTAAAACAAAAAAATATGCCTATGTCCGTTTTCAGGGTCTCAGCTATCTCTATACCAAAATTCATCAAAATCGGTTTACCCATTTTTACGTGAATTCATACGTAACAAACAAACAAACTCACTTTCGCGTTCACATTAGTAGTAAGGATTTGTTGTGTTGTCCTAAGTCTAATGAACTTTCTTTATTTCTGTATACCTCTTACTTACCCTTCTGCTACTTCCAAGAAACAGACTCCTCGGATGAGCCTGCCAAGACTACTGCCTGCCGGGGTTGCAAGTTGTTTGAAAGGAACGCGGAACCGGGACACGAAGGGCAAAAAAAACTAAATATATCAAAGTTGGCTTTGTTCGAACACTTTCAACTCGAGAACGGCTGCACTGATTTTCATGGTTTTTGATTTGTTGGGTTTGTTTTCTTACTGCATAGTCAAATAATTTGTAACCACTAAAACATCCGAGGAAAAAAATTTTAAGTGAGTTTGATACAACCTTTGACGAGTAGGTAGGTAAAGTAGGTAGGTAGGGTAGAGCAGTGAGAGGAGCATTGCAACGCATGTAGTATTCATTCAGAGAGGCCCAGAGCCCTGCTAGCCGCGGCCCCGGAACATAAAGGGCTAACAAAAAGAAGGAACATGGGTGGGTTTTAGTCAGTAAAAAACTGACTCTCGCCCTACTCCACCCACAGCGTGGAAATTTATTTGGTGATTTTCCATTCACAAAAAAAGCGTTTATAATAAATACAAATATATCGTATATCTTCAGTTTATTATAAAGCAAAGGGGATGAAAAGATAAAGTGGAGAAAATAGTCAGATGGCTATTTTCCCACGACATAATGCTAGTCTTTACGGAGTTAGAAATTGTTGTGACAAACATCTATTTTTGTAGATCTTGTATCTGATATAGTTATAAAAGAGCTTATTAGGGCACAAGTGCTTGATCTGAAATCCGTAGTCTTTAGAAAGGGAAGATATTTTTAGCTTCAACTAAAAATAAATAAATATCTTGGGACAACTCACACACGGCTATCTGATCCCAAGCTAAGCAGAGCTTGTGTTATGGTAACCAGACAACTGATATACATACTTGTATAATTTATAAATACATACATATTATAGATAAATCACACCCAGACACAGAACAGAACAAACAATCATGCTCATCACACAAAGTTTGTCCTGGGTGGGAATCGAACCCACGACCTCCGGCTCAGCAGTCAGGGCCACTAACCACTAGACCAACGGACCCGTCAAAAAAAAACTCAATGCATTTTCTCATGGTGGCATGGAGAGAGCGACTGTCGCTACCCCGTGCAACAATAGTGGCGGTAAGTCCCCTCTTTAAGGAGTGGCTGGAGAGGCGTCATGGCGTCCGCATCTACCACCTGGTGCAGGTCCTCATCGGACATGGAAGTTTGGGGAGGTTCCTGCACATAATCGGGCGGGTGTCACCATTAAGTCGATCACCCGGAGAAAACGGTGGAGCACACAGTGGCGGTCTGCCCGGCTTAGGCAGAGCACCGCCTTGACCTCGTAGAGGCGATCGGCGGCGGCGATCTCTTGCGTCCGGCCCTGGTTCAGTTCATGGTCCGGAGCGAGGGATGCATTGCTAATACATTAAATAAGGCTCTAGGGCAAAAACTAGGTACTGGCAGTAGGTACTGGCAGTAGGTCTATATCTATATCTATACTAATATTATAAAGAGGAAAGATTTGTTTGTTTGTTTGTTTGTTTGTAATGAATAGGCTCCGAAACTACTGGACCGATTTCAAAAATTCTTTCACCTTTGGAAAGCTACATTATCCCCGAGTAACATAGGCTATATAACATCACGCTACGACCAACAGGTAATGAGCAGCGCGGGTGAAACCGTGGGGAACAGCTAGTAAGATATATGGGGGAAAGAGGGAAAAAAGGGAAAAACGCAGTGCTGTATTACAATAGATAAGGCGCTAGGGTAAAAACTACTGGCAGCAGGTACCTGTAAGTCAGGAAAGGGGAACTGTGTTACCCCAAATTTAATGCGAGCAAAGCCGCGGGCAAAAGCTAGTTTCTATATAAACTTTTAAGGGTTTCAGGCATGAGGTTATGATTTCATATAATGAAATTGAAAACAAGAGTTCCCAAAACAATATAACGTAAGAGTACACAAATTATAATAATACCTTTAATACTTTCAGACATTAACAAAGTAGGAAGCATTAAAAGATTCGCCGTTTAGTCTTCCGAATTGCGCGTATCATTTTATAGGTAGCAACTCGTTTTAACATCCCGCGAAGGCCTGTACCAAGAGTTTTCATCTTCTTTGATTGTGTGACAAACAATCTATATTGTATCCATTTGTGGCTCACCACCCGTCCTTCAAATGACGACAGGCCTTGTCGACGGCGCGTGATGGCCCACGCGCGCCTCAAAGAGATGTCAGCAAAGCGGAGGGTCCTGCCAGGGCCGCTGCCTGAATTGCGGGTTGTTTGAAAGTGATACTGTGGCCCCGGAACATAAAGGGAAATAAAGGAACAAACATACACTTACATACATAGACTGATGAACACATTACCCTCATTTGCGGCGTGCAGTCGGGTAAAAAGGAACATGGGACGGTTTTAGTCAGTAAAAGTATGTCACTCCCCCAGCTCTGCCTAAAGCGACGGAACATACATAAGGCAAAAGAAGCAACATAGATGGGGACAATTTTTTAATAATAATTGTTTTCTAAAAGTGTCAAATATTTTAGATGATTTATAAATTAACTGGTGTGATAGCTCAGACTCGCTCAGCTTGGCTCGCCTCTCATGCATGCTTGTAAGTTTCAAATCCAGGCAAGTACCAATATGACTTTTTAATTCTTATGTACCTACTTTCTAAAAGTTTGACGGGCCTGTTGGTCTAGTGGTTAGTGGCCCTGACTGCTGAGCCGGAGGCCGTGGGTTCGATTCCCACCCAGGACAAACTTTGTGTGATGAGCATGATTGTTTGTTCTGTGTCTGGGTGTGATTTATCTATATATAAGTATGTTTATCAGTTGTCTGGTTACCATAACACAAGCTCTGGTTAGCTTGGGATCAGATAGCCGTGTGTGAGTTGTCCCAAGATATTTATTTATTATTATTTTATTTATTTATTTAGGTGAAGGAAAAAAACGTAAGGAAAACTGAACTTATAATGAAAATAGGTCTGAAATCACCATCGACTCTTGAGCGTGGTGATCAATGTTCGTGTCTTCCCTGTATGAAAAGAACCCTTTGCCCAGCAGTGCGACAGTTATAGGCCTCACTTACAACTCACTCATATCTCACTCGAACCGCTCAAATAGTACGATTCTCTTTTATCACCCGTGTGAAACTCTCAGGTGTTGTACGAATTAAACTTACGACGATGGTGTTATTATATTTTGTAAAGAAAATCCTTTGAACTTTCCGTAAACGTACCATTATTAATAACTTGTTGACGTTTCAAATGTATGAGTTTTTGATGTTTATTCTAGAAAAAAATAATTGTTTTAAAAGATTAATCTTTGGATAATATGCTTGGTTAACCTGTTTACAGGTTAACTCTTGTCACATTATGGGTTACCAAAAAGCCAAAATTTAAGAGACACATTCTTATTTACATTTCATACCGGTAAATATGGGCTACTTTAAAATATAGGTTAACTTTTCCCGTCCGGGTAACCGGAGAGTTACCACAGAGCACATATTTGTTGGACAAAAAGGAAGAAAGTGACGGACTTGGCCCGAACATTGCTTTGTCTTTACATCTGGTAAATCTGTAATATTTAAATGGTTAACTCACATGTTTAATTTGTTACCCCTTATAGTGGTTAATCAAACATATGGCAGTTAACCTTTTAACCTGATTACTCGGTCCCTGATTCAGAAACATTGCTCACCCCGAGCTCTCCTCTCAGCAGCTGTTCTTGCAAAGACGCGACCGCTAAAACAACAAGGCAACATTTTAAAATGTATATTTTCACATTAAATAGGTTGTTACAACATTTTCATAACAAACCATCATTCATAAAGTAAGTAATTGCTCACAATTTTAAAGTGTCAGTGTTACGGGTTTGCGTTTCAGTTTTAATGAGTCGGGAGTTATTATGGTGTCGGCGAAATTAATAGTACGAGACGCGAACGTTTACGTAACGTAGCATCTGTTTCGCAGTAAAGACTTGGATGACTTTGATAAGCTAGTTTGCTTTAGGGTTTAGACTAAACTATGCTAGTCGGGGTCAGTGCATGGATGGGTGATTACAATTCTGTGAAACCATATTTGTTACGGTCGCGAATTAAATCTTAATCAATCATTTATTTTGTAGAACATGTTTACAGGTAGTATATAACAGATAGGTTCATTATATTTTGCCAATAGAGGGCGTACTTATAAAAAACAAGCAAAAATAAGATAATTAAGAAGTTATTTAAATAGCTTTAAATGTCTTAATCAAAATACATACCTGAAATTTCACCGCAAATTGAATAAAACGTCACAAAAAATGAATTTCACGGACTCTCCTGGCGCTTAACCCGTTAAAGTTAGCACCCACTAATAGAACTGTCACAGAACTGATGCAACTCAATTTGGTCGTCACTGGCAGCGATGCCATTAAGCCACAAGACAGGTTAATTGGGTTGACTTATTAACACACATACGTGTACCTAATTCGCGCAAATGCAGATTGGAAATTATTCTACACTAGCTAACGCCCGCGCCTTCGACTGCACCCAAAAAAAAAGTATCCTACGTGTTATTCCAGACTATAATCTACCTATATGTCAAATTTCATTCAGATCAGTTCAGCCGTTTTGATGTGGAAGAGTAACAAACATCCATACATCCTCACAAACACGTGTTAAAAGTTTCCTTTTTAGAGTTCTGCAACTCAATAGGATAAACCGGGTGAGTGCAAATCAGACTCGCATACCGGGTTCCGTACAAATACCGTTTGATTGGTTAACTTTTTCACAGCTAAACCATTTAAGTCTTAGTCTACATTGATCCTATAAGGGTTTGGTATGAGATAAAACCCTTATAGGAACACTTGTCTTTGTTGTCCGTCGGTCTGTCTACCTGTCATGACTCTTTATCTCGGAAACGCGTGGAGGTAATCGCTTTGAAAACCATGTACTAGTCTGCGGGCCCTTGGAACTTAAATCCATATGAATTTACGCAATCAAAGATATGGTCGTTTTTGTCGCAAGTTTGTACAGAAACCTCTGTGCGGGAGTCCCACTCTCACTTAGTTTTTTTTTCAGATGGAAAACCATTAAATAACTTCTCGCGCTCTGGGCGGAGCGGAAGGTGATGTCAAACATTTTTCATTTTTTTTTAAAACATTGCCCCGCATTAGGATTTCTCCTGTATCGTGGGTGCGTTTACAAACATTTAAACTCACATACACAAACAGCCAGACCCGAAACAACTATCTGTAGGCCATAGAAATATTTGTTCCGTTGATCAAACCCGCGATACGCACCGCAGCAGTCCATCGCTCAGCCACTGTCGTTTAAGTAAACTTGTACTGATTAAAACCCATTTATGTTCCTTCTTTTGCCATTTGTGTTCCGGGGTCACAGGTATCTCTTTAAAAAAAAAAAAAACAAAATATTTTAATTTCACATAGGCCTGGCCATGGGCACTTATAAAACGTCGAGAAAAGATGCACGGTTCGGGTTGGTCGTTTTCTATGGAGAAGAACCGGCAAGAAACTCCATGGTTACTCTTTTAAAATCATTTTTGATTTTGCAATGTTGTTGTTACAGCGTTAGTACTTAAGTATGAGAGGACAGCGTAGGCCCGACAATAAGTCAATGCTTACTTTACAGAAAGTAAAATAAAATAATAAATAACCAAAGTTAACAAGGGTCTGAGAATCTACAAGGCCAATCATGTCCACTCATTCACAACTAATTGGTAGAAAAGAATCTATACAAGAATAAAAAAATAAACAAAATAATACCTATGAGACGAGTCACACAGATGTTGCTATCAGTACTGTAACTATTCAGAACAAGGGTGATATAAATATGTGATTTGGCAACTATTGCAAAAAAAATGATTAAAAGAGATCACAAAAAAGAATAAGATTGAGAATAGTTAGAGACATCCACAAATTTGTGCTGATTATAGCTACCAGGGAAGCCGCTTGCGCAGAAGGAACTATAGCCAAACTTCTTTATCTTCAACGTAGTCCTTGATTTTGTAATATGCTTTTTTAATAAGGACACGTTTTATGTAGTTTTTAAACTGTCCATCTTCAATTTTCCATCTTTCGAACCAAATTGCAGCCTATCTCTTCTCCCTTAAGATACATAGTATCGCATCATAACATACGTGAGCACACACGTTTCTTGTTATCAATGCCTCATACAATAACATTGGCGGTTAATTAAACCTAATACATGGTTACGACAGCAAGTTACGTGGGTGCTATACGGGGGAATGTTTGGGGGAGCTTGCTGATGAACTTTTAGGTTAATGGGGGCTACCGTTCCACCTTCGCTTTTATTATATTACTAGCTTTTGCCCGCAGCTTCGGTCGCGTTAAATTCGTGGTAACACAGTTCCCCTTTCGTGATTTGCAGGTACCTGCTACCTGTAGTATTTGCCCTTGCGCTTTATTGATTTGTAATAGCAACTCTAAGTTTTCCCTTTTCTTCCTTCTTTCTTCCTCATTTCTCACTTTAAAAATAGCCTATGTCCGTCTCCAGGGTGACAACTATCTCTACCCGAAAATTCATTAAAATCGGCTTGGCCATTTAGGCGTGAAGACGTAACAAACTAACTCACTTTTGCTTTTTTTAATATTAATAGTAAGGAGTGACTTTTGCCCGCGGCTTTGCTCGCGTTAAATTCAGGATAACACAGTTCCCCTTTCTTGATCTGCATGTACCTTCTACCTGTAGTTTTTGCCCTTACGCCTTATTTATTGTAATAGCAAAGCTAAGTTTTCCATTTTCTTCCCTTTTCCTCCTCATTTCTCACTTTAAAAAATAGCCTTTATCCGTCTCCAGGGTGACAACCATCTCTGTACCAAAATTCATTAAAATCGGCTTGGCCATTTAGGCGTGAAGACGTTACAAACAAACTCACTTTCGCTTTTATAATATTACTAGCTTTTGCCCGCGGCTTCGCTCGCGTTAAATTCGGGGTAACACGGTACCCTTGCGCCTTATTGATTTGTAATTGCAACGCTAAGTTTTCGCTTTTCTTCCCTCTTTCTCCGTCACATCCTACTTTAAAAAAAAAGATAGCCTATGTCTGTCTCCTGGTTCCGAACTATGTACCAAAATTCATCAAAATCGGTTTAGGCATTAAAGCGTGAAGAGTTTACAAACAAACTCACTTTCGCTTTTATAATATTAGTAAGGATTCAGGAAGTAAGGATATATGTAGTAAGGATGTTAGACGCCTTTGTACTCTATTTATTTTTCTATGTCCTCTTCTTAGTACTTGAACACACGTACATAAATAAAACATTCTACATAGACTTAAGCAAAATTAACTTACTACACTAGTTCATTAAGGTAGCATTTTCCACATATTAAAACTCATGTTCAGTGAGAATACACACCCGTATATTCTCGTCCATATTATATACAAAATAACATAGATTGTATCGACCGCCCGCAGACCGCATATAGTCGTTAATTAAACCATAACAACACTGCAAGCACTTATATATGGACGTAGCGTCAATATTATGGTATTAAGACAATTTTCTTTGATGAAGTCTAAAGTTCGCTTCGCCATCAAAACAAAATCAAAAGTCATTTATTCAAATTAGGCTGATAATCAGCACTTTTTGAACGTCACATTACAAGAGACACCCCCGAATACTGAAACGTCACTCAAAATTTAAGTCCCACTTAAGTTTAACAGAGACTCAGAAGTGACGTTCGACCATACAAAATCTAAAGTTTAAGAGCTGCTCAAATGTTAAGCAGCCCTCACATTTTGAGTGACGTTTCAGTATTCGGGGGACAGTCCCACAAAAACGGCCTGCCCTTCGCCACTTCCTAGTGTTTTAGCTGGGAAGAAGAAGTGGCGGAACAAACTCCCCAGCAACACATCTGTCTGTCAGGTTAGAAGAACCAGATGCCTTAAGAACCATCTGCATAGCATATGAGTTGACGACGTTTTGTTTTCCAATATCTATTTTACTTGTTTAATTTTTAATTTAATACTGCTGGTAATCATATTAATTAGTATTTGCAATGAAGTGCTACCTTGTTTTTCCTTATGTATCTACACTTTGACTTTGTAATCCTTATTTTTAAAATCGAAAGTGAGTTTGTTAGTTTGTTACCTCTTCACGCTTTAATGGCTAAACCGATTTTGATGAATTTTGGTACAGAGATAGGTAGTTGGGAACCTAGAGAATGATATATGAGGGAGAAAAAGGGAAACTTAGCATTGCTATTACCTACAATAAATAAGGTGCAAGGGCAAAAACTACAGGTAACAGATACCGGAAAATCAGGAAAGGGGAACTTGTTACCCCGAATGATACGCGAGCGAAGGCGCGGGCAAAGCTAGTCTTGAATATGTTTATTTTTTGTTCGTATCTTAAAATAGCGTATAAGTATAAATATCATAATGTAACTCATACTAAGTTAACTTTATTCATAATTGTTAAGAAAGTTGTCCTAACACTAATTATTATAAAATGCCGTCTGTGATACAATTTTAATTTAACCTAGTACTTACAGGCATTGAATTTTATTATACCAACATTATTTTATAGCCTTTTCCTTACTATGGTAGGTCAGGTTCCAGTCTAACCAGAAACAGCTGAAAAACAGCGAACACGTAACGACTGCTAATCTAACCTAGCCCAGTTTACTGAATAATACAATTAACCTTACTTAGTAGACTAGTTGCCAGAATTTTATTGGTAAGCCAAAAACTAAAATAAGACTCTTACATGAGAGAACAGAAGAAAGGTGATGCGCCGATTCGAAGAAAAATGGAACAAAGACAAAAGATGGACAATGATGACGACAATATCTTTGATGTCTCATCCCTCTACCATATATCATTAAGCCGTTGAAAAACACTGAAAAGTCGTCCAAAACACATCTCTCTTTATAAACCACCAAGCCGTACACTAAATAAAAGTTCCTCCTTTCTCAGTTTCACTAATTTATAGCAGCGCCATCTATGCAACACTGCTTGTACTTTTGAAACCACAGTCTTTCATGTTACTTTGTTAGTTAACTAGTTGGTTACATAGATGGCGCTAATTTATTTAAGCCGACTGGTTAACATGATTTTAGGAACAGGAGATCTGTTCTCATCTGTATTTACTCTTTCAACATTCAACTCGTTTGCACGGATTAAAATAAGAAAAAATCTGGTTCGTTCGTGAAGGGTTAGCTTACAACTTTTGTTACTGCTAGCCCACATAATCCTATAGCTGGGCAAAGGCTTTTCCCCACAACTTTTAGTTCTTTCGATCCAAGGCAATGACGTGCCACTGCTCCTTGGTTCTATCCAGGTCGTCAATGTAGTAACTATTGTTGGACTCGTACAGTAAAACTCACTTTTAAATTCAACTAAATACTTTATTCCACTGACTTGCTAGTGCACGGTTCGGCTTGGTTGTTTCCATGGAGAAGAACCGGCAAGAAACTCCATGGTTACTCTTTTAAATCATTTGGTTTTACAATGTCGTTGTTACAGCGTTAATACTTAAGTATAACAGGCTAGCGCAGGCCCGACAACATGTCCTTGCTTACTTATCGATCATAACCGACTAAATTTAAAACTAACGCGCCACACTGACAACTCGAATGTTGCGCGCCACTTTGGTTGGTACAACCGGGTAATATGAATATAAGACAAACAATTATAGATTAAGTTTTACGTATTCGATTTATCGTAATATAATATTTCAGGAATTAATTAAACATTATTATGAATATAAATTCTATTTTAAAATGAATTGATAAAATGGAAACATATCAAACAAAAGAAGCGCCATCTAGTGGTCAATGGTTTATGATGACAGTCGTACCAACTTAAAAGGCATCATCGCAACTACTTATACTATTGACCACAATTACTAACAAAATACAAAAGTAATATTAACTTATTTTCTACATTATTCTAACATTCGGCCATCCGCATAACTTACGCGTCCTCGCGTATGTATACGAATAGCATTATATACAATAATCAATATTGCGTATCTAAATCAACTGTTCCAGTTACAATGCAACTATTGAAGCCATACTGGATATCTTAATTAATCATGACTAACACATCCAACTGTACGAAATAGTTTGTTACTCGTCGCTACTACTTTGCACCCTATTCCAACATTCGGCCATCCATGTAACTTACGCGTCCTCGCGTATTTAGGTAAATGGTTTTTTTTTTTATATTTCAATTGTATACAGTTATACAGGTAATATTCAAATCAACAACACAAAGCAATTACAACTATAAGTACCTAACCATAATACACTAAGAATCAACTTTAAATATTATAAATTAGTGTAAATATACGAGTGGTGCAAGTCGCTATTACCTTAAATCACAAAACCGTTTTATTTACTAGTGGTACAAGTCGCTACTACCTTAAACTTCCAAGCCGTCTTATTTACTAGTGGTACCTACAAGTCGCTACTACCTTGAAACTACCAAGCCGTCTTATTTACTAGTGGTACCTACAAGTCGCTACTACCTTGAAACTACCAAGCCGTCTTATTTACTAGTGGTACCTACAAGTCGCTACTACCTTGAAACTACCAAGCCGTCTAATTTACTAGTGGTATAAGTCGCTACTATCTTGAAACCACCAAGCCGTCTTATTTACTAGTGGTACAAGTCGCTACTACCTTGAAACTACCAAACCATTTTATTCACATGTTTTAAATTATTATTAGATCAATCAAATAAAATAGTGACAATAGCTAACAGTCGGCCTTTCCTGACAAATTCACGTCTCGGGAATTTAATCCTTACTAATATTATAAAAGCGAAAGTGAGTCTGTTACGTCTTCACGCCTAAATGGCTAAAAACCGACATTGATAAATGTTAGTGCAGAGATAATTGGGGCCCTGGATACGGATATAGGCTATTTAAAAAAAAGATTGAGATATTAGGAAGAAAATGGAAAACTTGGCATTGCTATTACAATAAATAAGGCACAAGGGCAAAAACTACAGGTAACAGGCACCTGTATATCATTAAAGGGAAACCGCGATACCCCGAATTTAACGCGAGCGAAGCCTCGGGCGAAAGCTAGTATATATAATAAGCTTTTACAAGATTTAATAATTCATCATCCTGAATACTGAAGCCACTTTATGTCTTCAGTACTGCTGAGCCATTCCACTGGAATCTCTACACATTTCCGAAGGTTTGACAACAATTACTATAAACTATCAATACTGAAGTCCCTTCATGTCTTCAATAAGGCTAAGTCATTTCACTGGGAGCTCTACACATGTCCAGTGGTTTGACAACAACTACAATAAATTATCAATACTGAAGGCCATTCATGTATTCAGTACTGCTAAGTCATTTCACTGGGACCTCTACTCATGTCCAGTGGTTTGACAACAACTACAATAAACTATCAATACTGAAGGCCATTCATGTCTTCAGTACTGCTAAGTCATTTCACTGGGACCTCTACACATGTCCAGTGATTTGACAACAACTACTATAAATTATCAATACTGAAGGTCATTCATGTCTTCAGTACTGCTAAGTCATTTCACTGGGACCTCTACTCATGTCCAGTGGTTTGACAACAACTACAATAAACTATCAATACTGAAGGCCATTCATGTCTTCAGTACTGCTAAGTCATTTCACTGGGACCTCTACACATGTCCAGTGATTTGACAACAACTACTATAAACTGTCAATACTGAAGCTCCTTCACGTCTTCAGTACTGCTAAGTCATTTCACTGGGACCTCTACACATGTCCAGTGATTTGACAACAACTACTATAAACTATCCATGCTGAAGCTCCTTCACGTATTCGGTACTGCTAAGTCATTTCACTGGAACCTCTACACATGTCCAGTGATTTGACAACAAATACTATAAACGATCAATACTGAAGGTCCTTCACGTCTTCAGTACTGCTAAGTCATTTCACTGGAACGTCTACACATGTCCAGTGATTTGACAACAACTACTATAAACGATCAATACTGAAGGTCCTTCACGTCTTCAGTACTGCTAAGTCATTTCACTGGAACGTCTACACATGTCCAGTGATTTGACAACAACTACTATAAACGATCAATACTGAAGGTCCTTCACGTCTTCAGTACTGCTAAGTCATTTCACTGGAACCTCTACACATGTCCAGTGATTTGACAACTACACAAAGTTCATCTGTAGGAGGTTCATTAACTCTTTTGATCAGTTTACTTCTCAGTACTTAATCTCATAACCACATTTACAATCAAATCAATCAAACAGGTATCTAATGAAAAACCCCTTTATAAAACGGCGTAAGAGACTTGATAGGCCAATAAATTGCCTAAAACCTTGTTGTCCTCCTTTCTAGCAGGGCAATCGTTAACTAAATGTCCTGCTTTATTATGTAACCACAGCAAACTCAGCCAACCGCTGAGAACCAAATATTGAGAAGACAGACATTATAACGCCATTCGGATTATTCGAATACCCTCGAATGTGTCGAGGTTACAAAAAATGCAGGACAAACTTTTCAACGGTTCATACATCGTATGCTGAGTGGATTGGATTACGTTTTCCCATTTATCGATGACGTAATCATCGAATCTGACAAAGCGAAACAGCACAAGAAAGACTTCAAGTTGTCATACAAATATAACATGACCATGGAATCACAACTAACCATCAAAATGTATTTTTGAAAAACCAAGCTTTAACTTTCTCGGCTATGACACACCGTCCGAAGGAATCAAACCACCGAAAGATACAAGTTAAAATCATCACTGGCTACACTAGGCCGGAAACCATTGAAGATCTATTTAGTTTCCTGAGAATGGTGAACTTGTATTGCGACAACATTCCAAACGCCGCGCATGTACAACACCTCTCAATGCATATCTACACAACTGTAAGAAGCGTGACAAGACAAAGATAGCTGAACAGCGGAAGCATCAACAGCCTTTGAGTCATGTAAGGCTAGCATACAAACCGCAACCTTACTTGCTCACCCGTCACCAACCGCAGCTATGTCACTAATGTGCGATGCGTCTAACAACTGTGCTGGAGCCGTACTACAACAGCGCATCAACAACAAATGGGTTCCTCTTAGCTATCCCTCAAAGAAATTCTCAGAAACTCAGCAGCGACACAGTACGTTTGACAGACAATTTTGTCTATTTATAAGGCCGTCAGACGCTTCAGAAATACTTTCGAAGGAAGAGAATTGATAGTGTTTATCGACCACAAGACGCTGACCTACGCAATACACAAGCCATCGTCTAAGAACCAAATCTGGCAGACTCGTAAAGACGCCTGTACGCTTCGCTAGACGGGGAGCACTGTAGCTGTATACCAATACATCGGGGAACACAATACACCGCTGGACTGAAAGGCGCGCTGCCGCCACCTATATTTACTACATGCCAGTTCCAAGAAAATATGTAAATAGTAGAAATAAATCGAAACATATACAAGTTGCAACATAGTGTTATCATTCATTATCTTTCCCTACGATACACTACAATTACAAGCAGTACACCGTTTGATTGCTTGTTTACACTTATAATATGGGTGTCCTTCTTCGCCACAATTATAGCATTTAGCTGTGGTTTCTGACATATTGGTTTCATTATCAATTAGCCTGCTGCACCGTTTTGTCAATTTCTTTGTTAGTTTTAACCCCCTTCAAATAAACTAGTAATTTATCGAGATCAGAATACTGGACTGCTTCCGCAAAAGTTCTTATAGAACGATCTTCGATACCCAAAAGTATGCAATCAATGGCATATGGCATTCTTGCCCGTAATTGTATATCGATTAAGTAAAACTGTTTAGTCATGAAAATATTCCTCTAATGTATCTCCTAAACGCGATTTACAAGCAAGCATGTGTAGTTTGTTTTGCCATTCAGACTAGAAGGCCTACCATGAACTGTTATTGCGATTCAATTGATGTTCTACAATAAACTGTTTTGCCATTTCATACCACAATATCCTTAATACAATCCAGTTCAAGCAACGCCAAATCAAGTCGGCAATTGGATCGCAAACTGTTTTCATTCATTCATTTTTCATACCATAAAGTGACCTATCAACCTGAATTGGATAGCTTATGTGTCAAAGTAAGCAATTCATATAAGCTGCTATTTCTTGGCGTCAAGTGAGTCGTTTTGTTAATAACTTTATAAAAATTGTGATAATATACGTAATTCAAAGTATTTCAGTTGAACATGATTGTAAATCAGCAGTCCGCTCCTTTCTACTAGACAAAAATTATGACGAAACAGAATCATTTCTTTCTACCCTATCAT
Organism: Ochropleura leucogaster; assembly: GCA_958449745.1. Lineage (NCBI taxonomy): Eukaryota > Metazoa > Arthropoda > Insecta > Lepidoptera > Noctuidae > Ochropleura > Ochropleura leucogaster. The sequence continues at coordinate 11,372,726 of OY288224.1, read as the reverse complement.
AGAGTACATACACCACACACATACTTACAAAACACACACACACATTACACACATTTCCACTCACTTATTTATACCCTAACACTTAAGCATTTTAAATTATTTTTTTGTTTTTAAATTATTGATTTTTAATTTTAATTTTTACTTTTTGGATGATGTTATTAATATCATTAGTTACTAAAAGCACTAAGCAATTAATTTCTCCACTCTAGAGGGATACGGCACTGTTTCTCTTTACTACAGGCTACTGTGTAGCCTATTTAAGAGGACAGTAACCCCAAACCTTTTATTGTAGCATATTAGTGTTTATTTGTTGAGTGCAACTTTTGTATTGTATTTACTGCAACACCATTTATGAAATAAACTTATTATTATCACCTTTATTAACATTACATTCTTAAGATTACATTTTTAAATATTTCTTAATAAACAAATAAAAAAAAAAACATTTAAAAATATAAAAATAGGTTTCCGCCGGTAGCGGGAGCAGGGTCCAAGCTACCGGTGGTTAGGGCTCCAGAGACAGGAACCTCCTCACAATACGGGCCGTATCGAGGAGTACTGCCTTCTGAATCAGGCCCTTGATCCAACCACCTAAGGAGAGCTTCGACAGGTGTTCGTCGAAGCTCTTGGCAATTAAGCCATTGGCCGTTATGACAATCGGCACAATGATAGCCGAGTTTACATTCCACATGTCAACAACCTCGTGTGCCAAGTCAAGATATTTTAGTTGTTTTTCTTTCTCAGCTTTCACGAGGTTTTCGTCATGTGGAATGGTAACATCGATTATCATTACGCGGCGCGCTGATCGGTCTATCACCACTATGTCAGGCTTATTGGCGACAATAGTCCTGTCAGTAATGATAGACCGATCCCAGTACAGCGTGACATGGTCTTTCTCGAGAACTGGGTCGGGCACATACTTGTAGTACGGTACCTCAGATTCAACAAGATTATATTTCAAGGCAAGTTGCTGATGAATAATCCTAGCTACTTGGTTGTGTCTATGCAAGTACTCGCTGTTAGCTAGACGAGAACAACCAGAAATAATATGTCTGATGGACTCACCAGGACGATGGCATGCCCGACACACGTCAACCGTCCCATCCTTCATAATATATTTCCGGTAGTTGTTCGTCAACATAACTTCGTCCATAATCGCACAGACAAAACCTTCAGTTTCCCCAAATAAGTCACCGAATCGTAGCCAGGACACGGACGCCAGAAAATCTACATCGGGCCCATGAAGAGCCTTGTAGAAGCGCCCGTGAAGCTCCTTACCTTGCCATACTTCCTTGCGGTCATCGGTAGTAAGTACTACAGGTTTGCGCCAATTCTCTTTAGCCATGGACAACGGGGTGAGTCCCTTGTCCACTGCGACTACATCTCGGTGCATACCCACGTCGGCTTTTAAGAAATATTCCCTGAGACTGCACACCTCTCGGTTGTGGAGGGTCTTTGCGTTTAAAAAGCCTCGACCCCCACACTTCCGTGGGATGTACAGTCTCATCACCGATGATCGTGGGTGATGCATCCGATTTGCAGTCAGCAATGTACGGACTCTCCTATCCAGGGCATCGAGTTCAGTCTGAGTCCATTTGAGTATGCCGAAAGAGTACATTAAAACCGGCATGACCCAACTGTTGAAGGCGCGCACCTTGTTCCCGCCGGAAAGAAGGCTTTTTAATACCTTCTTCAGGCGACCAAAGAAACGCTCCCTCAACAGTTGCTTCATGTCAGCCACGTTAATGCCTAACGCTTCCGACATACCCAAATACTTATAGCTTTCGGATGAGGAAAGGGATCTGAGGTGTATGGAATCCGAGAGTTGAATTCCCTCGGATTCCATAATCTCTCCTCGTTTAACATACATGACTGCACATTTGTCCACACCAAATTCCATCCTGATGGCGTTACTAAAAGTTTCAGTCACTTTCAGTAGCTCCATCAGTCGCAATTTGTTGGGGGCAAAGAGTTTCAGATCATCCATGTAAAGGAGGTGAGATATGACCTGACCACCTCTTCTCAACCGATAACCTAGACCTGAATCCTCCAGCAATGTGCTAAGAGGATTCAGGGCCAGACAGAACCAAAGTGGACTCAAACTGTCGCCCTGAAATATTCCCCGTTTAATCCAAACAGGCTCATCATTCCCCTGGATTTGTCGACATCCTGGATATCGAAGTACCGTCCTCCATTGTCCCATACACGACTCAAGAAAGGCGCGTAGGGTTGCATCTATCTTGTACAACTCCAGCACCCTCTTGAGCCATGTATGTGGCACTGAGTCGTAGGCCTTCTTATAATCAATCCAACATGTCGACAAATCCTTGCGGGATCGACGAACCTGTTGGCTAATGGCCATGTCAATGAGGAGTAGCTCTTTAGTACCGCGAGACCCGTTCCTACATCCATTCTGAGAGGCAGACATAATTGAATTTTTGTCAATGTGTGAATTAATTTTCGCTCTCAAAATGGACGTAAGAAGTTTATAGACCGTCGATAAACACGTGATCGGTCTATAATTCTTGGGTTCCGCGGGACTACCTGACTTATAGAGCAGGTGGGTAACGCCTGTTGTTAAAAACTGTGGCAGAGACCCGGACTCAAGGCAAGACTGAAATTGTGATGCCAGGCGAGTGTGTGAACTACTGAGCCACTTGAGCCAAAAGTTGTGCAGTCCATCCGGTCCTGGAGACTTCCAGTTCGGTAACGGACGAACTGCACTGGCTATGTCTATAGATGTTATTAAAATAGGCTCCATTTCTGGAATAGTTTCACACACGCGCTCAACATCACGCATCCAGTCAGCCTCAGTATGACAGACAGGCACCGACCAGATGCTGTGCCAGAAAGAACTCGTGGCTACATCATCCGGGCGGCACACGTCAGTCACACTTTGTTCGGGTCGCTCCCAAGCTCTGTATACCCACCTCTCATCGCTCCGGAACATGCGATTCTGCGAATACCGATCAACCCGCCGCTTATACCGTCGAATACGGTTTGCCCATGCATAAACTTTCTGCTTCAGGAAGTCGATGCGCTCTGTGGTACGAGACATGTATTCTTGAGGACTGATTCCAGTCCCCGAGAATGCCCGTCTCACAAAGCGCATCACACGTGGTCTTGTATTGCCCTCCCTGAAGTAGTATAGTTTACCGATGAGTACCCTGGCCTCGTCGATACGCCGCTCGATCCTGTACTGCCAGGCTGGTACGGATGGTTTTGGTCGAGTAGCTACGTCACAATTTGGAAATTTGACGTTAGCTACACGACATACCGCAACAGCCCCACAGTACAGGATCGAGTGTGTATCAACGAGATGCTCGCTACTCTCGAATAAATTCTTGAGCTGCGAGTTCAGGGCACACACCAGCGCCCTATTTTTTTTATTCATGGGTAACCGTGGTAATCGAGGTCTAAGTTCGGCTGGAGTGGATCGATAGTCGCGAAGCGCATCCTCCAGTGCGCTCCTCAATCGGTCGTTGCACTGGCTACTTACCGTAGCAACCCTATCATCCTCCTCTACGACAGTGGGATTGGACCGCGGCTGCGTCACATCAATTGCTGACGCTTGCACCGCGGTTTGTGGCGTAGTCAAGATGACACGATTGCTCAGTACTTCTGAGCGCAGCCTATCAAGTGCAGCATCGTCCAACAAGTGATTGCGTTGGATGAACCGCACCTGATCCGACAGTCGTTGGGCCGAAACATTGATGGTCGGTTCTAGGTCCTGGAACAGAGACAGCATCCTAACACGGTACGCAGTGAGGTTAGTTCCCCCATCTGTAGACCCATAATATGCGCGCATGACATTCGCGTTGATTGACGAAGTCCATCGCATGCGCGACACATTTCCACCGGCAGCGGGGACCCTGATCGGGGCCTGTTGGCCCCTAGATCCCAAGCTCGCTGGCGGCCGTCCTCTTCCTCGTCGTTGTCTTGTTGGTGGTGGTGGTGGTGACGACGGCGGGGAGAAAAACTCGTCGCTCGAGCTCGACGCAACTGCAGCGACCGGCGACACGGCGCTCACGCGTGTAGCGCGTCCCGGCGGCTGCGAGGCGGAGCTGAGCGACGAGCCCGGAGATGGTGGGAGTGCCTCTAGGTTCTTGGCTCGGCGTCTGGTCAGCATCGACGTCAATTATTTAGAGAATCTTGATTCTTGACAAACGGTTTTTTCTGGTAATTTTTACACATAGTTCAAGAAGGTGTTGTGGAGTTAGTGGATTCATATTTTTCTTATTTTGTTATTGTTTGTTGCTGATTTAATATGTTTTCGACTAGAGATAGTAGAAAAAATAAAATAAAATTGTTTAGTTTTGTAAAATACGTCCTGTCAATTTGACGGTCGGGCCACAGACTTTATTATTATTATTATTATTAATACTGCCCAATTTCCTGATTACGTAAACTCCAAAAGAATACTTATGCCATTATTCGTAATACTATGTAATTAATATAACTTCACAACTTTCAAAACAGCTGTCAAATCTGACATAAGTGAAGGTGCGTTCCTAACTCGTCTTAATCAATTTATTTTAACAACAACAATAAGCAAACCTCTGATATTTCTAAATAAAATAATTATTTAAACTACTATCATTTACTACTAAAATAATACTAACTAATAAGTATATAATCTGACGCTAGAAAACGTAATTTAAAATGTTTTTTGTATTTTTTATACAGATGAAGTTTCGAAACGCAACGCATATGGTGCGAGTAACAGAGACAGACTTATGTCACGACTTTACAGCGTCAGCTCTTTCTCACACCGCGGACCACAGACAAATTTCGATCTTTCATTTAGTCCGTGAGCGATTCAAACGCCTGTCAGCCAAAGGCACTTCATGGTACGCTCTGCATGATTTAGTTTAGGTACTTATACTGGATTGCATCGGAAGTGAATGGCAACTAAAAGTCGATGGTAGGTCTACAGGAAAACATTACACTGGGAAGCCCTTGGTACCATTTTTGCACCGAACCTACAAGTTTTGGCAGTTTGTACTAGTTCGTAGCGACTTGTTCACCTGTCTGACATGTTGTAAATTTGTGCACACTCGTTTACTTTGCATATCCACATTGTTTGATTTCATTTCGATGGATCGAATTCTAAAATAACATTAAAAACAGAAAAGCATTCATTGCTTCCATAAGTTTACATGGTCTGAATGACGTCTCTTAACATTTGCGCCAGTAAAAACTGATTACTGACCTATTCGGCAATGTTACCTACACCTTGAGAAAGCCTCAAGTTGCCACAGCTGCGTCTCGAACAGCTCTGGCTGCGTCTTGAACAGCTCCGGCTGCGCCTCGTACCGTTCCGGCTGCGCCTCGAACCGCTCTGGCTGTGCCTCGTACCGTTCCGGCTGCGCCTCGAACCGCTCCGGCTGTGCTTCGAACCTCTGCGGCTGTGCCTCGCATCGTTCTGGCTGTGCCTCGAAACGCTCCGAACAAGTATTCATTAGAATTATGGAATAAAAATAAACACACGCACACACCCAATTATCTGTGTTTTATTTATAAGAGCAAATCATATAAGTATTCATTCCAAAAGTTAACCAGTGGAAAAAATATTAATTAATGCTCTGACCAACTTTTTATAGATACCCCACATTGTTTTTTTTTTTTTTTTTAATATTTTCGTTTAAGATATCACTCCATGTTATTAGCATTATTATTACCATTCCATTTATTATACCTACGTATAATAAGATATCAAGCGAGTAACACTATTTATCTAACTGCTGGACATTTGATTGAATTTATAAACGGATAAAAGAAACTGTACCTTAATATTGCGCTTTGCTGGGCGTTCGGTAACACTGAGATACTTAATTGTTTCTAGTGCTATCCCACTTCTGATATGTTGGACTCGTACAGTAAAACTCACTTTTAAATTCAACTAAATACTTTATTCCACTGACTTGCTAGTGCACGGTTCGGCTTGGTTGTTTCCATGGAGAAGAACCGGCAAGAAACTCCATGGTTACTCTTTTAAATCATTTGGTTTTACAATGTCGTTGTTACAGCGTTAATACTTAAGTATAACAGGCTAGCGCAGGCCCGACAACATGTCCTTGCTTACTTATCGATCATAACCGACTAAATTTAAAACTAACGCGCCACACTGACAACTCGAATGTTGCGCGCCACTTTGGTTGGTACAACCGGGTAATATGAATATAAGACAAACAATTATAGATTAAGTTTTACGTATTCGATTTATCGTAATATAATATTTCAGGAATTAATTAAACATTATTATGAATATAAATTCTATTTTAAAATGAATTGATAAAATGGAAACATATCAAACAAAAGAAGCGCCATCTAGTGGTCAATGGTTTATGATGACAGTCGTACCAACTTAAAAGGCATCATCGCAACTACTTATACTATTGACCACAATTACTAACAAAATACAAAAGTAATATTAACTTATTTTCTACATTATTCTAACACTATTAGCTTCTTGAAACACTGAATCACTAACTATTTCATGCACCAATTTTTTTTTTTTTTTCCTATAGTGGCATTCACGTCTTTTGTGTGTGAGACGTATTTGGCCAATTACAACGTTGTATGAGAGTGACACGTAGGGCAAATGTTCGGTGTTTAATTTGAGGGTGATAGGAGTTTGGTTCAGGATACCTAAAACAAATAACATTAAATGACGACACAAATATCACAGGACAATAACGATATCGTGCAAAGAAAAACATATTAGTTGGGAGTGGAAAGTGTTAGTAAGAAGAAAGAAAATAGTCTATGCCTAGAGAAAAACGACACCATAAATAAAACACTCTGACACATTTTAAAACTAAATCGTGAAACGAAATATATTTCAATAAATAAACTATAAAAGGAGTGTGCGAATAAGTGAGAAGAGACTCAAAGTTAATAGGCCGAGGTATGTCTGGAGGGAGAACATCATATAAAGAAAATGCAAATTTAGGGCAATTGAAAAAAATGTGATCTACCGTCCCATCGTCCAAACCACATTCACAAAGAGAACTATCGCGTACTCTGATTTTGGCTACTTATTACCAAATCATTAAAAGAATGCAACATTCAACTCTGACATAATGTTTAGAAACAACCGCAATCATATCTAAATTAAGATACCTATGTAAATCGTTGCATTTCAAAACCACACCCGTATTAAATAGAAATATTTATGCTAATTATATTGGAAATGTATTTTTTTGCTGTCAATAACGTAATTCTTAATTGTGAAGAATTTAGGACTTGCGTGTGCATGGTAATTATTTAAGCTGGTTGTAGACTGTAGGCCTACTATGACATCTTAAAGCAGAACTTATTCCACTGAGTGAAAGAGATGGTGCTAGACACCCTGTATAGCTCTGTCCCTTTCCACGTCATGGTAGGGTAGCTGAGCTTCTTTTTACCCGACTACACAGTATAGCAAAGGCAGGGTTATGTTTTTTTTCTCAATTCTACGTGTCTTTTTTTTTCTTTTGAAGTTGGAAACTCATCTTCTAACTTCCCCCACTCTGGGCGGAGCGGGAGGGAGTGTCAGACTTTTACTGACTAAAACCCACCCGTATTCCTTCTTTTGCGGAACCTTCAAACAACCCGCAAGCCCTGTTCAATCTGCCCTGCGTGAGTGTTTTAATTTCAACTCGATACCTCAAAGCGTTTCCGAGATAAAGAGTCTTGACAGACAGACGGACAAAGTGGTCCACTAAGGGTTCCGTATTTTACTTTTGTGGTACAGAACCCTCAATAAAATAGAGAAGTAGTTGAGAAGCATAATTTTATTATCACGTTGTTTACAAATTGAGTAAAGTAAGCGTCGTTTACAAAGCTTATAGAAAACGTCAAAATTATTTTTTTGCAAAAAATAACGGACTTCCAAAACTATGGCTTTTGATTGTTTTGTTGACTTTTTTGACACTAACTTCTAAAAGTGAAGTTATTTCCCAGTTTTTAGTTTTATTTAAGTACCTACTAGCTTACGCCGGCGGCTTCGCTCGCGTGACTTTCGGTATAACCATTATAGTCTTTGGGTATAACACACCAAGCAGACCTGCAGTTTTTGCTCTTGCGCCTGATTGATTTGTAACAGCAACGCTAAGTTTTCCCTTTTCTTCCCTCGTTCTCCCTCATATCCCACTTTTTTTAAATAAAAATTAACCTATGTCCGTCTCCTGGTTCCCAACTTATATCTCTGTACCAAAATTCATCAAAATCGGTTTAGCCATTTACACATCGGTTTACAAACAAACAAACTCATTTCTTTCCCTTTTATAATATTAGTAAGGATAGTAAGGACACACAATGTACAAAAAAGTTACAGGCTAGGCTTATAACTAGTAAGTACATGACCCTGTTAGGGCGCAGCAAAATGTCTTAAAACTAACAAACCTGTTACGCAGCAGATGCGACAAATACAAATTGCTGCTATTCTGTCGCTTAAGCAATGAAGGCAAAGGTTAAACATTGACAAATAAACCATTTAATGATCTATTGAAAGGGGCTCATTGCTAAATGATCAACACTGATTGATGGGTCTAAAGTTAAGCAATGATGACGCGGTCAAGTATTGGATAGATGCTTATTTACACGTCGCGATGACTCCGGACCTACTTAAGTAGAATTTCGTGACTCAATCTATACTTAATAATATTATAAAGCTGAAGAGTTTGTTTGTTTGTTTGTTTGAACGCGCTAATCTCAGGGACTACTGGTTGGAATTGGAAAATTCTTTTAGTGTTGGATAGTCCATTTCTTGAGGAAGGCTATAGGCTATATTACATCACGCTACGACCAACAGGTGCTGAGCAGCGCGGGTGAAACCTTGGGGAACAGCTAGTTTCAACAGTAAAGCTCTGGAACGCGCTACCTTTTGGCATTAAAAAAGCTGAAAGTAAATTTACTTTTAGAAGAAAAGTTCGTAACCACTATTTAGGTCCGTCTACCAATTAAAATTCATAGTAATTACTGCTAAGTTTCTCGTTGTTATTTATTTTTAAAATGTATTTATTAGTTTATTTCATAGGTAATGTGTGTTAGTATCTATATAAGTATATACGTTTTCGATCACAGATAGTTTTAGATATATATATATCTACTAGCGGCCCGGTACGTGCTTCGCTACGTATTTACAAAAAAATGTGATGCAGCGCCATCTGCCGGACAAAATTGTGAATCTAAACCATTCCCAGATCCCCTTGAACACACACAAAAAATTTCATCAAAATCGGTCCAGTCGTTTGAGAGAAGTTCAGTGACATACACACTCACAGAAGAATATAATTTCTGTACCCTATCACAATGTTGTCGTATTTTACCTAAATGTTTACTGGTATAATCTATGGAGAAGAATGGGCAAGAAACTCCATGAACACTCTTTTAAATGATGACAAAATCATGGATACATCATTCATATATTTGAGAACGATGAAGAAAAACAAGCACATCGAGAGCGCCCAGAGTAAGAGCAAAAACAAGTGTTTAATAGATGAATTAAAACAAACCGTGGCAGCTAAGAGATGACCAGACTGGAAGCCGACCCCGATAGTTGGTAAAGGGCAACGTATATGATGACCAAAGGTTACAAACCTCACCTAATTCTAACTCAAGAATATACATCACTAGCTTTCGCCCGCGCCCGCCCCTTGCGCCTTATTGATTTGTAATATCAACGCTAAGTTTTCCCTTTTCTTCCCTCTTTCTCCCTCACATCCCACTTTTTTTAATTAAAAATTAGCCTATGTCCGTCTCCTGGTTCCCAACTATCTCTGTACCAAAATTCATCAAAATCGGATTAGCCATTAAAGCGTGAAGAGGTAACAAACAAACAAACTCAATTTCGCTTTTATAATATTAGTAAGGACTAGCTGTTCCACGCGGTTTCACCCACGCTGCTCAGCACCTGTTGGTCATGATAAATGATAAATGATGTTTATTTTGCAAGTAGGTTTTCACAAACACTTTTACACGTCTTTTTTTTAAAACTAGATGAGGCCGGTGTTTCGTACCCGACTACTCTGAGAAGAAACAGCCGAAACAAACTCAGAGGTCATAGTCTCTTTTAAAGTCCAGACAAAAAAAATCTTGGTCAACTTACATGAGGACTATGCAGATTAGTGTCTGAAGTGGTCTTTTTAAGAAAGCACCACACAGATTGAGTGGACCTGTCCAGTCAGTGCAAGCATTTGTCAGTTATCGTGTAGCTCGACTCATAACCCAAGGAGCTCAACGAAACGACGAACAATACCAAAAAAAGGACATTAGCGTAGGTCCCTAAATACTCAACTGCCAGAATCGTCAAAAGCAAAAAAAAAGTAAATAAAAGTTATGATCCACATGGTCCTCACATTCACAATAAACAACTACCTACAGACTAGAAAATATTTACAAAATTAAATTAATGAGGTCATAATGAAATCATAAAATGTCACAATAAAAAAAAAGTAAGGTCGTAGCGTGATGTTATATAGCCTAAGCCTTCCTCAAGAAATGGACTATCCAACACTAAAAGAATTTTCCAATTCCAACCAGTAGTCCCTGAGATTAGCGCGTTCAAACAAACAAACTCTTCAGCTTTATAATATTAGTATAGACAAACAAACTCTTCAGCTTTATAATATCAGTATAGATAACATTTGAATTGGACATAAAACCGGTAAAGTTGTTCCTTCTGCAACTAGCCTTATTCTATTTTCTAACAACGTTAAATTTATAATGATATGGCTAATATGTGAAAGTCTAGAAATATTTCAATAGCTGAGTCATTTTACAATGCGTTATGCATATTGCATATCATTATATATTGTGTCAAGGATTTGAAATATCGGCAATGTTTTTTTAAGCATATTTGATTTGTGTGACATTTGTGAGCTTTTTCATCCGGGACTAAAGTTACAAATAATAACGAAACCAAAAAATATACATACAATAAAAATCTAGATTATAAAACTTAACTTAGTGATTTATTATTTACTAGCTGGTACCCGCGGCTTCGGCCGCGTGTTGATCGAAAAATTGTATTCTATGTGTTATTGCATACTATAATCTACCTTTGTGCCAACTTTTTTTTATTATTAGTGATAGTCCCGTTTGACCACTATCTCACCTGATGGTAAGTGATGATATGGTCGACGATGAAGCACGCTTACCTAGAAATAACCTATTCACTCTTGACAACTTTCATCAACTCAACTCAACTTTCATCAAGATCCATTCATCCGTTTTGATATTAAGTAAGATTAGTAGGATGTATAGGTGGTCTACATATAGGTGGTACAACATGGTACCCGAAAATGGTCATTCAATAATATAGGTAAATCAATTAACAAACAAACAATTCGTAACATCCGTAACACCTACTGACCTGTATCTAAAAGGCACTTTTGGTTAAGAAGGCAAAAAAGGCAAGTGCCTTTTTTGATTTGAATCATTTTTTGTATCACCCACACATTATCTCCAATCTATTGACCGCTAAGTATATTATAAAGAAGCCGACTTTTTTTTTCGACTCTTCGTTTTGTCTACTGGTTATGAACATGACTAAGCTCAACTTCAGAATCTGAATCTGAACTTGATTATGGCGATGGGCTACCCTACAATACACTCGGCGTCATAAAAATCGCACCTCTTTAAGAATTCCCTTCAAAGTTCTATTAATCAATTATGGAATATAATGACTTTACGGTATAATTCGAAAGGCAATTTATTTAATTTTCAGAATAAATCAATAGATTTGGTTTTTTGTTAAAAGAAAGCTAATGAAAATGATTAAAAAGTTAAAATTTTATTTTATCAAAAAAATACAACAACAAGGTTCTTAAAAATAACTTAAAACCTAGTTTTAGCCCTCCCCCCTCCTAGACCTGATGACGGCTTCCATGCGCTCTCTCATGGACCTTATTAATGTGATAACAGTCTCTTGAGACATGTCTTGTCATGTTGTCCCATTCTGCAACGACGCCATCTTGAAAGTCTTGGAGAGTGGTAGGGGCAAGATCACTTGTCCGTATTCGCCGTTTCAGTTCATCCCAAAGGTGCTCAATAGGGTTTTGACCAAGATTTTGTGCCGGCCAGCGCATAACAGGGATCCCAACTTCTTGCAGGTAGTCTCTTACAATAAAAGCGGCGTGACAACAGGCGTTATCGTGCATTAACGTGGACAAAACCCGCATAAGGGACAAACTGCTTCTCTAAGGTCTCTGTTATGTACCGAGGAGCAATCAACGACGTTTGCCCGCGAGCACTTCCAATAAATAAAATAAATAAATAAATATCTTGGGACAGCTCACACACGGCTATCTGATCCCAAGCTAAGCAGAGCTTGTGTTATGGTAACCAGACAACTGATATACATACTTATATAATCTATAAATACATACATATTATAGATAAATCACACCCAGACGCAGAACAAACAATCATGCTCATCACACAAAGTTTGTCCTGGGTGGGAATCGAACCCACGACCTCCGGCTCAGCAGTCAGGGCCACTAACCACTAGACCAACAGGCCCGTCAAGTCCGAGAAACACAAAAGATTCGTTTTGGCGTCGATTGAGATGCCACTCCAGAGCATGTACGAACCACCCCTGTATTCCATTATCTCTTAGTATACAGGCTTGTCCGAGACTCGCCCTGGCTTCGCTTCGCTTTAATAGTAGGTATACATACAAATCTTCCTCTTAAATCACTCTATCTATTGCTGGAAACTGCATTAACATCCGTTGAGAAGTTTAAAAGATCTATAACAGTACTAGCTGTGCCCAGCGGTTTCACCCGCTGCTCACTTAGGGGTATGAAAAATAGATGTTGGCCGATTCTCAGACCTACCCGATATGTACACACGGCGACAGATCAACCTATACAAAACCAGTTTATGCGGATCTCTCATTGTACTTGAAGTTTATGGTGTACGATCCGTTGTTGAGAGAGCAGCATAAACTGGTTTTGTATAGGTTGATCTGTCGCCGTGTGTACACAAAATTTCGTTTAAATCGGTCCAGCCGTTTCGGAGGAGTATGGGAACGAAAACTGTGACACGAGAATTTTATATATTAGATGTAAAAATGATCTAATATCTATTAATTAACTCTATAAAAAGAACCGCTTGACTTTTATTTGGTAATATCGGACTAATAAAACGAATTAAGAAATGAATATGCAATCTTGACGAAAATGGTAGAATGTGTCATTGATTTGAAACCCACACAATACTTTACATTCAATGTTAATTTTACGAGAAGCTATTAATTCCTCCTACTAATTGCATTTTTTACCTTTTAGGTATCTTTAGGATCACCTAAACTTGCTGTATTTATAAAAATACTGGTTTTACCCGCGGCTTCGTTCGCGTTGAATTCAGGGTAACACAGTTCCCCTTTCCCGATTTGCAGGTACCTGCTACCTGTAGTTAAATTTGCCTTTGCGCCTTATTTATTTTAATAGTAAAGCTAATTTTCCTTCCCTCTGTCTCCCTCATTTCTCACTTAAAAAAAAATTGCCGATGTCCGTCTCCAGGTTCCCAACTATCTCTGTACCTAAATTCATTAAAATCGGTTTTGCCATTTAGGCGTGAAGACGTAACAAACAAACTCACTTTCGCTTTTATAATATTAGTAAGGATTATTATAGTATTATAGATTGAAAGCCATCGGATAACGAAAATGCTTAGTTTCTTAGTCTAATGTTCAGAACGTCTAGTTGCCGGCTTGGTAAAAGGAATGTTCACAGATCAAGTTATACATTGTCGAACCTTACATTGCAAGAATTATCTAGGTATGTCTACTAGCGGCCCGGTACATGCTTCGCTACGCATTTACAAAAAATGTGATGCAGCGCCATCTGCCGGACCAAATTGTGAATCTAAACCATTCCCAGATCCCCTTGAACACACCAAAAAAAAATTCATCAAAATCGGTCCAGTCGTTTGAGAGGAGTTCAGTGACATACACACTCACAGAAGAATTATATATATAAAGATAGATAAACCTTGATGGAATGGGCTTCCAGTTGAAACGGACGCAAATGGCGTCGATTCTGATGAACCACCGGATTGAACTAGACTAAGATTATAATGACATACATAATCACATATAATTTTATTCCACACCATTCTAGTAGTAACTAGCTGTGCTATGCGTTGCTATGCTATTTTCTACCTACCCTACCTTTTCTTTGCTATAAACCTCACGGAGCCCAGGACCTTTCCCACGAATGCAAAACCGTGGTAATCGGTTCGTGCGTTCTGGAGTTTCGTCAGGAAGGAAAACCCGACTTATTTTTATATAGTGAATTAAAGACAACTACTATTTTCTGTGAAAAACGTCAATTTTAGAATAGCGAGATTGACATTTTCTCTAAATTGCGCAACTAAACTATGATGAATGCTGTCAAACTATTTTGTTTTAAACGTTGCCCCACACTAGGTATTTCTCCTGTACCGTGGGTCCGTTTACAAACATTTAAACTCACATACACAAACAGCCAGACCCGGAACAACCACCTGTAGGTCATACAAATATTTGTTTCTTGCGGGGATTGAACCCGTGACACGCAGCGCAGCAGTCAATCACTCAGCCACTGCGCCACTCGTGCCGTCAGTTGATTATATAGTTAAGTTGTGCCACTTTAATCAATTTCAGAATAAGAAGCGTTGTTTGACAAAAATAAACTAAATCTATTGATTTTAGAGCAGTTTTAATTTAGTTTGTGATTACATAATCGAGATCAGTATCCTTATCCTTACTAATATTATAAAAGCGAAAGTAAGTTTGTTTGTTTGTTTGTTACCTCTTCACGCTTTAATGGCTAAACCGATTTTGATGAATTTTGGAACAGAGGTAGTTGGAAATCAGGAGACGGACATAGGCAATATTTTTTTGAAAAAAGTGGGATGTGAGGGAGAAAAAGGGAAAACTTAGCGTTGCTATTACAAATCAATAAGGCGCAAGGGGAACTGTGTTACCTCGAATTTAACGCGAGCGAAGCCGCGGGCAAAAACTAGTCTACTATAATTCGAAGACTGTCACTGCACTCCTGTGAGTGTTCCCAAGAGTGTTTTTGGGTGGAAAGACACACTTTTTTTTCGGGTGCAATCCGTAATGTCCCAGATCTGGCCTCTCATGCATAATATTTTAGGGTCAAATGCGGGCAAGTACTAATACTTTACATTTTTCTTTAAAAAAAAAACGTTGCCCAACACGAGAAATTTCTCCAAAAAAATAATGCACCAACTTTGACATAATGATTAATTTTTTCTTGACAGTCAGCGCCATTTTGAACTGCAAACTTACACTGGTCATACTGTACTTTTGAATCTCAAAGGCGACCTTCAAGAACAATTTACATTACAAGTAGCTACCGAATAGATCTTGTCTAGAGAAACACTTTACCTCTAACCTCACTTTATTGATTCTAAGACACACCTCTGTCAATATTTCGCGCACCTCTATCTAAACGGGGACAACTCAAAAATCGCGTTTTTTTAGTTACCTCTGTATTCGAATTTTTGGTGTTCATGCCGTAACTATCTACCATTAAAGAAATTAAAGAATTTGTATACATTTGACAACGTATACGTCCGTCCGTCCGTCCGTCCGGACGTCTAATGCGGGCAAGTACCAATACTTTACGTTTTTCTTTAAAAAAAAAAAACGTTTCCCAACACTGGGAATTTCTTCTAAAAAATAATGCACCAAGTTTGACATAATGATTCATTTTGTTTTGATAGTCAGCGCCATCTTGAACTGCAAACTTACACTGGTCATACTGTTTTTTTGAATCTCAAAGGCGACCTTCAAGAACAATTTACATTACAAGTAGCTACCGAATAGATCTTGTCTAGAGAAATACTTTACCTCTAACCTCATTGATTCTAAGACACACCTCTGTCAATATTTCGCACACCTCTATCTAAACGAGGACAACTCAAAAGTCGTGATTTTTTTAGTTACCTCTGTATTGGATTTCATACCGTAACTATCTCTAAAATATCTATCTTATGATCTAAAATCCTTACTAATATTATAAAAGTGAAAGTGAGTTTGTTTGTTACCTCTTCACGCCTAAATGGCTAAACCAATTTTGATGAATTGTGATAGTTGGCACCCTGGAGATGGACATAGGCCATTTTTTTTTAAAAAAAGATTGAGATAAGAGGGAGAAAGGAGGAGGAAAATGAATAAGGCGCTAGGGCAAAAACTACAAGTAGCAGGTACCTGTTAATCAGGAAAGGGGAACTGTTTTACCCCGAATTTAACGCGAGCAAAGCTGCGGGCAAAAGTTATTAATAAAATAAAAAATATTATTTGTTTGTTACGTCTTCACGCCTACATGGCCAAACTGATTTTGATGAATTTTGGTACAGAGTTAGCCCTGGAGACGGACATAGGCTAAACAAAGTGAGATAAGGGCGGAGAAAAGGGGGAAGAAAAGGGGAGAGAAAGATCATCACGCGGGTTAAAGTTAGCGTTAACCCAAAGTAACTATGCCACGCGGACAAAGTCGCGGGCGGAAGCTAGTAAATAACATGTTCATAACTTCCTAAACAAAGATTATTAAGTTGCTTTCGTCTCCTGAAAAAAAAACCTTATTTGAGTTGTTCCACTTTAGATCTTGGTGTGCGATTTTGAAAGTCAATGACGTCATTATCTCTCGATTGCATATTGCTTGGTGACTTATGTGCTTACCGTTGCGACATAGAAGCTGATCGGCGGAGTGTAAGATGTCAAATCAATGAGAACTTACGTGTCCTAGACTTCTAGGTCATGTTTTGCAACTAGGGCATGTACCTACAGTACGGCCAACGAGAAGCGATACGAAAGGTCATTAACCTAAAGAACAACTGTGGCGTTGACAATCTAATATTTAGCTCTTTCCATCTTGTGCCTTTGTCGTAATGTCTCGTTCTCCCGGCAAAAACATGACAACGTTAAGACGGGTTCGCCAACATTCGGGCGGCCATTTTAGATGGGGTTTTAGCATGGGTTTTGTTTACATTTGGTATCGCTTCTCGTTGGCCGTACTATAGTTCTTTAAATACTAATAGCCCTGTATGATAATCAAAACAAACAAGACCATTAGTAACCAACTAATGCAAGGTAAATCCCTTGCAGTCTATTTTTAGGTCAATCTACCGAGTCTTGAACCTTCTTACACATTATTAACCAACGGAAAACCCTAATAGGATAACTAATATTATTATGACTGTGCTACATTTTTATACATTTTGGACCTTCAGAAACGGATGTGGGAACTTCGACCCTGGGTTCAGAAAGTGGGGCTTTTCGCACTGCGTCATTTATTTTTTCCAATACTTGGGAAATTTCGTATGACTGTAACTTTTCTGGACGCTCATCTATACTAATATTATAAAGCTGAAGAGTTTGTTTGTTTGTTTGAACGCGCTAATCTCAGGGACTTCTGGTTGGAATTGGAAAATTCTTTTAGTGTTGGATAGTCCATTTCTTGAGGAAGGCTATAGGCCAGAGATGGCGAACCAATGGCACGCGTGCCAATGACGGCACGCGACATAACGAATTGGGCACGCAAACAATTTTAATCATATTTTTATCTTCCTATCATTTTTTAACTCTCCGGAGCGATTCATTATTTTCAGAGATGAATAAAATTAATTCGCTTACAAACCGTTTGGCGATGACTCTACTAGTCAGTAAAAAAAGTTTCGAATTGATAGTAATTATTTTCCTAATACAATCACTTAGTCAAAATTATTTGATGGCACGTCTGTGGCGTCATTCAACATTTATTTAGGAAAAATGGCACGTTGGTTCATCAAGGTTCGCCACCCCTGCTATAGGCTATATAACATCACGCTACGACCAACAGGTGCTGAGCAGCGTGGGTGAAACCGCGTGGAACAGCTAGTCATCAACAAAACGAATTAAAGGTAGACAGGGATGAGATTTTTTTTCGATTGAAACAAAACGAAAAGAAACTTTAATTCATTCATTCGTTATTTTTTTTGTGTTTGGAAATCATTGAATAACTTGCCCCATTATGGGCGGAGTGGGGGGGCGTGCCAGACTTTTACTGACTAAAACCCACCCATGTTCCTTCTGTTGCCCTTTTATGTTCCTAGGCGGGTGAATCTCATTCCCACAACCTGCAACCCCGGCAGGCGCGCGTGGAACACGAATGCGCCGTAACTGGACGGACGGACGGTGAGCTACCCTCACTACTCACCGTACACAGACTCGCGTCTACGGTGGCCGGGAGTCGTCTCGCGACGCCTGACGCCCCCAGCGTCTCCCGCGGTGGCTGGGATGGTTTGAGGTTCTCTACTTCAAACATCGGCCACCTCCTAGGCATTACTAGCTTAAAAGGAGGCACCAATTACCAGTTTATGTTATTTATTTTTGGTGCAGAAATAAAGATTTTGTATTCTGCATTTTGTTGTTATAAGTTCAATATCAGTTGCACGCTTGGTCATAAATTACTATGACAGCTTCCACTTAACGACATGTATGGAATAACTTAACAGGCAGGAAAATGATGAGATGAAAATTATGAGGGCAGGAAGAGACCTTGCTGACGGCATTGGCAGGAAAAATAATAATACTTATGACAATTTGCCAGCAAAACTGTCTGTTTTTAAATAGGGATAAATGATTCCGGGGCTGCGGGTTGTACGAAATAGAAACCGCGGCCCCGGAACACAAAGGGCAACAGAAGGAGTAAGGATGTTTTTTTTATAGTCAATACAAGTCTGAGTCTCCCCTTCTCCGCCCAGAGCGGAGGAAGTTTTTTGATGATTAGCCATCCGCAAAATAAAGGGTAAATGATTCATCTTATTTTTTGCATGCATGTTTTTCTCGTGGTCAAATAATCACAACTGCCAGATAGATTTCCTAAATTAACCAGACCTTGCCTGGGCCAGTTTGTGGATGGGTAACCATCATAACATGTAAAGTTTTCAAAAAGTTTTTATACAAACCGCTATTTTTTTCTCAACAAAGTATATAAAAAAGTAAATCTAAAAATAGCTCTATGGTATCATCGCCTACAGTGAATGCATGTGTTTCGAGCAAGGTTGTCAGTAGAAAGGGAACGCTAATGTCATCAAATACGTTTGAAGTTTGTATGTCACGGACTACCTTAAATATTTAAGCAAACGGAACTTCCTTACTATGTATAAGAGAACTAGCTTTTGCCCGCGGCTTCGCTTGCGTTAAATTCGTGGTAACACAGTTCCCCTTTACTGATTTTCAGGTACCTGCTTCCTGTAGTTTTTCCCTTGCGCCTTAATCATTGTAATAGCAAAGCTAAGTTTTCCCTTTTCTTCCCTCTGTCTCCCTCATAACCCACTTTTAAAAAAAAATAGCTTAAGTCCATCTCCTGGATCCCTACTATCTCTGTACCAAAATTCATCAAAATCGGTTTAGCCATTTAGGCGTGAAGACGTAACATACAAACTCACTTTCGCTTTTATAATATTAGTAAGGATATTTTATTTGATTCGGAAGTCTTTACTTTATTATTAAGCATTTTTGATAGTATTGGTATTGGTTCAAATGGTTAGGTTAGTTGCTTCGGGTTTTTTTTTTATCGCGGGCCGAGGTTTCATTACAAACTTGCGACATAATCGGCCATATCTTTGGACTGTGTAGACTTTGAGAGTTGTTTTTTTCACAGCAGAAAGGGACCACAGAATTGAGGCTTTAAGAAGTCAAAAAGTCCAACTAGCACTTGTCTGATTTTTTGTATACTAAAATAGACTTGCGTTTGTATCTTAATTGGTACGGTAATTACCTTCTTTTTGTGTTTAGTTTTAAGTAATTTGTTATTATTATTTTTAAATTTAATTTTGTTTTCATATTTTTTTTTATCTGATATTGTATGCACTTGTGGCATGTGCCAATAACGTATTATCTTTCTTTCTTTCAAAAATATCCGGGTTTGCGGGTTGTTCGAAAGAGATGCCGCGGTCCCGGAACAGAAATAGCAAAAGAGGGAACATGGATGGGTCAATAGTAGTAGTAGTCAATAAAAGTCTGAAATTCCCCCCGGCTCCGTTCAAAGCGGGAGAAGTTATTTGATGATCTCCCAATCAATTTAATTATACCAGCCTAAAACTGTCCCACTGCTAGGAAAAAACCTCTTCTAAAACAGGGAAGGCGCAAGCATTGATGACCACGCTTGCTCAAGACGGATTGGCGATTTCAGACTTATATTAATTATAAGTCCAGGTTTTCTCACGATGTTTTCCTTCACCGATGTCTATGAAGACGGGGGAATCTTTCCCATCCTCAAAAAAAAAAAATGAAAAACGTTTCTGCTCTGAAAATTATCGTAGACTAGACCTACGATAATCTGGCTTATTCGTCAACTCGCGACCGGGCGCGAGTTAGCACCTCCTGATTTTACCTATTTTTGTTGTAGACAAATCGTGACCGAGTGAAAATCTGACGTATTTTAAAAGTGTTTTGTCTTTTGTAGATGACTGTAAATACGTCAAATTTCACTCGGTCGCGAGCTGTTGTCTAGAACAAAAATAGTTAAAATCGGAAAGTGCTCGAAAGGCGCGAGTTGACGAATAAGCCGATAATTTTGCTAGAGCCTCATCATTTCTGATTATTAATAAATCTAATTACAAATACGAGTTTTTGTAAATAAAAATATACATAAATTTTTGTTATGTATAAATAAACACACATGTTTTAAAATGTGACTAAACGCATATAGTGCTGATTCACTAAATTGGCATCTTTTTACAAAAAACATTCTACTCAGTTCCGTAATTATTAGGGTACCGTAGAACATTTAAAAATGAATAACCCACTGTTAATAGTTAATTGTTCCCAGGTTCTAATATTTCCAAAAGCAGATTTTGAATGGATCCCATCGCCATAAGTTAACGACACGGTTAGCGCAGTGGCTGAGCGATCGACTGCTGTGCTGCGTGCCACGGGTTCGATCCCCGCACGCAAATATTTGTATGACCTGCAGATAGTTGTTCTGGATCTGGCTGTTTGTGTATGTGAGTTTAAATGTTTGTAAACGCACCCACGACACAGGAGAAATCCTAGTGTGGGGCAATGTTTAAAAAAAAAGTAAGATTAAAGTTAGATTAATTAAAATAAATAACTTTTGAGATTGACAGCCTTTCGCGTTACTACCAACAGTAAGGACTGCCTGAAAAAAATGACAGCGTCTCATCTAGGTTCCTCTCACTCCTTTGTTTAAGGGTGGGAAATCATCAAATAACTTCACACGGAGCAGGAGAAACTGTCAGTCCTTTACTGACTAAAACCCATTCATGTTCCTTCTTTTGCCCATTGCGTTCCGAGGCCGCGGTATCTCTTTTGCCCATGCCCATTGTGTTCCGGGGCCGCGGTATCTCTTTCGAACAACTTGCAACCCCTACAGGAAGGACTAAAATGTAAACGGGCTTCCCGAGGCACGAAGGTAACTCAATATGTAATGGGTGGTCACCCATCTGCAGGCCAACCCAGAAAAGCGCGGCTTAACCTGAGTGACTATTAATACTATTTCATCACAAACTCTTTTCAACTATGTATCTGTCTATTTTAAAAATGTTATATGTATGTACAGACGCCTGCACATCAAGCTACTACAATCTGTCAGATTTCTTTGATAGATTTTCGACTTTATTTCTAAAGTATTAGCTTCAAAGTTCATTGGGAAAAATTGACAGTTTCGGGTAGCTTGACCTGCTGGCGTCTGTACGGTCTACAGTTTTCGTTACAGCCCCCTTCGGCCAAGAAATATAGTTTCGGGTACGGAACACGCAACAACAAAACAATATGGACACGGCACATTTTTTTCAACGATTAACTTCAAATTATAGGCGCGCACGATTCACCCATTTATTTTGCTACAACTTTATAAGATTATAGTTTACTTCATAAAAACCGATCATCGATACTTTGTAAGATATTTTAATCGTTTTTTACATCAACTATAATTGAGCAATTGTTTATAATAGGATCCGCGTTGACGCTATTAAGTGTTATAAAGTGATTTTTGTTTGTATCATTTAAAAAAAAAATTACTTGTGAATAAATTAGCCTGAACCATTGTGATTTGCGGTTCTTATACATAACACTAGCTGTCCTACGTGGTTTCACCCGCATCTTTAGTTGCTGCCCCGCTCTTGAGGGTAGTAGTGATGTTGTATAGTTACTTCCTGATAATGTAGCTTCCTGTTAGTAAAAAACGGTTCAGTAGTTTTGGAGCTTATTCGATACAAACAAAAACGAGTCACAAGATCTGATTCACTCTTGGCCGGTTTTTTTGTAATAATCCTCACTATAATATTATAAAAGTCAAAGTGAGTTTGTTTGCTACCTCTTCACGCTTTAATGGCTAAACCGATTTTGATGAATTTTGCTAGAGAGATAGTTGGGAACCAGGAGACGGACATAGGCTAATTTTTATTTAAAAAAAGAGGGATGTGAGGGAGAAAGAGTAGAACTTAGCGCTGCTATTACAAATCAATAAGGCGCAAGGGGAACTGTGTTACCCCGAATTTAACGCGAGCGAAGCCGCGGGCAAAAGCTAGTTAATCATAAATGTACAGCATAAGATGTCATAAAAATACTTGTAGAGTATCCAAACTCATAAAAATGAAATAAACTATGAAAAATATCAAATTCAAAATAAATTATAAAAAAATACCAAAACCTTTTTTGACCTTCACATGACCCCCTGAATCCCCCAAAAAAATTTGGCGGTCCATGCGCCAAACACCCTGTATATGTTCCTACATTTATTGTGTCTTTAACTATTCAGGATTTATAAAGTTAACAGATGCGGTTGTTAGTTGTTACCACAACAACAATCGTTCATATTAATGATATTTGCCATTACAATTATCAATGAAATGCGAGGACCTACTGTAATCCTTATAATCACACATAACGTGTTTGTTGAGCAAAAAAAAAGTCAATATATTTGACCTAGTTTGTCACTCAAATCACTAATCGGTATTTGCAAATAAATAAACACTTCACTACACTGACCAGAATTGCTTGACACACACAGTACTGTCTCTCCTCCTTTAAATCCATCCAAAGGTTGTCTTGAAAAAATCGCTTTAGCGATAAGACCACCCATTGTGTCACCCTATTTATAAGTTGTTTACTGTTATTCTTGTAATTTGTATGTAATGGTGTACATAATAAAGAATATTCTAACTATATATCTTCACCTTAGTAATAAAACAGTTCTTTTGTAACAAACAAAACAAAGAGAAGTCAAAAAACACGCTTCACGGCGCTTCGAATGAGACGTTTTTTTTTCAAGAGTACAATCTCGTTAAATTCGCAAGATCTCGCCCTTTATTTGTCCGAGATCAATCTCGCAAAAAAAGGCCGAGATCTCGCGAGAACGAGATTCCGTGAGGACAAGATTGCATGCCCTAGTGAAAAATGGGAATAAGAATGATAATAAAAATGCTTAGTTCATTAGTCTAATGTTCAGAACGCATAGTTGCCGGCTTGGTAAAAAGAATGTTCACAGATCAAGTTATGATTGTCGATCCTTATATTGCAAGAGGATTCCTTTCATAAACAAATCATTAACACACTCATTTGTAAATCCTTACTAATATTATAAAAGCGAAAGTGAGTTGGTTTGTTTAATTGTTACTTCTTCACGCTTTAATGGCTAAACCGATTTTGATGAATTTTGGTACTGAGATAGTTGGGAACCAGGAGACGGACATAGGCTAATTGTTATTTTAAAAAGTGGGATGTGAGGGAGAAAGAGGGAAGAAAAGGGAAAACTTAGCGTTGCTATTACAAATCAATCAGGCGCAACAGCAAAAACTGCAGGTCTGCTTGGTGTGTTATACCGAATTTAACGCGAGCGAAGCCGCGGGCGAAAGCTAGTAAAAAATAAATCCGAAGGTCATACAAATATTTGTCTCAGAGAAGCTCCAATTAAATATTAATGCATACTAAACGATTAATAAATATTGACCTATTTTGTTTGTTATGATCTTAATGATTAATCGATTTTTATTGCATTCATAAATAAACTTTGATCTTCTATCTATACATATATATTAAGGAGAAAATTACTGACTCACTCATCACGAAATTTCAGACACTACAAGTGTTCTCCCAACACCTGGTATACCTAGTAAAATAATATATAATTTATCGCTTTAAATTTCCAACTACAAATTTCTATTTGCTTCCATTATGTCGTTACACCCTGTACCCGTACCCTGTTAAAATACCTAGCAATGTTTAAAAAAAAACTCAAAAGAAATGTGAGTTTTGCCAGTTTGACGATTGGATTACGAGAACACAGACTAGTGCCGATTGTCGATTACGATTGGATTGTTTGTGAATAACAGCTACCCTACCATGACGTCTTAAAGCAGAACTTATTCCACTGAGGGAAAAAGACAGAGCTATACAGGGTGTCTAGCACCATCTCTTTCTCTCAGTGAAATAATTTCTGCTTTAAGACGTCATGAAATTGCAAATGCTGTTGACAGGTTATTTAATATTCCGCTCGACCTTGACAAGAATGCACAACAATTATCGAAGGGAAAATCACTGTCATTTAATTTGCGTAATTTTAATAAAAAAAAGCATAAAAACCCAATAAAACTATTCTTGACCCGGGAATCAACCACTCGACAAATGAGGGCAGTTAACGATGAAATATTAAAAGTCAAATTTAAAACTATAATATTTTCCTGCTTAAAATTAAAAAATCAAAATTATTTATTACTGGAGATCTGTCATACAGGTCCCGAACCCATTATAGACTCCAGCTCTCACAAAGGTTATAAATCTGATTTGACATAATATGACTTGAACCAAAGAATGTACCTTTTTGAGAGAAATAAAAACCTATTCTATTCTATTCTATTCTATTTACACGAGTTAGGAGTACCAAACCAAATTCACAAAAACAAAAATCTACACAAAAAATTAAGAAACATAAATAATTTACAAAGAGGAGTTAACAAAAATCAATAAACTATAACCGCCAAAATTTTACAACACGCATTTACTATAAATCTTTTCAAGGTCCGTCCATCATTTGAGACCACGTATTCAACACCGCAAGCGTCACTAGTCTGGCAAACCATCCCTCTACCGATTGTCTCATATTATACTATACATAAAGGCACAAACAAACGTTACCTAACCAGTTAAATTATATTCATTGTGCAGACCGCACGTGAGACGTGAGAACGATCAGTGTGAGTTAAAGATCGCGGCACGATGATCGTTACGTGGACGTTTTTAGCCTTCGTAGGCGCCGCAGCCGCGCGGTCCGCGTCTCCAATCGACTTCACACCAGTCAACGAATTTACCTTACAACTCCTAGAAAATACTTACGCGTTCCAAGAAAATTTCGGTACCAAAAACATTGCATTATCACCTTTATCCGTTTGGAGTATATTCTCGCTACTAGCTGAAGGATCTACAGAAGAAACGTTTTCTGAATTAGTGAGTGCGTTGAGACTACCAAAGGATTTGAGGAAAACTCAGTGTCTACATTCAGCGGCCAATGATGTGTTGAAATCGCAGTACCAGGACATCATAGTGAAAGGGCAGTCGGCTATGTTTACGGAATGTGCGACTAAAGTGCATGATGAATTCTGTGAGTCTGCATTACGATATGATATGTCGATTTACTCATCTGAAACTCAGAACTCGACTGAGCTAGCCCATGATATTAATCTATTCATATGCTATGCTACTGATGGAAGAATCGTGAACGCAGTGAAACCACTTGATCTGGAAAATTTACAATTGGTATTAGTTGACGCTTTATATTTCAAAGCAAACTGGACGCATCCTTTCGACCCGACACAAACGAAGGTAGAAACATTTTACAACTCGCAGGGGAAGTCAATTGGATCTGTCAACATGATGTACCACAAAGCTCCTCATTTCGTTGGCGATGCCGACGAAATCAGTGCTCAGGTACTAGAAATGACATACGGGAAGAACGAGGATTTCGCAATGATGATTCTGCTACCATACGATGGCATTTCAGTCAAGACTGTGCTTAAAAACCTGGCTACTAAATCACAAAATTGGATGACAGAATTTAGAATAGACGGAAGTTCACCAGCTATAGACACTTATATCCCAAGATTCAGACTATCATCAAGATTGGATTTGATCCCACCTCTAATGTATTCAGGAATTACGTCGATATTTGACAGGACAAAGGCGAAGTTGCCAGGTATTGCTGACAAGCCTTTATATGTTACTTCGTCTATCCAGAATGTTGATATTGAAGTGACTGAAGAAGGAACGGTGGCAGCGGCAGCAACAGTCGTTGGCTTAGAGGACAGGATACTAGGACAAAGATTTGAAGCAAACAAGGAGTTTATATTTTTAATAATGCAAAGAAGATGCAACGTAATTTTATTCGCTGGAGTATATGGAGAACCGGCAGTTGTATGATTTTTGTGAGTGATTTTCAAAATTGTGACATTTATTTGCACAGAAAGAGGTGTTAATATAAAAAGACATTTCTAAAGTAGTGATAAACACATAGAGACTTTAAATTAATTTTAGAATAATTCCGTCTTTAAAATAAAAAATGCGGAATTGGCAGAACAATACAGTGTAGTAATTGTATGTAAAATATATAAACAATGGGAAATGTGACCTTCACGAAACAGCGCCAAGACGGTATAAGTGATACCTAAAAATCGACATTTATTTTGTGTTTGTAACTATATATTCAGGCTGATATTTACTTGAAATTTTCCAACTTTAATCACTTACACTTAAACCATCTTCGGCCTAGCCTTTCCTAATTATTTTGGGGTCGGCTACCACTCTAACTGAATGCAGCACTCCAGTATTTTACATGGAGCGACTGCCTATCCGACCTTCACAGCCCAGTTAGTACCTGATACCCTTTGGTAAGACTGGCTGTTAGACTTTTGGGGCTCTGAATGTCTGTCACGAGGCATGGAAATAACTTCAAATATTTGATTAATAAGATACGTATGTTTAAATAAAGTAATTGAATCATTTAAAAAAAAATCGTTGCGCCCCACTAGGAATTTCGCCTGTATCGTGGGAGCGTTTACAAACATTAAAGCTCACATACACAAACAGCCAAACCCGGAACAACTAGTTGTAGGTCATACAAATATTTGTTCCATACGGGAATCGAACCCGCGACATGCAGCGCAGCAATCGATCGCTCAGCCACTGCGCCAACCGTGTCGTCAATTAATTAATCAGTTAACAACAGTCTGCATCAAAAACTTGATCAAGAAGACAAAACCTATTCTCTGTAACTTTTGTCGATGCAATATGAATCTTCCATCTGATTTGACCCAAAATGTATTTATTGGTCATTGCATTACCAAACAGTTGTGTTGATGAACAAACTTTATGCAATTTAGCTTCAGAAACTGTGGTTTGCCGGGCCTGTTAGTCTAGTGTTTAGTGGCCCTGACTGCTGAGCCGGAGGTCGTGGGTTCGATTCTCACCCAGGACCAACTTTGTGTGATGAGCATGATTGTTTGTTCTTTGTCTGGATGTGATTTATCTAAAATATGTATGTATTTATAAATTATATAAGTATGTATATCAGTTGTCTGGTTACCATAACACAAGCTCTGCTTAGCTTGGGATCAGATAGCCGTGTGTGAGTTGTCCCAAGATATATATATATTTTTTTATGTGGTTTGTTTTCTGTTTACAAAGAAGCGAGGGTTCCGTACAAACTTGCGACATAAACAGCCATATCTTTTGACTGTGTGGACTTAGAAGGTTGATTTTTTGAGACAGCTTTAAGGGACAAAAGATTTGAGTATATGGTTTTAATTTCAACTCAATACCTCCACGCGGGTAAATCCATAAAGGGTATTGACAGACAGACAGACGGACAACAAACTGATCCAATAAGGGTTCCGCTTTTTCCTTTTGAGGTGAGGTAAGGAACCCTAAAAATTAAAAAATAAGTGACACTTTTTTTGTCTTGTCTTGTTACCTCATGGTGCTTTATTTAAGAGAAGTATCTTTTCTTATTAAATACTAGCTTTTGTCCGCGGCTTCGTTCGCGTTAATTTCGAGGTAACACAGTGCCCCTTGCGCCTTATTGATTTGTAATAGCCACGCTAAGTTTTCCCTTTTCTTCCATATTTCTCCGATTAGAATTGTGATTTAAAAATAATTATTTCACAATATTACCATACAAATTAAAATATGTAGGTATAAGTAATTTGCAACGTGATTAAAACTGTTTTTTAGGTGTGTGTATGTGTGTCCGAGAAGTCGAGATTTTACCACTGTGCAATTGAATTGCGATTAAAAAATAATTATTTCAAAATATTACCATACAAATTAAAATCAACGTTATTTGCAACGTGATTGAAAACTGTTTTTTTAATGATTATGATTTAATAATTTCGCAAAGTTCATTTCAAAAGTCCAAGTTAATGTCAAAGTCACTTTGTAATATAATTATAATTTCAATGCTACTGATGTTTGTAAATAATTATTACAATGAATAAAATACAGGTTAAGTGCGAGTCGAAGCGAAGTGAAAGGTTCCGTAGTCGGAATGAATATTTACGCTTACACATTATTGATTACAACAACTGTAAGTAAAAGTTGGTTTGTTATAAATCCGTATGTTAAAAGGTAAAAAAACAGGGGGTCTACTCTCTTTCTCCGAAACGTAACTTCGTTAACGAACGGAAGTCAAAAGTAGTTACGTTTGTAACCCTACTCTATATCATTTTGCGTGAGTTAGTGTAGGTTTAGAAAATTTTAATGTCAAAGAAACTTCGGACGTTCGAAATTTCGAAATGAATGAAATGAAATGAAACCGTGGTAGAAAACGTTCGAAGTTTCGGCCGCAATTTCGTTTTACGTAGAATTAGAGTAGACCCCTTGAAACGGAAAATGGACGCACGTTGTACTTAATTCTCACCGTCCACAGGCCCGCGCCTACGGTGGCCGGGATCCATCGTGTGGCTCCCGACGCCCAGACCGTCTACCGCGATCTAGTTTTGTCACTTAGACTACGAAACCTTAAAAGATGATTCGCCTAATGAGGTGAATCGCTATTTGAGAAAGATAAAGATCTTTTTTTGCAATTCTATTTAAATTCTATCCTTGACTTATTATAACACCATAAATTAATATCGCCATGTTGCACAGTTTTAACGACAGGCATAATTACTGTGAATAATAATTTTAGCTAATTATAATTGTATGTCATTAAGTTATTAAATGTTTTATTATTTAAAACTTGTGTGTTTTTTACAAGCGAAGAGGTCCTTTTTTGTAATTGAAAATCAACAAGATTTCGAACAAATAAACAATCTTTTCTTCTAAACTACTCATGACAAAGCTATAGTTTGTATCCTTACCAATATTATAAAAGCGAAAGTGAGTTTGTTTGTTACCTCTTCACGCTTTAATGGCTTAACCGATGTTGATGAATTGTGGTATAGATATAGTTGGGAACCAGGAGATGGACATAGACTTTTTTTTTAAAGTGGGATGTGAGGGAGAAAGAAGGAAGAGAGAGAGAAACAGATAGACAGACAGAGAAAACTGCCACGCCACACAGCTTACAATAGCTTACTATAGCAAAAAGTGTCGTGACAACTTTTCGTAAGAATTTTTTCCGTCTAGCCCCCTTTCACAACGCGCGATAAGGAACTTCGTTCCAATAAAAATAAAACACTTTTATTCTAATGTTTTCTTCACGACATTGAAATCAACAACAAAGCAAGTTGCATAATGTTTTTTTGACCTCTACAATGACAGTTAAAAGACTTCATCTTAGATTAATTACAAAAACTCTGTGTTAGTCATCTAGCTAGTAATTAAGATAATTATAATTATAGAGGTAATTTTCAATCATCTCAGGTTGTCTAGAATTAGGGCACATTAAAATGCCTTTAAACTGACATGATTACTAACATTATAATTAACACTAACTACTGAAACGGAATATTTAGTATTGATTGATTATTTATATTTGAGTTATCCGTGATCATGGCGTTTGTATCATCATCAAAATATCGGAAATTCGAAACGATTAGTAAACATGATAAATATCCCGTTTAAATGCGTTATTTTGTTTTAATTTACACTAGCTAGCGCCCGCGGCTTCGCCCGCGTGGTATCGAAAATTTATCCTATGTGTTATTCCAAGCTATAATCCATCAAACCTCAAACCTCTGTGCCAAATTTCATGAAGATCCGTTCAGCCGTTTTGACGTGAAAGAGTAACAAACATCCATACATCCATCTTCACAAACATTCGCATTTATAAAATTATAAGTAGGATATAGGATTTGTTTAACCTTTTCGCACATTTCTAAGGTAGAAAATCAAGAACGGCTGAACCGATATTCATGGTTTTTGTTTTGTTGGATTTGTCTCTGTTCCAAGTAGAAAAATAACTATAAAAGTGAAGTTCAGATTTTTAATTAGGCTGGTAGGGTCGGGCCAGGCGTTTAAGGGAGAGAACCTCAAACCAACCCAGCCTCCGCGGGAGTCGCCCCGGACGTCGGACGACTCCCGGCCACCGTATATGCGGGCCTGTGGACGTTGAGCAATGGGTAGCTCACCGTCCGTCCGTCTATTGACGACGTCTAGTGTCAACGGCGCGTTTGTGTTTCACGCGCGCCTCAAAGAGATGTCAGCAAAGCAGAGGGGCTTGCCAGATCCTCCGCCTGCCGGGGTACGGGTTGTTCGAAAGAGATACCGCGGCCCCGGAACGCAAACGGCAATAGAAGGAACATGGGTGGGTTTTAGTCAGTAAAAGTTATTTGATGATTTCACACCCCGAACAAAAAAGGTCGGTAGGTAGGTACGGTAGATGGACCCACCTTTTTTTTAGGCAGGTAGGTTGGAAAGTAGGGTTAGGTTAGACTATAGCACGGCCAACGAGAAGCGATACCAAATGTAAACAAAACCCATGCTAAAACCCCATCTAAAATGGCCGCCCGAATGTTGGCGAACCCGTCTTAACGTTGTCATGTTTTTGCCGGGAGAACGAGACATTACGACAAAGGCACAAGATGGAAAGAGCTAAATATTAGATTGTCTACGCCACAGTTGTTCTTTAGGTTAATGACCTTTCGTATCGCTTCTCGTTGGCCGTACTATAGTGAAAAATACATTGCAACGCCGGGTATAGCTAGAAACACCATTTAAACCCACGACCTCTTGATCTATAATCTAATTATGTATTTAATAATTCAGCATACATTTTGCATACGTATTACCTATCTATTCATAATAACCATATTATTTTGAAATAACGATGACAGTTCGAATTTCAATTTTGAAATATAGGAATTATTTTCAAATGTTAGGCCATAAATAAGTGGTTCTAGGACGAATCGATTATAATTATCGAAATTAAAGATCTTGGATATTAATCATGTATTTTAATAAATGCATCTTACTAAACGTTTAACTTAGAATAAGGAACACCTCATTGTAAAAAAAAAACAAAAAGTAAATTGCTGACGACAGATGCCACAGTGACAGTCTGGAATAACACGTAGGATTCTTTTTATTTTAAATAAACACGAGTATATTTATGAAACCGATTTGTACATTTTTATGAAAATAAGTTTATTCGGCACATGCTACAAGTGCACAAAACATTAAATTATGAAAGAAAAAAACATAAAAAAGCTGTGTCTTTGTACTCTATGTTTTTTTAATGATGTTTCCCTGTGTTTTCTCCTGTATAACATAAAATATTATTATAACATAAATCTTTATCCTAACTATTCTTACTAAAATTACCTATAGAAGCGAAAGTGAGTTTATTTGTTTGTTTGTTACCTCTTCACGCTTTTTGATGAATTTTGGTACAGAGATAATTGGGAACCAGGAGACGGAAATAGGCTATTTTATTTTTAAAAAGAGTGGGATATGAGGGAGAAAGAGGGAAGAAACGGGAAAACTAAGCGTTGTTATTACAAATCAATAAGGCGCTACCGAATTTAACGCGAGCGAAGCCGCGGGCAAAAGCTAGTTTTAATATTATAAAAGCGAAAGTGAGTTTGTTTGTTTGTTACGTCTTCACGCTTACATGGCTAAACCGATTTTGATGAATTTTGGTACAGAGATAGTTTGGACCCTGGAGACGGACATTGGCATACCTTTATTTAAAAAAAGTGAGAAATGAGGGAAAAACAGGGAAAACTTAGCTTTGCTATTAGAATAAAACAGGCGCTAGGGCAAATACTAAAAGTAGGTACCTGCAAATCAAGAAAGAGGAACTGTGTTACCCAGAATTAAACGCGAGCAAAGCCGCGGGCAAAAACTAGTTACTACATAAATTGAATGAATTGCTTAAGTCTAAACACAAAAATGAGATAAATATTTTGTGTCTCACGGCTGCGCCAAATGCTGAACTGGGCCTGTTCAGCAAACTGCCGGGCAACTAGTGCCTGACGCTGTTAATCAACTGGACTAGTGGCAGTGCAGAAGGGTTACCATGACATGTTATAGCAGTTCTTATTATTGTATGAGAAAGAGATGGTGCTAGACACCCTGTATAGCTCTGTCTCTTTCTCTCAGTGGAATAAGTTAAGATGTCAGTTTGACGTCCACCACATACTTTCAAATTGTCTATGAAATGATCGACTGAACTTCACGCTCGAAGATTCAATGCCAAAACGATTACGTATGCATCTTAAGTATTTGCGAGTGTCTCATTACTGCATCAAGATCGTGACTCGAACGGTTATACGACAGTCAGATGTCAGACTAAATCGTGAGCTATTAACAAGATGTTCTAAGGTAAGCAAGAAGCGACTGTATAGTTTTAATCAGCTCGACCTTTTTGCAAATCGTAATAGTGCATCTTTAGAAAAAGTCTTGTCAATTTCTTATATAGCTCAGGAACAAAAAACTTTAATTTAAATTCTGTATTTAAGGAAAACGTCTATTGACAACAAATCTTTCATGTTCCACACGCGCTTAAAAGAGATGTCTGCAAAGCAGAGGGGCCTGTCAGGGCCACTGCCTGCTGGGTTGTGGGTTGTTCGAACAACAACCGCGGTGCCTCGGAAGAATGGGAGAATGAAGATGAGGATGAAAAGGGGAAAAGAAGGAACATGGATGAGTTTTCGTCAGTAACAATTTGACACTCCTCCCCGCTCCAGAGCGGGGAAAGTTATTTGATGAATTACCATCGAAAATAAAGAGCAAAGTCATCAATGAATATCCACCTGAACAGGTTTTTCTTGCTTCGGTCAACCTGTGTTCAAAATATAAGTAGTCGGGAAGTTATGGACCACTTATAGTTGAAACACCATTATGCTAGCAATATTGCTACTTCTGTCGAGGCTTCCACCCTATTGTATTGCGTCCGGTATGTTCGCCGATACGCACACTGACGACTATTTTGCAATCCCGCGTAAGAAGTTGGCGTCAATGATATGAAGGGTGGCAGGAAGCACCAACAGCATTTCGAGGGTGTTTGCCGAAAGGCTGGATGGGCCTAGCTTGGGTAGGTTTAGGTCTTGTATGGGCCTGGATAGATCTACTGGATAGATCTACCCGGGGCTGAGTTTGGCTACAATATGTTTTTTTTTTCTATAAGTAGGTACTAAATAATGCTAACACAATGTGGGCCAATGTAGTCTGTAAATAAAAAAATAATAATACTAGCTATTGCCCGCGGCTTCGCTCCCGTTAAATTCGGGGTAACATAGTTCCCCTTTCCTGATTTACAGGTACCTGCTACTTACCTGCTGCCCTTGCGCCTTATTTATTGTAATAGCAATGCTAAGTTTTCTCTTTTCTTTAAATTAACCTATGTCCGTCTCCAGGGTCCCAACAATCTCGGTACGAAAATTCATCAAAATCGGTTCTGCCATTTAGGCGTAAATACGTAACAAACACACAAACTCACTTTCACTTTTATAATATTACTAGCTGTGCCCAGCGGTTTCACCCGCTGCTCACTTAGGGGTATGAAAAATAGATGTTGGCCGATTCTCAGACCTACCTGATATGTACACAAAGTTTCGTTTGAATCGGTCCAGCCGTTTCGGAGGAGTATGGGAACGAAAACTGTTACACGAGAATTTTATATTTTAGACTAGCTTTTGCCCGCGGCTTCGCTCGCTTTAAATTCGGTAGCGCCTTATTGATTTATAATAGCGACGCTAAGT
This sequence comes from Ochropleura leucogaster, assembly GCA_958449745.1. Lineage (NCBI taxonomy): Eukaryota > Metazoa > Arthropoda > Insecta > Lepidoptera > Noctuidae > Ochropleura > Ochropleura leucogaster. The sequence goes on along the minus strand of OY288224.1, from coordinate 11,338,586 downwards.
TTTCCCCTTTCCTTCCTCTTTCTCCCCTCATATACACGCCTACACTACACCACTACGGCGGAAGGCATTGTTGAGTATGTACGCCAAAAGCTCAATTACGTAGCGAGAGTGCAGTTGTTGGAGTCGCATCGCAATGTCAACTTTAAGGCGTTTGTGCTGCGAGTACCGACGTGTTATCTGCACCTCGTCTTGGAAGAGGATTTTTGGCCGCAGGGAGTGGTGTTCCGGCGCTTCCACGGACAAGTGCCACATGAACGCGCAGTGACATAGTGCAGTGAAGTGCTACTAACATAGTTGTTAAGGATTTATTTACTAACACGAATTGTATTAGCTATATATATGTTTGTCTGTAAGGTATTTATCTATGGGCCTAAGATGCCTGAAAATAAATGATTATTATTATTATTCTCTTTATTTTCCTTTTTATCTTATTTTTACATTTTTAAATACATATTTCTTAAAAAAAATAACATAAACAATATTTAAAAATATAAAAATAGTGGTCCACCAGTATCGGGAGCAGGGTCCAAGCTACCGGTGGTTAGGGCTCCAGAGACAGGAACCTCCTCACAATGCGGGCCGTATCGAGGAGTACTGCCTTCTGAATCAGGCCCTTGATCCAACCACCTAAGGAGAGCTTCGACAGATGTTCGTCGAAGCTCTTGGCAATTAAGCCATTGGCCGTTACGACAATCGGCACAATGATAGCCGAGTTTACATTCCACATGTCAACAACCTCGTGTGCCAAGTCAAGATATTTTAGTTGCTTTTCTTTCTCAGCTTTCACGAGGTTTTCGTCATGTGGGATGGTAACATCGATTATCATTACGCGGCGCGCTGATCGGTCTATCACCACTATGTCAGGCTTATTGGCGACAATAGTCCTGTCAGTAATGATAGACCGATCCCAGTACAGCGTGACATGGTCTTTCTCGAGAACTGGGTCGGGCACATACTTGTAGTACGGTACCTCAGATTCCACAAGATTATATTTCAAGGCAAGTTGCTGATGAATAATCCTGGCTACTTGGTTGTGTCTATGCAAATACTCGCTGTTAGCTAGACGAGAACAACCAGAAATAATATGTCTGATGGACTCACCAGGACGGTGGCATGCCCGACACACGTCAACCGTCCCATCCTTCATAATATATTTCCGGTAGTTGTTCGTCAACATAACTTCATCCATAATCGCACAGACAAAACCTTCAGTTTCCCCAAATAGGTCACCGAATCGTAGCCAGGACACGGACGCTAGAAAATCTACATCGGGCCCATGAAGAGCCTTGTAGAAGCGCCCGTGAAGCTCCTTACCTTGCCATACTTCCTTGCGGTCATCGGTAGTAAGTACTACAGGTTTGCGCCAATTCTCTTTAGCCATGGACAACGGGGTGAGTCCCTTGTCCACTGCGACTACATCTCGGTGCATACCCACGTCGGCTTTTAAGAAATATTCCCTGAGACTGCACACCTCTCGGTTGTGGAGGGTCTTTGCGTTTAAAAAGCCTCGACCCCCACACTTCCGTGGGATGTACAGTCTCATCACCGATGATCGTGGGTGATGCATCCGATTTGCAGTCAGCAATGTGCGGACTCTCCTATCCAGGGCATCGAGTTCAGTCTGCGTCCATTTGAGTATGCCGAAAGAGTACATTAAAACCGGCATGACCCAACTGTTGAAGGCGCGCACCTTGTTCCCGCCGGAAAGAAGGCTTTTTAATACCTTCTTCAGGCGACCAAAGAAACGCTCCCTCAACAGTTGCTTCATGTCAGCCACGTTAATGCCTAACGCTTCCGACATACCCAAATACTTATAGCTTTCGGATGAGGAAAGGGATCTGAGGTGTATGGAATCCGAGAGTTGAATTCCCTCGGATTCCATAATCTCCCCTCGCTTCACATACATGACTGCACATTTGTCCACACCAAATTCCATCCTGATGGCGTTACTAAAAGTTTCAGTTACTTTCAGTAGCTCCATCAGTCGCAATTTGTTGGGGGCAAAGAGTTTCAGATCATCCATGTAAAGGAGGTGAGATATGACCTGACCACCTCTTCTCAACCGATAGCCTAGACCTGAATCCTCCAGCAATGTGCTTAGAGGATTCAGGGCTAGACAGAACCAAAGTGGACTCAAACTGTCGCCCTGAAATATTCCCCGTTTAATCCATACAGGCTCATCGTTCCCCTGGATTTGTCGACATCCTGGATATCGAAGTACCGTCCTCCATTGTCCCATACACGACTCAAGAAAGGCGCGTAGGGTTGCATCTATCTTGTACAACTCCAGCACCCTCTTGAGCCATGTATGTGGCACTGAGTCGTAGGCCTTCTTATAATCAATCCAACATGTCGACAAATCCTTGCGGGATCGACGAACCTGTTGGCTAATGGCCATGTCGATGAGGAGTAGCTCCTTAGTACCGCGGGACCCGTTCTTACATCCATTTTGAGAGACAGACATAATAGAGTTACTGTCAATGTGTTTGTTAATTTTCATTCTCAAAATGGACGTAAGAAGTTTATAGACCGTCGATAAACACGTGATCGGCCTATAATTCTTGGGTTCCGCGGGACTACCTGACTTATAGAGCAGGTGGGTAACGCCTGTTGTTAAGAACTGTGGCAGAGATCCGGACTCTAGGCATGACTGAAATTGTGATGCCAGGCGAGTGTGTGAACTACTGAGCCACTTGAGCCAAAAGTTGTGCAGTCCATCCGGTCCTGGAGACTTCCAGTTCGGGAACGGACGAACTGCACTGGCTATGTCTGATGGTGTAATTAAAATTGGCTCCATCTCTGGTATAGTTTCACACACTCGCTCGATATCACGCATCCAGTCAGCCTCAGTATGACAGACGGGCACCGACCAGATGCTGCGCCAGAAAGAACTTGTGGCTACATCATCCGGGCGGCACACGTCAGTCACACTTTGTTCGGGTCGCTCCCAAGCTCTGTATACCCACCTCTCATCGCTCCGGAACATGCGATTCTGCGAATACCGATCAACCCGCCGCTTATACCGCCGAATACGGTTTGCCCATGCATAAACTTTCTGCTTCAGGAAGTCGATGCGCTCTGTGGTACGAGACATGTATTCTTGAGGACTGATTCCAGTCCCCGAGAATGCCCGTCTCACAAAGCGCATCACACGTGGTCTTGTATTACCCTCCCTGAAGCAGTTTAGTTTACCGATGAGTACCCTGGCCTCGTTGATACGCCGCTCGATCCTGCACTGCCAGGCTGGTACGGATGGTTTTGGTCGAGTAGCTATGTCACAATTTGGAAATTTGACGTTAGCTACACGACATACCGCAACAGCCCCACAATACAGGATCGAGTGTGTATCAACGAGATTCTCGCTACTCTCAAATAAATTCTTGAGCTGCGAGTCCAGGGCACACACCAGCGCCCTATTTTTCTTATGCATGGGTAACCGTGGTAATCGGGGCCTAAGTTCGGCTGGAGTGGATCGATAGTCGCGAAGCGCATCCTCCAGTGCGCTCCTCAATCGGTCGTTGCACTGGCTACTTACCGTAGCAACCCTATCATCCTCCTCTACGAGAGCGGGATTGGACCGCGGCTGCGTCACATCAATTGCTGACGCTTGCAACGCGGTTTGTGGCGTAGTCAAGATGACACGGTTGTTAAGTACTTCTGAGCGTAGCCTATCAAGCGCAGCATCGTCCAACAAGTGATTGCGTTGGATGACCCGCACCTGATCCGACAGTCGTTGGGCCGAAACGTTGATGGTTGGTTCTAGGTCCTGGAACAGAGACAGCATCCTAACACGGTACGCAGTGAGGTTAGTTCCCCCCTCTGTAGACCCATAATATGCGCGCATGACATTCGCGTTGATAAACGAAGTCCATCGCATGCGCGACACATTTCCACCGGCAGCGGGGACCCTGATCGGAGCCTGTTGGCCCCTAGATCCCAAGCCCGCTGGTGGCCGTCCTCTTCCTCGTCGTTGTCGTGTTGGTGGTGGTGGCGACGATGGCGGGGAGAAAAACTCGTCACTCGAGCTCGACGCAACTGCAGCGACCGGCGACACGGCGCTCACACGTGTAGCGCATCCCGGCGGCTGCGAGGCGGAGCTGAGCGGCGAGTCCGGAGATGGTGGGAGTGCCTGCTGTATTTGGGCCCGGCGTCTTGTTAGCATATGGCGGTTGACGTATAGGCAACTTTATGTTTCTTAAAATTTCGTTCGTTTCGTTTCATTTTGTATTTTTTTTTTATTCTATTGCTTTTTAATGTCAATTTTAATTGATTTGTCTTCGTTCTTGCGTAAAATTATTGTTTTTAAATTAAATAGAAAAATTTTCGGAGATGAAAAACGTCACGTCAATTTGACAGTCGGGCCACAGATTATTATTATTATTATATACCACTCTTTTTTAAAAAAATATATTTAAATAGCCTATGTCCGTCTCCTGGTTCCCAAATATCTCTGTACCAAAATTCATCAAAATCGGTTTAGTCATTAAAGCGTGAAGAGGTAACAAACAAACTCACTTTCGCTTTTATAATATTAAAGTAAGAATGAAGGCGAAGAAGATTTTTTTCGAAAAATTGATCCTCTATAATTTGAAATGCCTGTACGAAGTAACTTTAACTAGGCGCGGTTAATATCTTTATTAACTGGTTAGCATTCAACTAAATGTCGCAAGTACTTCACTGACAAGTTTATAAAAAAATAAACAGAATTGAAAAAGATCAAGATCACCACTTTTGTAGACATACTAGCGAGTGTGAAGGTAACGTGTCGAGTTTAATATTGTTATCATAAATAGCTTGTTTTGTTTATAAGTATGCGAAGACAATTTTTAGGGTTCCGTACACAAAGGGCTAAAACGCCTGCGCCGCTGTCCGTCTGTCTGTCACCAGGCTCTATCTCATGAACCATGTTAGTTAGACCATTGTTTTTTTTTCACAGATGATGCATTTCTTTTGCCGTTATTACAATAAATACTAATAAAACAGAATAAAATAAATATTTAAGACGGCTCCCATACAACAAACATGTTCTTTATTGCCGTTTATACATATTGCTACAGAAACCTTATTTTGCGGATAGGAAATCATGAAATAACTTCCCTCGCCCTGGATGGACGGGAGGGATTTTTTAAAGGATACTCCTCCGTAAGACTATCTGTATGACTTTCGGGTCACTACCTGAGAAAGTTCTACAAATGTCAGACAGAGCCAAAGGTTTAACGGCTCAAAATCGGCATGTAATGGGTGGTCCCTCATGCAAGGACCAACCTAGGCAAGCGTGACTTAATCTGAAGGTCGACCAGAATAGCTACCCTACCATGACGTCTTAAAGCAGAACTTATTCCACTGAGGGAAAGAGACAGAGCTATACAGGGTGTCTAGCACCATCTCTTTCTCACACAGGAATAAAAACTGCTATAAGATGTCATGGTAACCCTATTGTTGATATTATTGAGCTACACGCTCCTCTTCCCTCCTCGACATAATAGTTTTGATATACATATAAATAATCGACACGGAGGGTTCTGTAGCTGCGGGCCTGTGGACGGTGAGCAATGGGTAGCAAACCGTCCCTCCGTCTATTGACGACAGCCCATGTCGACGGCGCGTTAGTGTTCCACGCCTCAACGAGATGTCAGCAAAGCAGAGGAGCCTGCCATGGCCACCGCCTGCCGGGGTTGCGGATTGTTCGAAAGAGATACCGCGACCCCCGAACATAAAGTGCAATAGAAGGAACATGAGATTTTAGTAAGTACAAGTCTGTCAGTCCCCAGAGAGTTTTTTGATGAAATTATCCCAACCCCATATCGACCATGTTCTTTCAAACAAATGATTATACTTAATTACAAATCAACACACTTACACATTTCCGGAAAACTTGTACAAAATTCGGAATAAGTTAGTACAAACAAATTTTATTAAATTCTTTAACCACGCAAACATAACGATTGTCTTGTTTTTTTAGCTATAAGCCGCGCAGATAGAGAATAGATCTGAAAATGGCGTCCGCTCGCATGCGTTCTCGCTCACTCTCTATCGCTGTCTATACTCACACAGTGAAGTACGCGCTACAAAAAATAGTCAGTCAGGATTCGCTTTCCACGCTACTTGACGCACTCCGAGTTATCGTTAAATTCCGTCCGTTATTTTGTTGTTTTCGTTGATATTCATTGTTGTTTTTGTTGAGTTTGATTGTTATTTGTTTGCGTTACGTTTGATTGTTATTTATTTTCGCCTATTGTCTCAGACGTGTGCGTCGGTCTAATATAGCCTTTACTTAACTGGCCTAAGGGATAAGAACGTGACTTTATGTATGTATGTGAGGTGGTATTTTTGTAATATGATTCTGATATGTCACAATTAATAAAGACAAATTTTAAAATCCAGTGATATTAATGTACCCTTGCTCCCTATTTATTTAATTAATATTTTTGTCATTATTTCTACTATTATTAATTAATAATATTAAAAAAGAATAATATATAACAAAAAAAATGTTTGAGAACTGATTTTGCCAACCGTAGCATGCGTACCCGCCGCCATTTTCAGATCTATTCTCTATCTGCGCGGCTTATACACGCCAATTATATTATGACATCATTACATAAAAACGAATCCGCATGTTTTAAGTTTTTAACGAATTTCAGCGCACCTTGGATGCCGGATTTTAGTAGTTATATAAGTGCACGATTATTCGCGATGACCTTTGGCAATGATCTTCAAAACCGTTCTAAGGCTCGTCTGGTATTTAAAAACGTTGCTATCTCGAATACAAGGAACGAGTCGAAGTAAGTTCTATCTAACACATAGCCTATACGGCCAGGTATCCGGCGAAATTAGTTTTTTTTTTTAAATTGCGACTTCAAAAAAGGAAGAGGTTATATTCGATCGTATTTTTTTAATGTATTTTTGCCGCCAACTGTCGATCGACTGTCGTTTTTTTTTTGTTTGTAAGGGCTTTCGAGTTGGTTCCATTCCATACCTTTATTACTTGGAGAGTTTTTGAGTTATCGCATATGGATGATCTGCGAAAATGTTTTTGGAACAATAGAAAATGGATATTCAGTAAAAAATGTTATACCTACTCAGTAAAAATTTTATGCTCAGTAAAAACTGTTTTATTTCTGCATATACAAAAGTCACCGAGTTCCGGAAGTAAAGTTATTTTCCACTTTAGTTTTTTTTTTGGAAGTCGGTTTTATATTTTATAGAAAATTGTTTTTTATTTCAGCATTTGTAGTTTTTGGAAATCGGTTTAATTTGCCTATTGTGATTCGACCGCGGTATCACGTCAACAAAAACATAAATTATTAATCTAACTAGCAACATTTAACTAACTTATATCTGCAAACCTTTGCTACCTGACAACATTACCACAATATAGGTATGTGAAATTACCGTCTTTTCCCCGTCAGCCGGGCAAAGCCCTTTCCACGAGAGGTTTTTAAATCGAGGGCCAAAACGGATAAATAAATAATAAATAAATATCTTGGGACAACTCACACACGGCTATCTGATCCCAAGCTAAGCAGAGCTTGTGTTATGGTAACCAGACAACTGATATACATACTTATATAATTATAAATACATACATATTATAGATAAATCACACCCAGACACAGAACAAACAATCATGCTCATCACACAAAGTTTGTCCTGGGTGGGAATCGAACCCACGACCTCCGGCTCAGCAGTCAGGGCCACTAACCACTAGACCAACAGGCCCGTCGGATCGTTTGTTTTGTCCCGTTCGTCTCGTCATCTTTTACGAGGTTTGCTGCGACACCTTCTACTTGTATTAGGACGCCACCATTGGGATAAACAAAACATGAACTTTTTTAAAGCTCTAAACATTTTTACGGATTTTTACTTTGCACAATTTGCAAAAGTCATCGTTATCAATATAAAATATTGTCAACACAGACCACGGAACTCTGAGACGCCTCTGGATTGTTAACGCTTGCCTAAGAGCTAAGCGTGTTATTGTTTACTTGCATATTTATTTTATTATATTTTATGATATACAAGCTTCCGCTCGCGACTTCGTCCACGTGGCATAGTTACTTTGGGCTAAAGCTAACTTTAACCCGTTATGATAAAAAAAATCTTTATCTCCTCCACTTCCCTCTTTTTTAAATTAGCCTATGTCCAGCCAGGGCCAAAATACTTAAAACTAGTCGCTTAGTTTTAAGTTTTTTGGCACTGGCACACGCTAAGGGCACCTCCTGTGGGGTACGAGCCCAGCTTAGGGCGTTGCTGTGGGAGGCCAGAAAAGGGACAGGTCGTATCTGAGTAAAATAGACTGCGAGTTGCGCGTGTGCGATTATCTTGGCTCGCGAGGTTGTCGACATGTGGGATTTGGACTCAGCGATTATTGTGCCGATAATCGTATCTGCCAATGGCTTAATCGCCAAGAGCCTCGACCAATACTTAAAGAGGCTCTTGTTAGGCAGCTGGATCAAGGGCTTGATACAGAAAGCAGTAACTGTACTCTTGGACACGGCTCGTATAGTTAGGAGGTTCCTTTCTCTGGAACTTTATGTTTTGTATTTTAAATGATATTTATTTTTAAATAAAAAATATAAAAATGAATAAACGGATTAATGAATATCTCTAAGCAGTTGCAACATTTTAGGCTGAACGGTAGTACGAACTACCGTCAAAAGACAACGTCTGTACGGTCTAGAGATTCCATACTCTGTGGTGCAGACATTTGCAATATATTGATGTAATATATCTTAGCATTGTCACAAAACGATGATGAGTCATCGTTAATTATCACATTTATCACGCACATCACGTTTTTGTATACTTCCTGTATAATGTATACATGTTGTTTCCGATTGATTTTCCTGTTTTGTGTTAAGACTTTGACGTGATAATTAACGCTATATTAAGACATGGTTGTGATATTCGAAGTTACTTTTAACTTCGGAGATATTTTGTGCATTAAGTACTTAATTTGTTAAGATATTGAAATTATAGTTAAATTAATATTAAAATTTAATATTTAACTTAGTAAATTATTCTGCTGGCGTTGCGGGTTGTACAGAAGAGATAACGAGCGAATCACACTTTACCCTACTGTTTAAGAAATATCACCCGCGCTTTTCTTCCCTTTTTCACACTTTTTTTTAGCCTATGTTCGTCTCCAGGGTACCAACTATCTCTGCACCAAAAATCATCAAAATTGGTTTGGCCATTTAGGCGTGAAGACGTACCTAACAAAAAAACAAACTCACTTTCGCTTTTATAATATTAGTAAGGATTCTGCAGGCGTCGCGGGGTTTTCGGAAGAGATAACGCGCGAATCACACTTTACCCTAGTGTTTTAAGAAATATCACTGTTTTTAAATCATAAAACCATCTTTTGCCCTTAATAAATAAATAAATAAATATTTTGGGACAACACACACACGGCTATCTGATCCCAAGCTAAGTAGAGCTTGTGTTATGGTAACCAGACAACTGATATACATACTTATATAATTTATAAATACATACATATTATAGACTAGCTGTTCCACGCGGTTTCACCCACGCTGCTCAGCACCTGTTGGTCGTAGCGTGATGTTATATAGCCTATAGCCTTCCTCAAGAAATGGACTATCCAACACTAAAAGAATTTTCTAATTCCAACCAGTAGTCCCTGAGATTAGCGCGTTCAAACAAACAAACAAACAAACAAACAAACAAACTCTTCAGCTTTATAATATTAGTATAGATAAATCACACCCAGACACAGAACAAACAATCATGCTCATCACACAAAGTTTGTCCTGGGCGGGAATCGAACCCACGACCTCCGGCTCAGCAGTCAGGGCCACTAACCACTAGACCAACAGGCCCGTCAATATTCGCTTCGGTTTGAACAACCCGCAACCCCGGCAGGCAGTGGTCCTGGCCTGGCCCTCTGCTTATAAAGTATACCTTAAAAACATGAAATCCTCAATTATATACACCAAGCAATTTGTATTAATGTAACCAACAGTTGTAAAGTAAATACAATTTAATAAACAGTAGGTAGGCTATTAATCTTGCAATGTACCTATGTCCTTAGCACACAATTTCAATATTAATAATGTATATTAAATAGTCCTCTATTTAAGGAGAAGGAGCTCGTGGCTAAATAATAGCAGTCGCTCGGGTCGATCTTTAGGTTAAGCCGCGCTTGCCTGGGTTGGTCTGCGGATAGGTGACAACCCGTTACACACCGAGTTTCCTCCGTGCCTCGGAAAGCACGTTAAGCCGTTGGTCCCGGCTGCCATTTGTAGATCTTCGACAGTCGTTACAGGTAGTCAGTGTTCCGAAAGTCTGACAACCAGTCTTACCTAGGGGTATCGCATTACTCAGTACTAACTGGGTTGTGGAGGTCAGATAGGCGCTCTATGTAAAAAACTGATATTCATCTGCATCCGGTTATACTGGAAGCCGACCTCAACATAGTTGGGAAAAGGCTTTGCAGATGATGATGATTAAATAGTCCTCTATTTAATATACATTATTAATATTGGAATTTTAACAGCCGCACGGGTCGATTTGTTCACAGAGCTTGCAGATGCAGTTGACTCTCAGTATTCACGAAACGCCTGATCAAACATTTGTATGGCCTGCAAATAGAAAATATGTTCCGGGTTTCAGTGTTTGTTCATGTGTGTTGTGTGAACGTATATTTACACGATGTAAGTGATCCTTGTTCAAAGCCTTGGCTTCATTCCAATATGGACACTTCTGCGTTTACTAAAGAGCCTAATTTAACGAAATAGACCGAAGATTTTCTATCACCGTATAATTGAGTTGGTTTGGGCTGAATGAAATCCATCTGGATTTCTCAATCAATGACCTCCTAAATAGGCAGATCAAAGGCGACTTGTTCTGACTAAGGCCCGGCGCCCATTCTCGGTATGGGCACGACTGAGGATTTTAAAAAAATATCAAGACCCGGCTAGTAATTTATGAGAGTATGTATGTGTAGTATATGGATGATCTGTTAATCTTTTAGTAACAGTGGAAAATGAATACCCGATAAGAAATTTGTGATATATCATTATACCATAACTGAAATTTTGTTTTTTTTTTGTTATAAAATAAACCGACTTCAAAAAAAAATACTATAAAGTGGAAAATAATTTTCCTTCTGGAAGTAGGCGGCAAAAAAGTCAACGAAACCAACAAAAGTCACCGACTTCCGAAAGTAAAGTTATTTTCCACTTTTTAGTATTTTTTTGGAAGTCGTTTTTTATATAGTCTAAACAACTTCTCCTTTCATTTGTTTTTTTCCAGACGCCTGTTGCAATATGCGTGTTGCTTGAACGTGTTACTCACGGCAAAGCGGTCAACTTTATCAAAGAAAAGCATCGTTCCAAATCAATAATCTGCACCAATTTAATAACAAAACAATAAAACGGATGCCAACTATAAATCAAGCCTCTAATTTTATCAAAACCTTAATAAGGCATCGTTCTACTTGGCAAAGATCGTATGATGACTCGGCGTGTTTTTATTCTGCTATGAAAATGGTGAATTAAATATTGCTTATGCTCGTGCCATGTGTTCAGGATGACTAACGACAAATGGACTAAGAAAGTGACAGAATGGAACCAAGAGAAGGACAAAGAAGTAGAGGCAGACCGAGAAAACGATGGGAAGACATATTCAAGGAAAGATGTGGACCAGACTGGAGAAGACAAACAAGAGACAGACATAGCTGGAGGAAGCTGGGGGAGGCGTACACCATAGAGACGACTTCTACAAATCAAAGAAAAATGCATGGTGTGATAATATTAATTAATAATTTCAATTTTAATTTATTTATACACAAAATAACAATATTAAGTTTAAACAAAATTAACTATAATTAAAATAACTAATAATAATTGGAAAATTATAAATTTACTAGCTTTTGCCCGCGGCTTCCCCTCGCGTTACTTTCGGGGTAACACAGTTCCCCTTTCCTGATTTGCAGGTACCTGCTACCTGCAGTTTTTGCCCTTGCAAGGCGCAAGAGCAAAAATTACAATTGATTTGTAAAAACTTATGTCTGTCTCCTGGGTCCCAACTATCTATGTACCAAAATTCATCAAAATCGGTTTAGCCATTAAGGCGTGAAGAGGTAACAAACAAACTCACATTCGCTTTTATAATATTAGTAAGGATAAGGAATGTAAAATTTTGATTTTTTGAGAATAATTTTATTGTGGTAGAATAAAGGCTATATTTATTTTTTATGCTGGCGCGACGACTTGCGAGCTTCAATTAGGACAGTCTCAAGAAATCTGGATGTTTGAACTCATCGTGCTACGAGAACGCATCGAGTCATCGCGGCATCGTACGATCGATACCCAGTTAGTACGACGCCTAATATGTACTATCCAATGGTACCCACTTATTAATGAGTACATGGAAAACAAAGCTATCTTATACACGCGTATATCTTTTTGAACAAAGCCATGGGATTTTACGAGGGCATTATCTTACAATTGTTAGCCGTTATGGTTGAGGAGCTTGCATCCAAAAAATATTAAGTATCGTTGGTAGTGATTTTGTACGAAAATAAGGCAAAGTATAATTATTAAAGATGGTATTACGTAAGTGTCTTAATGTACGTGTGTAAAAGTAAAAAATGTAATGTGATTTTTATGTAGAATATTATTCTTTTTATGAAGGCAAACCGGATATCAGTTAGTCCAAATTTCAACACATTGTACTTGTAATCTCTTTTTAGAGTTAAGTACCCAAAGGGTAAAACGGGACCCTATTACTAAGACTCCGCTATCCGTCCATCTGTCACCAGGCTGTATCTCATGAACCGTTTTAATTAGGCAGTGGCAAAAAAACATAATAAATCATATTTGAGGGGGCTACCATACAACAAACATGTTTTTTTTATAGATAACTAGCTTTCGCCCGCGTTAAATTTGGGGTAACACAGTTCCTCTTGCGCCTTATTGATTTGTAATAGCAACGTTAAGTTTTCCCTTTTCTTCCCTCTTTCTCCCTCACATCCCACTTTTTTTAAATAAAAATTAGCCTATGTCCGTCTCCTGGTTCCCAGCTATCTATGTACCAAAATTCATCACGATTGGTTTAGCCATTAAAGCGTGAAGAGGTAACAAACAAACAAACAAACAAACTATATAGTAAGGAAGTAAGGATAGTAACGGAACGCTTCGTGCGCAAGTCCAACTCGCACTTAGATGGTTTTTTTTGAGTTGGTGTATATCACATGTCTCCGAAATGGCTGTGCGTTTGCTGATGCGATTAAATCAACACAAAAAGACACCCCAGGACACTTTCAACAAGAAACAAAACTATTACAACTGGCCAACCTCCTCTCTTTTAACTAATGTAGTACACTCTGAATTCATGTTGTCATCTATAGTATTATAAAATAAAAACCGATTGCGTGACTTTTACAATTTTGCAACACTAGCTCCCAAACCACAAGCAACTAGTAACCACTAAGGCCATTGAAAAGGGAACGGCTCCAATTTGTTAAATCACGATAAATGCGTGTAGGTACTTACAGTGTAGGCGTTTGTGAAATATGTTCCTTGCATAATGTAAGTACTTACACTGCTGGACGAAAACGGTAACACAATTGTTCAAATGACACGGCCGGAATTGGTATAGAGCTGTGCCCTAACAAAAAAAAGTATTCATGCACAGACGCCTGCACATCAAGCTACTACAATCTGTCAGATTTCTTTGATAGATTTTCGACTTTATTTCTAAAGCTTTAAGGTTCAAGGTTCATTGGGAAAAATTGACAGTTTCGGGTAGCTTGACCTGCAGGCGTCTGTAACTCTGTACATTGGTATAGTACGTAATTTTACGGCTTACATGTAGGGCTTTATAATCGGTTATGTTTTATTTCAGAAAATAGTAACATAGTACGATAATACGTGATAAAATCAACGCAAATGTCAATCAATGCAATGTCAGATCTAATAATAAAAAAAGATAAAATACCACACAATCAATTTTTTTCTCTCGCCTAGTTTAAGGAAATGTAATTAATGCGGTTATTTTTTATTTATTTTAGAAAGAATTTTCATATATTAATCATTACTGTGCATTATCAGGGCAGGATCTGGCCATGTCCTTTTACGTGTATTATATGTGTGTAGACCTTCCAGGCAAATCTTGACTATTTTTTTTTTATGTTAAACCATCAAATAACTTCTCCCACTGTGGAAAGAGTGGGAGGTCTAAAACATCATCATCCATGTTGTTTCTTTTGCCCTTTGTTTTCCGGGGCCACGGTATTTCTTTCGAACAACCCGCAACCCTGATAGGATTCTTGTGTGAATGGTTATTCATCATCTTCCTGATCTTGTCGCATTTTATTTAAGGGCGGCACAACACGTTTTCTTCTTCCATTCTCCTCTGTCAGACGTTACCAAGTTATTTACTCCTTCCCATTTTATATCATTCCTTACACATACATCTTTATGTTAGCTTTTCACTCCCTCTCCATCCATCGACATTTAAATCCATTATTCTTTTAGTTACATGCGTTTTGTGTTTTCAAAAATCAATATGAGGTGTCACTTTGCTAATTAATTAGGATAGGCACTATCTATACTAATATTATAAAGCTGAAGAGTTTTGTTTGTTTGAACGCGCTAATCTCAGGGACTACTGGTTGGAATTGGAAAATTCTTTTAGCGTTGGATAGTCCATTTCTTGAGGAAGGCTATAGGCTATATAACATCACGCTACGACCAACAGGAGTTGAGCAGCGCGGGTGAAACCGTGGGGAACAGCTAGTATTTACATAACCAGACTTTGAAGATGGTAGTGGTGGGATGTGCAGGACAAAACTTAAAGACACTTGACGTGTCTTAAAAAAAAACAGAAGGTCATGAGGAGAGCCCAGTTTTTATTAGTACAACAGCCGGGCAAAGGTCTCTCCAAGAGGTGACTGCGATGACGTAGCCAAACAGTACGTACTCAACAGCAATTATTGTCAGGTAAGCTTGTGGCTATTAAAATAATATATACTAGGATACATTAAAATACCGCCTGCACATCAAGCTACTACAATCTGTCAGATTTCTTTGATAGATTTTCGACTTTATTTCTAAAATATAAGGTTCAAGTTTCATTGGGAAAAATTTACAGTTTCGGGTAGCTTGACCAGCAGGCGTCTGTACTTTGTGAACTAGCATTTTCTGTAAGAAATAAAATGCTTTTTTAGTTTATTTATTTAAGCTCGGGGCTTAGTGATAAGATATCTGGTTGATGGATAAATATGACGCTAGGTTGACTGAGGTTGGTTCTAAATGTGAGTGTGAGTGACCATCCACTTCGTTTTATAACTCCTGTACCTTTGTTGTGGCCGTCATTCGAAGGCAAAATTCAGAAGCATGATAGTTTTAGTTGTAATTTATCTATAATATGTATGTTTTTATAAATTATATAAGTATGTATAATAGTTGTCTGGTTACCATAACACAAGCTCTGCTTTGCTTGGGATCAGATAGCCGTGTGTGAGTTGTCCCAAGATATTTATTTATTTATTTTTACAGTTTCTGGAATATCAATCCATTTAGTGAAAGTCAAAACAATATTTGAATTAAACTATTGCATCATCTGCCTAGCCTTTTTCCAACTATGTTGGGGTCGGCTTCCAGTCTAACCGGATGCAGCTGAATATCAGTATTTTACGTGGACCGATTGCCTGTCTGACGTCCACAACCCAGTTACTACTGGGTAATACGATACCCCTTGGTAAGACTGGTTGTCAGACTTTCAGAACACTGACTACCTGTAACGACTGTCAAAGATCTACAAATGACAGCCGGGACCAACAGCTTAACGTGCTTGCATGAAATAAAATTGTAACAAATCGCACTTGTACCAATTTTGTTTAAACGCCATCTACCTTGAGTTGAACAAACCATTTCGTGCTCACTGCTCTGAACGGTTTGAGGAAAATGATGTCGAGTATGGTTTAACGATGCAAAAAACAAGATGGCGTTAATCTTGCTTTAAAATTAACAACATCGCTTGGTTAAACGGAAGAGGCAAATATTGAAATACTAGCTGTTCCCCACGGTTTCACCCGCGCTGCTCAGCACCTGTTGGTCGTAGCGTGATGTTATATAGCTTATAGCCTTCCTCAAGAAATGGACTATCCAACACTAAAAGAATTTTCCAATTCCAACCAACAGTCCCTGAGATTAGCGCGTTCAAACAAACAAACAAACTCTTCAGCTTTATAATATTAGTAAGTATAGATACGAGTTTTTTTTTCGCCACATAAAAAATTTGAAATGACATAAGCAACCGTTACCCCTGCGTAGTGAACTGTGAATTACGATCAACCGCGACCCACAGGTCAATTGTGACGATCATTGGGAATATCCTTAATTAATATAATAAAAGCGAAAGTGAGTTTACTTGTTTGTTACGTCTTCACGCCTAAATGGATGAACCGATTTTGATGAATTTTGGTACCGAGATAGTTGGGACCCTGGAGACGGACATAACAAATGAGTGAGAAAGAGGTAAGAAAAAGGAAAACTTAGCTTTGCTATTACAATAAACAAGGCGCAAGGGTAAAAACTACAGGTAGTGAGTCAGGAAATCAGGAAAGATGAACTGTGTTACCCCGAATTTAACAAGCGCAGCCGCGGGCAAAAGCTAGTTAATAAATGCGAATACCAGTGAGCCACAGGTTTTCCCAAAGTTATCAATAAGGAAATAACAATCAAAATATTAGTATTTTAAACATTAGCAATAAATATTATTTGTGTTTATAATAACGTTAATGTTTATTTGTGTTATTAATAACGCAAGTTTTAGGAGCTCGTGTGTAAGTAATAGCAGCCGTTCGGGTCGATCTTTAGGTAAAGCTGAGCTTGTCTAGGTTTGTGTGTGGATGGGTAACGAGTTGCTAGATACCGAGTTTACTCCATGCCTCAGAAAGCACGGTAAACTGTAGTCCCGGTTGTCATTTATAGATCTTTGACAGTCGTTACAGGTAGTCAGTGTCCCGAAATTTTGAGAACCAGTCTTACCTACTGTTGTCGTATTACCCAGTAATAACTGGGTTGTGGAGGTCAGATAGACGGTCGCTCCATGTAAAATACTGGTATTCAGCTGCATCTGCTAAGACTGGAAGCCGACCCCAACATAGTTGGGAAAAGGCTGAGCTGATAATGATGATTCACTAAATGATGAATAAGGCAATTTTAAATTAACCTTTCATAAATTACGATGATAGATATTGATGGACTACAAAGAGTTATGCGTTTCACACGTTTTATTTATTTGTGTCTGTAAATGCGGCAGTAACTTTCGCAAGGAAAGAGTACAACTGAAAGCGATTTGACGAAAAGAAATGTTTTTAAATGCAAACGTTTATTCAACACTAAATGTATCGTTTCGTCCAAGACCAGACTTTTTTTTCGAGGTACTTGCAGTTCAGGCTAAAAACTACTAGAATTTCGATGAACGCACTCTAAGTAACTACAGTACGGCCAACGAGAAGCGATACGAAAGGTCATTAACCTAAAGAACAACTGTGGCGTTGACAATCTAATATTTAGCTCTTTCCATCTTGTGCCTTTGTCGTAATGTCTCGTTCTCCCGGCAAAACATGACAACGTTAAGACGGGTTCGCCAACATTCGGGCGGCCGTTTTAGATGGGGTTTTAGCATGGGTTTTGTTTACATTTGGTATCGCTTCTCGTTGGCCGTACTATACAGATAACTACAGTACTTTCACAAGTTATTATGCCTTGTGACCGGGACTGTAGATTCATTTTGTTTCTTGACATTCAAAAGTGCCTGTAATGATCTAATTGAAATAAATGATTTGATTTGATTAAGGGAACCCCCTGTGCGGTACGATCCTCGGCTCAGGGCTTCATGATTGAATCGACTATAAAAAGCCCGGGTCAGGTTATTCAAACAGACTAGGGTTTCTTTACATATTATAAAAACCGACTAGGTACCAAAAAGTACTAGAACGAGGAAAATAACTTTACTTTCGGAAGTCGGTGACTTTTGTTTGTCGTTGACTTTTTACCACCGTTTTCCATTTTTTTATTACAGCATTTTTAGTTACCTATATTCATTTTCCATTGTTACTAAAAGGTTAGCTGATCATCCATATGGATATAGAAGAATACATATCCAAGCAATATAAATAGATTTAATATGGGACCTCCTCAGAAGTATTACGCTTCCAAACAAAAAGACAAATCAAATCAAAAAAATAGATATATAAGTACTAGCTTTCGCCCGCGGCTTCGCCCGCGTTAAATTTGGGGTAACACAGTTCCCCTTGCGCCTTATTGATTTGTAATAGCAACGCTAAGCTTTCCCTTTTCTTCTTTCTCATTCACATCCCACTTTTTTAAAATAAAAATTAGCCTATGTCCGTCTCCTGGTTCCCAACTATCTATGTACCAAAATTCATCACAATCGGTTTAGCCATTAAAGCGTTAAGAGGTAACAAACAAATAAACAAACAAACAAATAAACAAACTCACTTTCGCTTTTATAATATAAGTAAGGAAGTAAGGAAGTAAGGATTAACCAAAGAAGATTTTTAAAAACTAAAATTATTAAACTAAACTAAACTTATAAATAAATTTAAAAATAACGTCAAAAAATTCGTCCTCAACGCTGTCAGTTGGCAATGTCCCCAAGAGACTGGCCGCGTTGCCACGTTGTATGGCAACGTTAAGCCTCTGGCCAAAGTAAAAGCCAGCCCTTGGGTCACGGTAAGTGTCAAACAAACGTTTTGAAATTTCCTTAAAAATAATTATGAAAAGCAGTCGGAGTTATCGGTGAACAGACATAAAAAAATACGGTCGATCATAGAACTTCCTCCTTTTTAGAAGTCGGTTAAAAATGAATAAAAATAGATCAGTTAGATAAATAAATATGTATCTATAATGCCACAGTTAACATTGTTACAAAATCTGAAGAGGGCACAAAGAAATGCCTGGAGTGGCAATTGTCTGCGAGTAGTCTTGTCTCGATGGAGCGACTGCCTATCTGACCTCCACAACCCAGTTAGTACTGGGTAATGCGATACCCCTTGGTAAAGCTGGTTGTCAGACTTTCGGAACACCGACTAGCTGTAACGACTGTCAAAGATCTACAAATGACAGCCGGGACCAACAGCTTAACGTGCTATCCGAGGCACGGAGGAAACTCGGTATGTAATAAAGGGCAATGTCCAAAATTGCCCTGGGCAATAACGAGTATCGGAATATTTACACGATAATCCTTTAACTTTTTTTTTTTATTTTGTAAGTTGCAAATACTTCTGTAACACGGACTAATAACATCCGCCAGCTGTCATCTGCGCTTAATGTTAAGAATACAGGGTTATTTATATGAGTAGATTCTATGCATTTTAATGTGGCACTCGCATTCGCTTAGGCGTTAGGATAAAAATACATAGGTTTGTGCAATGTAGGTACAGACGACTGCAGGTCAAGCTACCCGAAACTGTCAATTTTTCCCAATGAACCTTAATACTTACTACTTAAGAAATAAAGTCGAAAATCTATCAAAGAAATCTGACAGATTGTAGTAGCTTGATGTGCAGGCGTCTGTACATACATACACTGAATTTTATCTAAAACCCCGTTATTCAAATAAATCAAGTATTGGGGGCATAGGGGCTGGTTTAAACGTTGTTGTCACCTTGGGTTTTACCTTTAAGTCTGTTCTGAATGATGTGCTACGCATTTGTCATTAGCGATTTTCCTATTAGTAATTGCATTGTTTTGTTTTTTGTTCAGGTATGTATGGATTTTGTAATTCCTGTTTTACATTCGAGAAAACTGGTATTTCGGAGAGGTGGGATTGTGGGGTCTTTAAGTGTTATTAAACTTATACTAGTTGTTACACGTGACTTTGTTCGCTGAACCAGGGCCGGACGCGAGAGATCGCCGCCGTCGATCGACTCTACGAGGGCACGGTGGTACTCCGCCCGCGCTGGGCAGACCGCCACTGAGTGCTCCACCGTGTCCTCCGGGCGATGGTCTCAATGGTGACACCCGGGCGTTTCCTCCCGCCTGATTGTGTGAAAGAACCTCCCGAAGGTTACGTATCCGGTGAAGTTTGATACCCTTAACTTAGGAATGCATAACAATAAAAAATTATGCCATACTATCTAGTCCGCCATCTTTGCAAATCCGCTTTTTGAATTTAGAATAACGTCACTTAGCTCTAAACATGCATTGTCATTCAAACTAACTGCACATCAATTGTTTTAATTATTGTATGTTGACAACGACGAGCAGGCAATGAATTAAATGCACTTTGAATTAATGATCAGCACTAACGTAATACAGCGCTGTTTTTTGCCCTGCCCTGGGCGGAAGGGGGGGATGTGTCAAACTTTTACTGACTAACACCTACCCATGATCCTTCTTTTGCCCTTTAGGTTAAGGGCCCGCGGTATCTCTTTCGAACAACCCACAACCCCGGGCTCAAAATAAAGAATCATTCCCCCTGGGTCAATCAAATATAAGGTACGCAAAATTTCAGATCAATTTCAAAACGGGAACTCGGTCAAATTAACCTTATAATTTTTTTACACAGTAATAAAGATAAACAATTTAAAATATTTTTATTTCACATGAGCACTTTTATAAAACGTCGAGAAAATATGACACTGCAAAAATGGCCGAAATCTGTCAAAAATGTGTCTTTGCTGTCAAACAGATGCTAGTGCAGGTCGATTGATTCGACTCTAACAATAGTTCCAAGTACAATAGTTACAAGCTGATAAAAGCGTGTTAAAAATATATCGAAACCTGTCACAAACCTAGATATCTAATACTAGCTGTTCTCCGCGGTTTCACCCACGCTGCTCAGCACCTGTTGGTCGTGGCGTAATGTTATATAGCCTATAGCCTTCCTCAAGAAATGGACTATCCAGCACTAAAATAATTTTCCAATTTCAACCAGTAGTCCCTGAGATTAGCGCGTTCAAACAAACAAACAAACTCTTCAGCTTTATAATATTAATATAATATATATATTAGTATAGATATAAGTATAGATATAAAATTCTCGTGTCAGAATGTTCATTCCCATACCCCTCCGAAACGGCTCAACCGATTCCTTTGAATTTTTTTATGCATATTCAATGAGTCTAAGAATTGGCTACTATCTATTTTTCATACCCCTACGTGTTAAAGGGGATCTTAGCAGCAAGTGAAACACACACACACTTAGCTAGTTAAATAATAAAATAAACCTTCCTGATCCTGATCCTGATTCCTGTTCTCACACACTATTATCTACGTTTCTTTCTTCATATTTCCTCTCGCAGGCCTGCTGGTAGAAATTTCTTTAGAAATAAGCTGTGCCTTTGTACTCTTTGCTTTTTATGATGTTTTCCTGTGTTTTCTCTTGTGTGTACATAAATCATTAAATAAATTAATAAATAAACTAGAACTCGAAAACCTTCAAAAAACGATTAAGTAGTTATTGCTTAACATAAAATTACTGTTCTCACTAAACAAGCATGGGTATGCGCAAATAATCAAATCTGGTTTCCGAACTTGTTTAAAAACATTTTGAAGGCCAAAACAGCAAAAATCTATGATTGTAACGAATAAAGCCAAAAATAAACTAAAATAGGAACACACAGTCTCTTTATTTTCTCAACAAACCCTTTAGTTTGATAACTATATCATGGGAATGCATACAAAATAATCTGCCCACCATCTTGGAAGTCGGCCATATTGGATTTCAAACGTTAAAATTGAACCATGTTTTGTCATCCAAACAAAATATGAATGCAAAATTCTAGCTCATTCGGGAAGTGGGTCAAACTTAACTTCAAAATTTTTTTAGGGCACCGGCCTACATTTGACGGAGAAATCGCGTAACAAACATACAAAAAAAAACAGTCGCATTGAGAATTCAAACCTTATAATGTCCATGTTCCTCCAAAATCAAAATTCACATAAATATTGGTACTAATAAAAATACCAAAACCCGTCTAAGGAAATATACAACTAAGAATTTAACACGTCACAGTATTAATAAATTAATTAAAATCTATTTAAAAATTTACGTTTTAATCTGAGTCACATAGATTATAAATTATTTTGACAAAGTAGAAGCTTTTCCATACTCAATGGACTAGGGAAGAATCTAAAATTTACGTGGTGGCGAATACCCAAACCGAGAGCGACAATTAAAAAAAAACTTACGTGAGTGACATAAGCCAACGAAATGTACAGACGCCAGCAGGTATTTTGACGCAGCAATTTTTCCCAATGAACCTTGAACCTAATACTTTAGAAATAAAGTCGAAAATCTATCAAAGAAATCTGTCAGATTGTAGTAGCTTGATGTGCAGGCGTCTGTACATGTCGATTCCGTTGACGGTCGTTGTAGAAATACTGAACGCTTTAAATCGCATCACCGGCGCCGTTTCTTTATCAATAAATGTACTTGTAGTTAGACTAGGACAATTAATCGGAGGAGCTCGTGGCTAATTACCAGCCACTCGGATCGATCTCCAGGTTACGCCACGCTTGCCTAGATTTGTTCGTGGGTGGAATACCACCCATTACATACCAAGTTTCCATTTCATTACATATCAAGTTTTTTGTTTTGCGGATGGAAAATCATCAAATAACTTTCCCCGCTCTGGATGGAGAGGGAGGGGAGTGTCAGACTTGTACTGGCTAAACCTACCCATGTTCCTTCTTTTGCACCTTATATTCCGGGGCCGCAATATCTCCTTCGATCAACCCGCAACCCCGGGTGCAGCCCTAGCAGGCCTCTATGACACCAAGTTTCTTCTATGCCTATTTAGGAATGCACGTTAAGCCATTGAGCCCTGTATTTTTTTTACAATTGACAGTCGTAACAGGGAGTCACTGGCTCCAAATTCGACAACCAGTCCTAAGGATATCGTATTACCCAGGAGTAACTGGGCTGTGGCGGTCAGATAGGCAATCACTACATGTAAAATACTGGTATTCAGCTGCCTCTGGTTAGATTGGAAGCCTAACTAAGAATAGTTGGTAAACTCCATGCATGGTGATGGCGGTAGGTACCTAACCTTAATCCTTCATCGACAGCAATAAATTAACCGTTAACTCAAATCCTATCAAAACAAGCAGACATACAGAAATTGCCGCTACTTCTGTATGCCTGTGTAGTTACACAGACAGACAGAAGTAGCGGCCATTGAAGTTTAGCAAGCAGAGCAGCTAAACTACACAACAGATGTCGATGAGGTTTCACCATAATTTAGACAATTAATTCTGAGATTTGGCTTATAAGTCTTCATGGTTGTCAATATAGCACCCGCGCAAAGCAAGGTCGAGGACCTAGTTTCATGTAATCGCTGTAAATACAATTAGATTAACAACCTTATTAACTAGAGAATTAAACGCAGCGTTGAAAACATTGATGGAAACGGTCCTCATGCGTATTATCGCGTCATAAATCAAGTGGAAGTGTGGGTTTTTTGGAAGTTGCAAGGTATGTTAAATAATGTGGTTTATTTTTTTTTTGCTTTATTTTTGGCACACTTTTATTAGCTTCGATGATGAGTATCCTCGATGGCGTCTCGTTTAGGTTAAGACTACATTGTAGAGCGAAGCGAATTTGAAAATTGGAGCTTTCGGGATCATGAAAGTCTCCTTGAAAGTGCGAGGGAAGCGAGCTCAAAAATTTGGCGGTTTCTATATAAACCAAGAACAGACAGCAGCACATGTACAAACAACAGGGCGGGCTGGACACATTGTCTAGTATCCTGACGTTTGTGGAGCAACACTACATTTACAATCCAGGGCATAGTCACTAGTCACCCATCTATTGGTGTTCCACGCGCGCCTGAAAGAGATGTCAGCAAAAGCAGAGGGGCCTGCCAAGGTCACCGCTTGCCATGATGGCGGATTCTTCGAAAGAGATACCGTGGCTCTGAAACATGAAGGGAAAAAGAAGGAACATGAGTAGGTTTTAGTCAGTAAAAGTCTAAAACTCCCCTCGGCTCTGCACTGAGCGGGAGAAGTTATTTGATGATTACTCATCCGCAAAAAAAGGAGCTAGGGAGGAGCTCGTGGCTAAATAATAGCAGCCGCTCAGGTCGATCTTTAGGTTAAGCCGCGCTTGCCTAGGTTGGTCTGTGGATGGGTGACCACCCGTTGCATACCGACTTTCCTCCGTGCCTCGGAAAGCACGTTAAGCCGTTGGTCCCGGCTGTCATTTGTAGATCTTTGACAGTCGTTACAAGTAGTCAGTGTGCCGAAAGTCTGACAACCAGTCTTACCAAGGGGTATCGTATTACCCAGTATTAACTGGGTTGTGGAGGTCAGATAGGCAGTCGCTCCATGTAAAATACTGATATTCAGCTGCATCCGGTTAGACTGGAAGCCGACCCCAACATAGTTGGGAAAAAGGCTAGGCAGATGATGACTCATCCGCAAAAAAAGGGTGTCCATGAAGTTTGATGCCCATGTTTCTCCATAGATATAGATGTTTACGTTTTGGAATAGGCACCTAAAGTCCATT
The DNA here is from genome assembly GCA_958449745.1 of Ochropleura leucogaster. Classification (NCBI taxonomy): domain Eukaryota; kingdom Metazoa; phylum Arthropoda; class Insecta; order Lepidoptera; family Noctuidae; genus Ochropleura; species Ochropleura leucogaster. The sequence goes on along the minus strand of OY288224.1, from coordinate 11,314,070 downwards.
TAAAGTTATTAAGCCTTATGGCTGGCTTGTTGTTTTGTGTTTCAACTTCACACTGCATAGATATGTATTTGTAACATCAAAATACGAGGAAGCAACGACCTCCAATAAAACTGTCGACAGTTTAATAACAACTGTATTCATTTGTACACAATGATGATAATTTTGTAATAACGTAAACGATCAACTTAAGTATGGGAGAAAAAAGGAGGCATTGTGCTTGGACCTTGTGTGGCGATGAGTAGTTTTGACCCTGGCTTTGGTCCGAACATTTTTTTTATTGTTTAGCCATCTACATCAAGCACTTAATTTTTTTTTTTTTTCTTTCGGGTTTTGGATGTGGTGAAGGTTTTGGATGATTAAAAGATCAGGGTTTGTGTAAGAAAAAAAAAGCGACTTCCAAAAAAATACTAAAAAGACAAGGACAAAATGTATTTCCGAAAGTCGGTGACTATTGTTTGATTAGATAGATTTGTTTGCCACCGACTTCCGAAAGTAATTTACTTTCCGTCCTTTTTTGAAAGTCGGTTTTTTGGCATTAGCATTTATTTCAGTATTCTTTCTAGTTGTAGACTTGTAGTATGATGCTATCTCACACAAATTCATATTGAGTCATCATCTGCCTAGCCTTTTCCCAACTATGTTGAGGTCGGCTTGCAGTCTAACCGGATGCAGCTGAATATCAGTATTTTACATGGAGCGACTGCCTATCTGACCTCCACAACCCAGTTAATACTGGGTTGTGTAGGATACTATACCCCTTGGTTAGACTGGTTGGCAGACTTTCGGAACACTGACTACCTGTAACGTCTGTCAAAGATCTACAAATGACAGCCGGGACCAACGGCTTAACGTGCTTTCCGAGGCACGGAGGAAACTCGGTATATATAACGGGTGGTCACCCATCCACAGACCAACCTAGACAGCTTAACCTTAAGATCGACCTGAGCGGCTACTATTATTTAGCCACGAGCTCCTCACACACAAAATCATATTCACAAATTCATATTGAGGAAGTATTCATTTTTCATTGCTATTGAGAGGTATTAACTGATCGTCGAAGAAAAAATAATGATTATAGAAAATAACTCATAAATTACCCAAGCAATATAGATAAAATTCATATGGAATCCCTCCGGGAGTATACCCTTTCGATTAAAAAAAGAATAATGAACATTGGCCCAAAATCGCGTAATAATCATACAAAAAATCGCGTAATAACAAGAAAGAAAAAACATTTATTAGTCGCAAATTAAATTAAATTTCGAAAAAGTCTAACAAAGCCGGATAACCCGGACACCGTTTATCTTGGCCGGACATGCAATCAAAAAGCCTATGTCTGGCTTTATCCTGACACCTAGCAACGCTACGAGCGGGGGTCGAACCCGCGGCAGTCCATCGCTCAACTACGGCGCCAACCCTGCCGTTAAACTAAAAAACTAAACACAACCCTAGGTATTAAAAAGTGACAAACACACACACAAGTATTAAAAGGTGACAAACACACACACACACACACACAAGTATTAATAGGTGACACACACACAAGTATTAAAAGGTGACAAACACACACACAAGTATTAAAAGGTGACAAACACACACACAAGTATTAAAAGGTGACACACACACACACAAGTATTAAAAGGGTACACATACAAGTATTAAAACGTAACAAACACACACACACACACACAAAAGTATTAATGGTTTATTTATAATACCTAGGATGTTACGTTGTATGAAACAATCAGGTTTGACCTTGAGATACTTGCATAATGCTCTGTGCGAAGGTCAAGGGCATATTTCGGAAAGACCCATTTTTTGTATCCGATTTAATTTAAATGGCGTAGCGGTTTGATGTGTTTCGTTTTATAATTCACACATCAATCTACTACAAACTGCATCCAATACCTATGAATCGCTGATGTATAAGTATTGGCAGTTTATACGCTTTTAGGGTTACGTTACGTTGTTTAAATGTTGAGGAATTCGAACTCATTAAAGAGATAGGACACACACCAGTAGGCATTGAGCACGACTGATCGTGTTGTTCGGATTCCTCTCGAAAACTGACATATTCGTCAACTGGCGACTGAAAAAGTCTCGACTGCGACTTGAGTGCGAGTGGACGACAACAAAACTAGGTAAAATCGGAAGGTGCCAACTCGTGCGCACTCGTGAGTGTATCGGTCGCGAGTTGACGAATATGTCCGAAAACATAGTCGCTAAAAAAAAAAGAAAAAAACAATTATGACATTTATCAACCTAGTCACGTAAAGTGATCTATTGTTAAGTCAGGTTTACCATTAATTTGAATTACCAACTAATTTAAACAGTTAATTACCGGTTATAAAGTCTATTTTTATCACGTTATGCATGCAACAACGCGGGTCCGTTCGTCTAGACACTAGAAGAACGGACGGTGAGAGATTTCTAGTGATCAAGTGATTTCAAGTGATCCTATAAAAGGGTTTCGTGTTTTCCTTTTGAGATACGGAACCCGAAAAATAAATGATTTATGAGCACGAACAATATTTAGCCTTTAATACAAAGGTCCAAGCGTCACAAACGAATGCTCCCTGACTCACCGATAAGCAACAAAAACAAAAGAGCGTCGTGACCATATTACAAATTGGTCATCATTTAGTCATGCTTATTAGGACATAAGCGAGATCGTATCTCTTTGGCATGACGTGCTTTTAAGTTTCAATCCTTGCTTAACTTGCGTCGGAATGGACAATCTGCTTGGCATTTTCCCAACTATGTTGGAGTCGGGTCCAACTGAATAGCAATATTTAACTAGTGCCGACTCCCTATGTGACCTCCACAGCCCATCTTACATACGTTATACTCACGGGTTGATCACTGCAGTAGACCAGCGCTGTGCTGTTGGCTCCTATCGCCGCCGCCGATCGCCTCTACGAGGGCATGGGCATGGCGGTGCTCCGCCCAAGATGGGTAGACCGCCACTGTGTGCACCACCGTGTCCTCCGGGCAATCGTCACAATGGTGACACCCGGTTTATCTATACCTTGCGTCGTGTTCTTTATTAACTAAGTGAGGATCGTGAATCCCTCGACGCGACGACATGAAGCAATGTTCTGCTTGACGATGTTAAGTCATTTGCCTATCCTTGGGATTTTGAAGCCTGGCGGCAAAGATTTTTGATTTCAGCGATGAGCGAGTTTAACGACCACAACCCTATAACTAAGTATTATGTTGCGTTGAGTCGAGTAGCAATTGAAGTTTGGTGATATGAGGCAGCTCGATCATTATGAGGCACCGCTGTTCCACCCAATGCTGAGTATAGGTCCCACGCCATAGCTATGGTTCCCTGATCTGTGCGTTCCACGTCTTCCCCATGATCTTCTGTATACACTCATCTGGGTTTTATTCTGCCACAGCTTCAATCATCATTTCTCGGCATTCATTCAGTTTAGGCTCAACTTCAGTTACCATTACCAAGTCGCTAGCACGATGACAATCATTATCCAACAATAAGACTCCGACACTGCTGGCCATCCAGTTGACGTAATTGCTTATGGTCGATCAACATGGACAAGGACAATGGCGAGTAAAGTCTACACCGTCCAGCGGCGGCGCCCAGAACGTCTTCCGCGGCGGCTGAGTTGGTTTGAGGTTCTCGCCCTCAAACGTCCAGCCACCTGCTACGTTAGCATAACTGCTTTGCAGAAGAAGGGGACCACTTTCCATTCTCTCTCACACCAGACCATGGACTGAACCAGCTAAAAGTCGTATTCTCGGATCGCCTCTACGAGGCCACAACATTGCTTCGCCCAAGCGGGGCAGTCCGTCACAGTGTGCTCCACCGTGTCCTCCGGGAAAGTACACAAACGGCCCATACTATTCTCAAACCACTGCAATTTTTAAAAGCCAGAATTAACAGTAACGATTCCGAGAAAGAGACAATGAAGTTCGACAAAGTCCCAGAGTAAAAAGTAACTGTCTTCAATCCCGCCAGGAAATGAAACAAAAGATTGGAGGAGGAGTAGGAAACACACAATTTCTATTCCCCTCCACATCAGCAGAAGTCAGCACAGAACAAGGCAAATGGGCACAAAGGAACGTTTTAATCCAGAATTAGAATAGTTGCCTATCACCACGAATAGCGAAGCCAAGCCAACAATGGCGATTAGCGTAAACCGAGACAGGGGGTCAACTCTAATTCTACGTAAAACGAAATTGCGGCCGAAACTTCAAACGTTTTCTACCACGGTTTCATTTCATTTCATTCATTTCGAAATTTCGGACGTCCGAAGTTTATTTGACATTAAAATTTTCTGAACCTACACTAATTCACGCAAAATGATATAGAGTAGGGTTACAAACGTAACTACTTTTGACTTTCGTTCGTTAACGAAGTTACGTTTCGGAGAAAGAGAGTAGACCCCCAGTGACGGACGAGTGGTGACTCGCTATTGTCTGACCTACTGAACTCTTCGATCTAACGTTAATCGGGGTTTACTCATAGGGTATTTATGCTTAGCAAGTGGACCGATTCATAAACTATCCAACAAATTGAAAAGCGCGCGTATTAATGTGGTCTGTATTGAATTGCGTATTCAATTTTCGATCTAAAAACCAAGTGACTAACACCTATTTTGTCAACCACAAGCATGTTTAACGCTTATAGGTATACGTTTTGTGGGAAACAAAACCACGCAAAACCTTCTTACAATTGTGTTTTTATTTGTGCATTTGAACGCTTAAAACTCCAAGCTACGTGAGCGTAAAAACCGCTACTAAAATTATAATTTTATTATTAACATTCCTAATATTATAACATTAAGGTCTGTAATGAACTAGAAATACTTACATTCATATATGACGTGTTTCTTGAGTAAGATCACGATTTAATACCTTCTGGGCAAACCCGATGCAATAAATGAATAGTTTAGCTGTTGTTTGTCGTAGGTAGTGTAGAATAGGGCTAGCATGTGTGTGTTGATAATTGATGCCCAGTCGTTTTTAGAATGAAAAAACTGAACCCTTATTGGATCACTGTCTGACCCTTTATCTCGTAGCATGGAGGTATCGAGTGAAAATTAAAACCATATAAGCAGTCAATTCTGTGGTCCCTGTTACAGAATCAACCCTCTTCGTCTACGCAGTGAAAAGATATGGCTGTTAATGTCGCAAGTGTGTACGGAATCGTCCCATTGTGCAGTGAAATAATCAACCCCATAAGTCTACACAGTGAAAAGATATGGCTGTTAATGTCGTAAGTTTGTACGGAACCCTAGTTGCGCAAGTCTGATTGGCCGGTTTTTTCTTGGCTTAGGGCATGTGATGTAACGCATAAGATTAAAGGAGTAATGGATATGATTGTTAATGAATAGAGAGGGAGAGGTAGACCAGAGAAAAGATAGATGGATGGTCTGAGAAATGATATGAAAGAGAAAGAATTAAATGATACCATGTCTTTCAAACAACCCGCAACCTCCAGAACACCCCGTGTTGTGGAGGTTGCTTGTAGTAGTGGTTACTACAGTGCCGTAGATGTTGGACAGCCCTGAAAAAAGAATTTAAAATGCCTTGACCACACATTTACCGCTCTTCGTTCACTATCAAAGATCACAAAACTGTGGTCAATGATCACGTCTAATTAATCGTTATTAATGATATCATAGGATGATCTATGTGTATTCTAAGTATAATGCATGGTAATGCGTTTTTCTCTGAAGATAATCTACTCTATGAAAACTTAGAATCAGGAAATGAGTTTGCATCTTTTTGTCGTACGTCATCTCATTACCAACGGCTCTGGGTCTATCTAGCCTTTTACCAAATGTAAACAAAACCCATGCTGAAACCCCATCTAAAATGGCCGCCGAAATGTTGGCGAACCCGTCTTAACGTTGTCATGTTTTTGCCGGGAGAACGAGACATTACGACAAAGGCACAAGATGGAAAGAGCTAAATATTAGATTGTCAACGCCACAATTGTTCTTTAGGTTAATGACCTTTCGTATCGCTGCTAGTTGGCCTTAGTGTAGTAACTTTGTTAGGGTTGACTTCCAGTCTTAACGGATGCATCTGAATGGTGATGATATATTTTTAACCGACTTCAAAAAAAGGAGGAGGTTATCAATTCGACTTTGTTTGCACGTGTAATGCAACAAACAAAATACGAAGACAGAAATAGCGTTTTATCTCTTTCTCGCAAGTTTAGTACGAGTAACATTGACTTACCGCTCTTATCGACGATCAAACAATAAACGATGCCTTTATCAAGTAGTTTACTTCTTACAATTTTTGAATTAAATTGACCGTATAAAATTCCAACCGAGTGAGATTTAAAGGGATATCCATCCTTACTAATATGTATTATAAAAGCGAAAGTGAGTTTGTTTGTGAATAGCTAAACCGATTTTGATGAATTTCAGTACAGTGATAGTTGAGAACCTGGAGACGGACATATGGAAGAAAAGGGAAAACTTAACATCGCTATTACAATCAATAAGGCGCAAGGGCAAAAACTACAGGTAGCAGGTACTCTGCAAATCAGGAAATGGCTGTGTTACCCCGAATTTAATGCGAGCGAAGCGGGCAAAAGCTAATGTCAAAATAACGCACAAAATCCTTCAAAATTACATCAAACTTTTGCGATCACAGAATTTATTGGATTTATTTTATGATAGGTACAGACGCCTGCACATCAAGCTACTACAATCTGTCAGATTTCTTTGAGACTAGATTTTCGACTTTATTTCTAAAATTTTAAGGTTCATTGGGAAAAATTGACAGTTTCGGGTAGCTTGACCTGCAGGCGTCTGTACTTCATAAATGTTTATCCGTTTTACATGTATCGGTTTATGTTCAGTTATGTTTGAATTTAAATTAGTTTTTAATCGCATAACTGGTTTCATTAAATGACGTTGGTATTCCCCAGTTGTGATAACGGATGTCAAATTTCAGTCGGGGAGTTCGAGGCTAAATAATAATAGTTGTTAGGGTCGATCTTTATGTAGGTTAAGCTGTTCTTGCCTAAGTTAATCCGTGGATGGGTGACCACCCATTTTTTTTGCGGATGGGAAATCAGCAAATAACTTCCCTCACTACTAGAGTGAGGGAAGTTATTTGCTGAGGGGAAGGGTTAATTTATATATCCGGTATTTTATATTCAAAACATGATATTTAATTTATTTCTATTTAAATTTTGTTAAATTGCTAGTTTGGCAAAATATCAATCTTATATTCACAATCTTTTGCGGTTTTCCCGATTTGAGCGGGGGAGCGTCAGACATTTAGTGACTAAAACCCACCCTTGAACCTTATTTTGCTCTTTGTGTTACGGGGCCACGGTATCTCTTTCGAACAACCCGCAACCCCGGCATGCAATGGCCCTGTCAGGCCCCTCTGTTTTGCTAACATCTGTTTGAGGTGTGCGTGGAACACTAACGCGCCGTCGACATAAGCTTGTGGGATTAAACTGATTATCCAAATCAACGTAACATCTAACCTCATTTTTTGCCGTCACCACGTGACTCTGGCAGAATAGTCGACATCGGCTCAGTTGTCAAAATAGAAAAACAAAAAAAAACTCATTTAAAAAATAACAGTATGAAATGCCAATGCAAACAGTTTATCTACCTACACGTGATTTGCATACAATACGCATTGTATGACATTTGGGTCCACCGGTATTACCCATGTATGTACCGTATTCACCATTAGAGAATGCAAAAAATGGCGGTACCAACTGATTAACTTTTGTACTGTTTACAATGGGTTTTTGTAAGCGGGCAGTTTAGGTAGTGTGCCTTATTTGTTAATTCTGTATTTGTGGTTAGTTTTCGAAATCTCAGAAACTACAAGTGCTAGGTGTCTTAAATTGTGCATAGGGGAACTTTTAAGGACGTAGGTGCTGACTAGGACGGGATTTTCCAAAATTCAACCCCTAAGGGGACGAAAAAGAGTGGCAATGTTTGTATGGCAGAACGCAATTTGGGTGGATTATCCTTACTAATATTATAAAAGCGAAAGTGAGTTTGTTTAGTCTTCACGTCTAAATTGCTAAACCGATTTTAATTAATTTTGGTACAGAGATATTTGGGACCCTGGAGACGGACATATATATTTATTAAACATTGAGATGTGAGGGAGATAGAGGGAAGAAAAGGGAAAACTTAGCATTGCTATTACAATAAATAAGGCGCAAGGGCATAACTACAGGTAGCAGGGTACCTGTAAATTAGGAAAGGGGAACTATGTTACTCCGAATTTAACGCGAGCGACACCGCGGGCAAAAGTTAGTTTATGATAAAAATAAATACAAATTCTGGATAAACCTATAACTTACTTTTTGAAATTGCAGAGCTCTGTTGTTATCCTATGGAAATAAGTAATATCAAGCTACAATACTGGATCTGAGCAGCGGATGAAACCGCTGGGCACAGCTAGTCGCAGTATATAAATTGTTGCGTATATAATCGTTCTGTATATTTATAATACAGAACGATAATCGTTATAAATCGTTCTGTATATGTAGATACTGGTATTCAGCTGTACCTATGTGGTTAGAATAGAAGCCGACCCCAACATAGTTGATAAAATGGCTTGGCAGATGATGATAAATTATTTTGCAAGCTTCACAAGCGAAATGTCCTCCTAGTTCACTCAGAAGTTGTAGATAAACCACAGAATTAATGATAGCATCTACCAACAAAGTTAAACTAGGTAATTAAGTAAAGTTAATTAAGTAAGTTGACGGGCCTGTTGGTCTAGTGGTTAGTGGCTCTGACTGCTGAGCCGGAGGTCGTGGGTTCGATTCCCACCCAGGACGAACTTTGTGTGATGAGCATGATTGTTTATTCTGTGTCTGGGTGTGATTTATCTATAACTAGCTGTTCCCCACGGTTTCACCCGCGCTGCTCAGCACCCGTTGGTCGTAGCGTGATGTTATATAGCCTATAGCCTTCCTCAAGAAATGGACTATCCAACACTAAAAGAATTTTTCAATTCGCACCAGTACTTCCTGAGATTAGCGCGTTCAAACAAGCAAACAAACTCTTCAGCTTTACAATATTAGTATAGATAGATTTGGGGACGAAAGGAGACAGTTATACATTTCCAATTTTTGACCTTAGGTTATGGTAAGCTATCGCTTTCACATATTTTACTATCTAAACATGAATGATGTTACCAAGGTTTTTTTTATTTAGTGTTTTGCTATTCTTCTCCATAGATTTCTACGCTTTGGAATGGACAGTTACAATACCTTCACAGTTATTTTGTCGTGTGATTGGGACTGTAGCTTTATTTTTTTGTTGTTTAAAGTGGTTGTAACTGTCCATATTGAAATTTAAAATACTTTTGATTTTATTTGATTTCCCTTGCCGCTTTGACGTCATGCGCATACGATAAAAATCAAAACAGATCCAAAAAACCTGTTTAAAACAATTTTATCTACCTAAAGGTAAAAAACCTGTAACTATACTGCCTGAATTGGATATTCTCCCACACCTATTGTATCTTGTGTCACTACACATGCTGAATTGGGTATTATCCCTCACCTATTGTATCGCGTGTCACTATACTGGCTAAATTGGGTATTACCCCTCTCCTATTTAATTTTATCTATGCAAAAAAATACATTGGAATATGTATTTTATAAATAATCTAAAAATAGAACAACTTTTACCTTAATTGGTTAGGTTGATGGCTGAGCAAGATTGCCGAGGAAAACCCAAGAGTTGTAAACCGGATGATTATCAAAGGAGTCTGTACACTTATTTAGATGTGTTTTTGTATGAAAATATATTTGAAGCCATTTATGAGATGAATGAAAGGGACATATAAACAGGGTAGAATTTTGTAATGCCACCTGAAGGGTAATCTTAATACTTAAGATAGAAAAGTGTACTCGAAGAAAACATTCCTTTATTTTTGAAAATAATGAAAACGGCATTCAAAGATTTAAAAAAAATCGCTTGCCGCTCACGGTAATTGAACCGACTAAAATCTGTAAAAGTTGCAGCCTGTACGATTATTGCATCGATCATTAGGGTCAATAAGGATTAAATCTCTTTGACAAACTTCATAAGTTAAATAGAATAGCTCGTGGCTAAATAATAGAAGCCGCTCGGTTCTATCTATAGGTTAAGCCACACTTGCCTGATCTGTGGATGGGTACCCACCCGTTACATAGGTACAGAGTTTCACTTCCATCTGCACTCAGAACTCACTTCACTTCCTCCCAGAAGAAAGCTACTGCTTCCTACTACTCTTGCTGCTCATCCAAGGTCGACAATCTCCACGTTCCTGTGGCAGCTGCTTTTTGTAGTGATTAAGGTTAAATTTAGCTTAACCGTACATTTTTGGATGTTCAGTGTCTCTGAACATAATACTCAGAATGAGGTACTTTGTATAACCTTTGTTGTTATTCCAAATAGGTCATTAAGGTCATTAGACAAGCTTGTCTAGCAAAGCATGCGCAATAAAAAAAATGCTCTAACGATCACACAATCTTTTGCTACTCAACTTTGATTAGTTAACCAATTAACCTTATTCTTTTATTTTATAAAACACTCAACTAGAGTGCGTAGTTAAATGACCCATACATTTTTAGGAATGGGAAACCATCAAATAACTTCCCCCGCTCTGGACGGAGAGTAGGGGAATGCCAGAATTTTACTGACTAAAGCCCACTCATGTCCCTTCTTTTGCTCTTAATGTTGGGGGTGCCACGGTATCTCTTTCGAACAATTCGCAACCCCGGCAGGCGGTGGTCTTGGCACGCTCCTCTGCTCTTTGAGGTGCGCGTGGATCACTAACGCGCCATCGACACGGTTTTTTTTTCGGGTGGGAAATCATCCAATGACTTCCCCCGCTCTTCATGTCAGACTTGTACTGACCAAAACCCACCCATGTTCCTTCTATTGCCCTTTACGTTACGAGGCCGCGGTATCTCTTTCGAACAACCCGCAACCCCGGCAGGCGGAGGCTCTGGCAAGCCCCTCTGCATCGACACGGCTTATAGTCACTTGACGGACGGACGGTGAGCTAACTATTGCTCATCATCTACAGACATCTACGGATAATTACTACCAATATAGTTAGTTTATTTATCCATATAACAATAACATAGTTTATGGACTCACCGTTGTATGTACCAATTAGTAAAGTCAATGGCTGAATTGCGAAGAACCTCCACTAACACCTGAGGCTCTCGCTAGGCAGTTGGCTCAAGGGTTTTATACAGAAAGCGGAACTCCTGGTAAAGGCTCGTATTGGTAGGATATGCTCTCCGGGGCCCTTACCGCCGGTAGCGTGGACCCTCCAGATACCGGTCGGCGAATATTTTTATATTGTAAAATGTAAAATTATAATTGTTAAAGTGATTAAAAACATAGTTTGAACCTTAATGAAGTTAAAATTCAGTGGGATCTTTAACAAAAGTGACAAGATGAATTTATGAAGTCGACATTACAATAACTTGAATGCATAGAAATACAATGCGGTAACAACCTGACAACAACGTTACAAATCACTCAAAGAGTTCAAAAACCTCGCAATTGTTTGGAAGTTGACAGTTTTTGTTTAGAAAGTTCGTTTGTCACAAGCCCTCATTTCCTTTTGTGTGGGAGGGAGGTCACCGCACTAACGGAAACCAGGATCAGTGTTATTATCTACTAGCTTTTGCCCGCGGCTTCGCTCGCGTTATATTCGGGGTAACACAGTTTCCCTTGCGCCTTATTGATTTGTAATAGCAACGCTAAGTTTTCCCTTTTCTTCCTTCTTTCTCCCTCACATCCCAATTTTTAGAAAAAATATTAGCCTATGTCCGTCTCCTGGTTCCCAACTATTTCTGTACCAAAATTCATCAAAATCGGTGCAGCCATTAAAGCGTGAAGAGGTAACAAACAAAAAAACAAACTCACTTTCGCTTTTATAATATTAGTAAGGATTTGCTATTTTGTACGTGTATTGCTAAGGTAACTAAATAAATAGTAGGTAGCCGCTCGGGTCGATCTTTAAGTTAAGCCGCGCTTGCCTAGGTTGGTCTTACCGAGATTCGTCCGTGCCTCGGAAAGCAGGTTAAGCCGTTGGTCCCGGCTGTCATTTGTAGATCTTTGACAGTCGTTACAGGTAGTCAGTGTTCCGAAAACCTGACAACCAGTCTTACCAAGGGGTATCGTATAACCCAGTATTAACTGGGTTGTGGTCAGATAGGCAGTCGCTCCATGTAAAAAGCTCCAGTTGTGATGCTGGTGGTCTCGACTAAATAAAACTTCCTTTTTTATATGAAGACTGTATAATATCAATTGCAAAACAAATAAAAATGGCCGATGGATACGCGCGTTAAGTGACGGCGAGCGAGTGGCCCTCGGTATGGTTGAGGGCCTTGCGTTACGTGGAGCGTTCAGGTAACGTAGGATCATACGCTGCAAAGCCACTGGCCGGCGATGTGAAGATCCGGAACATCATCTTCATTTTTTTTTTTTTATTGAGTATGAACTCACTCTTGACCTCGATCTCGCCTGATGGTAAGCGACAGATGAGGTCTACGATGGAGCGAGCGAGCCCAGAAGATGCCTATTGACTCTTGTTTTGAAGGCAGACGGGTCGTATGTGGTAGGGAACACAGAAGCCGGTAGAGAGTTCCACACCTTGGCCGTGCGCACAATAAATGTTGAGGAAAAGCGCTTAGTACGACAAGACGGTATATCGACCAAGTGCGGGTGGTACCCGGCCGTGCGTCTGGTAGCCCGGTATTAAAACGGAGATGGTGGGATCAGGTCATGGAGCTCCAGCGCACACTCTCCGAAGTACAATCTGTAGAAAACTGACAAGCTGGCAACGTTACGCCTGTGCGTTTTATTTATTTTCCTGCCCTTGTCCCATTCTATTTGGGGTCGGCACAAAACGTGTTCTTCTTCTATTCCATTCATGCCAACCGATCATTGTGCAGCCAAGGAGTTGAACTTCCTGCTTATTACCGGATGGGAAATCATCAAAGGAATCCGCCTGCTCTGGGTAGAGCGAAAAGGAGTGTCAGATTTGTACTAATAAGACCCATCCATGTTCCTTCTCTTGGCCCTTATGTTCCAGGCCCGCAGTATCTCTTTCGAACCTTTTTACAACATTTCTTTTTTTGCGGTTAGGAAATCATTAAATAACTTACCCCACTCTGAGCGGAGCGGGAGGAAGTGTCAGACTTGTACTGACTAAAACCCACCCATGTTCCTTCTTTTGACCTTTATGTTCCGGGGCCGCGATATCTCTTTCGAACAAAGTAGTAGGATAAACAACATCATTAGACACATATTTCGTCTGTCATTCTTGGAATATATCTTATTTGTATTATAAGCTCCCGATATTTCGATGCTGTTGCAAAATGCAAACTATTATTATCACGGAATAATATTCTTAAAACAAACAGACATTAAAATTATTTTGTACTAGCTGGCGCCTAGGTCCTATGTGTTATTCCAGACCATAATCTACCTCTGTGCCAATTTTCATGAAGATCCGTTCAGTAGTTTTTTCGTGAAAGGGGATCAAACATACACCCATACTCACAAACTTACGCATTTATAATATTAGCAGGATATAATAAACGCTCGGAAGATTGATATCGAACCTACCCACTTTTTATCTTAATTATGTATTAATCGATAAGTGAACAATGTATGTTCTTCTAGAAAAAATAAAGAATATTTAAACCAAAATGCTAATATGAAAAGTGGGCATACTCCTTTAGCCTTGTGCTTGATAAAATACAAGTTAATGACCACCTTATGTCAATCGTGAGAGGGTTGATCCTGCCAAGCGACTGGGAAAAACCAACTCGACCAGCCAACAGGATTACCTACTTATCAGGCTGAGAAACTTCCATAAGTACTAATATAAATACGAAAGTATGTAATTCTGTCCGTTGTTCTCTTTTCAAATCTGGTCCCGGGTTCACAAAGGTTTTGATTCGATTTCGGAAGTCAGTATATCTATTTCGCCCGCTTTCGTATGCCAAAAAAAAAAAAAAAAACTTAGGTTTTTTTTTGGAAGTCAGTTTCTTTTTTTGCAAAAATGATTTTCATTTCAGCCTTTTCGTTGTGGTGTGATGGTGTCTCACACAAATTCTTATCGAGAATTAATTTTCCATTGCTGCCGCGAGATATTAGCAATTATCATTTCGTTCATTTACATAAGAAATATTTAAGACTTATATTGTTTTCTAATGGTAATATTGTTTTCTCTGTTAGAACTGGGCCAAATTGAAATGAGACCACACGGAAAGCACCAGCTTTCAAATAGAAAAAGAATCGGTTCGTCCAGGCCAATTGATAACCTCCTCTTTTTTTAAAGTAGTCGGTTAAAAACTGACAGAACATGACATGACATGCTTAACCTATTTCGATTATATATGCCACATCATGCATAGACTGACAGACATAGACCTGGATTAGGACATTTAAGCTGGGATATTTTACACATTGGACTTTATTTGGTAGTTCATTTCCGAACTAAATTTAAGCAGGCATACTCGAGGCCCAAAGCTGTTATAGAATAATCGAACGCATATTTTCTGCGACATGTGTTCTCATTTTAATTTTCGAAATAAATTTTAAGCCAAGTATTTTTTTTTAGGGGTGTCTGCAAAGGTTAAAGAACTGGTGACAAAATCATTTAAGCCGTAGACAAAGTATGACATAACCTACTGTGTTGTATGGCTTGCTCTGCCCACGCGAAGTTAGAAAAAACAGTGACACAAAAACACTAAGAAGCTATAAGATACAAAATAACAGAATATACGAAGACTAAACTCGCGACAAAACTGGCTTTAGAAAAAAACCAGTAAATCGGCCTCGCAGATATAGAGAACGTGTTATTTAGAGAATAAAACCTCTCAATGTTCTATTATCATATCAACGAAGCAGATTGTTTTTTTTTTCGTCTCATAACTTCATAATACAAGTAAGGACTACAAGTTGATGATACAAAATATTTTACAAAATTGACAAGAATACCGGTTCCACGCTTCTTCATACAACTACTCAACTTAGTATTAAACGTAGCACCACCAGGAAATTGAACTTTAACATGACAACGATACAGATGGATTTTGTTTGTGTACGCTTACTATATAAATGTCTATAAATTAGTCACATTCCCGTTTCGCATTATAATTGTTCAGTGTACAGCGAGACTTCGCGCAGATCACAATGAAGTCGGTCGCGTTAGTGTTATTATTTATTGGTGTATGTTATTGTCAAGTCGATTTCAATGAACGACCCCGGAACTTTAGTATAGAACTATTGTATTACACACAGGCGGAAACTGACGGACATGTTGTGATCTCACCGTTCGGAATATGGACTTTGATGACCGGTATCGCACTTGGAGCGACTGGCAACAGTTACAACGAACTGGCTAGGGCGTTCATTCTGCCAAAGAACCCGAGTACATTAGTTCGAGGATACAGGGCCTTGACAAAAGCTGTCCTAGCCCAAGGAGACAATGGAGTCAGCCTCGCCAGTAAAAACTTCGTGTTTTTGGACAACGATTTCTCAGTGTACCAAGAATTCAGAACAACGTTGCAGAACGATTTTGGAGCCTCACTTAAAGTCCTCGATTTCGACGACCCCAATTCTGCCCGCATCGCCAACACATACATCGAAACGTCAGGCGGACGAGTTTCAAATGTATTACGTTCGGACGACTTCCGTGAATCGAGAATGATCTTAACAAACGTGATTTCATTCAAAGGACTTTGGGCTTCACCTTTCAACAAATCTGACACAGCTTTGGAACCATTCTACGACGAAGATAAAAACGTGGCTGGTTCGGTGAATATGATGTTCCAAAAAGGAATGTTTGCTTTCTCAAATATGCAGGCTTTGAAGTCTTTCATTGTAGAACTGCCTTACGGAACAAACGGCAAATACTCCATGATTGTGATCCTGCCATATCCTTCAGTGAAAATAGCTGACATGTACAAGAATTTCTCTCATGTCAGTTTGAAGGATATCTTTAAGAGATTGCAAGATGATGTGGACTCGTTCGGAATGGACGAAGTTGACGTAAAATTGCCGAGATTCCATATAAGCACGAATCTTGTTTTGAACAAGCCTTTAAATGACATGGGTGTGTACGAGATTTTCCAACCTGACTTGGCGAGTTTCCAACGTGTTTCAAAGGACAATATATTTGTTTCTGCTATCGTACACAAGGCTGATATCGAAGTTACTGAATCAGGAACTGTGGCATCCGCTGTGACAACAGCTACTTTCTCTGATAGAATATCAGCGCCTTATTTCCATGCGAATCGACCATTCATCTACTTTATTATGGAAAAAACTACGACGACTGTGATATTCAGCGGTATTTACTCAAAACCCACAGTGTATTAATAAGGAAAAAGAAATTAATAAAGACTTTTTGAACGTAATCTACAACGATGTTTGATCGCCAAACTCGGTTATAAAAAAACATTATTCAAATCGATTTTTTTTAAACATCGTTCTAGAATACTGGCCATATTATAGTGTTTTATGAAAAGAGTTCCTCTAATGAACTTTTAAATAAAGAAAGAGCATTTATTATCGTGTAAAGGTTTATTACAGAGTGGTGGATATTGTCCGATTTTATGTGCATTGACTGTTTAGTGTAGATTATAACAGCGGTTTTTACGACAAAACGAGCAATGGACGTGAACCGTAGTTAATATAACTCATTGTGTTTAGCCTTAACATTTGTATGTGAGTCGTATAAGAATTATAAGTGTTAATTGATCATACCTATTTGTTTTTCATGATTTTTCCTTCCTCCTATTACAAATAATTTTAAAATCATTAAAAAATAAAAACCGGCCAAGAGCGTGTCGGGCCACGCTCAGTGTAGGGTTCCGTAGTTTCCCGTCCGTCACAATAAGTGTTCCCAGTTATGAGGCCAACCGAACAATTCGGTAATACCCGATTCAATGTAATAAGTACCTACAGCGCCATCTCTCGGGGAATTGGGTTACTAATTAATACAAAGACGTGCAATTTCGGTGGTAATTTTGGATTGCGAGAACAGATTTCAATAATTCTTTTTTTGTTTGAAAAAAGATACGTTCAGGATAATAAAATATGTAAACAAAGTTACAAAAAATGCTTGCATATACGATTATACTACAAACTTAGTCCAGAAATTATTTTTTACAACTTTTTGTCTTTTTTGTACAAAAACTGTTGTGTCAATCAAGTTCAAAATGATTTTCATAGAAAGTCCTTATAAAGTTCTACTTTTCAGATTTTTTTCATATTTTCTAAACTTATGGTTCAAAAGTTAGAGGGGGGGGGGACACATTGTTTTTTACTTTTGGAGCGATTATTTCCGAAATTATTTACATTATCAAAAAATGAATTTTTAAATACCTTTCCAACAATATATCACACGTTAGGGTTGAAATTAAAAAAAAAGTCACTTCCCACTTTACATATAGGGTGGCTACCCTATTAAAACATTTTTTTCAAATTTTTATTTTACCACTTTGTCGGCGTGATTGATATACATATTGGTACCAAATTTCAGCTTTCTAGTGCTAACGGTCACAGAGATTAAGCGAGGACGGACGGACGGACGGACGGACAGACAGACATGGCGAAACTATAAGGGTTCCTAGTTGACTACGGAACCCTAAAAATGGTAGACACGTTCAGTATTGTGCGTCAGTTCTGTCAATAATTACAAAATAATTACTGATCGATTTGGTTTAATTTATTAGTCATTTTGTTGCCACAAATATTAGTACCTACTACCTACCTAGCAAGTTTTGTGTTCATAACACGTATTCGAAACTTTTCAAATGAACACATATTTTTAATGTTGACTGTAAACTGGCTATTCAAATTGTTGTTATTGTGTCTTACGAAATTTAAAATGTATTCCAGAGTAAATTGAGTTGATTTTAGCTTGACTATGGTGTGTACTTGAAAAGGTGTATTAAAGCCAGTTCTACATTTGCCTGAGAATCACTGCCACGATAGTTTACTCTGACAGGCATGGCGCCTCCAAAAACCATAGCCATCTATATCAAGACAGCGAAGCTTCAGTCTCAGAGCCTGAAGAATCAGAAGAGTTTTCTTGGATGCATGCAGTGCGGTGCAGTGCAATTGGCTGGAGTCGAGCTACTCCAGCAAACTGCAACGCCTACACAGTAATATTCATGTAAATGTTAGATTGGGCCCCTTCCACCTTTTTTTACAGATGGGAATCATCAAATAACGACCCCCGCTCTGGGTGGAGCGAGTGTCAAACGTTTACTGACTAAAACCCACACATGTTCCTACTTTTGCCCTTTACATATATTCCGAAGCCGCGATATTTCTTTCAAACAACTCGCAACCCCGGCAGGCGGTGGCCCTAGCAAGCCACTCTGCTTTGATGACATCTCTTTGAGGCAGATATGAAACACAAACGCGCCGTCGACACGGCCTGTCGTCACTGGACGGACGGACGGTGAACTACCCATTGCTCACTATCCACAGACCAGGGGGTCTACTCTATTTCTCCGAAACGTAACTTCGTTAACGAACGAAAGTCAAAAGTAGTTACGTTTGTAACCCTACTCTATATCATTTTGCGTGAATTAGAGTAGGTTTAGAAAATTTTAATGTCAAATAAACTTGAAATGAATGAATGAAATGAAACCGTGGTAGAAAACGTTCGAAGTTTCGGCCGCAATTTCTGTGACCCCCTGTAACTGCTGTGGCCAGGACTCGTCTCGCGGTGCCCGACACCCCGAGTGTCTCCTGCATCGGTTGGGTTTGTTTGAGGTTCTCACCCTCAAACTTCCAGCCACCTTCTTCCGCTGATTGCCTCTACGAGGACAGTGAGATTCCTCCTAGGCACACGTTGCTGTGATGGACTGGGAAATCTCTAAACAGACTTCGAACCCAAGTCAGCTGGAGCAAACACAATGTCTACAGATAGCGGTTCATGGATGGGTCAGATCTCAAATGTAGTACAGCATATACTTACGTCATCTCCCCACAAACAATTCCCTTCCCCTTCTGTCATCTTCTACCGCATTCCCTGATCAATGAGTGGAGTTCGCGTGGCTAAAATTTGAACCTTTTTTAAATCTCTCTATACATGTTTAAATGAATAAACGAAAATGCGAACAATTTTGGTTGCGGTGTCTTTTTCATAGAACAGAAAAGTTAAAAAATACTGAAGTGTAAAAACATTAGCTAAGACTTTTAAGTTATTACTGTGTACTTGATAAGATCATTCTTTTTAGTGTAAACTTATAGGTATTTAAAAAAGCAAACTTTTTATGCCATCGTCCATAAGACATACCTATTATATCTTTTTGTACTTGCCCAGTTATGGGCCGGTACTTGCACAGGGCTTTTTTCATTGGGACTACATTCACAATATCTTACAAAAAATAACTCTGTGTCCCAAGTGTAGGAACATTTTAGGCTGATCGTAAATATCCTAAAAAAACTCCTTCCCTGATTTAGAGGTACCTGCTACCTGTAGTTTTTGCCTTTGCGCCTTATTTATTGTAATAGCAATGCTAAGTTTTCCCTTTTCTTCTCTCTTCCTCCCTCATATCTCAATCTTTAAAAAAAATAGCCATGTCCGTCTCCAGGGTCCCAACTATGTACTAAAATTCATCAAAATCGGTTCAGTCATTTAGGCGTGAAGACGTAACAAACAAACAAACTCACATTCGCTTTTATAGTTTTAGTAAGGATTATGGACACATGATCTGAAATAAAGATTTATTTAACTTCAACTCTTCATTAATGACTGTTGTGGATGAGAGATACCACAATTTTGCGTTACTATGCAATTTTCTACCGTTCTACCTTCCCTACCTTTTCTGTAGACCTCACGGAGCCCGAGACCTTTCCAACGAATGAAAAACCGTGGAA
Organism: Ochropleura leucogaster; assembly: GCA_958449745.1. Classification (NCBI taxonomy): domain Eukaryota; kingdom Metazoa; phylum Arthropoda; class Insecta; order Lepidoptera; family Noctuidae; genus Ochropleura; species Ochropleura leucogaster. The sequence continues at coordinate 11,294,181 of OY288224.1, read as the reverse complement.
ATCGGTTCGTGCGTTCTGGAGTTATAGCGTCAGGAAGGAAAACCCGACTTATTTTTATATAGTAGATTTATTAATTTTATTTTTTTGCAATGATTACCATTTGACACTTGACTGACAGTGACAAAGCCACAATGACATTGACGTTTCAGTAACCTAAATAATCTGTCTAGTAACAGTAATTGTTTGTTACTGTGGTCGGGAAATTACCGCAAAGTGTTTTGGGTGTATTTATATCATTTTATATGAAGTTTGCATGCTTTAGTCGTTATTCAATTCTTCAAAGCATTATCATTATATAATTCATCAGCTCTATGTTGAAAAGCTATCATGTGCTAAGTTATTGCCGGAATAAAAAATCAAAACATAACCTCAAAGCAGTGAATGTTTACATTTCCTTTTCAAAATGTTTTTGTGTAAGAACTTCCTTGCGAAGACAAATATGTGGAGAAGATTATTAATAAATAATGCTGCTTCAAATATATGTACGTCACACATCAAGTTTAGCGGTAAGTTGGAAAAAATATGTATTTTTCTCAGGGATGAATTTATGGGAACATGACGCAACCTTTTAGTATTGGGTTTCTAAGTCCTTACGTCTTTCGTATGTTTAGAAGTGTCTTTCAAAGCCTGTAGACTACGTACTTTCATTTCTCTGAGATTTTTTCTAGAGATATCTGTGTTATTAATTGCCAAAGCATTCATTTAGGTAATGCAAAAATAATTAGGTGGAAGAAGTGCTTCAAACTTCTGAACAGTTTTGTAAGCAGCATGACCCCTGATCATGACCCTGATAAAATAGAAGCATTAATTATTTATTTATTTGTGATTGTGAGGAGCTCGTGGCTAAATAATAACAGCCACTCAGGTCGATCGTTAAGCCGCGCTTGCCTAGGTTGGTCTGTGGATGGGTGACCACCTGTTACATAGAGGAGGTCAGATAGGCAGTCACTCCATGTAAAATATTCAGGCTGCATCCGGTTAGACTGGTAGCTGACCCCAACATATTTGGGAGAAGGTAAGGTAGAATTATTTAATTACTTAGCCAGCACATGACACCAGGCTTATTCTATATAGAAATAGGATTTATCTCAAAGTTGCAAAATAGTCATAGATAACGTTTTTAATTTAGCCAAGTGTTTATTAGTGTTGTGTTTCTGACTGTACTTAACTTATAATAAATTTATTGTTTTTTCAGGATTAGCAGCGTGTCTACAAAAGAAGTATATTTTTAATTATGGATGTAGTAAAAATAGATGTAATGACACAAACATAATATTACCTTTACACAGAAATTGGTGTTCCAAAAGCTTCTTAGATGGCGATGTTAGTAACTTGACTGTTCAGCATGAAAGGGGTAAGAAAATAAAACTATATTCAGTAGATAATACATAATATGGAATCCTTACTAATATGATGAGTAAGGATTCCAAAGCGAAAGTGAGTTTGTTTGTTATGTCTACACGCCTACATGGCTAAACCGATTTTGATGAATTTTGGTACAGAGCTGGTTGGCAAACTGGAGTCGGACATAGGCTAATTTTTCAAAAAAGTAAGAAATGAGTGAGAAAGAGAAAAGAAAGGGAAAGCTTAGCTTTGAAATTACAACAAATAAGGCGCAAGGGCAAAAACTACAAGTAGCCGGTACCTGCAAATCACGAAAAGGGAACTGTATTACCCCAAAGCTAGTACATCATATTGTAATCATGATCATATGCTATATAAGCTGTAATTTATGAAATAAATAGTATATGAAAAGTTGGTTATAAATAAAAAAAATTACAAAATAGTTTTGTTGAAACATTAGTGAACCAATCTGCCTATTTTGATTTGTTTGGCTAAACAAAAACTGTAATAATGTGGTTATACTACAACATGAATCTAGAATTTTTCCTGTTGACTGCAATGCGGACGAATTTTTTGACACCCTGTATTTTACCATTTTTTACTTGTACATATTTTTTATGATCAGTTTGTGTCTATTTATAGTTTGTATATACCTAGTAATCCTTAAAAAAGTTAAATATTATCTAGAATTTAACTGTAAAATTTGGTCTTTTTTCATGGACAATAGGACCTTAACATCATGTCCTGCATGTCCTGTTTATTGTACACTACTTGTAGAATAGACGCTACTGAAAATGCCAATATTGTTACTAAATTTTGGGGTATTTCAATTTAGATTGGCATTCACATGCTAATAAGAACAATCTAGAATTCTAAATCCTTAGGAGATAATATTTATATTGCACTGCATTTAATGATTTATATAGATTAAAATACAGAAAAAAACACAGGAACAGAGAATAGGTACAAAGGTAATGCTTATTTCTAAAGAAATCTCTTCTAGCACATCAGCGAAGGGAGAGTTAAATAAAAAGAAAGATGTAGACACAGTGCGTAAAAATAAGAGAAAAAGAATACATGAAAACATAAGCAAATAATAAGTATTACAATATAGGAATATGCTTACATTATTACATAATTTACTAGTACAAAGACAAATATATAACATAAATACATATCAACGGTCCCTACGTACATAAAGACATGTCGAAAATGGCATTTTTATTGTATCACTAGCTGTTCCACGCGGTTTCACCCCCGCTGCTCAGCACCTGTTGGTCGTAGCGTGATGTTATATAGCCTATAGCCTACCTCAAGAAATGGACTATCCAACACTAAAAGAATTTTCCAATTCCAACCAGTAGTCCCTGAGATTAGCGCGTTCAAACAAACAAACAAACTCTTCAGCTTTATAATATTAGTATAGATTGGCTTTATACTATCTATATTAAAATTAAAATCGTATGTCAGCATGTGCGCACATGCTAACATACGATTTTTATTTTTACTTAATGATGTACCTTGTTTTTGAAATCGTATAAGAGAAAAACTCTTATAAATATAATATTTATGTATAAATAGCATCATAAATCTCTTATAATATAATATTTATTATTGCTCATAGAATTATTTCTGTAGTTGAACATTTGAAATTACGCTCTTCTGTAAAACTCGGTTTTTGACTTAACCCAATGTACGTAGGGACCGTCGATATATCTATTCTGATTTCCATTTTATATTTATGTTTCAGTACAAAAGAACATAACGGATTTATTTCCACAACCAAGAGTAACATTGTACGAGCTGACAACGAAGACACCAAGCAAAATATTTGAGATACACTACAAACAACATACAGTCGCTCCAAAAGGGAGGAAGAAGACGACACAAAATAATGATTGGACTTGTACTTATGCATTTGTTTGGCCGGATAAAATGAAATTTGAAAGGTAAATACATCCAGTAGTCGTGAAAAACATGTTTTAAGTTGGGAAGTGGCTAAAAACCAGTGAGGTGGCCAAATGTATAATTATTTTGTTATTCAAAAGTATTTACTACATTTACTTCTTTCTTTCTTTTCTTTTTCTTTTTTTTTTAAAACGTTGCCCCACACTAGGACTTTCTCCTGTATCGTGGGTGCGTTTACAAACATCTAAACTCACATACACAAATAGCCTTATTTATCATAAACCCCTCTCCACTCTACCGAGTTCTACTCTAATGTCAATGTCAAAAGAGTAGTTTTGACATTGACATTAGGGACTGCCAAACTGTTTCCATTTTCAAAAAAAGAACAGTGTAAGAACATTATCTTTCACAGTTGCATAGGTATTTATTGTCATATTTTATATTACTTATTTTGTCTTTATACTCCTTTGTGTTATATTGTATTTAAATTCATTATTGGTTTTATGGTTAAACTAGCTTTTGCCCGCGACTTCGCTCGCGTTAAATTCGGGGTAACACAGTTCCCCTTGCGCCTTATTGATTTGTAATAGCAACGCTAAGTTTTCCCTTTTCTTTCTCCCTCACATCCCACATTTATAAAAATAGCCTATGTCCGTCTCCTGGTTCCCAACTATCTCTGTTTCAAAATTCATTAAAATCGGTTTAGCCATTAAAGCGTGAAGAGGTAACAAACAAAACAAACTCACTTTCGCTTTTATAATATTAGTAAGGATATATTCTATTTTCTCTTCTTTTTTACACACTGTGTCTACATCTCCAGCTATGCTGGAAGATATATCTTTAGAAATCAGCATTACTTTTGTACCTATTTTTCTGTCCCTGTCTTTACTGTATATTTATCTTTCACTGTGTACATTAAATCCTTACTTTTACTTCCTTTCTAATATTATAAAAGCGAAAGTGAGTTTGTTTGTTACATCTTCACGCTTTAATGGCTAAACCAATTTTGATGAATTTTGTTACAGAGATAGTTGGGAACCAGGAGATGGACATAAGCTAATATTTTTTTATAAAAAAGTGGGATGTGAGGGAGAAAGAAGGAAGAAAAGGGAAAACTTAACGTTGCTATTACAAATCAATAAGGCGCAAGGGGAACTGTGTTACCCCGAATTTAACGCGAGCGAAGCTGCGGGCAACAACAGCTAGTCTTGAAATAAATATACAATTTGATCTATAAAATCCACAGCACAGCAATATCAAAACGAAAGGCAGCAGAGAAAGCAGCAACACAGGCCATCCATTGGCTCTTTATAAAAAAGAAAATAGACCATAAAGGAAATCCTGTATACGAAAAGACGGTTCTACAAGAAATAAAGAAGACGCTAAATGAACCCATCCATGCCTCCATTAGTGAGAAGTCCATGGAACGTGTGCAGAGGATATGGAACGATTATGAAAATGGGATAAGTAGGTTTGTCTTTATATTATTACTAGCTTTTACCCGCGGCTTCGGTCGCATCCACCCCCCATTTTAGGAAAGTGAGGGGTTAGACAAAAGGTGCATAGGTATCTCGAGTCCTTCAACTATCTTCATTTAAAAAATCATCGCTCAGTTTTGCCGTGAAAGACGGACAAACAAACAGACACACACATACATGTAGCGACACAATTATGAAAGTTGCAAAAAGTACTACAGCGCCATCTAGGCAACCACTGAAAAACTAATAACAAAAATTCCTACATCTCGCAAGCAAAGTTGTACGCGAACAAGCAACTGTCGGGCAGTGGCCCACCAAACACGACACCAGTCTGGTCGGAGGATCCTCCCTTTTCTATAGAGGATGCAGAACTTTACACCCTGTTCTTCATACCTCTAAATACACTTCCCCATTTATAATATTTTTATGGATTTATTGGACTTTAATTATATATTTTGTACAATTTTACCGCATACGATAAATATGGTAAAAAACTGGCCAAGTGCGAGTCGGACTCGCGCACCGAGGGTTACGTACAGACTTGCGACATAAACGGCCATATCTTTTGACTGCGTAGATATAGAGCGTTGATTTTTTTCAACTCCAAGGGACCACAGATTAAAAAATACGGTTATAGTTTCAACTCGATACCTTGAAGCGTTCCCGAGTTGAGTTTGATATGACGTTTTTATTTTTGAAGTAGGGAAAAGAATAGGACTCTAAAATTAACCATAATTAAAAAAAAAGGAACGCAGTCTACTGAAAATGTTGCGCCACAGACTGTTTCTCCTCTTTTTAAATCCATCCAAAGGTTGTCTTGAAAAGATCGCTTTTAGCGATAAGACCGCCCATTGTGTCACCCTATTTATAAGTTTGTCTAGTGTTATTCTTGTTACTTGTATGGTGTACATAATAAGTAAAAAAGACAAAATGCGTTTAAGTAGATACTTGAACGCCAAATTAAAACATACAAGATATTCATTAACACAACTCAACGCCTGATATGAAGCAATCATGAGTAGGGTGGTCATAATAATTTTGTTTCTTAATTACTCAGTGCCTATTTTATTTTCAGAGGACATCTATGAAACAACATTCAAAGAAGCCAAACAAAAGATACTACAGACACCCGCCGTTCTAACCAAAGATTCTACAATTGATGAGGGTAAGTAATACGTTGTCATCAGCATTTTCCTGCCCTTATCCCAGTCTACTTGGGGTTGGCGCAACACGTTTTCTTCTTCCATTCTCCCCTGTCAAACGTCACGGCATCATTCACTCCTTTCTCCTTCATATCATTCCTTACACAATCCATCCATATTTTTTTTGGCCTTCTTCTTGCGTTGTATTACATAAAATTGTCCTTGTATTTCTAAAAGCAGGCTACACTCTCTGGAGCAGTCACACTGCCAGTAGCTTGGACCCTGTTCCCGATACCGGTGGACTACCGTGGTTTCTATGTTTTTTTTTTTTTTTAATAGGAAACATTTTAAAATATTATTTTGAGGTTTGAAAGCACTAATTATGCTATTTAAATCGAAATAAATTAGAAAAAGAAATTGAAAAAGAAATTCTCCCTGTAAGAGAAAGATCGCGGGTTCAAGTCCCGCCTGAGACATTTCACTTTTTCTAATTTTTTTCTAATTTATTTCGTTTTAAAATATTGTTTAAAATAAATAATCATGAATTATTATATTCTATCTATCTTATTTACATATTATAAAATGAAGTCGGTCCCGCTGTCTGTTCGCTTAGAGATCTCACTACTCAACGGGTTTTTATTCAGTTTTCAGAGGAATGCGTATATGGATGAATGTTAGTATCTTCATTGCACCCGTGCGAAGCCGGGGCGGGTCGCTGTTATGTGTTTTATTAAAACACTAGCTTCCGCCCGCAACTTTCTCCGCGTGGCAAACTTAGTTACTTTGGGCTAACGCTAACTTTAACCCGCGTGAACATCGAAAAAAAAAAAATTCTCTCCCCTTTTCTTCCTTCTTTCTCCCCCATGACCGTCTCCAGGGTCCCAACTATCTCTGTACCAAAATCGGTTTAGCCATTTAGGCGTGAAGATGAAACAAAGGAACTCACTTTCGCTTTTACAATATTAAGTAAAGATTATGACCACTTTTTTTTGTTACAGATGATTTTTCAGAAGATGATGCCGAGTTAATTAGTCCGGGTGAAAATTCAGGCAAGTATGAACCTTACAATGTTGTAATAAGTAATAGATCTTTATGAAGCCGAAAAACAAGCAAATCAAAGCTTTAATACTTTTGTAAACAGAATTGAAGTACCAAACCCATCCAGTGTATGGTAGAACTGTGAAGCCACCATCAGACAATGTGCTGCAGCGAAGAAACCGCGCTTTAGAACAGAAGCTCCAACAGTACGATGAAGAATTATCACCACTACCTATTGATGAATATCGGTGAGTTCAGGCCCTATAGCCCAACAGCGAACGACAGCAGACGACAATCGTTATCGCTCAGCAGTCACTAATACATTTTCAACTTTATACCCTAGCGCATATAGTTGATGAATGTAAGTTATGATTCTCGACAGGTACTGAACCAAAAACTTTGTGGACAAAGTAGCCAACTGAATGTAACTCAATACAGTGACATCTATTATCGCGTCTGAAAATTGTGGCACAGAATGACTTAGTTTACTGTTTTGCTCATAGATGGCGTTGTAACCAAAATTATAGAAAATGTTCACACTTTTGCATCACGCATGTATGCTCTAGCAGGGGTCCACCCTTTATAGCAGAACTTTTTATGTCATAATATTATTTTGCATAACAACGAATTGCATAAACTTCACTTCGCAGAAAATAGTTTAGCAGACACTCATTTATCATACATTCTAAACTAATAATTTTGTAAGTCAGAATCATCTCTAGGCATAAACTTCATATCCATAATATTTAAAAAGTAGAAACATCATATCGCAGAAAGTTCACAGTCAGAATCGTCTTTTGGCATAATATATTTTATATCGATGATCATTAAACGTCAGAATTGTCATATCGTAGAAAGTTTATAGTTAGGGTCATCTTTGTCATTATAATTTGTCATTTATTTTGATTAATTATTTCTTTAAAATAATGTCATTTTTTAGTTATTGTTTAATTGAATTTGAGATAATGTCATTGAGTTCAATAAGATATCCTAATCTAAATAGTTCAGTTCCGGGTAACCTACATAAAACAATCTCTTTTTTCTATTAACGCAAGTCGTTTCTGGTAGGAGGTCACAGTTTTAACCTAACCTAACCTAGCCATTACTGCCGTCTGCATAGTATGCCAAGTGAAATTATACCAAATAATATATTATGCGAAATTTGAACTCTGCGAATCGTAATTATACTAAATGTAATTCTGCCATCTTAAAAGTATGCCATTGTTAATTCGAAGTTTTAAACATTATGCCAAATAATAATTATACCAAATAATTTTTATGCCTTTAAAATGTTCGTTAAAAAAAATTATGCTAAGTGTGTTATGCCAAATAAATTTCGGAGCATCAAGATTCTGCCAGATAGAGGGAACCCCTCTAGCAGACTAGGCAGACGTATACACGATGTAAGAAGGGGCATGGTCGCGTAAACTCTTGCAATGAATTCGGTATAAGATTTTACACCATTTTCCTCGAATTTTAAGTACCTCCGCTGAAAATTTTATCCCAGTTACTTACTTAAAAAAAAACAGCTATTCTAAGAATCTAGATTGTGTATATTTGTGTATGTAGCTGTATCTATTTCGAGTTAAAAAAAAAAACAAAACTTCTTCATCGAAAAACCAGACTAGCAAACAAGAAAAAACCCAAATACTATTCTTAAAACAAAACACTTCCTACATTAAAAATAAAACATATTTATCCTTATCGATACCAATCTCCATGACGTCAAACTCACACACACATTGACAACAGTACATCTATCCCTAAAGCGTTCCAATTTCAAAAACCTTGTACCACTTCCCTTTCAAAGTAACCTCGTTGTCCCGTAACCTACAATGTACGACCTTGAGACCTCAATTCGCGGCCGCGAGCTCAAACTGTGCCCCCGAAACCCGGGAAATGACCTTGACATTCCATTAGGTGACCTTTATGAGACGAATTTGGTACAGATTAGTTTTATTTAGGTTAGAGTTTGATATAGGCCGGTTTTGAGAGGGAAGTTTGTCGTTTGTGAAATTATTCGATGAACGGTGATATAAATAATGTTTAGGTCTGATTGTTCGGAACAAATGGGCGGCAAAATTGTATACTTATTAGATGTGTTCAGGAAAATGGGCTTGGTTTTGTTTTATTCAAAAATCGACCTACGCACGAATATGCTTAGGTGGATTTTTGTGATGATATAAATAAAACTGGTTTCAAACAAAATTAACATTCTTGTAAAAACCCTCGGAAAAACCTGCAAGCCGATGAGATACCTACGCACAGAAAATGATAAGCGAAGCGGTCTTCCGATGCAACAACGCTTGAGTAAAAATGAATATGAAAAAAAAATAACATTTTCAGTTGTAAGATACAAAAAAATGCACTAGGCAACGTAAAAAAAAACAATTCTTCAACATTGCGATCATACGTGGGAACCTTCTAGTCGCGGAGATATTGGATGTCACTTTTTCTATTTTTTTTTAACTCAAATGTCTAATGTCAACATAACTTTACTTTCAATACGTCCCAGACACCCGTAATATACAATGCATACATCAGCTCAGTGTTTTGAGTGCGTGCAATGAGTTCTGCAGTAAAGGAATTATTTTTATAGCAAAAAAAAGTCGTTTTCCAGCAAGAATTTGTGCGTACAGTTACTTGGATTGAAATACAGAATGCGTGGTTTTGTTTTTGCGGACAGGAAAACATCAAATTACTTTCCCCGCTCTGGACGGAGCGAGGATTAGTGTTAGACTTGTACTGACTAAAACCCATGTTCTATTCTTACCTACTTCTATTCTATTATATCCCTTTATGACACTAGCTCCTGTAATACAGTGTACACTAGCGCAGGAGCTAGGGAATTCATCAACATGTTTGTAATTAGTTTATGCCAATAAAGATTATTATTTATTTATGTTCCGGGGCCGCGGTATCTCTTTCGAACAACCCGCAACCCCGGCAGACGATGGCCCTAACAGGTCCCTCTGCTTTGCTGACATCTCTTTAACGCGCGTGGAACAATAATGCGCCGTCGACACGGCCTGTCGCCAATAGACGGACGGACGGTGAGCTACCCATTGCTCACCGTCTACACGGCGAGTCGTCTCGCGGCGCGTTTCTTGAAAATGCATGGTTGATGGCATCATGATGGGTTGATCTGCAACTTGTAAATATTCGGGTTATTCGGGTTTTACCCAAAGTTTCGAATTTAGACGTACAAGTATCTGCATTCCTAAAATGTTTTAGGGACAAAAATTCCATTCCAAATGGTGCAATTAGTTTTAATGAAGTAGTTTTGATTTAATTAATAAGGAAAACGTTGAGTTGTATGTACTTAAAAACAGAGCAAGAATCGAACGTTTTAAGACGTAAGTGATATTAGGTATTGTAGGGAGTTGGTGGATATTCGTAATTTTAAAAAAAACATAAAATACTCTTTGGTTATATTTCACCAATACATGTCACGGCAAACTTAAATTATCCTGTTCTATTTTTAAAAAATCTGAGTATTCGAACCTCATTACAAACCAGCCTGTACTGTTGAAGGTTTGGTCAATGTTATTAAACTTCCATATCATCATCATCTGCCTAGCTTTTTTCCAGTCCAGATGCAGCTGAATATCAGTATTTTACATGGAGCGACTGCTATCTGACCTCCACAACCCAGTTAGTACAGGGTAATACAATACCCCTTGGTATACTGCTTGTCAGACTTTCAGAACACTGACTATCTGTTACGACTGTCAAAGATCTACAAATGACAGCCGGGACCAACGGCTTAAAAATTAAATTAAAGGTTTAAAATCTATTAAACTTACATAGTACAAGTCACTATAAAAGAGACTAAACTAGGTCGAATCTATTAAATACTAGCTGTAAAACGTATGCACTTGACATACTTAAAAATCTTGACAGTTTAGTGTGTCAAATTAGATTGCAAAGCAATTAAGATTTTTCTGTGATTCCGATTTTACTGTGTTCTTAGGGTTCCGTACTTCAAAAGGAAGAAACGAAACCATTATTGGATCACTTTGCTGTCCGTCTTTCTGTCTGTCAAGACCTATTATTTCGTAATCGCGTAGAGGTATCGAATTGAAATAAAAACCTACTTAACTCCGTTTTCCCTTTGTGCTTTCAAAAAATATCAACCCTCTAAATCTACGCAGTCAAAAGATATGGCTGTTTATATGACAAGATTTTTGGAGTTTACTCCTTAAGAATCGATTTTCATATATAAGGCGCCCGGTATGAGAAAAATCCGAGGGGTAAAACCTACTAAAGTAACGAAAATGTGTCACGTTTTTGGTGCGCACCTTTAGTGCGCAACTTTCTAATTTGGCTGTGAGTGTATTAAGACGTACATAATGGTATGCTGTATAGGCGACTATACCTATATACTATATGTTATTGGGCTTGTTTGTTTCTATCAGTGTCGATGTATTTATATTGCTATTTTTTTTCATTAATTTGTGAATTTACCCTTTCATATGATATTAATCTTTTTTCAGTTGAATAAACTCTTATTGCGTATGGTTAGATACCTACTCGTACTTAAGGAGTAAACTCCAGTCGTGCGTCGGAGCTGACACACACACTTTTTTTTTTCTAATGCCTTCTTATATCCATCATAACTATATACAAACAAAATATTATATAGGCCGACAAACTTTTGCCGTCACTGTATCTCTCGTAAAGACTCCACAAGCTCCATCCAGCGCTAGATTTTACGGCAAAATGTTGTTTTGCTCTCATTTCGACCCAGGAGAGCAACAATAAACTTTCCTCTACACAAGAATAATGAAAGCCGAAGTGAGCGGCATTATAACCTCAATACTTGATTAGGAAGACATTGCGACCTCCTTTTAACAGTTACTGTAGCGACCAAAGAGTTTGTTTGTCACTTTCGAATTAAGAACGAATGCATTCTCGCGAAAGTGAGGCGGTGCATTTGATTCTGGCTCTTTAGAATTGCAATGATGATGTTCGAGAACAATTTTAAACGTTAATAGTGTTTTATAAACGACTTCAAAAAAGAGGATGTTCTCAATTCAACTATATTTTTGTTTGTTACGAGATTTTTTCACCGATTGTGGGCCGATTTTCAAAATTTCACCACCTCCACCTGGCGAAGCATTCACTTACAGGGTGTCTAGCACCATTTCTTTCTCACACAGGAATAAGAACTGCTATAAGATGTCATGGTAACCCTTCAGGTTATAATAGTTAAGAATAAGTTGACCTGCCGTCGTGTGGACAACGTCACATCTTAAACCAATACAACAATGATGCTGACGTCATCTGCGTCACACGAACGAAATTGAAAGCGAAATGAAATCGAAAGTTTTGCTTTCGTTTGTCAGCTATCACTACGTCATTCTGACGTACGCTTATAGTACGTCTAGCTTATGATTGCGGTTTTGTCTGCGTGGAGTTCGGTTATTTGACCCATAGCATCTTAGCTACTATCGGGATTAAATAAATAAATAAATATCTTGGGACAACTCACACACGGCTATCTGATCCCAAGCTAAGCAGAGCTTGTGTTATGGTAACCTGACAACTGATATACATACTTATATAATTTATAAATACATACATATTATAGATAAATTACACCCAGACACAGAACAAACAATCATGCTCATCACACAAAGTTTGTCCTGGGTGGGAATCGAACCCACGACCTCCGGCTCAGCAGTCAGGGCCACTAACCACTAGACCAACAGGCCCGTCGATTGATCAAACAACATATAACAATACAACAGGATTGATCGATCTGTATGTCAAATTTCATCAAAATGAAAGAGAAATAAGCATCCATTAATCCATCTTTACCAACTTTTATTATAGTGGCTTTTGTATGAGAGGTAATATTATTATCTATACTTACTTACCAGCGTCTTTAGTTGCTGTCCCGCTCCCGTGGGTAGTAGCGTGATGTTGTATAGCCTATGTTACTTCTTGATAATGTAGCTTCCTAGTAGCGAAAAAATGGTTAAATGATAAATGATGTTTATTTTTGCAAGTAGGTTTTCACAAACACTTTTACACGTCATTTTTTTTTTTAAACTAGATGAGGCCGGTGTTTCGTACCCGACTACTCTGAGAAGAAACAGCCGAAACAAACTCAGAGGTCATAGTCTCTTTTAAAGTCCAGACAAAATAATCTTGGTCAACTTACATGAGGACTATGCAGATAGTGTCTGAAATGGTCTTTTTAAGAAAGCACCACACAGATTGAGTGGACCTGTCCAGTCAGTGCAAGCATTTGTCAGTTATCGTGTAGCTCAACTCATAACCTAAGGAGCTCAACGACACGACGAACAATACCAAAAAAAGGACATTTGTGTAGGTCGCTTATAGCACTCAAACTGCCAGACCTTCGTCAAAAAACAAAGTAAATAAAAGAAATGATCCACATGGTCCTCACATTTACAATAAACAAATAAAAAATAAATAATTAATGAGATCATAATGAAATCATAAAATGTCATAAATGAAAATAATAAGAAAATAAAATGTCACTAATCATAATAATAAAAAGAATGTAAAAATAAAGTAAATATTAATGTCAAAGTATATAAAATAAAGGAATAGACAATAAATAAATGAAACAAAGGCAAATTTTGACACTCACTGAGTAAATTAAATTGGAGCAGCTTAATCCCAAGCCTTTTTATCTTCAATTAATGATTCATGTTATAGTAAGCTTTGAGACATAGTTTATGTTTTATGAAAGATTTAAATTTATTGAGGCTTAGTGTTTGAATATCGCTTGGCAGTTTATTATAATAACGTATACATTGGCATGTGAAAGTACCTCCTATTTTTTTGAGCCTCGTTGCAGGAACAACAAATTTGTGTTTGTTCCTTGTATTTATGTCGTGAATATCACTGTATTTTTTAAACAATTTTATATTTTTATGCGCGTACAAAAGGTTTTCGTAAATAAACTGAGAGGGCACAGTAAGTATGTTAATCTCTTTAAATTTTTTTCTGAGGGAGTGTCTAGGACTTAATTTATACATTGAACGAATTGCCCTCTTTTGCAAAATAAAAATTGTCTGAATATCGGCGGCATGGCCCCACTAGAGAATACCATACGACATCACACTGTGGAAATAACTAAAATAAACTAAACGGGCTGTCTCTAAATCAGTCAAATCACGAATTTTTTTAACGGCGTATGCTGCTGAATCGATCCTGTACTTTTGGAGCATATTTGATACAAACAAACAAACAAATGTTCTCCCTTTATAATATTAGAATTATATTATAACTAGCTAGCGCCCGCGGCTTCCCCCGCGTCATATCGAAAAATAGTATTGTATGTGTTATTCCAGACTATAATCTACTTCTGTGCCAAATTTCATCAAGATCCGTTCAACCGTTTTGACGTGAAAAAGTTCCAAACATCCATACTTACAGCCTCACAAACATTCGCATTTATGATATTAGTAGGATAAAATAAAGAAGAAAAATAAAAGTACATATAGATTAAAGAGAACGAGATTTATGCCGTGAGAATTGTTAAGAGTAAATCTAAATGCGTAATGTCACAACGTATTCGTTTTCTATAAAAAATATCGACTATCAATCTTATCAATACATCACTATAAATGTTTTGTCCTCAAATGACACCTGCACGACGCTACAGCGAAAACAGTTGAATGCAACAATAGTGATGACGTCATCAACAAGTACGTCACATAACGAAAATAAAAGTGAAATGAAATCGAAAGTTTAACTCTCGATTGTCAGTTCAGCAGTTACTACGTCATTCAGACGTACGACTACGTCCAAGTGACGCAAATCGCGTCACAGACTTTCGACTACACTCCTTTCATAGTTAATTTACGTCTGACAACAGCAAACCAAACCTTATTTCAACTACAATAAAGATCACCGTCAATTGACACTGATCAGTGTCAGCAAGCGAACAATAACCTTATTTAATAGGCAGTAAAGATCAATGTTATTTAGACAGTGTTGTCCGAATAGAAATATGAAAGAACGATGCGTAAATCGCGTCATCATTACACTTTCGCGGATCACTCTCGATTTCGTTCATTGTGCCAAACTTTCGCGGTATACGTCAAAGTGACGTTCGGGTATTGTAAAAGTGTCCGAGAGATTTTTAGCAGTCGAAAGTGGGTTCTCACTTTTCAATACTTGCACTTTCGTTATGTGGAGCGGATTGGAAAGGATGTATCATGATGTTTCTACTGGCGCTTGCATTGATGTTGTCTATATTTGACCGCTTTTCAAAACACTTTTATTAATTTACTAGCTTTTGCCCGCGGCTTAGCTCGCATTAAATTCTGTAGCGCCTTCTTGATTTGTAATAGCAACCCTAAGTTTTCTCGTTTCGTACCTCTTGCTCCCTCATATCCCACTCTTTAAAAATCTTTAAATAGCCTATGTCTGTCTCCTGGTTCCCAACTATCTCTGTACCGAAATTCATCAAAATCGGTTTAGTCATTAAAGCGTGAAGAGGTAACAAACAAACAAACTCACTTTCGCTTTTATAATATTAGTAAGGATTAGAACTTACTGCACAAGTAAAAATTGTACAAAGGCGGACTTAATTTCAAGGCATTTTCTACCAGTCTACCTTAGGATGACGCAGAGATAAAACACAAATGTTTTTTTTTAACACCTGCACCTATAACTATAGTACGGCCAACGAGAAGCGATACCAAATGTAAACAAAACCCAGGGCCGGATTTAGGGGTCCAGAGGCCTCGGGGCAACAAAGGAGTGGAGGCCCCCTTGCTCCAAATTATTTGCCAAATAAAATGAACAATGTTATTCAGTCGAGTTTTTCAATAAATAATTTATTGTGAAACCAAGTAGATTCTCTTAGTATTTAACAAACACATATGAATATAATCGGAAACAAGAATTATTTGAAATTAAATTTTAGTGTTAACGAACGGAACCTTTCGAGCTTTTTTTGCCGAAAAATCGTTGATGTTCGCTGAAATCCAGTTCTCGGAGTAAATCGCTTTCAATGCTCAGGAGAGAAAGCTTCGATAGACGGTCTTGTCCCATCGTGGTTCGAAGCCTATTTTTTATAATTTTAATTATTGAAAATGAGCGCTCTCTAGTGCAATTTGATACCATCAAAACCAAATACATTCTCAATGCAATTTCGAGGTTTGGGAATGTAGCTCTGAAATTTTGATCTTCGAGAATTTCTAATTGGAGTGAACAAATATATGTAGATCAATGATTTCTGTTTCTGTTAATATTTAAGATTAATATAACCATGTATGTATAAAGTACTTTAGGCTGTAGGTAAAGGTAAAAGCGAAAAAAAAATATCAAAGGAAAAGATGTTTACTAGGTTTACTAGTTGAAATTTGAAAGTTTTTTTTTCCGAAGTCTCTATTGTGGAGGCCCCCTGCTTGTGGAGGCCCTGGGGCTTTCGCCCCGGTTGCCCCCCCCTAAATCCGGCCCTGACAAAACCCATGCTAAAACCCCATCTAAAATGGCCGCCCGAATGTTGGCGAACCCGTCTTAACGTTGTCATGTTTATGCCATTTTAGATGGGGTTTTAGCATGGGTTTTGTTTTCATTTGGTATCGCTTCTCGTTGGCCGTACTATAGTATTCAGCTACATTCAGTCAGACTGGAAACCGACCAACACCGTAGGGAAAAGGATACGCAAAGATAATGAGTGATGATAATATGGGTATCAAATGAAGAGTTGCTGAGAAAAGTACAAGAAAGCTTGTTTTTTTTTCAATACTATTTTCTCTTTACTTCATAAATCTATCTTTATTCCAGAGACCAAATAACATCAACTATACAAGAAAACCGCGTGACAGTCATTGTTGGCGCGGCGGGTTGCGGCAAATCAACGCGTGCGCCGGTAGACATACTGCGTGAATGCGGCGCTAACACGTCGGCGATAGTGTCGGAGCCGCGCCGTGTGGCTGCCATGGGACTGGCGGAGCGGGTGGCCAGTGAGCTGGGAGAAGAGGTAGGCAACTATGAACCCTATTGCTGGTTGATATAAGGTTCAAAGGCAATGCCGAGCGGGCCGAAACTAGCGAAAAGTTTTGATTACGGAAAATTGATATTCTTTTTTTTGTGGTATTTAAAAAAAGAAGGTACCAGTGACTGTTGAAAGAGGTTGGTCTTCCTTATTTTTGTCTTCTCTTTGACTAGAGACCTTAGTGAAGAAGGGTGTCAGGGGAGTAGATTATCTATGCGCACATGCTGTCATACGATTTTTATTTAATTTATTTACCTTGTTTTAGAAATCGTATAAGAAAAGAATAAGTGTCGTAGAAACGGTTATCTATTAGTTATTGTTACCAGAAAAACTGGCAAAATATTGTAGTTCAGAAAGAAAATATTTATTTTTGCTAATAGAATTATTTCTAGGGCGTGTTGAACACAAATTACGCTCTCCTGTAAACCTTGGTCTTTGACGTAACCTTATGTAGGTACGTAGGAACCGTCGCTTTTTTTTCCTTTTGAGGTGCGGAACCTCCTTGAAGCGTAGGCAAGTCACAGGCGAAGTAGATAACGAACAAGCGAAAACCCATTCCAAATAGCAAGCCAGACTTTAATGCGGGAGACCCAAGATTAGGCAAAGAGGAGGCCTAGATATTCAACCGTGCAACATAACCTGCCACACTATTTTAAACTTTACTAAGATGGATTTAGAATTTAAAACGATTTGTTTATTTTCTATTTCAGGTGGGAGAGTCTATAGGTTATCAAGTAAGGTTACACTCTAAGCCACCGAAACCGCCTGGAGGATCTATACTGTATTGTACCTCAGGAGTTCTATTGAGAAGACTACAAACAAATCCAGGTAATAATAAACCTTAACCTCTCAAGGACCACCATTATTTACGTCAACTATCCGTCAAGCACCGCCGGGCGGGCTCTTATCGTAAGCGTAATCTGATTTTAAGACTTATCTTTACTACAAATACAGTTTTAAATCGATCGGGGTTTGGTGGCACAAATTTATGCCAGCGGGGCTCAACGGTAATACTTGTTTACTGGCACGTTTTTATGCCGCTGGGGCTCTAGAGGTTAAATCTGCATCATCGAAAACAGTTTCCTTTGCAAATCGACGAACCTTTTCAAACGATTTTGTCTTACTAAAATCAACCTAGCTCACTAATTTATAAAGTTAATAACCACCACCTGGACGCGGACTGCGAGGGCCGGTTCGAAAGAGAAAAGTCAGAGAGGGAATTAGAGGAGGCCTTTGCCCAGTTTTGAGACAGTACAGCATAAATAAAAAAACAGGCTTAAATCTATTGCAGTAAACAGACATTACTAAAGATAAGGGTAATTTTCGTATAAAAACCTATCTTGAACGCAACCAAAACAGTTAGCCATACTAAAATCAACATTAAACCCTTACGAATAAAGTATAAACTACTTTCAGGTCTTGAAGGCTGTACCCACGTTATAATAGATGAGGCTCACGAACGTGACGTCAACACCGACATTACGCTGTTGTTACTAAAGAGGGCGCTGGATATCAATCCTGAACTCAAAGTTGTTGTAATGAGTGCTACATTAGATACTGGAGTATTTACAAGGTAAGATTTTTTTTTAAACCTTGCCCCACTAGGAATTCATCCTGTATCGTGGGTGCGTTTACAAACATTGAAACTCACATACACACACAGCTAGACCCGAAACAACTATCTGTAGGCCATACAAATATTTGTTCCGTGCGGCGATCGAACCCGCAACACGCCGCGGCAGTCGACCGCTCAACCACTGCGCCAACCGTGTCGTCAGATTATTTGAAAAAAGAACCGGGCAAGTGCGAGTCGCACCGAGGTTGAATTGCGAAGGTTTGATTTTTATAGCTCGAAGGGACCACAGAGTCACAGACTTAAATGAGGATGATAAAGGGTTTCGTTTTTTGCTTTTGTAGCACGGAATCCTAAAAAAATAGGGGAAATAAAAAGAGTTAGATAGAGCTACATTATAGTAGGGTTACTCGGACGGAGTAATCAATTTAATCTATACAGGGTGGCCAGTTGATAGGCGTCCAAAGAAAAAAATTAGATGCCTTATGCTAAGGGGTACCCGAATTACCCCCATGTATGTTCCGCGATTATTTGTAGTTTAGGCGCTAGAATTTTTTTAAGTACTTTTTTCAAAATATTCACCTAGCATTGGTTTTTATTTTTTATGTCTTTATTCCTATCATTTTTAGATATTCTTTTTTGTGGAATCTATTAGCGATAGCAATAGCTACCACGCAAAAAAAAACCGTTTGCCTAGGCATTGTAGAACTTACCACAAAATTAGTCCAAAGTTCAAAATTACCATTAGAGTTCGATAGTCAAAAATGTTCAGAGCTTAAAAAAAAATAAGTTAGGGGTGCCAGAGGTTTCTAAATGATCTTAAAAACTTCTATGGACCTTCAACAGACAAAATCGGTAAAAAAATATAGAGCTTGATCGGGGATTATTTCCTGCAATTAGCGTTGATAGCAATGAAGGTATTTTTACAGTTATTGTTATAATTTGGGATTTCTTTATTTTTGCCACTTTTATGATAAAAAAATACGGTAGATAGTTTACAAATTTTATTAAAACACGTTACAAAAGGTTTTCAAAGTGCCGCCTTACCACAGAAATGCACAATCTACATCTACGGAGGAAATTGTCTTTTAGTTGTAAACCATGTCTCGTGTCAGTGTTAAGTTAACGTCAGAGCAAAATTGGTAATTCTTCAAGAACTCTTTGCAGGTGGCTCTATCGAGCTTGGACAGTGGTCTGGCTATGGATTCTCCATAGTCCGCTATCGAGAATTCTCATTCCGTAAGACCATTAAATTTTCAACACCACTTCAGTGTGAAAATGTGATCCGGCGTTCTCAACGGTGAACTACCAATTAGTTTATTTGGAATGGGCAACTACAGTACTTTCACAAGTTATTATGGCTTATGACTGGGACTGTAGCAGCATCTTTTTTTTGTTTTCATGACATTCAAAAGTGCTTGTAATGGTCTAATTTAAAGAACTGATTTGATTCGATTTGATTGATTCTACAGGGTCATTGAAAAAATACCCGAAACCTCTTAATCCTGCCTTCATATCATGACCCTGAACAACATTTGTTCTACGACTTTTCAAATTTCGAAGAATTTTTTTTCCATACAAAAAAATAAACTTAGTCAAAATTTTGCATATATCATTTATGCGGTGAGTGCGGTGACCGACGAAAGGCAGCCGCCCGGCCGCGCCGGCGCGGCTAGATCAAACGGCGCGCCACGCTCAAGGAAGCGAGCGGGCGCACAGCGCGGGGTTCGGGGTGACAGTCGCATGAGTGCCTTACTCGTAAGAACACGCGTGCGCGTATACCGATATCGAAATTCGCGCGTATTAGTAAATTAACTACATATTAGCGGTTTCATATTTTGAATTCAATTTACTTCATCCATCTGTTGATATTGAAGAATGTGTTATGTAGGTACATACTTGTAATGCGATGAAATATTCAGGGGTCAATGTACTACTTGTATGTTGCCTACATTTATTATTTTACTCGATTTTGGTTGCTTGCACTTAATAATCGCCAATAATTGAGCAAATCTTCTGTAGGTACGGTACCTACCTTGTTAAACGCAAGTCGACAATCCAATTTAACATGCGCGCGGCGCGGCTATCAAACTGGGTACGCGTGTAGTATACGCAAATTTTACAGACGTCAAATAAATGAAAACAAATTGTTTTTGGCTACGTTGTTTAGTTGAGGTCAAAGTCGTAGAACAAATGTTGTTCAGGGTCATGATATGAAGGCAGGATTAAGAGGTTTTGGGTATTTTTTCAATGACCCTGTATAGAAAAACTAGCTGTGCCTACAATTTCACACGCCGCTCAGCTCCTGAGTGTCGAAGCGTGATGTTATAAAGACTATGTTACTTCTTGGAAATTTAGCTGTCTATTGACCAAAAATATAATCAGCCTAGTAGTTTCGGAGCCTATTTAGTACTAACAAACACAAAAAAAACCTTCCAAAGTCAAAAACAAACAAAGTCACCGACTTCCGAAAATCAAGTCTTTTTTCAGAATTCTTTTTTTTTTCGGCAAATATATTTTTAGTTTTTGGAGTTTACTCCTTAAGAATCGATTTTCATATATAAGGCGCCCGGTATGAGAAAAATGTGAGGTGTAAAATCTACTGATGAATGACCTTGAATGACCTCGTTACGTTTTTGGTGCAGACGCACCTATGGTGTTTGTCGTACAGTTGAATATTAGGTACTAGATGGCGCTTTATGAAATTTGTCGTCCGTTAGTGATATTTTTCTCGGATTAGTTATAATAAATGTATATAAAATGAATAAATATATATTTATATTATTTTCTTTAATTTGTTAATTTACCCTTTCATATGATATTAATCTTTTTTCAGTTAAATAAACTCTTTTTGCGTATGTTTAGACAATCGTACTTAAAGAGTAAACTCCAGTCGTGCGTCGGAGCTAACACACACACTTTTTTTTTTCTTTACTTTGAGGTTTATTTTTGGGATAGAGATACGCTGTTAATCTATTTTTGTTATTTATTCCACAGCTATTTCGATCAATGCCCAGTTATAGAAGTTCCCGGCAGAACGTTTCCAGTACAAATCTCATACTTGGACGACATACAAAAGAAATTTAGACTTCCCATGTCCTTCACTGCAGAAGCTAGTAACAAAATAGATGGAAGGCCTCAGCTCAAATGTCAAGAGGTAAGGCATTATTTTTTTTTTCTGAATGGCATCTCGCAGTTCAACCAAGGAGGTTGTCGTTTGCTTAACCGGACGAATCATGTGGATGCCTTAAAAATTAAGACCTCCAGCTAGGGCAAAAAACTTACAAACTAAGCGACTACACGCTAAGGGCACTCTCTGTGGGGTACGAGCTTCGGCTTAGGGCGTCGCTGAGGGACAGCAAAGAGACAGGCTGGATCTGAGTGATATTATTTTAGGACTGATTTGAACTTACTGGCTCAGCAGCGCGGGCTGGCTCTAGCAAGGGACGGGTGGGAAAGGCATTCTAAAAAGATTAACCTTATATATAGAGATGTGTTGATGACTACAACGCCATCTAGCAGCGACAAGACTAAACAATGTGATGACAAAGAGGGAATGATTATTTGGTTTTACAATGTTATTGTTACACTAGCTTTCACCCGCGACTTTGTCCGCGTGGCATAGTTACTTTGGGCTATTGCTAACTGAAACCCGCGTGATTATCGAAAAAACAAAAATCTTTCTTTACTGAATATTATAAAAGCGAAAGTGAGTTTGTTTGTTTGTTACGTCTGCACGCTTTAATGGCTAAACTGATTTTGATGAACTTTGGTACAGTGATATGGGACCCTGGAAACGGACATAGGCTATTTTTTTAAAAGTGGGAAATGAGGGGGAAGGGCGGCAGTAAAGGGAAAACTTAGCATTGCTATTACAATAAATAAGGCGCAAGGGCCAAAACTACAGGTAGCAGGATCTGTGTTACCCCAAATTTAACTCGAGTGAAGCCTCGGGCAAAACCCTTACAAGCTTTTGCCCACGGCTAATAATGTTAAAAATTAAATTAATTAAAAACAAAAAAGATATTAATCAGTTAATTATCTTGCACGACTTACTACGTCGTTCTCACTAATATTTTTTCGGTCTTTGCTTTTAACTGGTATTGAAATTTATTCATCATTATGTGTATTTAAACATGTTCTAATGTGTTTCAGGTTGCGGACCTAATAAAAGCTATAGACAAGACTGAACAAGAAGGCGCCATACTAGTATTCCTCCCGGGTTGGTCTGACATTAAGCTTACAAAACAACTTCTAGATGAACACTATGGACAGTCCCCTATGCATATGATATTGCCTGTACATTCTAGGTAGGTGATTATAGAGCTTTATTTTCTACTAGCTTTCGCCCGTGACTTCGTCCGCGTGGCATAGTTACTTTGGGCTAACGCTAACTTTAACCCGCGTGATGATCGAAAAAAATGTGTATTTCTCTCCCCGTTTCTTACCTCATTCTTCCCCTTTTCTCACTTTTCAAAAATAGTCTATGTTCTCCAGGGTACCAACTATCTCTGTACCAAAATTCATCAAATCGGTTCGGCCAATTAGGCGTGAAGACTTAATAAACAAACTCACTTTCGCATTTATAATATTAGTATGGATAAGGATTGGTGAGCAATCTTTGTCTAGTTAGAGGCCAATACAAATCAACTTCATTTAGTTTTTCTAGCCTGATCTGCCCCACTCCTGGACAAAAGCCACTCCTTCCACCTCTCCCGAACCCGCGCGTCCTCCTTCCAGCCCTGATGGAACCTATCTAGTTCGTCCCACCATCTCCTTCGTGACCTGCCGCCACCTCGCCTCACTCTGTCAGGGCACCAGTTTTCTGTTATTTTAGCCCACAGTTAGTCTGACAGACATGCCCAGTCCCATTTGCGTTGGGCAGCCTTTTGGCCACGTACGCTGTTTGTTTTGGAGAGCAGTATATCTCATCCAATTTTACTCTGGCAGGTCTGCTGGGAGAAATTGCTAATAAATGCAGCACCTTTATGCTCTTCTGTCTTATAACCTTTTAGACATTCAATACTGATGCGTGCAGTAAAACTGGTGTATTTGACCGAAATGTATTAATTTAATATAATTATTGTCACGTAATTTGTGTGTAGGTACATCCTTACTAAAATTATAAAAGCGAAAGTAAGTTTGTTTGTTACGTCTTCACGCCTACATGGCTACACCGATTTTGATGAATTTTGGTACAGAGATAGCTGGGATCCTGAAGACCGACATAGGCTAACTTATTTAAAATAAAATGGGAAATGAGGGAGAAAGAGGGAAGAAAAGGGAAATCCTTAGCATTGGTATTACAATAAATAAGACACAAGGGCTAATTACAGGTAGCAGGTACCTGCAAATCAGGAAAGGGAACTGTGTTACCCAGAAATTAACGCGAGCGAAAAAGCTAGTTTCTAATAAATTAAGCGGCACATTTATGCTCTTCTGTCTTAATGTATTAATTTAATATCTTGTGAAGTATTTTGTGAGAACATAAACAAATAAATGAATAACCCTTAATTTATTCTCTTTATTATATTTCAGACTATCAACAACAGACCAAGCCAAAATGTTTTCAACCCCGTCCCGAGGCATCCGTAAGATAGTACTGGCAACAAATGTAGCAGAAACATCCATCACTATACCAGATGTTGTCTATGTCATAGATACTGGAGCACATAAGGAGAACCGGATTAAAGAAGGAACTGGTATGTGCGTTATTATCTAATATATAAAATTCTCTTGTCCACAGTTTTCGATCCCATATTCCTCCGAAACGGCTGGACCGATTTAAACGAAATTTTGTGTACATATCGGGTAGGTCTGAGAATCGGCCAACATCTATTTTTCATACCCCTAAGTGGGCAGCGGGTGAAACCGCTAGGCACAGCTAGTCGTTATATTAATAAATCACGTGTCACGTTGGTTGTCCGCGATGGACTCCTAAACTACTTAACCGATTTTAAATTAAATTTGTACACCGTGTGCAGTTTGATCCTACTTGACCTATCCTAGGTAGGGTAGAAGGGGTCGGTAGGATAGGTAGAAAGGTAGAAAATTGCATTGCAACGCACAGCTAGTTATTATTTAAAAACAACGAACAAAACCAAACGATTCATATTGCTGTTAGTAAAGGCGGGTTTACGCTAGATGAACCGAGCACGAGCGAAGCGCAAGCGGAGCTGATCTCGGTTTTGTCGTTCGCGGCGTCAAGTGTGGACGAACAACGAACCTACAACGATCACTGTCCCTTTGTGTTCGTCAAAAAACCGACAACAGGCGAAAGCAGCCGAGCACGAACGAAATGCTCGCAGCGCGCTCGTTCATGGCTTGTACGTCGGTCCACACTAGACGAATTGTGTTCGGCTCGTGCTCCGCTCGTTCTCGGCTCTCCTAGCGTAACGCAGCTTAACACTTAACCAAACCTATGTTAGTTACATTTCTCATCTTCCTTACTAATATTATAAAAGCGAAAGTGAGTTTGTTTGTTACCTCTTCACGCTTTAATGGCTAAACCGATTTTGATGAATTTTGGTACAGAGATAGTTGGAAACCAGGAGACGGAAAAGGCTAATTTAAAAAAAAAATGTGGGAGAAAGAGGGAAGAAAAGGGAAAACTTAGCGTTGCTATTACAAATCAAAAAGGCGCAAGGGGAACTGTGTTACCCCGAATTTAACGCGGGCGAAGCCGCGTGCAAAAGCTAGTTACTAATAAAAGCGAAAGTGAGTTTGTTTGTTACATCTTCACGCCTACATGGCTAAACCGATTTTCATGAATTTTGGTACAGAGATAGTTGGGACCCTGAAGACGGAAATAGGCTAACCTTTGTTTTAAAAAAGTGAGAAATGTGGGAGAAAGAGGGAAGAAAAGGGAAAACTTAGCTGCTATAACAATAAATAAGGCGCTGGGGCAAAAATTACAGGTAGCAGGTACTTGCAAATCAGAATTTAACGCGAGCAAAGCCGCGGGCAAAAGCTATAAACATAAAAACCGACCTTCAAAAAAAAAGTAATAAGTGTTGTTTGTTGTTGACAGCCCTTTTGCCACCTACATCCGGAAGTAAAGTTATATTGACGTCTTCATACTGTAAGGGGCCGTTCAAGTATTACGTAAGCACTATGGGGGGGCGGGGGGGTCTTTGCTTTGCTTATTTTGGATGACATGGGGGGTAGGGGAGTCTAGATGATGATTACGTCATCAGTAGTTATTTACTTTTTTACCAAATGGCAACCCTCACATTGTCTTAGCTTGAAAACAAAACGCATTTTCGGGGATTCCCGCAAATAATGCGGATGTTTAAGAAAAAAAAACAATACAGTAATTGAAAATGTTTACGTAAGCTTGGGGGGAGGGGGTAAGAGCTTTGCTTACTTTAGCTGACAAGGGGGATGGGGGGGTAAATAATTGTAATAAATCTGCTTACGTAATACTTGAACGGCCCCTAACACGGTTGTGCAGACATAGCAAAATTGACCGATTACGGATTTTTAATAATAAATATTTTGGGACAACTCACACACGGCTATCTGATCCCAAGTTAAGCAGAGCTTGTGTTATGGTAACCAGACAACTGATATACACACTTATATAATTTATAAATTCATACATATTATAGATAAATCACACCCAGACACAGAACAAACAATCATGCTCATCACACAAAGTTTGTCCTGGGTGGGAATCGAACCCACGACCTCCGGCTCAGCAGTCAGGGCCACTAACCACTAGACCAACAGGCTCGTCGAATTTTGAATAGCGTATGGAGGACATTTTCGGTTTTTTCTTAAACGTTGCCCCACACTAGGAATTTCTCCTGTATCGTGGGTGCGTTTACAAACATTTAAACTCACATACACAAACAGCCAGACCCGGAACAACTATCTGTAGGTCATACAAATATTTGTTCCTTCCGGGGATCGAACCCGTGACACTCAACGCAGCAGTCGATCGCTCAGCCACTGCGCCTACCGTGTCGTCATTATACTCAGGGCACGATTGCAATCAGATTTTCGAATCCATTCTTTTCACATTATTCAAGAGTTATTTTCTTATAATTACAGGCACAGCTAGTTTAGAAACAGTCTGGGTGTCCCAGGCTAGTGCCAAGCAAAGAACGGGCAGAGCGGGGAGAGTACAAGCAGGTATGTGAATGTTTTCATGAAAATCCTTACTATTCCTTATCCTTATTAATAACATCATCATACGTAATTTCAACAATCAAGCCCTGGGGGTCTACTCTCTTTCTCCGAAACGTAACTTCGTTAACGAACGAAAGTCAAAAGTAGTTACGTTTGTAACCCTACTCTATATCATTTTGCGTGAAATAGTGTAGGTTTAGAAAATTTTAATGTCAAATAAACTTCGAACGTCCGAAATTTCGAAATGAATGAAATGAAAATGAAACCGTGGTAGAAAACGTTCGAAGTTTCAGCCGCAATTTCGTTTTACGTAGAATTAGAGTAGACCCCCTGGAACGCGTTACCCTTTGACATTAAAAAAGCTGAAAGTAAATTTACTTTTAAAAGAAAAGTTCGTAACCACTATTTAGGTCCGTCTGCCAATTAAAGTCATTATAATTACTGTTAAAGTTATCGTTTTTATTTATTTTTAAATGTATATATTAGTTTATTTGATATGTATATGTGTATTAGTATCCGTATAAAAATATGTTTTCGCAAAAATTGTTTTAGATATTTTATGTATTGTACCCTATCACAATGTTGTCGTATTTTACCCAAAGGTTGACTGGTAGAGAATGCCTTATGGCATTAAGTCCGCCTATGTACCACTATTGTACATGAAGTTTAAATAAATAAATAAATTAATATTATAAAAGCGAAAGTAAGTTTGTTTGTTACGTTGTCACGCCTAAATGGCTAAACCGATTTGGATGAATTTTGGTACGGACATAGTTGGGACTCTGGACACGGGCATAGGCTAATAATAATATAAAATAGGTTTAATAATAAATAATGTAATAGGTGTAATAATAAAATAGGTTTTTTTCAAAAAAGATTGAGATGTGAGGGAGAAAGAGGGAAGAAAATGGAAAACTTAGCATTGCTATTACAATTAATGAGGCGCAAGGACAAAAACTACAGGTAGCAGGTACCTGGAAATCAGAAAAAGGAACTGTGTTACCCCTAATTTAACAAATAGACCTGACCCGACGTCCACGAGTGCAGCCGCGCGAAATACTACTACGATAATATTATTACGAATTATTTCCAGGCCAATGCTACAGAATGTACACCAGAGAAAAAGAAGCTGAGTTTGTGCCACACACGACGCCTGAAATATTGAGGTAAATACAAAACAATACAGTACGGCCAACGAGAAGCGATACCAAATGTAAACAAAACCCATGCTAAAACCCCATCTAAAATGGCCGCCCGAATGTTGGCGAACCCGTCTTAACGTTGTCATGTTTTTGCCGGGAGAACGGGACATTACGACAAAGGCACAAGATGGAAAGCGCTAAATATTAGATTGTCAACGCCACAGTTGTTCTTTAGGTTAATGACCTTTCGTATCGCTGTTAGTTGGCCTTTGTGTAGACATGTATGGGTTGTACGAAAGAGATACCGCGGCCCCGGATCATAAAGGGCAAAAGAAGGAACATGGGTGGGTTTTAGTCAGTAAACGTCTAGCTAAGTTATGTGACGACACGGTTTGCTCAGTGGTTGAGCGATCGACTGCTGCGCTGCGTATCGCGGGTTCGATGCCCGCACGGAACAAATATTTGTATGACCTACAGATAGTTGTTCCGGGTCTGGTTGTTTGTGTATGTGAGTTTAAATGTTTGTAAACGCACCCACGATACAGGAGGAATTCCTAGTGTGGGGTAACGTTTTAAAAAAAAACAAAACGTCCTCCATACGCTAGTCAAAGATCCGTAATCGGTCAATTTTGCCATGTCTGCACAACCGTGTTGAAATCTGCACAGGTGAAATTACTAGTGTGGGGCAAAGCATTTTCAAAAAAAAAAACTAGTTCTATTTGGCGCATCCGTGAGACACAATAATTATCTCCTTTTTGTGTTTTGAAAGGATGGTATTTAAAAGTACTTCAATTTATTCCCATTTCGTTTACCTAATTTTGCCTGTGTTGCACCAAATATACTGAATGTGCACCAAAATATGTTAATTAAAATATGTCATAACGAGCATCAGGAAAAAGACAGCACTACAATAAAAAAGTGTTATATCTTTATCCATTTTCTATTAATGCAAGTCGTTACTGGTCGTAGGGGGTCGCAGTTTTAACCTAACCTAACCTACGCATTTTTTTAGCATTCAGGAAAGAATATTTGGTGCACGATCAGTATTTTTGGTGAACACAATATTTTTTCCCGTTTTGAAATTGACTTTTTTTTTTCAATTTAATTTTGTTTGTTTTTTGTTTATTGTTTTGTGCACTTGTGGCATGTATAATATTTGATTCTATGTTATAGGATACCCCTCGTTCAAACAGTATTAGAATGTAAGTCGTATGCTCCAAATGAAAAGATAGCGAACTTCTTATCACAATTGCCTGAACCGCCGAGTGAAAAATCAATCGATTTTGCCATCAACGATCTTATAGAATTAGGTAAGTCTCCTGAGAATAACGCTTATTAACTGACTGCAAAAAAATAAAAGAGGTTCTCGATTCGATTGCACTAAAAAAAAAAGAAGTAGGTTCTCAATGCGATATGTTTTTGTTGTATGTGCAAATAGGCACAGAAAAAAAATCTAAATTAAATTATTAAAATTCAAAATTATTTTTATAATCGAGAGGGTATATCAATCATATAAATAATGCTTCGGTAGATTATGAGTTAAATAAATATCTTGGGACAACTCACACACACGGCTATCTGATCCCAAGCTAAGCAGAGCTTGTGTTATGGTAACCAGACAACTGATATACATACTTATATAATTTATAAATACATACATATTATAGATAAATCACACACAGACACAGAACAAACAATCATGCTCATCACAACGTTTGTCCTGGGTGGGAATCGAACCCACGACCTCCGGCTCAGCAGTCAGGGCCACTAACCACTAGACTAACAGGCCCGTTATCTCCTATGTTTCATATTTTTAATTCTAATGCATATCTTATACCTTTTAGTAGCAATTTAAAATGAATACTCGATAGGAACTTGTATGAGATGATGATACCATAACTAAAAAGCCCGAAATAAAAACTTTTTTGTAAAAAAAGTTGACGACATTCACGATTATTTTGCCACTGACTTCCGAAACTTAACTTATTTTACATGTTTTTAGTATTCTTTATTTAAATATCAATGCCTACATTTACCTACTTTTGTTCTTTCCCCAGGTGCCCTTACACCACAAGAGCAGTTAACCCGTCTGGGCACTCTCCTGTGTACACTAACCCTGCACCCGCGCGTGGCGTGCAGCGTGTTGCGCGCGGCCGTGCTCGGGAACGTAGTCGCGGTGTCCAATATGGCCGCGCATTGTACCTCGAACACTGAACTGTTCGCTAATGCCGCTGAGAGGCGAGACGGTACGTAACTTATCTAAAAGGTGTAAACTGACCCCTCCCCAACTTCCCCTTACCCAAACATCCCCTTTTCGCCCACCCCTCCCCATGCATGCAGGCATCCACAGGAATCGCCCGGTTAAGCCGGCGACAACCTCCTAGTAGACTGCGAGATGCCATAAAGGAAAAAAACGGGTGTCTGACACTCCTCCCCGCTCCGCCCAAAGCGAGAGAAGTTATTTGATGATTTCCCGTAATAAATATCTTGGGACAACTCACACACGGCTATCTGATCCCAAGCTAAGCAGAGCTTGTGTTATGGTAACCAGACAACTGATATACATACTTATATAATTTATAAATACATACATATTATAGATAAATCACACCCAGACACAGAACAAACAATCATGCTCATCACACAAAGTTTGTCCTGGGTGGGAATCGAACCCACGACCTCCGGCTCAGCAGTCAGGGCCACTAACCACTAGACCAACAGGCCCGTCAATTGATTTGAAAATTTTCTGAAAATTTGATGATTTCCCGCAAAAGGGGGTCTCAATCAGTAAAAAAACTTATAATATCCTCAAAACTAAACTGTTGCAGAAATCCGTGAAATCAAACGCAAGTACAGTCCCACATCGGACTACGCGGCTCTTTACTGGATACAGGACGAGTTCGACAGACTGGCACAGGAAGGTGGGAGGGCTGCTTCCGATAAATTCTGTGACAAATATGGCCTGAGAGGGGAACGGCTTGGATTTGTTCGATGTAAGTTTGATGTTTGTGTACCCAAGTTTCTTTTCGCTGATTTGTATTTTCGCGTAAGTGCTTTTTTGAACAAGTATGAAATGGAATAGAATCCTTACTAATATTATAAAAGCGAAAGTGAGTTTGTTTGTTTGTTACGTCTTCACGCTTAAATGACTAAACTGATTTTGATGAATTTTGGTACAGAGATAGTTGAGACCCTGGAGACGGGCATAGGCTATTTTAAAAAAAAGATAAATCAGGGAGTAAGAGGGAAAAAAAGGGAAAACGTAGCATTGTTATTACAATAAATAAGCCGCTAGGGCAAAAACTACAAGTTGCAGGTACCTGCAAATCAGGAAAGAGGAACTGTGTTACCCCGAATTAAACGCGAGCGAAGCCGCGGGCAAAAGCTAGTAAACTATAATTCTAGTACATAAAAAATAAAAATACCTAATATTGCTAATCCTATAGTTACAATAGCAAGTTATATATATATTTTTTTTTCGGGTGGGAAATCATCCAATGACTTCCCCCACTCTGGGTGGAGCGGGGGGGGGCATGTCAGACTTGTACTGACTAAAACCCACCCATGTTTCTTCTATCGCCCTTTACGTTCCGAGGCCGCGGTATCTCTTTCGAACAACCCGCAACCCCGGCAGGCGGAGGCTCTGGCAAGCCCCTCTGCTTTGCTGACTCTCTTTGAGGCGCGCGTGAAACACGAACGCGCCGTCGACACGGCCTGTCGTCAATCGACGGACGGACGGTGAACTACCCATTGCTCACCGCCCACAGGCCCGCATCTACGGTGGCCGGAAGTCGTCTCGCGGCGCCCGGCGCCATGGGCGTCTCCCGCGGCGGCTGGGTTGGGCAGATGTTCTCTCCCTCAAACGCCCGGCCACCTCCTTCGCTAGCATTACTGCTTCGCAGAAGGTGGTGACCGTTTCCCATTCCCTCTCGCTCCGGAATTATGGCCTGAACCAGGGCCGGACGCGAGAGATCGCCGCCGCCGATCGCCTCTACGAGGGCACGGCGGTGCTTCGCCCACGCTGGGCAGATCGCCACTGTGTGCTCCACCGTGTCCTCCGGGCGATCCTCACAATGGTGACACCCGGGCGCTTCCTCCCGCCCGATGATGTGCAGGAACCTCCCGAAACTTCCGTGTCCGGTGAAGACCTGCGTCAGGCGATAGGTGAGGACGCCATGACGCCTCTCCAGCCACTCCTCAAAGAGGGGACTTACCGCCACTATTGTAGCGTGCCCTGCACGTGGTTGCGACAGTCGCTCTCTCCATGCCACCATGAGATCGCACCGGAGGTCTGCCCGCCGAGCGGCAACTTGCCGCGGCAGCGGGTTTTCCCCCCGGAGTAGTGCCTCCGCGCGCCACTCAAACAGGCGCGCGAGGACTATCGCCTCCAGATCCCACGGTGGCAGTCCGGCAAGGAGGCTTGCTGCCTCGCCGGAGATCGTGCGGTAGCCCCGGACAAGCCGTATGGCCACCACCCTTTGGGGCGCGTTCAGATAGTGGGTGGCGCGCCGCCCTAAAGAACGCGCCCATACTGGGGCCCCGTAAAGGGCCATGGACCGCACGACTCCAGCATAGAGCCTACGGCAGGAGGCGTTTGGCCCCTTGAGATTGGGCAGGAGCCGCTTGAAAGCAGCCCCCGTCCGCTTGAGCTTGGGAGCCAAACGTCGGAAGTGTTCGACGAAGTTCCACCGGCTGTCGAGGACGATTCCCAGGTACTTCATCGTCGACCCGACGCCAATGCGAACCCCTCCTACCGTCAACTGGGATCCCGACGGTGGCGTGTTTCCGCGGCCATGAAAAACCATGGCCTCGGATTTGTGCACGGCCACCTCGAGACCCAGTAGCCGGATCCTCTCCACGACTATCGCAACCCCGCGTGTCATATTGTCGGCCGCCGCCTGGTGCGACCCCCCCTGAGCCAGGACGAGCGTGTCGTCAGCGTAGCAAACTACACTGACGCCGCTGGGGAGGTCGGCGCGCAGCACCCAGTCGTAACCGATGTCCCACAGGAGCGGCCCCAAGACCGATCCCTGCGGGACACCGCACGACATCTCTCGCCGGTTCCATTCTCCAGAGCGACCGGGGTATATGACGGCCCTGTCCGTCAGATATGCCCCGACCACACGACGAAAATAGGTCGGCATCCGGTGGTATTGGAGTGCCTCCCTGATGCAGCTCCAAGGCATGGTGTTAAACGCGTTGGCGATGTCGAGAGACACCGCCACGACAACCCCACCCCTGGACACTGCAGCCCCCGCCGTGAGGGCTCTCACGCGCATGATGGCGTCCACCGTCGAGCGCCCCTTGCGGAAACCATACTGGTGCTCCGCAAGATCCGGCCCCGTCCCCACAAGGTGCCCGACGAGGCGGTTTGCAATTACTCTTTCAAAGAGCTTGCCCACCTCGTCGAGCAGCACAATGGGCCGGAATGCGGACGGAGAGTCCGCAGGGCGCCCCGACTTCTGAATGAGGACCAGCTTCCCCGTCTTCCAACGAAGTGGGAACTGGCCTCTCTCCAAGCATGCGCTTAGGAGCCCTAGTAGTCGGGGCCCGAGAGCCTCCAGGGCCAGGACCCAGGCTTTGCCATGCAAGCCGTCGGGTCCCGGGGCGGTGTTTTTGGCTTTCAGCCTGCCCACCGCCGCTCTCAGATCCACCCCAGTCACCTCCGGAACGTCGTCGTTGTCCTCGTGGTCCGCTTGTGGCACCGCAAGCGGCGGAGCCATGGGCGGAGGAGCATGCTCCCCTCGCGAAGGGAACAGAGCGCTCACCACAACAATAGCGGTTTTATTACTGATAGCGATATCTTCGAATCAATCTTGAGATGGACTGGACGTACATAAAATATGATGAGGGTAGTATAGGGGGTGTGTGTGAGTATTTTCGCGCAAGTGTCTGACTACTAAAGCCTATTTGTCTTTTTGCACAATTGTCTTTTCGCGTAAGTGTTTTATTATCCGCAAATATTTTCGCCAAAGTGTTTTATTATCTGAGAGTTTTATCGGCTAAGTATTTTGTTATCCGACATTTTCTTCGCCTAAGTATTTTATTCTCCGAGATATTTCTTTTCCTAAGTGTTTTTATTAGTTTCTTTATCTGAAATTATTTTCGTTTTTAGTGTTTATTATAAAATATTTTTTTCGCCTAAGTGTTTTATTAACCGAGAGTTTTTTCGCCTAAGTATCTTCAAATATAACTTTTTGCACTAAAGTCTGGACTATAGCTTCCTTTTGTCCTCCAGCTCTTTCCTCACTCCACTTGGAACAGCTCCTCAAGTGCAGCATGATAGCGCGCACAACTGAAGCCGAAGAGCTGAACCGGTTCTCTGCAATCGATGAGTTAATGTGTGGAGTGTTAATATCTGGCGCTGACGCCTTACTGCTGACGAGGAAGCAGGTCAAGACTAAGGGGAAGTTGAAGACCGCTGTTGATGTTGTTACTAGGTAAGAATTATCGTTTTCTAATCTTCTGTTGTTATTAACTAGCTTTTACCAGCGACTTTGTACGCTTTCGGTTCGTGATTTGCTTTGACTTACAGCCGTTCTATTTTAATGTATGTCATGACAGTTGACAGTTGTCAAATAGTTGAGGAATTCTTACTTGTATAATAAAAGCGAAAGTGAGTTTGTTTGTTTGTTACGCCTAAATGGCCAAACCGATTTTGATGAATTTTGGTAC
Source organism: Ochropleura leucogaster (assembly GCA_958449745.1). NCBI lineage: Eukaryota > Metazoa > Arthropoda > Insecta > Lepidoptera > Noctuidae > Ochropleura > Ochropleura leucogaster. The sequence continues at coordinate 11,259,757 of OY288224.1, read as the reverse complement.
TTAGTTAGTTGGGATCCTGGAGACAGACAGAAGCTATTTTTTTAAATGATGAAAGGGGGAGAATGAGGGAAGAAACGGGGAGAGAAAGATATTTTTTTTTCGATCATCACGCGGGTTAAAGTTAGCGTTAGCCTAAAGTAACTATGCCTCGTAGACAAAGTCGTGGGCGGAAGCTAGTTTAGAAATAAAGCAGTATTGTTCACCCCCTAGGTTATAAGCGCGATAATCCTTCCTTATATTATAAAAGCGAAAGTGGGTTTGTTACGCTTAAATGGCCCAACCGATTTTGATGAATTTTGGTACAGCGATAGTTGGGAACTAGGAGACGGAGATTGGCTATTTTTTTTAATGTGATGTGAGGGAGAAAGAGGGAAAAAAGGGAAAACTTAGCGTTGCTATTACAAACCAATATTGCGCAAGGGGAACTGTTACCCAGAATTTCACTCGAGCGAAGCCGCGGGCAAAAGCTCCTTATCGTCTAAAGGCTAGCCCTGTATAGCTTTGCTGACATCTCTTTAAGGTCCGCATATGGCACTCGAACACGCCGTAGATACGGCCTGTCACTAGACGGATGGACGGTGAGTTACCGATTTCTCACCGTCCACAAGCCCGCGAAATGTTTTGACGACACGATTGGCGCAGAGGTTGAGCGATCGACTGATGCGCTTCCATTCCCGCACGCAACAAATATTTGTATGGCCTACAGATAGTTGTTCCGGGTCTGGCTGTTTGTGTATGTGAGTTTTAATGTTTGTAAACGCACCCATGATACAGGAGAAATTCCTAGTGTGGGACAACGTTTTTTTGGAGTTTACTCTTTAAGAATCGATTTTCATATATAAAGCGCCCGGTATGAGAAAAATCCGAGGGGTAAAACCTACTAACAAGTAACGAAATCGTGTCCAACTTTCTAATTTGGCTGTGAGAGTATTAAGACGTACATATGGTATGCTGTATACGACTTTACCTATATACTATATGTTATTTCATTAATTTGTGAATTTACCCTTTCATATGATATTAATCTTTTTTCAGTTCAGTAAACTCTTTTTGCGTATGGTTAGATACTCGTACTTAAGGAGTGTAAACTCCAGTCGTGCGTCGGAGCTGACACACACATTTTTTTTATGTTTACGATGTGAACATGTTAAATACCAACTAGCCTTCTTCTTCATCTGGGTGTCATTGCCCCATTCTGTTAGGGGTCAGTGGCATACCAAATCGATTCTAGCAGAAATATTAAACCCTCTTATCGTTTTTTAATCACAGCGGTCAATCTTAGCTGAGATTACTCATCGGCGCGGGAGATATTATAGTACACTAGCTGTGCCCAGTGGTTTAACCCGTTGCTCAGGTCCCCTTTATAAACATAGATAGTAGCCGATTCTCAGACTTACTGAATATGCAAAAAAGAAATTATAAGAATCTGTCGAGCCGTTTCAGAGGAGTATGGGAACAAACATTGTGACACGAAAATTTTATATATTAGGTAAACAAGAATAAACAAATTTATTACGCATCTGAATTTTAAACTAGGTTTTTTTTTTATAAAATACTTTAATTATGTGGTATAAATATTTATTTGTTGATTATTACATTAAGCATTAACCTAAATTTAAGTTTAACCGTATTGCGCAGGACTTAATTACATGACTCATTAAGTTAACCGGGTCATACTTAAAATTGAAAGAGAAGTAGAAATTTAAATTTTTGCAGACTAATTATTAGATTTCTCGCAAAGCAAATTAGTCCATTGAAAAGTTACATTTGGGGTTGCGTGTTTTAGAGGACGCAATTTTATTTTTTTTGTAAATATGCCACGCGGACGAAGTCGCGGGCGATAGTTAGTATTGTATCAAGGAACTGTCTGTCCGCAGTGCGGACAGACAGTTCTAACAGTTCAACAAAATTAAGCTAATTAGAGATTTAATTAGGTATATTCTTGTTAGTTGTTAAGTACATACCTGTATTATTAAGTGTTTACTTTCTATTTCATATTAAAATTGACCTAGAAGAACTTAGGGAAATAAAAATAAAGCTTTTAGTTCTATGTATTTTTTTCATTTTTTCAATCGTCATTTTTGGGCAAAGTTGCAACTTTATGCAAATGTTCATAGCATCAAATGATAGTGAATGACCCAAGGTATAAGAAAAATAACGTTGCAAAGCGGGATCTAACGCTACTTAGCCGGAATTGGATTTTATTTGATCCGTTCCATACAAACTGCCCAATTTATTAAGTTAAGAGAAAAACGTCAAGAGATATTAATTATTGAAGCTGACGAGTTCTATCCATCCGCATTCAGAAAACGCAAAAAAAAACGAAATTGACCCCTATGTCACTAAAATTATAGTTTCGTGCGACGTTGCGAACTTGCATGCTACTTGATGCGACTATTTTGTAACTAAATGACATCGCAGCGTCTTGACCGTGCTTGTGAGAGTGGCGGGAGCGGGGGGTGTTCAAATTTCGTTTTAACCGGTTAATTTTCACTTGCAAAACCAAAATTCATGAAAAACCGGTTTCCTGCAAAAACCGGTAATAACCGGTAAGGTGCAAACCTTAACCTAAATCGATTTCGGTTTGGGGTCAATGACCGTAACCGGTTAAGAATTTCAACCGGTTTCCGAGCCCTGGTCCGCACACTGTCCGCTCAAAATCGTATACATCACAGCGATGTCATCTGCCTTTCAAGTAAACGCACGTACATCACTCTCTCTCATTTTAATTAATTCTCTCCAAATGAGCCTCTCCGAATTGAAAAAGTTCACAATTAAAAAAAAGGCCAAATTCGTGTTGGACTCGCGCACCTAGGGGTCCGTACAAGCTTACTACATAAACGGCTATATTTTTGAGTGCCTAGTCATAATCAACCCTCTGTGCCATAGAGGGTTGGACCCATAGAGTCTATGGGTTGATTTGTTCACACGATACCTTCACGCAGTCTCGAGATAAAGGGTCAAGGTGACAGACAGACAACAAAGTGATCTTATATGGGTTCCGTTTTTTTTTCTTTTGAGGAATGTAACCCTAAAAATTTGTACAGCTGCATCATACAAATATGTATTACTAGCTCGCGCCCGCGGCTTCGCCCGCGTGATATCGAAAAAGAAGTATCCTATGTGTTATTCCATGTACCTCTGTGCCAAAATTTACCAAGATCCGTTCAGCCGTTTTGACGTGACAAACATCCATCCTCACAAACATTCGCATTTATAATATAAGTAGGAAAAGAATTACAGGAGTGATTTGATATTATCTAAGACTAGCTGGCACCCGCGGCTTTGCCCGCGTGTTATCGAAACAAAAAGCAAGAATCCTATGTGTTATTCCAGATTATAATCTACCTCTGTGCCAAATTTCATCAAGATCCGTTCAGTAGTTTTTTTCCTTAAAAGAGGACCAAACATACATCCATCTTCACAAACATTCGCATTTATAATATTAGTAGGATTATTAACTAAAATTTCGTCTACAGCACCGGCGACCGCGCTCACATCGCCACAGAAAGCGTCAACAAGGACATAACAAAACGTCACACGAAGCCCGCCCTCCTGTGCTACTTTGGCGGGCATCAGTCCAGCGAGCGGCGCGCTCTGGTCGTGTACAAGACTTGTGAAGTACCGCCGCATACACCGCTGTGCTTCTCTATAGGAGACCTCACAAAGGTATACACACATTTTATTGTGAACTAGCTTTTGCCCGCGGCTGCTCTCGCGTTAAATTTGGGGTAACACATAGTTCCCCTTTCCTGATTTAGAGGTACCTGCTACCTGTAGTTTTTGCCCTTGCGCCTTATTTATTGTAATAGCAATGCTAAGTTTTCCCTTTTCTTCCCTCTTTCTCCCTCATATCTCAATATTTAAAAAAAAAATGTTAATTACTGTCTCCCAACTATCTCTGTACCAAAATTCATCAAAACCGTTTTAGCCATTTAGGCGTGAAGTCGTAACAAACAAACATAATCACTTTCGCTTTTATAATATTGGTAAGGATGTGAGGACCATGTGGATCATTCCTTTTTTTACTTTTTTGTTTTAACGATTGTCTGACAGTTTGAGTACTATAAGCGACCTACACAAAATGTTCTTTTTTTGGTATTGTTCGTCGTGTCGTTGAGCTCCTTGGGTTATGAGTCGAGCTACACGATAACTGACATATGCCTGCACTGGCTGGACAGGTCCACTCAATCTGTGTGGTGCTTTCTTAAAAAGGCCATTTCAGACACTAATCTGCATAGTCCTCATGTAAGTTGACCAAGATTTTTTGTCTGGATCTTAACAGAGACTATGACCTCTGAGTTTGTTTCGGCTGTTTCTTCTCAGAGTAGTCGAGTACAAAACACCGGCCTCATATAGTTTAAAATAAGACATGTAACAGTGTTTGTGAAAACCTACTTGCAAAATAAACATCATTTACACATTACAACGCATGAGGCTATTGCAGTCTACACTGGATGTCTAGATATCTTTTTTTTGGCGCATGGGAAACCATCAAATAACTTCCCCAGCTCTGGACGGAGCGGGGGAATGTTAGACTAGTACTGACTAAGACCCACCCATGTTTCTTCTATTGCCCTTTACGTTCCGGGGCCGCGGTATCTCTTTCGAACAGACCGCAACCCCGGCAGGCGGTGTCCCTGGCGTCCCTCTGCTTTGCTGACATCTCTTTGAGGCGCGCGTGGAACACTGCCGCGGGCATAGTATTCAATCTATACTTAATATTATAAAGCTAAATATCTCAGGGACTACTGGTTGGAATTGGAAAATTCTTTTAGTGTTGGATAGTCCATCTCTTGAGGAAGGCTATAGGCTATATAACATCACGCTACAACCAACAGGTGCTGAGCACCGTGGGTGAAACCGCGAGGAACAGCTAGTAAAATATAAGTTTTAATTTTCCTGTTCTATTAAGTTAATATATTTTTTGTAATCTAACCACATTACCGCAATTGTTTATTCCTATTTGGAACACAAAACATAAATGTTTAAACTATTGTTTGCATGGAAAATAAGAATGATGAAATTTGTTTTTAACACAATATTAAGAATGGGATTTCTTTCTTTAACCACAGAAGGAAAGACAGTATACATTTATATTAATAGGCTCAGTTCACAAAATAGTTTTCAATAACGTAAACAAATATGCGGTTTTGGAAAAAAGAACTTTAATACATTAGTGTTAAAGCTGTTTTAGAGTGCAGACTAAATTTAAGGCCTGATTCGTAGGTTAAAATCAGTCCAGTAGTTCTGAAGCCTATTCGAAACAAATAAACAAACAAAACTTTCCTCTTTATAATATTAAAATTATTTAAAATACTAGCTGTGTCCAGCGGTTTCACCCGCTGCTCACTTGAGGGTATGAAAAATAGATGTTGGCCGATTCGCAGACCTACCTGATATGTACACAAAATTTCGTTTAAATCGGTCCAGCCGTTTCGGAGGAGTATGGGAACGAAAACTGTGACACGAGAATTGTATATATTAGATTACAAGTAATAATAATATAATAATATTTATTTCGCTTCCACAAAAAAAAATCAGCACTAAGATGTAACATAAATACAGGAATAATGTATTTTATAAAAGTATAGATATTCTGATGATATTTTCAGTCGCAATATTAAATATTGGTATTCGGCTGCATCCGGTTAGGTTGGGAGCCAACCACAACATTGTAGGGAAAAGGCTAGCAGCATGACATAATATTGTACTTTTCCTTCTAAGTAATAAATATTATGTCGGAATATTTTATACACTTTGTAGTGTTTGCGATGATATAGTGGCCAAAATTGTTAATGGGATTTTCCATAAAGAATTCTTCAGTAGCACCCAAAGAGTGTGTATTTGTCGCCTGTTGATAGCAATATGCTCTACCCTTTTTTTGTAGATTGGAAATCATCTAATTACTTCCCCCGCTCTGGGAGCCTCGCGGACGAAATCGCGGGCGGAAGCTAGCTAGCTAACTCATAAATTACCCAAACAATATAGATAAAATTCATATAAGACCTTTTCGATTATAAAAATTGATGTCAAGATTGGTGCAGTGGCTGAGCGATGGACTGCTCCAACTACAGGTAGTTATTTCGGGTCTGGCTGTTTGTGTATGTGAGTTTAAATGTTTGTAAACGCACCCAGTTTAGTAGCACTCAGTCAGAGTTCAACGTGGTTTTTTTTAATTTTAAAATACGGCTTACAGTCGACAAAAAAACATCGTCCTCCTTTTTTGGAGTTGGTTATAAATGATTTTCTTGGCGTGGAGGTCACGCACGAACTCTAACGTTCAAAATGTTAAATGCTGATGATAGGGTGCAACTCTGCCTAGCACTTAAAGGACTACAAGTCTGATGCACGTCGTGCTACTTCGTTCTCACATCATCATCATCATCATTTTGCTGCCCTTGTCCCATTCTATTTGGGGTCGGCGCAACACGTTTTCTTCTTCCATTCTCACCTATCAGACGTCATGGCATCATTTACTCCTTTCTCCTTCATATTTGACGGGCCTGTTGGTCTAGTGGTTAGTGGCCCTGACTGCTGAGCCGGAGGTCGTGGGTTCGATTCCCACCCAGGACAAACTTTGTGTGATGAGCATGATTGTTTGTTCTGTGTCTGGGTGTATCTATAATATGTATGTATTTATAAATTATATAAGTATGTATATCCGTTGTTTGGTTACCATAACACAAGCTCTGCTTAGCTTGGGATCAGATAGCCGTGTGTGAGTTGTCCCAAGATATTTATATATCATTCCTTACACAATCCATCCATCTTTTCTTTGCCCTTCCTCTCGCTCTCCGTCCATCAACATTCAGATCCATTACTCTTTTAGTCACATGTCCTTCATCCCTCCTCATTATATATCCATACCAAGACAAACGACTGCCTTTCATTTTTTCTGTAACAGGCGCAACTTTCAAACTTCGTTCTCACATAGTTCACCATATTAACACGAATGATGTAACCAAGGTTTTGTAACAATATTCTGATTTAAAAATATGTCCATGGAGTTTTTTGCCCATTCCTCTTCATAGAGATCTACGCTTTAGAATAACAACTACAGTACTTTCACAGTTCTTATGCCTTGTGACTGGGACTGTAGCTTTATTTTTATTGTTGTTAATTTTTCGACAGTTCAAAAGTGCCTGTAACTGGCCTACTTGAAATAAATGATTTTGATTTCAAACTCATAATCGTATTTCATTTGTTTCAGGAGGTAGATGGAGACACCACAATACTCACCTTACCAAAACATCGGTTACAAATCAGCGTACCAACCGGGTAAACAGTTTTCAATTATAATGTGTACTATTCCAGACTATACTCTAACTCTGTGCCAAATTTCATCAAGATCCGTTCATATATTCTGGCGTGAAAAGGTGACAAACATCCATACATTCTGACAAACTTTATCAAAAGGGTGGGTTTAGACAGTACAAGTTTTAGACACTCTTCCACGCTCCGCCCAGCGCGGGGTAAGTTAATTGATGATTTACAATCCGCAAAAAAAGACCCGAAGCAACTACCAGTAGGTCATACAAATATTTGTTCCGTGCGGGGTTGATGCGGGTTCCGGGGATATTACCCGCGAAATTCAGCGCTGCAGTCAATCGAATCAAATCAAATCATTTATTTCAATTAGACCATTACAGGCACTTTTGAAAGTCAAGAAACAAAATGAATCTACAGTCCCGGTCACAAGGCATAATAACTTGTGAAAGTACTGTAGTTGCCCATTCCAAAGCGTTGATCTCTATGGAGAAGAATGGGCAAGAAACTCCATGGACACTCTTTTAAATTATAATATTTTTACAAAATCGTGTTTACATCATTCATGTTGAGATTATACAAATATGTGAGAACGATGTAAAAAGGCGTGCACAGTAAGAGCGTCCAGAGTAAATAAAAAGCAAAATTTAATTTTAAATCTAAATAAGTTTAAAAATGAACCGTGGTAGCTGAAAATGACCAGTCCCAACTGACAGCGCCCGTTCACGAACATGACGTATGGATCAGCCCCATTCAGCTCGACCATTTTGAAGGGAGCTAAATGACCCGACACACCCGCCACCATCAGTGAGACATTTAAGTGAGCATGACACTATCAACCACCAGGGCTTCGTCAAGTCAATGATAATACATAGCACTCACATATGGGCTTAATAATTATACAATACTAGCGGCCCGGTACGTGCTTCGCTACGTATAAAGTGAAATAAAATAAACAAATCGGAACATCAAATTCATTTATTTAATCAAAAAAATATTTTATTTAAAATCGAAATCAATTGCTAGCTATTTACAACACACTTAATCCAAAACATTTGGATAAACAATATTTTTTGTTTTTCCATTTTGAGCATAAATAAACAAACGGCTGGGGGTACCGACTCTGGAACAGGCAACATATAACTGGCCATGTGAAAAACAATGTTCCTCCAAATTCACACCACAAACGTGAAGTGTTTGACCTTAGGCCTTGTTGATGGACATCGCAAATGATAAACGCACAGGATATTGTAAACGTTTGAACTCAAAAGGCATATCAGTTGGAATCATAGGTATACGCGGTATCAAAACAACTTCTCCTTTTGATTTACCAGTTAAGATCGTAGCTTCAATCAAATTTGGCAATAACTTTTTCACTGCCAATCTGGTTCCGTTACACAGTTTTGGTGGATTAATATTTCGCAATAATATAATCGAAGAACCAACTTTCAGATTCAAGCAATGCGGTGGCATACCAGCCGGCTCCAATGAATTTAAAAATTCAATTGGATAATTCATTGCCTCATCTTGATTCATAACACTGTCAATTGATTTATATTTCGTGACTACGCCTGGCAGTTTCGCTTGAATTTGAAAATTAATTGCATTGACATGAATGTTTTTCGGTGCTAAAATGGCGCGTTCTGTCAACCAATCATGATTTCTGTAATTCTGAACAATATTCGGAAAAACACATTCAATCAATTCATCTATCGTTTGCGCAATTGTACAAAAATTGTTCGGTACAGCGATCAATCCGTTGGTTCTGTCGATTTGTATTTTGCCGTCACCAATTTCTAACAATTGTTTTGAGAACTCATGGGCAGCTGGATCATTTTGTAGGTGAACACGCATATTAATGTTTAGTGTCAATTTTTGTAGATATCTCCAAAGAACTGATGACTTCAAGCAGGCATTTATTTCATCAGCAGGAGTTGATCGAGGAATGACAGGCAATGTTTGACGAAAATCCCCTGAAAGTAATATCAAAGCACCACCAAAAAGCTGTTGATTACCACGTAAATCTTGCATTGTTCGATTGAATGCTTCTAGTGATTTTTTATTCGCCATTGTACACTCATCCCATAAAATAATTGACGTTAATCGCAGAACTTTTGCCATAGCAGAATTTCTCGATATATTGCAAGTTGGAGTTTCAATCACCTGTACATTCAATGGCAATTTTAATGCAGAGTGTGCGGTCCGACCACCTTCTAATAATGTAGCAGCAATTCCCGAAGATGCAAGTGCTAGTGCAATTTTCTGATCTGATCGAATAGTCGCTAAAATCAATGATATAACGAACGTTTTACCTGTGCCACCAGGTGCATCCAAAAAATATAATCCACCTGCATTATTGGAAACGGCTTGCATGATTGTATCATATACATGTTTTTGCTGAATATTTAATTTGGTTATATTCGATTGTACAAATAAACGCAAATCATTACAGTTGAATTCCTGCTCACGTTGCAATTCACGATCAAACAAATCATGCATGGGACGATTTGGTGCGGTCATACCCAATTGTACTAATGCTTTATTTGCAATCGTTAGACATATATCTTCAATTATTATCAAAGCTTCGTTGCACATTTCCAAGGTAATCAACAAATCAGGATTTCTTGCATGATGACGCATACGAATTAAAATATCTTCTGCCATATAATTTTTATATTTGTTCCATAATTCAAGTGGATTTGATGGCATACATGTCGATAATATAATGGCAAATAGCATTCGTATTTGTTGTGGATGAGCTGACGTAGATGCATCATTAAGTGTTGAATCCCAATGTGCATCATCCTCCAACAAATGCAAGAGTTGACATGCTTCACGATATGTTTGACACAAATGACCGTCGACTGTTCTTAATTCTTGAAATGATTTTGGGCCATTGACGTTAACTAATAGCAATCGCAAATAAAAACACTCAGCATTGTTTGGATGTACTGTATACATTCTCCCAATTGCATCTGTTTTGAAAATGCCTGAATGCCCATCGACTGCTGTTCCTTGTTTACGTCTTTGAAATTTTTTTGAAGACACATTCCATGTATAGTACTGAGGCACTTCGGAATATAACAAATTTCTAGCAAATGTATCAGTTTCGCATAATTTGAAAAAAGCTGTCAACGTAGTCGCTGGTGGGTGTGCTGCTCTTTCCAATGCATTTGCTTCATTAAAATAAATACGTTGGCCATTCTCAAGATGCACAGCTAAGTGAACAACCACAGGATGTCTTTCGTGCATTGGAAACGACAGAATCCTCCAGACAGCTTCATTACTACTAATATAGCGCCCCAGTTGATACTGAGTAATTTCATCATTTCTATTATCACCAGCTACACCGAAAACAGCCATATCGCTCCCTTTATTTACATACTTGCAAATATATTTAATGGATTTGACTGAATTACAATACTCCACATTTATATGAGCCTTGAATATTTTCGATAATAATGGACAATACGGAACCACCCAACGATTATCAACTTCAACGTCCTGGTTACGCATTCTAATGGTTGCCGTTTTGCCATTATCATTAGGTGATCTACGTCTATACAACGGATATCCGTCATTGCCCGTTATTGTGTCTGAAGTCAATTGGCTTGGGTATCGTTTCGAACACTTTCCATCAATCATACATGGCGAATTCATATTTAGTTCACCGCACGGACCATGTATCATGTTTTTAACGACAACATCAAATAACTCAGGATCAACAGTTTGATCAGGAATTTCACCTGATATAACGTTATCGATTTGATCCGGAGTTATTTTATTTACCAGCCAAATTAATATATGTGCGTGCGGCAATCCCCTTTTTTGCCATTCGATGGAGTACATATGGCAACGCACCTCTCCAAATACACGTAATTTCACAATTAAATCCATAAGTTTTATTGAATTCTTTTCATTTTTATTTATCATATTATAATTAAATTAATTACTAAATATATACAACCTATAAATATACACAAACTAATAATAAAAAAAATATATATATATACAGAAAATTACAGGGCGTCAAAAAATTCGTCCGTATCGCCGTCAACAGGTAAAGTGCCCAGAAGGCTGGCAGCATTACCGCGTTGGATGGCAATGCTTATTTTTTGTGCAAAAAACAGGCCAGCCCTCTGGTCACGAGAAGAATCGACCAACCGCTTGGCGATTTCTCGAAATACTACATGGGCACTCGGACCCCATGGCCCTAGTGTTTCAACCCCAAACGGCTCAAAAACATAATTACCAATCAAATTGTGATATTTGCGCCGTTTGAGGTTTTCAGCACCTGCAGCAGCAGCTCCAGCGCAACCCACCGTACTAGGAAGATGGGATGGTGCAAGGGTGTCGACACAAGTTGCATCCCACACCAAAGATCTACCCAACTTCCATGGCATTATGGTCATACCATCTGGTCTCTTTCCATCGACGCGTACCAAGCCAGTTGGTTCTAAAACAGCTGGCACCCCGGCGGTGGCAAGAGCACGACGGATGAGATCATTAATGCAAGCGTGCCGAGCAATACGACCTGCGCTTTTACTGCAGGAAAGGCCATGGTGTCCGAGGCAGTCGACTGCTTCCCCACATTGACAGCGATGCGGAGCCCCACAGGGTGCACCCAATCGCAAACACGTAGCGAGCCGGAAGGTTGTGTCACCCAACAAAGTACCTACGTTAGGTGACGGTAACGCCTGTAGCCAGAGGCCCGATTCCCACTCACCCACAGCCAGCAAGCGGGCACGCTCAGCAGAATTGGTGGACGTATTAATAAGGTTATTCCGTACCAACCTGCAGAGCGGCTCATCCCACTGTCTCTGGGAAAACGGGTTCACGGGCCGATCCGAGTCCGGGCAAGCCATTTTCCAGGCATCCTCTGCGTCGGTCAAGCACGGCACTTCCGAGTCAACCAGGGAGAGAGCTAAAATTTTCCTGGTCAGCTTTTCAGTGCTGTGGACGGAAGACAGGAATGCCGGTAAGCTTACACTGGAAATTTTGCGGACGCCGAGGCCACCAAAACGAATTGGCAGGGTGGCTTGTAGCCACGCTCGGTCATCCAAGGCCATATTAAAAATGGAAGATACAGTATTGCGAATAATTTGATCAATTTTGTCCAAATGTTGTGGTTGCTTCCAAAGTGGAGAACAACGCAGAAAATACATAAAATTTGGACCAAAACAGCAATATCTTAACAGGGTGAACGCCGAATGCAAATTAATTTGAGATAGTCTGTCCGAAATATCAATAAAATGATTGATTTTGTTCTCGATGAAAGATGAAAAACTTTCTTCTAAAATAGGAGAACCTAGGAGGTGAAGGGAACTTTTTTCTAAAATTTTGATGTTTGGGGCTATTGCATTAAATTTATCTATAGTCAATTGTCTGTCGGTAATGTCAGAAAGGTAAATTTCGCACTTTGAGGGATTAAGGTCAAGGCCAATAGATTTAAATTGCTGTTTTAGTAGTTTCAGATCATTCAAAACAGTGTCAACATCACCTCCTAAAGTTCCATCGTCCAAGTACCAAATGTTGAATTTTGAATTTAATTTTTTGATTATGGGGTGAATAGCTAAACTGAAAATGACAGGCCCGAGAGGGTCACCTTGTTGGCAGCCAACTGCAGATTCCAAAACATTGTCCTTGAACAATAATTTTGATGGATGTCTATAACATTGCCACATGAAACCATAAATTTCGGGAAGTTCTTTTTTCACTTCAGTCAACAAAGTGTCCCTGTTAACGGAGTTAAAAGCGTTTTTCACGTCAATCCATAAGTGCTTTCAATTTTCGCCGAAAAACACGTGCTGTAATGTCATGACGATCAGTTGTCGACTGGCCTTCAAATAAATTGTTCTTGATGTCATCCCACTGCGGATTACATGTAAATGTAATGAACAGATCCGGTCGACCGTATTTTCGTACATAAGACATTGCGTCTTGTGCATATTCGTTCATATGCCGTGGGCTACCAATATACGAAGATGGCAATATAGTTAAACGTCCGATGTCATTAACATTAGCATCATTCGCTATCGCATCTTGCAAATGAATATATTCTTCGGATCTTAATTTTGCTTGGTTGAAACGAATAAAATTAAGACGTTCAGTCTCTATTTTGGCATACATATCAACGATGTACTGATGATATAGTTTACCACATTTTAAGATATAATTTTGTTCTTGTGGACGAATCATCAATCGATACGAATAAAAATTCATGGCACTAACTTTTTTCTGTATATGTAGACCTGAAAATAATTACAAAATGTGACTTTAGAAAGTTGTAGAAATGAAATGTCAACACACTAAAAATAGGTCAATTATTTACCTGTTCATGGATCAATCATTGGTATATTGATATGGTAACCATCGTCACCTTTCCAATGCAATATTGGGTACTGTAATGCATCGTAACTACAATGAAGTTCCGAAACACGTTGCAATTGCTCATTTCTACGATGAAGTACAATATCACGGGATTGAAACTGATCACCAAGAATTACAATTGCAACCTCATCAATTGTTGGTGCATTAAATCGCCTTGCATGCTCTCCAAAAGGTGTTCTATCAGCTCTTATTACGATTTTGTGATTATCAGTTGGCATACGATCGAGAGCAATTTTAAACAATTGAACTAATGCGTTATGCTGATGGAAAAACCTTTGTAGCTCACGAATAATTTCTCGTCTTGTATTCGAAACAATTGCACAACGTTGATCCAATTCACGATTTTCATCACCAATAAAATAAATTTGCAAAAATTGATGATCAGCGTCGGGGTATGGCAATAACGAACCAGCTTGATGATAAATCTGGCCCTGAATCTGTAACATGTATACAATTTTAGGTAAATCTTATATCAGTTTTTTTTTAAATATACTTTATGCTTCAGATTGATACAAACATGGAATAATCCTGTTGAAGTATTTACCTTAAACGTCGGCATAAAATTATCTCTAATAATTTTAGTTGCACCAAAAGAAGTCATTTGAAATGCCGAATTGTATTGTTGAATATGACTCAGAAAGTGCTTCGACGCTTGCGATGTCCCAAAAATAAATGAATACAATGGTTCGGGTGGAGTTTCTAATGCTGGCAATCTCACTTTGCCATTAGCACAACACATGCCGGGTGTTTCACCTGGAAAGTTAGCCGCATCACAATGTGGACATATTGCGTCCATCATTCCAATGTATCCATACATACTATAATCAATCTGACTGTTGTAATTAAAAGCAGCACGCATCATTTCAGCCAAAACAGCACGACGTATTCGTGATGGCCGTGCAAGATTCAGTACAGGTACTGGGTTAACAAATCCATTGCGTGCATTACGTTCACGCTGCGATGCATTAGCTTGTGCGCGTTCATCTGCAGTCTGTGATCGTCTTAGTAATGCCACATCATTTGCATTACGCGTTCGCCGACCTATATTTGCTCGTCTGGCTGGTGGCATTTTTCCCGTATGCACATATGTTTTCGCTTAAAAATCGAAAAAAAAAATTAGAACAAAAAAAAAACAAATTCCCAAGAAGCTGTCGCATATGATGCCATGTGAAATCATATACGGCAACTTAGAAAAGTACACATAAATTCAGGACTCACCGTTTGTATGAATGCACTGCAAATGCAATTATGTGAAAAGAAATTTATCGCTGATAATATGCTTTAATCAAACCACGTCCAAAATGAACTGACGGCATGAATGACATAACAACGTGCTTGTCCTGTCAACAAAACTTCAAAAAAGTTTCTGTGAAAAAAGTTTCTATTGAATTCATTTATTACAAAAAATGTGACAAATGAGGAACCGCTCGACCGATTTTGTGCAAACTTCACATAAACCATCTACTAAATATGCCGACCAAATCCTAAGCATTTGGTTTGGATAGGTGAGCCCGTTCTTGAGTTATGGAATTACAACGAAAAGTGGCATTGATTTTTATATATATAGACTAGAGAATTGATTCTATACATTGCAAAGATAGTCTTACAATCTTCTGCAGCTTCCACTATGGCTTCGGATACTAACCAATGAGTTTATCCCTATGCTTGTGGAGCAGGACAAGCATTAAGCCAAGCATTTTTATCATCAATATAATCCCCCAACTTATAATATGCTTGCCTGCATAGTGTGCGTTTAATACAAGATTTAAATTTCGTTTCATTCAGTTAAAGAATGTGGGGAGGTATTTTATTGTAGCATTTTAAACAGTACCCCATGAAAGATGAGTCTACTTTAGCTAACCTGAAACCTGGTTGAACTAATTGGTCCCTATTTCTAGTATTATAATTGTGTCTGTCACCTCTTTTACTAAAAAGATGCAAGTTTTTCCAGACATACATGATGTTTTCATAAATATATTGACAAGGTACTGTCATGATGTTAATATCCTTAAACTGTTCCCTTAAAGAATCTCGCCTACGTAGGTTATATATGGCCCTGATGGCTCTTTTCTGCAGAATAAATATAGACTCGATGTCTGCAGCCCGTCCCCAAAGTAAAATACCGTATGACATTATACTATGAAAATAACTAAAATAGACTAGTCTCGCGGTATCTACATCAGTAAACTGACGGATTTTTCTAACAGCATATGCTGCTGAACTAAGGCGTCCTGCAAGAGATGTTAAATGCGGACCCCATTGTAGCTTTGAATCGAGTATTATTCCCAAGAAAACAGTTTTTTCGACGAATTCTAGTTTCTCTTGATTCAATACTATGTCACGCACACTGTTTTTGACATTTGGTAGAGCAAATCTTATGCACTTCGTTTTTTTACCCATTTAATACTAAATTATAAGCGGTAAACCAATTATGTACCTGCATTAGGGCATTATTTACGTCGACAAGATTTGTGGCACGTCTGTTTATCTTAAATATTAAAGAGGTATCGTCAGCAAATAACACCATTTGTGGTTGTTTTTTAAACAAATGGGGTAGATCATTTATATATACTAAAAAGAGGAAGGGACCTAATATCGATCCTTGTGGTACACCCATCTTTACATTTAAACCCATTGAATTGACACCATTTATTTTCGTATATATCGCTCAGTCACTGCGTCAACCGTGCCGTGAAACTTGGCAGTCTGACGTTCACCAACTGCTAATCTTCATAAGGGAATCCCAAATTTCCATAACTGGCAGTCTCAATTTTACTAACCACTCCAATTTCGTCATATCAAAAAAAGAAAAAACCCTACAGGAAAAATCAACATCTTAGGGTAAAATTAAAAATAATATATAAAATCTCCCGATACCAAATGGCTTTTCATAAATTCCCAATGACTACAAACCATTCATTAATGATTACGTTAATGAGAAAAAAAAATGTGACGTCAAGAATTTTCCCGATACTTGATTGTTTATTGTGAATCGGTTTAAAGTAGGTAAATTATAGCAAATAGCTAAATGGCCCGACGTGGCGACGGGTCGTCGGATCTACTCGTCGCTTGCACAAAGACCAAACATTCGTTTTTATTTTTTTGCCAATGCTGGGTAATCATCAAATAACTTCCCCTGCTCTGGGGGGAGTATCAACCTTATACTGTCTAAAACAACCCGTCCCTTGCTAGAGCCAGCCCCCGCTGCTGAGCCAGTAAGTTCAAATCAGTCCCCAATTCACTCACAGTCAGATCCAGCCTGTGCCTTGCTGTCCCTCAGCGATGCCCTAAGCCGAGGCTCGTACCCCACAGGGGGAGGCCTTAGCGTGTAGTCGCTTAGTTTGTAAGTTTTTTACCCTGGCTGGAAGTCTTAATTTTTAAGGCATCCACAGGAATCGCCCCGTTAAACAGACGAGGACTTCCTAGGTTGAACTGCGAGATTCCATTCAGCAAGAAAAAAGGTATTCTTTCGGGTCTTACTGTTTGTGTGTGAGTTTAAATGTTTGTAAACGCACCCACGATACCGGAGAAATGTTTAATTTTATGTTTTCTTTATTTACTTTCTTCTCCTTTCTTCAAAAGTAAATAAAAAACATGGTTTCCGCCGGTATCAGGAGCACGGTCCAAGCTACTGTTGGTTAGGGCTCCAGAGACAGGAACCTCCTCACAATGCGGGCTGTATCGAGGAGTACTGCCTTCTGAATCAGGTCCTTGATCCAACCGCCTAAGGATAGCTCCGTCGTCAAGGCTCTTGCCAATCAAACCATTGGCCGTTACGACAATCGGCACAATGATAGCCGAGTTCACATTCTACATGTCGACAAGCTCGTGTGCCAAGTCAAGATATTTGAGTATATATTTATTTGTTATAATGTATATATTTAGTTTAACTTTAAATAGTGAAACACTATTATATCCTACTAATATTATAAATGCGAATGTTTGTGAGGATGGATGGATGTATGGATTTTTGTTACTCTTTCACGACAAAACGGCTGAACGGATCTTGAAATTTGGCACAGAGGTAGATTATAATCTGGAATAACACAAAGGTTTTTTTTTCGATCATCACGCGGGCGAAGACGCGGAGCCAGCTAGTAAAACATAATAAATAGTCTCCACTAAAAAATTCAAACAATTTTTAGGATCTAAAATATTGTAATGTTCATATTACTTCTAATACAAACCGTATTACGAGTTTCTCGTCTCCTGAACCCGAACGAAGTTATCTCAGTTTAGATCTGGGTATGTGACATCGTCCTCCCTTACTATAAGAGCTAAACATTTACATCCAAAAACTTCTCAGAACTATTTCCTCATTCATCAGCATCACATACATGTCAACCGGGTCAGTATCAGTATCAGTAGGTAGTTACAGTACTGATAGCAACATCTGTGTGACTCGTCTCTTAGTTATTATTTTGTTTTTGCATTTTTTTTTCTACTTTTGTATAGATTCTTTTCTACCAATTCGCTGTGAATGAGTGGACATGGTTGGCCTTGTAGATTCTTGGACGCTTGTTAACTTATGTTAACGTATTATTTTATTTTACTTTTTGTAAAGTAAGCAATGACTTATTGTCGGGCCTACGCTGTCCTCTCATACTTAAGTGCTAACGCTGTAACAACAACATTGTAAAACCAAATGATTTTAAAAGAGTAACTATGGAGTTTCTTGCCGGTTCTTCTCCATAGAAAACGACCAACCCGAACCGTGCATCTTTTCTCGACGTTTTATAAGTGCCCATGTAGGCCTATGTGAAATAAAAATATTTTGATTTTGATTTTTTTGAACCGATAACTGACCTTCTTCAAAAGTTTCGTCATTCAAAATTACACTCGGAAACTGGAAAAAAATCCCCTGTAGCATGAAAACAACATTACATTACTGAACATCATTTCCTTTCCTAGTACACTCGGAGTCACACATACTAAACATTTCCAGTATAACATAGCCTTGTTTAGTGTAGATTTAACGTACAATGAGAGATCCGCATAAACTGATTCTGTTACCTAGATTGGTCGTCGTGTGTACACACGGATCTCCCCGCAACGTAAACTAAATATTCACTTAAATGCTTACGTAAGTTTAGTGTAAACATTGACATGGCATGTGATGTGAGATTTCGCACATATTATGTTCGGGTAAATTCGGTTAAATTCCGAATCTTGACGAGGTTTTGGGTGTTGTAACATAGAATAGTTTATACAGAAGGTTAAGATGTTCGCTTCCAAAAACTGCGTTCACAGGCCCTTAAAAATAAATTGCTGACCATCAATCTTCACTGTAATTATAAATCTGAGGCCATTAACCTCTCAAGGACCGCCATTATTTACATCAACTATCCGTCAAGCACCGCCGGGCGGGCTCTTATCGTAAGCGTTATCTGATTTTAAGACTTATCTTTACTACAAATACAGTTCTAAATCGGTTGGGGTTTTGCTGGGGCAAATTTGTGCCAACGGGGCTCAATGGTGATACTTGTTTACTGGTACGTTTTTGTGCCACTGGGGCTTTAGAAGTTAAGGAAAAAACAAAACTCTAAAAATACAGCGCTGACCCCAGACGTATATTTATGAAACTTTACGCTGCGGTAGTGCTAAGCTCTACTGACAGCACGGCGATTTCAAACAATTGACAGCCGCACTTGCACTCGCATTGTAAAGAATGTCTACGTGTGTTTTAGCTAAGTATAAGTCGATAAGTCTCTTTGCCGAGACCACCTCATCCCTATATTTTGACAAATGCTCTTCCATGTAGTTGTATGAATCGCATTAATTTTGTCTTTACTTCGCGTGCCTATTTTCGTGCGGTTTTCAAACGCCTACACTTAACCTTTCGAGAAAGTCAGTCTATACGAATTCACCCGAAGCCTAACAAATACTTAGTTTATTATAATTTGCTTACATCCCTCATCGAAGACATACCTTCAATTATTATTATCAGCCAGATGTGTACCACTGCAGGGTAAATGCCTCCCTTCCTTCCTCCCATATTTTCCTGTCGTTTGCTGTTTAGGCTGAATCCTTTTCATGAAAGGTCAGCTCGTCACGCCATCTCCTTCTGGGCCTACCGCGTCGCCGGGTCCTGTTGTTTCGAACCCAATCAGTTGTTATTTTGGCCCAATTTTGTTGCGACATGCGGCAGATGTGGCCAGACCAGTTCCAGTTAAATTTTGCAAACCTATTTATATACACACAGTAAACCAGAAAATTTTAGTACAAAGGTACTGCTTATTTCATAAGAAATTTCTGCCAGCAGACCTGCGAAAGGAGATATGGGAACGAAATGTAGACGATAGTGTGTGAGAGAGTACTGTTTCTTATGAGGTCAGAAATGTTGACGATCAGTATGACCTTTTATGATATCTATTTTGTTATTGTCGCTAATCAATACGCGGAATTCGGATATCCCCGATGTTATCCTCAAACGAATTCTAGATAGTCCGTTTAAAGTTCATAGCCAACGACCTTTGAACGTTTGAATGTCAACTACTTTTTACCAGGAATTAAAAGTGTCTTGGTCGTTTTTCAGTTCCATACCAGTATTTTTTGGAGAACTCCACAATCTATAAACTGGGTATTACGATACCCTCTTTTTATGGGAGATCATCTACTAACTTCTCCCTCTCTGGGCGGAGCGGTACAGAGTGTCAGACTTTTAGTGACTAAAACCCATTCTTTTGCGCTTTGCATTCAGGTGCCGCGGTATCTTTTTTTGAACAGCCCGCAACCCTGAATACTAATCATCATTTTCCTGCCATTGTGTGGGACTATTTGGGATTGGCCCAACACGTTTTCTTCTTCCATTCTCCCCTCAAATCAGACGACATGGCATCGTTTACTCCTTTCTCAATATTTAAATCTAAATCTAAACTAATATTATAAATGCGAAAGTAACTCTGTCTGTCTGTCTCTTCTTCACGCCTAAACCACTGAACCGATTTTAATGAATTTTGGTACAGATATAGTCCGGGACCCGAGAAAGGACATAGGATAGTTTTCATCCCGGAAATCCTCCGGGAACTATTAATCCACGCGTACGAAGTCGCGGGCAAAAGCTAGTTTGTTGATAAAATGTAAAATAATGAATATTATATTCACTATCATATCCTGCAACATATTGGTCTATATCGTTTTACATACCTACATTCAGACCAGTTGTTTTTGTACAATGGGCATCCCCACTTTTTATTTTGCCTCATTTTATATATGGCAAAAACCAATTGGGATTGGGACTTGATTTCATTCAATTGAATACTTGTTTGTCATCACGTATGGTTCGTATTGTTTATTTTTTGGTTTTAATAAATGACGCTGTTTGCGTCATAAAATAATGATGTTGCAGAAAAAACCTGCTGGTTGCATATTAGTTGGGACAGATTCTTCCCAACTTTAGGCTTTTATTTAACTATTGCCACAATTACACTTGGTTATTTTGCTTCCGAAGAGTAAGTGATTAGGGGTCAATTACGCACGTATTTGGGCTTTCTTGTGCCTCCTTTTTTATTTTTTTCTTTGGATTGTACTTTTTTTTAAAACATTTCCCCACACTAGGAATGTCTCCTGTATCGTGGGTGCGTTTACAAAAAAATAAACTCACATACACAAACAGCCAGACCACCTGTACGACTATAAGACTACCTGTAGGTCATACAAATAATTGTTCCGTGCGGGGATCGAACCCGCGACACTCAGCACAGCAGCCAATCGCTCAGCCACTGCGCCAACCGTGTCGTCGTCGTGTCGTTTATACCTTGTACACATGACCCGAATTTTGAACCGACTTAAAAAAGAAGGAGAAGGTTGTAAATTTTGTTTGATACACGATTTCGCCGTCAATTGTGGGTCGATTTTCAAAATTATTTTTATAATCGTAGGGGCTTTTATCTGTATTCTGTCTTCGGTAGTTTATGAGTTAAGCTCTATATTACATATTTTTCTTCCATATCTATATATTTATATAAAAATAAATCCCTGTTTCCCTTAGCCACGTCATCACTTAGCACATAGCTGGACCAGTTTCGCTAATTCTTTTTTTTGTTGTGTTGTCTAATGTCAGGAGAGGGTCCTTATGAAAAAAAAGTAGGGTGGGTAGGGTAAGTAGGTAGGAAATTGCATTGCAACGGGGCACAGCTAGTGCTTATACATATATTTTAGTAGCAATGTATCAATACTAGATAAGAATATGTGTGGGACACCATCATATCACAACGAAAAAATCTTAAAAAGAAATCATAAACATCATTGACGGGCCTGTTGGTCTAGTGATTAGTGACCCTAACTGCTGAGCCGGAGGTCGTGGGTTCGATTCCCACCCAGGACAAACTTTGTGTGATGAGCATGATTGTTTGTTCTGTGTCTGGGTGTGATTTATCTATAATATGTATGTATTTATAAATTATAAATAAGTATGTATATCAGTTGTCTGGTTACCATAACACAAGCTCTGCTTAGCTTGGGATCAGATAGCCGTGTGTGAGTTGTCCCAAGATATTTATATTTATATAAAAACAAAACGACTTGTTGGATTTGATTCGATGATCGATTTTTTACCACCGATTTCCGGTAGACAACTTATTTTCCGTCTTTAAAGTGTTGTTTTGGAAGTCATCTGCCTGCAATCATTTTTGCTCAATGTACGAGTAACTTAGTTAGATGTACAAAATACTAAACTCACGGTAATCACCGCGTGAAACCTGTATCTTGTATTTCTGGTTTGTTAAATGACGCAATTCGCGTCATAGATGGTGTAATTGATATCTTGCCAATTTACCTTGTTTTTATTGCGTCTGGCTGCTTTTATATGCCAAAATTGTTGAAGGCCTTATCTACGACAATGTGTGCATTGTTGGGCATTCTTCTTTATCGTGTTGCAAGTGCCTAACTTGGTGTCAGAGTTTTTATACCACCCATAGGCCTCTGCCTTGGGTTTTTTTTTGTGGATTCGAAATCATCTAATAACTTCCCCCGCTTTGGGCTTGTGGGCTTTAATAATTCTCGTTTTTATTGAGTTAAAAACTGACCAGTTTTAACAATTTTTGGAACGAAGTTCCTTATCGCGCGTTGTGAAAGGGGGCTAGACGGAAAAAATTCTTACGAAAAGTTGTCACGACACTTTTTGCTATAGTAAGCTATTGTAAGCTGTGCGGCGTCGCATGTTTCTCTGTCTGTCTCTTATAGAAAGCAAGCCAGATATTTTCATTTCTATAGGAACTTCCACGTTCCATCCGGGTGTCCCTTGACACCTCTAATTTTTTTCCTCATAAACGAAGTAAATTGCGCACATGGGAGGTTTACTCTTGCATTTGAAATATGAAATGCCATAGACTCATGGCATTAACTAAGTCATGTCCGTTTTTGAGGGTTTCCAAAACACTGTGCGTCGGTGAGCGTGTCTGACTTGCTCTTGGCCGGATTTTTATTCACTAAATTCTCTTCGATTTGGGGTCTGTTAATCAAAATTACTTGAAGTGAAAAGTAGCTCTTTCATCAGAAGACCATAATAAAAATCATCATGTTGCACATAAAACTTATAAAATACGATGCTGTAAAACTACATAAAAAACAGGCCAAGAGCGAGTCACGCACCAAAGGTTCCGTACAAACTTATATACTACAACATTAATAGCCATATATTTTTCCTGCGTAGACTAAGGCGCGACGCCCACACGACCAACAGTCGAGGCGCGGGTGCATTAGGCGCGTCGCCCACACGACATTTGAAAAGAAAATCTCGTTGCGGCGTGCCTTTTATGTGCCTGCGCCTCAACTGCACCTCAACTGTTGATCTTGTAGGAGGCGCGCCTTAGAGGGTTGCTTTCGTTTGGCAGCGCAAAGGGACCACAGACTTGAGTATATGGTTTTAATTTCAACTCAATACTGCCACGCGTTTTCGAGATAAATGGTCTTGACAGACAGACGGACAACAAATGGATAGACTAAGGGTTCCAATTTTCACCCTAAACAAGGCTCTCAAGATGTCAACTCATCAAAACATATCAACATTACGTCACACTGTAAAAGAATAGAAATCATCAACTCACCACACAAGAAAAGTACCTACAAAATTTATATTGCACATGCACTGTAATCGATTCGTTATCGAAAAGTTCATGACTAACACCTGACCTGAGAAATACCAACTGGGAAATACCAGTATTGAAGTATTCCTAATTAGTTAGGATTACGACTGGTTTTTAACGGCGCCATCTTTAAGGAAAAAATGCTTACGTATCAGCTGTTTAACTACCTACACCTTCTTTATTTGAAACTAGCTGTCTTGCGCGGTTTCACCCTCATCTTTAGTTATGCCTATGCCTATGTTACTTTCTGATAATGTAGCTTCCTATAAGTGAAAAAATGGTTAAAATCGATGCAGTAATTTTGGAGCCTAATCGATACAAACAAACACATCTTTCCTCTTAATAAGTATAGTTAAGTCGTAAGCCTAATGGGGTTTTCCGTCGGCAAAGATCCCAAACTAACTTAAATACTTGATACTGACATCAATCCTCGAGGTATTTTTATCAGCTGTGGAATATGCATGCCCAGTATGGCATCGATCCTCCACGCGAAAGAGGTTGACACAGCGCGGGTGGCGGGTTGTTCGAAAGAGATACCGCGGCCCCGGAACATAAATGGCAATAGAAGGAACCTGGGTGGGTTTTAGGCAGTACAAGTCTGACGCTCTCCTCCGCTCCGCCCAGAGCGGGGGAAATTATTTGGTGATTTCCCACCCCAAAAAAAAGCGCTAAACGATGCCTGTCGCATAGTAACGGGATGCTTAAGACCTAACCCTCTTGCAAGGTATCCTCTGCGGAGTGACGTCCCCCTTGAAAAAGGGAAACAGAAACGAGATAGCCGTCACTACCTTTATGAGCATCAACTACCACCTTCACGCCAAAAGAGTCCTAAAAGCTTTTTTGAAAATATGCGACCTCCTTACAAGACAGCGTTAGACGATAGGAACTGTGGAAAAACAAATACCTATACCTCCACACTTCGTCAGTGTTGCCAACTGGGTTTTAAGATTCGGGGCTAAACAGAGTCAAAAAAGGGCGAGATGGGGGCTAAATTGCTTTTTTAATAAAAATAAATAAAAGAATTGAGTTTTGTTAACTATTGTTTACTTATTACATATATTTTTTGGAAAACACAATCAAAAATATAAAAACAATCTAACTTAATTTAAAAAAAAAACAACTTAAATGTCCAAGTCCTCATCAGAGGATTCTTCGCCACACAAGATTACGCTCTCACTTTGTGCTGACGAAGTTGATGGTTGAGCCTTATCTGCTTCATTAGGTTGTTTTTTCAAATTAATGGCATTGAAATTTTATGAATTTGAGTAATAGTGTGTGTGAAACTGTGAGTGCGTTTAGTTTATGATAAGTTTTGTTTGAATTTAGGGTTTTCATTTGGGGGCTAGAAATAGTTCTAGGTGCTAAATAATTATTTTAAGGGCTAACAAAGCTAAAAAAGGGCTAGATCTAGCCCCGAAAGGGCTAAATTGGCAACGCTGCACTTCATCAACCAAAAAGAACACTGGCCACCTAGATACGAACTGCAGTGGCCAATCTGGAAATCTCTTAAAACTTACAAATTTAAATTTTGTAATGTTTTCTCGTATTTTATCCTTAGTATTTCTCGCTTATAATTCCACATCCGCCTTTGTCCTTTTCCTTTCGAGGTAGGGACTCCCAAAAAAATACCAATGTTTTTACAACTTCTTTTCTTTTGTTTCAGTCAAGCTGACAGCATATTAAAGGCGCGAGAAATGCTGTGGAAGACATTCGAATATTATATCGAGAGGGACGTGAAAAATCTAGACTATGATGATAATGAAAAGGTGTCAAGGTTCAAAGTCAGGCTCATCAAAGCTATTGGAAGAATATTAGTAGAAGGTCACAGGGAGTATGTGGAAGGGAAATCTAGTATCGATGATTTTGATGAATTGACATAATTAAAAGATTAGTGCAAGTAAGGAAATGTTTGTTTTATTTCAGCGTCTGCCTCGCCTTTTTAACAGACTTCAAAAAAAAGGAGATTCTATGTTCGACCTTTTTTTTATGTATGTTCACTGATTACTCCGCCAACTGTGAATCGATTTTCATAATTCTATAGACAAAAATATTAGACTTCTTACTTAATTTACGCATTTTTTTTTAATCTATGTTTATAAAAACTAGCTGTGCCCAGTGGTTTCAATGGGTCCAGATACCTCTCCTAGAGGTGCGAAAAATAAATACATTACGACCGATTCTCAGACGTTCTGAATATACAAAGAAATTTTCATTAAAATCGGTCAAGCAATTCTTGAAGAGAAGGTAAGAACTGAACCTCGAGAGAATTTTATAAACATACTATACTGCAGTACAGTAGGGTTACTATGACATCTTATAGCAGTTCTTATTCCTGTGTGAGAAAGAGATGGTGCTATACACCCGGTATAGCTCTGTCTCTTTCCCTCAGCGGAATGAGTTCTGCTTTAAGATGTCATGGTAGGGTAGCAGGTCGTTGTTTTGGGCTGGCTGTTTGTGTATGTGAGTTTAAATGTTTGTAAACGCACCCACAATACAGGAGAAACTCCGAGCACAGTTAAAAAAAAAAGACAAAATCAGTGACTTACTCATCACGAAATCTATATCTACAAGTGTTAGGAGTCTCAAATTTTGCATGGGAGATCCCAAAATGAAAAATGGTGGCAGTTTGTATGGACAACGCAATTCCTTGGACGGATTGTTCATGGTTAAACTACTAGGCCTGCATGAATTTACGGCGGTATTCATTCCAACAGTTTGGAATATACAATGTGTCCGGTCATGGACTAGCTATATTGTAGATACTTATGTAACGAGTGTTTTAATATACTATTACGATACACTCTCAGGTCTAATGCGCTTCCCCGCTTTTTGGCAGCCATTTTGAAATATTCTCTATGCGTGTACGAAAATAGGTTTATTTAAAGGGCAACAATAATTATTGTCTATCGTTTAAGTTAAGAAATGATGAGCTTACATTTTCGTAACTTTTGAAAACAAAATAGAAGTTCAAAAAAAATGCTAATCAAAGAAAGTTTTGTTAACTTTTTGGGAAAAAAATGGTAGTCTTTTTTTAAATCAATCAATTTGAGCACTTACTAGAATATTTATTATATAAGTATAGAATATCGCTAGTCCGAGACCGGACACATTGTATATACGTGAAACCTACTTAATTTTTATCCCGGTCTACGGTCTACGGCGCTGAAACCATTGGGCAAATCTAGTAATATAATAAAATGGCGGGATCCTGAAAACTAGAAAATGTGGTACGACGAAGTATTTAAAAAAAAAGGATTGTGTGGTTTTATAAAACCACGGTAAAACTGAAACTTTTTTTCACATTATAGACATTTAGACGTCCCTACTCCGTGGCCGACCGTCACGCCACATGCAACACACAGACGAAAAAGCTTGAGACGATGTAATAAAAGTTTCACTTTAAAATCGTTTAGTATGTTTAAGTTCCAAAATAAAAAAACCATTTTCTTGCCATCAAATGTGCTCTGGGTTGTTAAAATCAGACCGGTATTTTAAATTAATTATCGTCCCCAAGTTGCTACGAGCGACACGATGTCATTGTTTTTTTTTTCGTCAACAAAATAACCTGTTACGCTGTATATACAAGAAATACCCAAAACGTGAGTACTTTACTCATTGAAACTTGACGAAGTATTTTTTCTATAAAAAACCAATCAAGTTTTTATTAAGTCCCTCGAAGTTATTATCTAATAAGAAACGAGCTGTGTAGGTATTATTATTTTAATAAAACCGTTATTACTATTAACAATTCCGTTATTATTATTATTGGCAAACCCGTCTTTTGACGTAATCGAATCTTAAGACGTCACATGTTGTTCAGTTTTAATGGGCCCCCGTTTTTTACTAGGTACTCTCTAGGTTTTTTCAAAGGCACAGCCTTATCAAACGGCGTGATTAAGAGTTAAGACACCTTTCAAACAAACAAAAAAAACTGTAGCAAATTCAATCGAAGGGTCCTTTATCTCCCAAAGAGGGACCATCCCAAACAACTAAACTACTAACTTTTAGAATTCAGTTAAAAATTATAGTTTTTTTTTAAGACGTTGCCCCACACTAGGAATTTCTCCTGTATCATGGGTGCGTTTTAAAAACATTTAATCACATGCACAAACAACCAGACTCGGAACAACTATCTGTAGGCCATACAAATATTTGTTCCGTGCGGGGATCGACCTCGCGACACGCAGCGCAGAAGTCGATCGCTCAGCCACTGCGCCAACCGTGTCGTCAAAGTAGTTATAGTTGTGTAGCTTTAGATACTACTTTCAATCCATTGTCAGGTTATCTATTGTAGTGACAGGTGTTGGATTAAACTTCCTTCAAAAACTGACGCTCTAATGGAAGTGGTTTGGACACGCGGGGCCCCATTTTGTACGGGGCCCGTATCAATGGCTACTCTTCTTAGCTGTATTAACCGGCACTGCCATCAGACACAGAGGCACTCACTTCAAACTTATAACGTCCTTTTTTGGTCAGGGGTTAAAAAAATATCAACGTGGAAAAATGTGATTCTATGCCTGCTACTTGATGCGGTTCAACTCTAATCCAGCAGACTCCACGCCAAAGATTAGGTAATCATATTTTCAAAACTATTTGTAATCTTTTTAAATTTTGGTTAGTTAAATCCTTACTCATATTATAAAAGCGAAAGTGAGTTTGTTACGTCTTCAGGCCTAAATAGCCAAACCGATTTTGATGAATTTTGGTACAGAGATGGTTGGTACCCTGAAGACGGACATAGGATAAAAAATAAGTGAGAAACCGGCCAAGAGCGTGTCGGGCCACGCTCAGTGTAGGGTTCCGTAGTTTCCCGTCCGTCACAATAAGTGTTCCCAGTTATGAGGCCAACCGAACAATTCGGTAATACCCGATCCAATGTAATAAGTACCTATAGCGCCATCTCTCGGGGAATTGGGTTACTAATTAATACAAAGACGTGCAATTACGGTGGTCATTTTGGATTGCGAGAACCGATTTCAATAATTCTTTTTTTGTTTGAAAAAAGATACGTTCAGGATAATAAAATATGTAAACAAAGTTACAAAAAATGCTTGCATATACGATTATACTACAAACTTAGTCCAGAAATTATTTTGTACAACTTTTTGTCTTTTTTGTACAAAAACTGTTGTGTCAATCAAGTTCAAAATGATTTTCATAGAAAGTCCTTATAAAGTTCTACTTAACAGATTTTTTTCATATTTTCTAAACTTATGGTTCAAAAGTTAGAGGGGGGGGGACACATTGTTTTGGTACTTTTGGAGCGATTATTTCCGAAATTATTGACATTATCAAAAAATGATTTTAGTAAACCCCTATTCATTTATAAATACCTTTCCAACAATATATCACACGTTAGGGTTGAAATTTAAAAAAAAATCACTTCCCACTTTACATATAGGGTGGCTACCCTAATAAAACATTTTTTTCCAATTTTTATTTTACCACTTTGTCGGCGTGATTGATATACATACCTATTGGTACCAAATTTCAGCTTTCTAGTGCTAACGGTCACAGAGATTAAGCGAGGACGGACGGACGGACGGACGGACGGACAGACAGACATGGCGAAACTATAAGGGTTCCTATAGTGTATTCACGGAGACGAGTTAGTAGAGCGCTATCTCACTCACACAATTTTTTAACTGCAATTGGTCAGTGATAAACGCTAAGGCGGTGTACACAGTGCGAGTACTTTTTAGTCTACTCATACTTCCCGTACTGTGCAGACGTGCTCTTACTTGTGACTGTACGCTCAACTTGTGAACCGGCTGGTGTATTGGATTTTATGATTGATTTAATGGCGGATATCGAATAACCTGCTGAGAAAAAAAAAGGCGGGCTTTTTTGTCTACCGAGAAGACTATGATTTTAAATATTATGTACCACGCAATGAGAATTTGGCCTCCAAGGGTGACCTTCTCAAAGCTGTTGCATCTTCTTTAGGTGTTCACTGGGCTTCTGTTCATAGAATTGTAAAAGAGAAGAATGATAGTGGTGAGCTAAAATCTCCTAAGAAATTGAAGCAACGTTTGTCAATTGTTGATACAATTGTTAACTTTACAAAATGTGCCATCAGAAATATAGTCCACAATTTGTGGACAATGAAATACCTACTTTAAGATTTTAAAGAATATAATATGTTATAAACTTGTATAGGTAGATATTATAATAAAATAAAGAAAATTTTATCATTACCTCTCGATTTTATTTCTTTCCTTAATATCCATCAGTTAAATAAAAAAGTAGGTAACCATAAACAAATTCTATCAAATAAATGTCTCTCAATTTATACGACAGACGAAGCCGCAGGAATAAACTAAGCGAACTTTTAAGAAGCGCAGTGTGAACGCACATTTACATTTCTAAGGTCATGTTAACGCCCACTAACCCTTAAAATGATTTTTTTGTCTTTGTCATTTGTATGGTAATGTGCGAAAGAGAAGGCGCTATACTAACTCGTCTCCGTGAATACACTATAGTTGACTACGGAACCCTAAAAAGGAAAAAAGGGTTTTTTTGCGAAAAATGTTTTTTTTTCGATCACCACGCTTGTTAAAGTTAGCGTTAGCCCAAAGTAACTATGCCACGCGGACGAAGTCGTCGGCGGAAGCTAGTAAATAATAAAAACGAATAGTTACGCATCGGAAACACACGACTTTCTTTGGGAAAACCTAATCGATAGGTAACATTAGAAATGAGTGAGTATGAAGTTTTATTCGCTTCGGCTAGTTAAGACTATGTTACGACATCGATGACAAATCGGAAATACTTAAATCATTTTATTCGTCATTAGATTTCGTCGTCTATTGTCACATTTATGTGACAAGCAAACGCATGCACTGGACTTTTTAACTCAAATATCTATTGAAATGTTTCATGTATCATGAACCTGTAGAGACACAAAGATGCAAGTGGCAAAAAGTACTACTGCGCCATCTATCCAGCCACTGAAAAACTAACGGCAAGATTCCTACATCGCGCAAGCAAAGTTGTACGCGAAGTTAGCATAAATACGAGCACCCGAAAAGCAACTGTAGGGCAGTGGCCCACCAGACACGACACCCGTCTGGTCGGAGGATCCTCCCTTTTCCATAGAGGATGGAGAACTTTACACCCTGTTCTTTCATACCTTAAAAACCATTAATCACTTTATTATATTCGAATGTCAGAGGTATAAAGGATACTGCGAATCAGTTATGCTAACGGAGGAAGTGGCCGTTCGTTTGAGGTAGAGAACCTCAAACCCCACCGCCGCGGGAGACGCTTCGGGCGTCGGGCACCGCGATTCCCGGCCACCGTAGTTGCAGGTTTGCGGATGGTGAGCACGGCACTGGGTAGCTTACCTTCCGTCCAGTGACGACAGGTCGTATCGACGGGGTAATATTAGTGTTTCACGCACGCCTCAAAGAGATGTCAGCAAAGCAGGTCCACCGCCTGCCGGGGTTGCGGGTTGTTCAAAAGAGACACCGTGGCCCCGGAACATAAACGGCAACAGAAGGAACATGCGGGTCTAGTCAGTACAAGTCTGACACTCCGCCCAGAGCGGGGGAGGATATTTGATGATTTCCCGTCCGTCAAAAAGAGCTATACAGGATGTCTAGCGTCATCTCTTCCCCACACTGGATCACACCTGCTTTAAATCGTCACGGTAACTCCACCCTCCCCACAGCTTCCTTGTTTAAAACTAGCTTTTACCCGCTGTTTCGCTCGCTTTTAATTCGGAGTGACACAGTTCCCCTTTCCTGGTTTGCAGGTACCTACCTGCTACTTGTAGTTTTTGCCCTTATTTATTGTAATAGCAAAGCTAAGTTTTCCCTTTTCTTCCCTCTTTCTCCCTCATTTCTCAGACTATGTCCGTCTCCTGGGTCCCAACTATCTCTGTAGGTACCAAAATTTATCAAAATCTGTTAAACCATGTAAACGTGAAGACGTAACAAGCAAACGAACTCACTTTCGCTTTTATAATATTAGTAACGATTTCCAATTTGACTTTTGAGAGATCACATTTAAAACTCAATTCAATCAATTAAAACAAATACTGATAGATAGTAGTATTTAATTATTAAGAAATACCTATCTTTGTTTTTTCTCAATATCCCCTGGTTGGAGGCCTTAACTGCGAGGCATTCACAGGACTGACCGGTTAAACAGAAAACAACCTCATAGGTCGAACTGCGAGATGCCATACAAAAAAAAACTCAACATCATGAGTGAATGATGAATCCAGTTAGGATTCCGAATTTAAGTGATACAGATTTTCGGAAACCTTTGACGCTCTGCTATGCTATTCTGAAACGTTCAATTGCGATCTCACGTCTGAATCCGCTGTGAACTCATGAGAAATCAACGTTTAGTATTCTGAAATTGAATGAATTCGACACTAGCGCCATCCGAGTGAGATCGTAAGCGGGAGGAATTACAACGGGTGAGATTTTGACGTTTGTCAATAGGATATCGTATTCTTTCACACATTTTACCTGCTATCTCGAAAGTCATCTCGCATATCAAACACGAATTCATCTGTCAAATGAAAAGTTACTATTTCTTGAGTGAAAACAAGTTTGTTGATTAAATTAATCAATCTAATAAGCTCCAAAAGAAAGGAATTTACATATACATACATTATTGATTGTCTTGCAGAGAAATTTAAACGGCTAGTATGAACTATAAACTAATATAGCGACCATAAAAAACTTCATAACCTCAGTATTTTCATCTATTTCTAACTTTTGTAGATGTCTCGTTCTTTTTTGATACTGAGTTTGCTGAAAGAATCTGATAGCTTAGACGTTGCTGCAAGCCGCCTCCAAGCCCAGAATATGTGAATGGTCAAGACTATGTGCATGTGTACAGACTTACATTACATAACATAACCTCTAATACCGGTGATTGCAAAAAAGGGAAGAAGTCTGACCAATACAATTAAGGTATATAAATGATTTATTAATTACTTTTAAGTTACTTAAAACCTGTTTGACTCATTTTCCTATTATGCTACAGACCTACCTATCACTGCACCATTTTAATTTCTTGAAGGACATACAAATACTTAATGTGTTTAAAAAATGTTTTTTTTTTCAGCTACTCTCAACTCTGTCGTTTCTGGCTAATGGAAGCTATCAAAAAATATTAATTAAAAATGAAAATACTTTTCTCTTGCAAGCTTCAATATCATGCAGCATAAATCAAATAGTTAATGTATTAAACCAACCTATAATAGCAAAAAATATACATAAGGTATCCATAAAATGCAGCTGAAAGATAAACATTAAAGGAATAGTAAGTATGTTTAATGTTCTATTAGATTCTTCTTTATAATAATATGATTTTAGATTATAGGCAGCCTAGGTACAAATCATCACTTTTAGAGCACCTTTGATCAGTAAGTATGGCTTATTGTGCTGACCCAGTATCATTTGGTTTACATGTATTTTTAGTCACTGGTCTCCTTTACCAGTAAAATTAAAAAAAAAATAAAGCCATTATTTAGATGTACTAGTACTTATTTAAAATGTTTTTTTTTTTAGGTTTCATAAGAAAACTAACATACCCAGTGTTATAGAATGTATAGATAGCACATTGGTTACTATGATAACACCTAAGGAGAATGAAGAAAGATATTACTGTTGCAAAGGATATTATGCAAGAAATGTTCTATTGGTAAGTTCAGTCAAAGAAACACATGCTTAATTTTTTATCTGTTTATTTGGATATCAATCAGTGTAATCATCAAATTACTGTACATTTAAAAAACTTATAATTTATGTTATATAAAGATACCAGCACGAAAATAAACCAAATTTATTATTTTACTTTAAACAAAGTGAAAGTAATAAGTATTTATTTACTCTAATTTCAGATAACAGGTGCAGATATAAATATAATACATTTGGATGCTTCATAAGGTGGATCATTTCCTCATCATAAGCAGCCTGGCACCTCAATTAAATATTCATCAATATCCTGAAACAAACAATTTTTAATGTCAAAACTTAGATAGTATTAAACCAATATAAATCATTGAGGTTCTTGTATTTGTCCGTTTAAGCCCATTCTGAAGCTCCCTGTGCATGGCAGTGTATGTATATATAATGTAAACACATTATGTACGTCATTGATCTCAGCGGTTGTTAGAAGATGACAATAATTCAGCAAAGTCAATGGGCTGCATCCCGCTTGAAAACACTGGCCTCTGCCTAGCCAGAAGCAGCATGCTGAAGTAAGCTTGAAGACTTGATATTTTTATAATACTTAAGTATATACAAATGACTCACTAGTGTATTTGTGCAACTGCCAAATACCTGAACATACCTGATAAGATTTTTTTTTATTAATAAATAACTTAAAAGAAAGACTGGGTCCGTAGATTCCAAAAAATAAGTGTGAGTTAGTTACAGAATGGGCTTATTAACTACCTTTATAAATAACATACATTAAATGGTTGTATTTGTAAATGTGTGTCGCCTGTAGCAAAACCTTCACCACCAATAACATTTCTATGCGCTCTTCTATATTTGATAGCTTTGATGTGCCACCTTCAACCATTCCTAAACCTGTAGTATTTATGAAATAGCAGCGCGTGCAGCAGCATTCTTTTTCACTGCACTTGTTTTGTCAGACCAATACTGTAATGAGAAATACAAAAATAATAATTATTTTACACTGCATGATAAGCAAAGACGCAAATAGCACAACACACAATGAAATATATGAAGTATACTATGTAAATAAGATAACTGAAATTATCAACTAACCTTAAATCATTTTTTTGCAGTCTTCACCGTTTTTCCACCCATACTGTTTAGTTTTACAGTTATTTGATCCCAGTCCTTATTAGCAGCCTGTTTGGCGCTTTGATTTTTGGAAAATCCCATTACCAAGCTAAGCTTCCTTTCTAAAAACTCTGGGAATTACGCTCGGCGCAGTCGGCACTGAAATAGGGAATTAATAATTAAATATGAATATACCGATACCGGCTGTTTCTAATTACCTAAGAAATCGTACTTACTTCATTTTGTTAAACACTTCACTGAGAAAACTCGAGGAAATAAAATTAATACTTTGTAAACAAAAAACACTTAAGACGATTGACATTAATGACATTACGTGATGAGAGTTTTTTTAATACAGAGGCATCTCATCGGACCACGAAGCAAGGGCGACAGCCCATTCAGCCTAGTTATTTCATTGTCGATCTCAAATAAGACTTGTAAATTTTAAAATGTGCAAAATAATACATTTATATTGCATTTAAGGCCAGAATAAACTATAAACTATTAGTGTAGAGCGCAAATTCTGGTAATTTAGTGTGTCGATATAAATTTTAGCAAGACACAATTTAGCGTCACTCTATATTACCATAGAGAAATCTCACTTGAGTTTTCGGACCTCACTTCACTTCACTTGGCTTTGATCTTGTTTTGCGAATACGAAAACTTTGACAGGTGATGTGACAAGTGAAGTGTGTATGACTTTCGAGATGGCTTGCGAGGTGAGTTCTGAATTGAATCACTGTTTACAGAATAGCAGTGCTGTTATGATTATTGATGAAGAAGAAAAGGAAGGGCAAAGAAAAGATGCATCGAATACCTACATCGTTCATTGTAACTGTATGAGGAATGAGATGCAAGATAAAGGAATACCTACTTAAATAATAGTAGACAGAGGAAAAACGCAAAAAAAAAAACATATTGCGCCAACCCTAAGTAGGTACCTAATATATGAACTAGTAACACAATAGTTTAGTAATCGAATTTACTGAATTCAATACAATTGTCAGTATTTATTACCAATATTATTGCTTACGAATTAATTATTCTTGGAACATTAAAAATAAAAACTAAACGTGATACTGGTATTGCTACTTTGCTAGTTTTATTTTCCCTTAATAGTGGGATAAATAAGTCTAGGCTTATTAGTCACCTTTTCTATGCGCCGAATCTTTCGTTAACCATGGATATTTTAGTAGTAAAAACTCAGGTTTATTTTTTAGTTCTTTAGAAAAAACAGTCTTAATTTAAATTTTACATTCTCTTGCACAAGTGATACAAATCCTCAGTTTTTTTTCTTAATTTTCAATACTTTACAGAAAAAAAAAATAAAGAGGACTTAGATAAATGACAAAATTACGTCTTATTGTTCTTATATTATATTATTATAATTTCTCCAAAGTGTATTGGAAAACGTCGTTTAATTCACTTGAGAATTTGTCACTGCTGTGGCTTATGCTTTAAATCCACTTCGACTGCAATGACAAAGTTTCCTCAATTGAATCAAAGTGTACTATTTCATCCTTTAGCAAAGTAGCCCTAGCTTTTAGCCAACAACTGGGGCACACAACACGGCTCAATACACGACTTCATGGGCCAGTATTTACGACTATCATCATCTGCCTAGATTTTTTCTGACTAGATGTGGGTGTTAGCTGTCATTCCAAGCTGCAGCTGAATACCAGAATTATATATTTGGTTTTTGGGTGGAGTGGACTGTCTATCTTCCCTTTACAATCTAGCTATTGGGTACCTAATAATACACATTGATAAGACTGGTAGTCAGACTTTCAGGCTTTTGATTGCCTCGTTAGGACTATTAAAGATTTAGTAGCCATAAACCAGTTGACAATGATTGTTAAAGCCTCGTAAGCGTTATTTCACTAGGTACCTATTGTATTTTTTTATAAAGTTTTCAGTCCCTATGAGTCTGGATTCTAGATACATAAACGAAAGCAGGGGTAAATTTTGTATCGCATTAGGTTTGTCATCCGTCTAGGTTACCCCGTATTTATCCTAGTCCATGTACATACCCCAATTTCTTTACGATGTCTTTTTTCACCATTTCAAGAGCAAAGAACTGGGCTTTCAAACTCATGACGTACATTTTGTAAATTGTGATCTCCTCTTTATTGTTATAATTATATTTATTACCTCTGGGCCACCACAACTTCTGTGTCATGATTGACCATAAACCTCTGATATCGCAGTCAGAGGTTGGTATGCATAGTAAAATCTGTCTGCGATATCATGCGTTGGATGACCGCAAAAATCCATAGAATGACGTTTTCAATTGGCATGAGCTTTTACAATAATATAATATCTTTTTGCAGTTTATTGCAAACGGTATCGTCATAGGTAATTTATAAACACTAATTAGGTACTATTCGTAATACCTAACTGTATTTTCCCTGTGGGCAACACCAATAGAAAAAAATAATAACCTAGATATGAAATATTATATAATAATAATTTACTGCGTATCCCATTAAGGTAAACTAGCTCTAAAGACTTAATTTAGATCAACACGTCATTATGACATAGGTACATGGGGAGACGAAGGAAATGATAAGCTAAAGTTGAGCAAAGCAAATATGACGTATTTAAACGAAGCCAATTTATTCAGTTAATAACTCGACGTAAGTTCAGGATATCCATATTATGTACTAAAAACTTATTTGCAGTCACAAATTCTTTTATTTGCTATTGGTTAATAATATTATGCCAAAAATAACTGAAAACTAACCATTAACAGTTAACCTTCCAGAATTATACGCCTCTGAATTTATCCATGTACTTTAGGGCTAATTAATAACTGGACTTTTGGGACTTACGTAGATTACTAATGAAGTACTTATTGACCTTTGACATGTCACACGTAGCCAAGACAAGTTAAGCTGTAAAACATCGTTTTTGTCATTCTTGCTGTGAATGTCTGCGATAAAAACCTTTGCTATTTTTACTGTCTGTGAACTGCAGTCAGGAAAACTGGTACTTTAGACGCACCTAGATGAACTACATGAACACTTCAGTAACATTTTGATCGCTATTTTCTACCACAAAAACAGTTCATGTTGGCATTCTCTCTGACTGATTTCAGGCTGTTTTTTTATAGAAATCGAAAAAAAGATCCAACGGTAAATCAAAAATATTTAAATTACTTTCTGTCCGACACTAAACACTGTCCTGAATCTAGTAGCAAGAAAATAACAGTTGTGGAGCCATTTTTTGTGAATTCGCGCCTTAGAAGTTAATATCAATTTGTTTAAAATTTCGCTATTTATGTGCATAGAAAATGCCATCAAACACACATGGCTGGTCTAGCTGTAATGGTAGGTAGATACCTACATATCTACTCTTACTGTTGGAAGTATTTGATCACTTACACAAAAGCAAAAAATGCTTCCAAATTCTAAACAGAATAAAATTTTCCTACAAAAAACGTAACCCACCACAAAGTTGGTTTTACTTCTCTACAAAACAATAAAATCCTTGCTGGGTTAATTTTTATAATTGTCTGTCTTTGTTTGTTTAGTAGAGGAAGTCGGTTAAAAAGGGATAATTTCCTTACGACAATAATTACCTACACACAACGTAGCTGGGCACATTTTAAGTAATGTTGCTAGCAACCCTCCCTAGGCCAGATAGCCCAACCAATACAAAAACAAAACGATTATAATGAAATGTCAATTAGACAGACGACAGTGGGTAGACGATTTTAGAAAAAAGTTAAAACAAACGAATTTTTTAGATACCACAAATTATAAGAACTAAGTCTGAGTAGGTACCTACTTTATGTCGCTTCTCTCTGTTCACGTCCAGTCTCAAACTACATAGTATTGTAAACATTCGATGTAGGTACGATAAATAAACCGGCTTTAGAAGGCCGCAATATATAATACGAAGCGTAATGTGTTTACCGGTCAGTCAGTAGTTTTCCTTGTTTCGAGTGCCTAGTGTCGGCAGTGCGCATTAATAGGCATTATTAAAACAAAAATGCCAAGCGCGTGCTAAAATTGTGTTCGTTAAATTCAAGCGCGCGAAGTTTTTTTGTTCATCATTATAACAATCACATAAGTGTTCAGAAACCAAAATATGCTTAAAATAGTGTATAGTGTGTTTTGTGTGGCGGTGTGTTACGGACAAAATTTTAAATCGCCAGTGCCCGACTTAGAAAATGCTACGGATCTTCATAATGGCTTTACGGAGAGGATAGGCAACTTCTCAATTGAAATGCTAATCCATACTTCGAAGACTTTGCAAGAAGGGGAGAATTTTATCATGTCACCCATCACAGTCTGGAGTGTGTTAGCCGTAATAGCAGAAGGCGCGACGGGCACAACGCGAAACGAAATCAATCACGTTTTAAGACTCTCAGCACGAAACCGAGATGCGACAAGAACGGGTTTCAGAAACATCACTCATTGGCTACAAGTCAACACAAATACGGTCAAA
Source organism: Ochropleura leucogaster (assembly GCA_958449745.1). NCBI lineage: Eukaryota > Metazoa > Arthropoda > Insecta > Lepidoptera > Noctuidae > Ochropleura > Ochropleura leucogaster. Next base: position 11,220,786 of record OY288224.1, on the reverse strand, counting down.
CTAGCCAAAATCAACTCTATCTTCGTCGACAAAGACCGTTTACCGAACCAAGACTTTGCGGAAATCGCCAAAGATTATTATCAGACAGAAATGATCTCTTTAGACTTTAAAGACAGTGTGCGATCAGCCACTGTTCTAAACCAGTATGTAGCAAACTTTACACATGGAAAAATACCCAACTTGGTTGATCCTAACTACTTTGAAGGCACACAGATGGTGCTGACCAGTGCTCTGTACTTTAAGGGACAATGGACTGTACCATTCAATGTATCACAAACAACGAAAATGCCTTTCTATGACTCGAAAGGACAAAAGTTTGGAGATGTAAACATGATGTACAACAGATTCACCTACCCATTTGCTCACATAAGAGATTTACAAGCAAGAGTAATCGAACTTCCATATGGTAAGGAGAACAGGCTGTCTATGCTCATTTTGTTACCAAACCCAGGAGTTTCTGTAGAAGACATGTTTGAAAACTTCTTGAGAGTAAATCTAGACACAATCTTTCATGAATTAAGAGTATCCAAGGAAGAATATTCAGATGACGAAGTGGACTGCTTCATTCCTCGCTTTAAGATTAAATCTGATATTGATCTTACAAATGTATTGAAAACTCGTTTGGGTATTAGAGACTTGTTTGATTCTCAGAGGGCTCAGTTGCCACATATGTCAAGAACTCCAATGTATGTATCAAAAGTAGTACATAAGGCGGAGATAGAAGTCACAGAGGATGGTACTGAAGCAGCTGCAGTGACCGCTGCAGAGTTCAGCAACAGAATAGGAGTTGTTCAGTTCCAAGCAAACAGACCGTTCACATACTTAATTATTGAAAAGGTCACAAACTCTATTGTTTTTGGTGGTTTTTACAAAACACCATCCCTATATTGAACACAATATTTAAAAATAAAAAAAGAATGAAAGAAAACAAGTCTGCATTTAAATGTACAAACTCAAAAATTCAAAAAAAGAACAGTGGAAACTTGATTTAAAAAACCTAAACTAAACTTTTTAAAAACAGAACAAGTAAATAATCACATTGAGATGACATGGTTAATTCCATAGCTCATTAAGGAAGTTTGCATACTTGAATAAACGACTGCAAATATAAATTATCTACATTATTGTGGTCATAATTAAGTACTTAGATAGCTTGAATCACATGTTCTTGAAATCTCGAATGTCAATTTGCTTTGACCTTATGAATATATGTATAAAGATTATTATTTTTCTTTGCGATTGTGACCATATAGAATAGTACTTATACCGAATAAGATACCTTCTGTTTTGCTCTATTATTTATCCTATTAGCTTTTGTTAAATATTACATGAGAAATGCACCACCAATTAGTTTTACTTAATTGCGCTAGAAATCTATGTAATATTTTGTAAAAACTTATGTGCATTCAAATTTGCTGTTGAAAAAAGCACTCAATGGTTGTTGAAATAAGGTTGTTAATTGTTTAACAGCATGCTCTCTAGTTGACTTTTGTAATTGAGTTGTTTTGTTATTTCAAAATGGTCTGTAATGAAACATTTTAGGGAAAAATGTGTCATTTTCCTCAATGGCTAGCAAGCAGACAACAATATATAGGAAGAATTAATTTGTTTTTATAACTAAAAGCGTTGGACTGCCCTCATGGGGGATTTTACAACTTATGTCCTTATTTGAAACCTTGGGGTGTTCCAATTTGTAAAACATTGGTAAACCTCATTTGTAATGTGATTGTTGTTTTTGTAAATATTTACTTTTCTTGTTATTAGAAAATTTTGTTTGTTACCTAAAAATACTATTTTATAGATAGTTTATAATCCTCTGTATTTAGTGTACCTAACTAATTAAAAATTCTACATCCATTTTGAAAGGATTCTTGTGTTGATAAAACTAGTTTTTAAACGAGTTTCAATGCATAAATTATGCCAAAGTATTCAACTTTTTGAGAAATAACAGAGAAAACTTATTCTTTATAAATATCCTTTTGAAAGAATTGGGCACATCAGTATACAAAACTAGTCTTTTGGTCAATAACATAAGTTTGGGTTTAGCTTGCTTTCTTTATGGAATAACCACACTTGTTTTAGCAGTACCAGCTTGAGCCGATAACATAATGTCATTTAATTGGGCAACGTAATCCAAGCAGGAACGAAGATGAAAAAGGACTTTCGCCTTTATTGTATGGGCTTAAAGCTCATTTCTGCTTTGATAAGTATGGTCACTGCAATAGCCAATCAAATTGTTGTAGTTATTTTTTTTAATGCGTAAAATGTCCTAAATAAGTGTATCAAGCCAGGATAATAAAATGTATGTAAATATTAGCTACAGAATAAAATCTTTGAGAAAAAAGATTTGTACTCTCTTGTAGTGAAATTTAAGGTTATTTTTAAGTGACAATGATCTCCATGATGGCAGTCTAAAACTAATATAAGACTTCACAAAATATTGTGATTGTGATAGATCTGAAATTATATTTAGTTTAAGAAAAAATAAAATTTTGATTAAAAAGTTTTTAGTACATTTCTATATTTTATTCAAACACGAAATGCAAACTCACTCACTTTTTTTTTGGGGATGGGAGATCATCAAATAACTTCGGGGAGTGTCAGACTTGTACTGACTAAAACCCACCCATGTTCCTTCTTTAATTGCCTTTTACGTTCTGGGGTCGCGGTATATCTCTTTCAAACAATCCGCAACCCCGGCGCAGGCGGTGGCCCTGGCAGGCCCCTCTGCTTAGGTATAGACATTTGAATGTCAAAACAAGCTACAGTCTAAGGCCACAAGCTATAATACCTACCTACGTGTCTTCTGAAAGAACTGTAGTTGCTCTTTACAAAGCAAGAAACAACGTCTGGAAAAGAAGAATAGGTAGGTACAGTACGGCCAACGAGAAGCGATACCAAATGTAAACAAAACCCATGCTAAAACCCCATCTAAAATGGCCGCCCGAATCTTGGCGAACCCGTCTTAACGTTGTCATGTTTTTGCCGGGAGAACGAGACATTACGACAAAGGCACAAGATGGAAAGAGCTAAATATTAGATTGTCAACGCCACAGTTTTTCTTTAGGTTAATGACCTTTCATATCGCTGCTAGTTGGCCTTAGTTTACCTACCTACACCGACCACCAAACTACCCTACCCAACGAACTACCTAAGATCATCTAAGATTTTTTATATACCTTAGTAGTAGTTAGTAGTCATCATTAGTGACCTGAATCTAATAAAAAGTTGCAAAATAGCAATTTGTCTAATATTTCTGGTTAAGTAACTTGTATGATAGTCGTTAATTAAAACGTTAGATACATACTAGAATCAGATGAGCCTACCCTACCTACTCTAGTATATAGGCCACCTTCTATCCACAAGGCAAAGAAAAACCTTGCCTGCAAAGTCAATGACGCATTTACGTAGGTATTGGTATATAGTTCGGTCAAGCTAAAATAAGCATGACTCCGAAACTGTGTTGAGCTCACAATTTGTACTGTCACGCATGGAGCCGCCAGTTCCTATACGTCATTCATTCCGTCTGCAAAGATAGGATTAAGTAGGTACAATGATAAGACGTGACGAAACTGTCAACCAAGCGTTCAGGTACAGACGCCTGCACATCAAGCTACTACAATCTGTCAGATTTCTTTGATAGATTTTCGACTTTATTTCTAAAGCATAAGGTTCAAGGTTCATTGGGAAAAATTGACAGTTTCGGGTAGCTTGACCTGCAGGCGTCTGTACATCATCGCAGCAAGCTAAGTAGGTAGGTATAATATTGATGGGCAACGACTTATGGGGTGAGAAAAATCACGTTTTACGGTAGACTCAGTAGGTAGGTACTTACACAAGTTATTATGCATTGTGACCGGGACTGTAGATTCATTTTGTTTTTTGTTGACATTCAAAAGTGCCTACCTGTAATGGTCTAATTAAAATAAATGATTTGATTTGAACTCAATTTAACGCACACAAAATATAAGCTGGTGGATGCATTGAAAAGTAAAGGTCTTGGATGAGGAATATTAACCATTTGAACGCCAAAGCATAAACTCACGCATGTGACCTCCACGCCAACATCTCATTTTACCTTAATTTTTGTTACATTATTTGAATTTACCCCTAAAAAGTAGTAAACAAAAACTTGTGAAAAGTAGAAACTTTGATCACTATCTATCTATATCTCCGTTCCTAGCATACCGCCAGGAGATAAATATAGTACCATACCATAGTACAGAATAAATAAAAACGACGTTTTAAAACAAGTGCCTTTTGGCCTTGTTTAGGGTCCCGAAAGTTTGACAACTGGTCTTATCAAGAGGTATCGTAAGATCGTAACCCAGCCACTATTTAACTACTAGGGCAGGCGCTCGATATAAAATATATTCAGTTGCATCTGGTTATTTGGTTGTTATGGCAAAAAGGCCGGAGTTCATGTAAATCATGTACTACCGAACCTTGAAAAACCTTTCTTTCTTGAGTCTTGAACTGAATGCTCTGAGTTATAAGGTTGAAAAATGGTCAGTCGTCTGTACTTATGTATGTTTTCTCCGCTAGCTTACATTGTGTAGTGCTTGGCGTTTAAGCAGATATCAAGCTTTACATATCCAGTATGGTCTTGGCTTCGCTTCGTATAGATTTCCGATACAATGAGAGGTCTGCATAAACTGGTTTAATTTGCTTGATTGCTCGTCGTGCGTATGTAAACTCGCGAAGTCGTGAGCGACTGTATCATGAACTGGTTTTCTATAAATATTTTTTTCTTTAATTCAAACAAGTTTTCAGGAAAACCCCTAGTAGCTAGGGTTGTCTCAGCAAATAAAAGTAAAAAAAACACAAACACGCTTCAAAGTGACGTCAATTTCAGTATTTTGCTCAGTATATCTTAAAAGAAAATGAATTTCTCCGCCATCTTTAGGAGTCCATTATTTGAATTTAGAATGACGTCAGTTGTCATTGTCATACAAACTAAATGTGTAGGTACTGAGCAAAATTTCAGCTCTTTCAAAAACTGGGTAGTGGGTTTTAAGTAGTTAGTGACAGATGAATCCGACGAAAACGTTTCTAAATAGCAACTTGTTTTAATAGTTTTAATTTACCTATCATAAATAATAATCGTGAATTCTTCATCTGATTCAAGTTTGAGTTTAATATCGTCTTAAGATAATTAAGACTAAAACTTGAATCAGGTGAAAGCTACTGCTCGCTTGGACTGCGGGTTGGTTCGAAATACCTAAATTACCGCATCCTCTGAACACAAAGGGCAAAAGAAGGAACAATGAGAATGATGGTTTTTGTTAGTTCAAGTCTTACCCCCGAATACTGAAACGTCACTCAAAATTTAAGTCCCACTTAAATTTAACAGAGACTCAGAAGTGACGTTTGACCATACAAAATCTAAAGTTTAAGAGCTGCTCAAATGTTAAGCAGCCCTCACATTTTGAGTGACGTTTCAGTATTCGGGGGTTACACTCCCTTTCACTCGACCCGGTATGGGAAATAATTTTGCAATTATAATATTTTAAAATTAGGGCAGGTATTATCTATTCTCCACCTAACTATTTCGCTACAACACAAGATTTGTATTCTTAAAACAATATAAGTCCGTCAACAACCACTCCCAAATATCTATGACTAACAAAAACGTATTAAGCAAACAATGGCCGCGTGCAAGCCATAATCTAATAGCTCCATAAAGAATTACGAAGGCCATTCGTTAGTCGAAACTCGGGAAAACCAAAACCGACTTTCAATGCATTAGGGTTTCACGATTCGTATTTTTTTTAGTAGTCTACGTCCGTCGTGTCCCTGGGCGAAAGCCTCTCATTTCTACTTCAGCAACTTTTTAGCCTGTCTGATCTCTGGGGACTTAAGCCCCGCAAACATGATCAGATCTTCATGCCACCTTCGTCGCGGTCAACCTCGACGGTGCCATACCTCCGCAGGCATCCAGTGTGTGACGGTCTTTGCGTGCGTGACCTACCCACTCCCACTTCAGCCTAGCTGTTTTTTCTCCCACATTAGCTACTCGAGTTTTGGTGGGCAGGGTCGCTCATGTGATTGTAGCGACACAAAGATGCAAGTGGCAAACAGTACTACAGCGCCATCTATCCAGCCACTGAAGAACTAACGGCAAGATTCCTACATCGCGCAAGCAAAGTTGTACGCGAAGTTAGCATATATACGAGCACCCTACTAACAACTGTCGGGCAGTGGCCCGCCAGACACAACACCCGTCTGGTCGGAGGATCCTCCCTTTTCCATAGAGGATGGAGAACTTTACACCCTGTTCTTCATACCTCCAAATGATCAGTTCACTAAACACCTATTATGTTTCACTCCATTGCTCGACTTTTGGTGTTCAGATTCGTGTAATCTACGAGATGTAAGGTGTGCTTTCGCCGTAGTTAGGCTCGAATTCCGCCAAAGCAACGCAGTGACAGATATGACCAATCACAGCTGGAGCAGGATTTATACCAATGTGATGTCCGCACTGGAGCAATGTCGTGATGATCTTAAGACCTTGCCTCTCATATTTATGAACTTGTGGGTTCAAATCTGGGCAAGTACCAGTATCACTTGTTCTATTCATATGTACTACTTCCTAAGTTTATCTTGAACATCACATAAGTGAAGGAAGGAAGGACCATGACGTCTTAAAGCAGAACTTATTACACTGAAGGAAAGAGAGAGTTATACAGGGTGTCTAGCACTATCTCTTTCTCAGACAGGAATAAGAACTGCTAAAAGATGTCATGGTAACCCTACTGATCTATGCTCGTGCCTTCTCTGTTCGAGAAGAGACCTTTGCATCAGACTACTTTTGACAGACCAGACTATTTCTGTCCGAATGATAGCATTGGGACAGTAATAGTTTGGTATAGTAGTAGTTTACCGTACGCCTTCGCTCCGTTTGGGCTTCGGTGGAAGGCTCACTAGTGCTGCCCACTAGGGTTACCCGGCGAAATTCAATTTTTTTTACGTTTTTTGCAATTTGCCGGTCAATGTCATGTTGTATCTTGATTAAAATATGATTGGCGACCATAACAAATATGGTTTTAGTAGGTTAATATCTTTAATATTATAAATAAAACTCTTTTAATTTATGTGATTCTATTGAATCCCCAAAAATTTCCATTGACAAAAACTTTTTCAAGAAAAAGTCGATCAATTCTAAAAGGCATGTAGGACTTATATTGATGATTTCATAATTATAACTTTGTTCATAAACGCGCGTGTTACAGTCGCGAATCATATTTTAATCAACATACAACTGGACACACACTTTTTCATGAATATAATAAATCACACCTAGTTCAACAGTTAGTTTTGTTTTCAACATAGTACTACTTACTAATATTATAAAAGCGAAAGTGAGTTTGTTTGTTTATTTGTTTGTTAACTCTTCACGCTTTAATGGCTAAACCAATTTTGATGAATTTTGGTACAGAGATAAATGGGAACCAGGAGACGGACATGAAAAAAGTGGGATGTGAGGGAGAAAGAGGGAAGAAAAGGGAAAACTTAGCCTTGCTATTACAAATCAATAAGGCGCAAGAGGAACTGTGTTACCCCGAATTTAACGCGAGCGAAGCCGCGGGCAAAAGCTAGTTCAGCAGTTAGTTTTGTTTTCATCATAGTACTACTACTATACCGAGTGATACAAGCAAAACCAAAACGTGACCATTTCTCGTCGCAGCAGCTTATCTAAATGGTTTCAATCTTTGCATAATCCTGACATGCAAGTCATTGATTAGGTATTTTCTTCACAGTTAACGTGAATCGAATTTAGTTTACGATAACAGTAAATCACGGGAAAATTATTATAATTTCTAACTGTGTAACGAAAGGGGATTTATTGATTGGATAACTTACAAATAGAAGAGAAAAACACTGTTTTTTAATTAAAACTTCAAGGCTTCGGGCTCTTTTGCAGCCTGGCTGCAAGCACAATAATCAATCAAGCTATACTAAGTCAATGTGGATCCCTAAATTTTCGGGAAATCTATATTTGTATAGATTTCGATGTCATGTTATACTGGAATTGTAGATAGCTTGAAAATGGAACCGCGTGTTCGTTGCGGTTTAGACTAGGGGCTACCAAATGCCGTCATATATCCGACTGGCTGCTTAGTGCGCCTTAGTGCCTTAAAGGCACCTGCAGTTGTATAGTCGTCACAGGCAGACACCTAAACGGTTTGGTTACATAAACCAGTAGTTTAGTCCAAGAAGGTAAGTAAGGAGGCTATGTTTTAAATCTGACTGATCAAGTTCCACAGATGCCCTATTAAAAAGAAACCATAGCTTCTTTGTTGCCAAGATTGTGAGCCTGCATGGATCATCCTATCAAACTCTCTTTGCTAGATGGAGGTTGATGACATGATGATCTATCCTTACTCCATTCCTCCTTTATCCTACTAAAATTATAAATGCGAATGTTTGTGAGGATGGATGTATGGGTGTTTGTTACTCTTTCATTTGAAAAAGGCTGAACGGATCTTGATAAAATTTGGCAGAAAGGTAGATTATAGTCTGGAATAACACACAGGATACTTTTTTTCGGTCATCACCCGGGCAAAGCCGCGGGCGCCAGCTAATTTGCCAATATTGCTTTCGAAAATTGGGTGATAAACGTGGGACGCTAAAAACAATTGAGATTAATTCTAGATTAATCCTAGATCGATTCTGAAAATAGATGTTTTTTTTTTGTGGTAACTTGCGGTGTCAATTAGCTTTCAAGAGGAAATCTTAACACAAGTATTAACAGACATGATTTAGAAAAACGAAAATTTTATCAGCCTTGAGTAATTTGGAAACAGTCACAAAAAGTATTCGCTGAGTAGTTTTTACCTATTTGGGTGAAGTCTGAAGACCAATCAATAAACTCCAACTCAAAACACAGGCGCTTTTTAGTGTCAGTGAACCACATGATGATGCTACAGTCCAGGTCACAAAGCATAATACCTACCTAACTTCTGAAAGCACTCTAGTTGCCCATTCCAAACCGTTGATGTACTTATATGGAGAAGACTGGGCAAGAAACTCCATGGACACTTTTTTAAATCATATTTTTTTTGGTTAAGTATAAGTTTATTTGGTTAGGTATAAGTTTATGGTTCAGTGTTTAAATAATGTTTCTTCACATTTATATAATACGTATCAATGTGAAATATGCCTACATATTTAAACAAACACTTAGTCATAAAATTAATAAAAACCTAGATACTTCCCATAGGCTTACAGATCCAGAACAAAGAAGGATATTTCTAGAAAGACTGCACAGTCATAGAATATTATCCAACAAACAATTACGTCATACAAAACAAGTAAGTAGTTTGACAGCCCTAGGTCATTAAACGTCAACGTATCTCGAGGAAGGAGAACTGGGAAAACCCAAGACATACATGATTACGCAATAATAAACTTTATTGTAATTGATCTTTGATTCATTTTTCCTTGTATTTGTAATGGTTAGAGTCAACAAGATCGATAGTTTTATTTGTATTCATAATTATTATGAGTGCCTACTTTTTGCTGTGGCGCATTGGCTTTATCAGAGTTTGTTGACGGGCGTATCGATCTGTATACTTTTAATAGCATTGTATATGACGTGTTTTGGTATCTGCATTACTTATTTATTTAATAAATTTCTATAAACATTGATAAATAATTTTAATTTCAACCGGTTTGCGTATCGACGTGTAGCGACATCTGTTGGCAGGTTAAAAAAGTAAATGGTTGATTCGTGCGTAGATGCAACTCGAGTAGTTTTAAGTTATCATTCATAGAGGGCGCTAATCAGTTAAACGTTTCAGTGGTGCTATGCACATGCTCAGCGGTCTTAGGTTCGATTCCCTGCTACCCTACCATGTCGTTCTAAAGCAGAACTTATTCAACTGAGGGAAAGAGACAGAGCTATACAAGGTGTCTAGCACCATATCTTTCCCTCAGTGGAATAAGTTCTGCTTTAATACGTCATAATAGGCCTACTGGTCGGGAAAATTACGATAGAGTTTTTCTTTCTCAGTAGCACTCTGAGTATGGACTTCTGAGACTAGCCCCCTATCGTAGACTTAAATATAATTGGCGAATTGTGGGTGAACTATAATTAGGTCCTTCTCTGCCCAACTGTTTGGGAATTACAGACTTGAAGTTCTTCAAAACATAGTAGGTATTAAGAGCACCTTAGTCACTGGAGACCAGACCTCCGGCAGCTACGGTCAATTGAAAATGTTAGTATTTTAATCAGAATTGACTACAACAGACGTTGAATTGGTTTGTTAGTAGTTTTTTTTTAACTATGTCCCACACTTGGCTTTATTCCTGTATCGTGGGTGCGCCACAAACATTTAAACTCACATACACAAACAGCCAGACACGGAACAACTATATGTAGGCCATAGAAATATTAGTTCCGTGTGGGGATCGAACCCGCGACACGCAGCGCAGCAGTCGATCGCATGTCTACGCTAACAGTTTGTTCGTGTCGAATTTTTTTTTTCCGAAGTAATGGTACCTCTTTTGATGTAGGCCAGTAAAGTCCCCAAATCGAGTGACGAGTAAAGAGGCTCTGTGACTATAGAAATCCTTTCTGATATCTATGTGGGCGGACCTTCATTATCATCATCGTTCCTACCCTAGTCCCATTCTATTTGGGGTCGGCTCAACACGTTTTCTTCTTCCATTCTCCCCTATCAGATGTTACGGCATCATATTAAACTCCTTTCTCCTTCGTATAATTCCTTCATATAGGACCTTCTTGATTTACTTAATTAATTTTTTATCTTAGCAGTAGTTTAGGATCTTTGACTTGTCCGAAAGAGATACCGCGGCTCCGGAACCTAAGTGGGTTTTAGTCAGACTGGCATTCCCCTCCGCCCGCCACCCATGTTCCTTCTATTGCCCTTTATGTTCCGGGGCCGCGGTATCTCTTTCTAACAACCCGCAACCCCGGCAGCCTTATCTATTGCTTACGAGGCGAACTAGAGGTAAAGAAAAAGCAAAAAAAAAATATTTCGATTATTTATGACATCACATTTATTGTTTCCTTATTATAATTACATTTTTGGCTACACAAGTTACAATTTGGCAGTTTTTTTTTAATAATAATAACATTAATAACAAATACAATTAGTTATCTACAAGCGTTTATATGTACAACAAGCTTTTTTGTTTATCCTATGTATTTTGGAAAAACATTTATTTATAAAGCGGCTAATCCTCATAAGAGTCGACTTTACTAAGAGATGGGGTGGGCACCTATCTAATATATAAAATTTTTGTGTCACAGTTTTCGTTCCCATACTCTCCGAAACGGCTGGACCGATTTAAACGAAATTTTGTGTACATATCGGGTACGTCTGAGAATCGGCCAACATCTATTTTTCATACCCCTAGGTGAGCAGCGGGTGAAACCGCTGGGCACAGCTAGTACAGTATATAAAAAACACGTCCGATCGGACAGGTGCACAAAGGTATGTGAATAAAATTACCAAAGAAAAAAAATAACATAAAATTCCAATATTCATTAAGGTGCTCCCCCACCGGGAACTTTCACATGTAATGTAACGTTGCAGATTTGAGCATTACTTCAGTGTAGGAGATGAACCGAGCATTACAATGCGCACCTTGTAATGATATAGTATCTTGATGAAATCAACTAAAAGCTTAGTGAAAAGTGGAATCTATAATGCTTCGGGAATGCTCGTCAATAATCAACAATCAAGGGAGGTAGTATTGTAATGTATTGCTCGAAGTTGAATCTATAAAGTTACAGCACACGTGAATGCTCCCGGTAAGGGAGCACCTTAACACAAAAAACCCTAACGAATTTTAAAATGCATCATTTTTGTCTCATAGTACCACCATTTCCTTTAATTGTAACAATCTTTTCAACCGATGACAACACCATCGTCGGCATTAGTATGTACGATCGTCAACGTGTTAATGACGTCACTAACCGAGAAGCCTGTGGAATGTCACCACCCGGTCCTCTGTGTTGCCATGTACACATGTACATGGCAACACAGAGGACGGTGGATGAAGGTGTCCTCATTTGTCAAGGTAAGTATTTTTTCGTACCACTTGCTCAAAAAAGTGACATTCTATGCCACAAAAAGCGAACATAACAATAGTCATTTTTAATCTGTCAAAAACAGGGAAAGAAAATTGTACTGAATTTCATTCATCCCCTAGGGAGAGAATGTGATTTAAAATTGGAAAACTTAATACTGAACTACATCTGTGTTTACACCATTGAGTTTGTAGGTATATAAAGCATTAAGCATCTTTTTTAACAAAATACCCGACTGCACACTAAAAAAAGAGTAAAACAAGCCCCACAATAATATTGAGCAGGCGGGGACCAACAGAGGCTTATTTATAGTCATTTCGGTTGTGCACCATTTAGCAGAATTTTCGTTGGTGGCGGTCAAGGTGGTCCCCGCCTGCTCAATATTATTGTGGGGCTTGTTTTACTCTTTTTTTAGTGTGCAGTCGGGTATTTTGTTTTTTTAATAATATTTTTTTTATTTATAACTTTTTAGCTGTTTTTATTTAACGAAAATGTTGTAGATGTAGAAGACTATGTATATGTAAGTACCATGATACCGCATACATATTTTTTTAAAGGGAAATTTAGAAAAAATATTATTATGTCTTTATCCCGTGGGACTTTTAGGATAAAATGTATCCTATGACACTCCCGTAATCAAGACAAATCTAACGATACCTCATACATCAAAATCCATCAAGCCGTTTAGGCTACAGGTGGTCACAAAGGAAAAGACATACATACATACTTACATACACTCGAAAAACATTACCCTCCTTCTTTGGCAGTCGGGTAAAAAGGAACACTCAATTAATATGCAGTTATGATTATTAAATAAAATTACGAAAACCGACGAGGTCGTATGAGCTTGATGCCTTTGCTTTTCCGACAAAACATATTAGTCTAGGAATTAGCCGCGATTTTGTTTTCTCCAAATACATAAACGTTAAGTTTATTTTTATAAATAAGTTAATGTTCTAAAAATACATTGTTAAATCAAAGCGACAGTGACAGTGTATTGTCGGATTCCATCAGTGCAAATACTACCACAATCATACTCATCAATAATAAATGTACCAAACAAAAGTGTAGCTCTCTTTATAAATAATTGGACCAATGTTCGAATCATAACTTTTACTTTTAATGTCATTATCTTTAATAAATGCTTATCTCATATTATTACTGTGTTATTTTTTTCGCAAATGGTACGAAAAGTAGAGTATTTTCCTCGGTGATAAAGCTGTCTTAGTCTTGGGTATACTTAAATCTCTCGCTACACTCAGGACTCATCTTAAATCCCTCGCTTCGCTCGTGATTTAAGTTTTTAAAACCCACGCTACGCTCGGGAGTAAACCTCAAGTCCTTCGTTACACTCGCGATTTAAATCGTCACCCGCGACAGAAGACACTGCTTTATCCCCTTGGTTAATAATCTACTATTCCTTCGGTTTAACAACATGGAAAATCATTAATTATTATATTGGAGAGTACAATGACGAATTTATAGATTCTCAATTATTTTAATTACACAACTGAAATAAACACTGAATGTTCTTTCTACTTATTCAAAACTCCTCGCTACAAAGACTCACCGTTTTCACGCATTTATGGCAATTATTCATCAAAATATACGTAAGAATAATTAATATTTACCCGTATTAGATTCACATTGGTACGTCATCACCTTGACGAATTGGTGACACTATCAATTCGTCAGGTAATGACGAATTAATGTAATGATGACGAAGTATAATATACTTCGTCGTCAATAAGGTCACCAATTCATCAATCAACGAGAAATTATCATAGTTTTTTTTGTTAACCAAGTATTGTTCTAAGTTATCAGTAGTACAAATGAGTCTTCTATTAATTAAAATATGTTTGAACCTTCAAAACAATTTCCACATCCACTTGAGTCAACGGGCACAATTATTTTTAGTATAAACTGTAATACTAATAACATTTAAAATTAAAGGAACACATCCATAAAATGGATAATGATAAATGATTTTAGATACAATACAACCTTGTAGTATCGGAATTGCCGTACTATATCCAGTTTTAGAACATTGCAATATCACATTGTTATGGGATCAATCCATCATCACTGATACTTCTATTGTATGTGGTAGATCGATCGATTGATCGATGATTGTTGACTTAACGGTCCCGCATGACGAGAACCTTGTGAAAGCCGAGAAAGATAAGTAAATCAAGAATTTTGACTTGGCTCGCGAGGTTGTCGACATGTGGGTTGTGTACTCGGCGACCACTGTGCAGATAGTCGTTACAGTAAACAATACCTAAGGAGGCTCTCATTAGGCTGCTAGATACAGAAAGCGGTACTCTTGGACACGGCTCGTATTGTTAAGAGGTTCCTTTTTGGGACCCCTGATCACCGGTAGCTTGGACCCTGTTCCTGATACCGGTGCGCTACTATTTTTTTGTATTTAAAAATGTTTTCTTTGCAAAAGTACAATAATGTCTCCAAAAACAAACCTGCCATAAAATGCATATGCATCGGTTTCTAGCGTGAGGAAATAAAAAAAATCTCTTGCACAAGTAACAAAAATACATACTTACTCAGTCATTATAATGACCTGATTATTAATACTTATCAATATATTGTTTACGTATGTAATAACGTCATTTTAAAATTCATTATTCATTTGTTTAATATTGGTTGCACAATTACATTAATTTGTATGATGCGTCATCGCAATGTCATATGTATAAATGATGACGAAAATATTGCTTTGATTTTTGCGTATCCTTAGTAATTTGCCGCTGTTGTGTTATGCAATGGAATAATTATTTATTTTAAGGAAAATAATAAAAAAAAATCTGTAGTTTTCTTGTATTAAGTAAACAATGACGTGTTCTTTTTACTCGGGTAGGTCATTATAACATTAAAAACAAAATAAAAATAAAAAACTTATTACGATATTTGAACTTTGTCTTGCGTATCTAGCAAGTTTTTAGGTATGGTCCAGATTCAGAACAATAAAATATTCAATTACGAGAGCTTGTTTTACAACTACTTACATTCAAGATTCACATAAAAGCTATAACAAATTACATAAGTATGTATTATTTATCTCAGATTTCTTCAAAACGAGGCCATTGCTATTCGTTTATATCAAATTATATTAAGTAGACTATTATTTACATTTTTACATACTAATACTTTATTCTAAACCATCATCATTTTCTTGCCCTTTACCATTCTATTTGAGGTCGGCGCAACACGTTTTCTCCTTCCATTCTCCCCTATCAGACGTCACGGCATCATTTACTCCTTTCTCCTTCATATCATTCCTTACACAATCCATCCATCTTTTCTTTGGCCTTCCTCTCGCTCTCCGTCCTTTAACATTCAGATCCATCACTCTTTTAGACACCATGTGCTTTTTTTCCGGTTGGGGAATCATCAATGACTTCCCCGCTCTGGGCAGAGCGGGGGGACATGTCAGACTTGTACTGACTAAAACCCACACATGTTCCTTCTATTGCCCTTTACGTTCCGGGGCCGCGGTATCTTTTTCGAACTACCCGCACCAGACACATGTGCTTAAACCAAATAAATTAAATGTCATTATCATTCTCCTGCCTTTTTCAAAAGTTATTGGTGGTTAGCGAAGCATGTTCTATTCACTTCTCTATTCCTCCTCCTCCTTATTTCATCAGCCACCTCCTTTCTTGCCATATCATCCTTCACACAGTTCATCCATAGTTTCTTTAGGTTTCCTCTCTTTACCCATTCACATTTATACTCAAAACTTTCATCACGACATTTTTCTCATTCCTCTGCATCACATGCCCATACCAAGCCAACTTATTACCATATAAATTAAATATCATGAAGAATACAATGAGACCCAGTTTTTGACTAACATAACGGGGTCAATTTTAATATTTATAGGCAAGTAATAGTAAAAAATAAATTACTACTATCATAATCTAAATCTGTCTTTGAAAGTGCTGAGTTTATTTTTGAATGCAAAGTTGACATGATTCGATTTGCAGACTAGACAATATTTATATTTACAATTAAACCGACTTAGTATGTAGAAATAGTTACTTAATTAAGTGCTTGGAATCTTAAAACATAGACTTAAAAAGAATCTAAAAGCAACACTGTCTCTGCAACTACATCGACATATATATTTTTCTTGAAACTTATCTCCTTCAATCTATGTTTATATCAAAAGCAACATTACTAATATTTACATTGTATTACACAAAGCCACTAATATAAGTTTGTAGAAGTTTATTTACACTGAAGGTACACGAAAGTGAAGAAAAATGCTTAAAATGAAACGAATTATTGTAACCCTAGTTTGAAATATGTACGTTGTATCTTCATGTAGTATTCGTATTTCACTTATAATAAACGAAAAAACGAATATTTTACTTAAGAAATTTAAGTCACAAAACATTATTTGTCAAAGGTGACATTGCAAACTCAACGCAGCAAATAATTCAACTGCAGAGTTTTTTAATCCCAAACAATTCCATAACTATACTGCAGAGTTCTTCAGTTCTTATACATATCAGCTAAGACTTTTTCCATCGGCGTCTGTCCGATAGTCTTTGCAAAAAACTCTCGCTCTAACTGTTGAGGGGTGACCAGACGTAGTAGTGGTAGTAATAGAAGGAGTCTGCCAAACCTTGCAGGGGCAGTACCGTGGGCTGTTCGAGCGTGGGTCATGAGCATCACTTGCGCTTGGTCCTGTAGGTTTTCGATTTGGAGAGGGTCTTTTAGGCCTCGGGTTTCTGTAAGTAGATTTTGTTTTTAAGAAATATAATGTGGCATACTAGTAAGTTGTAAATAATAATAATCATCATTTAAACCGATATTATATAGAAATATTTGTAAGTTATAAAAAAAGTCAGTTACTAAAAAAATAAACGAAAATATAATAGTCATATTATAAGGGAACACAATTATTATAATAATTGGTAGTTAGTTAAAATACATGACTACATTCTGCAAATCGCTGAAGAATCCTTCAGTATTGCAAATGGCGGTGTCAACTACGCTTGGAGTAAACCAATTTTTGATAATAACGACTTCTGGGCAAAGGTCTTAACGCATTGGTTGCCTGAACATGGACGGCGTTTGTGGCGAGATAATTTGTTTGCGGATCACGTGGGCTGGTTCGACGTGGTGCAGGTGAAGAGTACCAGGAATGATATAGGGCCTCTCAACGCAGTGGGACATACAAGGCAAAAATAATTCTGACTTACCAGATTTAAACAGCACGATAGCTTTCATGCAAGCGAACTCAGCAGGATCGACGAGAACAGTTCTGTATCTTGCTAGCACTTCACGCAGACGACGCAGTGTCGCGGAATCTACGCCGGTCTCTGCAAAACCATTTATAGTGATGCAATGTAGACGTAGAAGAATTCTTTCTGTGTACAAAATTAAAGGTAACAAAATTAAGTTGAACTGCAGAGTTTATTTTGAACTGCAGAGTTGAATATGTTGTTCGATAGATGAAATTTTTAGGCATAGAAAGAAAAACACAAAATTTTGCCACAATGACGACGAGCATGGAAAATAAAAAAGCAATAGTCAAACGAGACATCACAAATATTTATAAATACATAGGGACCTTCCAAAACAGTTGACAGTTTACTCGTCATGACTGCGACAGGCAGGTCCACTGAGCATGATGCTGTGCTATGCTGTGATTTGTATATTTTGTCATTAACCCCTTGTATCCAGAACGTGGATCCACGCGAGACACAATGCGTTTTTAATTGTGTCTGTAATTCCGGCATACAAGCGGTTAAGTGTCGTTTTTTTGCAATTTACAGGTCAGTCATCAGGTTGTAACTTGAAATATATATGATTCGCAACCGTCAATACATTTAATTCCATGCAATGAGTTTTCATGTCAAGTCACTATAGTGATTACATGAACATACGTCGAGGTTTGTATTGATCCTTACTTAATATTATAAAAGCGAAAGTGAGTTTGTTTGTTTGTTACCTCTTCACGCTTTAATGGCTAAACCGATTTTGATGAATTTTGTTACAGAAATGGTTGGGAACTAGGAGACGGACATAGGCTAATTTTTATTTAAAAAAAGTGGGATGTGAGGGAGAAAGAGAGAAGAAAAGGGAAAACTTAGCGTTGCTATTACAAATCATTAAGGCGCAAGGGGAACTGTGTTACCCTAAATTTAACGCGGGCGAAGCCGCGGGCGAAAGCTAGTTAAATATAATTCTATAAATAATCGGTAGTGAGTCATATTTTAACCGCAAGTAACTTTTTTGCTACGATCCTGGCTCATCTCCCTAGAAGGGCCTACCGAGGCCTTTATCTTTTTTTTAAGAGAAGATCGTAAAAATCCTCTAGAAGGCTTCAGCAATAATGGTGGTGATGGTGATTATGATGACAAAGATTACCTTGATCAATCTGATCGCTGCCAAACAGTGCGGCGCAGGCGGCGTCCAGCGGCAAGCACCATTGTATAGCATTCAATAAGAACAATTCCGACCAGGCTTCTTCTAGAAGAATTACCTGAAAAATAATTTTCCAAATTAATTTTTGACGGGCCTGTTGGTCTAGTGGTTAGTGGCCCTGACTGCTGAGCCGGAGGTCGTGGGTTCGATTCCCAACCAGGACAAACTTTGTGTGATGAGCATGATTGTTTGTTCTGTGTCTGGGTGTGATTTATCTATAATATGTATGTATTTATAAATTATATAGGTAAGTATGTATATCAGTTGTCTGGTTACCATAACACAAGCTCTGCTTAGCTTGGGATCAGATAGCCGTGTGTGAGTTGTCCCAAGATATTTATTATTTTTTTATTTAAAGATGGCCCATTACTTATTTTGTATCCATACCAATGATTGGGGCCTTTTTCAATACCAGAAAGTGTCTTTAATCTGTAATATTTAAATTTTAATAGCTTAGTTACCTGGTCTCTAAAAGCGAGGCTAGCAAAGGAGGGCAGATTCTTCGCCCATTTGACGGCCATGAAGAGGAGCCGCGCGGCGGACTCCGCTGCACTCTCCACTCCCAAAGGTCTGAAAAGAATTTTCTAATATATAAAATTCTCGTGTCACAATTTTCGTTCCCATACTCCTCCAAGACGGCCGGACCGATTTAAACGAAATTTTGTGTACATATCGGGTAGGTCTGAGAATCGGCTAACATCTATTTTTCATACCCCTAACCCAGCAGCGGGTGAAACCGCTGGGCACAGCTAGTAATATATAAAAAATAGTGAAGTAGCTAAAACCTAGTGTTGTTAGAGAGTGTTGTTCCCCTTTGATTACTGACAATGTTAAATTGATGATGCACTTAAGAAATAAAGCCCATGATGAATATACAAAAGACAAAAAGATTCTATCAATTGTGATTA
Organism: Ochropleura leucogaster; assembly: GCA_958449745.1. Taxonomy (NCBI): domain Eukaryota; kingdom Metazoa; phylum Arthropoda; class Insecta; order Lepidoptera; family Noctuidae; genus Ochropleura; species Ochropleura leucogaster. The sequence continues at coordinate 11,201,361 of OY288224.1, read as the reverse complement.
TTTATAGTATTGTATTTACATATCTGTTTATATATTTGTGTGTTATGCATGTCTACAGTTAAATATTATAATGCTTATATGTGTACTTATATTTAGGTTAAGTCATTTTTATTTTAGTTACTATTCTCTTCCTGTTCTCACAAACTATTGTCTACGTTTCTTTCTTCATATTTCCTCTCGCAGGCCTGCTGGTAGAAATTTCTTTAGAAATAAGCTGTGCCTTTGTACTCTTTGTTTTTTATGATGTTTTCCTGTGTTTTCTCTTGTGTGTACATAAATAATTAAATAAATAAAGATAGACCACAAAAAGAAATATTAAGTACAAAGAATTGAAGTCACTTGTTTGCCAGCTGCCCTACCATGACGTCTTAATGCAGAATTTATTCCACTGAGGGAAAGAGATGGCGCGAAAAAGAGACAGCCTGTATAGCTCTGTCTCTTTCCCTCAGTGGAATAACTTCTGCTTTAAGACGTCATGGTAGATCAGCTGGTCTCTGTTTTACGAAAAGTCAGCACACTTCAAACACAAAATCAACAGTCAAATAAATGATTCCAAAGCACTTTGGGAAAAGTCGTCAGTCAATAAATAAAAAGTACACAGTTTATACGTCAGACCCCCGAATACTGAAACGTCACTCAAAATTCGAGGGCTGCTTAACATTTGAGCAGCTCTTAAACTTTAGATTTTGTATGGTCAAACGTCACTTCTGAGTCTCTGTTAAATTTAAGTGGTACTTAATTTTTGAGTGACGTTTCAGTATTCAGGGGAGAGTCATTTAGGAAGTTAGCTACAGAATAATAACATTTTCCAATCAATAATAATGTCAGTTTCTTTTTAAAGTTTCGAATTGTATTTAGTACTAGCTTTTGCCCGCGGCTTCGCTCGCGTTAAATTCGGGGTAACACAGTTCGCCTTGCGCCTTATTGATTTGTAATAGCAACGGTAAGTTTTCCCTTTTCTTCCCTATTTCTCCCTTACACCCCACTTTTAAAAAAAAAAAATATTAGCCTTTGTCCGTCTCCTGGTTCCCAACTATCTCTGTACCAAAATTCATCGAAATCGGTTTAGCCATTAAAGCGTGAAGAAGTAACAAACAAACTCACTTTCGCTTTTATAATATTACTAGCTTTCGTCCGCGGCTTTGCCCGCGTTAAATTTGGGGTAACACAGTTTCCCTTGCGCGTTATTGATTTGTAATAGCAACGCTAAGTTTTCCCTTTGCTTCCCTCTTTTTCCCTCACATCCCACTTTTTTAGAAAAAATATTAGCCTATGTCCGTCTCCTGGTTCCCAACTATCTCTGTACCAAAATTCATCGAAATCGGTTTAGCCATTAAAGCGTGAAGAAGTAACAAACAAACTCACTTTCGCTTTTATAATATTACTAGCTTTCGCCCGCGGCTTCGCCCGCGTTAAATTTGGGGTAACACAATTCCCCTTGCGCCTTATTGATTTGTAATAGCAACGCTAAGTTTTCCGTTCTCTTCCCTCTTTCTCCCTCACATCCCACTTTTTTCAAAAAAATATTAGCCTATGTCCGTCTCCTGGTTCCCAACTATCTCTGTACCAAAATTCATCCAAATCGGTTCAGCCATTAAAGCGTGAAGAGGTAACAAACAAACAAACAAACAAACAAACAAACTCACTTTCGCTTTTATAATATTAGTAAGGACTAGCTTTCGTCTGCGGCTTTGCCCGCGTTAAATTTGGGGTAACACAGTTTCCCTTGCGCGTTATTGATTTGTAATAGCAACGCTAAGTTTTCCCTTTGCTTCCCTCTTTTTCCCTCACATCCCACATTTTTAGAAAAAATATTAGCCTATGTCCGTCTCCTGGTTCCCAACTATCTCTGTACCAAAATTCATCAAAATCGGTGTAGCCATTAAAGCGTGAAGAGGTAACAAACAAATAAACAAACAAACAAACTCACTTTCGCTTTTATAATATTAGTAAGGAAGTAAGGATGTCTATTATTGTATTATCACCTGTATGAAGCGCAGTTCTGTTGGTAATTCATTGCAGCGGGGGGCGAGTACGAAGTGGAGTCCTCCTCGTTGGTGACATCAATACTGTCATCTGTAATAATTGCAATTAAGTATTAATAACATTAATAATAAATATTAATTTGACGACACGACTGGTGCAGTGGCTGAACGATCGACTGCTGCGCTGCGAGTCGCGGTTTCGATTCCTAATATTTATATGGCCTACACATAGTTTTCCCGAGTCTGGGTGTTTGTGTATGTGAATTTAAATGTATGTAAACGCACCCACGATACAGGAGAAATTCCTAGTGTAGGGCAACGTTTTTTAAAAGACAAAAGACAAAAAATAAAGTAACTGCCTCGCTGGTTCTTTCCTTGCGGATGAAAAATCATCAAATAACTTCCCCCGTTCTGAGCGGAGCGGGGGAAGTGTCGACTTATACTGACTAAAACCCACCCATGTTCCTTCTGTTGCCCTTTTTGTTCCAGAACAACGGTATCTCTTTCAAACAACCCGCAACCCCCGGACCCATTGTTCTAGTGGTCACAAGAATGACTGCGACTCAATAACTTGATTATTGTAAAGTTCCATTAAAATCCATTCAGTAGTTTTTGAGTGAAAGAGTAACAAACATCCATCCACCCTCACAAACATTTGCATTTATAATAATATGTACTAGCTGTTCCACGCGGTTTCACCCACGCTGCTCAGCACCTGTTGGTCGTAGCGTGATGTTATATAGCCTATAGCCTTCCTCAAGAAATGGACTATCCGACACTAAAAGAATTTTCCAATTCCAACCAGTAGTTCCTGAGATTAGCGCGTTCAAACAAACAAACAAACAACAAACAAACTCTTCAGCATTATAATATTAGTATAGATTAGTAGGAAAGTAGGATGTAAGAAAAATATACAACAATACTTTGCCAGACTCGAGAATTGAACTCAGGACTCTATGCTTAGCAGTGGAACTTACAACAACTAGATCAACGAAGCAATCTTTTAAATAAGTACTAGATAATAGATACTATATAAGACTAATTGGCGCCTGCGGCTTCGCCCTCGTGATATCTAAAAAAAAGTACCTTATGTGTTATTCCACACTATATAATCTATCTCTGTGCCAAATTTCATCAAGATCCGTTCAGCCGTTTTGACATGAATGAGTAACAAACATCCATACATCATTATTCGCATTTATAATGTTACTAGCTTTTGCTCGCGACTTAGTAGCTTCCGGCAGCACGGAGCATATTAACAGCTCAACATTTATTTTATAGTACTGAATTGATGCCGACTTCTGACCAATAGATGGCGCTGTATGTCCGGAATAAATTTTATTTTTATTTTTTGTAATAAAAACTATCCTATGTCCTTTGTCAAGTTCCAAACCATGTCTGTACCAAATTTCACACAAATCGGTTCAGTAGTTTAGGCGTGAAGAAAAGACAGAAAGACAGACAGACAGAGTTACTTTCGCATTTATAATATTAGTTTGGATAGTAGGATATTTGATTAGATAATATGAAATTGATAGCAAACTAAAAGCATTTCCTTACCATCACTATCAGTATGCACATGCCCCTCTTCATTATGATCATGCGAGGAGTCCGGCTGAGCTTGCTGCGTCGGCTGCGGCGGCGGGAGCGGTGCGTAGTGAGGAGACAGCAGTGGATAGCGTGCCGGCGATAGTGCCATGGCTAGCGAGACCGGCGGGCTGTGGGCAATGATTGAATGTTACACATAAAAAACATTTTATAAAAAATAAAAAAGACTTACAAAAAAAAACTAAAAAGTGGAAAAATAACTTTATTTCCGGAAGTCGGTGGCTTTTGATGGTTTCGTTGACTTTTTTAGCAACGACTTGGGACCAAACGACAAACACCAGCTTTCGAATGAAAAAGTATCATCAAAATCGATTCACCCAGACCAGAGTTATGAAGAAAACATAAAAAAACATAGGGTCAAATTGTGAACCTCCTCCTTTTTTTGAAGGCGGTTAAAAATACAATGTAAAAACGTTAACACGGAGCGGCTGCCTATCTGATCTCTACCTACAACCCAGTTTTTATTTATTTATAAAAAAACATTGCACCACACTAGGAATTTCTCCTGTATCGTGGGTGCGTTCAATCAATCAATCATTTAAACTCACATACACGAACAGCCAGACCCGAACCAACTATCTGCAGGTCACACAAATATTTGTTGCGTACGTGAATCGAACCCGTGACACGCAGAGCAGCAGTCGAACGCTCAGCCACTGCGTCAACCGTGTCGTCAATCATTAATTTATTAGAACCACATTTTGGAAAATTTAACAATTATGGCAATATTTTTAAAACAGCTTCTAAAAACGAAATTGTTTAAGTACAATAAATTAAATTACATTAAAGAACACATTAAATTCGAATATAATTAATTTAATTTAATTTCAATGGGATGATCACATTGAAATTAAATTAAATGATATAATTAAAAAAAATGATTTTATTGTTTATATAAGAATGAGTGAATATTTGTTTTTTTTTGCCTTTTATGTTCCAGGGCCACAGCATCTCTTTCGAACAACCGGCAACCCCGGTAGGCAGTGGCCCTGGCAGGCCTCCTTGCTTTGCTGACATCTCTTTGAAAGCGCTTTTCCTTAAAGAACGATCCTTCAGTTCTCTAACTTTGAAACGCAAAATAACCTTTGGCAATACCTCCGATAAAACAAGGGAGATCTATTTTCAGAACTTACGTCTTTGCGTAGGTATTCTCTGACCTATGTTTATAAATTATTGGATCAAACTATTTATAACTTGTGACAGATTGACGTCAAGTCTATTATTATTTCACAGTGGTCTTTATTAATAACTAGCTTTTGCCCGCGGCTTCGCTCGCGTTAAATTCTGACTACCTGTAGTTTTTGCCCTTGCGCCTTATTTATTCTCTCTCTCTCTCCCTCATAACTCAATCTTTAAAAAAAAAATAGTCTATATCCGTCTCCAGGGTCCCAGCTATCTCTGTACCAAAATTCATCGCAATCGGTTTATCCATTAAAGCGTGAAGAGGTAACAAACAAACAAACTCACTTTTGCTTTTATAAGATACTAGCTTTTGCCCGCGGCTTCGCTCGCGTTAAATTCGAGGTAACACAGTTCCCCTTGCGCCTTATTGATTTGTAATAGCAACGCTAAGTTTTCCCTTTTCTTCCCTCTTTCTCCCTCACATCCCACTTTAAAAAAAAATATTAGCCTATGTCCAACTCCTGGTTCCCAACTATCTCTGTACCAAAATTCGTCAAAATCGGTTTAGCCATTAAAGCGTGAAGACGTAACAAACAAACAAACTCACTTTCGCTTTTATAATATTAGTAAGGATACCTATTCAGTTTTATACTATTAAAAAGAATAATGAGCCAATTTTGTATTTTTAGGGACCCTTATTGGATTACTTTGTTGTCCGTCTGTCTTTCTGTCTGTCAAGACCCTTTATTTCTGGAACGCGTGGAGGTATAAAGTTGAAATTAAAACCATAGGTATACTCAACTCTGTGGTTCTTTTGTGCTGTGAACCCTCTAATGCCCCGTTCCAATAAACAAAAACGACTCGTTTTGCTTACGGATAGTTATATTTTGACATAAGTTCTATGAGACTTATGTCAAAATATAACTATCCGTAAGCAAAAGGAGTCGTTTACGGATAGTTGTATTTTGACAAAAGTTCTATGAGACTTATGTCAAAATATAACTATCCGTAAGCAAAACAAGTCGTTTACGGATAGTTATATTTTGACATAAGTTCTATGAGACTTACGTCAAAATACAACTATCTGTAAGCAAAAAGAGTCGTTTACGGATAGTTATATTTTGACATAAGTTCTATGAGACTTACGTCAAAATACAACTATCCGTAAGCAAAACGAGTCGTTTATGGATAGTTGTATTTTGACATAAGTTCTATGAGACTTATGTCAAAAAGGTGACCGGGGCATAACTCTACGCAGTCAAAAGATATGGCTGTTTATGTCGCATGTTTGTACAGAACCCTCTTCGCTCTTGGCCGGTTATTTTAATTTTATAATAATGAGTAAAATTGGGCAAGGCCCGTTGTTTATTTTTAGCTTCATTTTGCCCGTAGCTTCGCTCGCCTTATGACTGGTAATTATGTTACGGTAATGTTTTAAATATAGCCTGTGGAACTCAGGGATATTGGCTCACTATTAGTGAAAGAATTTTCGGAAACAAATCAAATCATCTCTATTGTGGGTCATAGGAAAGTGTACTATGTATGTGTAGTGTTTTTTTTGGCCTCGCACAGACAATAACCTTGTCTGTACTTTATTTTTTTTGTTACTGTTACTGTTTTACTTGTTTTGTGCGAGTCCCAAATATTTTTTTTGACGGGCCTGTTGGTTTAGTGGTTAGTGGCCCTGACTGCTGAGCCGGGGGTCGTGGGTTCAACTCCCACCCAGGACAAACTTTGTGTGATGAGTATGATTGTTTGTTCTGTGTCTGGGTGTGATTTATCTATAATATGTATGTATTTATAAATTATATAAGTATGTATATCAGTTGTTTGCTTTGTCCACCCGTTGGGCGTACAATAACAAGTAGAATAGTAAGTTACAGCCAATGGCTTAATTGCCAAGAGCGTCCACCAACACCTGAGAAGGCTCTCGTTAGGCAGATGGATCAAGGGCTTGATACAGAAAGCGGTACTCCTGGATACGGTTCGTATTGTTAGGAAGTTCCTTTCTCTGGAGCTCACCGCTGGTAGTTTGGACCCTGTTCCCGAAACAGGTAGGATACAATTTTGTATATGTTTTACGGTTATTGGTAAACTATCAAATAACTTGCCCCGCTCTGAGTGAACGGGGGGAGTGTCACACTTTTACTGACTAAAACTCACCCATGTTCTTTCTTTTGCCCTTTATAAATAAATAATAAAATAAATATCTTGGGACAACTCACACACGGCTATCTGATCCCAAGCTAAGCAGAGCTTGTGTTATGGTAACCAGACAACTGATATACATAGTTATATAATTTATAAATACATACATATTATAGATAAATCACACCCAGACACAGAACAAACAATCATGCTCATCACACAAAGTTTGTCCTGGGTGGGAATCGAACCCACGACCTCCGGCTCAGCAGTCAGGGCCACTAACCACTAGACCAACAGGCCCGTCAAATCCATCCATCCCGTTATGATCCAGAGCCGCGGGATCTTTCAAACAACCAGCAATCGCGGAAGATAGGTATTTAATTCACAGAATTCTATTTTAACTTTCCGTCGCTCTATTAATTTCTCCAGTATCTATCGTAATCGTTTTTGTTATAACTGTTCAAAGGTAGTTGTTTCAGGTCTGGCTGTTTTTGCATGTGAGTTTAAATATTTGTAAACGCATCCACGATAGAGGAGAAAATCCTAGGGTGGTTCAAGGTTTTTTTTTTATTAAAAAAGAAGATGCAAACGCATAATAAAGATTTACTACAAGCTTCTCTAGACTTTGTAGACAATATAATGCATTAGCCAAAGCAACCAACTTTGACATTTGTGACTCTCTTGTTAAATATAGAAAGTTTCTAAATGATTCATGTTAACATTTCATAAATATGTTAATATTTCATAAATTTGTTAAAATTTCATAAGATTGTTAAAATTTCATAAAATGTTAAATTTACTCATTTTAATTCCAAATACAACCTGCTTCAATATTTAGTTATTACAAACTTTTTTATTTTTCTTTAATTCTATAATATATGAACTGTTATTTTGTTAGCTTATAGTTAATTATATTGTGCATGCTGTGGTCTCCTGTAAGTGAAGGAGTACACCTACGTGATTCTATTGTCGTCCATAATTTAAGTTAAATGATCTGTGTACATCTTTTGTTGGAGATCCTTAATAAATAAATAGAAAAAGAATACGTATTACATAATAATTACAAGACAACTTGACAACCAATCAGCGAGCCAGAAACATTCTACAAAATGGCGGACCATTCATGGCACGAACATCAAGCGCTGACCACTGACCAGTGAGGTTGAATGTTTGATCAAAGCCGGCGTGATCGGCACGGCTCGACGGGTTGACGTCAGTGTCAGATGCTTATTTATAGATAAGGTTCTTGATCCTGTAACGGTCGATTTACCAAGACCTTAGCCGTACTTAGAGCCTTTTATTATTGTACAGACGCCTGCAGGTCAAGCTACCCGAAACTGTCAATTTTTCCCAATGAACCTTGAACCTAAAACTATAGAAATAAAGTCGAAAATTTATCAAAGAAATCTGACAGATTGTAGTAACTTGATGTGCAGGCGTCTGTACCTCAAAAGTTTTTGAAGATGTCTGGATGTTAGTTACTCTTTTCAAAAATCAAAAAATCTAAATCATTAATTTCAATTAGACCATTTTTTTTTCTGGTGGGAAATCATCAAATAACTTTCCCCGCTCTGGGCGGAGCGGGGGGCGTGTTAGACTTTTACTGACTAAACCCACCCATGTTCCTTCTGTTTCCCTTTACGTTCCGGGGCCGCGGTATCTCTTTCTAACAACCCGCAACCCAAGAAGGCGGAAGCCCTATCAAGCCCCTCTGCTTTGCTGACATCTTTTTGAGGCGCGCGTGGAACACAAACGCGCCGTCTACACGGCCTGTCGTCAATAGACAGACAGACGGTGAGCTAGCCATTGCTCACCATCCCTAACCCCGCATCTACGGTGGCCGGGAGTCGTCTCCTTTGACGGCTCAAAATCTCACCTAGGGTTTCGTATTGTTTAATCAGTCATGTGTATACAAGACGCACATTTAGAAAACTATCTAAGTAGGTGGGTACTTTAAAAAAAACCCTCTTCCAAGCAAAACAAAGAAGACCCCATAAATCAATATTCATAACACCATCAAATAAAAAATCCTATTTTACTAACAAAACTGTACCTTTAATAATCAGCCAATAAAAACAGAATCTGACATTCAAATAGCCAATCAGGATAGTGCGTTGTCATGTTCGAAAAACAAGTGAATGGCATTATTATTACTCTCTATAGTTATGGTAAATTCATGGGGTTTTTATCGCCATAGAGGGTAGGACAAACGAAGGTAAGAGTTTTAAAATATGTATTAAAGTTTGTGTGCGAGAAAGTGGTCTGTGTTTGTGGAATTAAGTTTAGGTTTTGAAAAAACGTTCATGAAAAATATTGTACCGTACCATTTTACGGACTGCGCGTATGTTGAATTCTTTGAATAGACAATTTTTTTTATCGTTTTATTAATTTTGACATCCTACTAATATTATAAACGCGAAACTTTGTATGAATGTTTGTTACTCTTTCACGCAAAAAATAAATTAATGGATTTTAATGAAACTTTACATTAAAATAGCTATAAAAATAGATACATCAGAATAACACATAGGCTACAATTAATAAACATATATCGTATACTAGCTTTTGCCCGCGGCTTCGCTCGCGTTATATTCGGTAACGCATTATTGATTTGTAATAGCAACGCTAAGTTTTCCCGTTTCGTCCCTCTTTCTCCCTCATATCTCACTCTTTTTAAAAAAATAGCCTATGTCCGTCTCCTGGTTCCCAACTATCTATGTAACAAAATTAATCAAAATCGGTTTAGCCATTAAAGCGTGAAGAGGTAAAAGGAAAAATATCAAGATCCGACAAGTAGTTTTTGAGTTATCTTAAATAATACGTATTAGATTGACTTCGTGTACGTTGATGATATACTCATTCGTCGATTATATTTTAGAAGTTGTCGAAGACAAATGATCAAAAAATGCTATGTACTACTATGGTTTGGAAGGTCATCGCAGTAATTTGGTGATAGATCTTCAGTGATATACAAGGGCACTCTTTAATAAATGACAGCAAATCTGCCGCGATTGCTGCAATCACATGTATAAGTATGGGTTTCGCCAGGGTAGGCAGGCGAGTGGGAGCAGGGTGACCGTATCCCCTCCCCACCCCTCACCTAGTCATTAAGAAACATAAACATCAGATCAAGTATCAGCTGTATCCCCTAGAGGATGATGCATATGATTTCTGAATTGGTTTAATACTAAAGCATAATATAGATACTTAGTATTTAATCTATAGCTTGATGTGGAACTAAAAATTGTATCTAAGACGGGACTAAAGCTAAAAATAAAAACTTTTTAACCGTGTTTGCGTATTATGTCATAATACTATAACTAAAAATGTTGAAATAAAAACTTTTTAGTAAAAAAATAAAACCGACTTCTAAAAAAAACTAAAAACTGGAAAATAACTTTATTTCCGGAAGTCGGTAGCCAATAAAGTCAACGAAACCAACAAAAGCCACCGACTTCCGGAAATAAAGTTATTTTCCAGTTTTTAGTTTTTTTAGAAGTCGGTTTTATTTTTTTACTAAAAAGTTTTTTCTTTAATCGCTTTGATAACAATATCCAATCGAGTTGTCATGCATTTTTAGTTTGGGTTAACTAATTTAGGAACAGGAAACGACCATAACTACTAGACCTTCTGTCGTCTGCATTTATTGTTAACCACAAAGCGTAAATGCAAGCACAAGTACAAAAAATATCCACAAATACACAAAACAGCTTCAATGAAAAAATCTTCTAATAGAAAACAAAGCTCTCTCCACATCGTTGGACTCGTGGCTCAACGCTCACAGTTTCCAAGAGACAAGTCAAAGACTTCACCAGAGCGTTCTAGAACGTTTTGAAAAGTGACGGTTGTTTGTTTTCGTTTTGAATTCAGTAGCTCGCACTCAAGCAATGGAACGAGTGTGCCACTTTCAAGTCGCGAATTATTGGAAAGACAGCCATTGAAATGAAAAGAATAGGATTTGTAGGTATACCTGTCTTAACCCTGTAGTTTTAGGCCCCGCACTTTTATATCGTTATTTACACAATCTAGACATCTTTTCTTTGACCTTCGTCCATTCTCCATCCAATAAAAATACGGGGTTAAGACAGGTATGTAAATAGTTAGTTCTCCTTTGAAGTATGTAATTCATTTTGATGTTTGTGTGTTTGAAAGTTTGTGCATCTGTGTAATCTGTGTTTTGACGACACGGTTGGCGCAGTGGTTGAGCGATCAATTACTGCGTTGCGTATAACGGGTTCGATTCCCGCACGGAACAAATATTTGTATGGCCTACAGATGGTTGTTCCGGGTCTGGCTGTTTATGTATGTGAGTTTTAATGTTTGTAAATACACCCACGATACAGGAAAAATTCCTAGTAAAGAAAAGAAAAGAAAATGTAGTAAAGGTAAGTCTTAAAATCAGATTACGCTTAGGATAAGAGCCCGCCCGGCGGTGCTTGACGGATAGTTAAAATAAATAAATATCTTGGGACAACTCACACACGGCTATCTGATCCCAAGCTAAACAGAACTTGTGTTATGGTAACCAGACAACTGATATACATATTTATATAATTTATAAATACATACATATTATAGATAAATCACACCCAGGCATAGAACAAACAATCATGCTCATCACACAAAGTTTGTCCTGGGTGGGAATCGAACCCATGACCTCCGGCTCAGCAGTTACTAACCACTAGACAAAGAGGCCCGTCAAAAGTTGACGTAAATATGAGAGGTCAAGTAATAAAATGTGGAAATAAAAGGCTAAATAAAACCACGCTGCGACTCTGAAGAGCTAAGCAGCGAATAAAACCGTTGAGCACAGCTCGTATGTAAATAAAATGAAGGATGGCTCACCCAAACACTCCAACAGCGACAGCGGCTTCCCTGAGGGCTCGTTCTTGGTCCATGTCTCTTAAAGCTTCGGGTCGGATGGTGGCTGTGTTCCGAGGCTGGCGCTCATTCTGCACGGCTGTGAAAGGAGAATGGAATTTAGTGTTGACGACACCGTTGGCGCTGTGGCTAAGCGATTGACTGCCGTCCTACACGTCATGGGTTCGATCCCTGTACAAAACAATTTTTAATGACCTACAGCTACTCTAACATGACGTGTTAAAGCAGAACTTATTCCGCTGAGGGAAAGGGACAGAGCTATACAGGGTGTCTAGCACCATCTCTTTCACTCAGTGGAATAAGTTCTGCTTTAAGATGTCATAGTAGGCCTACAGGTAATTGTTCTGGGTCTGTATCGTTGTGTGAGTTTAAATGTTTGAAAACGCACTCACGATATTGGAGAAATTCCTAGTGTGGGCAACAAAAATGTATAAAGAACTAGCTTTTGCCCGCGGCTTCGTTCGCGTTAAATTCGGTATAACACAATACCCTGCTACTTGCAGTTTTTGCCCTTGCGCCTTATTGATCTGTAATAGCAACGGTAACTTTTCCCTTTTCTTCCCTCGTTCTCCCTCATATCCCACTTTTTTTTAATCTAATATATAAAATTCTCGTGTCACAGTTTTCGTTCCCATACTCCTCCGAAACGGCTGGATCGATTTAAACGAAATTTTGTGTACATATCGGGTAGGTCTGAAAATCGGCCAACATCTATTTTTCATACCCCTAAGTGAGCAGCGGGTAAAACCGCTGGGCACAGCTAGTAAAAAATATATGTCCGTCTCCTGGTTCCCAAATATCTCTGTACCAAAATTCATCAAAATCGGTTTAGCCATTAAAGCGTGAATAGGTAACAAACAAACAAACTCACTTTCGCTTTTATAATATTAGTAAGGATAATTTAAATCAAATTACTTGACGGAAAATCATCTAAATACTAAAAAACTGAACTCATACAAGTGGAATTCAAGATTTTAATATCCTGAATTACATTAATTTGAATAAACTTTTAGTTAGTCCCTGATAAGTAATTTAATTTTAAAAAAATATATCATGATACGTCCTTCGTCTATACTGTAGTCGAAACATTTTTATGCAATGGACAAGAGTGATTACTTGAGTAAAAGTAATTTTTAATCTGTTTACGATTTTAATTCTATAGTTTAGTAATTGCATCAAGTTAAAAAGTTCTGACTAACTAGTAAAGTTTTAACAAATAGCTTTGTTTTGTTTTTAACGTTTACTTGTTCATTTAAATTCTTGTAAATTGCATAAAAATTATTGCCCAAGTTCAAGAGTTGGTTTGCAACATCAAGTAATTACATTAACTTAACTATAGATAAGGGTGTTAAATATCGCCTATTTTCGGTTTTGATAGTTTCTTTAAATAAAAAAAATACGCATTGCATTGGAATTTATATCTGCACTAGCTGTGCCCAGCGGTTTCACCCGCTGCTCACTTAGGGGTATGATAAATAGATGTTGGCCGATTCTCAGACCTACCCGATATGTACAGAAAATTTCGTTTAAATCGGTCCAGCCGTTTCGGAGGAGTATGGGAACGAAAACTGTGACACGAGAATTTTATATTATTAGATTTTTTGACAGCTATGCGCTGAAGCTAAATGTAAAAAAACTTACTACGTGCGTAGCTACATTCGTAGCCACGCGCCTACGCCGTAGTCGCCGTAGGCGAAATGGGTAAGGAGAAAGAATTTTACTATATGAAAAAGAGAAAATTAATATAAATTATATAACGAAAGCATATCTATTTTTAAGTTCTGCTTGACAAGTGAATATAGGACTATTTGTATGGAGAAGAAGATGTGATTATTAAACAAATAACTTTGGGTGCATTTCACTACTGAAACTGCAAACGAATAACCAACAACATACAAAAACAACTTCTCTAAAAAACAACTCTAATATTGTAATATTAAGTGCCATAATTGCTATGGATAGATTCACAGGTTTGGTCTCTTCGTTTGTGAAATCTGCTATCACATTGAAATGTCCTCGAATTTGAGTGTATTATTTTATTACCCTTTAAAGCCGAAATTAAATAAAGTTTTACTACTCATTATTGAGCATTTTGTTATTTAATAAATTATGTACACACAGGAGAAAACACAAAGAAACTTCATAAAAAAAACATAGAGTACATAGGCACAGCTTATTTCAAAAGAAATATCTACCAGCAGGCCTGCGAGAGGAAATATGAAGAAAAGAAACGTAGACAGTACTCAGAAGAGAAAAAGAAGAGAGAACGGGAAGTTATAATAACGGGGAACCTTTTAGTTACAGAGATATTGGAAGCTTCCTACTTGCATGCTTTACTTATATTTTACTAGCTGGCGCCCGCGGCTTCGCCCGCGTGATGATATTAAAAAGTATCCTATGTGCTATTCCAGACTATAATCTACCTCTGTGCCAAATATCATCAATATCCGTTCAGCCGTTTTGAGGTGAAAGAGTAACAAACATTTGTGTATAATTATGATAAATACAGCCTGTATAATATTGTGTTCAATCCACAAATCAGCCACCATTATTTTATTATTTACTAGTTGTTCCCCACGGTTTCACCCGTGCTGATCAGCATCTGTTGGTCGTAGCGTGATGTTATATAGCCTATAGCATTCCTCAAGAAATGGACTATCTAACACTAAAAGAATTTTCCAATTCCAACCAGTAGTCCCTGAGATTAGCGCGTTCAAACAAACAAACAAACTCTTCAGCTTTATAATATTAGTATAGAAGTATAGATAACTTTGCTTTCGATTTTCTCCTGTATTGCGGATGCGTTTACAAACATTTAAATTCACACAAACAGCCAGACCCGGAACGAACAACTACCTGTAAATTATACAAATATTTGTTCCGTGCGGAGACCGAACCTGCGACACGCAGCGCTGCAGTATCGGTGAGACACTGCGCCAACTATGCCGTCAATTATTGAAATGGAAGTATATCTATGCGGAAACAATCCTTACTAATATCCTTACAAATATTATAAAAGCGAAAGTGAGTTTTTTTTTTTTTATTAGTGATAGGTTCGCGTTTGACCACTATCTCACCTGATGGTAAGTGATGATGTGGTCGACGATGAAGCACGCTTACCTAGAAATTACCTATTCACTCTTGACTTGAAGACCCCCAGGTTATAGCTGTCAGGAAATACAGACTCCGGCAGGGAATTCCACTCCTTAGCAGTACGCACAATGAAAGTATTCCCAAACCGTTTAGTGCGTGTGGGTGGGATGTCTACCATGTAACGGTGGCGCATCGCCGTACGTCTTGTAGTCCGATGATGGAACGGGCTTGGCGGAATTAGGCTGTGCAATTCCATCGCACACTCTCCGAAATGTAACCGATAGAAAACCGAAAGGCTGGCAACGCGTCGGCGATGCTCCAGGCTCTGGAGCTTTGCCTCAACCAGCGCGTCGTTGCCGATGAGCCTCTTGGCTCGTTTCTCTATAGACTCTAGCGCTTCAAGCTGGTATTTGGCGGATCCGTCCCAGAGATGAGAACAGTACTCCACACACGATCGAACTTGCGCTTGATATAAGAGAGTTTGTTTGTTTGTTTGTTTGTTACCTCTTCACGATTTAATGGCTTAACCGATTTTGATGAATCTTGGTTTAGAGATAGTTGGGAACCAGGAGACGGACATAGGCTAAATTTTTTTTTGAAAATAATGGGATGTGAGGGAGAAAGAGGGAAGAAAAGGGAAAAGTTAGCGTTGCTATTACAAATCAATAAGGCGCAAGGGGAACTATGTTACCCCGAATTTAACGCGAGCGAAGCCGCGGGTAAAAGCTAGTAGGTATATACGTATTGTTTCTCCACTCTATCAAACCTATATACATTATACAAGTTTTGATTGATAGCGGGATCTACAGAAGCTAGAGTGCACTGTAGAGACTCACGTACGGTCTGAAAAATAAAATAAAAATCTCGCGCACTCGCCCCTCTAGGCTAGGGTTGTCACACAACGTGGAAGATTTTATGCAGTTAGTACGCATGGCTAGTTATCACTATAGTATTTTTTGGATCGAAGTTCCTTATCGCGCGTTGTGAAAGGGGGCTAGACGGAAAAAATTCTTACGAAAAGTTGTCACGACACTTTTTGCTATAGTAAGCTATTGTAAGCTGTGCGGCGTCGCATGTTTCTCTGTCTGTCTGTCCGTCTCTCTCTCTCTTATAGAAAGCAAGCCAGATATTTTCATTTCTATTTCGCATTGAACAGTAAGGTGTCGCGACGAGAGCTTCATTCCATCCGGGTGTCCCGTGACACTTCTAATTTATTTTTAAGAAACCAGGGCCCGGTAAAATATTAATCGGTTAAACTGGTTAACCTTTATTTAATACATTTTAACTTTTGCCTGCAGCTTCACTTACGTTATAGTTAGAAATTAACTTACGGGAAAAATAATAATAGTATACTATTACATATGGGGAAAATGCAGTTTTCAGTGATTATTTTTTAGGAATCGGATCGTTAGTTCCGTATATTTCCGCCCTACTTACAAACTTATAAACTTACAAATTGCACCTGTTCATAATCCAAATCAAATCAAATCATTTATTTCAATTAGACCATTACAGGCACTTTTGAATGTCAAGAAACAAAATGAATCTACAGTCCCGGTCACAAGGCATAATAACTTGTGAAAGTACTGCAGTTGCCCATTCCAAAGCGTTGATCTCTATGGAGAAGAATGGGCAAGAAACTCCATGGACACTCTTTTAAATTCTAATATTTTTACAAAATAGTATTTACATCATTCGTGTTAAGATTATACAAATATGTGAGAACGATGTAGAAAGACGTCCAGAGTAAATAAAAAACAAAATTCAATTTAAATCTAAATAAATTAAAAATGACCGTGGTAGTTAAAAAATGACCAGTCCCAACTGACAGCGCCCGTTCACGAACATGACGTATGGATCATATTATCATCCTTTTAAATAATTCATTTTTAATATGTACACATTTTTTTTTATTTTAATGGTTTAATTGCCATTTCCATATGGCTGAATGGCTAGAGTAATATAGACAATGCACCAAGTGATTTGTTGCTAATCAGGTTGACTACCACCAAACTTAACTAAAAGACTATTTATTTTCTAAGACAAATACAGCTGCACTGAAAACCTGTCGATATAAAAGCATTTTTCTTCAATGTGACAACATGTAGTCCTTGTGCTCACAGCCTTTTTAAGGAAATTTCAAAACGTTTGGTTGACACTTCCCGTGACCCAAGGGCTTTTTTTTTTTTTTTTTTTCGGGTGGGAAATCATCCAATGACTTCCCCCGCTCTGGGTGGAGCGGGGGGGCATGTCAGACTTGTACTGACTAAAACCCACCCATGTTTCTTCTATTGCCCTTTACGTTCCGAGGCCGCGGTATCTCTTTCGAACAACCCGCAACCCCGGCAGGCAGAGGCTCTGGCAAGCCCCTCTGCTTTGCTGACTCTCTTTGAGGCGCGCGTGAAACACGAACGCGCCGTCGACACGGCCTGTCGTCAATCGACGGACGGACGGTGAACTACCCATTGCTCACCGCCCACAGGCCCGCATCTACGGTGGCCGGAAGTCGTCTCGCGGCGCCCGGCGCCATGGGCGTCTCCCGCGGCGGCTGGGTTGGGCAGATGTTCTTTCCCTCAAACGCCCGGCCACCTCCTTCGCTAACATTACTGCTTCGCAGAAGGTGGTGACCGCTTCCCATTCCCTCTCGCTCCGGACCATGGCCTGAACCAGGGCCGGACGCGAGAGATCGCCGCCGCCGATCGCCTCTACGAGGGCACGGCGGTGCTCCGCCCAAGCCGGGCAGATCGCCACTGTGTGCTCCACCGTGTCCTCCGGGCGATCGTCACAATGGTGACACCCGGGCGCTTCCTCCCGCCCGATGATGTGCAGGAACCTCCCGAAACTTCCGTGTCCGGTGAGGACCTGCGTCAGGCGGTAGGTGAGGACGCCATGACGCCTCTCCAGCCACTCCTCAAAGAGGGGACTTACCGCCACTATTGTAGCGTGCCCTGCACGGGGTTGCGACAGTCGCTCTCTCCATGCCACCATGAGATCGCACCGGAGGTCTGCCCGCCGAGCGGCAACTTGCCGCGGCAGTGGGTTTTCCCCCCGGTGTAGTGCCTCTGCGCGCCACTCAAACATGCGCGCGAGGACTATCGCCTCCAGATCCCACGGTGGCAGTCCGGCAAGGAGGCTTGCTGCCTCGCCGGAGATCGTGCGGTAGCCCCGGACAAGCCGTATGGCCACCACCCTTTGGGGCGCGTTCAGATAGTGGGCGGCGCGCCGCCCTAAAGAACGCGCCCATACTGGGGCCTCGTAAAGGGCCATGGACCGCACGACTCCGGCATAGAGCCTACGGCAGGAGGCGTTTGGCCCCTTGAGGTTGGGCAGGAGCCGCTTGAAAGCAGCCCCCGTCCGCTCGAGCTTGGGAGCCAAACGTCGGAAGTGTTCGACGAAGTTCCACCGGCTGTCGAGGACGATTCCCAGGTACTTCATCGTCGACCCGACGCCGATGCGAACCCCTCCTACCGTCAACTGGGATCCCGACGGTGGCGTGTTTCCGCGGCCATGAAAAACCATGGCCTCGGATTTGTGCAAGGCCACCTCGAGACCCAGTAGCCGGATCCTCTCCACGACTATCTCAACCCCGCGTGTCATATTGTCGGCCGCCGCCTGGTGCGACCCCCCCTGAGCCAGGACGAGCGTGTCGTCAGCGTAGCAAACTACACTGACGCCGCTGGGGAGGTCGGCGCGCAGCACCCAGTCGTAACCGATGTCCCACAGGAGCGGCCCCAAGACCGATCCCTGCGGGACACCGCACGACATCTCTCGCCGGTTCCACTCTCCAGAGCGACCGGGGTATATGACGGCCCTGTCCGTCAGATATGCCCCGACCACACGACGAAGATAGGTCGGCATCCGGTGGTATTGGAGTGCCTCCCTGATGCAGCCCCAGGGCATGGTGTTAAACGCGTTGGCGATGTCGAGAGACACCGCCACGACAACCCCACCCCTGGACACTGCAGCCCCCGTCGTGAGGGCTCTCACGCGCATGATGGCGTCCACCGTCGAGCGCCCCTTGCGGAAACCATACTGGTGCTCCGCAAGATCCGGCCCCGTCCCCACAAGGTGCCCGACGAGGCGGTTTGCAATTACTCTTTCAAAGAGCTTGCCCACCTCGTCGAGCAGCACAATGGGCCGGAATGCGGACGGAGAGTCCGCAGGGCGCCCCGGCTTCTGAATGAGGACCAGCTTCCCCGTCTTCCAACGAAGTGGGAACTGGCCTCTCTCCAAGCATGCGCTTAGGAGCCCTAGTAGTCGGGGCCCGAGAGCCTCCAGGGCCAGGACCCAGGCTTTGCCATGCAAGCCGTCGTGACCCAAGGGCTGGCTTTTACTCTGGCCAGAGGCTTAGCGTTGCCATACAACGTGGTAACGCGGCCAGTCTCTTTGGGACATTGCCAACTGACAGCGTTGAGGACGAATTTTTTGACGCTATTTTTTAATTTATTTATAAGTTTAGTTTAATTTAGTTGTGTGACAACCCTGTTTCAGTTCATCCCCCGTCTGTACTGTGGGAGAGAACACAGTAAGTTGTGTAATTGAATTATTTGAAGCGACAATTATTATCGAAAGCAATAACTTTGCCGCAAGTTTAGTAATAGTTTTTGATTAGGAGTTGCTTTTGCGCGGAGTTCTATTCAATGGGGCGGAGGTCTGACATTAAATACCTTTCCTTGATATAGTTTTTTTTTCTACTTCTGACACATTTATACTTATACTTAATATTATAAAGCTGAAGAGTTTGTTTGTTTGTTTGAACGCGCTAATCTCAGGGACTACTGGTTGGAATTGGAAAATTCTTTTAAGTGTTGGATAGTCCATTTCTTGAGGAAGGCTATAGGCTATATAACATCACGCTACGACCAACAGGTGCTGAGCAGCGCGGGTGAAACCGTGGGGAACAGCTAGCGTAGTATATTATTTTAGACTAGTTGGCGCCCGCGGCTTCGCCCGTGTGATGATCGAAAAAAAAGTATCCTATGTATTATTCCAGACTATAATCTACCGCTGTGCCAAATTTTATCAAGATGCGTGTAAGTTGTTTTGCCGTTTTGACGTGAAAGAGTAACAAACATTCATACATCCATCCATGCATTCTCATAAACATTCGCGTTTATAATCCTTACTTACTTACTTAATAATATATGTAAAAGCGAAACTGAGTTTGTTTGTTTGTTACGTCTTCACGCCTTAATGGCTAAACCGATTGATGAATTTTGGTACCGAGATAGTTGGGACCCTGAAGACATAGGCTAATTAAAAAAAAAGAGATATCAGGGAGAACGAGGAAAGAAAAGGGAAAACTTAGCTTTGCTATTACAATCAATAAGGCGCAACGGCAAATACTACAGGTAGCAGTAACCTGCAAATCAGGAAAGGAGAACTGTGTTACCCCGAATCTAACCCAAGCGAAGCCGCGGGCAAAAACTAGTTCTCCTATAATTCCCTCGCTTATCTACTCGGGTGCCTCGGCTCACTTGAAGCAAAATGTACTATAATTGTTTTTTTTTATGTGAAAGAGACAACAAACATTCAGAC
This sequence comes from Ochropleura leucogaster, assembly GCA_958449745.1. NCBI lineage: Eukaryota > Metazoa > Arthropoda > Insecta > Lepidoptera > Noctuidae > Ochropleura > Ochropleura leucogaster. Next base: position 11,180,986 of record OY288224.1, on the reverse strand, counting down.
ATCCATACAGCCTTTTTCACATTCATAATATAAGTAGCATAAAATCAAACAACCTACCACAGATCTACCTACCCAACTGCATATTCAAGCTTGAACATATAACGTAAAGCTACGAAACTAGACAGACTGAAACGTGAACACGAATTAATGTTCACACACACACACCCCACTAACTCACACTACACCCCCACTACACACAACACTATAAATCAAATCGCCCCTCCCACATCCGGCCGCAGCCATCTTTGAGATCTCACTTCCGGTGTCAAGAGTGAACGAGACAGAAATATGCATAGTTTCTATAAGAGTGACAGAGATGGATAGATGTTTGTGATTTTTGATTTATTTTCGAATTTGTATGGAGCTTTAAGTAGCTTACGCGTATGGGATCATTGAGCAGGACTCATTTTGGTGGCAATTGGGTACTTTTATGACTTTCGGATGGAAAGATATTATTTCAATAATTTTAATTATTTGAATACTGTCAATATAATCAATATGTATTTATGTATTTTTAAATGGTTTTTTTTTTATCCATTTATGTATTCATTGTAAGTAATTTTGATTGATTGTAAGTGAACTAACAACAGTTTATTTTTGTAAGTTATTTTAAGCCTTTCAGTGTTCTTCTGTGCACATTATGTACCTATCCAATTTTGCAAATATTTTAAACAATAACGAAGGTTTGCTGTAAGAAAATCCAATTTCGGGTTAATCTATACATTGTAATTTGTGTTAATATTTGTTTTATTTGACATAAAGAATAAGAATAAGGATTTTCATCTTATCGCGAAAGGGGTAGGCAGGGCCGTGTCGATCGCGAAGATACGTCGGTAAAGTAGAGGGGCTTGCTATGGCCACTGATTGCCGTGGTTGCGGGTTGTTTGAAAGAGATACCGCGGCCCCGGAACACAAAGGGCAAAAGAAGGAACATGAATTGGGTTTTAGGCGGAAAACGTTTGCCACTCATCACAAAAAAGGGGTAGGTTGCGAAGTTTCGTTCAAAAATAAGTTACAAACATTTTCGTTTTATTTATTTCTAGTGGGTTATTAAAAAAAATAGGAGAGTGAATAAAAAAGTGTGTGTGTCAGCTCCGACGCACGACTGGAGTTTACTCCTTAAGTACGAGTATCTAACCATACGCAAAAAGAGTTTATTCAACTGAAAAAAAAAAAATATCAAATGAAAGGGTAAGAACACAAATTAATGAAAAAAAATAGAAATATAAATACATCGACACTAATAGAAACAAACAAGCCTAATAACATATAGTATATAGGTATAGTCGCCTATACAGCATACCATATGTACGTCTTAATACCCTCACAGCCAAATTAGAAAGTTGCGCACTACAAATTTTCGTTACTTTAGTAGGTTTTACCCCTCGGATTTTTCTCATACCGGGCGCCTTATATATGAAAATCGATTCTTAAGGACTAATCTCCAAAAACTTATTCTCTCTCTTAGTTTTAAATACTTTACATAACCTCACGCCTGTAATCCCCGAAGACATCGGCAGATCTGTGTCTAATAGTAACGTCTTTCTACATTGTTCTCACATATTTGTATAATCTCAACATAAATGATGTAAATACGATTTTGTAATCCTTATCTACTCATATTATAAAAGCGTAAGTGAGTTTGTTTGTTTGTTACCTCTTCACGCTCTTCACGCTAAACCGATTTTGATGAATTTTGGTACAGAGATAGTTGGGACCCTGGAAACGGACACTGGCTATTTTTTTAAGGAAGAAATGTGGGAGAAAGAGGGAAGAAAGGGGAAAACTTAGCTTTGCGATTACAATAAATAAGACGCAAGGGAAAAACTGCAGGTTTACCCCGAATTTAACGCGAGCGAAGCCGCGGGCAAAAGCTAGTAATATTATAATTTAAAAGAGTATCCAAAGAGTTTCTTGCCCATTCTTCTTCATAGAAATCAACGTTTTGGAATGGACAACTACAGTACTTTCACAAGTTATTATGCCTTGTGACCGGGAACGGGGAACTTCATTATTTAGTTTCTTGACATTCAAAAGTGCCTGTAATGGTCTAATTTAAATAATTTCGCATTTCGTTAGGGGGCGAGCCAAGGGCTACTACGGGTAATGAAAGGGGTCCGTTTATGATGTTACTAGCTTTTGCCCGCGGTTTCGCTCGCGTTAGATTCGGGGTAACACAGTTCTCCTTGCGCCTTATCGATTTGTAATAGCAACGCTAAGATTTCCCTGTTTCTTCCCTCTTTCTCCTTTACATCCCACTTTTTTAAAATAAAAATTAGCCTATGTCCGTCTCCTGGTTTGGGAACCAGGAGACGGACATAGGCTAATTTTTATCTATCTCTGTACCAAAATTCATCAGAATCGGTGCAGCCATAAAAGCGTGAAGAGGTAACAAACAAACAAACTCACTTTCGCTTTTATAATATTAGTAAGGATATGAAGACCCAAGTTATAGTGGGATACCCTTTATCCATCAACAGGTACAAATAGACGATTGAAATTTAAATTGATTAATTTGACCGCACGGTTGGCGCAGTGACCGCGCGATCGACTTCTGCGCTGGGTGTTGCAGGTTCGATGGTTCCACGTGATAAATATTTGTATGACCTACAGGTAGATGTTTCGAGTCTGGCTGTTTGTGTATGTAAGTTTAAATGTTTGTGAACTCACCCACGATACAGGAGAAATTCTTAATGAGGACGTTAAAGAAGAAAAACTAGAAAAAGTCTAGACTCCGTGGCTAAAATAACCAATAACCCTTTGCCCGACCCACGACCTAGGTATACTACAATTTATTACAACCTTTATAATTCAATAATACAAGTTGGCTCGCTGCTTGGTAATCAAAAAAAGAAATAACCTGTGGGTCGTGTGCCAGTATCGTAAGTTGCCTTTAAAAGACATTAATGATCCAATTGACGGGCCTGTTGGTCTAGTGGTTAGTGGCCCTGACTGCTGAGCCGGAGGTCGTGGGTTCCCACCCAGGACAAACTTTATTTGATGAGCATGATTGTTTGTTCTGTGTCTGGGTGTGATTTATCTATAATATGTATGTATTTATAAATTAGATAAGTATGTATATCAGTTGTCTGGTTACCATAACACAAGCTCTGCTTAGCTTGGGATCAGATAGCCGTGTGTGAGTTGTCCCGAGATATTTATTTATTTATATTTATAATGTGGCGATCGATATAACCTACGATTACTTTGATTTGAATTGTCGATGGCTCGTATGAGGTTGTCAACTAACTAAATATTAAAACTTATCGTGGATTTAATTCACACCGACATTTTTACGTTTTGTTCAGGTAAATTTGTTAAATTTACAATCACATGGAATCAACGGCTTAACTTGCTTTCTGAGACATGGTGTAAATTCGGTATGTACTAGGACATGAGCCATCTACGGACCAACCTAGGCAAGTGTGGCTTCACCTTAGTATCTAAGACTTATTGTATTTTATCACGTATTGGAATTCGCAATAAAAAACAAATACAGTAATAATCCAGTGCACACTTGCGCAGAACAATCATAATTTAAAAATAAAATCATAAGGATCAGGTGTGCGCCCCAACCCTAATGTTAAACGAACTAATAAAAATATATCTCTCTCTCTCCCACTCACACACAGTCATATATTACCGTTTCACTCAAAAACGACTTCTGTCAAACTGGCGACTTAATGGTTATTGATTTCGATTTAATGGCGAGGGGATTTGAACTGTATTTTTATATTGGGTAGGATCAATTTCGTTTGAATGTGGCCAATGGAACATGGACTCTTGGTTGTGGCCTGAAATATAGCGATAATGTGAGGGATGTGAATATCTGCAGTTTTGTTAAATAAATATAAAATTGTTTAAAAACAATGTTTAGGAATCGGTTTTCGGTTTAGATAAATGTACATTTAAGTACATTCAAGTACTTAATCCGGGTTCCGTATATATTTTCGGATTCGATTCGGCCGGTGGACGTTGTCTAGAGTGGACGTGTGTCGGTGGTCACAAGTGATTCCTTAATATAAATTCCGTGATTGGTTGTAATTAGTAAAAACCAAATCCTTGTTACTCTTTAAGTGTTTTTACGTGTCGGTGACTCCCACTGGGCGGTCATAGAAGAGGACGTAAATAGTTATGAAAGTGCTTCTTTAAACCGACATCCTAAAAGTGATCGTGATTCGTTGGATTCGAACCAGCGACGCCCAGTCTCGGACCTCGATTGCTTAGCCGATGCGTCACCGTGCTCGTAGCAGCGGACCTCGAAACAACGGTGGAGTATGCGCGGCTGACGTCAGTGCTACGTCAGTGCTACGTCTACATCGCTACGAGCCTACGAATCGTCTACGAACACTATCGGCTACGCTCACGTTTAGTGGATATACCGACGTATGTTTGAATAAAACGAGTTGTTTACCATAAAACTACGTTGGTAACATTCTATTATACAGACCAGTGCCAGATAAGTACCTATTATTTTACTACTACTATCACCATCAATAATGGCAGCCATACGTCGCACCCCTCCTAAAACAACTAATGCTAATTCTTCAAGTATAAATCAGACTCAATCCGAACCTGATGTTAGCGCTGCAGTAACTATGAGCGACTACGTGAATAAAAAGAGAAACAAACGTTTGCGCAAAGGCAACTCGCCGGAAAGTGGGAGTGCCTTAGCTTCACTTGACCTGGAAAGTGAGCAAGATTCAAACGTCTCAAAATATCTAACTGAACAGACCACACTCATGAACAAGCTTTTGACTGATATAGGGGAAATTAAGTCTCAGAATGCGGAAATAAATGCGTCTAACATTGCTATTCGCAAGTCAAACGAAAAGATGGTTGAATCGATGTCGTTTATAAACAAACAGTTTGAAGACATGAAAAAGGAAGTTGAGGAATTAAGAAAAGAACGCCTGCAACAAAGACAGCATATAGAAACTTTGGAGAAAAAGATACTTGACTTACAGTACAAGTCACGATCGTCCGGGATTGAGATTCGTAACATCCCGCAGGAACAAACTGAAACTAGTTCAAGCCTTATTAAAACAGTTTCTAGAATCTGCGATACCGTTGGAGTCTCAGTTCACGAATCGAGCATACGTGATGTATACCGGCTGCCAGGAAAGGCATCCAGTTCGACTACCTCACGGCCGATAATTGCAGAGTTTTCATCAGTGCAAACTAAGCAGTCTTTAATGACGGCTGTAAGGGACTATAACAAGGGAAAAGGAAAGGATGAGAAATTAAATACCACCTCAATTGGGTTACCCGGTGACCCGCTACCGGTTTACGTCACGGAACAACTACCTGCCACTACCAAAAAGTTGTTCTATCAGGCTCGAGAATTTGCCAAGAATAAAAGATATAAATTCTGCTGGATCTCAAATAGTAACGTTTTTTTACGTAAAATAGAAGGTGAAAAGCAAGTTTTAATCCATTCAGAAAAGTGTCTTCATGATCTTGATATCCTAATGTCAATCTGACTAGTCCTACGCACGATAATTTCTTCCTGCTTTATTGTTTTTACCTTGCTCAATAATGTTAAAATCTTTCAACACTTACGTTACACGCTAAACACAACATACACAAACTCTTTCACGATATTATACACTATAAATATGATGTACACCCAACCACACTTAAAGACATGTATCGCTCATATTCTAATCACTGTAATATTTACTCACCCTGTGCCGCTTTTTTGTTATCACCTAATCTATAAATGGATTCTATAACAAACATTAATAATGACTTAGACAACCTTGGTCTGGGCAACTCCTTTTCTTCTGATCCACAGGATTGCACAAGTTATCTTGCTTCTACTGCTAGTAATATTAAAATACTTCATATGAATATCCGCAGTGTTAAGAAAAATTTTGATCAGTTACAGGCACTAATAGGCTTAACTAAAATTGATATTGATATTATTGTTCTGACCGAGTGTTGGCTCAGTAAAATAAACAACCCTCCAATACTGAATGGTTACTTGTCACACTCGACGAAACTAACTCTATCATTTAAAGGGTATTTGTGACGTTGTACTGTTTGCTGATGATACGTCTCTTGTTTTTAAAGTAGATAGAAATAGACAAGATTTTAACGATGTAAACAGCGCGCTATCAATGGTCACGGATTGGTTCACGTCAAATAACCTTGTTCTTAATGCCAATAAAACTAAATGTATTAAATTCGCTCTACCCAATGTTAGGAATCTTGGTCCCAACATTGTCCTTGGCAATGAGAAGCTTAAAACTGTAGACTCGGCAGTGTTCCTGGGTATAACAGTAGATTCAAAATTACAATGGGGTCCACACATATCAAGCCTAACGGGAAGGCTAAGTTCGGCCGCATACGCCGTCAGAAAAGTTAGACAATACACTGACGTTGACACGGCACGATTGGTCTATTTTAGTTATTTCCATAGCGTCATGTCCTATGGTATTCTGCTATGGGGCAAAGCCGCTGATATCCAGAATGTATTTGTTCTGCAGAAGCGAGCGGTTCGTGCAATTTATCAACTAGGTGCCCGGGTTTCTCTGAGGGATTTTTTTAAAGAGATTGGTATTCTCACTGTGGCTTCTCAATTCATCTTGGCCAACATTTTATATGTTAGGCAAAATATCCATCTATATAGTAAAAACAGTGATATTCACAACATTAACACTAGAAATAAGCATAAACTACGTGCTCCCTTCCACCGGCTTCATAAGGTTCATAATTCATTTGTAGGGCTTGGTATAACTTTTTATAACAAGCTACCTGCTTCTTTTCTAGATTTGCCATTTAATGCATTTAAAGCTAAAGTAAAATCTAAACTTTGTTTAAAAGCATACTATTCTATTAACGACTATTTAGATGACAAGCATAGTTGGTCACTGTGTTGAACTCAAGACGATTATTATTTTTTTTCTTCTCCTTCATGTTTTTTTTTCGCCAAATTAGATTATTGATACGTTACATGTCTTCGTCATGTAATTTTATATTTTACTTTTTTTCTTTATATACTTACTTGTTTCATTTTGTGTGTTTTTGTTATTGGCATGTGGTTAACTAGTGACCTCGAGCATTGACTGAATATAATTATTTATATTTATCTTTTTTATGCTTAGCTTATTTCTTTTGCACTATGGTCCTAGTTTATCACCTGTGACTTCTTCACTGCACGTGTAAGCGGGCACACCCGTTAGACTGGTTAATTTATTATTTAGACTTGGGTTTTATTATTATTATTATTTTTTGTTTTTTATATATAATTGGTGTTTGCTAGCTGACAAGTGACAATGAATGAATATTTTTTTATTTTTTTATATTTTTTTTTGTGATAATATAAATTGTATAAAATCTGGTTCTTCTAACCTGACAGACAGATGTGTTGCTGGGGAGTTTGTTCCGCCACTTCTTCTTCCCAGCTAAAACACTAGGAAGTGGCGAAGGGCAGGGCGTTTTTGTGGGACTGTCTCTTGTAATCTGACGTTCAAAAAGTGCTGATTATCAGCCTAATTTGAATAAATGACTTTTGATTTTGATTTTTTGAAACTTCGAATCAAAATGAAGGCGTAATTATTTACTGTAAATCAAGACTTAACGCCACTATTTGGGAACCGTGCCTAACTAACTCTAACACTCTAGTGTGTCAAGTGGACTCAAGGTTTGCATTTGTAGCTATTTACCGCTCCCCATCCTATAATACTGCTGCACATATAGATACCTTCCTTGCCAGCCTAAATAATGTATTAGAAGGTCTCCGTTCATATCCAAACATTGCACTTATCGGTGATCTAAATATTGATATAAAACCTGGAAATAGTAGCCCTCATAGCTTGGAATATCTAATTTTAAATGCTTCTCATGGCCTAATACCTACTCATTTATTGCCCACCAGACTAGAAAATTGTCTGGATCACGTTTTGTTAAAGTCAAAATTACCTTCTACTACATTAGTTCTCGAATCTTACATTACAGACCATAAACCAGTTATATTGATGCTAACAAATCCCAAACGAACCCAAAATCTAAAATTCTCTAAATTTCGTCCTAACTTAGACAAAATTAAGTCAGAACTAGAAAACATTAATTTCACAGATATTTATAATATTCAAGATACAAATGAATTGATAAACACGTTTATATCATTAATAAATACCGTAATAATAAATAATACACTTAAAATCATAATTCCTAGGAGACAAAGAATCTTGAAGCCGTGGATTACCCCAGGTTTATTGAAGTGTATTAGAAATAGAGATCAAATGCATATGAGATTAAAGAAAACACCCAACAACACAACCTTGAAGATAACTTACACACGTTACAGAAATTTCTGCAATGACTTGCTTCGAAAACTCAAGTTAATTCATGAAAAATGTGAACTTCAAAAAGCTCAAGGCAATCCTAAAGAACTATGGAAAACCATACAAGAAATAACGAATACTCGTAAAGTACGTACTAGCCCTGACAACTTGTTAAAGATAAACGATAGTCCTCAATCCTCGGTAAATCAGTTATGTTCATTTTTTAGTAACATTGGTAAAAACCTAGCGAATGATATAATTAAAACTAATAAGCTAGCCACGACACCCCTGAATAGCGATACATGCGAAAGTTTAACCCCAGTTGATTCACTTGTCTTACTAGAAGTTGATGAAGCGGAAGTAGATACAATCATCTCACAATTACGTAACGACTGTGCAGTGGGGTGGGATGGGATTTCGTCAACTCTACTAAAGAAATGTCGCCAGCAACTGGTGCCTCCCTTAACCTATATCTGCAACCGCTGCATTCAGACAGGAATTTTTCCTGATGCACTGAAGAAGGCTATCATCTTGCCAATATATAAATCAGGGAACAGAGACTGTATTAATAACTACCGGCCAATCTCGATCCTACCATCGATTTCAAAAATAATGGAGAGGATCCTCAATAAGCAACTCAAAGGTTTCTTGAATAAACACCGCATCATTGCGAAAAACCAGTATGGTTTCAAAGTCGGAGTGTCGACAGAGGATGCTGTTTTGGACCTTACACAGTTTTTGACAAAGGAACTTGACGATGGGTATAAATGTTTAGGCATATTTCTAGACCTGTCGAAGGCCTTCGACACAGTTTCTGTTCCCAAACTCATAGCAAGGATGGAGGGTCTTGGAGTACGAGGCGCTGCATTGGATATCTTTAAGGACTATCTTAAAAATCGCACTCAGCAAGTTAAAATAAGTGACTACCTCAGTGATGCGGAAACTGTGACCTATGGCGTACCCCAGGGAAGCATATTAGGGCCCACTATGTTCCTAATTTACGTTAATGACCTGTGTAAAATGATGCTCCCTAACTGTAAGATTTTCGCGTATGCCGATGACACAGCAATCGTCATCTATGGACCTACTTGGGATAAGGTAAAAACAATGGCAGAAAACGCTCTAAGTCAGATTATGAGCTGGTTTCACCATAGCCTACTAACTCTCAACGTAGACAAAACATGTTACATCCCTTTCGCAATCCGACGTAATACTATGCCCCCTAAACAGTTTTCAATTATTGCTCACACATGCCAGAGATCAGCTAGCACATGTACATGCCCTACACTAAGTAGATCCGATAGTGTCAAATATCTAGGTGTGCAAATTGACGAATGTCTTAGATGGGATAAACAGCTGGATATGATAACATCCAGAATATTGCGTCTTATTTACGTCTTTAAATCGCTGAGAGATCCCGCTAATATGGGCACACTGAGGATGGTATACTTTGCTCTGTGTCAGTCAATAATTGGATATTGCATTACTGCGTGGGGTGGAGCATCGAAAACCAACTTGCTGAGAGCTGAGCGAGCTCAAAGAGCTGTACTCAAGGTAATGTGCAAAAAGCCATACAGATATCCAACCAAACAACTCTATGAGGACTGTGAGGTCTTAACTGTTAGACAACTGTACATCCTGCAGTCAGTCCTTAGGACCCACAGCACCATGCCCAAATCAGATCCTAAAAAACGTACAAATATTCCGCCAGGCGTTAAACATAAAACTTCTTTTGCCCAACACCAATTTTACGTTTTAAGTAAATATGTATATAAAAATCTACATAAAAAATTAAACATACTGGATTTAAATAGATATGTGTTGAAGAAAAAAATAAGTAAATGGCTATTACAGCAGGACTATGCGGCTACAGAGATTTTGCTTACTTACATCTCTTAATGCTATATTATATCACATACATACTCACAGATCACATCACAATATACTTTATATCCAACTTAGACCCAGTCACATATATACACATCCTCCTACAACCCCAGACACTCCCACACTCCCACTCCCCGACACTCATACTCCCACCTACACCCACACACCCCACACACTCCCACCTACACCCACACACACCACACACTCTCACCTACACCTACACCCACCCACACACACTGTTACCCACATACACATGCATATCTGCTTGTCACCTAGGATTAGTTTATTTTATTTTTCTGTTGTTTTTATTTTGTTCTTTTTTTCTGTACAGCTGTTTCATACAAATCTTGACACTGTTTTCACTTGTTTTTTTTGTGAATATTAACTGAGTCCATTTGGCTGAACCCTATCTTTTAAGAAACAGGCTAGTCCTAGTTTAAGAGATAGAGTCGACTATTGCATAATAATGTAATATTATTTTCTAACAATGTATACAGTGCAAAGTGCTATGTTTTCATGAAATAAATATTTTATTATTATTATTATTATTATTATAATCGCGATCTTTGATTAAAATTATTGGAATTATTGGAATTTTGACTGCAGTTCAATATTGGTGGAACTCTATATTTCAAAACTTGACTATTATCTAGAACTAGCTGTTTCACGCGGTTTCACCCACGCTGCTCAGCACCTGTTGGTCGTAGCGTGATGTTATATAGCCCATAGCCTTCCTCAAGAAATGGACTATCCAACACTAAAAGAATTCCAATTCCAACCAGTAGTCCCTGAGATTAGCGCGTTCAAACAAACAAACAAACTCTTCAGCTTTATAATATTAGTATAGATGAAGAGTTTAACTAGCTTTACTAAACATGTATCCTATCCTAGATCGGGTGTATGTTCCGCTACTTGACACATTCTAAGCATAGCATCAAGATTGTTCAGTCAAAGTCACATTTGCTGCAATATTATACAGCAAGCTCTAGGTTTTAAAGTCAAAATACCTCGTCGTTGCACGTGCAAAAGTCGCTTTGTGTTATTTAGTTATTATATCTTTATGCGTTTTTAATCGTCATTTCAATTTCATATTATCAACCTATTGTATTCTGCTTAAAAAGCCATTTTAGACCCCCCGCCATCAGCGTAGGTATCTTAACTTCGTTCAGAAGTTTTTAATGTCACGATTAGAAGAGTATTTATGCAATGGCTCCAAAACTATGTAGGTAATAAATTACCAAACTAAACTAAGTTAACAACAGTATTAACCTTTTTGAAAGTAATCTTTTTACAAAGCATATTATTATGTCAATGAATACCTTAATGACAAATTTAATACTTACTTAACATTTACATCTAATCCTTACTAATATTATAAAAGCGAAAGCGAGTTTGTTTGTTTGTTTGTTACCTCTTCACGCTTTAATGGCTAAACCGATTTTGATGAATTTTGGTACAGAGATACTTGGGAACCAGGAGACGGACATACCTAGTCTAATTTCTAATTTTATTAAAAAAAAGTGGGATATGCGGGAGAACAAGGGAAGAAAAGGGAGAACTTAGCGTTGCTATTACAAATCAATAAGGCGCAAGGGCAAAAACTGCAGGTAGCAGGTACTGTGTTATACCGAATTTAACGCGAGTGAAGCCGCGGACAAAAGATAGTATAATAATAAATGAATATAGTCTAAACCGTGTTGATCGTGTTCAGTTTTATTTAACCTAAATGGCTTACATCACAAAGTTCAAATTCCATTACAATCTAATTTAGAAACTTCATATTACCAGCGTGCAGTGTTCAATCAAATACCAACTTAGACTACATAAAGCTTGAGTAGATACTGGAATACCACCAAATTAATCACATCGTTCCTTCTAACTAACAGTAAGGCCTCATTCTAAATAATCGCTGTTCTCCAGGCCACAGCCGGGCCTTTTGAATTTGGACTCCCACTTTAAAAGTTAGAAATTCAAGCCAAACATTCGTTTTTCTCCAACCATTACATTTACGACTCTACCCTTTACCGTCTAAAGTTGAAATTCGTCTGCATAATTTTAAAGACTTGTGACCTTCTGAGTTCGGTTGAATATTAATACAGGGTTGGATTTAGGGTTTTATAGACGGATTAAAATCGCATTAATCAGTGTCTGTTACTGCAGATTTAACTCTCGGTATAAACAGTTAAGTGTTAGGGTACGTTGGATTCTGAGGACTGACGTGTGCAGCGATGTTTCATTGGTGAAATACGTCACAAACTGGCTCGTTGGTCTAGTGGTCGTGAATGCGAATGCTAAGTGTGGCGTCAATGTTCATTGGCCCACAAAACTTATATTTTTCTATAACAAAATTACAGAGACATTTCTGCTGGTCCTTTTCCTTCATGTTGGCGTGAAGGCGCGCGCCAGCCGCGCGATCCATCATGCGCCAGCGCAGCCGCTCGGCGGAAACCGGTTGGCTCGCCTCACCCCGGCCGCCGCGCGCCGCACCACCGACCGCAGCCCGCTCCAGCAGCAGTTCGCGCCAGCCGCCGGACAGTCAGCTAGACGCCTTCACCGCGAACCCACGACGCTTTAGCTCGCTACCGCGTATTTATTTTTGCCTTACGTAAATTCATTTTTCATAGTCACTATCACTCTAATCTTTCGTTTACATTCTTCTTCTCTATAAACCTATCCTGTTCTTACTATAACTTCTTTCTAACGCTATATTCTTCCGCTTCCGCTTGTACAACGCTATATAAAATATAAACTTTAATGAGTATACGATTTGTTATTTCGCACGCCCGTATACTTCCAAAAGTGGTGACCCCGATCGAGAGACACGGCGCGAAGATATCGTAGTGCGACCACGTGACGTTGTAGAACTTTCCGGAACGTTCGCGAAGAACACGTTGACGTTGCGTGAATTTTATTTTGCAAGTCATTGCGAAAATGGCGGATGAAAAATTAGCAGAGGCCCTCGTTGCAGCGTTGGGATCAGCAGAGATCGCTAAGGTTAGAGTACGCGTTCCGCCCTTTTGGCAAGAGAAGCCTACTGTATGGTTCGCTCAAGTTGAAGCCCAGTTTGCCTTGTCCAATATAACGTCTGATGCAACAAAATACTATACCGTTGTAGGAAATCTAGAACCTTCTATTATGGTTCAATTGGAGGACGTGTTAGAAAATCCACCCGCTAGTAATAGATACGAGAAACTTAAGGCCGAACTAATTAAGCGTTTATCAGTTTCCCAGGAGAAGAAGGTGCGGCAACTCCTTATACATGAGGAGCTTGGGGACCGCAAGCCGTCAGCATTTCTTCGCCACCTGCAGAGTTTGGCAGGACGTGGCGTGCCTGATGACTTCCTGCGCACCATCTGGACCAGCCGCCTGCCCGCTAGCCTGCAGGCGATCATAGCGTCTCAAGTCGCCACACCCCTGGAAGCTGTTGCTGAGCTGGCTGACCGGGTCTTAGAGATTGCGCCGGTGAACCCGGTGGCCCAGGTCGCGAGTACTTCGTCCTCTGCAGGGAGCTTACTTGAGGTAATGCGTACTGAAATTGCCAGTCTCACGCGGAAGTTAGATGAGCTGTCCAGTTCTGTGGAACGACAATCCCGTTCAGGTGGGCCAGGTAGGAGTCGTAATCGGGGTTTTTCCCGTTCAAGAAGCCATTCGAGAGGCCGAACTTATAAAATGGTAGACAACCGACGTTTATGTTGGTACCATCATAAATTTGGAGATAAAGCGTATCACTGTAATAAGCCTTGTGATTATGTGTCGGAAAACGCCAAAGCGGGTCGCTAAGGACGGCGAGCGACTGTTGCGCAGTTTCCAGCCGTTTATTCGTCACAGATCTCCAGTCAAGAAAACTTTTTCTCGTCGATACGGGTTCAGATCTGTGCGTCTACCCTCGCAACTATTTAAATGAGAAGCGGGTACGTGTAAATTACGACCTTAGCGCAGCTAATAATTCTGTTATATCCACGTACGGGTATATTAATTTGCAGCTGAATCTAGGACTACGGAGGGAATTTAGCTGGAAGTTTGTCGTCGCGGATGTCTCCAAGCCAATAATTGGGTATGATTTTCTGTCCCATTATAACCTTTTAGTGGATTGCTACAACAATAGGTTGGTTGATGGAATAACCAACCTTTTTGTTAACGGAGCTATTGCAAAGATGGAGATACCCAGCGTCAAAGCTGTCACTGGTACTTCTCGGTACCATGAACTGTTGCGAGAATTTCCAGACATCTCACGTCCAGCTGGTGCACCAAGGGAGGTACGTCATTCTACCGTCCATTTTATTAATACTACCCCCGGGCCTCCCGTGTTCTGCAGGCCACGCCGTTTAGCACCAGATCGACTTAAGATAGCCAAGGCTGAATTCCAAGCTATGGTCAAAGAGGGAACAGCTCGTTGCTCCAGCGGGCCTTGGGCATCAGCTTTACACTTGGTGCCGAAACATGACAACACGTGGCGACCATGCGGTGATTACCGCGCACTGAACGCAAGAACTGTGCCAGATAGGTATCCCGTTCGTCACATTGAGGATTTTTCACAGCATTTACATGGAAGCACTATTTTTTCGGTAATTGACCTAGTAAAAGCCTACCAACAAATTGCCGTAAATCCAGCGGATATTGAGAAGACAGCCATCACGACACCGTTTGGTTTGTTTGAATTTCCTTTCATGTCATTTGGGTTGAGAAACGCTGCACAAACGTTCCAACGTTTTATCGATGGCCTGGTACGTGATCTAGATTTTTGTTTTCCTTATATCGACGATCTTCTTGTGGCTTCTAGAAGTACGCAGGAGCATGAAGAACATCTACGAAAGCTGTTTTCACGCCTTGAAGAGTACGGTGTAGTCATCAACGTGGCTAAGTGCAGATTTGGTCAACCCGAGGTAACTTTTCTTGGTTACACTGTGTCGTCTGAAGGAGTACGCCCATTAGAGGAGAAGGTAAAGGCCATACAGAATTTCCCACCGCCTCAAACTATTAAATGCATGAGAAGGTTTTTAGGGATGCTGAACTTTTACAGGCGCTTCCTGAAGAGCGCTGCTGAATTACAGGCCCCTTTAAATGATCTGTTGTCAGGTCCAGATATGAAAGGATCTAAACCTGTTAAATGGACTCCAGAGTTGTTAGAACTCTTTGAGCGCTGCAAGCGTAGCTTGTCGGATGCAGCCCTGCTGGTTCACCCAGTTACTGACGCGCAGCTGGCACTTGTTGTAGATGCATCAAATATTTCCATAGGAGCTGTTTTACAGCAGAAAGTGGATGACGTTTGGCAGCCTCTGGCTTTCTACTCGAAGAAGATGAGTCCCACACAACAGAAGTATAGCGCTTACGATCGAGAACTTCTTGCAATTTACGAGGCTATTAAACATTTTCGACATATGATAGAAGCTCGAAATTTTACTGTGTACACTGATCATAAGCCGCTGATTAGTGCATTTAAAAAGAAAGACCAACAAGGTTCACCAAGGCAGATTAATCAATTGTATTTTATTTCGCAGTTTACCACTGACATACAGCATGTTTCTGGACAGGACAACCAAGTGGCAGATGCTTTGTCTCGAATTGAGGCAGTCACCGCGCCTGTGGACAGCACGGAGCTTGCCCTGGCGCAGCGTGATGACCCAGAACTTCTGGAATTCCAAAAGGGTAACCACTCGCTGAAAATGGAACTAACGCAAGTACCAAACTCAGATGTACAATTGTATTGTGATGTTTCTTTGTCCAAACCCAGACCTTTTGTAGCAGCTACCCATAGACGCCGCGTGTTCGAGTCGTTGCATAGCCTAAGCCACCCTGGTGCGAAGGCATCCATCAGAATGGTCAGTGAGCGTTATGTTTGGCCTTCCCTCAGGAAGGATGTTCGCGCTTGGGTTAGAGAATGCATTCCGTGTCAGAGATCAAAGGTGACAAGGCATACCATTTCACGTCTTGGTAAATTTGAGGTGCCAGATGCTCGGTTCGCAGAACTTAATATGGACCTAATTGGCCCACTCCCAGTATCTTCAAATTTCAAGTATTGTCTTACTATAATCGACAGGTTTACCAGATGGCCGGAGGTGATTCCACTTCCTGACATGACAGCAGAGACTGTGGCGAAAGCGTTCGCATCGGAATGGATCGCCCGGTATGGTTGCCCCAAGAAAATAATAACGGATCAAGGTAGACAATTTCAGTCGTATTTATTTCAAAAACTAGCAGACACTTATGGAATCAAGTTGGCGAGGACGACAGCATACCATCCAGCCTGTAATGGCATGATTGAGCGTTTACACCGCACGCTCAAATCCGCTTTGATGACTCATGGTACGAAGGATTGGGTTAGTTCTCTTCCCATAGTTCTCCTAGGATTACGTACAGCGTTTAAAGAGGATTTGCAGTGTTCACCAGCCGAATTGGTATTTGGAGAGCAGTTACGTGTCCCTGGTGAGTTTTTCACCGCAACAATTAAAAAGGTAGATTACCCCAATTTTGTCAGTCTACTACGACAAAGAATGTCCGATTTACGACCACGACCAGCTTCTGACCACTCACAACACAAAGTTTTTGAGCACAGGGACTTGCGTACCGCTACGCATGTGTTCTTACGCCAAGATTTGCTTCGGGGATCGCTGGAACCACCTTATAGTGGCCCTCATAAGGTCATTTCAAGAAGTCCGAAGACAGTCGACATCGCATTTAAAAACAAGACTATCAAGGTGTCAATTGACAGAGTCAAACCTGCGTATACATGGCATGAGGACGTGAATACACAAAGTCGTGATACGCAGGCGATGCAACCAGTGCACATTACTCGTTCGGGACGGAAAATCAAGGTGCCTGAACGATATGTGTCATAGACAATTAATATGGCCCTTTTATTCGTAAGGGGGTCCTGTGGCGTCAATGTTCATTGGCCCACAAAACTTATATTTTTCTATAACAAAATTACAGAGACATTTCTGCTGGTCCTTTTCCTTCATGTTGGCGTGAAGGCGCGCGCCAGCCGCGCGATCCATCATGCGCCAGCGCAGCCGCTCGGCGGAAACCGGTTGGCTCGCCTCACCCCGGCCGCCGCGCGCCGCACCACCGACCGCAGCCCGCTCCAGCAGCAGTTCGCGCCAGCCGCCGGACAGTCAGCTAGACGCCTTCACCGCGAACCCACGACGCTTTAGCTCGCTACCGCGTATTTATTTTTGCCTTACGTAAATTCATTTTTCATAGTCACTATCACTCTAATCTTTCGTTTACATTCTTCTTCTCTATAAACCTATCCTGTTCTTACTATAACTTCTTTCTAACGCTATATTCTTCCGCTTCCGCTTGTACAACGCTATATAAAATATAAACTTTAATGAGTATACGATTTGTTATTTCGCACGCCCGTATACTTCCAAACTTCCGTAACTTCCATATTATCAACCTATTGTATTCTGCTTAAAAAGCCATTTTAGACCCCCCGCCATCAGCGTAGGTATCTTAACTTCGTTCAGAAGTTTTTAATGTCACGATTAGAAGAGTATTTATGCAATGGCTCCAAAACTATGTAGGTAATAAATTACCAAACTAAACTAAGTTAACAACAGTATTAACCTTTTTGAAAGTAATCTTTTTACAAAGCATATTATTATGTCAATGAATACCTTAATGACAAATTTAATACTTACTTAACATTTACATCTAATCCTTACTAATATTATAAAAGCGAAAGCGAGTTTGTTTGTTTGTTTGTTACCTCTTCACGCTTTAATGGCTAAACCGATTTTGATGAATTTTGGTACAGAGATACTTGGGAACCAGGAGACGGACATACCTAGTCTAATTTCTAATTTTATTAAAAAAAAGTGGGATATGCGGGAGAACAAGGGAAGAAAAGGGAGAACTTAGCGTTGCTATTACAAATCAATAAGGCGCAAGGGCAAAAACTGCAGGTAGCAGGTACTGTGTTATACCGAATTTAACGCGAGTGAAGCCGCGGACAAAAGATAGTATAATAATAAATGAATATAGTCTAAACCGTGTTGATCGTGTTCAGTTTTATTTAACCTAAATGGCTTACATCACAAAGTTCAAATTCCATTACAATCTAATTTAGAAACTTCATATTACCAGCGTGCAGTGTTCAATCAAATACCAACTTAGACTACATAAAGCTTGAGTAGATACTGGAATACCACCAAATTAATCACATCGTTCCTTCTAACTAACAGTAAGGCCTCATTCTAAATAATCGCTGTTCTCCAGGCCACAGCCGGGCCTTTTGAATTTGGACTCCCACTTTAAAAGTTAGAAATTCAAGCCAAACATTCGTTTTTCTCCAACCATTACATTTACGACTCTACCCTTTACCGTCTAAAGTTGAAATTCGTCTGCATAATTTTAAAGACTTGTGACCTTCTGAGTTCGGTTGAATATTAATACAGGGTTGGATTTAGGGTTTTATAGACGGATTAAAATCGCATTAATCAGTGTCTGTTACTGCAGATTTAACTCTCGGTATAAACAGTTAAGTGTTAGGGTACGTTGGATTCTGAGGACTGACGTGTGCAGCGATGTTTCATTGGTGAAATACGTCACAAACTGGCTCGTTGGTCTAGTGGTCGTGAATGCGAATGCTAAGTATAAGGTCCTGGGGGTTTAAAATGGCCGCTTTTGCACAATCATAATAGGATAATAATATATATGAATTAAATTACGTTAAAATTCTTAAAATTGTCACAAATGCAGATATTATTGTGAACTTGCTGGCGTCTGCGGCTTAGCCCGCTTGATGATACAAAAAAAAAATGTTTTATTCCAGACTATAATCTAACTCTGTGCCAAATTACATCAAAATCCGTGGAGCCGTTTTCACGTGAAAGAGTAACAAACATCCATCCTCACAAACATTCGCATTTTGAACATTACGAGTAAGTAGGATTGTAACTTTGTGACTATTTTACTAAAGCTATCGTAGTTCATATTATTAACCTATTACGATTCTGCGTAAACAGCCATTTTAGACCCACTGGGTTTGATTTCCAGGTGTGCATTGTGTAATTCGGTTTTAAATCAGGAATATCTCTAAGCAGCGGATACGGGTGTTGTCCTTCCTAATTGATTTATTGACGAAATGTGGGTGAACTATTAGATACGTCCATTTTAAAACTACATTATTTTATAGAAACCTATACTATTGTTGAGTGCTATAGAATGTGTTCTTCAAGGAAGCGAAGGTACGGGTTGTGTCTAGTTATTGAAACACAAAGTTCTGTTTGCTTAATGCAATACAATTTCCAAATAACGAACGACCGAAACACTTTTGACGATGACTTCACTCTGTAATACCAAGCTTACAGTCGCAAGGAGTAGGTACAGTCGGGGATTAAAGCGCAAAATCACTGCCATTAGCATTTAATTTTACAAATGAATCTTTAATTCTCTGCCTTCTACTCTCTTCTGCTTTGTTTAAGTCAGAATGTCGAAGGTACGAAACGTTTTGTTGTGTTTAATTTTATAAAAGTGATATAATATTTTTATTAAGTCGCCAGTTATGGCCAAACGCGGCCTAGGGTGAAGTACTACTGCCTAAAAAAAGAATTTTGAAGAGAATCTTGATTATTGTAATGATCAAGAAATAGGGAAGTCGGCAATGAATTTCTTAGCCCGGTGGTTAACCTTCCCAGATAAAAATGTGGCATCAGTGCGTTTTGTTGGAGTCTGGGGACTTCAACCGTATTATTACCTCTTTATATGAATAAATGTTGTTCTTAAGAAATAATCACTGGATGAACTGATTTTCGTCATCGTAATCTGCCTAGCCTTTTCGCAACTTTCAAGGTTGAACAAGGTTGTTCTAGTCTAAACTGACTACCTATCTGACTGCAACTATCCAGTTAGTACAGGATAGTATGATACCCCTTGGTTTTTGGGCCACTGATTGTAAGGACTGGCGAAGAAGAAATGATTCTATTACAAACAAAGTATACGACACAGTGTGTAGCTTTTATATATATTTTTTTTGATTTTGTACGATTTAAACCTGACTAATTTAATGTATTCTTTTGTGATTAATTTAGGTTGATGTGATTGGTTTTTTTGTTATGTAATATGGATATTAAGTACCTGAATTCAATTTATTTACTATTTGCCATTGTTATGTTAAATATTTTGTTAATTAACATTAAATCACGGCTTTTATGGATATTATTAAAGCGAAAGTAAGTTTGTATTTTTGTCACGTCTACACGCCTAAATGGGTAAACCGATTTTGATGAATTTTGGTACGGAGATACATAGTTGAGACCCAGACGGACATAGCCTATTAATTTTTTTTAGAGTGAGAAATTACCCCCAGAGCAAGAGGGCTGAAAAGGGAGAACTTAGCTTTTCTATTACTATATTATTGTAACCTAGGTAGCAGGTACCTACAAATCAGGAAAGGGGAATTGTATTACCCTGAATTTAACGCGAGCGAAACTGCGACACACATGTATGAAAGATGTGGTCATAATCTATACTAATATTATAAAGCTGAAGAGTTTGTTTGTTTGTTTGAACGCGCTAATCTCAAGGACTACTGGTTGAAATTGGAAAATTCTTTTAGTGTTGGATAGTCCATTTCTTGAGGAAGGCTATAGGCTATATAACATCACGCTACGACCAACAGGTGCTGAGCAGCGCGGGTGAAATCGTGGGGAACAGCTAGTAAGGATATATTAGCCAGAAAACTTAACCTTTGAGCTGTTAAAACGAAACCAAACATTCCCCAAACAAAGTTCAGTCACCCCAAAAATGAAAAGTAAGTACAAAAAATGTCAAAACAAAATTAACAAAATAAAACCAATCGCAACTTCTAAACATAAACTTAATAAAAGCCAGAAACATCCATTACAAAATTACCATAACGCATGAACAACGAACAATGAAAATGTGATCCAATTTGTGCGAAGAAAGAAAGTGTCAAAAAGATAAAGGTAGTAACGAGGGGCCCGACGTTGTGCCCTGCGGCACGCCAGACGGGGACGCCTTTACCACTTTAAGCTTTGTATTATTTTGGTCTTTGGGACCCCCGGTATGAAAAGGAAAGTGTAATTTCGTTACGCTTTGAGATGTCGACGCGACAATCTAATTATTTTCGGATGGTGTGGTAGGTTCACCTTGTCAAAAGCCTCTCAGTGTTCTACGGCATGATTTAATTAATGAGTCTTGGTTTAATTTTCAAGTCTTATTTGAGAGAGCAGTGTTTAAAGTTAATTTGTAAATAGAATACTTAAGTGTAACTAAATGCTTGTTTTGTCAAGCTATTTAAAATATATGAATGTATTTTATACGAACTGTATCTTGAGTAGATTCCATGCAGATCTGGGAACGAAAGAAAAAATAGAATGTATCAGTTGCTCATTTTCAGCTCAAGTTGGAAGAAAATCAGTTGCTTTGAACTCATTAGGAATAGGGCACATATTTATTTATTACCCGTATTTTTTTATTTTGCTGAACATAATATAGATTATAAATCATTATTTCTACGGAGACTAAAATTGCATGGAAGTCCAAAAGCATATATTTGCCATTGCCTACTCTTATGCCTACTTCATAGACAAATAACAATAGTACATATTCATCATTAGCTTTGCCGCGACGGTATTCTATGTCCAAACTCAAGTCCTGGTCTATCTGTGTGCCATATTTCATCTTAATCTGTTCAACCGGTAAGGCGTTAACAGAAAGGTAAGAGATAGACAGATAGAGTTTTTTTGATATTTATTATGCCAGCACGTATAGTATGGAATGCATCGCTTGTCCAAATTATTATTAAAATTAAGTCTAGTTGCATTTCACGCGGTTAAACATCTCACTTTATAACGAAGGGTGCTCATTTGAATGTGAGCGGTCGCTTGGGGGCGAACGCTTTGTAGTTTTTCCTTAATTATCTGTTTGCGGATTCCCACTCATTAAAATGTGGGTGTGTTACTGTGTACTGAGTTTCGCCTTATTAGATTCAGCTTAAGGGCATTACGTGATTTGTGAATGGTTTTGATTCTGTGCTTTAGTTTTGTGGTCGTTATTGTGTGAATATTCTGCGTGAATTATTTTAGAATCTATTGTTGGAATGGTAACGTTAATTAAATTCACAGCGCGATGGAAAGTATTAGAGTGTCCCTGCTCATTAAAAGTATGAATTACTTAGAGCTGTAAAATAAACGTAATAACACAAAAATATAGTTATTTTTAATCATTCATAAAAGCAGTGTCAATGTCTACATCTAGCCATATCATCCTCCACGCAGTCCATTCATCGTTTCTTTTCTCTACTTTTTTTTAAAGAAAGATGTTAAAGGCACCGGTGAAAGGTACATCAAAAGGCTTAGGGAAAACTCTGGTTCAGATGAGATCAGATAACTCGACGCCTCCGAGGAAAACCATTTAGGCATATACAATGTGTCCAAGGGATAAGTAACTGCCCGGCGTTTTTTGAATATTTGTACAAATTTATTAATAATTACATTTATATTTGTGACTTAGCGGCTTTCGTTTTTTATGATGTGTTGTTATCAGCTACTACATATTCTTCTTTCGTACATAATTGGTTGATCACCTCCATAATAGTTATTTTCTCTTTAAAGCGCTCGTCAAGATTCGTCCGAGCATGGGTGGCTACCCATTTCATATATCAGATGTAGTCACAAGTAGAGAAACGTGTAGTTAACAAAAAGGTCGTGAGAACACCAATTCAAAACTTTTAGAATAGACAATTCAAAAAGTTAGTAAAGACCAATATTTTTAATCCCTTTTTTATCAATTTACGCCCGTCAAATTCTTCACTCAGTGGACACTCCTAAAGACCATTTAAATTTTTACACCACATCCATCCTCCCGAACTAAACTAACAATCGTATGCACGACTTAGTCAGTTAAATAAAAACTATAGTTTTAACTGCTAAGCCATCATTTGTAAACAGGGCGGGACAGACACGTGCCGCCACGTGGTCTACAGTATCGTCTCTTTTATGCACAACCCTTCTTCCTTTTAGTGTTTAAGGTTCATCGTGATTGTTATTTTTTTGGTTGCTGTGTTAGTCATGTAGAAGAGTTTAATTTTTTTTCACTTTGGTGTTCTTGAATTTGCACTTAACAACCAATGTTTTAATCTAAAAAGTTACTAACATGAACATATAATTCAAAACAAATAAAACAGTAAGTACTGTGAAGGTTTTAATCAAACCTTATAGAGTGCTGGCTGATTTGCTTTGGTATGATATTCGAGAACTCAAGTTTGAATAGAGAATAGAAAAAAAAGAATAGAATAGATATGAAATGATGTGCTATGTATTGGTGAAATGATGAAAAAAAAATATGCAGTCATGTATGATATCATTATCATCATACCCCAGTAGTGCCTGTTGCTAGCTTTGGTTTCTTGTGTGATGCCTTTGTAAAGTTTATAAGTACTATAATTGATAAAAACCTGGATGAGGATAGGAAGAACAATGGGGGTGATGATTACCACAATAAAGGAAATATGTATGTCCTCGTAGCATGTGAATGGATGATGGTAATATTGATACAAAAGCTACTTTAACCTCCGGAGCATGTAAGTAGGTACATTTATATATTAATATTAGGACAGTTACTGTTCTATACTTTTATCAACATGGTTTCTGCTGAAGTCTACCTTAGGCTATTACAGTAGCCGTGCCCACGGCGCATTCGTGTTCCACGTTCGCTTCAAAGAGATGCCAGCAAAGCAGAGGAGCCCGCCAGGGTCACCGCCTGCCGGGGTCGAGGGTGGTTCCAAAGAGATGGCGAGCCCCAAAAACACAAAGAGTAAAAGAAGAAACATGGATGGGTTTTGGTTAGTGAAAGTATGACACTCCCTTACGCAAGACGCCAGAGCAAGAAAAGCTATTTGATGGTTTCCCATCCAAAAAAAACCGGGCTGTGGCAGTACTGTAAGAGGTTTTATACCATATACCTTAGGAAAACCCGAGTGCAGGCTGGTTTTACTATGATAATAAAGAATTAAGAACAAAGACTGAGAATGGCGTAGGAAGCGTGATATGTATCGGTCAAATAATCTATACTAATCTATAGGCCTATTATGACATCTTAAAGCAGAACTTATTCCACTGAGTGAAACAGATGGTGCTAGACACCCTGTATTAGCTCTGTCCCTTTCCCTCAGCGGAATAAGTTCTGCTTTAACACGTCATGGTAGGGTAGCTATACTAATATTATAAAGCTGAAGAGTTTGTTTGTTTGTTTGTTTGAACGCCCTAATCTCAGGGACTACTGGTTGGAATTGGAAATTCTTTTAGTGTTGGATAGTCCATTTCTTGAGGAAGGCTGGCTATATAACATCACGCTACGACCAACACGTGATGAACAGCGTGGGTGAAACCGCGGGGCACAGCTAGTATAATATAAAAATGTAATCTTAAAAAGATTTCATGGCTTTTTATTATAATACATTAGCGCAGTCCTCACAGTACCTACCAGATAAACTGCCACAAAAATAATTGCTTAAGCACTTCACCCAAAATTAACTATAGCCACCTAAAATATAACCTCATCAAATAATTCGCAGGACCAACATCCAGTCGAAATCGAACCCTACTCTGTTAGTATCAGCGTTCATTCTTCGCTAACAAAGAACAACGAGGGTGAGCTGTCTATATGAATATCTTCACGCCTAATTGACTTGTATGCGTGCGACAGGGCGCGTACAACAGATCTGTTAGCTTTTTATGGTAAAATGAAATGTTATGACATGTTTGGACTTGGCTGGGATGTGGGAACTGATATTTACTTTGTGTAATCTTCTTTGGCAAATATTGGATTTGATTCGCATGGTGTGTGGGAAGCTGATGTTTTTGGAGTTGATTGGAATATTAAGGAGTGTATTTAGAGCTTCTTTTTAGGGTTCTGTAACTCAAAAGGAAAATAACGAAACCCTTATAGGATCTCTTTGTTGTATATCTGTCTGTCTGGCAAGACCCTTTATCTGAGGAACGCGTAGAGGTATCAAATTGAAATAATTTCATCAAATCTGTGGTCCCTTGAAGCTGTGAAAAAAATCAACTATCTAAGTGTACACACTCAAAAGGTATAATAATAATAAATATCTTGGGACAACTCACACACGGCTATCTGATCCCAAGCTAAGCAGAGCTTGTGTTATGGTAACCAGACAACTGATATACATACTTATATAATTTATAAATACATACATATTATAGATAAATCACACCCAGATACAGAGCAAACAATCATGCTCATCACACAAAGTTTGTCCTGGGTGGGAATCGAACCCACGACCTCCGGCTCAGCAGTCAGGGCCACTAACCACTACCAACAGGCCCGTCAATCTGTTGTCTGTTTATGTTGCAATGTTAAATAAATGTTGTATGTCTGTTTATGTTGCAAGTTTAAGCGAAACCTTCCGTGCGCGAATGTAACTAGCACTTGGCCCACTTTCTATAAAAACAGTACCATAGAAAACTATACTACATTTTAGATTAGTTAGGCCCATTGTTTATAGCGAAACAATAATCCACAATTTTTTCAAGTATGACTTGCAGTGGAGTGTACGACTAAACGCCGACAGACACTACGCCGACAGACTGAACACCGACAAGACTTTACTTCGACGGGGCTCTTCGCCGACAGGACTCTTCGCCGACATGGCTCTCTCTATTAATGCAAGTCGTTTCTGGTCGTAGGAGGTCACAGTTTTAACCTAACCTTACCTACCCATTGCGTCGCTGATGAGCCGTGTCGGCGAAGAGTCCCGTCGGCGAAGAGTCCCGTCGAAGTAAAGCCTTGTCGGTGTTCAGTCTGTCGGCGTAGTGTCTGTCGGCGTTTAGTCGTACACTTCTTGCAGTGACTCAGCTAGTTACACGACGGATTAAAAACTCTTAAAAAAGGATGCTGTATAAGAAGAATTGTAAAGTCCAGATAGAAAATGAGAAGCAGTATCGACAGATACATGACGAAGTAAGAAGTAAGTTAAAGAATACGATACTGGTTCAAATGTTCAAGTTTTAGCACAATCTCCACAAGGAAATAGTAATTCTGCTTGCTGTTTGTTTCGTGTTTAATCATAATTTATGCCATATGTGTCGTTAAGTTTAAAATCTAGGTTAAGTTATGATGAGGCTGACTTGCCTTTGACGATAAAGACGAAGTATATAAAAAAGACGTAAGTTAATCAAAGTGAGGACATGGTTGGCGAAGTTACTGAGCTATCGACTGATGCGCTGCGTGTTGCGGTCGCGATCCCCGCACCGAACAAATATTTTTATATCCTACAGATAGTTGTTCTACCCACTATGCAGGAAAAAATCCTAGAGTGGGGTAACGTGTATTAAAAAAAAAACCGCCAAAAAATTCGGTTATTATAAAACACCGTAAAAGTGTGAATACGAAGCTAAAGATAATTAGATCGTGTTTATTCTCGCACTATTAAAATCTTCTAAGGAATCAATGTTCATTAAGGTGTGTTATAATCACTTTACAGGAGCGACAAATGAGTGATTGCGAATTAATCAGCTTTGAACGTATATTCGCGGCTGCACATAATTACTCAACCGTTGCGTCTTTGTCACCTGGGGTCGAGACAAACGACATGCTGGTGATCGAAAAGTCAAAACTGTAGCGAGTTAACTTAGCTTAAGTTAACTCGCTACAGTTTTGACTTTGACATCGAAAATTGTTGTATGATTGTAAAATTGGAAAAAATACGTGTGGCACTCGGGGATTGCCGCGGTAAAGCTATTGCATAACATTTTTTTATCAAATCATGCAATAAATAAAAAAATATATAATAACTAGCTGACCTGGCGAACTCTGTTCCGCCTTAAAGGCAATAAATAATAAGCCGATTTTCGTATTTAGTAAGATATTTTTTTCTGAGAAAGAATTCATGCAAGCCTAGTACTTTCGCTTTTATTAGTAAGGATTAACCTACCTTACCTACCTACTAACCTACCCACCCTACCTACCCTACTTCTCTTACCGGGATGAAAAGTATGTAGATAAGTATCCTATGTCCGTCTCCTGGGAAGCTGCGTCCTCACCAATTTTCAGCCATATCGGTAAAGCTGTTCTTGATTTATAAATAGTGTTACTAACACGACTTTCTTTTATATTTCCAGCCATATCGGTAAAGCTAAGTTGGTTCTATCAAGAACTTGAATCCACAGATCAAACTGCTGGAATTAATTTCACCGTGAATTCATGCAAGCCTAGTACTTTCGCTTGTATTAGTTAGGATTTTGACTCTCCATTTTATTTAGACAACGTTTGTATGGGAAATAGAAAAGACCCTGCCTACCCTACATTACCTACCCTATCTCTCAAGTTGGATCGAACTCCACATTGTGTGCGAATTTTATTATAATCGGTTAAGTGGTTTAGGAGTCCATTGAGGACAAACATTGTGACACGAGATTTATATATATTAAGATAATAAAAATATCAAAACATAATATTTTAAAAGTACTTTCAATAAAAAAAGAAGAAGCAAAAAGAAAAACAAAACCCTGGGATTGATCCAGCGTACTGTTGATAGTCAATCCTATTCTCTACCAAATACGCTGATAGAGCATTAGAACCGTAAATTGAAATAACTGACCGGATTTATAATGAAAGTGTTAGGTTTTTCGTTACGGAATTTCTGGATTCGGTTTCCACGGTCAAAGCCCGCGATAGAAGATGTGCAATAGCTTAAAACTTTTAATCGTAAACGATATTTATCACTACCCCATACACACTAAAGAAGAAATTCATTGCTAAGTAATAGCCACAAGTTTGCATTAACTTAACGTTCACATACGATCTTATTCGTATCAATACTCTCTGTATTTTTGCTCATAGTTGATATCAACAAGAAGAATGTCTGGCCAGTACGAACACAGAATTAGACTGCTAATAAAAATAAACTCACCATCTTTGTTCATTCCCATGGCGAGGCATTTCTTGAGTCTGCAAGCTTGACACTGGTTCCGATGAGCCTTGTCGACCACGCAGCGGCCAGTTCCTGCTTGACATCTGTCAACAATGTGTCATGGTTAGTCATTTGAAGGGAAACTTCTTAATAGGTTCTACAGCAACCATGACTTAGCACGAAAACGTGGCTGGAGAACATAATTAACATACTTTAAAAGTCTTTTGACTGACTTCCCTTCGTAACCTGTCTTCGTTCATCCACGATGGTGTGCACTATCGAATTTATATAAAGTGTAGATGCTTAACCCTATTAATAGGTAAATGGTTGCTATTTAAAGCCAAATAGCAATATAATTTCTCTTACTTGGAAAAGAAGTGATAGTTATAAAAATAAGTCCTAAATAAAACGCCAAAGTAATTCTATTGAATAATAATGGGTAAAACAACAAAGCAAACAGAAAAATAGATTAATTAAATTAATCTTACCCCTCATACAAAAATAAGGACCTGCTCAATCAAACTATCTACTAAACGAAAGCTTGCTTGGTGGTAGTAACGACAGCACAAGCTAAGATATCTTAGCTCGCGAATTGCATTCTTTTAAAAAATCATGTTTCTTAATAATACCAGCCTATAACTACCCCACTGTTGAGCAAAGGCCTATTCTCATACAGAGAAGGCACAAACATTGATCACCACGCTTGCTCAAGACGAGTTGGTGATTTCAGACATGTATTAATTTAAGGATAATTTTCTTACGATGTTTTTTTTCACCGATATCTGTGATGCCTGTGATGAAACTTTAGAAATTACATATGAATTGAAAAAGCCTTATTGGTACTTGCCGGGATTTGAAATTACAACCTCAAGAATGAGAGAAAACTGAACAGCGGATGAAACCGCTGGGCACTGCTCGTAGACATATAAAATCCACACCGATGATTTAGTATTTACAAAAAAAAACAAACACAAATAAATGCCTTTGATTATCATCACCACTGCTCCCAAAAAGATTTCAATTCGCTCCTTCTTCGCCTCTATTACAACGAAACCTTTATACCCCACAAAAATCTGCTACCACAGAAACTAATACAGATTAAAGATATTTCATTACCGATAATCCCATCTGTAATAGGCTTACAGCTACGTTGACATTTGTTGCAATTCTATATAAAAGGGACCGGACCGAGTATAGCTCCCTGTTTCACGCCACTTTAGCTTTTGAATTGTAATAGCGGTTTGAGTTAGGTGCCAGGTTTTTTGATGTTCTGTTGTAAGGAGAAGGTACTCTGGTTAAATATAGTGGGTTTCTATAGTGGAGAAGTATATATTTGAGTTATGATATTTGTGATTAGATTATCAAAGGCCTGCGTGTACACATAACATAAAAAAATTGCTACAATTTTTTTTTTTAGAAGTAGTAATATTAAAACAAAATTATATAGAATGCGTCCATATCGGTATTTCCTGAATAAGTATTCAGAAGTGAATTAAATGCTAATTTAAAGAAGGATATTAAAGCATGGGTAGAACCTATTGTCATAAAGAAATCCAGGTCCAGAATCTGAAATGCTAGTTAGAAACAGTTCAAAACTCAATGCATTTTTATAAATTACTAGCTTTCACCATCCACCCATTTTGGGGAAGTGGGAAGTAACAAAGAGACAAAAAGTAGCCTATAGGACTCTCCATTTCTTGAACTGTCTCCACTTAAAAAATCACGTCAATTCGTAGCTCCATTTTGCCGTGAAAGACGGACAAACAAACATACACTTTCCCATTTATAATATTGGTATGGATGTTTTGCCTATCTTTTAAAACAACATATTTCACTTCACATAAAAGAAAAGGTGCACGGTTCGGGTTGGTCGTTTCTTATGGAGAAGAACCGGCAAGAAACTTCATGGTTACTTTTTTTAATAATTTGGTTTTTCAATGTTCTTGTTACAAAGTTAGTAATTAAGTATTAGACAGTGTAGTCCCGACAATAAATAACTTTACAAAACGTAAAATAAATAACAAAGTTAACAAGCTCTAGGAATCTACTAGCCCGACAATATTATATAGCCACATACTCAAAAGTATCGGTAAAAAAAAACTTAAAAGTAATGCTACTTTTCCATAAAAACCAAAATTTTCACACTTTTTAAACAACTTTAGAAAACGAATTTCAAAAATTTCACTGACAACTATTTTACTAACAATTAAAACTACTTATACTGATGACTGAACATGATTCTTCTAAAAATCAATAGAGCATGAACCCCACAAAAAATCGTTCATCCGCACAAAGAAGCAGTAGAAAATCAATTTGTGAATCGTAAAGCTGGTACACATGTCACACTTGACCATCTATCATAAGGGTGGCACACAATATTAATAACATTAGGACGGGTAGCGAATTAATTGAATCGCCACTTAAGTAGGGGGAGCCAAATGTTAAACAGTTTTTAATGTTATCCGTCAGATACGCACTTGCTTTTTTTTTTGCAGGTTTTTTTTTCTTTAGTGGTGTTAGGAATTTGATTTAAGCCAGCTTTTATACGTACAGTTTATTAGTCTGAAAAGTTACAAATTAATTAGTTAATTAATTTAAAATGCTCGGTGATCATACGGAACTATCTAACACTAGCTGGCGCCCGCGGTTTCGCCCGCGTGATATCGAAAAAAAGTATCCTGTGCTATAATCTACCTCTGTGCGAAATTTTATCAAGATCCATTCAGCTGTTTTGACGTGAAAGAATAACAAATATCCATAAATTCGCATTTGTAATATTAAGTAGGAAAGATGATAACACAATTTACATGGTGGAATTTCACAACCATATTCTATGGTCTAAAATAATTTGCATTATCATAACTTTTCATTCTCTCATATGCCTAGCATTTTCCCAACTATGTTGGGGTCGGCTTTCAGTCTAACCGGATGCAGCTGAATACCGTTATTTTACATGGAGCGACTGCCTATTTGACCTCCACAACCCAGTTAGTAATGCAATACTAGGTAATGCGATACCCCTTGGTAAGACTGGTTGTCAGACTTTCGGAACACTGACTACCTGTAACAACTGTCAAAGATCTAGAAATGACAGCCGGGACCAACGGCTTAACGTACTTTCCGAGGCACGGAGGAAACTCGGTATGTAATGGGTGGTCACCCATCCACAGATCAACCTAGGCAAGCGCAGCTTAATCTAAAAATCGACACGAGCGGCTGCTATTATTTAGCCACGAGCTTTTCTATAACATAACTTCTCATTCTCTATGATCTAAAATAAGTTTAAAATTCTTTGTTGAAATTAATATTAAGAAAATCAAATGACTACGTGACTACGTTCTTTGACATTATTTAAATGTTTTGTAATGTTGAGATTTTTATTTTATTTGCATTGCTGTGTAGTAATTGCGTATTTTAGTCGGTGATTTGATGGAAATAATCCCGAGCGTCCCAAGATGCGATGCTGTTAGTCCGCTGTCCTTAATTGCTCACAAAAGGGGTAGAAGCATTAAATCGTCTACCCTTACTACGTATGATGGGCATGAAGAGGTTATTGCGCAGTTCATTTATTTCCCAACAACGGATCCAGTCGACGGGTGATCACTGCCCGTCTGTGTCAATCTCAACCAGGATTTAACAGCAATAAAACCTAAAGTCACACTAACCGTCGAAAACAACTGCAAACAACTTCAATGTTTATTTCCTGTAAAGGAAGAAATATGTATACATTGTACCAGTAAAATAAAACATTATTGAAACAAAATTCAGTGGTAATAAAAACTCAGAATTAATTTACATCATATTTAAATACCCCTCGATTGGCGATGTTAGGGTGTGGACACAGTGCTAGTGCAGAAGCGATTTAGTCGAATAATCGATGTTTATTGTGAGGAAAAGTCGCGTGATATTTACCATTGAATAAAATACATTATGAAAAAAAAAATGTTTTGTAAAAAAGATACTGTGTTGGATGAATTTACAAAACCAATTGCAATTTAAAATAAACTCTGGTGCTAAATTTTAAGCTTCTTGACCTAACCTGAACTTGTCTTTTGCAATGACTTTAAGATTGTTACTTAACCTGATAGAAAAGAAAAGATTTTTAAGAAAAAAGTTTTTTTTTTCTAAATTTTGACAAATACTGTAATTAACGCATACTTTTGAGCAATACCACTGTATTGTACGAAATTATGCGTCAGTTTTTACAAGTTTGGGTGTAAGCCTCATCATCGCCATCATAATCAGTGGATCAACGATGACGATGATATCAAATCAAACCAGATTTTTTTAATTTTCGAGAGTATCCGACGCTTTTTCTACTTAAAAACCATTATTATCGACGTTTCATCAACACCAAAAGTATTACCATCAAATCGCTCCGCCTCTCACGCTGTCCTCATTCCAACCCGGGTCACAGATGTACCAAAAATTACAGAAGCATTCTCTTCTGCTAAGGATTAAGTGGGTTCAAGTGCTCAAACATCCCTATTCTTTCTATTGTCATTTTTGGTATGGCGTCGCAGATGAGTCGCTGTATGTTTAGTTTTCTTGTTGCAATTTTTGGTAGAGATTTTAGGATTATCTTTTGTTTGTTTTGATTTCTGTGTTGGGTCATGAGTATTTAAATTGTTTTGGCATTTTTTCGTGTTCATTTTGGGCTTATTTCTCAGATGAGAAGGACTTTACTTCATCATCAAAATTGTCAGTTACATAGTGGCTGTCTATTTGACTTCCAAAATCCAGTTAATATTTAGGTACTACGAAATCCCTTGGTAAGACTGATTGTCAAGGATTTAGAAATGGCAGCAATGGCCAACGGCTTAGTGTGATTTCCGAGGGTAGAAGAAGACTCTGCATGCAACGGGTGGTAGGAAAGCACGGCTTAACCTAAAGTTCAACCCGAGCGGTTGTTATTATTTAGCTACGACTTCTATACCTACCATTATTTTTAAACATGGTATACTTTGTTTCAAATGCCCTAAATAACGAGATTCAGGTTTGTCAATACAGACTGACTCAATTGTTGTTAGTTATTCTGTGTCATCATATTGTTATACTTTTTGGTTGTGCTACTGTTGATTTAGTTGGTGAACATCCGTTGTTGAACTGTGTCACAGATGTTGGGGTCACATCGTTGGTTGATACTTTCTCTTTTCGTTTGCAATGTATTGTTTTTCGTAGTGTTTTGAATGTTCCATCCTTTACTTAGCATAATTTTCAGCGACGCTGTCAGTTGACATCAATTGATTGAAAACTTAAGGATTATAGCCAGAACAATTCGTTTCATGCATGCATTTGCGTGCTTGTGGTTAGTGTCCACCCTGAGGCTTCTGACTTAGTTTTAAATGCCATCGAAAAATATCCAAAGCACATGAAATTGCCCAGGTATCACCACTACGCACGGAGGACCCAGTTGGAGCACACCGTAGCTTATTGCCGTATAGTGGAGCATTGCTGTGTCCTCGTAATGGCGATCGGCGAGACGACCCCTCGCATCTGGCCCTGGTTCAGTCCATGGTCCGGGGTGAGAAGTAATAGGAAACGGACACCTCCTTTTGCGAAACACTCATGCTAGCGAAGGAGGCCGGATGTTTGAAGGAGAAACCTCAAAGGCGCCGCGAGATTTCCCGAATACCGTTATCACGGATTTGTAGACGGTGAGCATTGGGTAGCTCATCGTCCGTCCGTCTGTTGTGTGTTACCTCGAATTTAACGCGAGCGAAGCCGCGGGCAAAAGCTAGTATAATATACATTATGAAAACATGCGACTAACAGAGTGATGGATCTGAATGTTAATGGACGGAGAGCGAGAGGAAGGCCAAAGAAAAGATGGATGGATTGTGTAAGGAATGATATGAAGGAGAAAGGAGTAAATGATGCCGTGACGTCTGACAGGGGAGAATGGAAGAAGAAAACGTGTTGCGCCGACCCTAAATTGAATTGGCAAGGGCAGGAAAATTATGATGATTATGTACATCATTAAATACATAAATTCTGCTAAAAATGATGATAAAGAGACACATCATAAAACAATCATTACTCATAAACGACACAGTTAAGCAATCAACGTTTTCCAAAAACCAGTTCACACACTTCCAAATAAAATACGAAATAAAACTCAAACAGATGATGAAATGGTAGTTTCGCTAGTCAATGCAATTGGTACAACTAATACAATTGTTCAAATAATACTTGTAATGTTTGAGTGATCTCATTTTGGAATGTTTTTCTTGTAGCGACATTTATTTTTGTGTATTTATATTTATACAAACCAGCTTGATGGGTTGCCCACCGTGACTTTTCAATAGCTTTAGAGGGAAGAGATTTCAAAAAGGAATGACACAAATTACTTTTACAAAACAATACACGGCATAACTACGCAAGATTCAAGCTTTGCTTTATACGAATATGTAGGCGGTATTGTCCAATGTACTTAGAAGAATATTGTCGAGGAGGAAAGGCAAAAAACTTTTTTGCAAAAGAAATCGACTTCCAAAAAAAAACTAAAAAGCGGAAAATAATTTTAGTTTCGGAAGTCGGTGACTTTTGTTTGTTTTGTTGACTTTTTTGCCACCAAAATCATTTTTAGTTATGTTATATCTTACACAATTTTTTGTCGAGTAATAATTTTCTATTGTTACTATATTAGCAGATTATCCATATAGACATAGAATAAAATATATATTCTAGACGAATACTCATAAACTACACAAGCAAATTAAATAAAATTGATTTGGGACCACCTCGAAAGTATGCCCATTCAAAAACAAAAAAAAATTAAATACGGTCCTCAGTTGGCAGAGTAATCGGTGAAAAAAATACAGTCGAACACAGAACCTCCTACTTTTTATAAGTCGGTTAACAAAAGAAGTTACTGACCTGTAAATAAGTTTCCTCCGCACAGACCTCTTGAAGAATCCGCTGCAGCCGTTGCAAGCAAGGATGCCATAGTGTTTGCCAGAGCTGGTGTCCCCACAGACCACGCAAATCAATCCTGCAAGAAATTGTGCTTTTAAAATAAGTTTGTTTCGACCTAAGGCACGCATTATTTTTCGATTCTCTGTAACTCATATTGCTAATATTCCCATGAAGCTTAGGAATTATTCTAATGAGATTCCCATAATTCTATAATTTTCCTGTATAGTTTAGCACTATCGCTGCCCAGAAATCAGCGTATAAGTCCCAAATCTAATATATAAAATTCTCGTGTCACAGTTTTCGTTCCCATACTCCTCCGAAACGGCTGGACCGATTCAAACGAAACTTTGTGTACATATCGGGTAGGTCTGAGAATCGGCCAACATCATATTTTTCATACATATTTTTCATACCCCTAAGTGAGCAGCGGGTGAAACTGCTGGGCACAGCTAGTACATGGTATAATTTGGACTGGGCAGCGAAAGGGTTTAATAATGTATGGGAGAACAAGGCCGTACGAGTGTATCTTGTGTGGAGGACCAGAGGTTCATAACAAAACTGTATAAAATGGGTCTTCTGACCTGAGCGACAGATTTGTAGGTGGTGAGTTTGTTCCGCCATTTCTTCTTCCCAGCTAAAATACTAGGCAAGTGGCAGTGGTTCTTATTTATAACGTGGACTTTCAAAAAGTGCTGAATACCAGCCGAAAAACGTCTTTTGATTTTAATGAGAAGATTATCTATAGTAAACTAGCTTTTGCTCGCGACTTCGTTCGCGTGGAATAGTGACTTCCGGCAGCACGGAGCATATTAACATTTCGACATTTATAGAACTGAATTGAATTTATACCGACTTTTGATCACTAGATGGCGCTGTATGTGAATAAATTTTATTTTTATTTTTTGTAATAAAAACTATCCTATGTTCTTTCTCAAGTTCCAAACTATGTCTGTAACAAATTTCACACAAATCGGTTCAGTAGATTAGGCGTGAAGAAAAGACAGACAGACAGACAGAGTTACTTTCGCATTTATAATATTAGTTTGGATCAATAAGTTCCAGACTCAACCCTAGTGCTTTCACTTTCAACGCCAAGGCTATTTCCATCTGGAGTTGCGGGTTATTTGAAGGAGATACCACGGAACCGGAATAGAAACGGAAAAAGAAGAAAATTGGATGGGTTTAAGTCACTAAAAAAAAAAGTCTGACCATCTACTACGCCCAGAGCGTGAAGTTATTTAAAAAAAAACGTTGGCGCACCCCAGGAATTTCTCCTGTATCGTGGATGCGTTTACAAACATTTAAACTCACATGCACAAACAACCAGACCCGGAACAACTATCTGTAGGCCATAAAAATATTTGTTCCGTGCGGGGATCGAACCCACGACACGCAGCGTAGCAGTCGATCGCTCAGCCACTGCGTCAACCGTGTCGTCATTAGATGATTTCCCATAAAAAAATGACCTTTTCCGTCGCGTTTGTAACTGGTGAAAACAATACAATATCTTACATCTATACTTATTGAAGGATGACTGATGCCAACCTATCTTACCCAAATGGTTGGTCTTCTTGGAAGGCGGGTCTGGTAGCCAGGGCCTGAGGGCTGGTGGAGCGAGAGCTGCTGCTACCAACGCTGCTGATGATGGTGGGGACCAGCGGAGAGGTGATGTATTGCCTTCGCCTGGTGGAGAAGAATGTTGTTAGTAAATGGGTATGTTAAAGAGAATATGTTTGGCTATCTTTAGTGATTCTGTAACGCATATACATAATCGTGCCGGGTTTCGGAAGGTATTTTCGGAACACAAAGGGCAAAAGAAGAAACATAGGGGAAATTTATTTGATGATTTCCTAACAGCAAAAAAAAATGCATATTTTATCTATACTTCTATACTAATATTATAAAGCTGAAGAGTTTGTTTGTTTGAACGCGCTAATCTCAGGAACTACTGGTTGGAATTGGAAAATTCTTTTAGTGTTGAATAGTCCATTTCTTGAGGAAGGCTATAGGCTATATAACATCACGCTACGACCAACAGGTGCTGAGCAGCGCGGGTGAAACCGTGGGGAACAGCTAGTTTAAAATATAATTTACCTAAAATCTTTTGAAATTTTTCAACTTCTGATGCTTAATTTAATTTATTTAAGGCAAGCCTAGTTCAAAATCATTTATTATGATGTGTTGCTGAAAAGGGCAGGTTTTGCGAGTCGCACGCACAGTGAACTATAATACATGACCACAGTCAGATTGCGTCCTGGATTGAATACAGATTAAAAAGATAAATGATTTAAAAGAGTCTATACATATGAGTCCATGAAGTTTCTGGCCCATACGTGTCCATAGAGATCAATGCTATAGAATGAGCAACTACGGTACTTTCTTGTGGCTGGGACTTGCTTGATATTATTGTTTCTTTTTTTTTCTTATAAAAACTTTGCTCCACACTAGGATTTTTTCCTATATCATTTGTGCGTTTACCAATATTTAAATTCACATACACAAACAGCCAGACCCGAAACCTGTAGGCCATACAAATATTTGTTCCGCTCGGGGATCGTTCCCGCGACACGCAACCCAGCAGTCAATCGCTCAGCCACTTCGCCAACGGTGCGGTCAATTTTATTTTTATTAATTGAAATAAATGGTTTGAGTTTGAAAGAGGCTGGAAATCATGGAGTTACTTAAGAATGTAATCATTCTACTATGAGCAAGGATGGCAAAGAGTGAAATAGTTGAAATAGAAACATCCCTTCGTACCAACCCTGCCAGAACATACAATAGTTTAATAGCATCACACTACCCTCAAAATATTTAATCTCGATAGAGCTAATAAAATAACCATTGCAAATCACACCCTTTCCTTTTAATATATTTCCACTTTTCATATGAAGGGCTTACACCCTACAGAAATCCGTAAAAGGAAACGGATTTGAACCTTAAAGCTTGTAGTATAAGGATGGTGATTTCAGAGCATAATGCATAGATTAAGACCAAATATGTTGAATCAATTAAGTGATTGAGGCGCAGACGCACAAATTGATTGTAGGGGTGACAAATTTAAAGGAATTTTGTGCTTCGTACTAAATATACACTTAATATCCTTACTAATATTATAAAAGCGAAAGTGAGTGTTTGTTTGTTACCTCTTCACGCTTTAATGGCTAAACCGATTTTGATGAATTTTGGTACAGAGATAGTTGGCAACCAGGAGACGGACATAGGTTTTTTTTTTTAAAGAGTGGGATATGAGGGAGAAAGAGGGAAGAAACGGGAAAACTTAGCGTTGCTATTACAAATCAATAAGGCGCTGCTGAATTTAACGCCAACGAAGCCGCGGACAAAAGCTAGTAATATTATAAAGAGGAAAGATTTGTTCGTTTGTTTCGAATAAGCTTCAATACTACTGGATCGATTTTAACCATTTTTCACTAATAGGAAGTTATTTTATCAGGAAGTAATAAAGGCTATGCAACATTACGCTACAACCCACGGGAGCGGGGCAGCAACTAAAGACGCTAGTGAAACCGCGCAAGACAGCTACAGTACGGCCAACGAGAAGCGATACAAAATGTAAACAAAACCCATGCTAAAACCCCATCTAAAATAGCCGCCCGAATGTTGGCGAACCCGTGTTTTTGCCGGGAGAACGAGACATTACGACAAAGGCACAAGATGGAAAGAGCTAAATATTAGATTGTCAACGCCACAGTTGTTCTTTAGGTTAATGACCTTTCGTATCGCTTCTCGTTGGCCGTACTGTAGTAAATGTTAATATCATCAACGATTATTAATACAAAAGACATCAACGCGATCGATATTTTTGCCAATAATTGGTTTAAATTTTGTTTAACTTTCATTTTAATGACTACAAAAGTTTATTTATTTATTTACTAGCTGTTCCTCGCGGTTTCACCCACGCTGCTCGGCACCTGTTGGTCGTAGCGTGATGTTATATAGCCTATATATAGCCTTCCTCAAGAAATGGACTATCCAACACTAAAAGAATTTTCCAATTCCAACCAGTAGTCCCTGAGATTAGCGCGTTCAAACAAACAAACAAACAAACTCGTCAGCTTTATAATATTAGTATAGATGCACACACAAAATACATGTCAGGACATTACATTAAGACAGAAGAGTACAAAGGTACAGCTTATTTCATAAGAAATTTCTTCCAGCAGACCTGCGAGAGGAAAGTTGGTTAAGATATGTAGACACAGTGTGTGGAAAAGATAAAACAGAAAATTTTAAATTATCAATCATATAAAAAACTTACGTACAAATAATCCACATATATAAAAATAAATACTGAGATAGTAAATATATACCTAAAATATATAATTATGCAGAATATTACAGTAAAGAGGACAGGTAATGCTTTTTGACTTGCTTTTTAAAAATAAAAATAGTTTTAGAGTCTCGTATGTTAGGTTAGTAAGTTTTTATTATACCAAGTTAAAGTAAATCTTTATCACTTTATACATTAACTAGCTTTTGCCCGCGGCTTCGCTCGCGTAATTCGGGGTAACACAGTTCCCCTTGCGCCTTATTGATTTGTAATAGCAACGCTAAGTTTTCCCTTTTCTTCCCTCTTTCTCCCACACATCCCACTTTTTTCAAAAAAATATTAGCCTATGTCCGTCTCCTGGTTCCCATCTATCTCTGTACCAAAATTCATCAAAATTGGTGTAGCCATTAAAGCGTGAAGAGGTAACAAACAAACAAACAAACTCACTTTCGCTTTTGTAATATTAGTAAGGAAGTAAGGATTTGTAAGTTTTTATTATACCAAGTTAAAGTAAATCTTTATCACTTTATACATTATCACCCAAAAAACAGTTAAAACTCTACCAATTCACAAAAGATCAGCCCCCACTACCTAACACAACAGAAATAGAATTACCAATCAGTGACAATGACAATAGTGTTAGTGCAGTTACGTATAATTGACGAAATGCAATTGAAGTGCAATGTAGTTATTTATTTACCTATTATTAAGTGTCCGGCAGTTGACACGTAGGGGAAACAGACTTAAGATATGTTAGAGGGGACATGATTTTCTTTGAAATATTCTCACTAATATTATAAAAGCGAAAGTGAGTTTGTTTGTTACGTCTTTACGCCTAAATGGCCTAACCGATGTTGATGAATTTTGGTACAGAGGTAGTTGAGACCCTGGAGACGGACATAGGCTAAAAAAAGTGAGATAAAGGGGAGAAAGGGAAGAAAAAAGAAGAGAAATATTTTTGTTTTGATCACCACGCAGTGTAAATCGGAAATCATGATGTCAAATGAAACAAAAGATTTGAAAAAAGTCATATTTATAAAGTGCCAGCTGACCAAAACATCGATTTATAAAATAGGTGAATTGAATCGAATTGAAAAGACCAGTTTTCTGTTATAGCTTCAAAAGACAAAAAAGTGACTTAAAATGTGCTTAATAATGAGATGACGATATAATTTAGAACCGATTTTAATAGTTTGTAATCTTCTACGAAATCAAGTTTATTTCAGGTCGCACATGATGACCACCACTTTCTCTAAACTACAAAATACGACTCATCATTAAAAAAAAAAACACAAAAATAAATATTTTCTTAATTTTTTATGTATATCTTTCAAATCAATCAAATGAAAATATTTTTATTTCACATAGGCCTACATGGGCTATTAAAAAACGTCGAGAAAAGATGCACGGTTCGGGTTGGTCGTTTCCTATGGAGAAGAACCGGCAAGAAACACCATGGTTACTTTTTTAAAATCAATTTTTCCGCGTCACAGTTATACGCCTATCGAACTGAAATTCATTATCTATTCTAATATTATAAAGCTGAAGAGTTTGTTTGTTTGAACGTGCTAATCTCAGGGACTACTGGTTGGAATTGGAAAATTCTTTTAGTCTTGGATAGTCCATTTCTTGAGGAAGGCTATATAACATCACGCTACGACCGACAGGTGCTGAGCAACGCGGGTGAAACCGTGGGGAACAGCTAGTATACTCATAATTTTCCAACCAAACTTACCTCCGCCACTTCTATCTACT
Source organism: Ochropleura leucogaster (assembly GCA_958449745.1). NCBI lineage: Eukaryota > Metazoa > Arthropoda > Insecta > Lepidoptera > Noctuidae > Ochropleura > Ochropleura leucogaster. The sequence continues at coordinate 11,139,945 of OY288224.1, read as the reverse complement.
CAAAGCTCTATGTCAAACGAGATAATTCGTTAGGGAGATGTCACACACACACATACACTAACTACGTTTTGTGCCACTAGTGCGACTAATACAATTGTACCGTCTCTCGTTATACCTTCTACACTCTTTTATTTACCAACTTTACGAGTTATTTTATTTTTTGTAGTTATTTGCTGGTTTGTTGAAATTATTTTTGGAGTTTACTCCTTAAGAATCGATTTTCCTAAATAAGGCGCCCGGTATGAGAAAAATCCGAGGGGTAAAACCTACTAAAGTAACGAAAATGTGTCACGTTTTTGGTGCGCACCTTTAGTGCGCAACTTTCTAATTTGGCTGTGAGTGTATTAAGACGTACATATGGTATGCTGTATAGGCGACTTTACCTATATACCTACTATAATTATATTATTGGGCTTGTTTGTTTCTGTCAGTGTCGATGTATTTATATTGCTATTTTTTTTCATTAATTTGTGAATTTACCCTTCCTTAAGATATTAATCTTTTTTCAGTTGAATAAACTCTTTTTGCGTATCGTTAGATACTCGTACTTAAGGAGTAAACTCCAGTCGTGCGTCGGAGCTGACACACACACTTTTTTTTTTATTTTCATGTGTTATTTTTTTCGTGGTGGGGTCTTTAAGTTTGGCGATGAAAAGTGTGATAAAACATAGGACCGCTTGATAATCGTAGTTCATAATAATTTAAAAAAAAAAATTACGTAGAAAAAAGCAGCCAAGTGCAAGTCGGACTTACTACCAAGTGTTCCGTAGTAATAAGAAAAAACCGGCCAAGAGCGTGTCGGGCCACGCTCAGTGTAGGGTTCCGTAGTTTCCCGTCCGTCACAATAAGTGTTCCCACTTATGAGTTTATTATTTGTTTGACGTTGAACACTAGAGAATTGTATTTCCTAATTAATAATTTAATTAATAATTTTGGATTGCGAGAACCGATTTCAATAATTCTTTTTTTTTTGTTTGAAAAAAGATACGTTCAGGATAATAAAATATGTAAACGAAGTTAAAGTAAAAGTTACTACAAACTTAGTCCAGAAATTATTTTGTACAACTTTTTGTCTTTTTTGTACAAAAACTGTTATGTCAATCAAGTTCAAAATAATTTTCATAGAAAGTCTTTATAAAGTTCTACTTTTCTGATTTTTTTCATATTTTCTAAACTTATGGTTCAAAAGTTAGAGGGGGGGGGACACATTGTTTTTTACTTTTGGAGCGATTATTTCCGAAATTATTGACAATATCAAAAAATGATTTTAGTTAACCCCTATTCATTTTTAAATACCTTTCCAACAATATATCACACGTTAGGGTTGAAATTAAAAAAAAAAACACTTCCCACTTTACATATAGGGTGGCTACCCTAATAAAACATATTTTTCCAATTTTTATTTTACCATTTTGTCGGCGTGATTTATATACATATTGGTACCAAATTTCAGCTTTCTAGTGCTAACGGTCACAGAGATTAAGCGAGGACGGACGGACGGACGGACGGACGGACGGACGGACAGACAGACATGGCGAAACTATAAGGGTTCCTAGTTGACTACGGAACCCTAAAAACACAGTTTTTTTTTAAACGTTGCCCTACTTTAGGTTTTTCTCCTGTATCGTGGCTGTATTTACAAACATACACAGGCAGCCAGACCCGAAACAGGTAGTTACCTGTAGGTCATACAAATATTTTTTCCGTGCGGGGATCGAACCCACGATACGCAGCGTAGCAGTCGATTACTCAGCCACTGCGCCAAAGCGTGTTATCCTCGTCCACATTTATACATCAGTAGGCCTACTATGACATCTTAAAGCAGAACTTATTCCACTGAGTGAAAGAGATGGTGCTAGACACCCTGTATAGCTCTGTCTCTTTCCCTCAGCGGAATAAGTTCTGCTTTAACACTTCATGGTAGGGTAGCTGGTCATAATAAAAGCACACCGCGCCGGCTGTGAGGACTACAAAGCTGACCATTATTAAGCAACTAACTTCAATATTTTGTATAAGTACCAGCTGTAGTAAATTTTTACCCGACTTCAAAAAAAGGAGGAGGTTCTTAATTCGACTGTTTGTTTTTTTTGTATGTTTGTTACGCGGTTTCTCCGTCGATTGTGGATCGATTTTCAAAATTCTTTTTTAATCGATAGTGTATGTATATTCGTAATGTATATGGAAAATATGCATTTTTTTTTAGTTTTGAAAACTATCACAACAAAAAATGCTGTAATAAAAAATATTGCCAATAAAAACTAAAAAGACGAAAACATAAATTTACTTCCGTAAGTCGCTAACGACGCTTACAAACAAATTTATGAATCAAACAAAAGTCACCGACTTTCGGAAGTATATTTATTTTCCGTCTTTTAAGTGTTGTTTTAGAAGCCGGTTTTGTCTGCATACCAAGCCTATATTAGATTTAGGAGGTGCTTAGTTAAGAGCTCCCTGTCTTTGACCGCGTATCGAAAAGAATATCAAAATTAGGTACATTACCAAGCCGACAAGTAAGTCTCAAACTCCAAAAACCAAACACAACACAAAACCCTCTACAGCTACCTACATTCAAGCACAAACGACTACGAATCACACCGCACGATCCCCACAATATGTGAGCAATATAAAATCAATATGAAACAAGATTGCTCCCCCGAGAATCGTCGCACATGGGACCTGATATTGCGCGGGGTTCAAACGGTATATTGATATTATGATTTGGGTTAAAACGGGATTTTTGGGTTGAGAGAGCTGTGAAAGAGTATGAGGTGGCTGGATGAGCGGGTTCTGCGTTTAAGGGTTGTTATTGAGATGATGTTTTTATAAGGCTATTTATTTATTTACTAATAGCTCCCGTCCGCGACTCCATCCTCTTGGAATAGTAAGTTTGCGCTAAGGCTAACTTTAACCTGCGTGATGATCGAAAAAAAAATATCTTTCTCTCCCCCTTCTCCCTCTTTTCTCACATTTTTTTTTAAATTGCCTATCAAAATCAGTTTTGCCATTTAGCTTTAGGTTTAGGGTTAAAGTTAGCGTTGGCCTAAAGTAACTATGCCACGCGGACGAAGCCGCGGACAAAAGCTAGTACGCCAATAAATCAAAAAATAGAAAAAAAACCGTGATCTGGTAGTCCGAAGGCCATACCACAGGGCTATGCTCTTCTCGATGGTATTAAAGCCAAGTCATTTCTGGCAAACAGGTGATTATAGGTTTTGCAGTATTTAAGAAAATATCATAATACTTTTTGAGTATCGGTGTGACTAGAACATGCGAGGCGGACTCGCACACTGAGGGTTCAAGTACAAACTTGGAACATAAACGGCCATATCTTTTGACTGCGTAAACTTAGAGGGTCAATTTTTTCATTGCTTTAAGAAACCATAGTCTTGAGTATGTGGTTTTAATTATTAATCGATAACTTTACGCGTTCCCGAGATAAAGTGTCTTGACAGACAGACGGACAGTAAAGTGATTCTGTCATCATCCGTTTTTACCTTTACTAATAAAAACGATTTTGAACAAACTTGCAACTACTAGACGAACCACGCAGTCTACTAGACGAGGCGAGGTAGTGGAAATAACTGTACTTTTAACAATGTAGTTTAAATTATTTCATGTAAACTCAATTTAAAAGTATACCACTTTTGAACTCAGAATGTTGAACCTACTGGCCCGTCGTTCTACCTAGATGGCGCTCCAAGCAACATAAGCCGTAATCAATCGAGCGAACATTCAATTGTTTTACTCTCAGATCGGAACATCCATCTTTAATTAACTGGCTTTCTCCGTTTGAGTAATATTATTGTAATCTCCGATTCTTTAACTCAATCTCCAAGACATTTCATTCGATATTCTTACGATAGCTGGGACTGTGTGAATAAGTTCGTAATCTATGGTGCGTTTACAATGAGAAAATGATTGGACTCGCGCCATGTTGATGACGTCATAGCTGAAGCAATTTGTTGTTTGATGATTTTTCATTGAATAAAAAGCCATAAAATTAATTGGATTGGCGCGCCAATAAATATCAAGAATTTACTGACACGTAAATGACAATTCACAGGTGAAGTCTCAATATGGCGTGAGCTCAGTCACTTTCTCATTTTAAACGCATTATACTTGCAATTACCAGCTGCTGTTTCAAACTCAACGTGTCAAACTTGACATTTATGCAAGTTAGTTTTAATGCAGCATCGAAGCATGAGATCAAATTAGTCTTAGAGTTTTCGCCTGGTTGATTCTCTAAAACATTTGAGACGCATTAGCCCAGCAGTGGGACACCAAAAGAATATTTTCTATAGTAACAACACTTTCAAAGCAGTCATCCTCAATATCTCTTCCGCAAAATACTCAACAGCGCCCATCCCAAAACTGAATCTTCCACAAATATCCCGATTTATGTCACAATACATTCAGCAACAACGAAACGCGGAGGGCCATAAAAGAAAATTTTATAAGACACATAAAAAGTTCTGCGCCCGAAATTGGAAGTCAGCGGGATGGAGGAAGCGACGCCTAAAGCCAGGGTATCAGGATAAATCAATGTTTGTTTGTGTTAGAATGCCACTTACTGTGGGCAGGGGAAAATGTTGAGTCGGTTCGTTCTGGTTGGGTATTTTTTTAGGTAGAAGGCTGCATTGATTCAAGATATAAGGGTGTAAAAGTAGGCCATTAAAGAATTTTTAGACGACACAGTTGGTGCAGTGGCTGAGCAATCGACTGCTGCGCTGTGTGTCGCGGGTTCGTTCCCCGCACTGAAATATTTGTGTGGCCTACAGATAGTTGTTCCGGGTCTGGCTATTTGTGTATGTGAGTTTATATGTTTGTAAACGCACCCACGATATAGGAGACATTCCTAGTGTGGGGCAACGTTTTTAAAAAAAGAAAGAAAATTTATTTAAAAGGCATTTGTATTTCCCTACAAATATTCCAAAATACATTCTAGAATAAATTGAGTTTCAAAATTTCAATATTTTTCACAAGTTTGTTTTTAAAATCTATGTTTGTGTGTGTTGAAGTATTTCGAGTGTCTTTAATCTCAAATTTGCAATCGTAATATCACGAGAAAATCTTTTTAGACGTTAGTTTATATTGCCATACTTTACTGTATGTTCAAGTAAAATATTTTTTCCAAAACAAATAAAAGAGCATCACCATCAAAGTCGTCTCCATTCCTTTCTTAACTTCCAAAGCAGTAGAAACTTTGTCGCTTGCCGTTTTATTTGGTTTTCTTTTGACGCGGCAGCCCTTGAGCCCGTCTGATTAATTTCACCCCCACCCTGTCAGGGTAGGTTAGAAGTACCCCCGCCGCCGGAATAACGGATTTTGTTGCTGGCCGTGTTTCAAATTTAGAAGGCGAAATGGTTGTCTGTTGGTAGTTGACTGTACGTTGATAATTTGATGTTCTGAAGTGAAGCACATGTGACTAAAAGAGTGATGGATCTGAATGTTGATGGACGAAGAGCGAGAGGAAGGCCGAAAAGTTGGATAGGTTGTGTAAGGAATTTTATGAAGGAGTAAATGATGGCGTGACGTCTGTTAAGGGAGAATGGAAGAAAAAACGTGTTGCGCCGAAGTGAAGCTCTGTCCTTTTCACGCTCTCGCTAAGGCCTTTCTATCTTTAACCACAGATAATTATAATGCTCTTTAACTTAGAAATATTTATAAACTAGCTGCGTGTAAAATTATGTGTTAATCACACACGCATACACACACTCACACACACAAACTTTAGCCTGTATATTATAAGTGTGGTTAGACGATTAGATCTTCATTTTTGACTTCGGCTTCGTGACGTAGAAATTTTGTTCGTTTCGCCTGTAGGTAATACATACTTTTACCTATGCGTTTACAAAAAAATCACAAACTGCCGTTATTTTGCAAAAAAATAAATGAATCAGATTGTATATTGCAGTCCAATGCAGTTTCAGAATCGATAATGCATCTTAGCATAGAAAACGAAACCAATAGACCAACCTCTGTACAGATCGCCCATTATTGTCACTTTATACTTAAAACCTATGCGATGGATTTCCACGTACTGATGACATTACTACATGTACATACCTTAAAATGTATTATTAGTTTATATGTAGCTAAAAAGGGGCGCAAATCCCCGACGGGATCCTGAGTTGGGGTTTTAAAAGTAAACCGTTATGTCTATTTTGAAGACAGAAATACGAAATTGTTCCATCCTAATCTTTCTTAGCGTTGTTAGTAGGTATCTAACCTGGTTACAGAGGTTTTATGTCGAAATTATATTGTTGCCCGCAACTATGTTAATATGAAAATCATAGTAATAAAAGATCTAGACTTTACCTCTTAAATTAAACGAAGATTGTAACGCTATATATAAATCTATTTTAAATAAATGTTCGGTTCAACTGTCAAATCACGAATGCTTACAAAGTGTAAGCATTCGTGCCCTCGCCTTAAAACGTTTTAAAAGACATACAAAGTGTTGCCATATTAAACTCTCGATTCGATACGATTCAATAATCGATTTAATATTCAACTAAACTTATAACGACTACTATTTATAATTTGCTTCTAATTGTATTAAATACAAATACATCATACTCATGGTTGCAAACTAGATAGGATATTATTGGGATACCCACATCTTGGCTAATTAACCTTACAGTAAATACTAGTTCGTAACAAACAATAGAGAACCCAGATTAAACCAAAAATAACGAACTCCAACCTAATCAATCAGGGCTAAAATGCTCAAACAAAATTGCTAAGTCCATTACATTTCTCGCTCACAAAATTATCCTATACACACACAGTGTTAATAAAATACCAAATATTCAAAACGCGACGGCATTATGCGAAAATGAAATTTCAAATCCCCCTTCGCTATATTGGTTGTTTTGTATTCAGTGTATAGTCTGACCGGGTAAAGTGGCAAATCATGGAGAGGCTGAAAATCAGTCAAATAGACCCCCGAGTTACTGGCTGTGTCGGCCTGAATACTAATGTTGCCTTTGCCTGTCGAAAAAATATAAGTTGAAGTATGGCCGCCGCGCAGGAATGGCGGTAAAATATTATCTGTTTGGTTATGTTTGGAGATGGAGTGAATAAAATATGGCGGAGGTTTCTTTTTTGTGTTCTGTTTAAACTAAAATAATAAGTAACATTCTAATTATTTATGTCAATTAATTTATAATTTAGTAAGAGTAACTTTTTATTTGATTGTGTAATTTGTATTTCATTATTTGTGTATGTATGCCTGTAATAGGCTGATCATAGCGCACTTTTACCTAGAACATGACCAACCACTATGTTTCACAATTAATATTAATTTCTTATTTCTGCTTTCTAATTCCAACACATTTCCTATTGACATCGATGTGGACGAATTGTTTGAGACCCTTTTTTTTGCATATTTTTATTAATAGTTAATGCCTATTTGTAGTTTACTAATAAATTAATGTACATAAATAAAACTTTTATTCATATGAATTAAAGTTTAATTTTCAAAAAAACGTGTGTGTGTCAGCTCCGACGCACGACTGGAGTTTACTCCTTAAGTACGAGTATCTAACCATACGCAAAAAGAGTTTATTCTACTGAAAAAGATTAATATCATATGAAGGGGTAAATTCACAAAATTAATGAAAAAAATAGCAATATAAACACATCGACACTGATAGAAACAAACAAGCCCAATAACATATAGTATATAGGTATAGTCGCCTATACAGCATACCATATGTACGTCTTAATACACTCACAGCCAAATTAGAAAGTTGCGCACTAAAGGTGCGCACCAAAAACGTGACACATTTTCGTTACTTTAGTAGGTTTTACCCCTCGGATTTTTCTCATACCGGGCGCCTTATTTAGGAAAATCGATTCTTAAGCAGTAAACTCCAATAAACTCCAAAAAACTGATTGCTAAAACACATGTAGGTAGGTAACTATTTTCATGAAATTCCGACGGGAGATCTTTTTCTGAAATGTGAACGCTCATGATCTTAGGGTTCAAAATATACACAACTATGACAAAATTCGTTCTAAATTGTGAAAAAAGGTCGTGATTATTTTTTCTTTGACAACTCGGTTCTTCAAAGCATAAAGTTTAATAGGCCGACAGAAGCCATTCTATAGCAGCCAACCTTTGGATTAAGAAGTACAACATCGGATACAAAAACTAAGTACTCACTTTAGAAAATTCATATTAAAAGACTAGCTTCAAAGAAAGAAAGATATTTAATAAAAAAATTATCTTTCTCTTCCCTTTTCTTCCCTCTTTCTCCTCTTTTTCTCATTTTTTAAAAATACAAATTAGCCTATGTTCGTCTCCAGGGTATCTCTCTATATCTCCAAATTCAGTTTGGCCATTTAGGGGTGAAGAACTGAAGATGTAACAAACGAACGCACTTTTGCTTTTATTATATTAGTATTTTGCTTTTGCTTTTATTTATTTAAAGTTGATTATTATCTTTGCTGTTAAAGCCCCACATACCTTTAATGGCATCAATTAGTGAAAGATTAAGGGGTCAGCCAGATCTTTGACAATCATCGACTTTAATATGTCTAAACAGAACCAAGTTATATCTGCCTCATCGGCGCTGACGCCGACGGCAAGCCAAAAATGTGTTTTCTCTCATACATAATACAAGACGCACACGCAGTAATAATTTTAGTGTTTTCTTGGGTCCTTAATTCCACACATTTTACTTCATTTTATATTGATCCGTCCATCACTCTATCAATGTAATTTCTGGAGAACAGATTTCATTAACTCAAAATCGACGAAATAACCATCATACATGTCCAAAATATGCAACATAAACTGAAATGGTCACAATTGTAGAAGGTATAAACATCCAATATTTTTTTGTCCGTGTCAATATTTTTCTTTTTGGAGTTTATTGGAGTTTACTCCTTAAGAATCGATTTTCATATATAAGGGGCCCGGTATGAGAAAAATCCGAGGGGTAAAACCTACTAAAGTAACGAAAATGTGTAACGTTTTTGGTGCGCACCTTTAGTGCGCAACTTTCTAATTTGGCTGTGAGTGTATTAAGACGTACATATGGTATGCTGTATAGGCGACTATACCTATATACTATATGTTATTGGGCTTGTTTGTTTCTATCAGTGTCGATGTATTTATATTGCTATTTTTTTATTAATTTGTAAATTTACCCTTTCATATGACATTAATCTTTTTTCAGTTGAATAAACTCTTTTTGCGTATGGTTAGATACTCGTACTTAAGGAGTAAACTCCAGTCGTGCGTCGGAGCTGACACACACACTTTTTTTTCATGGAGGTCCTACTAGAACATTCTCTATTAATCACCAATTTTACTATGCTGAATTGATAATAGTACATTTTAACTCAAATGAGGAAACTTTGTCATTGCGACTGAAGCGAATTAATAGAGCCGAGAAAAGCCGTGACAAATTGTCAAGTGAATCAAACGACGATTTTCAATACACTTACGGAGTCTAATTTTGGATCGAAGTTCCTTATCGCGCATTGTGAAAGGGGGCTAGGCGGAAAAAAATATTACGAAAAGTGGTCACGACACTTTTTGCTATAGTAAGCTATTGTAAGCTGTGCGGCGTCGCATGTTTCTCTGTCTGTCTCTCTCTCTCTCTTATAGAAAGCAAGCCGGATATTTTCATTTCTATAGGAACTTCGTTCCATCCGGGTGTCCCTTGACACCTCTAATTTTTTTTTAAACATTGCCCCACACTAGGAATTTCTCCTGTATCGTGGGTGCGTTTACAAACATTTAAACATAAACAGCCAGACCCGAAACAACTACCTGTAGGTCATACTAATATTTGTTCAGCGCAGCAGTCAATCACTCAGCCACTGCGCTAACCGTGCCGTCAAATCTATACTAATTTATTATCTATACTAATATTATAAAGCTGAAGAGTTTGTTTGTTTGTTTGAACGCGCTAATCTCAGGAAGTACTGGTTCGAATTGAAAAATTCTTTTAGTGTTGGATAGTTCATTTCTTCAGGAAGGCTATAGGCTATATAACATCACGCTACAACCAACAGGTGCTGAGCAGCGTGGGTAAAACCGCGGGGAACAGCTAGTAACAAAATAAAAATTACTTTTGTCATTAATAAATATGAAACTATGATTCAATTTGTTTTTTCCCGCGCTTTGTCTTCTCAGCCTGAAGGAGAAACAAAGGTATGACACCGCTAAACAGCCTAATATTTCAAAAATTCAAATAATAATTTTGAATTCGGTACTCAAAAAAAAATCATTTTTTTGTTATTAGCAAATCCTTACTAATATTATAAAAGCGAAAGTGAGTTTGTTTGTTACGTCTTCACGTCCAAAGGGTCAAAGCTTTTTTTTTTTTTTTTAAGTGAGCAATAAGGGAGAAAGAATAAATAAGGCGCAAGGGAAAAAACATGAAAAATCACGAAAGGGGAACTGTGTTACCCCGAATATAACGCGAGCGAAGCCGCGGACAAAAACTAGTTATTTTATAAATGAAACTGTTTGTTTGTGATATTCTGTTTATAACACATTTTTTTTTATTATTTGCATTTTTTTTAGAAATGTTCCTTTGCTCTAAAAAAACACTGTTGGCTGTAGGGATTTGAACAGTAATTGCTTATTATCCGTAGTGATATCAAAAAAAAGACAGTTATTTTTTAGTTATCGTTGCGATAACTAAGAAAAAAAACACAACAAATACATATTGAACCTAATGTTAGTGCAATAAGTGTCAATTTTTGGAGAAAATAGTTTTGTGAAACTAAAGTGCCTCTGTTGTCTTTGGTGCGTTCGGGATTCAAACTGCGGCGGCACTATCGCGTTCTACGGACGCGTTCTCAATCGCAATGCTGATGCCGTCGGCAGTTAGCTCTTGCCTTAAGAATTCACATTAAAATTTTATTTCTAGTAGTCAAGTACAATGCCTATATAGATAGGTACTAATTATTTGCACAATAATTAGTACCTATCTATATAGTTTAAATGTCTCTTCATGAGGAACTCTCGACGACACGGTTGGCCCAGTGGATGAGCGATGGACTGCTGCGCTGCGTGCCGCGGGTTCGATCCCCGCACGGAACAAATACTTTATGGCCTGCAGGTAGTTGTTCCGGGTCTGGCTGTTTGTTTATGTGAGTTTAAATGTTTGTAAACGCACCCACGATACAGGAGAAATTTCTAGAATAGGGCAACATTTAAAAAAAACTTACTTTACCAAAATTATGCCATATATGTATATGCCACACGAATAGACCATGACTTAATGGCCAAGACATAGTGATATTCTATCAGATTATAGAAAAGTCAAAAATCTATTGAACTGACATAAGCTATCGAGAATATTCCGGACATAAGCTACCGAAATGTTTCTGACAAAGCGACTGAACAGTTTATGAAGTACGTACGCTACCAAAAACCTTCTGTAAGAAAAGGTTTTTCCTCCACGTCATATCTGTTGAAAACTCTTACAGCAATGCGATAGTTAAACTCTCAAAGCTATCGACATCATCAACATTCTCCTGCCTTTATTCCATTTTTTAAATTAATTCCGGGCAGTACCTATGTCCTCTTTTTCCATACCGTGAAAACTATTGCCAAATACCTAGGGTAATCTGGAATACTCATGTTTTTGTTTCGTTAACCTTACTGTTTACACCTTGGCAAAGGTCTCCCCATAATATATTTTCAGGAAGTATTACTTTCCCTATACCTACTTGAAATTCCAGTAGTAGGTATATTTCCCCGGAATAATTCGTGATAACATTCGAAGCTGCGGCCAAAAGCTAGTCTAAGTCATATAACAACTAGCTGTTACGTTCATCCGCATGAAATTATTTTTAAACAATTACTTATATTAGAATCGGATTTTGTTTAGTTTTGTTTGTACCCTAATCCTTTTCTAAATTAAAAGTAATGTTTTAAAAAGTAACCTATTACTTCTTTAAGTATTAGTTATTTGTCAGTAAAAGTCTTGGCAAAATCAGTGAAGCCCTTTCGGTGATTATTAGCTGGAACTAACAGATGTACAAAAATAAAGATGGATAGACAGACATACAAATAAAAACGGTATTATGAATGTATGTATAGTGTGTATAATGTATATGTACTCCATACGCGTTCAGTAAAAAGCTGGTAATTTGAAGTTACAAACAGACACTTCAATTTTATTGATTGGTATTAGATATAACTAAAAAGTTTTCTTACCATTAATCCTGCCATCTGAATGATCTTGGGTCAGCTGCAGAGGCGTCTGCGCAACTTCCATTTTATAGTCTATTTTATACTTAAAAGTCACTTTTGTATCACTGACTGAATTGTTCCTTACAAGACAAGATGTTTCATAGTTATTCTCCTTTTTTTTTCAAAGATTTTAATTAAGAACTGAAGTTTAATAAAAAAGATTTATTGCAATTGCAGGACTTACCTATATATCGAACTAGCATTACGACCGCGATTTCGTCCACAAAAATTGTGATATTTCCTGTCTCATTGCACCTACTATGTCTTTGTCTCTGCATCACCCTACGGTTGACTGGTAGAAAATGCTCAAGTCATTAAGTCCGCCTTTGTACAATGTTTTGTTACTTGTGCATGAAGTTTTATTAAATAAATAGCACGGTTAATATTCGTGATTTAAATATAATGAATAGAATAGAATATACTTTATTGCAAACCAAAATCTAAAAACAAAACTGTTTTACAAAAAGATGTTAAATCTATGGTTAGATACAATTTAGCACTCACACTCACAATTAATGAAGCTTACTGGTTAAACATTTTTTAGGGTTCCATACCTCAAAAGGAAAATAACGGAACTCTTATTGGATCACTTTGTTGTCCGTCTTTCTGTCAAGCCCCTTTATCTCGGGAACCGCGTTTCTGGACAGTAAGTTCAAATCAGTCCCCAAATAATATCAGTCAGATCCAGCCTGTTCCTTTGCTGTCCACTCCCAGCGACGCCCTAAGCCGAGGCTCGGGGTGCCTTTAGCGTGTAGTCGCTTAGTTTGTAAGTTTTTTGCCCTGGTGGGCCTGGCCCTGGCGGGGTCTTAATTTTTAAAGCATCCAAAGGAATCGCCCGGTTAAGCAGACGACAACCCCCTAGGTTGAACTGCGAGACGCCATTAAAAACCTGTCTAACTATGACGTTTCATGAGATACAGCTTGGTGACAGATGAACAGACGGACGGACAACGAAGTCTTGGTAATAGTCTCCTGTAACCCTGTTACGGAACGAAGTTGGAACTTTGACTAAATATCTCTGAAACTAGAAGATTTGCAGGTATAGAATAGAATATAATATAGGTAAGTACTTTATTGCACACCAAAAATTGAAAAGACAAACTGTTTTATAAAAAAGGTATGTTCTACAACAAAAAAAAAATCGCTTCACACCCTTTATATAAAAAACGAACCAAAAATTCGGTTAGGGGTAGGGCTTAAAACGTTGCATAAAGTTAAGTTAACCCAAAGTTTTACTTGAAAATCTGTATTTTCTTTCTTTCTTTTAAGCAACTGTTTCATTGTTACACTGGTGTGTACTGGACCGTGACGATTAAACTATACAAATATTCTATCTCTAATATATATAAAACTAGCTGTGCCCAGCGGTTTCACCCGCTGAGGTTTAGGTATGAAAAATAGGTGTTGGCCGATTCTTAGACCTACCCGATATGTACACAAAATTTCGTTTAAATCGGTCCAGCCGTTTCGGAGGAGTATGGGAACGAAAACTGTGACACGAGAATTTTATATATTAGGTTCTCGTGTCACAATGTTCGTTCCCTTAATCCTCCGAAACGACTCGACAGATTCGTATGAAATTTTACATGTAGGTATTCAGTAGGTCTGAGAATCGGCTTCTATCTATCTTTTAAACCCCTAAGTGATATGAGGGACCTGAGCAGCGGGTGAAACCACTAGGCACAGCTAGTGGTGCCTATATAAAATTGAAGACCGTAAAAAAATTAAAATTAATAAATTATTGTAGTCTGAATATCAAAGATCAATAAAATCGTCTATTTACATTTAAAAATTCTTAATATTTGTTCAGATGTTTATGAAATACACATAACAGTGTGAGTACCTACTCAATCTTTTTACAATAATCGGGCTTATAAATTTTCTTTGTGGCAGTTACCCCCGAATACTGAAACGTCACTCAAAATGTGAGGGCTGCTTAACATTTGAGCAGCTCTTAAACTTTAGATTTTGTATGGTCAAACGTTACTTCTAAGTCTCTGTTAAACTTAAGTGGGACTTAAATTTTGAGTGACGTTTCAGTATTCGGGGGTTAGTCTCATTGAACGATTGACGACACCACAGTATACCAGGTAAAGATGGAAGAACGAGCTTAGACATTAACAGAGAAAATTGACCCTCACTGGCAGAATAGAAGTGCTTGGATATGAATGAATGATGCCTTTGCATTGAAGTCGAGCTGGACAGATAAAAAAACGCTTCCACCAGTAAAGACAAACAGTACTTATTGTTTAATATAGGTATGGAAAAAAGTATTTTATTTGTAGGGTACTGGCGCCTAAACTAAGCCGAGACTTGCATTTGAGGTCACCAAGTGTTCGGAGAGATACTTATTAGGACAATTTAAGAAAACTAGGAAGTGCCAACAATTGCAATACCTATATTATACGGATACTCTTATCCATAGAATATACGTTGCAATTTTTAAACCAAACAAGAATAAATGAAAATAAATGCCTGGTTTAAAAAATCAGAAATTGTCTAAACGATTTCTTAATTTGCTATTAGTACGTAAGCTAGTTTAGTTCGTTATTTCTTTACTTTGTCATTGTTTCAGATCCCTCAGCAAGGCAACATGAAACATCGTATGTTGCGTGTAGATTTTTTTTTTCTAATTACGATTGAGCAGTAGCTAACCTGACACGGTAATAAACTATAGAATTGTGGACGTTTATGAGAAGTGGGGAGGTATTGGTATAGGTAAGTCCTCTTGCAATTACATTGTATAAAATAAATAATGAAAAAAATGACGCCGAAAATATCCCAAATAATACAGATAAAAAATTCAAACCGTTCACTCGTAAAAACCGAAAAAAATCCCTCCAAAATTTGACAGATAACCACGTGACGTTTCACTTTTGACGTTTATATATTTTTAAGCACGGACGGGCAAGAGCCGCGCGCGTTATGCCACGGCCGGGGAACTTTTGACGCGATATTGCCTGTGAGCTTGAAGGCGTGGCGTGGCTCCGCCCCGTTGCTTTTCGCGTCTGACTCTGTCCCCCAGACGGGGGGACACTTCGATTTTGGGTCAGCTGTTAACCGGCCGTTTTAAGCTTTAATTTGTGGCATTACGCTGCTGTTGCGTCGGCCCCGTCGTTTAGAATAATGCCGTCGTACATTTTAGCGCGGATTGAACGTTCCGTTTTCCAATTACAACGTGGAATGGTTGTTCGAATTTATATAGAAACAATTAGGTGCGGATCGTTTTTTATGCGTCTATGGTCTGTATTTTTGTCGCGGTATTTTACAGAGAACATAAAATCTTTGCGTCTGGCTAAATAAGATGAAGTTTGTACGTTCTTCTTGTATTTCTCGACCGTATCTTTACCAAAGAATACAATTTTCTCTTTTTGACACCTTTCGCACACTTGGACAGTTCATAATAATGAGTGGAAAAATATTTTGTCCTCATTTTTTTCTTTTTTTGGTCCATATTCGATCAATCTAACCAGCCGATCCGTCTTCAGTGTCATATTAGAGACTTCTTCGTCTATTTTACTAGACATTCTGCACTTCGTTTTGATGAAGCGTCGTCAGATTGTAGGTAGATATAGGTAGAGAAATTACTGCTGAGCCATATTTAAATATAACGGCTTTAGCTAAACTGCAATTAAGTACAACGCTAGCCTATTAAGCAATGTTTACGTTAGATTGGTAGGTACTTGATACTGGTTTGTTAATATTGCCAATATTAAATAGGCTTTAGACGAGGTCCTGTGCCAAATTTTCATGGGAATAAGCCTGAAATGCATAAAAATTGACTTCTGAATTGTGGAGCTACATATAAACTCGCTCCATGTGAGATACTGGTATGGCTAGCTCCAATATAATTGGGAAAAATCTTTTAACTTAAAACACATACCCCCGAATACTGAAACGTCACTCAAAATGTGAGGGCTGCTTAACATTTGAGCAGCTTTTAAACTTTAGATTTTGTATGGTCAAACGTCACTTCTGAGTCTCTGTTAAATTTAAGTGGGACTTAAATTTTGAATGACGTTTCAGTATTCGGGGGTAAGTCTCATGAATCCATCAACTGTTTTGCCAATTTTTGGAAGGAGTAACTAGTGAGATAAGTAGTTACTTAGCTTATTTGTATTTTTTTATAAATGCCGTGCTCTCTTATAAGTAAAAGAGTAAAATTACCTACTATCTACTCTGTGCATTATGTTGCCAATTTCTGTTATCATTAAAGTCACATCTACGAAAAGCCTTTTTAATCCTACGTTACCTTTATTACCCTACGTTCTCGGCAACATAGCTATGTAATAAAAAAATACTCAAGTTACAAGTTTTCCCTTATCTCCGCCAAATACCTTTACATACATACGCGGTGACATTTGATATCACCCAATAAGAATTCGCACATTTGGCAGGGCGTGGCATGCTGCTTTTGCCCGCGGAAAACAGCCGTCATAGACGAAAAGTCAACAGTTCCCCGCGTTTCCATTGGACGCGCCGTGATTTTGGCGCGAAAGGTAACTGTCAAGATTGGGTGCTTTTTGATGTCGGTTCGCCGAGAGTACATAATAATAAGTATGTATAATACCTAAACCATTTTTTCTTCAAGCCTATTCTTAACTGATTCTTTATGCATCTAATGACCACGAAATTATTTATTAATAATAGGTAACTTTGATAAATTACAGAGTAATATGACGGTGGAGAGACGGACGTAAATAGGACGTTATTTTGGTAAACAAAAAATTAAGAGGAATAAATACTTAACATCTATAATTTTCTTTTTATGTTTCAACACTATGATATGGAGCCTTGGGCTTTTAACCTCTTTAAGTATTTTTTTTTATTCTTGTTCTCTTCTCTCTCTCTTTCTTTTTATTAAATGTTTAATTTTGATTGATTGATAAATCCTTTATAATTTGATGCAACAAAAGACAATATTACGGTGAGGAAAATAAACAAAAACTTAAAAGGATAGAAGTTTGATTGACCCATAGACAATTTTTTTTGTAACGTTGTCCCACTCTAGGAATATCCAATACTTACTCCTGTATCGTGGGTGAGCTATAGAAAAAATAGTCACATTACATACATTTTTAGCAGCTGTCGCCCACTACTGGGCAGTTTGTGTGTCGAGGTTATACCAAATGGGAGTCCAGCTCAGCATATGCCAGGTAGAATACCTGACGCTGATATTCTGCTGAATCCTCAATCTAATCAATACATAAATTGTTAACTTCCTTTCTTTAAATACTTAGTAGATACATAGAAAACAAAGTTGTTTCCGCTGTTTAGTCGCTTAAACAGATTTAAATTCAGTTTTCAACAATAGATAGAGTTATTCAAAAGGAAGGTTTATATGTTTAAATTAAGAATAAATCATGACTACAAAAATTATGTCTAATTTACGCTGAAACTTTTTATCACATCCCTCTGTTTTGTTTTGAGGGGAGTCTACAGGATTTTCAATGCTATGGCTACTTACTTCGAAGTCCACTACAGTCGGGACGTAAGAAGTACTTACTGTGTATTCCGTTTTTTCCTTTTTAGAAACAACAATCAGTAAATATCCCTGCATAAAATCCCAAGGAATCTATCCCAACAATTCAACAGCATACCTACTTATTGCAGACAGAATAAAATTCAACATTCAATTCCCTCGAAATCCGAGCCAAAGGAACCCTGAAAACTACCCACAAGTCAATCGCCAAACTGCGAGTTTCACCCCGCCACCCTAAACCCCCTTCCACCCCACGTTTGCCCCCGAATTACCGGTCGCCCCCTAAACCGCGGTCTTCGGTGACAGTTCAATAAGGCACAGCGACCAATCGCGGCAAACGTCGCCCGGTATAAGCCAATAGGATTAACGCTATATGCGTCTTTTTCTAGCGTGCTGCGTATCGTATTTATCTGTCTCGCTCTAACACACGGTAGACGGATTCTTGATTCGATTTCGATTGAATTCTTTATACGAATTTTCTTTTGTTTTTCACTCCGTTGAAAAGGCATGTCTCTGATAATATTAACTGCTTGTCTTTTTCTCTGTTGAATTAAATGTAAAACGCTTTGGGTATTGGGGCACGGATTTTTCAGAGGGCGTAATACGAAATGCAGATATAATTCTAAGTTTGTATATTTTTGTAGTAAATTGTTCAACTTAGGTATGTTTTAATGTCATTCATTGTATAGTGTATCTATTCTCTTTGTTCTCCTTACCCAGTCTTTGTTCAATTTTTAAATTTTCGTGAATTTGGATTATTCCTATCATATTATCAGGTCGACACGTAATAATGAACCGGAGATTTATGCTTAACAGATTAATAAACTTTGAGTAAGAATCATGATGAATTGACGGGTTTTACATTGCCGTTTTAGCTGAAAATTATTATGAATCAAAACTCTCAAAATAGTCACAGACGCAGTTAATCGTAAGTTGTTACTTTGTAGCCTTTTTACGAGTTTAACGTGAATTTTACTAGCCTGTCATGATTTTGCTTAAACAGCCATTTAAGGTCTCCAATTGCAGACTGATAGATCTATAACCTATAACTGATTTTGATATATCATCATCTGCCTAGCCTTTTCAACCAACCAACTATGTTGGGGTCGGCTTCCAATGTAACCGGATGCAGCTGAATACCAGTATTTTACATGAAGCGACTGCCTATCTGACCTCCAGAACCCAGCTAGTACTGGATAATATGATACCCCTTGGTAAGACATTCGCGACACTGACTAGGTACCTGTAACGACTGTCAAAGATCTACAAATGACAGGCCGGGACTAATAGCTTAACGTTCTTTCCGAGACGCGGAGAAAAAAGGATTTGATGTTTAAGGAAAAGGAATTAGGTAGTTCCTGCTGCCTAGATTTTCGATGACAGATTGGCAGTCCAATGACTATGACTGTAAAATACTGGTATTCAGCTGCATGAGTTAAGATATGAACTGGTCCCCAAGATACCTATTAAGTTTGAAAAAGGCTTGATGATTCTGTGGCTAGTTGATCTGTAGTACCTACCTTTTTTTTAGTCTTACAGCTGGCACACTGCTGGGCAGAAGTCTCCCCTTTCTTCTTCTAAATCCCTCTATCCTTGACATGACACAGATGTTGGAAAAAATAAAGATAAGTTAAAGTAGGAGTGGGCTGGCCTGGTAGCGCCTATGCATTTGAAGAGCTGTCCAAAGATTTTTACTCACTGGACGCCTGACGATAGAAATCGGCATCGAGGTAGACCGCGGCGAAAGTGTTGTATTGTTGTTATATTAATAATTATTTATTAAATATTTTTTTATTAAGTAACAAATATTTTTTATATTTTTGTTTTATATTTTCATACAGTTCTTAAAAAAATAAAGAAAACTAAAAAAAATAGAAATACAAAATTATTAGCCCACCGATATTGGGCTACGGAAACGACCCGTGTCCAGGAGTACCGCTTTCTGTATCAAACCCTTGATCCAGACATCTCACGAGAACCTTCTCGGTTGTTGGTCGAGACTCTTGGCAGTTAACCCATTGGGTGTCACTACTTACTATTAAATATCTACCATTTGTGCCGGTAAGGTAACATATTTATTTAAATGAAAGAAAGGGGCCACCCTTTCTTTCATTTAAACAAAAATGTCAGAAGTATTATAAATTAAATTATACCTATTTTGTAGGTATGTACTCCTTTTGACGTCAATAATTTTTCCAATAGTAGTTAGGTGTAATCTATTCCCCTGTAGGCTGTACCTCAGAGTTTTTTTTTTTAATAAAACCTTGCCTCACTAGAAATTTCTCCTAGGTATATCGCGGGTGCGTTGAAAATCATTTAAATTCACACACAAAAACAGCCAGACCCGGAACAACTAAGTATAAATGTTGGCCATTTTTTTGCGGGTGGATAATCATCATCATCAGACTTGTACTGCCTAAAACCTACCCATGTTCCTTCTACTGCCCTTTACGTTCCGGGGCCGCGGTATCTCTTTCGAGCAATCCGCAAGCCGGGCAGGCGGTGGCTCTGGCAGGCCCCTCTTTTAATGAGTGTTGAACCTACCTAATGGTTCAATTAATTCATTGACTAGGTAGCATAAATTTAACAACGACTAGGATCCGCCCGCGGCTTCGCTCGCGTTAAATTCCTTTCCTGATTTACAGACACCTGCTACCTGTAGTTTTTGCCCTTGCGCCTTATTTATTGTAATAGAAATGCTAAGTTTTCCCTTTTCTTCCCTCTTTCTATAAAAATATCCTATGTCCGTCTCATGGGTCCCAACTATCTCTGTACCAAAATTCATTAAAATCGGTTTGGCCATTTAGGCGTGAAGACTGATGTAACAAACAAACAAGCTCACTTTCACTTTTATAATATTAGTAAGGATTTAAGTCGGTTTTCTCACGATGTTTTCCTTTACCGATGTCTTAGACAAACTTTAGAAAGTACATGATTTAAAAAGTCACATTAGTACTTGTCCGGATTTGATCCCATGCATGAGAAGGAAGCCGCTTAAACTTTGAGCCACCTATTATAATTATTGATAGAATTTTCGTACTCGGATCGGTAGTTAGTTCTGTAGATTCTTTACATCCTTTACAAACTTAATCACTTTATAGTATTAGTGTAGATAAAGTAAAGCTGTATCCTACAGTTAGTACAAACGAACATTGTAGACAAGTAAATTAATACAAACAACCAAAATTAAAACAACCCCTAATCAAATCCAACTCACCAAGCCGAACAACGAACAATACAAAAGCATTGCCTTTTATTAGAGGAACGTCAGTAACAGTGTTTATTTTAATCATCGCGTTTTGAACACAGATAAATTGGATAATAAGCGCGGTGGGGTGTCTCTACGGGCGGCCGGTGTCAGGGACAGGCATTGCTTGCCCATAGAGATGTCTGACTGCCAGTGTTTTGATGTAACTAAGGATTCGATATTTAAAAATGTGTGTGTTTATTTTCCACAGACTTTTTTTAACTTTTTTTTCTAAACGGTTTAGGTATAGAGTTGTAGGTCATAGGTGTAAATAGAACCTCTTATTGGATTTTTCTAAGAAAAATGTAGCCTTTACTTAATTAGTTTAACTTTGTTGGTACTATTATTAATTCTGTGGTTTATCTGCAACTTCTGAGTAAACCAGTAGGATATTGCACGGGTGTAACTTGTAAAATAATTCATCATCATCTGCCAAGCCTTTTTATCAACTAAGTATGTTGTCGGCTACCGGCGGAGACCTTGTCATGTATGTTCAAATGATTATTTTTTTTTTATTAAAGAAATATTTTAAAATGTATTTGTAAGTGTAACGAATGAATAAAGGAGGATAATTAATAGAATATCTTACGTAAGCGCAGCTTAACTTAAAGATCGAACAAGCTTTTGTTACAAATTTAGCCACGATCAACTTTGCATAACAAGTCTTCTTAGCTTGCAAAATAATTATCCATTCTAATTTCAAACTTTAAAACTCACATTTATTTTTAAGACCGCGACATTAAAACCTACATTGTGTCCCATAATCAACGTGCCCAATGTGCAAACAGCCTAACAATAACAAAGTGCATTACATAGAGTTGACCAATGTCCATGGTCGGACAAATGGACTGATGCAATTGCACCCTGTACTAATCACAAAGGAATATGTCACAGTCCGATACAGTTGCGATGTAATTCACGTGGGCACGTGATTACCTGTTCCGATTCGATTAATTCGTAGGCAAAGGCACGAAAAGTGTTGCAAGTTTTGGAGGGAATAAAGTTTTTGGAACGAAGTTCCTTATTGCGCTTTGCGAAAGGAGGCTGGACGGAAAAAAAATTAAGACCAAAAATAAGACACTTTTTGCTATAGTTTTAAGCCGTGCTGGCGTGCGCATGTTTCTCTGTCTGTCTCTCTCTCTCTCTTTCTCTCTCTCATAGAAAGCAAGCCAGTTATTTTCGTTTCATCTTTCTATATTGCATTGAACAGTGTGGTGTCGCGACGATTGTTTTTGTTGAGTGTATACAGGTTTTTTGTACATTATAAATAATAACTTCGTTCCATCCGGATGTCTCTTGACACATATCAAGTTTTTTTTTTAATGAAAGATTAAGTTCTGAGTATGAAAGTGGATAGGTTTAAAAGCTAGGGAAGGCCTTCCGGGGTTGCGAGTGGTTCGAAAACCGCAGCCCCAGAACGTCATAGGCAAAGGAAGCAACACGGGTGGGTTTTAGTCCCAGAACGGAGGAAGTAATTTGAAGACATGCCATGAAAAAAAAAGGAAATGATAGACGGGACTGTTTGAAGGCTGGTATGGCTAGAAAAGAGGTAAGTAGGTACCTACTGAGATGAGTAGAAGAGAGAAAAGTACTGCTGTGTTATAGGCTTCTTCTGGATTAGCTTGTGCTATCGTCGACCTCATATCCCTCCTCAAGACAAGATTGAGGTCAGGAAATAGTCTATAAAATAAACTCCTTCTTTTACATGTACTAGTAGGTTAAAAAACGAATTAATTAAGTATGTACCTACCTGTGACGCAATAACGATGAAATATATTTTGTAACTTAAACGGTGTGGGATTTTAATTTACAAACTATCTACTAATAGACTAAACAATATTAAAAAATATATGTAGATAATCAAAATGGTAAAATAATCAACGGGCGTTAAAAATTGTCCACATTGCTGCCAACACAAAACGTGCCCAGAAAGCTGGCAGCATTACCGTGTTGGATGATATTGCTGATTCTTTTGCCAACATGTGGTGATATATGGAAATACTAAGTGGGGACTCGGACCTCATGGCTCTAATATTAGCGTCAGTGACATGTCCTCAGAGGTTGTTTGGGCATTTACTTTAGAGAACACGTCACAAAGTCATAAATCCAGTTTTCACAAACTAATTATAAAAATCGAAAGACCTAGGAATCGAAATCGAACCCAAATTACACTTAGTGGCAGCGAACAACAAAAACAGCGAAACATAAATTACCTTTCTTTTTGGCTTCGCCGTAGTCGGGTAGAAAAAAAAAGCCACTGAAATTCCATTTTCAAACGCCATCTTTAGGCAAGAGTAGTAAAGAGCAAGTTTGTTTAAAACACTGAATAGCGCCATCTATCTCATTGTAACGTTATTTGTGACGCCTGTTTCTAATTAGGACTTTATGACAAACAGATGGCGCAAACAATGGTTCAAACGTTCTTAATTAATATAACTTGAAGCTATTATAACAAATTATAATTTTAACATACATACTTAGAATATAAAAAAAAAATATATTTACTGAGATTATGTGAGACAAAGAAAGGTTTTGTAACAAGCAAACAAAAGTGTTACCATTTCTAAGATGAAAATGCTACACCGAAGGGCCTTATTTCTATTTATTATTTATATAAACAAATATTTACATACTTTTGATATTTGCCGAATATAATATTTGTTTAAAACTCTGTTATAAATCGTTATCAAATCCATAGAAAATAAGCATTCTTTTTAGATGCATTCTATAGCTTCAAAAATGAAATCTGGTTGGTATTTAAAAAAAATAAAGTCTTCAAAAAATTTTGAAAGGGCGGGAAATATACAAAATAAAAATATTCACTCCAGGAAAAAATATTATTTTTAACTGAAAACTGACTATTTATAATGTAAGTATTCTCACAAAGATCTTTTTAATTTAGTTTTCGATGAAACAAACGTTATTTTCCGACTAAATTGTGGTTTCGTGACAGCAACACCGTTGCGAGTAAGCACGTATAATTTTATACACATGTAGGTCAATGGAAAAAATGGCTTAGCACCGAAGTAAGCTCATATGTATCGTGGCAAGAAATAATTTTATAATTTAAATGGCCTTCAGTGATTTATGTCACATAGGAAATGAGTACAAAACCGTCGAAAATGAAACAGATCAGGTAAGTGAGTGTTTTTGTAGTGCCATTTTTCAATGGGTGTTGTAAATGTCTTGGACTGTCAATCTGACCTGAAATCCGGGTGATATCACACGGAATATTTGTTATAAGTGCATTATTTTAGTTATGTGGACAATTAAGAGTGCCAAATATGGTTTTAGTGAACATTTGTTGTGATCTTTTGCGTGTCGTGTTCCGATAATTTTTTGACGAAGTGTAGGTAATGACATCGGGGAATGCACATAATATTTTTAGAATTATGTAGTTTGTACGTTAGAGGACAAAATAACAAGGTAACATATTATAAATATACTGCTTTAATGTGTATGACGACATTTGAATGTTATGAAAGATGTACAGAATAGGGAGTTGCTTTTAGGGACAATATGCTAACACCTACCCACTTTCTATAATAGTGAGCTTCGATACAAACAGTTATATCTCTTGTCTCTAACTATATCACTTAACTGAAGAAGTAAACATCTTCAAAGACAGTCGGACCTTGTAATAAATTGTAACTGTAATTATAGAAATCAAATAATACTGTCAGATTCCACTAAGAAAACAATTAGAATGTCCTTGATAGAACAACTCCTAAATAACAACGGTTATTTATTAATATAAGCAACATCTGTCTTCATAAATTTTGTTTTGTTTATTATTTATAAGATCTTTTGACCTATTTTGTCATTTCACCATATTATTTGTGAAAAACAAGAAGTTTGAAGTACAATATAAATGCAAACCTTTAAAAATATTGAATTATTCATGCTGCTTTGATGATTATTGATGGCAAAAACAGAGTGACATAGTGACATCATCATCAGCTGACAGCCACAGCAGAATATAAGCCTCTCTAATTACACATCTCTCGGTTAGTTTGCAATTCTCATTCATCTGGGTATAAGCCTTATATGGAATTGGATGCAAGCAATTGAAACTCAAATTAGAATATCAAGCTCACAATAAATTGGACACTGTTTATCAGAAAGGATCCAATCAACTCAGAATTAACAAAACATCCCATCTAATATCTACAAAAGGTTAGGCAGAATAGTACCTAATAGAATACCCATATTTTGTCAGTTATGTTGAAGTTCCATGAAATAGGAGGCAATCCTATTGCCATTAATCCACACCACAGGATAGAATAGTTAAGCAGTAAGTTAAGTCTTTTTTTTTTTTAACTACCACAGTCATTTTTAATTTATTTAGATTTAAATTGAATTTTGCTTTTTATTTACTCTGGACGCTCTTACTGTGCTCGTCTTTCTACATCGTTCTCACATATTTGTATAATCTCAACACAAATGATGTAAATGTAAAAATATTAGAATTTAAAAGAGTGTCCATGAAGTTTCTTGCCCATTCTTCTCCATAGAGATCAACGCTTTGGAATGGGCAACTGCAGTACTTTCACAAGTTATTATGCCTTGTGACTGGGACAGTAGATTCATTTTGTTTCTTGACATTCAAAAGTGCCTGTAATGGTCTAATTGAAATAAATGATTTGATTTAAAAACAACTCCACTGAGTTGAAATGCAATTGGCCACATCTAAAAAAAGGCATCAATCGGGACTTTGTGCCTACTACTTAGAAGTACCTGTTGTGAAAACCCAATAATACTGCCCAACCCAGGAATTGATTGCAGTACCTCTTGCTTTATTAATTAAAGTATGTCATTTCGGCTTATTGGTGGTTCCCAATCACCAATGTCATATAAAAAACTTGTTTTCTTTCTAACTTTCAATAAGAAAGACCATACTGTAGATTTAGCATTCAATTTTGGTGTGCAATGAAGTATATGCTATTCTTAAAAATGAACCATCATCATGTCACTGACTCATTAAGGCACTGAGCAAATGTGGACACTATAGTGTGTTGTGTCAGATACAAGCTACAAATGAAAATTTGGTTTAAAACTATGATGGTGTGCCATTTTGGTAACAAAAAGTGTCTTATGTTTGCACAGCCCGTTAAAGAGTCCTCCCAAATGACCACAACTTTTTGTGTAGATTGCGAAAAGAGGTTCTATTTTCATGCGCTGTCTACAAAATAGGAGAAAAACAAAGATGAAGCAATGTTGGAAAAAAAATAAACAATGTTATTGTAAGGCACACAACCTCTCACCTTTGACCCATGTTAGTTAATAAAAGATTTTGATAATTATAATCATTGACTATTATGAAAAGTCTTTGTACAGGGTCTAGGTCATCATCATGGTCCTGCCCTTGTCCCATTTTACTTGGGGTTGGCATAACATGTTTTTATTTATAGTTCTCCTCTGTCAACCACATTGCTATCATTTACTCCTTTTCAGCTTTAGTTTATGATCTAGAAGGTATGATGAATCACTAAAAAAGCATTTTATGGTTATTGAGGGAAAGTCCACAAAAAAAAAATATTTTTTTATTTATTTTTTATTAGTGATAGGCTCGCGTTTGACCACTATCTCACCTGATGGTAAGTGATGATGTGGTCGACGATGAAGCACACTTACCTAGAGCTATTCACTCTTGACTTGAAGACCCCCAGGTTATAGCTGTCAGGAAATACAGACTCCGGCAGGGAATTCCACTCCTTAGCAGTACGCACAATGAAAGTATTCCCAAACCGTTTAGTGCGTGTGGGTGGGATTAAAAACTCATACTAATAGTAATAAAGAATATCTACACTTATGTTTAAAAAATAAAAACCTTCGACTTTAAGGTCTCCCCTTGCCATGTACTATGTAATGGGTTGGTCTTGGTAACTCCCATGTCTAAGGTGGGTATTTTGCATATCCTCACTCTCCCCAGCCTAATAGAAGCTTCTAAATACTCCTTATAATGCCAAATCTATGGCTACACTAAACACATATAATACTTGAATAATATGAAGTTCAAGCATTATTCCCTAATTCTGTATTGTTTATTCATGTTTATAACTAGCAATCAGTGCATTAGTTGTGATGTATGACAAAAAGATGCTTGTTTGTGCCAGAAAATCATTGTTATGAACAACAGAATTATATCAAGGATAAAATATTATAATCATGTATTCTCTATTAGACCCTCAAAAACTACAGAATAATGCTGTTATTACGCTTATCAATTATTAAGTGGACATCAACAAAGTGGATCTTTGCCCCATTGATGGCTTTCCCCTTTTTTTGCGGATGGGAAATTTTCAAATAACTTGAACAGAGCGGAGGGAGTGTCAGACTTTTACTGGCCAAAACCCATCCATGTTCTGTCTTTTGCCATTTATACCATTTAAAACGCACAACCCCGGCAGGGGGTGATGCTCTCTGCTTTGCTGACAAGCTTTCCCCCAAGTGTTATGTGGGACTTAAACATAACTGGTCAAATACTAGGGACATCCCTACCTTATAATTCAAGGATTACACTTGTGAAGCTATTTTTTTTTTTACTAAAATGAAAGTCATCTTGTAGGAAAATTACAGAACAGATAAAAACCTTTTTGGGGAAATCCAAACAGCTGTTCCAATATCATATTATTATTATCTATAAAAAATTTGTGCAGCTGGTGTTACTAAATGTATGTTGCAATCTTTAGAATGTTATATACCTATATCTATATACTTAATCTAGTATTAAAGGTTTTTTATCAGCCTGATAAGTTAATTCATTCAACAAATAAATTATTTCTGTTTATATCGATGCTGATGCAACTATTGTTTATTTACTTTCGGTGCCAGTTCAGATAAACAGGTAATATGAATATATTTTTTGAGTATTTTCAATGTAAAGTATTTTGGTGTCATGTTGTGGGGTTTTTTTACTGTGGATAATCCCTGCTCTGAGTGGAACGGGGGAGTGTCAGACTTTTATTGACTAAAACCCACCCATGTCCCTTCTATTGCCCTTAACGTTCCGGGGCCGCGGTATCTCTTTCGAACAACCCGCAATCCCGGCAGACGGAAGCCCTGGCAAGCCCCTCTGCTTTGCTGACATCTCTTTGAGGCGCGCGTGAAACACAAACGCGCCGTCAACACGGCCTGTCGTCAATAGACGGACGGACGGTGAGCTACCCATTGCTCACCGTCCACAGGCACGGGCCTGTAACGACGCCACTAACGACTCCCGCGGCGGCTGGGTTGGTTTGAGGTTCCCTCCCTCAAACGCCCGGCCACCTCCATTGCTAGCATTATTGCTTCGCAGAGGGACATGACCGCTTCCCACCCTGACCCGACCCTCCCCGATTATGTGAAACCTCCCGAAACTTCCGTGTCCAGTGAGGACCTGCGTCAGGCGATAAGTGAGGACGCCATGACGCCTCTCCAGCCACTCCTCAAAGAGGGGACTTACTGCCACTATTTGTGGCGTGCCCTAGGCTTGATGTCTTAGTACTAGATTACATAAGCAATCTAGCTACAAAAGCTATTCAGCCATACATTAAAAAGCATTAAGGTTGGAGCTACTAATCAAAAGCTATTTATGCAGAGCAATTAAATTGCCCTTTTACACTTGAGAACACTGTTTAGTTGGTACAACTTTGATTGTTGCATTCAACAGGCAATTTAGGTGTTAACAGATCTTAATTGTGCCAACAATAATGTTTACTTTGTTGCATTTGTTGTTGGCAAACTGTTAACCATAACTAAATACGAAAAAAAAAACCGTCTAGCGGTTCTGGAGATACAAAGTAATAAAGAATGTTATATACATACAAAATACGCGCTAAAAACAACCTTCCTGGCAGCAGTCGGGTAAAACAAAAACTACATGGACATTTGTTACTCTTTCACGTCAAAACGACTGAACGGATCTTGATGAAATTTGGCACAGAGGTAGATTATAGTCTGGAATAACACACATGATATTTAAATTTAAACCGGCCACCAATAAATGCCAAAACAAT
The DNA here is from genome assembly GCA_958449745.1 of Ochropleura leucogaster. NCBI lineage: Eukaryota > Metazoa > Arthropoda > Insecta > Lepidoptera > Noctuidae > Ochropleura > Ochropleura leucogaster. The sequence goes on along the minus strand of OY288224.1, from coordinate 11,110,993 downwards.
TCTAAAAAATAACTAACTGAGTACAACTAAATGGATTAATCTTGTAACTAACAAAGTCACTTACAAACTTTATAGCAGGCGATATAAAAGACAACAAGAGGTTATTCTGGCATTTTATGGCAACACTTAAATTCATTTGTATGTGTAATACTAATAATGTTACAATGTCTGTCACCTTTGGCCTTGTTCAGACGTAGCGTTTTAAACGCAATTTGCTTTTACTAAAATGAGTTATGCAACATTTGGTAAACTTTTGTCTGGATTAAATGAAATAGCTTTTCCATACAAAAATGAACCCTAATTATTGTTTTTTTTAAATAACGAACGAAAAGTTCAATCTTGGTCTATACGTATAGGTCCTAGAGTAATTAAGTAGGTATTCAGTCCATGGAAAAATGAAAAAAACACTGTAGAGCTTTTATTTAAATAAGACCATTACAGGCACTTTGAGTGTCAAGAAACAAAAAGAGGAAGCTACAGTCCCAGTCACAAGGCATAATTACTTGTGGAAGTTCTATAGTTGCCCATTCAAGGTGTGGATCTCTATGAAGAAGAATGGGCTAGAAACTCCATGGGCTCTCTTTTTAATCATAATATTTTTACAAGATCAAGGCTACATCATTCATGTTGAGAAAAATGTCTATATTAGAAAGAAAAATGTCTATACTAAAAAGAAAAATGTCTATACTCCGAATTACGTGTCTAGGGGCCAACAATACGGCACGCCGATAAGGCAAACACGACCGTTAAGAAATCCCAACATCCCGCCACTGTAATGGAGGAACTCTTTGTCAAACATTGTTCTTAATTTTCGAGTACCCATCTCATCACACATAAATCTCTATTTGTAAATCCTTACTAAAAAGCAAAAGTGAGTTTGTTTGTTTCGTCTTTACGCCTTAATGGCTAAACCGATATTGATGAATTTTGGAACAGAGATATTTGGGACCCTGGAAACGAACATAGGCTTACTAAAAAAAATGAGGGAGAAAGTGGGAAGTAAAGGGAAAACTTAGCATTGCTATAACAATAAATAAGGCACAAGGGCAAAAACTACAGGTAGCAGGTATTTGCAAATCAGGAAAGAGGAACTGTGTTACCCCGAATTCAACGCGAGCGAAGCCGCGGGCAATAGCTAGTTTACACATAAATCGCTGCGTCTGAACTTGCTATAAAACTTAAAAGCTAACTGTCTGCTGTGTTTGTAGACTGTAAAAGTAACATGGAAATACTTCTGCGCAATTGAATTAAAACTTCGCAAATGTACAACGTTCATTCAGTCGACCGTCCACTGCACGGACAGGTTTGCCACGTTAGCTTCATTTGTTGGTTGATGCGTAGGTTTGTGTGTGTGTGTGCACCTTGGCCGTAGATTACAGTTGACAATCCCTCAATTCGTACAAAGCGAAGCTAAGTAAACGCGTTGTCCAGACGTGAGTTGCTGAGACGTGATTTCGATTTCTTGTCATATTTAGCCATTTTTTTTGCCAATACGAAAGTGAGCGAGATAGGCATATGTCTTATCGAATCATGTGATAATTCGATGGTAGTTGACTAATATTTTAAAACGTTCATATTTTAGGAACATTAGATAGGTAGTCGTTCCATGTGGTATTAAGCTGCATCTGGTTACACTGGAAACCGACCCCAACATAGTCGAGAAAAAATATGATGATTTTTGGGATATTTTCGAGTTAAATTTAAAGGATCATATTTGCTCTAACTCTCAGTTCCCGAAAGTCATATCAAGCCTTAATGTTCAATGATGTAATATCATCTTTTCAGAAATAAATTCCTTCTAAATCTGTTTACTGAAGGCGGTGACAAACATCCATCATTTAAGTCTGTAACAGTTTGGCATTGTTAAATGATTGATGCGTGCAACTATCTACCGAAATGCACTTTTCTATCTAATGTACTTGTGGATGTGTGAGTGGATTTGAAGTTATGTTGCGCAAAGGTACTGAGAATTTTGGTAGGTTATTGCTAAAGAATCTTACAAACATTAGTTTTGAACTTGAGCTGTATGGTCTTGAATGCTTTTCACGAATTACTTGAGTTTCATCATTCAAATTGAACCCGAAACTCTTTCGAACAAGCCTCGATGCTTAACGTTCATAACTTCAGCGAATACTTCGATATTGACCATATCGCCCAAGTACTTACTTGCGAACGTGAACCAGAACGTCGAAGTTTGTCAAAAGTAGGTCGACGTGAAAAATTTCGATCCTGATGCTATTATTGAAGTTCTCTTCGAGCTTGCAAGATCAGAATGAAACTCAGTTTGAACCCTATTAGAGACACTTATTAGTCGTTATTGGTACATCGATTAGTTTTCAATATTTTCTTATGGCTGAAATTTAGACAGCTTTTTAAAATTGAACTTCTCTAGTGTTTATATTATATACAAAATTTTATAGGCTAACTTAGTTTAAGAACCAATGCTTCCCTGCATCAGTTAATAAATTATTGGTTTTTCTACAACTGCTTCCTGTAACCGGATTTTACCATCTAGTTCGTATCGCATAATTAGGTTTGAGCATCAAATTACGTGGCAATGAAAGACTAAGTAAGAACTTAAGATTGTTTACAATTCGAACTTTGGAAGTAGTGAAGGTCGGGCCATCTTAGGACAGTCTTTATGTCACAAGTATGGGCGCCAGTGAAGTCGAAAATTTTCTTGAAGTAGTGAAAGACAGGCGTTTGGAGTCTGTCTTATGACATTTTTGGCACTTAAAAATCTGGCCAAGCTCAACCCAAGTAACACATCAAAGCAGCATAGCGGCCGACTTACAGCATTTCTGTATCGTTTTCGCATTTTGAGCTAGTTCTATAGTAGTATTACAAACGTATATAGGGCTACTATAATGCTTATTTGGGCACAAATTATACAGCTTTAGATCCTAAATAGGTTCACAACAGTTGTTTAATTGCATTACAGGTGCATTATATTAGCATTATTGTGGTCAATGAAGTTGCCAATCGCATTACAGAAGCATTATACTAGCAATATTATTGATAGTGACGATGTTAATTGTATTAAAAAAGCATTAGACTAGCATTAGAATGTAGTAAAAGAATGATTGGAGTTATTTAAGTGTTCACAGTTGAAACTTAAATAAATCCTAGATTATTGCAAAAACATCTCTAATACCACGGTACAAATGTTATAATACAATTAACGTTGTAATTTACTTTGTCTCGCAATTTATGGACGACACATTTGTGACACATTTGTTTGCATCGAAACAAAATTTATAATACTGGGTAGGTTTTTTGACTCTTTCGTTATTTTATGCCTTCAAATATTACTGCGCCGTTCAGTTTACTGTAAATATCTATAATAGTTTCATTGAAAATTTTCACGCGCCTTCGATATTTTGTGGTTTTGATATAAAATGTTATTTAAAGATATGTGTGAAATAACCAAAACAATTTTGAATTCCTAGTTTATAACGAATTTTGCTTAATTACATATTAGTATTTGTTGGGCAGTATTAAATTAAGTTATTCCATTATTTTATAGGTCTATTGCTTTTATAAATAAGGCCGAATGATAATATTTTTTGGTTATAAAATATTTACAAAATGGTGTCGATCTATAGCAGCCTTGTGAGCCTTTAAAAAGGCTAATTAATGCCGCCAGCAGTATAAATACTCACGCGTGAACAATTATCAAGCCAGAGGCCAGAGTGAAGACTTTTGATGAACCACAGTAGTGCCATTGTCTATAAAGTAGTTCTATATGCGTTCACCGGTATACCAGTAGACTCGATGTAGACTGAAATAGTGTCATTACTTGAACGAAATTTTGGGGTTCCTTGATCATAACAATATACCCCATTTCAGAATTACCTTTACTGCAAAAAGTTAAATTATTTACATGTATTAATTAACGTAGTAAAACAAACTTGTTTTTGCTGTCTGATTTAATTTATCTTAACAGCTGAATGCTAAGCTGATTTGGTTTGAGGAGGGCCCCCACTACGCAACAAAAGTCGTTCAAATCGAGGGGGTAACCAGGATAATCAAATTTGTGTACTTTTTAATACAATCATTATATTATTTTCAGAGGTCCGATCAAGAAAATCAAGGAAACCTGTGTACGGATTACAGTCACTAGTTCAGATAATTAGCACAGAAACTTTGAACTTCGACCAAATTTTAGCAAACCAAAAAATATTATCCGAAAATATAGACAACTAGCTTTTGCCCGCGGCTTCGCTCGCGTTAAATTCGGGGTAACACAGTTCTCCTTGCGCCTTATTGATTTGTAATAGCAACGCTAAGTTTTCCCTTTTCTTCCCTCTTTCTCCAAATTTTCAGCCTATGTCCGTCTCCTGGAGACGGACATAGGCTACCAAAATTCATCAAAATCGGTTCAGCCATTAAAGCGTGAAGAGGTAACAAACAAACAAACTCACTTTCGCTTTTATAATATTAGTAAGGATATGCTCCAAATTCAAGCGATCACTCTTGAAAACCAGCAGAAAATTGTTCGAAAATTGGCCACGCAATCTGTGCAGTTAGAGGAAATATCTGTACAACTTACAGGGATAAAAGAGGGTCCAAGCGTTACTTTATTGAAAGATGCAAACCCTGCATATACTGAAAGTTCTACACTAAAACCCATTGAAAATCAAAGAGACCTATAAGGTCTCTTTGATTTTCGCACTGGACCGATTACTGGCAGATAGAGCAGAAAGGAATAAATTAAAAAGATATTTGTCGTTCTTATGCTCAGCTTCGAAATGAAGAACATTTAATATATTTATCAATATCACTATCATCTTCACTTTCGCCGGAGTTCTCATGTCTTACATTTACAGCATCAGGCAGACAGGCATAAACACGATTTTGTTGCATATTGTCATTATTCGCAATATTTTTTTTTCAAAACCCGAGGATTCCGTATTCTGTGTATTTCAAAGCTCATTGGTCCTACTTGATTTTGGTGACCTACGGAACCTACGGACCTTCTTTAATATCGCTACAATTCACTTCGCATGAATCGTTTTGTTGTGTAATGATTGGATCCGGAGACATCATAATTCTTGCATGTTCTTTTGATATTTTTCGCCTCAATCCTCCGGTTCTTACTCTTATTTTAAATGTTTTTTTCAACATTTTGTGAAACTGAATGCTGCACTTATTTCAACCTATATTTAATTACACGTACAATGAAATCACAACTTAATTTTGTTATTAGCGTATTATAATAGTTATACACATACGGATAAGCAACACACACAGTTACATTAATAATATATATCACGTCTACCATAAATATTGCTGTTGTTGTGTTGATCATATAATATGTGCTTTTCCCCAATATGGCTGACAAATGGTTTTACGAATACAGTAAAATGAATGTATATACAGCATTACGCATTACAATAACTCACGTGTATTTGATCAAAGAGCTGTTATCTGTACAACAGAACTCAGTTGATCTTTAAAAATGCAAGCATTACATTGATTCACGTTAATGCCGTTCAGCAGTTTCAGGCTGTCACTAACCACTTAAAAGTGCTATTACACAACAAAAGGCACTAGAAATAGCTCAAAGCTGTATATCGGATTTACGGTGCATTATAATGGTACAAGTTTATGCTATTAAGCAGCATTAGGCATTATCTTACTACTTAAAAATGCTATTGTAGACCCTAAGGCACTTAAAACAGCTAAAAGCTGTACAGCTGCGTTGTGGTTTGTTGCACTAAAACTAAAGGCTTTACAAAAGCATTTTGATATGCCATTATCCAACCATTTTACAGTGTAAAGCATCATAATGGTTTTGAAATGCTAATATAAAGCGTCAAGATGCTCGGTGAACTTACATAAGAGTTTATATGGACCTTAAGTTCTACATAAGTTTACTATTCCTTTCTTAAAATGCTACGTGTGTTACTTGGGAAGTCAGACTTGCCCACACAGGTTCCGTAGTATATAATTTTAACGCCCATATATGCATATATGCACATGCACTCTCGACAGCAAAGCTACATTTATTTGTCATAAGATTTGAATAAAAACCAAAGTTACTGTTGCAGTTTGCATAATATCAAACATTTTTAAACCATTTTTTTTGCTAAATTTACGAATAGAAGCAAATATCTTATCAACCAATTGCATGAGAAAAAAAGTATTTAAAAAACTTATACTGATATAATTTTTCAGATCTATCGATAAACTTTTCTACCTTCATTTGCGTGTATGGAGGGCCACCCTTATTTTAATAATAATTATTATTTCGCATCATATTTGTGTCGAAGACATCTACTCTCCAAATTTCGATTGTGTGGTGGTAAAAGTCTTGGAGTAAAATGGCTATGATATACTGAAGTACAGGGTAAATCTATAAGGGTTCAGTTTTTGTCAATTGGCACCGGAAACCCTCCAAAGTAATTCTCAGCCTTATTTGAATAATAATGTTTTTAACTTATAAAGTTCAAAGCTCAAGCTTATATCAAAATATTGGGGTCAGGACCTTCGGAGCTCACGGCCGAAGGGGCTTAGTGTTCCCGAGCATTCTCTGACGTATACGAATGCGAAGTCCGGAAGGCCCTGACCCCGGGCAGTGTGGAATTGTGGATAGTTGGTTTACTTCGATCACAGAATAAAATAATATCACTCTTGTTTTCTCCCGAATGGATAGACCAGACTTTGCCAGTTATTAATAACTTTTGAAACCAGATATTTATCAAGTTTCAAACTAAAGAAACAAATAGTGCGGAAAAAAGTTTGCGATCAGACGCTGTGAGTTTGCTCTGTCGAGAACAGAATCGAGTTGTGAGTGACTGTTGTGGCGGGGTACCGAGCGCAAAAAAAACGTAGTAAGGGGGTAGACCGTTTTGTCTGCTTATATACACCCACCCGCAAAAATATCAATATATCCGTGATCATGGCGTTTACAACAGAGTGCGGAAATATCGGGAACTCGTATTAAAAAAAAAACGTAATTATCCCTTTTCAAAAGTGATCATGTCAATATAAAAGTTTTTGTCAGTTATGTTTAAGTCTAATGTGACAAGGGACGAGCCCATTGCTAAGTAGCGGGCTGCTATTAAGAAATTCATAATAGAAAATCCACTAGGCCTTGGACTTTAAACTTTCCTCGGAATCTTTTCATAATAAACGTAAGAGCCCACGTGTGGTATCTTAGTCCATGTAACAGTAGAACTTTTAGTCTATGACTTTTGGAAATTAAGAACTTTTTTTTAGTTTTACCATACACGCTGGTCAGCTGATCGCGTCAGTTCCTCCTTCTATAAATAGCCGTATTTACCTTTTGGTGCGAATTAAAAAAAAAAAACTGATAGAACATAAGTGAGAACACGAAAGGTCTTGGCGTTATTTTGTTAAACTTGTATAAGTGTCTTACCAAGGTATCTTATTACCCAGTAACGGGGTTTTAGAGGTCAGATAGACAGCTCCACGTAAAATAATAGTATTCAGCTGCACCTGTCCTGGTTAGACTGGAAACCAACTCGATGATAATGATAAGATTTTGAGTGTGTAACAATTTTCTTTTTCTTTGCAGTCGGAACGCATCATGGAGGAAAATACGATCGTCCGTGATCTCATCACAAAAATTCTCGATGAGACCGGACCGTCAGATGGGTGCAAGTAAGTTTCAACATTTCTTTTTTTAAACTTTACCACACGAACGCGCCTAGCGTCTATGAATTTTAAAAAGCTAGACCCAGAACAACTAGCTATAGGCAGCCAATTAGCTCATAGCGTTTACTTTACAAAAACAAATAATGCGTGGTGCTTATTGAATTTTATATGAATGCTTAGTTTTAAAGACTATCCCCCGAATACTGAAACGTCACTCAAACTTTAAGTCCCACTTAAATTTAACAGAGACTCACAAGTGAAATTTGACCATACAAAATCTAAAGTTTAAGAGCTGCTCAAATGTTAAGTAGCCCTCACATTTTGAGTGACGTTTCAGTATTCGGGGGATATTGTTTCAATTCTATTTGAGAGAATATCGGTTATCTAAAAGTATCTGATACATTGATGTGTAACTACAAGTCGGATTCTCTCATCGAGGGTTCCGTACAAACTTGCGACATAAATGAATGGTCAGTAGCCCTACTATGACCTCTTAAAACAATTCTTATTCCGCTGAGGGAAAGAGACAGAGCTATACAGGGTGTCTAGCACCATCTCTTTCACTCAGTGGAATAAGAATTGCTATAAGATGTCATAGTAGCCCTTCATATCTTTTGACTGCGTCGACTTGGAAGGTTGGGACAAGGAGGACAGCTCCAAGTATTTGTATTTGGTTTTAATTTCACTCGAAACTACCACGTTTTCCGGAGATAAATGGTCTTGACAGACAGACAGATGGACGGACAACAAAGTAATCCTATTAGGGTTCCGTTTTTTCCTTTTGAGGTGCGGAATCTTAAAACAACAGAGTTTGTAATATCTGTTGTCTTTAGGAACAGACAAAAGTTGGGAACGAGCTTCGCAGATCTGGGGTCTTAAAATGCCCTGTTTATCAGAATCATATTATAAATCACCTAAAAAGTCTTAAAATGGTTTCAGTCGCAGTTAATACTATGGATTATCATTGTGACCATTTTACGAATTGTTACGATATGATTATACTAATGCGGCCATTTTAGCCCCCCAGTAGTTGCCTGTGCTGTATCTAAGCACAAGACATTTTATTGTGATTAGAATGATCGAGAACTATGTCAATGTTAATGCAACAGAATCTGTGTCCTACAGGAAACGTTCCATTATCGCGCTAAACAATTTGATCTTGCGCTCATGTGCATAAATTGCATAAACTGGTTGTTGGACATTCATTCAATTCAGCAATAAGTCTAAAAGTGTAGAGGTTCTTTTTCAGTTGTTTTTAATGAGTGTGTCCCAAATGCACTCCTCTAAAGCGTTAAGATACCTTAAAAGTATAAATTTGAAAGGCTTTTTATTCGGATGGAAAATCATGAAATATCTTCCCCCTGCTCTGAAGGGAGTGTCTGTCACAACCCCGGCAGGCGGTGGCCCTGTCATGCCCCTCTGGACGGGCGGATGGTGAGCTACCCATTGCTCACCATCCTTTTTTGCCCTTTACGTTCCGAGACCGCGGTATCTCTTTCGAACAACCCGCAACCCTTTTTTTTGCGGATGGGAAATCATAAAATAACTTACCCCGCTTTGGGCGGAGCGGGGGGTTGTCAGACTTGTAAGTACTGACTAAAACCCAACCATGTTCCTTCTTTTGCCATTTGTGTTCTGAGGCAGCGGTAACTCTTTCGAACAACTCGCAAACCCGGCAGGCTGCAGGATCTGACAACTCTTAGAAATGCGCGTGGAATACGAACGCGCCTTCGACACGGCAAATTGTAAAGGCTTACATAAATGATTTGATCTGATCAAGCTTGTTCACTTAATGTCCTACTCAATGGTTATAATAGAAGTCAACTAATTACTGCGTTTAAAATAAGAATCGATATCGGATTAAAAGCAGTTCATTGCCACTAAAATTAAGTAAACACTGTACAATTAATTATCATATAAAATGTGTCGGAAATAGCAGGAGTAAGGAACCCTAATGTTTTTAAAACTAAGTGCGTGAAGTGGTTTACTGGGGCGACAAATAGATCTATCTAGGTCTCATATCTAGAAAAAATCTTTTTCTTCATTCAAGCTCTGTCGCCCAGATAGAAATATTATTCTGCCAAGTCAGCAAAAGATAGAAATACCAACAAAAAAAAAGTAATTACGTGTTTTAAAGAATCTTTACACAATGCCAAATAATTTACGTAATACTCTTTTTTAAGAACGACATTTTAAGGGCGCCACGTCCTCTAGTTATCTTTTCTTTATCAAATATCAAATTGGGCGTAAAAATAAGACGTATAAAATGTTGCATCGTGTTATTAATAAATTTATCTTATTTGAAACCGACCAAAACAAAGAATATGTATTTGATATAATAAAGGTCAACGCACACTTATATAGGTAGGGAATCAGTATTGGCACAACTCAAGCCTCTTTCAATAAAACTCCACACTTCTTCTTCGTGTCGATGATGTTTTTTTAAGACCAGCCCTGCTACCCTACCTTGACGCGTTAAAGCAGAACTTATTCCGCTGAGGGAAAGGGACAGCGCTATACAGGATGTCTAGCACCATCTCTTTCACTCAGTGGAATAAGTTCTGCTTTAAGATGTCATAGTAGGCCTACTGTTGTTCTTGCTTCGTCGACGTTAGGTTGGCCACCTGTTTACTGCCGTTTACGGGCAATAAGACCACCAAAAGCTGAGTAACGCCTAGTCGAAAGTATGTCGTCCACCCGGTGATGCTAAACCGTTAAAAACTTCAAAACCGGTTATAACCTCGTAACCGGATCGGATGCAGTTGGGTGGATATATAGACACTTGCTTGATGACGACCCGACGCGATGCTGCTTCCGTGCAGTGTTTATAACTGTGCGTTGACCTTTAGGGGCGGCGCACACGTAGACACTTTTTGTTACCTATACGTCACACCGCCACAAGAAACCACAGTTTTTATTAAACAAATTTTCATTGATATGTTGTATCCGACACAAGACATTAAAGTGCCCGTTGCGCAGCGCCGTATACTTATGTACGGCGTGTATAAACGTGGTATCAATGTAGTAATATAAAAAATATAATATTTTTATCTGGCCTAGTGACCCGGTCCCCTATGATTGTTTACGTTAAGTCATATTTTTTATAATTGGTGATGATAAGTTGACATACCTTCTATTCCCTTATTTTCAAATAATGTTAATTTTTTTTTAGCCCTACACTAGGAATTTCTCCTGTATTATAGGTGTGTTTACAAACATATAAACTTACATTCACAAACAGCCAGACCCGAAACAACTATCTGCGGGTCATACAAATATTTGTTCCGTGCGGGAATCGAACCCGCGACACGCAGCGCAACAGTCGATCCCTCAGCCATTGCGCCAACCGTGCCGTCAAATTGAAAATAAATCATGACTACAATGTCATGTACTATGACCTCAAATAGTTGTCCGTCTGTGTGTCAAGAGCCTTTTCGGTAATGCGTGAAGGTAGAGAAATAAATACCATATACTCAAGTTGGTAGTCCCTTGGAGCTACACAGCTAGTCGTTTTACAAAGCGAGCGATCGTACCGTGTATTTGAATGCTAAAGCATTGTGTAGAAAGGCTTCATTCAAAGAATAAAAGACAATTGCCTAGAAACATTGTAAAGGCAGTCTTTAAAACGAATGTTGTACTAAATAAAACTATTATACTTGTGTAAGCTGATTGATCGATAACATTTAGTTTACGATAAGACATTTTGACTTGTTGCATTAGTTTTTTGGAGGAACGAAATGTCGTGGGGTTTTTAAAGAGCCAACTATCATGTTAACACTTCAAAAGAATAGGATTTATAGGGAATTTGCCATTGCATTGCATTGCATTAAACAAAACATAGGCTAAATATTAAATAACCTGCTAAATTTCTCATCTTCATCTCTGTCTTTTGGACAAAATTGAGATCAATAGTAAACTTATCTAATACAAAATAAAAACCCGTCAAAGGCAAGTCGGACTCGCGCACTGGTTCCGTACAAACGTATAAGGGTTCCCTAATTTCCTTCTCAACCTCAACCCTAAAAAAAACCAGTAACTCTCACTGGACCGTCATGATGGGTTACAACCCTCTCCATCTCACAAAAGGGAGGCCTGGTGATCTACCATGACCAAGCAGTATTTAGCTTTAATCTTACTTCAACATTAAAGGCAGTTTCTGCATCTGTTGTTGACTGAAAATCTGTTGTCCCTAGGTATGACAACCTAACCTCTTTACTGTAATATTCTGCATAATCTATATCTATCTAATATATAAAATTCTCGTGTCATAGTTTTCGTTGCCATACTCCTCCAAAACGGCTGGACCGATTTGAACAAAATTTTGTGTGCATATCGGGTAGGTCTGAGAATCGGCTAACATCTATTTTTTATGCCCCTAACTGAGCAGCGGGTGAAACCGCACAGCTAGTTACTTATATATTTTAGGTATATATTCACTATCTCAGTACTTATTTATTTTTATATGTGTATTATTTGTATGTTTGTTTATATACATACAAATAAAACATTAAATAAATTATAATTAATTAAAATAATATATATGATTGATAATTTTAATTTTTCTGTTTTTTCTTTTCCACACATTGTGTCTACATATGTCATCCAACTTTCCTCTCGTTATGCCTGCTGGAAGAAATTTCTAATGAAATAAGCTGTACCTTTGTGCTCTTCTGTTTCAAAGTTATGTCCTGGCATTTATTTCGTGTGTGCATAAATAAACCTTTTTAATAACTTTTTTTCCATTCCAGCTCTTTACAACTACCAGAAAAGACTCTGAACAACATACAAGCGAACAGCCAGTATTCTAAAAATGAGGGAAACCCATTCTTACCACCGCCTTTTTCCGCCAACTCGTACCAGAATAACCAGCTGTTCAACTTCAACCAGTCTGACCAAAACGGGTTCAATTTCAACTTACAAAACGGTTTCGGCAACACAAACGGTTTTGTCAATTACGAGAACGATGTGAACACGTTACTTGGTATCGATACCGTACCAGATACAGCAGATACCGTAACTCAAGAGCAGTTGAACCTGCTAAGACTTGCTGCCCAAGAAATTGGCGGCGCGCAGTTCACAACACCACCAAATACGAATAAATATGACGAAAAATTTAACAATTACAATTTCTTCGAGCCTAACCAAAGAAATTCGTTGCCTGAAGCTAATATGTTCCCAGGGAACAACTTCAGCAGACCAAGCAGTTTAAACCTTGATATGAACTTCAATACGAACTATGAAACCCCGTTCAATAATACACAGAGGTTTCCTAGCAAATACGAGAATTTCTTGAAAGATCAGAATCAGGAAGCTGAAATACTGACATATTTGAATCAACTAAACATGTCTTCTGAGAGACCTCGTGAAGAAAACGGAATTAATAACGTAGATTTGAGAATGCAAATGGATTTAAATGGCCATTTTCCAAATGAAGATTTCCGACAAGACGAAAGAAATAAGATGTATGTAAACAGAAACTTCCAACAAATGCCGCCTAATAGAAACTATGGGGAGAACAATTTCTACGATAACATGATGACCCAAATGAATGATAGGAGTCCAATGGGTCAGAATTTCGATTTCTCGAATCAATCGACGCCTGTCTCGGCTGCTAACTCGATGAATTACAATCGATCGAACGGGTATAACCAAAACGATATGATGCAGCGTCGTGACATGAACCCTATGATGCCTCGTGAGAATTTCCAGGGGAATGGGAATATGAATGATAGGACGAACTTTGAGAATCTCAATCGGGAGAATATGCAGCAGGCAGCTATAATGAGACAGAACCAAGAGTTAGCTCGACAAATGAGTTTGTTAATGAGGAGCAGACCACCGCCGAACCAGTTGAATGTTGATGTGTCGTTTTTGCATGAGAATAACCCTTTTAACCTTGGTAAGTTTATTTTTTATTACTTTTTATGAGTTTTAACACTATAGGCTGACCGTTTAACTTAGACCATGCCTGAAGTAGTTGCATTAAGTGACGAAACCCGCAAACACAAAGATAGAAATATTAGAAATATTTTCTTTGGAATCTTATTCAATACTTCCTCAATAAAGCAAAAACAAGTTAAATTGAATGTGCTGAAAACATTGTTAATAAATGGCCTTAATGAATTAATTAATTACACATTATTTGTTAACTTTGAACATGCCAAAACTCAGGTAGAATGTACCCGGCTCACGACATTTTTAAAACAACTTATTGTACAATACCTAAATTCTATGTGAATAAATGATTTGATTCGAATACTTTTTGTTATTCAATGAATCTGAGCGCGGTGTAATGAGGCTTAGTTACGTTTGTTGTTGTCATAGTTGAAGAGTTCAAGGTGAAAAATATGGATTTTTTTTAACCGTTGAATAGTAGAACAACAATTATATATGAATACAAATGAAATACTAGATGCAAGTTAAAACAGAAAAATAATTATCTGTTACTCGGTTCGTACCCTACGCTATCCTTACTAATATTATAAAAGCGAAAGTGAGTTTGTTACCTCTTCACGCTTTAATGGCTACACCGATTTTGATGAATTTTGGTACAGAGATTGTTGGGAATCAGGAGACGGACATAGGCTAATATAAAAAAAAGGGGGTGTGAGGGAGAAAGAGGGACGAAAGGGGAAAAATTAGCGTTGCTATTCACAAATCCATAAGGCGCAAGGTGAACTGTGTTGCTCCGAGTTTAACGCGAGTGAAGCCGCGAGCAAAAGCTAGTAGGTTCATAAACAACTGAACCGATTTCGATGACATTTTGCTCAGAGTTCTACTTAAGCCAGGAAAGTTTTCTTGCTCAAAAAAAGTGCTTGAGAGCAAGCACTTTTTTTCAGAAAGAAAACTTTCCTGGCTTATTATATGGAACTTCAACAAAACTGGCGAAATGTCGGTCTACTATTATATACATCTTTGTCTATCCCTTTGGGGGTCATGGGCTTGATGTTATTTTATTAAACACTAGCTTTCGCCCGCGACATCGTCCGCGTTGCATAAACGCTAACTCGAACCCGCATGATTGTCGAAAAAAAAATATCTTTCTCTCCCCTTTTCTTCCCTCTAATTCCCCCTTTTCTCACTTGTTTTAGCCTATGTCCATCACAAGGTTCTCAAATATATCTGTACCAAAATTCATCAAAATCGATTAGGCCATGTAGGTGTGAAGACGTAACAAACAAACAAACTCACTTTCGCTTTTATAATATTATTACTAAGGATTGTTATTCTTACATTTTCAGGTCTGGGCGCGCTATTAGGCCCAAGTCCACCGGTCCCACCGCCAGTGTTGCCATCACCAATGCTAGATCTACCCCTTTTGGCACCATTTTACGCAATGAGGAATATGAGGTAGTCTTTTCTTTATTATTTTCTCTCTCTTGTGTCTCTTGTATAGTTGGCTTCATTTTCATACGATTGTAATATAAATGCCTAAGGCATTAAGTCCGCCTTTGTACAGTTTTTACTCGTTTTAATAATTAAATAAATTATATTATATTTTATATCATATTCACATGACAGTTGGATCATTTAATGTTCAACATCAAATAATGTGACTTAAAGGGTGTCTTTTAAGTCACTTAATTAAGATATCTCAAAAACATGATGATTGTATTCCCGATATTTCGGCACTCTGGCAAGCGCCATCATTACGGATAAACCGAAGTTTTGTCAAGTGTGCTTATCAGCAGACATAACGACCTACCAACTTTTACATTTTAAATGTATAGTGTTAGTGACCACATCAGTTTAAAAACTTAAAACCAGGAATATTGTCAACAGAAGCGCAGCTACTTCCTCGGGGATCCTACACGCCCGCCTCGACGCATGCTACGAACAATGGCGTCAGCTAGAACGTGAACGTAAACGCACAGAAGCGCGGTTAGCGTTAGCGTATCCTGGGCGGGCTGTGTCGTCGTCGAACTCAATACCTGTACCGAGACTGCCGCCTTGTCCTACCAGGGTGGACCGACTCACTGTTGATATGCTCCGGGAGCATACTAAGGTAAGGAGATTTTGACTACAGTACCTAAATTTGGCTCGCGTGTCTGAACCGACTCTGGGAGTCGGTGGCAAAAATGTCTCTGAAATACTAAAGTACCAACTTTTAGAAGTACACTAGCTTCCGCCAACGATTTGGAAAAAAATAATTAAAAAATATTTTTGAATTTAGAATTATATATATTTGTTATAAGCAAATTATTTTATAAATGATCATGTCTATTTGTGATATTCTGTTAATAAACACATTTTTTTTTATTAAATGTGAATGCCTAAAAAAAGCGCCTTGTTGCTCTATAAAAAACATGGATTCAAAGAACGATTGTTAAGTATGCATGGTGAAATCAGAAAAAAATTAAACACATACATGTGATATTTAAGAAAAAATGCCCTTAAAACGTGAAGAGGTAACAAACAAACAAACTCACTTTCGCTTTTATAATGTTAGTAAGGAATTCCCTTCGAAAATCCTTTAGTATTATGCTACTACGTTTTTTGATTACACGTTTTTACCAATTAGTTCAAATATTAATCAATCAATTATAACATATTCAACAGGTACTTACACTAATGGGCAAAATGGAGACCCTACGAGCAAGCGTCTGCGTAGCACAAAACAAAAAGCCAAAACAACCTGAAGACACAAAAATCAAAGTATTAAAGCGCGGACAGGAGGTGTGCGACAAGGAGGTCGGATTGGACCCGGCGACCTTCGAGCCTGCTTCGTGGAAAGAAGACATTAACCATTTGTCCGAGATGTAAGTAAAAACTACAGTACGGCCAACGAGAAGCGATACCAAATGTAAACAAAACCCATGCTAAAACCCCATCTAAAATGGCCGCTCGAATGTTGGCGAACCCGTCTTAACGTTGTCATGTTTTTGCCGGGAGAACGAGACATTACGACAAAGGCACAAGATGGAAAGAGCTAAATATTAGATTGTCAACGCCACAGTTGTTCTTTAGGTTAATAACCTTTCGTATCGCTTCTCGTTGGCCGTACTGTAGAATCAAATTTAATCAAGTTCTTTAGTAAGGTATAAGGTCAGATTGGAGTCGGCGACCTTTGGACCCACTTTGTAGTAGGAACTGTAGGTACTCTCTTCCTAATCTCTCTCTCTCTCTCTCTCTCTCTCTCTCGACGATGTGACTAATTTGTTAATCACAAATGACAATTTAAATGTTCTAAAGAAGGATGTTGGCTCAGGCTCCTTACACACAGAGGCTGGTTAACACTCTTCCAGCCTCCCTAAACAGGTCCGGGGGCGACGGATTCGGGGAGATCCTTCGCCCCCCATTACACTGGAGACGGCCTCTCAAAGTTTAACCGGGGAGTTTTACACTTCACTTTTCCCTGGGACGAGACCCACAGGTCAAGCAGGCCAGCACTATAAGTGTGGACCAGTGAAAGTTGCACCAAAACGCGCTGCCCCCGCTGTTGTGTGAGGGGACACCGGTACCGGCAAAAGTCTCCGCCTTACCCAGGAGCGGAGGACATCCACATCAAGAAAAAAGACACCATGTCGGCGGACACAACACCCGCCCGGCCGCGCGCACAAGGGTGGGGCTGTCGCGCCTGCGCCGTGCGGGACTATGAGACGCCGCCGGCACATGTCGCCGCATGACACATTTGCCGTCGCAGTTGTCAGCTAGTTCCCGGCCGGCCCTGCTAGTTACCGCGGCGTGTGTTGGCGGCCCGATAGTGGTGACATGCCTTCCCGGCAAAAACCCACCCATTTTGGCGTCGGCTTAGTGTATAACAGCCTTGAGGAGGATGTTAAAACCTTATTTTTGCCAACAGTGCCCCCCACAGCGAGGTAGAGAGCGCGATGCTGGCGTGGCGCAGCGCGGTGGGCGGCGTGCAGGCCGCGCGACGTCGCGAGCTCGCGCCGCACCGGCAGCAGCGCCCCGACCGTATGTATATGTACAGGGAGTGGGACACTAGTACACCACACAGCGAGGTAGAGAGCGCGATGCTGGCGTGGGCGGCATGTAGGCCGCGCGACTCACTCTAAGAAGAGCGAACTTCTTAATTCGAAAGTATTTTTGTATGTTCGTTACGCAACTTTTCCGTGGGTCGATTTTCTAAATTCTTTATAATCGAAAAGGTGTACTTCCGAAGAGATACCATGAATGTTACCTATCTATATTGCTTGGGTTATTTATGTGTAATCTCTCTTAATTTTGCTTTTCAATGAAATCTTAATAACAATAGTCATATCTATTCCCCAGCCATCCTTCAACTAGCAGAGGCAGTGAAGCAGCTGAGCATATCAGCCCGTCGAGCTCGCTGTGCCATGTGGTGCGACCTCACCGTGACAGTAGCGCTGGCGCCCGAACACACGCCGCTAGCGGCCGGTGCACTCGCCAGGCACGACGACCTGAGGGTACGTACCGTACGTAGCTACACATACAGCACACCGTGACCTGAGGGTACGTACCGTACGTAGCTACACATACAGCACACCGTGACCTGAGGGTACGTACCGTACGTAGCTACACATACAGCACACCGTGACCTGAGGGTACGTACCGTACGTAGCTACACATACAGCACACCGTGACCTGAGGGTACGTACCGTACGTAGCTACACATACAGCACACCGTGACCTGAGGGTACGTACCGTACGTAGCTACACATACAGCACACCGTGACCTGAGGGTACGTACCGTACGTAGCTACACATACAGCACACCGTGACCTGAGGGTACGTACCGTACGTAGCTACACATACAGCACACCGTGACCTGAGGGTACGTACCGTACGTAGCTACACATACAGCACACCGTGACCTGAGGGTACGTACCGTACGTAGCTACACATACAGCACACCGTGACCTGAGGGTACGTACCGTACGTAGCTACACATACAGCACACCGTGACCTGAGGGTACGTACCGTACGTAGCTACACATACAGCACACCGTGACCTGAGGGTACGTACCGTACGTAGCTACACATACAGCACACCGTGACCTGAGGGTACGTACCGTACGTAGCTACACATACAGCACACCGTGACCTGAGGGTACGTACCGTACGTAGCTACACATACAGCACACCGTGACCTGAGGGTACGTACCGTACGTAGCTACACATACAGCACACCGTGACCTGAGGGTACGTACCGTACGTAGCTACACATACAGCACACCGTGACCTGAGGGTACGTACCGTACGTAGCTACACATACAGCACACCGTGACCTGAGGGTACGTACCGTACGTAGCTACACATACAGCACACCGTGACCTGAGGGTACGTACCGTACGTAGCTACACATACAGCACACCGTGACCTGAGGGTACGTACCGTACGTAGCTACACATACAGCACACCGTGACCTGAGGGTACGTACCGTACGTAGCTACACATACAGCACACCGTGACCTGAGGGTACGTACCGTACGTAGCTACACATACAGCACACCGTGACCTGAGGGTACGTACCGTACGTAGCTACACATACAGCACACCGTGACCTGAGGGTACGTACCGTACGTAGCTACACATACAGCACACCGTGACCTGAGGGTACGTACCGTACGTAGCTACACATACAGCACACCGTGACCTGAGGGTACGTACCGTACGTAGCTACACATACAGCACACCGTGACCTGAGGGTACGTACCGTACGTAGCTACACATACAGCACACCGTGACCTGAGGGTACGTACCGTACGTAGCTACACATACAGCACACCGGGACCTGAGGGTACGTACCGTACGTAGCTACACATACAGCACACCGGGACCTGAGGGTACGTACCGTACGTAGCTACACATACAGCACACCGGGACCTGAGGGTACGTACCGTACGTAGCTACACATACAGCACACCGGGACCTGAGGGTACGTACCGTACGTAGCTACACATACAGCACACCGGGACCTGAGGGTACGTACCGTACGTAGCTACACATACAGCACACCGGGACCTGAGGGTACGTACCGTACGTAGCTACACATACAGCACACCGGGACCTGAGGGTACGTACCGTACGTAGCTACACATACAGCACACCGGGACCTGAGGGTACGTACCGTACGTAGCTACACATACAGCACACCGTGACCTGAGGGTACGTACCGTACGTAGCTACACATACAGCACACCGTGACCTGAGGGTACGTACCGTACGTAGCTACACATACAGCACACCGTGACCTGAGGGTACGTACCGTACGTAGCTACACATACAGCACACCGTGACCTGAGGGTACGTACCGTACGTAGCTACACATACAGCACACCGGGACCTGAGGGTACGTACCGTACGTAGCTACACATACAGCACACCGGGACCTGAGGGTACGTACCGTACGTAGCTACACATACAGCACACCGGGACCTGAGGGTACGTACCGTACGTAGCTACACATACAGCACACCGGGACCTGAGGGTACGTACCGTACGTAGCTACACATACAGCACACCGGGACCTGAGGGTACGTACCGTACGTAGCTACACATACAGCACACCGTGACCTGAGGGTACGTACCGTACGTAGCTACACATACAGCACACCGGGACCTGAGGGTACGTACCGTACGTAGCTACACATACAGCACACCGTGACCTGAGGGTACGTACCGTACGTAGCTACACATACAGCACACCGTGACCTGAGGGTACGTACCGTACGTAGCTACACATACAGCACACCGTGACCTGAGGGTACGTACCGTACGTAGCTACACATACAGCACACCGTGACCATCTACAGCCATGCCCAACCAATAGGTGGTCACCCATCCACAGACCAACCAAGGCGCGGCTTAGCCTCAATCGGCCCGAGGGACTTCTGAAGCTAAAGTCATTATTTAATTTCCAGGTTGATACAACGTCACCACTCTCCCCAGCAACACCAGTGGTAAAGTCTCCCGTCACACAGGACAACGCGACCGCTGCCAAAGCAACAGCTGTGGCAACTCCTACTGCTGACAGCACTGAGGTATTGTTTTATTATCTACTAGCTTATGACCGCTGCTCCGCCTGCGTGGAATTCAGTAATTGTAGTTAATTGTTAATACTACTACCACGATACAAGTGTATCCGGATACAGATACGGCGGCCCTAAAAAATAAAAGGCAAAAAGAAATATGGATAAGTTTTAGTCCTGAGATAACCTGAGGGTTATGTAACTCAATCCAGTTGTTCGATTCTGCTTCCAAAAGATGTTGAGGTATCGCCGACTTTTGGGTATCATTATTTTTCACTACCCTTATATGCGCATAAATCCTACAAGCCACAGTATTCTACCTTGTTCAGGGTAACGAAAATCTAGATATTATCTATACTAATTATCGCATTTATAATATTACTAACGACCCGCTCAGCTTCGTCCGGGTGCAGTGTAGATACTAATATGATAGAAATAAACGTCCCTCTTCAATCACTCCTATCTATTGAAAAAAAAACCGCATCAAAATCCATTGCGTAGTTTTAAAGATCTATGCACACATACATAGGGACAGACAGACAGCGACTTTGTTTTATACCATGTAGCACTAGCTTTCTATTTTAGTTTCTGAAGCTTGGCTTAAAATTCAACTAATGAAGCAGATTTTATACCCTCATCATCTGCCTAGCTTTTTTCCCAACTATGTTGGGGTCGGCTTCCAGTCTAACCGGATGCAGCTGAATATCAAAATTTTACATGGAGCGACTGCCTATCTGACCTCCACAACCCAGTTAATACTGGGTAATACGATATACCCCTTGGTAAGACTGGTTGTCAGACTTTCGGAACACTGACTACCTGTAACGACTGTCAAAGATCTACAAATGATAGCCGGGACCAACAGCTTAACCGAGGCACGGAGGAAACTCGGTATGTAACGGGCGGTCACCCATCCACAGACCAACCTAGGCAAGCGCGGCTTAACCTTAAGATCGACTCGAGCGGCTGCTATTATTTAGCCACGAGTTCCTCCTGACCCTGACCTTTATAAAATTGTTTCTCAAACCAGATGAGGGAATAAAGTTTTTTTCTTTGTGACAGTCCTACTATCCTGCGAACAAGTTTACTATGATTTACAGTTTTCCCATATAAATACAATCAGACGTCTGACTGTATTTTTCTGCGTTTTATTCGATTTCAGTCAAATAAACCTTAACTAAATCCCTTTACAGGAAAAACCAAAACCCGCCGAACAAGCGCAGCCCGCGAAACCAGAAACCAAAAACGAGGCAGCGAAACCTCAAAAACAGACTGAGAAGACGGAGAAGAACCAACAGAGACGCACACAGAACTATAGGAAGGTGAATCAACGTAGCGACTTCTATAAGAACCAGAGGTATGACACACGGTTCATGCATAACCGACACCCTTACCACTATCTGGCTACTGGACCTATTAATTAAAACCTCTTTTTATTACGTATTGAACCTTATTTGTTCTTAAAAAAAAAGATGTTTAACTTTTTCGCCAATATTGGTGGGGAAAAAGTTTAAACAGCCAGTATTGGTCGTTTGAAAAAGGAACACAGTGATATTGGAATCTTTTGTGTGAAATGAAATGATTGATCAGAAAAGTTTGAATGAATTGCTTAGTCGTCGATAATGTTGGTATATAAGGATAAAAGTCTTATGATAGATTTTTATATGATTGGAGACCATCTTTATTATAGGGGGTTGTGTGGTTGCTGGGCGAGGCTATAAAAAGCGCAATAACTGTATTAAAAAAAGCCTTAATTTTTGCCTATACCTAAGCATTGGAATATGTTCCAGTATAAATTGATGTTATTTAACTTCGGCAAAAAATCTTGACAAAGACAAATAAGGTTCAATATTGCGCGCTGAATTAACGTCCTAGATGTGATAGAAACCTTAATAATTTGATGTAATCACGTCTGTTTACGCTTTAAATTCGTAACCAATTTTAAATGTGTTTAAACAAAGTATATCAGTTGCTAATATTTCCAATAAGGTTTTAGATGGACTGAAAAGTGTGTTCCAAAAACGATTCGACCTCAAATCAATATTACCGTGATAAAAAAAAAATACGCCGAAAATGTTTGTTGAAAAAGGTTGAGCATGACCTATAAAATATTGAGCATCACATCGTCGTATAGAATACATCTAAAGTTGATTACAAATGGTTTTAGAGCGTAAAAGCGATGGTGGAGCAAAACGTGTGATAATTGAGCATCTACTTTATAAACTCATGCTTCGCTCAATTTTTAATTCATTAATAGATCATCAACAGTTTGGCTAAGTAATAGAGTCTATTTTTAACACTTTTTAAAACATTTTCTACTAAACAACAAACACGTACGCTCAAATATAATCACAATTTTATTCTCCGTTTTCTAGTTATACCGCTCAGTTTTCCAATGTTTCGCTCAACTATCGTAAGACAAGAACAATAAGCGAAAATGTTTTCTATCTCGTTTGTAATAAGGTTTAAATCACAATTTTAACGCATTACTCCGTAGCCTTATAGCAACGCAAAAGCATTTTTATCATGATATTGACAAATAATTGACGCGCCTACAGTAAAAAGTATGAAATATAGTTCAAAAAACAAATTTAAACTTAAAATAATTCAGCTATAGTCATATTGAATGTTGATAGATGAAGTTTTTAAAATATATCGGTGTTTTAGAATTAATATAGTATCTGTGTGCTTGGTACCCCTTTCTGCGTAGTTTTTTGGATCAGCAGTATCGAATTATGAGCTTAATAAATGTACCCTACTTGTACCTTTAGACCAATTTTCTCGTATGCCATATACACAGTTTTAATCGAACTATATTTCATACTTTAGGTGCCAGTACTTGGGTGAATTTGCAAGGAAAAGTTGCAATTATAATGATATCATATCAACATACAAATATTGTAGGGAATAGGGTTACACTTTTTATAATTGAACTTACGATGCATTTATGGTCGCCTAGTACACTGTTGCGGTATATTTTTGATAGGTTAAGCTAAAATGTTATAAAACTTCGGTAAACTACTGCCTATACAAGCTTTTGTACTTTCATAGACTTCGATAAATTCTAGTACTAGATCTATATCTAGAAATTAACTTTTTATTTAGTTTTTTAATCCTCCCACTGCGACAAGTCACAATAAATAATATGAATTTTATTAAACTTAAATCTTTAAAAATATACCTGCAAACGTGAGCAAAGGTGTGCACGGTCATAAAAAGTGTACCCAGACAAAGACTAAAACAGGTATAATAGAGACCATGATTATTATATTATGAGTACCTAGTATAATAATAGAAAACGACTACATGATTATTACTCAATGTGTGTAGGTTTAAATAATTGCCAGTATCAGAATTGCGTTATTTATTCATCGTGCTTAGCTGGATTAATGTTTAAAGTATTATAAAGGGGCGTATTTGTGGTGATACTTGCCAAAATAATCGGTGTGAGCGAAGGGTAAATGCCCCGAAACATGGATTTGATGAGTGTGCACGATTTTGAAGTTAGGTAACGGTAGGACGCTTTTTGAATTACCTAAATGTTTTAGATGCATTAGAATAGGTGTAGCTAGCGCGTGAAGAAAGTCGAGGAATCGAATATATTATTTATTATTGGAAATCTTTATGCAATACGAAAAAAGCAATGAATTTTCACGTGAAACCTAAGGTTTTCGTAATATTTCCAATCTTTACAAAACACTTAAAGCAGTTTCTAGTCACACATTAAACAAAGTATTTTTATGAATGAATTGTTAGAAATGTTCGTAGTTGTTCGCTCACACCGACTTCAGAAAAAAACCCTTTGAAAATGTGATGTTTCTACGTTATTACTAGTTGACACTATTTTAATATATCACGTTCGTGCGAATAACAAAAAGTATATGAAATGAAGTTATGAACTATTAGCGTATAAGTGTACCACTTTTTATTTATTTAATATTGAGAAAAGAAAAATAAAAAACAAATGAATTTAAATTCGAATGAATTTGTATAGTTGATAGTTAGTGCTTATTCGGATGATGGGACGTACTGAATCGATTTTGGGGTGGTAAATGAATTTCAATTAAAAACAAAACACAAATGCCCATTACAGCTTTGTATTTAATAATTGCATAACTTTGTAATGGGAATACATTTTATTTTCTACACAGTTGATGATTGGTGTTACCACCCTATTTGAATAAGGTTGAAAATGCTTCATAAGACGGGTTGGCTAGTTTTCGTCAATTCTTTATAAATTATAATTTGTACCGTAGCATTTTAACCCTTAACTCACTGCTACGGTGCAAAAAAAACGTTATTATTAGTAAAATATATGCACCTGTGTTCTTATAGTTAAATGTACGGCCAAAATGAATTGACTTGCTGATATGTCAGTTCAAAATAATATTAGGTTAAATATTTTTCAGTAGTCATTTTTTGCATGGACGCTCAGTATCACTTTTTAAAATCCAGTTTTCAAAATGGATCTCGTGTAGTTCCGGTTTCCATAACGACATTTCTATAAATCCGACTTTCGAAACGGAATTCATATATATCCAACTTCCAAGACGGATTTCGTGTAGACCCGGTTTTCCGAAAGGATTTTGTGTAATTCCGGTGGTGTAAGTACCGGATTTCTAATAAATACAATAATTTTTCATAGGTACAGTGCACAAACTGCTCATGCAGGACGTAACCAAAATGATAGGGTAAAATGAAATCTTCCATCTTAAGTTTGTTAGTATGTAAGAACAAATATTAGTTGTTATTTAAATATTATTATTTTTCACATTATTAATTGTTTAAAACTATAGTAATGCCGGTTTCTGCGTGAATGCTTAATAATCTTGTTAAAATGAGACTTAAAAATAATTCAGGGATGCCACATATATTTTGTGGTCGGGTCGGCACATTCCGTTCGGCAGTATTTTTAACAACGAAGCCAACATTCGGCTTCATCCAAGTTGACATACTCCGATCGGCATTCTATCTTCAATGATTTGAGCTCAGCCGAACGCATATTCTACGAATAGTCAATTTGTAGCCCAGCTCTCAGAAAATGTATGTGGCAACCCTATTTGTTTTTGGTCTACCAAAATATATCTTCGCTTATATCAGGAACCGGTAGTTACTTTAAAGATTTATTTAATCAATTACGAAATGGCTATAGATTTTTATTATTAATATTCGTTAATTGTAGTGCCTTTCTATATAAATAAATGTGCATGCATTTTAAGCCCTATGCAATGTTGTACAAGCATTCAAATGAGTTGTTTGAAAAACCGTTGATTTTTCATATTTTTTTTAGTTATACCTTACTCGTGATGCATTTCCGTGTGCAATAAGCTTTATTTTATTTTTTAAACGCACTGGTAGTGCTGATTGTCTAGTGGTGGGGTTGGTTTGAAAAAAGAACCTGAAATTATGAAAACAAAAACGAAAAATGTTGCCAGATAAAAAAATATAGAAGCGAGTTTATTTTATTGGGTTTCATCTGATTGTTGTTGTGATTAAGCTCTCAAAGTTATATAGTTTTTAAACTAAGCCAACTGTTATTTTGGTGATCGAACCGACCCCAAGCCTAAATGCTTCCAATATTGATATATTTAACGGATATTAGTACAATCAATTCGCACTTAGGGTTTATAGAATGTAGTCAAAGATATTCTTCTTAAAGAAAAAATATTTAGCACAATATTATAAAAAAAAGTTTAGTTTTTTAGCGAATTAGTAGATAGTTAATTATTTCACGTCCTATCGAAAGCTAACTCTATTTATTACTGAGAAAAAAAGATTTTTTACTTCACTGTTTTCCGATGTTGCCATATTATAGTAACTATTTACCTCAAATCATTGTCTTGCAAAGTAGATAAATTTCTTTCGTGCGCAAAATGAAGGTACTAAGTGTCATTGGGTGTTTAAAAAGTTTATTTTTTGTTAGATCAATTATTTAGGTCTTGGCTACACTGAAATGCGAAGCTATGATATAACACGCTATAAAATGGCTAGTCTGTACTTCGATTAGTCCTGGAAGAATATGAATACTAATAAAAACTCACCCTGTATGCGGGACTTATAAAATAAAACTTTTTTTTAGATTTCTGTCTGTTTGTTCAGGCTAATCTCCAAAACGGCTGGATCGATGTTGTAGAGAGTAAAATAGGGAAGTTTTATTTTATAATATTTTCACATGGATGAATATAGCAGGCAGTAGTTAGTATGAATTAAAGTTATAATTTAATGAAATGGGCTTCGGTATTTAAGGAATTAATAATTTATTTATTTAACTTGACTTATTAGTGGCAGCTCGATGAATTTACCTAGAAAAAAGCTGCTAAAACTGACTGAGCGAAATATGCATTTCGAAATATATAAAAATTATTTACATTAGTGCAATATCGTTTTTTGAATCTAAATTCGTTAAGATTACTCACTTTAAATTGCGATGTAGGTTTATGTTATGTTTTGTCTCTGCGTTTGCCGCATAATAATCTTTATTCTTGTTGCCAAAAGGCTTAAATTAAATGTAAAAAAGAGCTATGAAAGAAGGTTGGTATGTGGCGGTGTAGATGGCGCCACGGCCGCAATATCTTGCTTTGCTTCGCATATTCAGTGTAGCCGACACCATTTATGTACCTATTTAAGTTTCCATTCGACATAAATGAATTTATTTACAAACTTATTGCGTAATTTATAAACAAGGTCATATTTAATTAACTAGTGAAACTCACATGTAATTGGTATCGATATCTTAACACGATACGACAAACGAAACCTAGATTTGAATATGTTTTTTTTTTGTAAAGGAACCATTGACAGTGAAATTACTTAGGGTTACAACTATTTTTATTGTTGTAATATCGATACTCATCACCGGGTTTCCCTAGCTAATTTCATTTAGCCTTTTACTAAATCAAAAAGGCTATGAGTTGCTTGTATACCTTTTAGACTTTCCCAAGAACGGGAAACCTTTCAAGTGCCACACACATCTAGCTTCTTTTAAAATAATATGTCGTTGTTCGGGGCGTTGTTTCGTAATTAAAAATAATAATACCAGCATATTAATGTCCCATCGCTGGGCATAGGTCTCTTTTCAAACAGAGAAGGCATGAGCATTGAAACTGAAGATTATTTGGAAAGAACAAAAAAGAAATGGAGTTCTTGCTCGTTTAAATAAATCAAAGCAACAATGATGAGTCATAAGTCTGTTTATGGTTTCACCTTTTGAACGCCATTGCCCACTTTATTTGCAAAACGGTCGCGTGGCTGAGACGCCAGACACAACCAAAGTTGTCTTTATTCATCATCTGCCTAGCCTTTTCCCAACTATGTTGGAGTCGGCTTCCAGTCTAACCGGATGCAGCTGAATATCAGTATTTTACATGGAGCGACTGCCTATCTGACCTCCACAAACCAGTTAGTACTGGGTAATACGATACCCCTTGGTAATACTGGTTGTCAGACTTTCGGAACACTGACTACCTGTATCGACTGTCAAAGATCTACAAATGACAGTCGGGACCAACGGCTTAACGTGCTTTCCGAGGCACGGAGGAAATTAGGTATGCAACGGGTGGTCACCCATCCACAGACCAACCTAGGCAAGCGCGGCTTAACCTAAAGATCGACCCGATCGGCTACTATTTATTTAGCCACGAGCACCTCAACCAAAGTTGTCTTTATTTTAATAAACTAAATAGTAATTGGAAATGTCCCATCACTAGTGAAACTGAAAAAAAGCGCTGGCGTGCAAAAGGTTTAATGTAAAAAAAGTATTCGGGGAAAGATTATGAAATTTTTGGCAATAATACCCAAAGGTATATGTAGTATGTCATTTAATGACCCTAAATGTATGATTGCTGGAGTATTCCAAAACGTACAGTCAAAGCAATAATATTTATACACAACATAGATTCAAAAACGATTTTCTCGTGATAAAACGGTTTCTACTTTAATATAAAACTTAGAAAAACGATGGCTTTCGCAATTCTATGTTCGTGAAGCCGTAAAACGTTACTCAATACAGTAGAATGAAATCACTTTTCAAAGTTGGTACGTGTTTACATGTTGTTGGTTGTGATTGTACACTGATTTGAAATGGCGATTGCATTTGCCCGTGCGCTTGATTTAGGATACTCGAATATAATGTCAAAATATTATGTATTTGTATTTTAACTTGAAAGTACGGTTTTGCCCTAAAATGAACCGAAACAACGCCCCGTCACGACTGGCTAACCATCAAAGCCCTTTATTTTAGCTCAATAAAAGTTTCCTTCCGTCCATACAATATTGGAATTTTTCATAGCATAAGCTTCCCTTGAACTGCATTTTTAAAAACCAGTATCAAAACATGCTTTTTCATATTCTTCCTCAGAAAATTCTCTCTTTTTAAGTCCTTCTTAAGGGTAAATGTTGTACGCTAAATTATTTTATAAAAAAAATATAACATATAAAATATGATTTCTGAATTTCAATGACCAACGCTTGTAACAGCATATCTTATAAGAATATTGTGTGATATAACCTAATTATATTTAAAAAATAATATTGTCCTTACTTAGTCCTTAATCGAGAAAAAAATGAAAAAAAAAATATACCAAAACTATTCAGTACTTAATTTAAAGCCAATAATGAACGCTTATGATAAGTAAGAATGATTGTAAAGAGAAGAAAATCCTAAATTTTTATCAGTAATTCGTCCTACAGCTCCTAACGCCATCCGCTATTTATATTCTCTCAAAGCTTGGGACAAAACGGAACAGAATAAGACAGGGTAATTCCACTCAAAATTGACATCAGAATTCTGCACGTATTATACCGCACACTTTGAAAACGGAATTCCGCTCGGGTAATACCGGTCACTTGACTACGTAATTCCGCACGGGTAATACCGGACACTTGACAACGGAATTCCGCACGTGTACTATTCAGACACGTATTTTGTAGCCCAGAAAAGGCACCTTAGGAAATGTCTTCAAGGAAATGAATGTGCGTTATTCCGCAACGATTTGTCCCCAGCCAAGGAGTATAGAAAACGGTGCTAGATTGCTCGATAAAACAAACGACTGACTGAATATATGTAGCGGGTTGCTCCCTATAGTAACATACTCAATTGTTGCTTCAAATAATTTTAAACTATACGTAAAGTTTGAGTATTTTACTATAAGGCCTGGATTTAAGGTCGTTTTTAGAGTGCTTTGGCCTTTGCATATCTTTTCCCCCTTATTCCATCACACAGATGAATGATATACTCATGTTGTCTGTGGTGGCTTGTTTGTTCCGCCATATTGTCGATGGAAATTTGAAATAACGTAAGAGACATTGATCATGCTGTTTTTTGGTTTATGTGTCGAACTAAATCTAGACTTAGTTTATTCGGCCTTACTTTTCAAAAAATACTAAGGCTTTTTACAAATATAAGCAAACACATAGCAATATTAACTTGTTAGACAGTTTTTTCCTAAAATTAATTTTGATGGTTGTCTATAACTTTAAAAGGCAAACGATAAGTCCGCTCATTGTTTCGCCTTTACTAAAGTTTCCAGAATTATTCTGAAGGTGGAACCGCCAGGGTAGCCCGCGAAATTCAATTATTTTTACTTTTTTTTTTTGCAATTTGCAGGTCAGAGTGTATATTGTATACATATACCTACATGTTGAATTAAGAACTTCATACTTTTATAGTCATCGGTTAACCTCCTAAGTTCATTTAAATCCAATTGAATAACGTTTTCATAAAATTGACATTCAATGGGATAACATGAACTTAGATCAATTAAAAAACAAAAGAAAAAAGAACAGCAATACAACCCTGTATTGCTGATTTTAGTTACAATAACTCTGTCTAGCTATGATTGTTACTGCCGTGCATTATATTTAAACCAACACCCAGACTGACACTGGCCTAAAAAAAATAAAAAAAAAACGGAAGAAAATTTGAATGTCGTGGTCCACTCTGGCAGTTCCCCCTTTTTTATTGGGGTGGGAAATCATCAAATAACTACATGTCAGACTTTTACTGACTAAAACCGACCCATGTTCCTTCTATTGCCCTTTACATTCCGGGGCCGCGGTATCTGTTTCGAACAACCCGCAACCCCAACAGGAACAACCCGCAACCCCGGCAGGAACCGCAGTTCCCCCTTAAGCTACATTCTATTTATCTTTAAAACGATTTTCGGGCCAATTCTCTCTAAAAACCAGGTCCTCGAATCTCAGGCCTGCCAATACGCATTAAACCTAAGATACCTTACGAACGCTAGAATGTGTAGTAGTAAAAAATGCAATAGCGTTAATAATTAATATTTTTGTTTTGTTTATAAATTAGTCAATGTTTAGATCAATTTGAGATTTTAGACGATAGAAAAGTTCGCAGATATTTTCGTATGTCGATGTTGAAACGTCGATGTGCCTTTTGTGATGTCCTATATGTAGATATTACCTTTTTGCTGGAGATGATGTTATATTAAAGGCTTTTTTTTTTTGGGTGGGAAATCATCAAATAACTTCCCCAGCTCTGGGCGAAGCGGGGGGCATGTCACACTTTTACTGACTTAAACCCACCCATGTTTCTTCTGTTGCCCTTTACGTTCCCGGGCCGCGGTATCTCTTTCGAACAACCCGCAACCCCGGCAGAATATTAAAGGCTTACATTATAATATAATTAAAATTATTTGTACAGAGAAGAATTAAGACCCTATTTTCGTTGAACCCTGCAATAATGACTTTGCAATGAGTGATGATCTACTCACAAAACGCAAGCAAGGCTATTTAGCATAAAAACCGGCCAAAAGTGAGTCGGACTCGCAGACTGACGGTTCCGTGCAAACTTGCGACATAAACGCACATATCTTAGCTCCAAGGGTCTACAAACTTGAGTATATGGTTTTAAGACGGGCCTGTTGGTCTAGTGATTAGTGGCCCTGACTGCTAAACCGGAGGTCGTGGGTTCGATTCCCACCCAGGACAAACTTTGTGTGATGAGCATGATTGTTTGTTCTGTGTCTGGGTGTGATTTATCTATAATATGTATGTATTTATAAATTATATAAGTATGTATATCAGTTGTCTGGTTACCATAACACAAGCTCTGCTTAGCTTGGGATCAGATAGCCGTGTGTGAGTTGTCCCAAGATATTTATTTATTTAATTTCAACTCAGTATCTGCAAGCGTCCCCAAGGTCTTGACAGACAGACAGACGGACACCAAACTGATCCTATAAGGAATCCGCTTTTACCTTTTGAGCTACTTCTAAAAGTTATTGTCAACGATCAAAATATAGTGACGATATTGTGAAGGTCCTACGATTTATTCAAAACGATCTCTTAACCATTTTTTTTTAATATTGACTTATTGGAACGAAGTTCCTTATCGCGCGTTGTGAAAGGAGGCTAGACGGAAAAAAATCTTGCGAAAAGTTGTCACGACACTTTTTGCTATAGTAAGCTATTGTAAGCTGTGCGGCGTCGCATGTTTCTCTGTCTGTCTGTCTCTCTCTCTCTCTCTTATAAAAAGCAAGCCAGATATTTTCATTTCTATAGAAACTTCGTTCCATCCGGGTGTTCCTTGACACCTCTAATTTTTTTAATTTGAATCTATGAAACAAAGGCAGTATTACTACATAAAGGACATCACATTTTATTTAGAAACACTTGGGTTGACATTAGCTCGGTTTTTTAAAAATTGCTCAAATTCTTATTTTTTTAAATCTAGAAAATAAACGCTTTTATTAAATAAATTAGCGTTTTCTGCACTTTTAAATGGCCTAAACATATCCGCGATCCTTATGCTTGTATGTTTTTAACTTGTCATTTTAAGACATTTTTATATTTGATGTAGAAAATGCATTGATCGTTACAATTTTAACCAAAGTATTTCTTTCTTTTGAAATGGTCAGTGTAATGACCGATAAATTAAAAGATGGTTTAGTCTAAACTTTATGGCGGCTAAGAAAGCTAGCTGCGAATGACGTTATTAAAGAAAATAATAAAAAAAAAGAAAAATATATGACCAAAATTAAGCTCTAGCCTAGTGCCAGTTTACCCAGTGTTTCTAATAAGGTACTCAAAGATTTCTCCTGTAACACAAGAAAGGTTTTGCTCCTAAAATCCTGTATGTACAAATCGTGTCTCATCGCGTTAGACAATTCAGCTAGATATGTTTTTTATTTTTTATAGGAATGTGTAGTCACACCTGGCAAGACTGGATAACGTTTCTCTTTATTATTTAATTCTTTGTGTAACTTCGCGGTCAGGTCTCGACGTTGATAGGGCTGTATTACGCCTACACGATCGATTGAAAAAGTTTAAACTTAAAATTCATCTGGCGTCGATTGCGCTCTATTTTTGCCGTTTGGTCGTTGGGAAATAAATATCATTAGTAACTTAATTGTTTTGCAAAATATTTATTTTTAATTCCGCTTCAAATAACAAGGCTTTAAATGGCAGGATGCAGTACCGCCCTTTCTCTCGCCAAAATATTTTTCATGCAGAAAAGGAATAATTATTAGCATGCCATGGACCCCGACCTATACTCGAAACGTGATCATCTTTTTCGCAGAATTAAAACGAAGTATTCATGTTATGGATTTCCTTGACTTTGTACAAATTTATTTAAAAATATTGAAGACGTATCGCTGAAACCTACATGCTTGCAATTTTTCTATTATCGCCGCTGATGTCATCGATGGTACCGAAAGTGGTGGTGTAATACGGCCCTTAAAATAATTCCCGAGTTTTAATATTATTTAAGTGTTTAACAATAATGTTCCTCGAATTTTAACGCCGTGTCACATTAAGCGACGGTTGCTATATGTCGCATTTATTAAAATATATGACAACGTTGTCATACTTAATTTATTGGGTTAGTACTTTTTTCTTTCGGTTGTGGTCAGACGTTGACGTTCATAACGCTTCAGTGTTGCTCGGAATCTCCCGAGATTTTTTACGTGAATGTGGATCAATCTTAGAGCTTTATCAAATTTGATAATAATTTACGGATGAATATTTATAAAAATAATAACCGAAATAGAAAAAAAAACTCGGTAGTAAATACATAAACTCACCGTTTAGATAGATATTCCTGCAAAATTGTGTATTGTAGTTGGTTTTTATCTATTTTAAAATGATGCTAGTTGTTTAGAGATCGGTCTGTGAACCGTCGCCTTTAGGTGAGGTTAGATTTAGATAGGTGGATACGGCCCTAAAGCTTATAGTACGAATCTGATAGTTACATGTTTTAAAATATAACCGTATAAAGAATCCTCGTTTAGATGAAAATGTATCTATTTAGCATAATAATAATTGGTGTGTCGGTCCTTTCTTAGGTGACGGATAGTTCGTAACCGCCACTAAAAGCGCCCGTGAGCACAAAATACTCTTAACAATTCTTATTAAAGGAGTTTTAATCACTTTTTGATACTGTGAATCCGTAGTTCCGTTGGGTGTGAAACTATGGTATGTTTCTTTTTTTTTAATATTAGTTGCAATGATAGTATTTTATAGTCGAATGAGTGTGGACAATAACGGTGGTTAGTCCTATTAGGTAGTTTATTGTGATATGTTTGAGCCAGTCGTTTTGTCGACGCGAACGGTCAACCACCATTTTTAATCTTACTCTACTAGTGTATTAAGTTTAACATTGCTTCTACGAGGTTTTGCCGTAACACGTAGGCAGGTTGTTTTTTTTTTCTATTGGGTATTTAGTGGATTTGATATTTTGAGCCATTGTTTAGTGTGCATAGTCTACTAATATTTTTGCTACTCGTCAATACGCAAACAGTGAATAGTTCTGTCCAATTTATAGGAATGGCATCATGAATTTTATACTTGAGGACCAAATCTGGTTTTTTTGTATTCAATTGTGAGTTGAGCAAAAAAGGTTTTAATAAAGATTTTTTTTTTATTAAAAACGGAAAAAATACAGGATTTATTTTGCCAGTTCCTCTTAAATGTAAGTGAGAATTTCTAAAATATTTTTCTAGTTGATAAGTGTTGGTGAATTAATTTTATACATATTTTAGGCAATTGGTGTGCGTACACAAGTATTAAAAGCAGGTTTTTGAGCACGGAGGAAAAAAATCATTATTTTTTTTCTCTTACCTTTTTTTTTCTCTGAGGAATTGAAAGCGCCACTTGGATTTGTTAGGGCATACGTAATTGTATAGTTTGTAAATGTGGTGCTAAACACTACTTGTCGACACCAATAAGTATATTTTATTATAATTTAAGTTGTAAGTGACAGTGTTTTATTCAGTTTAACAAGACAAATGTAATGGGATGTATTGTATTAAGTCATTATTTGTTCAGTGTTTGAAATCTCACTACATTTAGTCCGATTACAATGAATTTTGATTTTCAAATAATTTGCCATAACATTGTATTATAAATACCAAAAGATTGAGCTTTTCAATGTACCCGCTCTCGCATTAGACGCTACGAGGAGTCACGTGACATATTCAATGCAACTATTTTTTATTCAGCATTTCTCAGACACTGCCACTGTTGAAAATGCCCATATTAACTGCATTCTGTTTTTATTATCATTGTTTCTTGTTATATTTTTGTTGTTTTTAGCAAAGCTTTGTAGGCGCGAACACTATTATAATAATATTTAAAGTAAAAAACAAAATACATAGAAAAATGATCGCTAGTCCTTATCTCATGTATAACTTTGGATCTGTCCGTTTAATGAAAAAAATAATAGGTGTTTTTTAAGATACTTAATGAATATATATTTAATGGATACAAAATATTACTGTCTGTGGTGAATATCGAATTTTATGAGCTTATTAAAACTTAATTCCGTGGAATTGGTATCGCGAAGGGAATCTTATAGTGGTGTGCTAAAAATGTATACTTTGATAATGCACGTCTCTTTAAAGCCACCTGATTATACCAACATTATCATAGGAGATAGTTTATTAAATTAAAAAAAAAACTCTTCATAATGAGATGTCCAATTTTAAAAAAAGAATAATAATTTTATTAAAAACTGTTTCCTCTGGCAATGTTGGTACAGCACATTTTGAATGTAACTCAAATAGCTTTAAGTATACGTGAAATAAATGTATGTTTATCCAAGTGTTAGCTTTGTCTTATAGAAAATGCACAATGTAATATCGAGAATTTTGTAAAAAAAAAAATATCATGGGAAAGTTTATAAAAAAAAGGTTTTAACTAAAATGAAAGGAGTATAACTCACTACGATTTCTTTCCTATGGTAACTTTAAGTATCATGTTACCACGTAAATTAAAATACGTATTTTAAATGTCCAACCTTTATAACTATAATAAAAAAAAATGTCCTCAAAATATAAACTATTTTATAATTGGCTCATTTTTGTACTCGCTTGTAATACCATTCGACGTTTTACCTCAAAAGTCGAATGTTTAGAAATAATTTTATTTTTATAAAAAACGGCCGCTTCTTATAACTAGAGTAGTTTGAGACGCGCATTATCGAAAAGCGGGTAAAACACTAATTTTTCAAGAAAGTTTGTAATAAAGCTATTTCTTATGATGCCAAGTTATGCTCGCATTGGACCAAGGATATAATAAGATTAGCTCACATCACATGTCTTGCTAACGGTACCTATAGCATTTTACCGATGATTCTTGATGTCCACTACCTGGTTGTCTCCCCACTGGTGGATACTAACACAAACTTTTAAAAATTATTCCCCGTAAGCTGCGTTTTTACCAGAGATGAGCGAGGATGTGTAGCGAGGAATGTGTGTAAAACAAACCGATGACATAGCTAACTTAGCTCAAGCTGTGACAAATGAGCTTTACTGTTGATTAGTTTCACACACATCCTCGCTACGCTTTTTAACATCATCTTTCTCCTGCTCCATATCCCAAGTTATTTGAGGTCGGCGTAGCATGTTTTCTTCTTCAATACTCCTCTATTTTCGTCATATTGTCAGCCACCTCCTTTCACACAGTCCAGCCATTGTTTCTTTGGCCCTCCTTTACTCTAAGCCCTTAACATTCATACCCAAAATTTTTCTCACGAGAAATCCCCCTTAGCGTTCTCATCTCAGCCACGTGCAAATGCCTTTATTTGTCCATTTTGTGGCCCAACATTACAGTTTAAAAATATTTCCGTTGGCCAACACCAAAGAACAAGGAACTACGCTATACGGTTCAAATCGTGGGAAATAAACAGATGGTGGACGTCTAGAATCATTGCATTTTAGATGGTTTAAAATATAATAAAAATATTTTGAAGATGTCTTCTGTCCTTCTTCATGTTAGAACGTGTATACATACAGTAATTTTGTGATTAAATAAATGTTAGATTAAACGCGGCATGTTGATCAAGAGACAGACTGATTTTAGGGCAGGATTATGGCGCGGCGGTTGTCGCTAAATCTGCTCTTTCGCAGTATTATAATGTGGGTAGTTATGTGCAGTTTTGACATTTGTTTTTTTTTTAAGAATGTCATTTTGTACGGTGGAAAGTTTTTTTTTTCAAATTTGTGATAGGGTTGAACAATATCTAGCAGAACTGAATCGCGTTTTTTAATACTCCTATCCGTTTCTAGCTCTCAAAACATTTGGTTGAGCGAGAATCAAATGATGCTACCGAATAATCATCGATTCTGACGCGTGCAATAGCAATGCCACTGTGATCTCACACAAATGACGATTCTAAATTATAGAAAATACTATAAACATAAAAAATGCGATTCCGTCCTGCCAGAAGAGGTTCATCCCTTAAAGTCTTCGTAATATAGACCAAAGCATATCTGACTAAAGAGTTAGGTTGAAATGACATTTACAAGCACTGGTCAGCGTTTTCAACTATTTCTATCTCATTCTGTTACATACAGTCGTCATTTATTGGGGCGAGAAGTCCGATCAGAAGCATCAACTTCGGCAAGCACTTTATCGCGTGATAAAGTGCTTGCCTTTTTAGTGTGATGCAATTCTAAGTGGCAGAAAGGGAAAAGGATACAAGGAAATGCTGATCTGTGCGAATAAATGTGATTTCACCCTTAACCTTCGTTGAAAGATAAAACGGTTTTTTTTTTAACAAATTTGTGGGTATGACAAAGTTAAAAATCTTCGTAAAATCAGCAAAAAAAATCTTAGACTAACATGTACAGATATGTTTTGATCTGCACACGTGGGTCTTAACATTTCGTTTAAGCTGTTTATTGATGTTTGATATGATGTATTCAAATATACTGCCAGAATTAAATTTTAAAAGAAAGGGCAAATATTTTGCGATGCAACTCGAAAAAGTATGTTAAGAATGACTGACTTGCCACTTAGCCGTTAAAAGAAAGCGAGTACCTACTACGAAGTGCTAGTCAGAATAACTTCGTTAAATAATTGTCCTTTTGTACAACTCCCAGAAAAGCAAAAGGCACAAAAATACATCGATATTATTTCTCGTAATTTAAGCAGTAAACTTCCTTCATACGGATTAATTGAAATAAGGGCAGATAGTTTTTTAATGTTTTTATGATTAAGTATTTATTTGACTACTAAAAATGAACTTCACCTAGGACTTGACATAATTTAATTAATTGACACAATTTTTTACCGATTCGTGTAGAAACGCTTAAAATAGTGATAATCCATTGCACATAACTACCCTCCTAATAATAATGTAGAGAAAAATAAATATCCACTAGGCGTATCGGTGTTATGAATCTAGTTCACAATTTATATATTATTAAAAAATAAATAATAGTTTAATATGCCAACTGTCTTGTTCAAATGTTGTGAAAATATAAGTGTTAAATGTTGTCCTCCTATATCAACATAGGATATTGTTTATATCTGGGTATTGAGTAGTAAATGCTAGATGCATTCTTAATTTTTTCGTACTAATGTTTTGTTACTGTTTTGGCACTGTATTAATTACCTTCTGACAAAAAATATATAATGAATAAAATGTTTTGTGCAGTTTTATTTATTTGAAACCTTTGTTAACCTACGCCTTTTCTCATGGGAGGAAACCACAGAACGCAACCTGCTACGTGTCTTTTTTTTTGTGGATGGGAATTCATCAAATGAATTCCCCCACTCTTGGCGGAGCGGGGAAGTGTCAGACTTTTACTGATTAATGCCACCCATGTTCCTTCTTTTGCCTTTCATGTTCTGGGTCCGCCGTATCTTTCCAACAACCTGCAACCCCGCTGCTACGATCCTTACATACTCCTCTCGCCTCTACGATTCATACATCTGATCAAACACGCTCGCCGTGTAGTAGCCGGTAGTAATCGCTATATATTCCTATATAATATCGCCAACAGGATCAGTGTATGTTCTGGTTCTGTTCGGGATCCCGGCGACACCAATCACATCTGCCTTGTGAATTAGAATGTGCATCTGGATTGACCGTTCCAAGAAATAATTTAAAATTAACACTAAAATTTATATGTAAAATAAATTTAAAATAAAATTTATAAACTACTAGCTGTTCCACGCGGTTTCACCCACGCTGCTCAGCACCTGTTGGTCGTAGCGTGATGTTATATAGCCTATAGCGTTCCTCAAGAAATGGACTATCCAACACTAAAAGAATTTTCCAATTCCAACCGGTAGTCACTGAGATTAGCGCGTTCAAACAAACAAACAAACAAACTCTTCAGCTTTATAATATTAGTATAGATAAAAAAAAATTATATACAATTTTTTTAAGCACCAAGATTTGGAAAAGAATGGGTTTTACATGTGTATGGGTTCCCTTACTGATAAAAAAGCGTCTATTTTCTATAAATAATTTATTAACAATATCTACAAAGAACTAGTTACAAACACACTCATTCTGAGAACTTTAACACAACTTTTCCTAGTTTTCCTTTAGGAAGATGGATGGGTGGCAATGTTTCAGTGATGATTCCTGTGGCTACGGTAACATTGTTTTCTCTGACGGTGAATGGTTGACCTACAGTCATGACCATGTCTTCTAGGAGTGTTAGGTAGACCTCTCCGTGGTCACCAGGCATCATCATGTTGAGAGAAGGATCTGCAAGATAAGATAAGATTCCTTTATTTGTTTGCATGTATAGTGCTCCTGATCGTTTTTCGGCCACAAAGGCCAATCTCAGCGGAAATTACCCATCGGCACGGAAGATATTAAAAGCAGGCGTGTGTGCGCAGGCGCAGGTGTACTCTCTGTTCCCCCAGTATAGTGCAATGGGACGGCAATCCAACACGAGCGGAGAGAGATCAGGCGCAGAACCGACGGTTTATTGTTCTTTCTAAGGCGCGTCGCTCACATGATTAACAATCGAGGTGCAGTTGAGGCGCGGGCGCAATTGAAGCACGCCGTAACAAGGTTTTCTTTACAAATGAATGGCAGTGCGCTCATATACAAGAGTTGCGGCGCGGGCAAGGTGCAGGCGGGGCGGAGACGAGGTGCAGGCGCAGGAGGGGCGTTCAAGTATGCCCAAGCCACGACTCCACCGCCATTTTTAAGAAATTGTATCAGTGTGAATACGTCTTCGTCTTCTGACGACGACATGGTGAATGAATTAATAATGTGAAGGAAGCATAGCCGCCTGCGCCTGCGCCTCGACTCAACGCAAAGACCTATCCTCGCCCGTGCTGCGAAGCCGCACAGCCGCTGAATCGACATCGCCTCGACTTACCAGTGAGTGACGCGACTAAGGCACGGATGTTGGCGGTAAGATACCCATCTTACCGCCAACATCCAAACTCTGGGTTGTTAGTAGTAACTGATAAAAATGGTTATTAAGTTTTCAAAGTATTCTTTGTTGTTTTCAGGGTTCAGTACCTCAAAAGGACGTAACGGAACCCTTATTGGATCAATTTGTTGTCCGTCTGTCTGTCTGTCAGGACTTTTTATCTAGGAAACCCGTGGAGGTATCGAGTTGAAAATTAAACCATATACTCAATTCTGTGGTCCCTTTGTCTACGCAGTCAAAAGATATGGCTGTGTTATGTGTGTGTCAAGTTTGTACGAAACCCTCGGTGCGCGAGTCTGCTCTTAGCTGGTTTCTATTACTCATACGCACATATTGTAAGGGTTTAGCATAAATGTTTCATATTAAAATGTTACCTATTAAGATGCTCTAATATGTTTATGGCATAATATGGTAAAACTAGGTTTTGCCCGCGGCTTTGCTCGCGTTAAATTCGGTAGAGCCTTATTGATTTATATCTCTTAATAGCAACGCTAAGTTTTCCCTTTCTTCCCTTCTTCTCCCTCATATCCCACTTTAAAAAAAAATAGCCTATATCCGTCTCCTGGTTCCCAAATATGTCTGTACCAAAATTCATCAAAATCGATTTAGCCATTAAAGCGTGAAGAGGTAACAAACAAACTCACTTTCGCTTTTATAATATTAGTAAGGACATGAGAGTTGACAACTATAATTATAAGACCTTATGTACACACGACGGCATGTCAACTTATTCTAAACTATTATAACCTGATCTCTACTAGGGATCGCACACCGTAGTATAGCACGGCCAACGAGAAGCGATACCAAATGTAAACAAAACCCATGCTAAAACCCCATCTAAACTGGCCGCCCGAATGTTGGCGAACCCGTCTTAACGTTGTCATGTTTTTGCCGGGAGAACGACACATTACGACAAAGGCACAAGATGGAAAGAGCTAAATATTAGATTGTCAACGCCACAGTTGTTCTTTAGGTTAATGACCTTTCGTATCGCTTCTCGTTGGGCGTACTATAGAGAGATTAGGTTAAAATGGTTTTGGTATACTTTGATGTGCCGTCGT
Organism: Ochropleura leucogaster; assembly: GCA_958449745.1. NCBI lineage: Eukaryota > Metazoa > Arthropoda > Insecta > Lepidoptera > Noctuidae > Ochropleura > Ochropleura leucogaster. The sequence continues at coordinate 11,069,707 of OY288224.1, read as the reverse complement.
GTGTAACATGTTTTTACACATATAAATATTTTTCTTCTCTATTCCACTTACCCAAATCGATCCTAACCGCAATATTCCAAGTACCGCTAAACATTTGCTGGGAATATTTAGAAAATATCGGCTTTCTCCTCCCGCCTTCGTTCCTCGTTAAGAAATATATCTTAGCCTTATAATGATTGCTTAAAAAGCAACTCTTTGCCGCTGTGAGCAGCATTCCAGTTTCGACTGATTTTATCTTCATGCCGCGTAGTAAGACTCCTACGTTGTCACCCGCTAATGCCTGGAAAGTAATGATTCTATTAATATTATAAAAGCAAAAGTTTATAAGTATGTATAATATAAGTATGTACCTATGTTGCCCTATCACACAAAAACTACAAAATCGATTTTAATGAAACTTCACAATAATCAGTGGTGGCGTTAGGCGTCGGCGACGTCGGGCACCGCTGACGGCCTTGCGCATAAGGAGGCCTCGCAAAAATGTTTCGATTAGGGTCACAAAGGGGATAATGGGTCTTGACAGACAGACAGACGGACAACAAAGTGATCCCATAAGGGTTCGGCGATCTCTAGCGTCCGGCCCTGGTTCAGTCTATGGTCCGGAGCGAGAGGGAATGGGACGCGGTTACCTCCTTCTGCGAAGCAGTAATGCTAGCAAAGGAGGTGGTTTTAAAAGATAAAACCTCAAACCAACCCAGCCGCCGTGGGAGACGCCCTGGGCGCCGAGCTTGAAGACGGTGAGCAATGGGTAGCTCACCGTCCGTCCGTCTATTGACGACAAGCCGTGTCGACTGCGCGTTTGTCTTTCACGCGCGCCTCAAAGAGATGTCAGCAAAGCAGAGGGGCTTGCCAGGGCTTCCGCCTGCCGGGGTTGCGGGTTGTTCGAAAGAGATACCGCGGCCCTGGAACGCAAAGGGCAATAGAAGGAACAGAGGTGGGTTGTAGTCGGTACAAGTCTGACACTCCCCCCGAGAAAGTTATTTGATGATTTCCCACCCCAAAAAAACGGCCTCTCCCCATTCCTTCCACTTTTCTCGAAGTTAAACCTCTTCTAAAATGTCGGTAAAAAGCTATAAAATACATACCTCAGGCACACTCTTCTTAAAAATCTGAACATCAGAAATAGTAGTTTTAATATTATGTCCAAAACCCAACAAATCAGATTCTGCATTTTTCTTCATAATACCTCTTTTTATCGTTCCAACGACAACGGTCCCTCTACCTGGGACGGTGAATGCGTTGTCTATGGGCATTAGAAAGGGAGAGGTTAAGTCCCGAACTATGGGGGGCACGTATTCATCCATTGTTGATAGGAGCTTGCGTATTGATGGTGCTCCTGGAAAGTAAATTGGTGCTTATTACGAAATGTTATAGGGTCTGCCCAGCTTGGGCGGAACACCGCTTTGTCCTCGTAGAGGCGATCAGCGGCGGCAATCTCTCGCGACCGGCCCTGGTTCAGTCTGTGGTCCGTAACGAGAGGGAATGGGAAGCGTTCACCTCCTTCTGCGAAGGTTATGTTGCTCCTTCAGTTAAGGCTAGCGAATCTAATACAAACTATATTAGGTAGAATGTTATATAAAAGTTAGCAAAAAAAATTGAATGTGAACTTTACCGAAAATTCTCAATGATAAACGACTAGCTTTTGCCCATGGCATTGCTCGCTTTAAAATCGGGATAACACAGCTGTGGCCTCCTTTCCTGATTTGCAGGTACCTGCTACCTGTAGTTATTGCACTTGCGCCTTATTTGTTGTAATAGCCAAGCTAAGTTTTCCCTTTTCTACCCTCTTTCTCCCCCTTTTTAGGGTTCCGTAGTCAACTAGGAACCCTTATAGTTTCGCCATGTCTGTCTGTCCGTCCGTCCGTCCGTCCGTCCTCGCTTAATCTCTGTGACCGTTAGCGCTAGAAAGCTGAAATTTGGTACCAATATGTATATCAATCACGCCGACAAAGTGGTAAAATAAAAATTTGAAAAAAATGTTTTATTAGGGTAGCCACCCTATATGTAAAGTGGGAAGTGATTTTTTTTTAAATTTCAACTCTAACGTGTGATATATTGTTGGAAAGGTATTTAAAAATGAATAGGGGTTTACTAAGATCATTTTTTGATAATGTCAATAATTTCGGAACTAATCGCTCCAAAAGTAAAAAACAATGTGTCCCCCCCCTCTAACTTTTGAACCATAAGTCTAAAAAATATGAAAAAAATCTGAAAAGTAGAACTTTATAAGGACTTTCTATGAAAATTATTTTGAACTTGATTGACACAACAGTTTTTGTACAAAAAAGACAAAAAGTTGTACAAAATAATTTCTGGACTAAGTTTGTAGTATAATCGTATATGCAAGCTTTTTTTGTAACTTTGTTTACATATGTTATTATCCTGAACGTATCTTTTTTCAAACAAAAAAAGAATTATTGAAATCGGTTCTCGCAATCCAAAATTACCACCGCAATTGCACGTCTTTGTATTAATTAGTAACCCAATTCCTCGAGAGATGGCGCTGTAGGTACTCATTACATTGGATCGGGTATTACCGAATTGTTCGGTTGGCCTCATAACTGGGAACACTTATTGTGACGGACGGGAAACTACGGAACCCTACACTGAGCGTGTCCCGACACGGTCTTGGCCGGTTTTTTAGCCTATGTACGGTATCCAGGGTCCCGACTATCTCTGAACCAACAATCATTAAAATCGGTTTGGCCATTTAGGCGTGAAGACGTAACAAATAAACTCACTTTCGCTTTCTATAATATATCGCTTCTATAATATTAGTAAGAATATTCAAGTCACCACAGTACTTACCGAATTCAGATTCATCACCATTCAATGCCTTTAAAGCTGATCCACAAATTATGGGTACTGTGTTACCATCATAACCAAAGTCTGACAGCATTTCTCTCATTTCAATTTCTACTAGTTCTAGCAACTGAAATATTTTCAAAATCCTTTTTTAGATTTTAAGGAATGTACATTTAACAAATGATGATGCCTTTAAGTATATTTCCAAATTTTGTTGACACTTCCCATGACCCAAGAGCTGGCTTTCACTTTGGCCAGAGGCTAAGTGTTGCCACACATCTGGGGACATTGCCAATAAATAGACAGCATTGAGAACAAATTTTTTGACACATTTTTTTAATATGTGCTTAATTAAAATACAAATATTAAATCAAGAAAACTATAAAGCTAGCATTGAGCCTCAGCAATTTGAAGTGATGATGCGGTTGAAGATGGAGCATGCTTGTCTATGATCAAGTTTGAAGTCAAGTCTTCAAAAAATTTATTAATAAATATTTAAAACCCTCACCTCATTATCAACTAAATCAGCCTTGTTAATAAACACCAATATATACTGTATCCCAACTTGTTTAGCCAACAACAGATGTTCTCTTGTTTGTGGCATTGGTCCATCGTTGGCCGCTACCACAAGAACCGCTGCGTCCATCTGAGAGGCTCCTGATATCATGTTTCTGATGAAGTCTGCATGTCCTGGGCAGTCTGTGTGTGCGTATGAACGTAACTTTGTACTGTAGCCAATGTGCGCTGCGTTTATTGTTATTCCTGTGAATTTTTACAACCCAAATTAAAGTTGATGGTATTTGATGGTGAGTTTTAAGATAATTTTGATTGTATTCTAATTGGTTACTTTGTCTATGTTACAGTAAGATACATCGTTATAGCAATAATATAGTAATATCTAGGGAGATAGTGAAGGGGATTTATTTTTTATCTCACTAAACAAATCTAGTGAAACCATTAAAGTATAACTTTTGATCCAAGAGAACGACTTCGGAAACTCAAACGCGGCCAGGTTAGGTCCAAACACAAACAGGATTTAGGATAACCTTGGTAAACTTAGGCTTTTTGTTTGTGAATTAAGTAAATAAAAATTTCCATTAAATTATTCGTAGAAAAGGTGCTCATTGTTAGAAACATTTTAAATGACCACTTCATACATAAAACATCCTTACCTCTTGCTTTCTCCTCTGGAGCTCTATCAATCTCATCATAAGATACATACTGTGCCAGTCCATCATTCGCCAAAACCTTCGTTATAGCAGCAGTCAAGGTAGTCTTGCCATGGTCTACATGACCAATAGTTCCTATATTACAGTGTTTCTTCTCCGCAAATTGAGTCTCCGGTTTGGTACAATAACTGTTGCAGGAGATTTGAAATATACCGACGTATAGCCTATTTGTAGGCAGGAAACTGTGTTTCAAAGGTGCTTTTGTTGTAAAACTGCAGTACAAAGACCGTAATATGAGTCTTCCACTCATTTTTCCGTAAATATTTTTAATTTTTCATTTAGGAAAATATGTTTTGAGGTTATAATAGATTTGACAAATGACAGCTCGTGTTTTCGTTCAGAAATTAATAGTAGGAACGAGGATCTTTCGTTATTAAATGAAAACTGTATTGTTACTGATTATTTGATTAAAGAAGTCGTTGTTATTTCTTGACGCCAAAAAGGAGCTACCGAAGTTTGAGGCTGGCAAGATTAACCTGTTCGACCACACCTTTTATAAATATACTAGCTTTCACCCGCGGTTTCGCCCGCGTTTTATTTGGGGTAACACAGTTCCCCTTGCGCCTTATTGATTTGTAATAGCAACGCTAAGTTTTCCCTTCTCTTCCCTCTTTCTCCCTCACATCCCACTTTTTTCAAAAAAATATTAGCCTATGTCCGTCTCCTTGTTCCCTACTATCTCTGTACCAAAATCGTCGTTCATCCAAATCGGTTCAGCCATTATAGCGTGAAGAGGTAACAAACAAACAAACAAACTCACTTTCGCTTTTATAATATTAGTAAGGATTAGCTGAACCGTGGTTTCATCCACGTAGACGGGGAAATAATTTACTTAAATATTTAATAAACATTTCTCTTGAATCACTCACCTATTGCTGAGAACCTCATTGAAATGCGTAGAGTTTAAAAGATCTACGCGAAGAGAGAGCGGAACTGACTTTATTTTATACTATGTAAAAGAAAACACACACATAACATAGCATCACGCTTGTAATTCTTAAAGGATTAGGTAAAGATGTACCTAACAGTACAAACACATTTCGCCAGTTACGATTTTCATCCCATGTAATAGGGGCAAGTACTTATTTAAATTAAAAAAATAAAAACTTTGCCCCACCCTAAGAATTACTCGTGTATCGTAGGTACGACAAACATTTAAACTCACATACATTAACAGCCCTGGAACAACTATCTGTAGGCCATTCAAATATTTGTTCCGTGCGGGAATCGAACCCGTAACACGCAGCGCAGCAGCCGATTGCTCAGCCAATGCACCAACCGTGTTGTCAAACCCGTGGTGGTTGGTGTCATCGACCGAACACAAATCTAGTCATCAGGGCTACTACTGCTACATTCCTTCAGGGCTACTACTGCTACATTCCTATGGGAAAAAAAGCCAATATCACTTTGCCCCACCTGGAAATCATCCTAAGACCAGCAGTCGATTAGGTCCACTACACCAACGAGGGAATAAGGTAATGAAAAAATGACATTCAAATTTAAATTAACAACTTTATTTCAAATAGTATAATTACAAGCATGTCACAATGTACAGTAGACATCTGTAGAGCTTCTACAAAATTATCTTTCGCGTCATCAACTTCAGTTAAGTATAAATTGTGACTTAAAAAGTATTTGACAAGAACATTTTAGTTGCTAGAATCCAGCTTCAGTACGGGTGTTTGGCCTAACCTTACATTTTTCGACAAAGGTATGAAACTTAGCATTGTTCCTTGAGTCAGAATAACACCCCTCCCTCTCTTTGTCACAGTAAGTGACGGGGGGGGGGGGGGGAGAATTCAAGCTTCACCCGGCTTCGTTCAAAAAATTACAACTGCCTGCGTTTAGCTAATAGTGATCTATTAGTTTGGTATCTTAATCGTCTTATTTTGACTAAGGAACAACTGCCAAGCTTCATACTTGTGTCAAAAATGTAAGGAGTTGGCTCTAAACACCTATACTATCTTGGGCAATAGTAGTGGGTAATATCAGTTTATGTATGACAGTTGCAGCGCCTCTAGCGGTCGATCGTGAAACTAGCTTTGTGCAGACAAGTTAAAAAGACCAACGACATTTTCCAGCCATTTGTTTTCCGTACTTCGAGATGTTTTTTTACCAAGGATTCTATCCTTACTGTACAGTTAGAGAGAAATGGGGCTATCCAGTAGAAGTATTGTCATCCCTTTTTATTGTATTTGTATTGTCATCCATTACCAAGCAATAATGGCTTATTTTTCATGAGTGTTGCTACTTTCAAGACCGACCGAGAGTGGGTACTACTGGATTGATTTAATTTTCATCACTTCAAATTAAAGAAAATTTTTTAAAATTCTATGAATAGTAACAAATACAAATTTCAATAGTACATTTATCTAATAGTGTAGATGTGTGCTATATAATATTATATTTCGATAAAAGAAAACCACAAACGCTCATTTTAAACAGTAAATTAGAATTTATTTTTCAATTTGATCCATATGTTTTGATATATCAAGTGAATAATGCCGAAAGGCAAAATTGAACTGAAAGTAGTAAGAAAAAAGCTTCGTTTCGACAAGTCGAAAGTCAATTTTTCTTCTATTATTTTACGCCGTGTTAAAAACGCTTGATTCGATTTCAATTCGACGGACTAATAGGACGACACGGTTGGCGCAGTGGTTGAGCGATCGACTGCTGCGCTGCGTGTCGGTAGTCTTATCCCCGTACGGAACAAATATTTGTATGATTTACAGGTAGTTGTTTCGAGTCTGACTGTGAACGAGAGTTTAAATGGTTGTAAATGCACCCACAATACAGGAGAAAAGTGTGTCCACGTTTAAAAAAAAATATCGCTTTCATGCAATCACAACACTGGCAAAGGCGTTTGTGTGTAAGGTTCATAATATACGTAGGTATTTATTTATACAATTTGAATATACGAGCTTTTTGAAGCACCATTAAAATAATTGATACTCATTTTATCATTTTGACGTAGCAGTAATTTAATTATGAATATATTTTTTTGTTAATTTATTCCACATGTATTATTTTTGTCTATAATCTGAACTATACGTATAATATAATTATAGCGGCAGCTATTTGGGCTAAATTATAAAAATATTGTTTGTTTTTATACAAGTCAGCAAACTCAGAAAATTGTAACAGCGTTTAGATAAACAATACAGATTTCTATCCTATGGACTTATGATCTCTGTACCTTTTTGTAATCTGTGGTATTACTAACGTGTCAAGGGATTGCGATCTTTGTTCTGGTTGGAATAAGGTTGCTGTTGGGATGCAGCCACAGTCGAATTTGTCAAATGTTAATTCACATTGATCTTTAGCCCTGTTATGATAAGGTCGATGTTTAGTTGCTTTTAGGAGTAAAATAATTGCGAAAAAGAACTGTATGATACTTAGCCACCCTAATACATTTTAGATACCGTATTTTATTTGATAATTTAGGTTTTACATCTTTTATTCTCGAATTTACTATAATGGTGCGTATTCAACTTTAAATATGCTTTAAAACATGCAATTCTTCCATGAACATAGAGTAGATATAGTGCAACATTACTGTTTTGGCACTTCAATGACGTTGACAAGACAATTCTCTATGGTGTCTTGAAAAACAAGATGGCAAAATTAGTTCCGATTCTGGCCACGCGACAATGATCCATTTTCAACTATCAAAGCATATTCGTCGATGTAAGCAAGTCTTATTACAGTATTACCTAGTATATTTATTGTAATTAATTAACAGTCGTTTTCGTTTATATTTAAGCTTTTAAAACGATTTAGCAAATTGCTTTCAATTGTTTATTTTAAAGCTTGTTTTAAGTATTACCATACATCTTATTTATAACCGGCTTATTAATGATGTGTTCAGGATTTGAATTTGACAGATGTATCCCGCGTTCTCATTGGTTACATTTCACATGTATTTTATTTTATGTTTGTATTTTATCAGGTGAAATTTGAACCAATGAGAGTGCGTTAAAATGACTTTAGTATATCATTTTTCTTCATCAAATATTGCTCATGGCAATACCATTTCTAAGTAAACAACATTAAATTTTCAGCTTTTGTATCTTCAATACAGTCAAAACAAGATTTGACGAATCCGTGGCGTTGATAAGGTTAAACTGAAGTGTGTTTAAAGAACTAACTATGTAACATTATAATACATCTGATATTATTATCAGACATAATTTTCTTTCTTTCCCTGTTTTGACATAATTAACTTGTCAAACAATTACAGCATATACTTTTAGACCGGTGATTCGGGATTTATTCTTGTCAAAATGCAATCAATTACACAATAAAAAAACTTGTTATTAAAATAACATATTTAAAGTTCTATTAAAGGGACAATTCCGAACGTTCGTAAACGTCGATCGCAGCGACAAAGTGCGACTGCAATGAAATACTGAAAATGGCAATATATAGTATTGTATAACGGGCTGGTGTCTGCAACTCCACGTCTGAGGCGCGTATTTTGCGTATCGAATATGTAGTAACAAAGCATTTATTTAAAAAGTTTGCGTCCTGAAAGTTGGCAACGTCACAAATAGCCAGCTAGCTATACTCAAATATACAGCTATTTGTTATTTTTAGGGTTCTGTACCTCAAAAGGAAAAAACGAAACCCTTTTAGGATCACTTTGTTGTCCGCCTGTCTGTCAAGACCCTTTATCTCGTGAACGCCTGGAGGTATCGAGTTGAAATTAAAACTATACACTTAAGCTTGTGGTCCCCTGGAGCTGTGAAAAAACATCAACCTTCAAAAAAAGATATAGCCGTTTATGTCGCAATTTTGTACGGAACCCTCGGCGCACGAAAACGGTCGGTTTTTAGTTTTATTTTATTAAACGAAAATGTAATAGCTATCTCTATAAATATTGAGTCATATTTACTTTCAGGTGCAAAAAACAAAAAACTGAATTATCTGATTTCTTTTTTACATCTAAAACTGTGACACCCAGTATAGTGTTGCAATACTTTGCAACAACAGTACAGTAGTCTAATTATATCGTAACTAGCTTTCGCCCGCGGCTTCGCCCGCTTAAGTTCCGGATAAGACAGGTCCCCATTCCTGATTTGCAGGTACCTGCCACCTGTAGTTTTTGCTCTAGCGCCTTATTTATTGTAATAGCAATGCTAAGTTTTCCCTATTTTCCTTCTTTCTCCCTCATTTTTCAATCTTACCTATATATAGCTTATGTCCGTCTCCAGGGTCCCAACTATCACTGTACCAAAATTCATCAAAACAAACATACAACTCACTTTCGCTTTTATAACACATATTAGTAAGTATAATATAAATAACGAAATATTTGACAACAATTTGAGACATTACCAACTTTAAGAACACACGCTATTAAATTACACAGAAACAGTGTCGCTGTGTTCTGTAGTTGCGCTTGACACTATTGCCGCTGCGGTAAGTCACATACGGCATTGTCCCTTAATTTTTAAAACTGTAGCTACTTCTACTAACTACTTCGAACTAAAGTCAATGACTGATCATCACTGGATTGGTCTATTTAATTAAATTAAATTTAAATGGATTAAAGACTGACGCGTCGTTTTCAATGGCAAGGATTTTAGGTTGACACGATGAGTTGCCTGTGCTCGCGCGATGGCTTTCGAGTTTAAACTCATCGTGCGCCTTGAGCGCATCGTGTCACCGTATGATCGATTGCCAGTTAGGACGACTCCTGAAGTTATGGTGCGGTCAAATTAAGTGGACTGGCACGCGGAATAAACGTAACGTAAAACGTTGATTTTAACATTTAAAATACTATTTTATAATTTATTCATCTCTATGGATGAAAATGCTATAGTATGATTTTATTTTCGATAAAAAAAACCTTATTTACGTTACGTTAATACAGCATGGTCGTACCAAACATTATATATGAAGACACGTACAAGTACTGGCTTATTGCCTAGAGGAATCAACGAAAGATATCAACCAACCAACATAACTCGAGACATTCGAGTGGCGCTACTTGCTTAGAAAAACGACATCCACCTGTCAAATACAGTACATTTCAAACGTAGTTCCAAATTCTACCACGTGTCAAGTTACGTTGGGCTAGTAGGACACTACTTTTAACCTAAATCAATCACTGATTACTCTATGTATGTAAGTTTGTTTGTAGAACTCAAGTCACTGTCTATACATACAGTGGAAAGTGCAATACTTCCTGAACTGGTTCCTAGGTAGGTAGGGTGAGTTTCATTGTTTCAAAACTCTATAATGTAGGGTGAACTCCACATTTGACTTCCATATGAAGTGACGGACTGTTCGCAGGTCCATGTTGGGATCGAGTACCTGAAAATAATAAAGATTTTGTGTACTATAGTACGGCCAACGAGAAGCGATACCAAATGTAAACAAAACCCGTGCTAAAATGGCCGCCCGAATGTTGGCGAACCCGTCTTAACGTTGTCATGTTTTTGCCGGGAGAACGCGACATTACGACAAAGGCACAAGATGGAAAGAGCTAAATATTTGATTGTCAACGCCACAGTTGTTCTTTAGGTTAATGACCTTTCGTATCGCTTCTCGTTGGCCGTACTATAGTATCTATTTATTTCAGGGAATTAGAACTTTCAGGACTGTGCTAAATAATAGCAACCGTTCGAGTAGATCTTTAGGTTAAGCCACGCTTGCCTAGGTTAGTCTGAGGATGGGTGACCACCCGTTACATACTGAGTTTCTTCCGTTAAGCTGTTGGTCCCGGCTATCATTTGTAGATCTTTGACAATCGTTACAGGCCACCTGTAGTGTCCCGAAAATCTGACAACCAGTCTTACCAAGAGCTATCGTATTACCTAGTACTAACTGGGTTGTGGAGGTTAGATAGGCAGTCGCTCCATGAAAAATACTGGTATTCAGCCGAATACGGTTAGACTGGAAGCCAATCCCAACAGAGTTGGGAAAAGACAGATGATGATGAGAACTTCGACCTCTCTCCCAGGACTGCTCGCCCTTGGAAGTAATACAGCATAGTAAGTAAGCAGCGTTGCCGTGTTGCAATTTGAATATCGACCTCTTTTTGGAACGAAGGTCCCTATCGCGCGTTGCGAAAGACGGCTAGACGTAAAAATAAAATCAAAAGTTTTTGCTATAGTTGTAAGCCATGCGGTGTGCGTGTTTCTCTGTTTGTCTCTCTCTCTCATAGAAAGCAAGCCAGTTATTTTAGTTTTGCATTGAACAATGTGGTGTCGCGACGATTATTTTTGTTGAGTGTGTTGAGTATGTACAGGTTTTTTATACGTAATAAACAATAACTTTGTTCCATCCGAGTGTCCCTTGAGACCTCTTAAGTTTTTTTTTGTTTTCGGTTTTGCTGTTTCTTTTTTTGCCATTTAATTTTGTGTTCCGAGGCCGCGGTATCTCTTTAGAACAACCCGCAACCCCAGCAGGAAGGTAGGGACCTTAAGCGTGTCTTGAATTTTTCCTCTGGAGCTATTTATAAATAAATAAAAATCTTGGGACAACTCACACACGGCTATCTGATCCCAAGCTAAGCAGAGCTTGTGTTATGGTAACCAGAAAACTGATATACATACTTATATAATTTATAAATACATACATCTATATATATAAAAGAAAGTCGTGTTAGTTACTCCACTTATAACTCAAGAACGGCTGAACTGATTTAGCTGAAAATTGGTGAGGAGGTAGCTTAGAACCAGGAGACGGACATAGGATACTTTTCATCCCGGTAAGAGATGTAGGGTAGGTAGGGTAGGTAAGGTAGGTAAGGTAGGTAGGGTAGGTAGGGTAGGTAGGGTAGGTAGGGTAGGTAGGGTAGGTAGGGTAGGTAGGGGTAGGTAGGGGTAGGTAGGGTAGGTAGAAAGATACAAAATTGCATTGCAACGCATGCCGGGGCACAGCTAGTATTCTATATATATAAAAGAAAGTCGTGTTAGTTACTCCACTTATAGCTCAAGAACGGCTGAACCGATTTGGCTGAAAATTGGTGAGGAGGTAGCTTAGAACCAGGAGACGGACATAGGATACTTTTGATTCCGGTAGGGTAGGTAGGGTAGGTAGGGTAGGTAGGGTAGGTATGGTAGGTAGGGTAGGTAGAAAGATACAAAATTCCATTGCAACGCATGCCGGGGCACAGCTAGTTATAGATAAATCACACCCAGACACAGAACAAACAATCATGCTCATCACCCAGTTTGTCCTGGGTGGGAATCGAACCCACGACCTCCGGCTCAGCAGTCAGGGCCACTAACCACCAGACCAACAGGCCCGTCGTCCGTGTTTATATTATCTTCGAAAACTTTTCTTGCGATGATTCTCCTACATATATCTCAGCATATTCTTACCTGATCACAACACAGCAGCTCCACCTTCTCTTCCGGCGCATCGTTCCCGCCGCTGTTCTCATCGGCACTGCCGCGTCCGCTGCCCGCGCTCGCTCCGTTCACGTCACCGCTGCCCACGATCTTCTCGACCACGTGTTCGGCTACCTTACGGCATTGGATGAAATCGTTTGCTACTAGACGATCCTGAAAAGATTTGGGACAAATTTTACTTATTATAATCACAGGTTTTTTAAGGTCAAAACGGCTCCACCGATTCTTATGAAATTTTTTATGCATTTTCAGTAAGTCTGAGAATGGGCTACTATCTATCTTTCAAACCCCTAAGTGAGAAGGAGACCTGAGCAGCGGGTAAAATCGCTGGGCACAACTAGTATATGAAAATATATATATATATATAAATAAAGGGCAAAAGAACAAGAACAAGGGGACATGGGTGGGTTTTGGTCGGTACAAGTATGATACTCCCCCCGCTCTGCGCAGAGCATTCCAAAAAAAGGTATATGTATATATTTTACTAGCTGTTTGTTTAGTGGTTTCATCCGCTGCTCAGGTTATCCGCTTATCACTCAGAGGTCTGAGAATCGGCCAACATCTATTTTTCATACCCCTAGCGTGAGCAGCGGGTGAAACCGCTGGGCACAGCTAGTGTTACTGTATAAATATAAAAAAATGGCCCACGAGTGAGCCAGACTCGCGCACCGGGAGTTTCTTACAAAATTGGAACGAACCATTAAACGATCATACCAACGACAGACTTGAGTATACGGTTTTAATTTCAACCCGATATCTTCATGCGTTCCCAAGATAAAGGGGTCTTGACAGACAGACGTACAACAAAGTAATCCGTTCCGTTTTTTTCCGATAAAGGGTTCCGTTTCTTCCTTTTGACATTCGGGACTCTCTTCTGGCCTCTGGGCCTTAGATTCATATTAATATCATACCTTCTTTTGCCGATCCTGCTTGCTCTGACAGCTTGAATGTGGCAACAGATAAAAAGGTAGCTTGTTAAGTTTCGGAGCTGCCATCTCAATGGCCACATCAACCACCCAGGACGGAACTGTCTCTACAAGGAGGTTGCCTTCTGTTTCCCCGCCGGCGTCGCCAACCTGGAAAAGTAGGTTTAGGTAATTTATTTACTAAATAGCTTCCGCCTGCGTGGCTTAGTTGCTTTGGGCTAACTTTAACCCAAAAAGGGGAGAGATATTATTTTTCTCTCCCTTTTGCTTCCCCTTTTCTCACTTAAAAAAAGCCTATATCTGTCTCCAGGGTCCCAACTATCTCTGTACCAAAATTCATCAAAATCAGTTTAGCCATTTAGGTGTGAAGATGTAACAAACAAACTTTCTTTTGCTTTTATAATATTAGTAAGGAATATTTACCAACCTGCAGTCTATAGAGTGTCCTACCGCCAACTTCACTAAAAATAAGAGGAGTATGTTGCGGTACACTAAAGTAATTGTTCCCAATCACCCTCTGCCCTGCTTCATTCACTCTGTTCGGATGATTCCAATGATCCAATAGAGCTTGCAGTAACAACGCACCAAAGTTTACCTTCTGATCATTTTCTGTAGTCAAACCAGCCTCTTTAGCACTAACCCACGCACTCAAACAGTCAGTTTCATCTTGCCCTAAATGTATTGTCAACATCCCAGTCTTCAAATCTACGTTAAACCAATTCGGTACGTAAACCATTTTGAATCTTTTCTTCACTTCTTCTTCATAGTCTACTTCTCCTAAATCTTCTAGTTTACAAGCTTTTAAAACATCATATAGAGCTACATTGTTTGCGGTATCTTTTGTAACAACATGTCTTTTGTCATTTAATACTGTGTAGTGCTTGATAGCAGGACCACCCGGAATGTGATGTATAGGCTGTGTTTGGAAAACGTTATTGGTATTATAATTGTTTTGGTTATACATTTCTAGGGAGTTTAGAGGAGGCAGTTTCCAACAACGCACATCAGATTCGGATGTTGACACCCATACTCCGGTATTATCTGCCGTAAAACATAGTTTAAGTATAGGAGCTGTTTCTTCACATACTATCATAAAGTTATCGGGGTTTCTTAACTCTGTTATAATGACTAGTCTATCTCTTCCACCTGAAATTATGTGCGTGAAGTTTTCCGTTGCTAACAAAGCCCATACAGCTTCTGAATGTACTCTTATAGTAGAAACGCACCGCTGCTGCGATAAAGACCACAATTTTATTGTTCCGTCTGAGCTGCCTGATACACACTGCGTTCCGTCTCTGCTTACAACTAAGGCTTTAACATTGTCTGCGTGTCCTTTTAACTTCATAAGTCTTGAACAGTTTCTTGGGTCCCACACTCTGAGGACTTTTTCTGTAGAACCACTTACTAAGATAGTTCCAGGAGGATTCATGGCCAGACTGTAAATTGACTCCTTGTTTCCAACGAGACTTGATGTGGTTACAGTGTTATTACTGGCAGTTAATGCAGTCAAAGTGTTGACATCCCAGAGAAATATTGCTCTATCAAGGCCCGCGCTGGCGACTTGTTCTTTGTCTTTAGCGTACGCTAAAGTACGTACATAGTCTTTATGAGTTCGTAACGTAGACATGCAGAACCCTTTGGGAGCATTCCATACTTTTACTGTCGTATCTGATGAAGCGCTTATTAAGTTTTTACCGCCGCAGCATAACACGATGTCGTTCACCCAGTCAGTGTGGTGTTCCATACTCTGTACATACCGGTCCTGGACACCAGTCGCAGTACTCCATACACGAATAATTCCATCCCGACCGGCCGAATACAATCGGCCCTGTATCGGATCGAGTTGCAATGAACTAACACCATTTTTATGCCGCCGTTCCTCCTCATCTCTTATCACGAACGACACTTGAGTTTTCTTACGCATCGTGCCCATTTTCCGACATTTTAAAACGGAATTTGACTAATATTTCTCACACTTTTGTCACAATAATCGCAAAATTCATGAGATTTGTTTCAGAATTGTTTGACATTTGCTTTTGACAGGTGCAGGAAAATGGCTGGTTGTTTGTGATTGGTTGACGTTTACCTATGGAATCATGGACCAATCAAATGACTAATAGAAAACTGCGTTCAACAGAATTTCGATTGATTCTTGGTGTAAGATGCGTACGGATTTAACTAAATGTAAAAACATTTATAATTGCACTTTTGATTTTTATAAACCAATCCAAATACAGAGTTATTTTTTTGTAAAAGACTATCAATTGTAGTAGGTAGTTATCACTATAACATATTATTCGGTTAAAATCTAAACAAACATGGCACGCAAAATAAACACTGATAAAAATTGCGTCACTGGGCCATCTGAGATAAAACATCTGGGACAATACTGATATTCATAAATGTCACTGTAAATTACACAAAACAGCTACTAGGCATTCCTTACTCGATCAGTCACTTCCTTTCTGTTCGACTTGACACCAAACCTGTGTGGTTTTCTGATCCTGGCCGGCTTTATTAACAGTCTAATCCTGCACTTGTCCCACTTATTGAAAAATTTCAACAGTGTATCTAAGGCCAAAACTTTTTTCACTTTCTGGTATATTATAGACAAAGATACAATACAATCCTCCAGCAAATATAGCCACAATCTCTCCTTTTTTGGGATCAAGGTCAATACTGGCAATAACTGTGATATTAGTTCCTTTTGAATATTCAAGATTAACTATTTCCTTTCGCTTGAAAAACAGCAGGCCATGCTTTTTCACTATCCAATTGCCTATAAGTCATCCGCGCACGAAAATGTTTTCCTTCACAAAAATCGTAGCACGAAATCACGAAAAATATACTGACAAGATTTACACAGCAGAGAAAAAATCGCATTATTCCGATTTAATTTATAATAAACACGTATAACTGTGTCAATGTCGTTGATAAAACTGTTTGTGGAGGTTTAAATGTTCACTGAGATGGTTTAATTAGTCATAATAATTAAGGGTAAGCTATATTTGAGACGAAAAGTAAGAAAAAAACTCCTTCGTATTCAACACGACTTTTAAACTGAGCTAATGCGATTACGTACGTGTTATAACGCTTTTAGAACTTAAGCTGGAAAGCTGAAGTTAGCTTTTAGCAAAGATGCTTTAATTAGGTAGCTAGTTGAGTATCTACCTAAGCGTGTTGTTATGAATTCACTATCCGTAAGATTTTTTTTTTTACTTTGTGTTTAGAAGCTCTCCTATCTTTATAATAAAACCCTGTTTTTTTCCCTTATACCTACGCTGTATCTAGAAACTCTATTATGCTTATTTCAAATCCTGTTCACGGTTATTGTTATATTTGTATGTCCTCACTCGTATAATACCAGAAAGGAGTTTCCATGGTTTTACTATTTTAATTTTGTAATATTTTCACTCCCGAGCCACAAGATACAAACGATGCTTAGTTTGTGGCTCACCAACAATGTTGATTCGGTTTTGTTTCTTTTGATCAATAAACTTATTACTTAATGTTAATACTGGCTGCACACGAGTGATTTTTGATTCCTCAAATCATGCGGCCTAGCTAGAGTGATGCACGCTTGTTTATAAGAAACGGACACATTTGTTTGTACTTTGAAGAATCCAGATTAGAACTATGTTGAATCTGAGAGGCTGGCAGTGAGTTTGACAGACTGGCGGTTCGCACAATAAAATGTTTGAGAGGATTGTTTTGACTGTTTACGTAATCTGTATACATCTAATATATAAAATTCTCGTGTCACAGTTTTCGTTCCCATACTCCTCCGAAACGGCTGGACCGATTTAAACGAAATTTTGTGTACATATCGGATAGGTCTGAGAATCGGCCAACATCTATTTTTCATAACCATAAGTGGGCAGCGAGTGAAACCGCTGGGCACAGCTAGTAATGTATATAAAAATAAACTGTTGTTCGTTTTTCTAAAATTCCAGACGATTTGGCTAATTTTGATCTTGAAATATTTGTGGAAGTTCACGGTTTAAAACAAGAAGTAGAATGGAAAAAGTATATTGCAACGCAAGTCAGGCACAGCTAGTAAATAATTAAATAACTTATTTAAAGTTTGTTCTTTGTTGCGGCGCAGCAACACGCCTAATAGAAATATATTTAACAATTAAGAACTCCTTCATCGTGCTATTCACATTCTGCCAGGCGTTACGTTGAATCGTTCGCCTGACTTACTAATGTTATTATTCTAACATCAACCTTCGCACTGTAAGCATGATATATTTTTTCATTAAGCAAAACCTTACTTCCTTACTAATATTATAAAAGCGAAAGTGAGTTTATTTGTTTGTTTGTTACCTCTTCATGCTTTAATGGCTAAACCGATTTTGATGATTTTTTTTACAGAGATAGTTGGGAATGAGGAGACGGGCATAGGCTATTTTTTTTTAAAAAAGAGTGGGATATGAGGGAGAACGAGGGAAGAAAAGGGAAAACTTAGCGCTGCTATTACAAATCAATCAGGCGCAAGAGCAAAAACTGCAGGTCTGCTTGGTGTGTTATATCGAATTTAACGCGTGCGAAGCCGCGGGCGAAAGCTAGTTCTTTATAATTGTTCTTTAATTAGCCCCAGTATATTGACAAATATACAAAGTTTTAAAATTGACTGCCTCGTTGGTCGAGTGGGAAAGCTTGACTGCTAAGCTGATTAGGTTCTGGAGTTGAGCATGCGGCTCCAATTATTTTGCAATACACTTCTTTGAAAACTGACTCTTATTGCACTATGATTATGTTTAACATTCAATGTATTTTACACTTGTGCTTTTTTCTTATTTATCGCGACGAGGCCTTTATCACTGCTGTTTTTGGCTCTATAACACCCTCGTCTGGCGGCTCAGGTGTTAAATTTGCACTTGTCCGCAATGACAAAGTTTCCTCACTTTAATCAAAATTTACTATTCTTCCTTTCCCGGTCGGGCAAATACCTATTGGGATTTTAAAACCCTGTAGCACTCTCAGTAGTTACCTCGGAGTCCCGATTTGTATCCAATTGATGGCAATAGGTTCGCCCCCTATTATATGAGACTTAAAAAATAATTGGCGAAATATGGGTGTTATTAGGAACAGTTCACAGTGTTTGGGGATAACAGCTATGGTGTTGTTTTGTAATGCTCTAAAATTAATAAATACAATTTTATTCCAAAAAAGTTTTTATTAAAATATTAATGAAAAAAATTATGAAATAAAACAAAAAATAAAAAAAATAAGTGGAAAATAACTTTACTTCTGGAAGTCGGTATTTACCGAATAATACGGTAAGACTGGTTGTAAGACTTTCAGTTCAACAGCTCAACGAAACACGGAGGAAACTCAGTTTGTAATTTTGGTCTAACCGACCTTAGGAAGCGCAACCAAGAAGATCGATTATTCTCTTGTGACAACTATTCCTAGTATTTGTTTTTTCTTTGGCAATTGACCCGATGTCATTATTTTTTGTGTATTCAGACCATAGATAGAAAGGACTTGCGGAACTGTTTTTAATATTTTTATTATTCAGCCAGTCTTTTAAATTAGCTAACGATTCGGACACAATACGTATATTCGGAAATTAACACATTTTTATTTGAATATTTTTTGGAACCGAAACAGTCTCGGGATAAAAGGGCCATTGAAATTGAAAACTTTTTATCTGAGTGTAGGTACTTAACAGCCTAAATAATTTGATGGTGTCCGAATTGTCACTGAAAAAATGTGTCAATGCCAATTCAGACACTGCCCGAATATATTTTTGAAACGGGCTGAATACACAATGAATAATGTCTTCATCATAAAAAATCAGCATTGAAAAAACAAATAATAATTTACTCGTCTGAACAAATAATCGAATAAAATCCAGTGCCAACTCGAATAATTGCTCAATCGATTTAAAGTCCACTGCTGGCTTTAATCGACAAAGGATTGGCAACAAATCATGAAGATAAACAGTAAGTGAAGCTCGAACGGCTTAATAAATTGTGTTGAACTTTTGTATTGATGAGAATGAAGTTAAAAGTGAAATGTTGAATTAACGAGTCGGAGTTGGATTGTCTCGATAGTCTTTTGTTTTTTGTTCATTAAGGAATTTTAAAAACAATTCCAGGCTGCCCAACTCAAATGGGACTGGGCGTGGTATTGTCTACCGCAAGCCGGACAAACTGTGGGTCAAATAGCAGAAAACTGGTGCCCTGACACAGTGAGTAATGCGAGGTTGCGACAGACCTCGAACGACCAGACGAGACGAGATGACGGGGCGAACTGGACAGGTTCCATCAACTGGACAGGTTACATTAACTTACATGCCATTGAGAAATATTGACAGTAATGTTGGTTTGGTTTCCTTACGATTTTGTACTTCACCGAAGTAAGTGATAATTATACAATACGCGCATGAATCCAAATAATGCAAATACAAATACGTTTATAAATTATTATAATCAGAGGTGATTGTCTCGAGTTCGAGCTCAAAGTCTTTGACTTGGCAGTCCGATGGTTATACTACTAACTAGACTCCTAGAAATAAGTACAGATAAGTTTAAGCAGGCCTTCTTCAATTAACTTATCTAATGTAGGTACTTAGTAAGAGCTTGTACACAAAACAGCGATGCGACGTCACATTGTAAAAATCTAATTTAATCGCAAGAACTTGCGAATTGATCCGCATATTCATTTTCCTATATCTTCTTAGCAATAACAGAAGTGCGCATTGCTTTTTACGATCCATGTCTCGATCTAGTTTTGAAAAATACGTTCAATATAATAGTTGACGGTCGTCGAAGGAATGGTCACCGAATTGTTTCGTAGCAATTCGTGTCGCAGTTTTCTGTGTTGCGAATTAGCATCATATCGATTCGCAGTTTTGTGTACAACCCCCTTAATCTTTGCTGAAATATATTTTATGTAAGTTAATGGAACTCACAGAAAATATTAAAAAAAAAAAACATTTCAGTTTCATTCGCGCCTCTAAGAGATGTAAGCAAAGCAGAGGGGCCTGCTAGGGACATTACCTGTCGGGGTTACGGGTTGTTTGAAAGAAATACCGCACCCTCGGAACAAAAAGGGCAAAAAAGGAACATACTTATACGGGATACATACTTCGACGGGAGTCTTCGCCGACAGGACTCTTCGCCGAACGGCTCATCAGCGACGCAATGGGTAGGTTAGGTTATGTTAAAACTGTGACCTCCAGAAACGACTTGCATTAATAGAAAACATAAATTGCGTCGCTGATGAGCCATGTCGGCGAAGAGTCCTGTCGGCGAAGACTCCCGTCGAAGTAAAGTCTTGTCGGTGTTCAGTCTGTCGGCGTAGTGTCTGTCGGCGTTTAGTCGTACACTCAGGCATAATACCTTGTGAAAGTACTGTAGTTGCCTATTCCAAAGCGTTGATCTCTATGGAGAAGAATGGACAAGAAACTCCATGGACACTCTTTTAAATAAAAACTCCCTTATACTTCGCCTAGAGCGAGAAATGTAATTTGATGACTTCCCAAGCGAAAAAAAAACAACGTTCCAACTGACTACCAGATAACTAAAGCCCAAAAAAAACCCAATAAATTACACGTGAGCCAAGAGGCTACAAGGATAGCCTTACGCAATTCCCTTTATCCGGCAAGATAACTGATATAAGGAATGGCACTGTTTCACGTTTAAAGGTAACAATGTTTCCAAAATATACTACAACCTTAAGATTTGTTGGAGGGAAAAAAAGACAATTTTGTTTAAGGAGGCTACATGTTTGTTCGATCTGGCAGTTTGAATTATTACTCAACAATCAACATTATTTGTGGATGACTAAAAGAGCAGAGAAAGTGATAATTTATTTGCTGAAACATGTGTACGCATTCAAGAATAAAACATACATGCGGGATAACAAAAAACGAAACGGTCCAGATATATTTGCCACGTCTTGTGGCGTGCAAATATTAGGTATTAAAAAAAACAATTTTAGATAGTCTTGCGACTGCATTATAAAAAAAAAAATTGAGAGGTTTCAAGGGACACCCGGATGGAATGAAGTTGTTATTCATTATGTACAAAAAACCTGTCTACATTCAATAATAAAAATCGTCGCGACACCACACTGTTCAATGCGAAATAGAAAGACAAAACGAAAATAACTGGCTTGCTTTCTATGATAGAGAGAAACACGCGCACGCCGCACGGTTTACAACTATAGCAAAATGTGTCGTTATAACTTTTGGTCATAAGCTAAAAGTGTCGTTACAACTTTTAGTCTTAATTTTTACCGTCTAGCCCCCTTTCGCAACGTGCGATAAGGAACTTCGTTTAAAAAAACAAAATATGTATGAACTGTGTGGAGTATGATAATATATGGCAAGAAAGGCCACATTCCGGGCGAAAATCTGGACTCCGTGACTGCTTCTAAGAAACCTGATGAAAATCCCTGAAATACTGTTCCCGATCCGAGACTCCAGGGCCTCGCACTTAGCAGTCGCACTTGACACGTCTAGACTGTCAAGGTTGCCAAAACAAAAGAGAAACCGGCCAGCTACCCTACCATGATGTGTTAAAGCAGAACTTATTCCGCTGAGGGAAGGGGACAGAGCTATACAGGGTGTCTAGCACCATCTCTTTCACTCAGTGGAATAAGTTCTGCTTTAAGATGTCATAGTAGGCCTACAGGTCTCTATACAAACTTGCGATATAATCCTTACTAGTCCATCCATACTAATAATTCCTTACTTATATCAATACTAATATTATAAAAGCGAAAGTGAGTTTGTTTGTTTGTTACCTCTTCACGCTTTAATGACTTAACCGATTTTCACGAATTTTGGTACAGAGATAGTTGGGAACCAGGAGACGGACATAGGTTTTTTCTATATATACATATTTTAAAAGTGGTATATGAGATAGAACGAGGGAAGAAAAGGGAAAACTTAGCGTTGCTATTACAAATCAATAAGGCGCAAGGACAAAAACTGCAGGTAGCAGGTACTGTTTAATACCGAATTTAACGCGAGCGAAATTTTTTTTTTAAAAGTGGGTTATGAGGGAGAAAGAGGGAAAAAACGGGAAAACTTAGCGTTGCTATTACAAATCAATAAATCAATAAAGCGCTACCGAATTTAACGCGAGCGAAGTCGCGGGCAAAAGCTAGTAATATTATAAAAGCGAAAGTGAGTTTGATGTTTGTTACGTCTTCACGCCTAAATGGCTTAACCAATTTTAATGAATTTTGGTACAGAGATAGTTGGGACCCTGGAGACGGACATAGACTAACTTTTTTTTTTTTTAAAAGAGTGAGATATGAGGGGAGAAAAGGGAAAACTTAACTTTGCTATTACAAATCAATAAGGCGCAACAGCAAAAACTGCAGGTTCCAGGTACCTGCAAATCAGGAAAGGGGAACTGTGTTACTCCGAATTAAACACGAGCGGAGCCGCTGGAAAATCTTGTCGTATATAAGTACTTACTTACAATTTATTACACACTAGCTGTTCCACGCGGTTTTACCCACGCTGCTCAGCACCTGTTGGTCGTAGCGTGATGTTATATAGCCTATAGCCTATCCTCAAGAAATGGACTATCCAACACTAAAAGAATTTTCCAATTCCAACCAGTAGTCCCTGAGATTAGCGCGTTCAAACAAACAAACAAACAAACTCTTCAGCTTTATAATATTAGTATAGATATGGGTATGGATTAAGCATTCGTAACGTTTTTTGGGTGGACGGCCTTTTACGACGGGTTTTTATAATATTAGTAAGGATAAGGATTTCCTTCTCCTTCCAACAACTATAACATCCCACCTTCTCCATGAGATCACAAATGTCATTGCCTCCCCCCAAAACATGCACGATCATCATTAAAACCATTCGCACATCAGTTCACTAATTAAATGAAGCTCGCCATGGGAGTTTATGAGCTGAAATAATTTACGGCTCGCCACTATCAACAGTTCCGTGACATAATTACTGTTAAAGCGAGCCATTCGGGAATAGTGATGGGCGAATCGAACTAATGCGGGGCAATCGACTAAATTAAGTTATCGATTAATCGAAATTGTAGTGAGTTGACTTGATTTTTGGACGTAAGATTTACTTCGTTGGCACAATGATACGTATCTTGCGATAGTACCACACAAATGAAGAAGTTATATAGAGTAACTGCCTTTCTGATCTCCACCATCCAGTTAATGCTGGATAATACAATACCCCTTGGTAACATTAGTTGTCAAATTTCGACTGGCCGGGACCATTGGCTTAGCCTGCTTTCCGAAGCAGTGAGGAAACTCGATATGTCGTGGACTCATCCATGGCCTAAATATCGATTCGGGCGGCTGTTATGTATTAATACTAAGCCACGAGTTCTTATTCACGCAGATTTTTCAGTGTTCTCAAAACTTATCCGTTTTAACTTAACACGTTATACTTTCCCAGCGTTCAGAACAGTAAAAATAAATATTTAATCATTCATTCAGGTTTCGCTGAGTGAAAACGGGCAGTAGTCGAGTATTTAGTCGAGTTATCCGATACTCGATTAGTCGATTAGTCAATCAGTTGCGCAGTTTGTGTTAGACTTGTAGCTTACTATAGAGAATTAGTGTCGACCAATGTCAATTGCGTTCAGCGGTTGCGTCAATTGTATTCGGTATTAGACGAACAGATAGTACAAATTGTTTAATTACGATTATTGTGTTGTGATTGACAGAGGCTTTCGCGTTTAGCAATAGATACTAATTGTTAAGTTGTTACAATAAATAATATAAAATAAATATCTTGGGACAACTCACACACATCTGATCCCAAGCTAAGCAGAGCTTGTTTTATGGTAACCGGACAAATGATATACATACTTATATAATTTATAAATACATACATATTATAGATAAATCACACCCAGACACAGAACAAACAATCATGCTCATCACACAAAGTTTGTCCTGGGTGGGAATCGAACCCACGACCTCCAGCTCAGCAGTCAGGGCCACTAACCACTAGACCAACAGGCCCGTCAAATACAATCATCATCTGCCTAGCCTTTACCCCACTATATGGGGCTTGGCTTTCACAATTTTGCCAGATTTTTGACGTAGAGACTGCCTATCCTATACTGCGGTACTGGGTAATACGGAACCGATTGGTTGTCAGACTTTTGGGTTATTCACTCCCTGTATTGTAACGACTGTCGAAGATCTACCAAGGACTGCCGTGACCAACGATTTAACGTCATCTAAGCTAAGCACGACTTGCCGATACGTACCTATTCATGTAACGTTTACACCACGCTTTCATGGTAGGTCCACAGATTTCTTAGCGTTGATTTGTTCAATCTTTTAAACGTCAAAACATAAAGGCAGGCTCGTGCTCCGTTGCGGGTTGTTCGAAAGAGATCCGCGGCCTCGGAACGTAAAGGGCAATAGAAGGAACATGGGTGGGTTTTAGTCAGTACAAGTCTGACATGCCCCCCCGCTTCGCCCAGAGCGGAGGAAGTCATTGGATGATTTCCAACCCAAAATAAAAAGGCTTGTGCTCCCCACGGCATGAAACTCATTTTACTTATCCATCTTTTTTGTTACATATTTGTACCGTTGGCGTCCACAAGCGACTACAAGCTTGCCTGTCACATATATCCGACAATGTGTTCAAAAGGTTAATGTAAGGCATATTATGCAGACTTGTTCAGAATACTTCAGAATGGCGATAAAGGCCACTGAGCTTATATTAAAAAAAATATATGAGATCCTGACTTTAAATATTCATCCTCAATTCTTTGTTTTTTCGTTTGGTTAGTTCTTAACCTGGTGTCAGATATTCTATGCCACCTATATCTTAAGATGTTCTCGAGAAAATTAAAAATCACAATTCCAATTTTTATAGTAATGGCTCCATCGTTTTATCGATGATTCTGCCAATGTCAAGGTTGAAGGAAACAAAGTGTATTTTCTGAGGTTGACCGGTTATACAGCCTTTAGTACGGTTAATTAAAACTGGATCTGTTTAAAAAAAATATCACAATATTTTTTGCTAGAAATACATTGTTGACAATGACACATCTTATATCCTAAAAAGTCGAAAAGCCGAAACAAACTTAGAGGTCTCTTTTAAATTCCAGACAAAAATCTTGGTAAACTTACATGAGGACTATGCAGATTAGTGTCTGAAGTGGTCTTTTTAAGAAAGCACCACACAGATTGAGTGGACCTGTCCAGTCAGTGCAAGCATTTGTCAGTTATCGTGTAGCTCGACTCGTAACTCAAGGCGCTCAACGACACGACAAACAATACCAAAAAAAGGACATTTGTGTGGGTCGCTTATAGAACCCACACTGCCAGATAATCGTCAAAAACAAACAAATTTAATAAATGTAATGATCCTAAGGTCCTCACATTCACAATAAGCAATTAAAGTAAATAATTAATTTACAAAATTAAAACTATTAAGCTATTTTACTGAAAGCTGCTACCCTACCATGACGTGTTAAAGCAGAACTTATTCCGCTGAGGGAAAGGGACAGAGCTATACAGGGTATCTAGCACCATCTCTTTCACTCAGTGGAATAAGTTCTGCTTTAAGATGTCATAGTAGGCCTACTGTTTAGAAGATTATTCTAAATTCTAAAAGACGACACAAAGATACCTATTTCTTCAGGCTGCCGAGTTGTGTCTTTAACTTAAATCAAAATCCTAATCAAACCTACTTTGTAAGCACAAAGGCCTCGTCAAATCGGAACAAAATGGTGTAATCCATCCATAATCTTCGTACAGTCTTGCCTCTGTTAGTTTACCTCTGACGTAGCATTACTGTCAAAATAACAATGATCTTTATTGCAGTAACTATAAGGTTGGTGATAGATCTTATTTTACGTTTTGTAAGCAGTGACTTATTGTTGGGTCTACGCTGTCCTATCATACTTAAGTTCTAACACTGTAAAAACAATATTGTAAAACGAAATGATCTTAAATAAGTAACCATAGAGTTTCTTGCCGGTTATTCTCCATAGAAAACGACCAACCCGAATCGTGCAATTTTTCTCAACAAAAAATGATTGATTGCTTCAACTGGCAAGTTTGCATGGTGATAGTTGTAATATCTGTAGGTAAAAAGCTGAAATTATGTTGATAAAACAATTGGCTCACTGCATCACAGATCAGCGTAGCCATTTTTAAATCATTCAACATTTCGGAGAGTGCGATGGAATTGCACAGCCTAATTCCGCCAAGCCCGTTCCATCATAGGACTACAAGACGTACGGCGATGCGCCACCGTTACATGGTAGATATCCCACCCACACGCACTAAACGGTTTGGGAATACCTTCATTGTGCGTACCTACTGCTAAGGAGTGGAATTCCCTGCCGGAGTCTGTATTTCCTGACAGCTATAACCTGGGGGTCTTCAAGTCAAGAGTGAATAGGTTATTTCTAGGTAAGCGTGCTTCATCGTCGACCACATCATCACTTACCATCAGGTGAGATAGTGGTCAAACGCGAGCCTATCAATAATAATAAAAAAAAAATCCAGTGTACGCTTTACTTTACTTTGTGTGGACACTGACAGTTGACATTTTTGACACTCCGCGGGTACGTAAGTCAGTGTTCACTGACTACAGCAGTGATCTTTATCACTATCATAATAAAGTTGATGTTAGGTTGCAGCTGTCACAGGTAAAAATACTTTGAAAACACTGTAGTTAGGAACAAATTACTGCTGATCAACAGTGCTTGGCTAGATTGAGAGTGTTTTGCAAGACTTGATTTGAATTCCAATCTCAGTATAGACTAGAGATTTTAGATTTAGCTTAAGTTTAATATGATTGAGTTTCGCGGTAACGGGGTTCTGAGGCTCTAGCAGGAGTGCGCGCTGTAATATTATAATAAGCTTACGTTGCAGCTAATGGCTTAATTGCCAAGAGTCTCGATCAAGCTGAGGAGGCTCTCGTTAGACGGTTGGTTCAAGGGTTTGGTATAGAAAGCGGTGCTTCTGGCCACGACTTGTTTGTTGGGAGATTCCTCTCTCTGGAGCCCTGACTGTGGGTAACTTGGCCCTGTTCCCCATACCAGTAGGCTACTATTTTTTGTTGTTGTATTTTTAAATATCTACACTACTTCATATCTATACTAATATTATAAAGCTGAAGAGTTTGTTTGTTTGAACGCGCTAATCTCAGGGACTACTGGTTGGAATTGGAAATTTCTTTTAGTGTTGGATAGTCCATTTCTTGAGGAAGGCTATAGGCTATATAACATCACGCTACGACCAACAGGTGCTGAGCAGCGCATAGAGAAACACTTTTTTTTAACACCATGTATATTATAAGATACTTTTGCCGATGTGAAACGAATAAAGTTTTTTTTCTTTGTTTTTTAATAAGCCATGTGTATAAATATGTGTAAATATAAATAAACCACTGCTTTGGCCTTTTCTCATACAAATATGGTGTAAGCATTGATCACCACGCTTGCTCGAGACGTGTTGGTGATTTTAGATTTATATTAATTATAAATTCAGGTTTCTTCCCGATGTTCTCCTTCAGTAATGACTGTGATGTCTTAGATAAACTTTTACATACGTAGTACTTGCCCGGTTTTCAACCGACAACCTCATGCATGAGAGTCGCTTAACCTCTGGATACGTAAACGTAACGTTAACGTAATGTAACGTAAAATTAAAGATAATTACTTTCGTATTTAATCCTTATCCTTACTAATGTTATAAAAGCGAAAGTGAGTTTTTAGTTACGTCTTCAAGCCTACATGACTAAACTGATGTTGATTAATTTTGGTACACACATAGTAACGTAAAGTCCCTGGAAACGGACATATGCTAACATTTTTCAGAAAAAAATGAGAAAGAGGGAAAAAAGGGAAAACTTAGCTTTGCTATTACAATAAATAAGGCGCTAGGGCAAAAAATACAAGTACCTGCAAAACAAGAAAGGGGAACTGTGTTACCCCGAATTAAATGCAAGTGAAGCCGCGGGTAAAAGCTAGTATTCACATAATTTTAACTTAAAATTGACTGGTACGCTGCGTGTCGCGGTTTCGATCTCCGAACGGAACATATATTTGTATGGCCTACAGATAATTGTTCCGGATCTGGCTGTTTGTGTAGCTATATGAGTTTAAATGACAAACATCTAACGCACCCAGGATACAGGAGAAATCCAAGTGTGGGGTAACGTTAAAAAAAAACCATTTCGAAAAGAAAAAAAATGAAAATCGATCCACAAAACAGAGAAAACGCGTAACAAACATACAAAAAAAAATAACCTCCTTTTTTTGAACTCGGATCAAAAGACGACATTTTGTTAGGTATGACGTAGAATCTGATGGAATCCAATTCACCTTTGTTAAACACCTGGAGAAGAACGGAGAATATTCAATTATTCGGATCTTTTGTTTGGCTAGCTCGTGGCTTGTGGCTCATTGTTTGCGAAAATTTACCATACAGATGGTCTTTAATGATCTACGATCAATGGGGGAATCTGCCTGTGAAAGGTAGGTACCTAACTGTTTATTTATGAAGTTCTTCGTGTAGCTTGCACATCAAGCTACTACAATCTGTCAGATTTCTTTGATAGATTTTCGACTTTATTTCTAAAGTTTTAGGTTCAAGGTTCATTGGGAAAAATTGACGTTTCGGGTAGTTTGACCTGCTCGCGTCTGTCCATTGTTTTTATTACTACAATAACTTTCTCAATCACTTTATTTCATCTTTAATGTAGTTGTGTAGCTAGTGCAAAAATAAATTAAAAAACACTACAGTTATTTATGAATGGAATCCTTCGTAGATAATTATCACATTTTATAGGCGATAGTTTGTATATGTGTCTTACTCGTTCACTCTCAAACGGCACGGTTGGCGCAGTGGTTGAGCGATCGGCTGCTGCGCTGCGTGTCGCGGTTTCAATCCCAGCACAGAACAAATATTGTTATGACTTGCAGGTTCCAGGTCTGGCTGATAGTGTATGTGAGTTTAAATGTGCGTTTACAATGCACCTACGATACAGAAGAAATTCTTAGTGTGGGGAAACGTTTAAAAAAAAAAACGGAATTGGATGAAATTTGGTATCAAGATTGCTTATAATAATCTGGATTATATTACACATGGGCTACTTTTGATTCCGGATAAATAAGGTTTTCTCGTGTCATGATCAAATAACCCAAATAAGGATTTTTACAGCGGGTAAATTAGCTACAGCTCAGCTAGTAAATTGTAAAATCTCCATACTGCGCCAAAATGCTAAAAATTTAATATCGTTCATGACAAAGAAACTTGAATAGATCATGGATTTCTCTCAAACAAAAACAAAAAAACTACAAGCTAAATCGTCGTTGCAGAAAACAACACAGTTGAAAAAAAAAAACAAAACGAAACCAGCACGAATATCTGTACACAAAAGATTTGGAACACTCCAGAGATTTTCTCTCGAAATCCGAATACGATTCTCGATTTTAAATCGAGAAAGCTCAATCATAATCATGTAGCGATGACGTGGCAGCAATCGTTTAAATTGAAAAAGCGATGTAGCGGTGTATGTTCACGAATATTCGAATATGGAATTTCTTTGACTTTGACGTGATTTGTGAACAATTTTTTAAAACAATTTTGTTTGGTGTTTGAAGTTGAATAATGATGAACTGAAGTCATGACGTTTGCAACATTGACGAAATATCGGAAACTCGATATAAATAACAAATATGGTAAATATCCCGTTTCAAGTGTTAATTATAATATTAGTAACCATGTCAGTTTAAAGACTTATATTGAACTAGCTGTTCCACGCGGTTTCACCCACGCTGCTCAGCACCTGTTGGTCGTAGCGTGATGTTATATAGCCTATAGCCTTCCTCAAGAAATGGACTATCCAACACTAAAAGAATTTTCCAATTCCAACCAGTAGTCCCTGAGATTAGCGCGTTCAAACAAACAAACTCTTCAGCTTTATAATATTAGTATAGATAATGATGTTGTACAGCTAATAAAATAGTTTTGAATTTTTGATCTGGTTCAGGCGTTTTATGACGTCAGAACGGTCGTTAGATGAAGAAAAAAGCCGGCCAAGTGCGAGTCGAACTCACGCACAGAGAGTTCCGTACATACTTTCGACATAAACAGTCATATCTTTTGACTGCGTAGACTTAGAGGGTTGATATTATCATACCTCTAAGGTATTACAAACTTTAGTATATGGTTTGAATTCCAACTTGGTATATTCACGCATTCCCAAGATAAAGGGTATTGACAAACAACAGACAGACTGACTACAAAGGCTTCCGTTTTAGGGTTCTGTAGCTCAAAAGAAAAAAAAAATCGGAATCCTGATTGGATCATTTTGTTGACCGTCTGTCTGTCATATGTCATGGTTCTGTCATATGTCATGGTTCTGTCATATGTCATGGTCCCTTTGTGCTGTGAAGAATTCAACCTTCTAATTCTACACAGTCAAAAGTCTGACTCTCTCTATTTTTTTTAACTTTGCCCCACACTAGGATTTACTCCTGTATCGTGGGTGCGTTTACAAACATTGCAACTCACATACACAAACAGCCAGACCCGGAACAACTATCTGTAGGCAATACAAATATTTGTTCCGTGCGGGGATCGAACCTACGACACGCAGTGCAGCAGTCGATCGCTCAGCCACTGCGCCAACCGTTTCGTCGTCTATTGAGGTATAGAACCCTGAAACAAATGTTTTAGATGACATGACATTGTGCCTGTATAACCTCAAAAGGTTAACGGTCAAAGGGTTGAGATTTGTGCGATAGAAATTCGTGTTGGAAAGAGTCAATAAGAATTCGCCAAACCCGGTAATCAAAACCGAATGCGAACACTAGACAAACAAGGCATGGAAGCTTTCTATACCTTTCTACACTTCTGCGCCCTTCTTCTTTTTTTATTTAGTGTGTAATCCTTACTAATATAATAAAAGCGAAAATGAGTTTGTTTATTTGTTACGTCTTCACGCATGGCCCAACCGATTTTTATAGATGGAGACGGACATAGGCAAAAAATGTGAGAAAAGGGCGAGAAAGAGGTAAGAAAAGGGGGGAGAAAGATATTTTTTTTCGATCATCAAGCATGTTAAAGTTAGCGTTAGCCCAAAGTAACTATGCCACGCGGACGAAATCGCGAGCGAAAGCTAGTTAATACAAAAATAAACACTTTTTATCCCGGAGTGCGTCAATACTTTCTCTAGAGATCATTTTAGACGACTAAGCGGGCAATCCCACAAGCAGAACCTAGTATTTCATAAAAGCCACTCAAATATATTTGACAGATGTCACCATAATGCAAACACACACATAGACAAAAGACAAGCATAAAGGTTTGTATGTAGTAGTGCAAATGATTGCCAACAAACTCGGTTCATATATTTTGAGAAAGGCTAGTTTGTTCCGTTTATTATTTGATAAGGAAACATGTGGAACAGCTTGCAGACATTATGGATGAGAAATTGTGTTTTAAAGAGTTTGTCAATTTGTCATTTTTGTTGTAGAAAGGTTTTTAGAAATATGTGTTTACTAGCTTTTTCCCGCGGCTTCGCTCGCGTTTAATTAGGTTTTACACAGTACCTGCTACCTGCATTTTTTGCTCATGCGCCCTATTGATTTGTAATTGCAACGCTAAGTTTTCCCTTTTCTTCCCTCGTTCTCCCTCATATACCACTTTTAAAAATATATATAGAAAAATAGTTTGTCTCCTGGTTCCCAACTATCTCTGTACCAAAATTCATCAAAATCGGTTTAGGCATTAAAGCGTGAAGAGGTAACAAACACAAACAAACTCAATTTCGTTTTTATAATATTAGTAAGGATTAGGAAGGATAAGGAGCTTGTTGGAAAGTTATAAAACACACATAGGTCAATGAAAAGTAAGCCACGGGTTATCAAAGATGCTGTGGATGAGTGGATCGACCACCCATCCCTTATCAAGGTCCTCAGTGACTCTAAAAGCACGTTAAGCCGTTGCTTAGCGTGCTTTTTTTTTAAAGCAGTCGATAGCTCAACCACGACGCCAACCGTGCCATCTTTCCCAAGTACGAAGGAATTTCGTGACCTATCCACAGAGCTATCTAAATATGACTGGTTTATCTTGAAGATCAACGCCTCAATCACGAGAAATTAAGGAATAAGTGACTTGCGCGTGGTTAAATAATGACCCATTATCATGATTTTCCTGCCCTTGTCCTATTCTATTTGAGGTCGGCGCACGTTTTCTTCTTCCATTCTCCCCTAACAGACGTCACGGCATCATTTACTCCTTTCTCCTTCATAAAATCATTTCTTACACAAACCATCCATTTTTTCTTTGGCCTTCTTCTCGCTCTCCGTCCATCAACATTCAGATCCATCATTCTTTTAGTCACGTGTGCTTCGTACCTCATTACATGTCCATACCAAGACAAACGACTCCCTTAAAATTTTTCTGTAACAGGCGCAACTTTTAAACTTCCTCTAATATGCTCATTCCTTACTTTATCCATTCTTGTCATTTTTGGGTACATACACTAAAATTTTAGTCTATTTGTTATAAACACATTTCACAGCCAAAATATTCATAAAAGACATAATTTATTCTCGTATCTATAATTAACTTTATTCATTAATTTAAAACGTGCTAATTTTCTATTTAAAATTGTAAATAAATGTAAACATTGGGGCATATAATTATGCGCATAATTAAATTCTTTGATGTTCAATATTATTTTGACGGAAATTCGGTAAAGTATTATCTACCTACTTGTAAATAAATAAATGAAGGGTGTATAAACATCAAAAGGTTTATATTATGATTTTGACCCGGGGGTGGCTTAGCATTGCTATGAATATCTTTACAGCTTGTAATGTAAGTAAACAAATTCCTCAAGATGCCGTCAATGAAACATCTAATCAAGCATCATCAACTGGGTACTGTAAGATACACGCTATATCTATACTAATATTATAAAGCTGAAGAGTTTGTTTGTTTGAACGCGCTAATCTCAGGGACTACTGGTTGGAATTAGAAAATTCTTTTAGTGTTGGATAGTCCATTTCTTGAGGAAGGCTATAGGCTATATAACATCACGCTACGACCAACAGGTGCTGAGCAGCGCGGGTGAAACCGTGGGGAACAGCTAGTTACTACAATAAAAGCACATATAATTCTTTAAGATTATATTTTTATACTAGCTTTTGCCCGTGACTTTGCTCGTGTTTAATTCGGGGTAACACAGTTCCCCTTTCCTGATTTGGAGGTACCTGCTACTTGTAGTTTTTGCCCTAAAGCCTTATTGATTTTTATAGCAAAGCTGAGATTTCCCTTTTCTTCGCTCTTTCTCCCTCATATCCTGTTTTAGCAAAAAAACCTATGTTCGTCTCCATGGTCCCAACTATCTCTGTACCAAAATTCATCAAAATCGGTTTAGCCATGTAGGCGTGAAGACGTAACAAACTCACTTTCGCTTTTGCCCTTGGTAAGTCTAGTTGTCAGACATTCGAGAAACTGATTACGTGTGACGACTGTCAAAGATCTACAAATGACAGCCTGGACCAACAGCTTAACGCGGTCTCCGCGAAGAAACTGGGTATGTAATGGATTGTCATTGAAAAATATACCCTATAATAATACGAATAGAAATATACGACACAATTCGGCATATTCTAACCCAATTTACGGCGGCATCGAAGCCATTTGACCGCTACTACATTTCTCATAGTTATGGCGCACATTCGTCTTTTGTTTCTGTTAAGGAAAACATAGTAAGGGAACCACAGATATACATATATCTAGATAAAGCAAGAACATCTACATCGTGTGCCCGGGGGCCCTAGAACAAACTCGCTACGTCAATGTAACAAAATAGGTACGCCTTTTTTGGGATGGGAAATCATCAAATAACTTCTCCTGCTGTGGGCGAAGCGGGGGCGGAGTGTTAGACTTTTATTGGTTAAATCCCACCCGTGTTACTTCTTTTTCCCTTTATGTTCAGTGGCCCTGACACGCTCCTCTGCTTTGTTGATATCTCTTGGAGGCTTGTCGTCACAAGACGACAAGACCACAGACCCACATTCACTGTGGGTGTCGTCACAAGACCACAGACCCAAATTCACTGTGGGTTGGAGTCGTCTCGCGGCGCCCGATGCCTGTAGCGTCTTCTGCGGCAGCTGGGTTGGTTTGAGGATCACGAAATACGTTGACTTTTGAATTTAAAATACAATTCGACGGTCCCTACGTATGTACATGTCGCAAATGGCATTTTTTATTGTATAATTGGCTTTAAATTATCTTTGCGAACAAGCTGGCTTATGATTTTTATTTTAATTAAATTTATTTACTTTGTTTTAAAAATCGTATAAGAGAACAAGTCTTATAAGTATAACGAATAAATGTAGAAACGGTCATCTCTCAGTTTTTCTAAGAAAACGTGAAAAAATAAAACACTTTTGTGTAAATGGCACCATAAAGCTCTTAAAATTGTTAAAATATTGTAGAAAGAAAATATTTATTCTTGCTCTAGAATCTAGAGCTATATATCGATCTAGAGTCTAGATCGATATATGAAATTATCACATGTGAAGTGCGATATTTTCAATTTTATGCAAAAAAATCAGATCGTATGTATGATCCTAATGTGGTATGATGGTTACTCACACAAATTCTTATCGAAAAAGATGCAAATAAACCATATCATCCACGAACAGTGGAAGAACCAAGTACGCATTACATAGAAAACTAGCTTTTGCCCCCGGCTTCGCTCGCGTTTAATTCAGGGTAACCGCCGACCCCAACGTAGTTGGGAAAAGGCTAGGCAGATGATGATGAACACAGTTCCCCTTTCCTGATTTGCAAGTACCTGCTACTTGAAGTTTTTGCCCTAGCGCCTTATTTAGCCTATGTCCGTCTAAATTGCCTCTGTACCAAAATTCATCAAAATCGGTTTAGCTATGTAGATGTGATGATAATATAAACAAACAAACTCAATTTCGCTTTTATAATATTAGTATAAAGGATAACTAAGCGATAGAATATAACCTTTCTATTACAAAAGTAAAATTTTGAAAACCTGCTCAAAATTGACGGAGACATCGAGTATCCTTACTAATATTATAAAAGCGAAAGTGAGTTTGTTTGTTTGTTTGTTACCTCTTCACGCTTTAATGGCTAAACCGATTGTGATGAATTTTGGTACATAGATAGTTGGGAACCAGGAGACGGACATAGGCTATAATTTTTATTTAAAAAAATGGGATGTGAGGGAAAAAGAGGGAAGAAAAGGGAAAAGTTAGCGTTGCTATTACAAATTAATAAGGCGCAAGGTGAACTATGTTACCCCAAATTTAACGCGGGCGAAGCCGCGGGCGAAAGCTAGTAAAATATATAAAATAACAAACACTGGAATACTCGAATTAAGAACTTCCTCCTTCTTTGAAGTCAGTAAAAAAGGACTTTGAAGACTGTCTTCAGTCCTGATCAGTGTTCAACGGTACACCTCTATTCCTTCAGGAATACATCTTGATACAACTCGATTACGTCTACAATAGCGCATAATAAATGATGTTCTTTTGCCGATAACCCTTTTAAAAAGCATTGAATTCGACAGGGATAAGCATGAACACCAATTTATACATGTTACTGTTAAAACTTGTAATCGGACTAAAGCGGTTTTAACTAAAACCTCTTTCTTTATTTAAAAAAAATGTCTAATGGAACGCTTTTTTTTGGGTGGGAAATCATTAAATAACTTCCTCGGCTCTGGGCGGAGCGGGGGAGGGCGGGTGTCAGACTTTTACTGACTAAAATCCACCCATGTTTCTTCTATTGCCCTTTGCGTCCGGGGCCGCGGTATCTTTCGAACAAGCCGCAACCCTGGCAGGGGTTCTTTGCTTTGCTGACATCTATTATTTTGCTGATATTAAGGCTAACGGAACGCTTACGTGTTATTATTACTATACTCTTTAAGTAGCATTATATGTCCCACAGCTGGGCAAAAACCTCCTCCATGTCTCCTGCGCTACCTCGAACCAGCTATCGTGCAACCTACCCAATGACTTGGAAAAACCTTGATAGAACCTCGTGTATAATAACAGACATAGGGTCAATCTTCAGGTTTTCCTTACCTAGGTTGGTCCGATCGTTTGCTTACATGTTAAAGCGTCCCTTAGAACCTGATTTTGCTAAAATAATTTAGGGTTCCGTAAAGCAAAAAGAAAAGCGGAATCCTTATAGGATCACTTTGTTGTCCGTTTGTCTGTCTGTATGTCTGCAAATACCCTATATCTCTGGAACGCGTGAGAGTATCGAGATGAAATTAAAACCATATACTCAAGTAATTGATCCCTTAGAGCGATGAAAATACTAAAACTCTCTAAGTCTACACAGTCAAAATATATGGCCGTTTTTATCGCAAGTTTGTACAGATTCCTCGATGCGAGAGTTTGACTCGCTTTTGGCTGGTTTTTTTCTCGTAAATATCAGTTTTGATAGAAACTAGACAAGACAGTTTCTGACCGACTGAGGGATTTGACTGTAACATGTACATATTGTTGTTAGTGACTGTACACAAGATTATTCGATTATGTCGTATCGAGAAAGAAATCGATTAAAATCTAATCGAATTGTCGCGTTTGTTGTTTACTCAGAATAGGGTGTGAAAGTAGGTTACCGGGGCTTATCGATTGGACTTTTGGTACTAAGTAAGTTTAGTTCGATGATGTCATAAGTTCAAGTGACCTAAGTTAGTGAGTCTCCTTGAGTCTCCTTGAGTTGAGTCAAGCTATAGGATAATTGAGAAATGCTTGCACTGACTGGACAGGTCCAATAAATATGTGTGTTGCTTTCTTAAAAAGACCATTTCAGATACTAATCTGCATAGTCCTCTTGTAAGTTGACCAATTTGTTGATGCATCACTCATTGCAGATGGTATATATATTAAATTATATTTAATTGTAAAGTTAAGTTTGTTCTTTTATACAGTTTATCTTTTTATATTTTTCAAAGACTTCAAAAAAAGGAGGATCTTCTCAATGCGTCTGTTTTAATTTTTAATATGTATGTTACGCGATTTCTCCGTCGATTGCTGGCCGATATTCAATTTTTTTTTTTGATTATAGAAAGGGTATACTTTCGAAGGGAATGAATTTTATCTATATTTCTTTGGGAATTTATGAGTTATCTTCTATAATACATATTTTTTCTTCTAATGTACACACGACGGCACATCAACCTATACAAAACCATTTTAACCTGATCTCCCTGCTACGGTGTGCGATCCGTAGTAGATCCGTATCAGGGGGTCTACTCTAATTCTACGTAAAACGAAATTGCGGCCGAAACTTCGAACGTTTTCTACCACGGTTTCATTTCATTTCATTCATTTCGAAATTTCGGACGTCCGAAGTTTATTTGACATTAAAATTTTCTAAACCTACTCTAATTCACGCAAAATGATATTGAGTAAGGTTACAAACGTAACTACTTTTGACTTTCGTTCGTTAACGAAGTTACGTTTCGGAGAAAGAGAGTAGACCCCCAGGTTATAATAGTTTAGAATAGGTTGATCTGCCATCGTATGTACATTTATACTAATATCTCTAAGTAGCAATGAAAAATTAATAATCGATAAGAATTTGTGTGAGTTACCATCATACAACAACAAAAAAGACAAAATAAGAAATCTTTTTATAAAAAAAAACTGACTTTCAAAAAACACTAAAATTTTCGGCTTTTTTAAGAAGTCGGTTTATTTTTTCGTAAGTCAATATTCGGTACTTTATTCCGTACAAACTTTAAGGTACCAGTGTTTTTTTAAAAGTCGGTTAATTTTTTTACGTATGCCAATATTCGGTACTGTATTCCGTACAAATTTGAAGGTTCAAGTTTGTACGGAACCCTCGCACTTGGCCGCTTTTTATTGCCTAAAACACTCGACCCTTAACGAAACTATTTTTAACCGTTTGGTTATTCTGAAGTTATTACCGTATTCAGTGTAGCGTGAATAATCTTTTCGGGACCTTTCTGTCCTGTAGAGTGTAAGTACCCGGGACCAAGGGACTACTAACTTACTTATATGGGTATTTATAAACCTTATTTTTTCTTTTTTTTTTTCGGGTGGGAATTCATTCAATGACTTCCCCCGCTCTGGGCGGAGCGGGGGCGCATGTCAGACTTGTAATTCTGACAAAAACCCACCCATGTTCCTTCTATTGCCTTTTCCGTTCCGAGGCCGCGGTATCTCTTTCGAACAACCCGCAACCCATATTTATAAAGCTTGGTTTGAATTTTAGGATGCGTCATGTTCGTGAACGGGCGCAGTCGTGACTGATCGAGATGAACAGTCACGACTGACAGTGCCCGTTTACTGCTACGGTTTGTTTTAATTCACCTATTAATTAATTCTTGTTTTTTTTTATTGGAATGAAGTTCCTTATCGCGCGTTGCGAAAGGGGGTAGACGGAAAAAAAAGACCAGAAGTTGTAGTTGTAAGCCGTGCGGCGTGTACGTGTTTTTCTGTCTGTTTTCGTTTCGTCTTTCTATTTCGCATTCAATAGTGTGGTGTCGCGACGATTATTTTTGTTGAGTGTTTACAGGTTTTTTGTACATAACAAATAATAACTTCTTTCCATAAGGGTGTCCCTTGACACCTCTCAAGTTTTTTTTTACTTTGGGCACTTTAATGTGCTCGTTTTGTACATCGTTCTCACATAATTATCTGTTTAATCTGGAATCGAATGATGTAGGTATTTCTGATTTTGTAAAATTATGAGATCTTGCCCATTCTTCTCCTCTCATAGATCTACGCTTTGGAATGGGCAAATACAGTACTTTCATAAGTTATTACGTCTTGTGACTTCCCAGTCAAATAAAAAAGTTGCTCCTATATTTCCTGTAGCATCGTTTTTATTTTTATGACATTCAAATGTTTCTGCAAAGACTCTCAAAAATGGCGGGCGGCTAGTTAAAAAATAAATGTATAAAAGAAAAGATAATATAAACCTTTTTACCCAAACCTTAAAGTAAAAAATCAGCTCCTATCCGCACATCTTCTCACGGACTTCGAAGGTAACCTTTGTTTGTCGATACTGAATACAAATAACCGGTATCTCGGTAAACAAGCGAGGCTAGACTTGGTACATACTGTGTTGAATAATTTATTAATGCTATACCGACTTTGGTCCTGTACTGTTAAGATTCGACTCAAAATAATACCGGTGTTTACCTCCCTGCAGAACTTTAAGGAAATTTCGTGAATGTTTCAAGTATAACGATGATAAAGAAGTTAAAAAAAATAAAAAAAGTGTGTGTGTCAGCTCTGACGCACGACTGGAGTTTACTTCTTCAGTACGAGTATCTAAACATACGCAAAAAGAGTTTATTCAACTGAAAAAAAATTGATATCATATGAAAGGGTAAATTCACAAATTAATGAAAAAAAATAGCAATATAAATACATCGACACTGATAGAAACAAACAAACCCAATAACGTATGGTATATAGGTATAGTCGCCTATACAGCATACCATATGTACGTCTTAATACACTCACAGCCAAATTAGAAAGTTGCGCACTAAAGGTGCGCACCAAAAACGTGACACATTTTCGTTACTTTAGTAGGTTTTACCCCTCGGATTTTTCTCATACCGAGCGCCTTATATATGAAAATCGATTCTTAAGGAGTAAACTCCAAAAATTCATCGCAGTCGTGGGACCAATCTGTAGAATACTTTCTTGCATAAAAAATCCCCCGATTGCGATGATTTTTTTTGTTGAAACTAACATCTTGTTTTTTTTCTTTTTAGTTCATTTTTTTGACACGGCAGTCGTGTTTTTAATTACTTATTTTTATTTTAAACCTTTTAGTGATAAGTTTTATAAATATAAAAATATATCATAAAACACAAAAATTATAGTTAGAAAGCATTAAGTAAAAAAAATGGAAGTTTTAAAGGATGTCGTGTTTTAAATGTGTTCTGTATTCAACTGCCTATATCTGCTTCGAAGTTCGAATTGATTGATTTTCTGGGATAGAAATAGATTATTTATAAATCTACTCGTCACTAGTTCTTCTAATTGCCACTAGATGGCGCAACTTGTTTGTTTTTAACGAATCCACTATGGGATATTTTTTTTTATCGACACTTTTGATTAACAATGTAACATATTTATGTTTTTGGAATCCACTCGTCAAATCTTAGACGATAATCACATGCATTAACAGAATAAAAAATAAATATGTGGGTGTTCAATTTTTGATCATACCCGCCACATTAGATTTCTATACTTTTTCAATAGCCTATGTTACTCGAGACGATGCAAGGATTCTAACGATACCCCATACATGTAAATCGATTCAGGCGTTTAGAAGTTATGATGGAATAAAGAAACTCACATACATACAAACATACATGAACCCTAAAAACATAACACTCCTTTTTTGGGGCAGTCGTGTAAAAATGTCACAAACAACAACGACAAACTACGTAAATGCTTTGTCAATACACGTACTCAAAAACTGGCACTTATCGAACAACGATTAGTTTCATCAATATTCAATGTTTTTCACACTTGTGTTTTTTTTGTTATTTATCGCAACTATAGCACGGCCAACGAGAAGCGATACCAAATGTAAACAAAACCCATGCTAAAACCCCATGTAAATTGGCCGCCCGAATGTTGGCTAACCCGTCTTAAC
Organism: Ochropleura leucogaster; assembly: GCA_958449745.1. Classification (NCBI taxonomy): domain Eukaryota; kingdom Metazoa; phylum Arthropoda; class Insecta; order Lepidoptera; family Noctuidae; genus Ochropleura; species Ochropleura leucogaster. The sequence continues at coordinate 11,028,736 of OY288224.1, read as the reverse complement.
GTTGTCATGTTTAGCCGGGAGAACGAGACATTACGACAAAGGCACAAGATGGAAAGAGCTAAATATTAGATTTTCAACGCCACAGTTGTTCCTTAGGTTAATGACCTTTCGTATCGCTTCTCGTTGGCCGTACTATAGTGTTTTATTTTTCCTGATTTGTCGGCGGTGACTGTTTCTTTTTGCACCAAAGAGACTTATGTTTTATTTTTCTTGATAATTTTGAATAAACATTATATTTTTCTTTTTGTTTATTCATATCAACGGCTAACCAAAAAGATCTAACTGACATATTTTGACGAAGTGCTTTTCTCATTAAAAAAACTATCCCGCACTAGACGAAAAAATCCTAATATATTATGATACTATATTTTGGGTATTTTTTAGAGCGTAACTACGAAATACGTGCGTGTAAAATTTGGCAACAATTGTTGCTTAAAAGCTCCCCCTAAAATTTTGACATTTTGACTTGGGAGATCTTGGCGGTTAACCCTACGAGTATTGTAAAATGTTTGATTAATGTTTTCACGTGTTACAGGAATACGCTACCTACTGCAGCCTATTTTTTTTCGGTTTGGAAATCATCCAATGACTTCCCCCGCTCTGGGCGGAGCGGGGGGGCATGTCAGGCTTGTACTGACTAAAACCCACCCATGTTCCTTCTATTGCCCTTTACGTTCCGGGGCCGCGGTATCTCTTTCGAACAACCCGTAACCCCGGCAGGCGGAGGCTCTGGCAAGCCCCTCTGTTTTGCTGACTCTCTTTGAGGCGCGCGTGAAACACGAACGCGCCGTACGCTACTGCAGTCTTTGACATCATATCACGTGAATTCCGCTTCGGAAACAATGACAAAGTTTCGCCACTTGAACCAAAATGTACTATTTTAAGTCCAGTTGAAGGTCGTTCAACATTTGTTCAGTAGGCCTACTATGACATCTTAAAGCAGAACTTATTCCACTGAGTGAAAGAGATGGTGCTAGACACCCTGTATAGCTCTGTCCCTTTCCCTCAGCGGAATAAGTTCTGCTTTAACACGTCATGGTAGGGTAGCTGTTCGGACTTCACAACGGAGGACGGGTAACTAATTAATTTGAAGGATCTCTACTCTGATTGGGGACTCGGAGTGTGTCCAACTACAGTGGAAACATAAATAGTTCGTCTTCTATGTATGATTGTTTAGCCTTTTCTCAATTATGCAGCAGAGTCCAGTCTAACTTGATCTGTAGCTGAATACCAGTA